>OY728155.1:96640370-99140370 GCA_963277665.1 Viscum album
AAAATTTTTTACATGAATTTGAAAGTAAAAGGGACATGTAAGAACATGCCCACACATTTATAATTAGAATAAAAGTCATATGATAATAAATAATCTTGAATAAAAATAGAAAGGAAAAGATGATTATGAAATTTCATCATGGTAAAAAATGTACATAATGAGAGATAAATGCCTTTATAATAATTTATAAATAATAATGGAAGTATGGGGGATGTTTAAAAACATACCCCATTACATTTAACTTAAAATTAAAGGGTATAACAAGATATAGAAACGTGGAAAAAGATAAGAAAGGAAAGAACCCTTACCTGAATGCGTGGATTAAAAAGATTGAAAAGGGGATTATTGAGAGAAAACGTAACCTTGTGGAGATCCTAGAGAAAAAAGGCTAGAGAGAGGACATGATACAAGTATTTTTAGTGAACAGAAATGGGATCTTGGGTGGTGTTATATAATAAAATAGAGAGATTTCTTTAATATTTAGGTTTTGGACTCTTCAAAATAAAATATTCAAAACCACAAACCTTATCATGGTGTTTTCCAATGGGTTATACCAAAGGGGAGTTTTTTCATTATTTTATTAGGAAATTAGTCTTAATTCTTAAAATATTACCCTTTCTTATGTGGAGGTGAGTCACACTTTCAAAGAAATGAATTTAAAATCATAAAATATATTATATGTTTTGGTGGATTCATAAAGGCTTTTTAAAATTAATTAAATAAAAATAAAATAATGTTATTTTAAGGGTAAAACATATATATGAAATATTGTACCCATTATAGTATTTATTACATGGGTCATTATGATGTCATAAAACACACCGTATATTTATACGATATTTAATTTTTACTCGAAAATTTGACTGTCTTGGAAAATTTTGAAAAATTAACCATTGGTTAATTTCAATTTTATGATCCAAAAAATAATTTTTATTTTATCTAATTAATTTTCTATATATTAAAATTATAAATTTTAAAAGACGATTTGATATTTATTGAAAAATGATGAGTTTTTTACAATAATAGTTTTTGAACCCCTATAAAAAGTACATTTCACTTCATAAAAATTATATGACCATTTATATTAATAACCTTATTTCATTATAGTATTTTATTAAAATAATATTTATTTCAAAAATTATTTAATTCATCAAAATAAATCTCTTAATGGATTCTGAATATTACCTGAAAATACCATTTGTGTTTAATTGAATCAAAATCAAAGTCATCTAAAAAGTAATAATAGAAATGGGAATAGATTAATTATTATATAAAATATAAATATTTATAATATTATGGTCTTCACAAATATACCTTTATTACACTAGTTTATTCCCTAAGAGTAATGTGTGTGACATTGAGACTTTCATGGGTCTTTTATGCAAACATGGTTTGGGTCCTGATCTCGATGAGCTTGAACTTCTCACATAAATAAATTTGATCATGATTATGTTTTTGGATCTAATGTTGGGATTGGTCAAGTGAAAATCCCATAGATACTATCTCCCTAGGAATATCTGATAAATGGACATCATAAGAAAAAATTATATTGGTTGATGCCATCACTTCCTTTTTTTAGTCAATTGGATTTGTTAAAATCCATATATTTATATTAATCATGTCATCATTGTTAAAAGACTATATTAAAAATGGTAATATTATTTATGGTATTTTAAATAATAATATATAACCACGAAACGTCATGTATTTTCTATAACCATATTACATAATAAGACATTTAATTAAATCCCAAAGGGAAAATTCATTTATAACAGTTCAGGTGTTTACAATCTTCCCCCTTAAGAAATCTCACCCTCAAAATTTTCATTTACAACATTAAAAAATATGATTGTAAATTTGTTTCATCACCTCCTCCAATTCACATATAGCTTCTTCAAACATGTGGTTTCTCCACAAATCTTTGACCAGGTGCATTGTCTTATTTTGTAGAACTTGGTCTCTATGATCTAAGATCTTCACTGGCTGCTCCTCATATGAAAGATCATTCTCCAATGGCAAGACCTCTTGACTGAGTACATGTGAAGGGTCGGTTATGTAATTACTCAAGAGTGATACATGGAATACAACATGAACTTGAGATAGGTTAGGTGGGACTTCATGTTGATAGGCTACCACTCAAATGTGATCAAGGATCTCAAAGTGGTATATGTATCTTAGAATAATCTTCCCTTCATTCAAAATCTCACAAATTTTTTCCATGGGGATTCGTAAAGGAAAACTATCTCTCAAAAATCAAACTCTTGGTCTCGTCGATAATTGTCAGTATAACTCTTTTGTCAACTCTAAGTGGCCTTGATGTGCTGCTGAATTGTCTTATCTTCTTCCAACATTTTCTCAACAATTTTAGGACCTACCGGTTTTAATTCTCCAACTTCACCCCAATATGCAGGTGTCCTTCACCTCTTCCCATAAATGTCTTCATAAGGATCCATTTGGGTACTCAAGTGGAAAATGTTGTTGTAATATGACTTGACCAAAGGAAGATGATGATCACATCTTCCATTGCAGTCAATTGACCATGCTCTCAACATGTCCTCAAGTATATGGATAGTCTGATCTAATTGGCCATCTGTCTGAGGTTGATAAGTCATGATGAAGTTAAACTTAGTGTTTAGATCATGATGAAGAATTTTCTTTAATGTGGATATGAATCTTGTATCTCGATTGGATACAATCAATAATGGAACTCCATGCAGCCTGAATACTTCCCTAATGTATATCCATACAAGTAGATCCAATGATAATTCCTCTCAAATTGAAATAAAGTGTGTAGTATTTATAATATTATCCACCAAAACCCATATAGAATTATCCCATCTTGATGTATTTGGAAGATCAATGACAAATTACATAGTGATGTTTTCCCATTTCCATATAGGTATGGGTGATGGTTTCATCATCCACGTGGATTTTTGACTTTATTCTTTCACTTACTGACATACAAGACATCTTAATGTATATTCTGTAATTTAATTCTTCTTATTGTCCCACCAATATTGTTCTTTGATACTTTGATACATCTTTTTGCTTCCTAGGTGGATGGAGAAGGTTGAGCTATGTGCATTATCCAAATACTCCTTATTTAACTTGGGATTTTATGGTACACATAGTCTTGAACCAAATCTCATAACACCTTCATAATTAACATTGAAATCTAAGTATTTCAATTTCCTAATATCTTCCCCTTTTTTTCTAAATTCCCACATAAACTCTTTTAGCATCCTTTAGCCTCTGTAGAAGAGACGGTTGACAAATCATTTGTAAAAGGATTTATTATGTTCATTTCTTTATGATTCCTATATCCATACTTTCTAAATCTAAGAAGACAAGATCCTTCAAAATTATTTTCAATGAAATAATTTTTGCATCCTTTCTACTTAGAGAATCTGCCACTTTATTCTATATCCCAAGATGGAAGTGAATTTAGAAGTCATAGTCTTTGATAAAATCTAACTATCTTTTTTGGAACATGTTCAACACTTTCTTTGTGAATATACACTTTTGATATTTGTGATCTATATATATTTCAAAATTTTACAGAAAGAGATAATACTGCAAAATTTTTAAAGGGAAAATCACAGCAGCTAACTCCAGATCATGTTTTGGGTAAATATGTTCATGAAAATTCAACAACCTTGAAACATACGTAATGAATTTTTCATTTTTCATTAACACACAGCCCAATCCATTCTTCAAAGAATTGATGAATACCATGAAAATATCTCCACATATGGGTAGTGTGAGAAAAAATTCAATGATAAGACTCTTTTTCAACAACATGAAGATTTCTCCACATTCATCATTCTAAGAAAACTTGACTCCCTTCTGAGTTAGTTTGGTGAGAGTGTCTGACAATTGTGATAAATTTCTCAAGAATTTGTTATAATACCCACCTAACCCAAGGAAACTACGAATATCTATCACAGATGTTGTCCTCATCCATCCTTTAATTGATTCCATTTTTGAAGGGTCTAAAGATATCCCATTTCTTGTGATGATATTACCCAAAAAAGATACTTCCTTAAACCAAAACTCAAATTTACAATACTTGGCATAAATCTTTTCCTTTCGCAAGGTCTTTATCACAATACTAAAATGATCCTCATACTCCTCCTTTGTTTTGGAATATATTATAATATAATATATAAATACTACCACAATTTTTCTAAGGTAATCTCTAAATACTCTATTAATCATGTTCATGAAGTTTTCTAGAGCATTAGTGACTTTTAATGGAATTACAACGAATTAATAGTGCCCGTATGTTGAAAAAAATAGTCTTGGGGATATCCTCCTTTTTCACCATGTGCAACCATCCTGGTATAAGACCCTAACCTTCATCCCTTCGTCCTTATATTTTGGAACCTTGTCTAATCACTACTGGAAAAACAGGCTATGGCCACGGTTTTAAAAGCATAAATATAGGTGGCTACGACCATGGTTATGTGGCATATAGCCACAGTTTTCAAAACTATGGCTATAGGCCTTTTTTTGAAGGGCTATAGTTATGGTTTCAAAAACTGTGGCTATAGGTCTCCCACCCTTGCATGAGAGAAAATATTTCCCACCAAAAAAATGGTAGGAAGAACTATTTCCACGATTTTTAGGACACTTCCACAATTTTTAATAATATATATAGCATATTATATATGTATATACAAAACAGCCTTGGTGATGTAGTGGTTAGGTCACTGGAATGTGAAAGGAAGGTGCTGGGATCAAATATGGCTAGACACACATTATTTTTAGGCTATTGACATGATTTTCTTAGGGCTATAACCACAGTTTTAACCGGGGAAATAGGCCACCTTTTTCTATGTTTTTCTAGGGTTATAGCCATAGTTAAAACCATGGCAAATGGTCAACTTCCATGATTGAAAACAGAGACACCTATGGCCACGGTTTTGAAAACCGTGGCACTAGGACACCTATTGCCATTGTTAAAACTGTGGCCATAGGTCAGACCCTACGGCCACGGCGATAGCGCCCACAGTTGTGAAAAACCATGTCCATAGGATATAGCCATGGTTTTGGGCCCTATTACCACAGTTTTGAACCATGGAAATAGCCCATTTTTCTAGTTGTGAATGTGAAGAAAATAGAGGGAAGGCTGGTCACCTCTCCCTCTTCTCGGTTCAGCTCAACCTCATTCACCTTGGCCACCATAGGTGTGCCCTCATCCACCAGCGGAGGAGGAAATTTGTGAGTGCCTTTGTTGAATATTTGATATACTATTGTTTCTCACACTGAGCATGACTCACATGGTCTTAGATATTTTTCATGGTCACAACATTTTCACAATTGAAGGAACTACGAGAACTCTGATTCCAATTCAAAATAGGATATATAAAAAGCCCTTCTAGGGCCCGAGATCACTAGATATCCTATTTAAGAATCCAACTTTAATTCCCTTAATCTAGGCATCCTTCTTAAAAATAAGCCCCAAATTAAACCCTGAAAATCATTAAGGCATCCTTTTTAAGAAGTAAGCCCAAACTTCTTTCTCTCAAAGAACTATAATCTCCTATGAGACTAATCGAACTACATGGACTTTGATTCCCATCTATATGGGATACATATGAATCCTACTTGATATTCAAACCCAATACCTTAAATCAACCATGTTCTCCTTGGGAAATATTCCCAATAGGGTATGATTCTACATGGAAACCCATATCATTTCCATATTCGTTGGGCTGCTTCAGCATAAGTCCCACAATATGTTTTGACTAATCACGTTCCACTTAGATATCCATACCACATGACATTAAACTATACGTCTAGGTCCTTATCACATGAACTTAAATGGTATGATGTGTCCCCTTCAGTGGCACCGAACTATGAGGGTTCTGATTCATTTTACAAGGATACATAGGTAGTGAATTTTATGGGCATGATCCCAAGATCAAACCAATCCTTCATCTCCTTGGATGACAATAAATTTCAGAGTGCCCCACTGAGTGGATTAAAAATTAGTTTCATCATAATGATGACTAAAAGAATCTTGAAATATTATATTAGAGGATACCATTGATGGAGAACCTTAAATACATATAGATATCTCCATTAATGAAGAACCTTGAATGTATAATGATGATTCTAAACTTTACACATGTTAATAAGTGATTGAAAATTCCTAGGGATACTTATGATATAATTGGTGAATTAATAAGGATTCATGAAAATATCTTAAATTATAAAGAGTGTTCTGGAGTAGACAATAATTCCCCCCAAAAGGGTGTGATGAGTTCGACCTACCATCCTCTCGACCAATGCAAATTCTTAAGTATCATGAAGTTCAAAAATAATGAATTTCTACCTTTGGAAATATGGAACCCTTTGGATAAAGAAATGTTGGATGTTTTCAGTTCCATAAATAAATCCAATGGAAACCTCCTAGAAGTAGTTATTATTAAAAATATAATACACATTTCATGGAACTACAAAACAAAAATGGTGAACCCGGCGTGAATCCTTAACCATTTTAATAATGTTACCAACCTGTTAGGCCACTATCAATTGATGAAGGAAGGCCAGAAAAAGGAATAAATCACGCATGTATCCATCTAAAAAGATGTTTATTTAATGGAGTCTATTGTTGTTTTTCAAGTGTTTCTCAGAATTCCTTTCACTCTAAAATGGATTTCTTCAAGACAACATCTATGAAGTTCCTGACTGCTGCTCAATCTAAATCCCCATCCACAGGAAGGATTTCATCACCAACCTAGCTTCTTCAATGCTAGGTCTTTAATGTGCTGGTAAAGGAATATCACTGGCATAGTACAATCCCAAATTTGGAGGCTGCTCGGCAGGCCCTCTAGGTCAATAACAATCCTCGATCATCCAGCCAATAATGGACAATGATCAAGAAGCAGACGATGCCAACAACGGTCTTCAACCATTTCGGGTCCTTATCCTCGGATCACAATAATAAATCCCTCTCATACTACAGGGAGGTAGATCAAGAGGCCACTCAGGACCTCAATTCAAGAATGCATGGATCCTTACTAAAGATTCCCACCAGCAATCACCACCAGCAGAATCATATGGTAGTGAACCCCAAACATGATTCGGGTGTTGCCTTTGGACATTCGGACTAGGTCTCTCAGACCTAGGCATGCAAGCCGAACTGTTGGGAAAACGTCCGGTCAACAGGGAGTAGGTTCTCACCTCTACCTCCTCTGGAAAAGTCTATCAACTTATCTTGATGGAAAAAAACAAACGGGCACATACATCTGTCTATCATAATTTTTTTGTCCATCAGACTCATCTGGTAGCAACCCACCAATCCCATAAGATAAATCCAGTGGAATACCATGAACAAGAACATACATCTGCTTTCAAGTTATCAGCCAATCAGTAGGATCATCTTTCTGCATTTAAAGAAGCCCGCCAATTTAATGTGGTGTCAACTGGTAAATAGGAACATACACCTGTTTACAATCACCAATTATTCCAGTAGTCACATCTTCAAGTATTGAAGTAACTCTGTCAACCATACTTGACGGGAAATATCCAGAAGGCACATAAACCTTCCAATTTTCATCAAGTCTACCAACATTCTCATTTGGTATCACCCGGAGAAGTCAGTTCTAAAGCTCTAATTACAAATTTGGGGTAGACCCAGCTCTCTGACCCCATACATGAGTACTTTCAATACCCATTGATAGGAAAAGGAGGACAGGAGTAGGCACATACACCTACTCCAGATACGGAATGGATGTATATTCCAATTTCGATCGCTGATGTCACTAAACACATGTTATCAATGGTGACAGGGCAGACACAAATCCCTACTGATATTCTGGAAGCATTATAGGATATTATAACAACCACTTCTACAGTACCGGGGAAACAGACACATAAATTAGTCTCCACACATGGGATGATGCATCATAATTCCATCCCAGAGCAGATACATACATCTGTTCCAGTCCAGTAGGGTCATGGGGAGTACCCCCACATATCAAATGGACAATAAGATCGGTAACATACACCCTTTACAAAAGAATGTAAGTGGTCTATTTTGGTAACCACTCCAAGGAAGGCATATAAACTTTCCCATGATAAACATTTTTCCCAACAGGTGGCTTCAACTAAGTATAAGAGAACATCCAAAAAGAAGTCTTGCCAAGCACTGTTGGAAAATTTAGAGTCAAGTTGCGATTTGGATCCTCTTAATGCTAGAGTTATTGAATCCCTCAAATATTTATCTGTTATAGCTCAAGATCATATCCTCTCATTACCAAATTATGGGGTTAGTAGTGGTAATTATTACGTTCTTAATTGAACACTTCATCATGAAGGATTTATTCATGAAAATTCAGTCAATCCATATTTTATATCTCTGGATGAGAGCCACAACAACCCTATGTGTGGCCAGAAGACCAAGGAGTAAGAAGATTAATCCCTTGCTGTAATCCACCATGGTGATCCTCCCCATGATTACATTTTATGCAAAAATCCTCTCTGCAGTAGTATATCACATTGTCAAGACAATTCTATAATTTACAATGTAGTGATGAGAAATCCCTCGTATCTTGAGGCACTTGCAAACACAAGGACAGTCATGTCTGATGTATTATCCTTGACACGTGAAACACTTTCTCAACTAGAAGATATCTTAAGGGAACATTCATTCTCTAAACCTCCCTTGGGTTATCTTTCTTCTAATACAGAGCATCCACTTTGTTCAGACCAGGTGGAGAAACCTCTAGTGAAAGATGATGAAGATGTGTTAAACATGAGGAAACAATTAGTTAAGGGAGAAGTACCAGTCATGTTCTATCCTTTGGAAAATTATCAATATAACATTTCTGATGAAAGAAGATTGTATTCATGATATCCGCCTCAATTTATGGAATACTCTTCATCGTTTGAAAACTAAATTATTACCATATGATGAATTTCAAAGTCATGTAAAGGTAATAGAAGGGTTTCAATACTAAATTGACTTAGCTTCTATCTCAGTATCCAAACATCCAAAGGTTGAAAAATATTAGAGAATCCTTCAGTGTGAATGCCTCAATGCTCTAAAGAGGCTACACTTGTTAATTTCTGATTCCCTATCCAGTGTTCGTATTAGAGGATGGGATACACATGGAGCATTGCATTTCACTACACTCGAAAATCAGAAAAGTCTACCAAAAGTGGTCTCATGCAATGTTATTGACCACGGTCAGCCACAATCAATAGATTTTGTATGTAATCGAATGTACGATCAGGAACAGGCCTCAACTAGCTCTCATCAGATTCAGGACCAAAGACAAGAAGTTGTTGAGTTACTTTTACATCAAGCATCTGATAATCTTGAGAAGGCATCTTTTGAAGAGGATGTCAGGCGTTAGAGAATGGAAATGTCTGAAATAGTAAAGCGGCCTTTCGAAACAGGTGATTTGAGTGGTTATCATATAATACACCCAACTAATGTATAAACCAAAATTTACAAAATCAGAAGAGTAGTTTCACAAATTTCAGCCATATCAGTTCAAGAATCACCCCAACTTTCATGGTTGGGGGATCATTTAATTCAACCTTAAAATTCACTAAAAAAGTTCAAAGGTTTGAAGAAGAAGAATAGGATCAGCCCCAGTGTAACGCCCCGACCCTAGATACCCAGAGTCGGTGCATTATTACATATCATTGGCATGATCACAAAGGATCAAGTCTCGAAAGACCGATTAGTTTAGTAGTCTTCGAAACACTAGATATATTCATAAGTCTTATATTACATCAGAAGGTAAAAAAACTAAAACAACATCTTGTCTTCATATCCCCTCATACTATCCATGAAGGTCATTCATAAATTACTTCTTCACATCCTGGAAAAAAAACATTGAAAGGGGTGATCTCAAATGCTCAGTAAGGATAACAATATAGAAAAAGCTTTCATAGATAAGCATAAACACTTAAAGCAATTTATAACTTAAGAAAAGCCTTTTAAACTTGAACTTTAGCATAATATGGAAAAGATAAAATGAAATAATGCCATTTACTTATTCACATGGATATTCTACTAGTCGAACAATCACATGCAATATCAATAACTACTTTCATAATGATGTAATGCATAATTCCAGACTATCATAACCACATAGACAAGGCCTCGTGACAAGACTACAAATAAGATTTTACCAAGGCCTTGTGCCAAGAAACTAGTTTTTATCATGAAACCTACTGATGCATTGGGGAGCTATAGCGGGCTCCACCTGTCACTTACTAAGTCCAATGCATTCCTCATATGAAAAGTTTTAAACATAACATAAACATTCGTATTAAAACTAGCATACAAAATGTCAATACTTTATCCACAAACCAGGAATGGTATAAAAATAGCACATCCACAGTCAAACATAACTCATTCTATACAATATGAAAGATTGTATTGTATCATATTAACCTCAATCGAGAATAATGAAGGATATTGACATAGATGAAAATAATCATCAAAACTATTTGAGAGAAATATCCCCCTTTTTCTTGAAATCATTTAAAAGTCACACTATTTGTCAAGAAACCATTTAAAAATAGATGTTTGAATCAAAGTGTCCCATACCACTTTGAAACTTTTAAAAGGAGTTTTAATTTTAAAACTTTAATGTCCATATAAATAAATCCATAAAACCATTTTTAAAACATGGACATTATTGAGCAAGATTTAGAAGAATAAGTCTTTAAAACATTTAAAAACGGTATTTTTGTTAGAGTTTCTAACCAAAAGAGAGACACTTGAATAAAAATAATTGAGGTAATCAAAACATTGTAATATCATGAGAATAAAGGGATTCATGATATATTATGTCAAAGTATATTATATACACCACATAAAAGTTATTTGGTGTATAATAACAAAGAAGTCTCAATAGAATGTAAATTGAGATGAAATCTCTCAAAAAGGCCGTATCCTTAAGTTAAGGATAAATCAACGACATAATTATGTGTGGAAAATATAAATACACTAAATATTATTGGATATTCAGTGTAAAACCACTACTAGAAAAACAGGTATTTGCGACGGGATCCCGTCGCAAATGGCTTTTTGCGACGGGGGCCCGTTGCAAATAGCCCGTTGCTGAAAACGGCGTCGCAACAACACTTATTTGCGACGGGCCCATCGCTAAAGCCATTTTTTGCGACGGTCATTCTCCTCGTCGAAAATAGTACTCCATATTTTTGTAAAAAACTTTTAAAATAGTTTTTGCGACGGGCCCGTCACAAAAACTATTTTAAAAAAAAATAAAAAACTATTAATAATAGTAGTATTTGCTATGGGCATAGTATCCCGTCGCAAATACTATAAATAGTCTTTGCGACGGGTCCCGTCGCAAAAACTATTTTTTTAAAAAAAAACTATTAATAATACTACTATTTGCGACGGGCATAGTATCCCGTCGCAAATACTATAAAAAAATAAAAAAAATAAATTATTAATAAATTATTTTCATTAATATAATAATAGAATTATAATTCACAAATAAAAATAATAAATTATTAATAAATTATTTTAATTAATATAATAATAATATAATTATAATTCAAAAATAAAAAATAATAGAATATTAATAAATGATTTAATTAATATAAAAATATTAGAATTATAATTCACAAATAAAAAAAATATGAATAATTTATTTTAATTAATATTAAAATAATAGAATTATTTTACATTCAAATATTAAAATAATTCAAGTATTACAAAAAATATAATTAAATTATAATATTATAAAATTTTAATATATATATAAAATATAATATTATAAAATATAAATAATATTATTATTCATATTAATATTGTTATTTAAAAATATAATATTATTAATATTTTATAATGAGACAGAAACTACGAATAGAAAAAAAAAATTTGATTTCACAAATTTTATAACATAAGTACAATCTCTAATCTGAAGGAGGGGGGAGGTGGGGGATCTGCAGATGGTGGTGGAGGAAACTCCATCCCTAAAGCATGAGTGAGTCGGCGCATGTACTCCATCTGCTCCTGATGCTGCTGCTGCCACCGACTCGCCTGCTCCTCGTACAGCTGCTGCTGGCGTCGACGCTCCTCCTCATGCTGCTGACGCATCTGCTCCTGCTCCTGTCAAAGACTCTCTATCTGTGCAGTCTGAGATCACAACTGATCCTCATACTGTGTAGTAGAAGAAGATGCACGAGCTCCTCTCGAGCTGGACGCCGACATCGCAGCATTGCCATAATAATCTCCGGGAGTCAGTCGAGAGCCGATACCAACTACCCGGCCCTTCTCGAAGGCATACTGGGTAGCCTGCATCCATGCCGCTTCATCAAACTGACGGGTAGTGGTCTGATCTGATGACTCGGCCTGACTCTCAGGCCGGGCCTGTGACGCTGCGGCCTCATATGACTCCTATAGTTGCAATTTAAAATTAAAATTGTGAATATATTATATGTAGTTAATTTTTAAACTTGAAAACAAATAATACTGACCACGATGTGATGCTGACGATCACCTCTGAGCTCCCCAGTAGCAGGATCACTATACATCCTCCGATATACGTCGTACTCTGTAATATCGGGGTGCTCGACAGCTTATAAGAATAAAAAATAAACTGTTAATATTTATAGTTATATAAAATATTTATAAATAATATACGTACCAGATGCTGTCTATGAGTACTGAAAGAATGACTCCCAGCTCGATGAGTCACCTCCTGTCTCCCCCGATTCTGACTCCCCACCGATGATCTTCTCTGAAAGGCACCACTCAACCAGTGCGCACATAATCCATCCCATACATGGGATGAAATATACTCTGGTCGTTGTGCTCTACATGACTCGTCAAAATCTGACACTCCTGCTTTCTTCATCGCAGCTTTTCTTAAACTGTGCAAAATCTGACGAAGGCGATCACACATGGCCACCTCCCATGCCTCGTGGATGGCGTCACGCATGGTATCCTCGATCAGATACCATAAACCCTAAAAATAAATCAAAATATCAAGTTAGAAATGAAATAATTTTCAAAATAAAAATTATTTATTTACGTACGTACCAACCAATGGCCGAACATGGCCTGCTGCACATCAATGGGAATCTGCTCCCATGTGGTCCACGGCTGAGAGAAATAGTTGCGCAAAATAGTGCTGCCCTGTCCGACTGCTATATGTGGAAAACTGAAAAAATAATAAACATTTATTATGTGAATAGATTAATGAAATCTTAGTCAAATCCATAGGTTATCACACAGGTTATCACACCTCTGTGTGCGTGGATCAAACCCAAGACGTGGACGTCACTCGGGGACGGGGTCAGGAATCATCAATCGTGCAAGATCGCGCCCCCTCCGCGTACTCCCTGGAGCGCCTGCAGGCTGAGGGTCATCTGTCAGCAACTCATCCACATCGAAAGTCAGGTCAGCATCCGCCAACTCACGAAATGTGGCGTCGTCCATCTGAAACAGAAAATATTAATGTTAGCAAATAATTGATAATTACTATTATATATACATATATACAAATTATGATTGTATATAAATACCATGAAATGCTATCAGTGTTCATCTTCATCATCATCTTCATATATGTCAATGTCATCTTCATATTCCTCCTCAACATCATCGATATCCATTCGAGTTACAGTTGCTTCATCTCTTACCATTTCAAATTCATATGTGACATCATTAACATCATCGTCATCACCGACTCTAAAATGTGGGGTGTCTTCATCGATACTCATGTCTCTTTGTAAAAAAGATTGATTTTGAGTACTCTCTTGAAAAACTTCAATTCTTTGCACATCAGTGAAAGCACATTCACTTTGACTAAACTGATTGTCTCGAATTTTGATTTTTATTACACTCCACCAATCAGTCATTTCTCTTGATGTTGCACAGGACTTTGCGTAATAAACTTGATATTCCTGTTGAGCCAATAAGAATGGTTCATTTACTGCGAGGACACTTTTACATTTAATATCGATGATTCCATGAGTCGGATGAACACACACGCCTCTCTCTGTATCCAACCACTGACATTTGAACATGGTTATGTAATGTTGTCCAAGATAACAGAGTTCAATGATTTCATCAAGTATGCCATAAAAGTCAACTTCATTTTCTCGATGATGAGATCCTCTCAAGCTAACTCCACTGTTCATTGTTTTTTTCGATTCCCCATATGCATGTGTGTGGAATCGAAATCCATTCACCACATATGCATTATAAGTTTTAACAAGTCTGGAAGGTGGGTTACTCAATACACACAGCCATTTGTCAATTTTATCAGCATGTCGAGACACCTGAAAATTTGTGAAATAATTATCAATATAGTAAACTATACATTGAATGAGTTGCTAAAAGATAAAGAATTTATGTTACCAGTTTTTGAAACCACTGAGAGAAATTTTTCAGTCGACGTTCTTCGAGAGCAGCTGCTATAATTTGTGGAATTTGTTTATTGATATGATTATCATACAACCTATAAAAACCAAAGTTATTTACTGTAACATAAATGATAGAATAAGTGATATAAACACTTACAGTACAACTGATGTCATCTCTTCACAGTTGAGCAGAACATACGTATGAGCTCTCTGATGTTCATCATCTGAAAGCCAGCGTTCATAAACTCCACCGAAACCAAGCTCTGACTGGTTGAAAATAGATAATTGATTGTCGATTTCATCAATATTCCTCTCGTTCCTTCCCATTCGGTTGTGTTTTGAAGGATACTCAGATTCAAAATAATGGGAGCAGAAAAAGGATATTTCCTCTTGCAAATAAGCTTCTGCAATAGATCCTTCAACAGATGCTTTGTTACGTACTTTTCTTTTCAATTTTTGCATGCATCTTTCAAATGGGTACATCCATTGAAACTGTACCGGACCTCCACATTTGGCTTCATATGGAAAATTTAACATCAAATGTTCCATTGAGTCGAAGAAAGACGACGGAAATATTTTTTCCAGTTTACATATAATTACAACAACATCTTTTTCAAGTTTTCCTAGAGCATCATAATCTGCCGTAGGCGCACAAATTTCCCGAAAAAAATGAGACATGTCTGTTATGGAATCCCAAATCACAGAATTCAACAGAACTCTTAATCCAATGGGTAGAAGTCTCTCCATTATATCATGACAATCATGACTTTTTAATCCAGTAATATGACCATTTTTTACACATCTACCCAAATTAGAAGCACATCCATCTGGAAGTCTCAAATCTGCAATCCACTGACAAAATAATAAACGGTTTTCTTTAGACAGTGTATAAGCTTCTTTTGGTTTCAGTAACCTTTCTGTTCTGACATTCTCAAATAGTTCCAATTCTGGACGCCTGTAAATTTGGGCAAGATCTAAACGTGCATTTACATTGTCTTTGCTCTTTCCTGGCGTATCCAAAACTGTATGAAACAAATTATCAAAACAGTTCTTCTCAATATGCATGACATCTAACATGTGTCGGACCAACAGATCAGACCAATATAGCAAATCCCAAAATATGCTACGTTTAATCCAATTGTGTTCTTTCCCAAAACCAGAAATTTTCTGTTGGTTTATTGTGGGACCAAAAGTGATGGGGGGTAATGAAAATACAACTGATTTTAAATCCGAACCTGATATCATTTTTGGAGGTCCATCCCTTTCAACTGTTCCTTTTCTGAAATGAGATTTGTTTCTGCGAAAAGGATGATCAGCTGGAAGAAATCTGCGATGATAGTCAAAATAACAAGGTTTCTTTCCATGAATGAGCATAAATGCTTTGTTCTCTCCCATACAGTAAGGACATGATTTCTGACCATGTGTACTCCAGCCAGATAATATCCCATAAGCCGGGAAGTAACTTATTGTCCACATCAATGCTGCTCTCAGTATGAAATTCTGTTTCATTGCAACATCATATGTACTGACACCAGTACTCCACAATAAATTTAATTCATCAATCAATGGCTTCAAATAAACATCAATATTTTTCTTCGGATGTCCTGTAATTAGTAAAGTCAAAAAGATATATGGCTCCTTCATCAACATCCATGGAGGTAAATTGTACGGAGTTAAAAAAATAGGCCAACATGAATATTGACTACCATAAGATCCAAACGGACAGAAACCATCAGTGGAAAGGCCCAGTAGAACATTTCTAGCTTCTAAAGCAAAGGATGGATGCACTCTATCAAAATGTTTCCATGAATCACCATCGGCTGAATGATTCAAGCTTTTATCGGTTGAAATATTCTCTTTATGCCATGAAATCATTGTCGTTGTATTCTTAGACATGAATAAACGCTGAAGTCTGGATGTAAGCAGAAAATATCTCAACTGTTTTACAGGAATCAAACCAGAATTCCCGTGTTGTCCTTCTTTATATCTCAGTTGCCCACATGTAGGACAACTATCCAACGACTCATTTTCCCCAGAATATAAAATGAAGTCATTTGAACATGCATGAATCTTCTGACAAGTAAGTCCCAAATTTCAAACCAGCCTCTTACTCTCATAGTAATTTGCAGGTAAAACATTTCCTTTGGGTAACCGTGTTTTCAGCAAAGAAAATATCTGGTCAAAACAGGTGTTTGACATTCTGTTATCTTATTTGATAGCCATAAATTTTGCAACTGCTTCTAATTTTCTCATCTTGCAGCCAGGATATAATGCATCCTCAGCAGATTTCAACAACTCATAAAATTGAGACGGTGCCAACTCAGGATTTGAAGCTATATCAGCCGGAGTTTCTGTATGTTGAACAGATGAACCTGCAACATCATGTACTAAATCTTGAAACTGGGATGGATCCGAAATCAAGTTGGTATCACCTGCTCTGGAACTGCGTTCACCGTGTTGATACCAAAAAACATAATCTGGTTGAAAACCAAAACGCAAGAGATGTTCTCCCACTTTGTCAAATGTGTCAAACGTTCTCAATGCACATTTTCTGCAAGGGCATTTTATTTTGCCTTCTGAAACAAATTCTGAATTTGATGCCGCAAATGATAAAAAAGTCTCCACACCCTCAACATATACTGGATTTAAACCAGAACCGTTTGGATTTCTACGTTGATTTATCCATATGCGGTCACCTAATAATGATTGTTGACAACCTCGTTGTTCCATATTTCTCTATAAAATATAAAAGCATTACTGGTTTTGAATAATTTGTTAGAAAAAACACTCAAGTAAATATTGAATATATTGAGAATAAAGCAAAACATGTTACAAATATTGATAATTTTAATATTATATTGATTTTTTATTATTTTAATAATACTAATATAATTTTTTCATAAACATTAATTATATAATAATAACATTATTACATTATTAGTATATTTTATTATTAATATTAAAATAACATAATTTTTTATATTATATACAATTCTCCTTTCATCTTTGTGTTTAACATTCTGTCTCCACATGTAATATTTGCATTCACTTTCACCTCTCCATTGGGGAGTAGGTTGATAATTTTGAAAAAGAATGCGAATATTACATGTGGAGACAGAAAACACACAAATGAAATGAGAATTGTATATAATATAGAAAATTATATTATTTTAATATTAATAATAAAATATACAAATAATGTACTAATTATTGGTAATTATTAGTAATTATTACTAATTATTGGTAATTATTACTAATTATTACTAATTATTGGTAATTATTACTAATTATTACTAATTATTGGTAATTATTACTAATTATTACTAATTATTACTAATTATTGGTAATTATTACTAATTATTGTTAATTATTACTAATTATTGGTAATTATTACTAATTATTGTTAATTATTACTAATTATTGGTAATTATTACTAATTATTGGTAATTATTACTAATTATTGGTAATTATTACTAATTATTGGTAATTATTACTAATTATTGGTAATTATTACTAATTATTGGTAATTAATACTAATTATTGGTAATTAATACTAATTATTGGTAATTAATACTAATTATTGGTAATTAATACGAATTATTGGTAATAAATACTAATTATTGGTAATTATTGATAATTATTGTTAATTATTGATAATTATTGCTAATTATTGGTAATTATTGCTAATTATTGGTAATTATTGCTAATTATTACTAATTATTACTAATTATTGGTAATTATTACTAATTATTGGTAATTATTACTAATTATTGGTAATTAATACTAATTATTGGTAATTAATACTAATTATTACTAATTATTGTTAATTATTACTAATTATTACTAATTATTGGTAATTATTGTTAATTATTACTAATTATTGGTAATTATTACTAATTATTGGTAATTATTACGAATTATTGGTAATTATTACTAATTATTACTAATTATTACTAATTATTACTAATTATTGGTAATTATTACTAATTATTGGTAATTATTACTAATTATTGGTAATTATTCCTAATTATTGGTAATTATTACTAATTATTGATAATTATTACTAATTATTACTAATTATTGGTAATTATTACTAATTATTGGTAATTAATACTAATTATTGGTAATTAACACTAATTATTGGTAATTAATACTAATTATTGGTAATTAATACTAATTATTGGTAATTAATACTAATTATTGGTAATTAATACTAATTATTGGTAATTAATACTAATTATTACTAATTATTGGTAATTATTGATAATTATTACTACTTATTGGTAATTATTGATAATTATTACTAATTATTGGTAATTATTACTAATTATTGGTAATTATTACTAATTATTGGTAATTATTACTAATTATTGGTAATTATTACTAATTATTGGTAATTATTACTAATTATTGGTAATTATTACTAATTATTACTAATTATTGGTAATTATTATTAATTATTACTAATTATTGGTAATTATTACTAATTATTGGTAATTAATACTAATTATTGGTAATTAATACTAATTATTGGTAATTATTACTAATTATTGTTAATTGTTACTTATTATTGGTAATTATTACTAATTATTGGTAATTATTACTAATTATTGGTAATTATTACTAATTATTGGTAATTATTACTAATTATTGTTAATTATTACTAATTATTGTTAATTATTACTAATTATTGGTAATTAATACTAATTATTGGTAATTAATACTAATTATTGGTAATTGATACTAATTATTGGTAATTAATACTAATTATTGGTAATAAATACTAATTATTGGTAATTATTGATAATTATTGTTAATTATTGATAATTATTGCTAATTATTGGTAATTATTGCTAATTATTGGTAATTATTGGTAATTATTACTAATTATTACTAATTATTGGTAATTAATACGAATTATTAATAATTATTACTAATTATTGGTAATTATTATTAATTATTACCAATTATTACTAATTATTGGTAATTATTATTAATTATTACCAATTATTGGTAATTATTGATAATTATTACTAATCATTGGTAATTATTGGTAATTATTAGTAAATATTGGTAAATATTGGTAATTATTGATAAATATTGGTAATTATTGGTAATTATTGGTAATTATTACTAATTATTGGTAATTATTACTAATTATTGGTAATTATTACTAATTATCGGTAATTAATACTAATTATTACTAATTATTACTAATTATTGGTAATTATTCCTAATTTTTACTAATTATTACTAATTATTACTAATTATTACTAATTATTACTAATTATTGGCAATTATTACTAATTATTACTAATTATTACTAATTATTACTAATTATTGGTAATTATTACTAATTATTACTAATTATTACTAATTATAAGTAATTATTACGAATTATTACTAATTATTGGTAATTATTCCTAATTATTACTAATTATTACTATTTATTACTATTTACCGGTAATTATTGGTAATTATTGGTAATTATTCCTAATTATTGGTAATTATTACTAATTATTGGTAATTATTACTAATTATTGGTAATTATTCCTAATTATTGGTAATTATTACTAATTATTGGTAATTATTACTAATTATTGATAATTAATACTAATTATTGGTAATTAATACAAATTATTGGTAATTAATACTAATTATTACTAATTATTGGTAATTATTGATAATTATTATTACTTATTGGTAATTATTACTAATTATTGGTAATTATTACTAATTATTGGTAATTATTACTAATTATTGGTAATTATTACTAATTATTCCTAATTATTGATAATTATTGGTAATTGTTCCTAATTATTAGTAATTAAATGAATAATTACTAATAATTAGGAATGATTACGAATAATTACAAATAATAACATTATTAGTATATTTTATTATTAATATTAAAATAATATAATTTTCTAATTTATATACAATTCTCCTTTCATCTGTGCGTTTTCTATCTCCACATACAAATAATAAATGTGAAGACAGCAAACACACAGATGAAAAGAGAACTGTATATATATAAAAAATTATATTATTTTAATATTAATAATAAAATAGACTAATAATGTAATAATGTTATTATCCCTAATTATTGGTATTTATTACTAATTATTAATATTTATTCTTAATTATTAAAAATTATTACTAATTATTCCTAATTACCATTAACTATGGACAATACTAATAATTTAAATTTATTAAGTAATAAAACAATATAAACATAATTAAATTACAACTAATTAAGAATAATTGAAACTAATAAAAAATTAAAAATAAATATTAAATTAAATTGAACATAAATACCTTGAAAATTGATCTGCTCTGATCGTTCTTCAAAACATTAATATCAGCTCCGGAGAAAAAAATTAAACTGAAGAAAAACTGAACTTTAGAAATATAACTTTGAGAGAAGAAGAAGATGGAATTTGAGAATGTTTTGAAAAAAACGGATGGGGGTATTTATAGGTTAGATTATTTGCGACGGGATTCCCGTCGCAAATACCTTAGCCGACATTTATTACGGTCAACGGGTAAATAGTTATTTGCGACGGGTCCCGTCGCAAATAACCACCTGCCGACATACTATTTGCGACGGGGGAATATTCCCGTCGCAAATACCTTTTACCGCCGCCGGTTATTTGCGACGGGAATATTCCCCCGTCGCAAATAGTTTTCCCGCGATTTGGTGCGCAACGCGCGCCAGTTCTTTTGCGACGGGGAAAGCAATCCCGTCGCAAAAGCCTACTTATTTGCGACCGGTAAATACCCCCGTCGCAAATAATCCGTCGCAATTGCTCATTTTTCCCGTAGTGAACAATCAAAGGACATTCACGCATATTCTAGTAAAAACAACACCAATGAATTGGATGTTTATCTCAACAAATCGAGATTGAGTAAAAATTACTCTTATCAAGTTCATGCAGATGACTTGAAAATTTATCAATGGAGTGATTATGTGTATAAAAAGTATATCCACAGAAAGGGGAGTGGAAATTATGACATAATCAAATGAATAGTGATTCCACACATAATCTTGGAGTAAAATAATCAACGAAGTATGCGTAAAGCCGAATGAGTGGAAATTGAAATTTCAAATTCCCTTATCAATTTGGTAACTTACGAAACATACACCCATTAAAGATGGATCATACAATGATGATGTAAACATCCATAAATTAAATTATATTACACAATGAATACAATCATGGGCAGTACACACACCACATGCAATAAATAAGTGGTGAACAATTGAAATCTCACGAAATTAAAAATGAGATAAGAAACCCCTTACTTTGTACTTTTTCCTTGGTCGACGGTAGGTTAACATCCTGTATAATGGAGAAATAATTGTTATTTAATTATAAAAGAATCATTTACATTAATATGATATCATATATGATCTTTTATCATTTATTTGTTAATAATATCTTAGTATTATCGTCATTTCGGGTGTTAACTTACTCGTTTTTCTTTATATTCTTTGTTACGTAAGCCCTGTTTGTTATGTATAGGTTGTATCTTATTCATTTCTAGAATTATATCAATTTTTTAAACATTATTTTTAAATCATCAAATGATAATTATACTTGAATGGATACGATAGAGAATGAATCTCATCGCTATCGTGGAGACGGTAGTCCGTACGTACGCACGAGCGAAAATATCATTCTTTTTATGTTAAAATAATATATAATTGGATGTAATATCATATATACAGAATAATTATCATGTTATATTTATTATTTACATTAATTACACATCATTATTATACCCATCCAAATAATAATTTATTGAATGACAATTACACCACGACGTTGAGACGGTAAGCCGTACGCACGCATGTATGGTGACATGCCATTAAAAAGATGGATAGAATACTGAATATGGTTGTACCATATTTATAATAATATTATAGTATATAGGAGATACTGTATTCATTATTTTAGAATGGGAATAACAAAGAAATAAAAAGTTGAAGAAGAAAAGAATTTGAAAAATGGTGGTAAAAACATTACCTCATCTTCAGGTTCTTCCTTTTGATTTGATCAAAAGGTCTCCTTAGGTTGGCTTTCTGATCAAACTAAGGCCTCTAGGTTGTAGTGATAGAATTTTAGAGAGTATTTGGGCAGGGGTTGGCCGAACCAAAAAGCATTGAAGGTGTGAATGAATGAGAAGGGGGAGTGCCCTTTTATAAGAGGGGTGAGGGGCACCTTTGGAAAAGCTAGAAATATTATTTTATAATAAATTAATATTCGGTTTCTAATGGCTCCAAAGTGGATTATTTAAAGGTTAAGGTGGGGATAGGTAGAAAACCACTAAAACAATAGAATTTAGACAGGTTTGTTTCATTATATTAACCTTATCTTTAAGTATTAACTCTTAGTTAATTAGTTTCACTTTTTCAATGTCTCTTTGTATTTTTATATTATATGGTTAATAAACTTACTATATACATCCAAACGACCCCCAAGTGGTCCATTAATAATACACCTATCATGATATAAGTCTCTTGGCCGAACATTATATTTTTAGGAATTTAATATCAATTAATAATATAATATTTGTTTTAAAACCCCTTTTATGTCAATTTTGACACTATTCAATAATTGATGTTTGTAAAACTCATAACAGAATGATTACTTCGAAAAAAGTCAATTAAATAAATCCTAAGATGTCATAGTAACCTAGAAAATCTTTATAATTCAATAAAAGTCTCCAATTATATTTATTTGGGTATTTATAATATCAATTAGTTTAATTTTTCACTATTATGGTAATTACTGCATCATCATTGTATCATAAATAAATTAGATTATTTAAAGTCTAAAAATTATAAATAAAATATAATTAAGTATGAAATATTTTTATCTCTCTAATTAATATTTATAATCGAATTTATCTTATGTGTAACGCTATATTAAAAATGTTTTAGTAAATAATATTTGATTTTAACTCTTTTAACTCTTCTTTGAATTAAATAATAATAAATGTCTAAATCTAATCCAAGTGGACCTAAATGATAATATTTTATTCCTAAGGTTGTTTGTGGTCGAGATAAACTTGTCCAATAGAATTAGGACATGGTTTAGGGTAATATTAATATCATTTTTACCCTTAATTACCATATTTACTTTTAATCGTGGTAAATAAAAGTAAAAAGTTACTATTCACCAAAAATTATTTTCATCTCAATGAACCACATTTTACTCCTTGATATTAGCCGTGTCTCTAGGATTTTCAAAATTCCACTCACAGAAGCGGTAAAATTAAGTTTTATGAAAAATTTAGTTTTTTAACTATCACTTAGTGGTTTCACTATTTATCAAAAAATGAAAGTTTCCAGAAAAATACCAAAAATTAGGCCGAAGATATTTTTGATATTATGAATTATAAAATGATGTCTATTTTACCAATTTTAAAACATATCTATTGAATTAATTAATTTAAAAATCAATTCCCGTCATCAAAACAAATAGCGTGTTTTTAAAAGATAATAACTATCAAAAGATTGACACTTGTTTATGTTTGGTTTAAATATGAAATCTCATCCAATGACCAAAATTGTATTAAATAGTAAAAATATATTCTAAATATACTTTTAAACCACTCAAATTAATAATTTATCACAATTAATTATTTTGATTAAAAAAGTTTTTTTAAATTAAAATTTAGTAATTTTCACTATTCATCAAAATATGAAAGTTATCCAAAAAGTACCAAAATTTCACCCTAAGCTAATTTTGATATTAATAATCCAAAACTGAAGTCCATTTTGAAAGATTAAATTTATAAAATTTCAAAAAGTGGGTATTACTATTCATAATGGCTAGTTTGATTGGTTGTGGTGTGTTAGAATCTTGAAGTTGCATACAATGCACATCATTTCATTATTCAAAGGGAAACGTACCGTGGAATTTTGGGGTGTTTAATTCTCCCCTCCTTCAATAAATTGAGTCCTCTCAATTTTTTTAAAATTGGGCTTGAGAATATAATGGAATGTCCCGCATCGGCAAAAGAGTCAACAAAACTATCACTTTAAAAGAAAGGAAGAGAGGTATAAAGGTCACCCAAGATAACCCATACTAGGATTCCATGTAGGAAAATATGGATATGGAAGATAAACTAAGTGTTTAGTTCTGATGGAGAGGGATAGAAAATGTGATCAGGATAAAGTTAACAATAAGAAAATCACAAACTTGTGTTGGGACAAACGGTCCTTAGTCTCTTAGTAGGAAAAGTAAACAGACAACATTTTTTTTGTTTTAAGTTACATTACATAAGGACGAGGAATTCATTTATGATATTGAATAAGAACATAAATAGATATACATAGTTTTTATGTAGAGTTTCATTCTTTAATAACTTTTTACCACTAACTCGTTTTTTTGAACAATGAGTATTCAAGAAGACTTGGTCACAATGGAAGAGCTAGAATAAACATCTATAGAAATACATGATCCACGTAGGATAAACTATATATTTACCTTGTATTTAGAGATTAATCAAAACCAAAATGGTTAGTATAATATTTAATGACCCCCAAATGGATATTCCATTAGAGAAAAAAACACTAATCTTAATTTCTAAAATTAAACCATCAATACCCCAAAGTTAAAAAAATACCATTCAATAATCAATTGTCCTTAAAATCCTTCAATATAATCCAAACTAATATTGAAACTCAAAACTTATAAGAATGTAGTATTCTACGTTAAATTGTATCTCCAAATGAAATTAATTACTCTTAAAGTCACATACTTAAAAGTAATTAACCTAATCATTTCCATAAACAACCCAAATCACTATAAATCCACAATAAAAACATAGATAAAAATCCACCTTTACTCCTCAAATGAAATCCCATACTATTCTATTTTCCATACAACAAAGTGAACAACTTCCAAAATAACATTTATCACATAATTAACAAATCATTTTCCTATACTAAGGGTATTCATTTGATAAGATATAAGATCCCAAATCAAATTATTAATGATCAATAAAATCATTTAACTAAAAATAATAGTCACACTAACCAGGGACTTCACGTAGTCCAGTGGTAGGCGATAAATCCCAATCGCACTTTGGTTGTGGGTTCGATTCCCACAGCATTGTCCGACGCAATGGGTTGTCACACAGTCTGCATGTTGTCCTTTTTCAAAAACTATATTTTATAACATTACCAAAATGAGATAAATTCCTCAAAATAACCATAAAATAATTTAACCACAAATATTATCTCATACCTTGCATTTTCATCCCAAATTATAATAACTTATAATTGCCTCAAACCCAACGATCATATAAAACCAAATGGTTATTTATAACTATATTCACAAGAGAAAAGATAATTATTCCTCAAATATCATTCTCACATGGAAAACTGCAGGGTTAAAAATACAAGAGAAAATTATTCCAAAGTAAACCCATCGACAAGGATCACTAATACTTTTTAAACATTTCTCCAACCATTTATTTCCACATAGCTTCTTATCTGACCAAGAAAATGTCCTATAGAATAGGTAATTCACTCGGGTAATGGCCAAGTCCCCTACATTTATGGAAAATGACTGTAAATGGACTCTTGGGACCATTTTTATCTTCTTCCATAGTACTCTTCATTTTTCTTTGGCAATTCTTCACTTTATGTCCTTCCTTCCCGCACGTAAAGCATTTCTTTGTCCCATTGAGACACTTTCCTGGGTGTCCCCTTCCACATTTCCTGCATGATGGAAATTGAGGATTCCTTTCTCCATGGTCTCCACTACTGGAGCTCTTATCATTCATCACCTTTCTCTTCTTTGTTGAGTCCGAGAATTGGTTAATATATATATTTTTGATCATATTTTTGGAAAATTGATTTGGCATAAAGGTGATATCTTTTACATCTATCAACATTACATTTTGTTTCTCATTTCCACCACCATTCCCACCCTGTACATCATTCTCAAAGTCACTATGACTTCCTTGGAATCCATCCATTGACTAAAACCCGAAAGCATTGTGTGAGTAACAGTAGTCATAAAATCATTTAGAGATTAACATGTCACCATATTCTCAATTTGAAACACATTAGGATTAACCAAGTTCATTTAATCTCATCTTATATATTTAATACTTCAAATCGGTTAGTAAAAAAATGTAAATTATCCTATGCATATCCCCCAGGAGTGTCATAACCAAGAGTGCAGTAAGACCCATTGTCGTGCACCAGTTCCCGTTCGAGTCTAGCTCAAAGCGGTGTTTTCGGTTTTTACCCCTAGGTACATCTGCGCCAGAGCCACCTCTACTTGCTCGTATCCAGATAGGGATATATTGCTCGGAAAACTCACAAAATCTATACAATACCAAAATTCTAGGAAGATCTTCTATACTAATCCTCAAAGTTCATCTTAGGTCCACATGCTCTAATTAGAGTTTATCTAAATCTATCTTCCAAGGTTTTTACTAAACTTCCTCTGATACCAACTATAACGCCCTGACCCTAGATACCCAGAGTCGGTGCATTATTAAAAAACATTGGCATGATCACAAAGGATCATGTCTCGAAAGACCGATTAGTTTAATAGTCTCGGAAACACTAGATATATTCATAAGTCTTACATTATATCATAAGGTAAAAAAACTACAAAAACATCTTGTCTTCATATCCCCTCATAATATCCCTACAGGTTATTCATAAATTACTTCTTCACATCTTGGAAAAAATAAAACATTGAAAGGGGTGTGCTCAGACGCTCAGTAAGGATAACAATATAGCAGAAGCTTTCATAGATAAGCATAAACACTTAAAACAATTTATAACTAAAACAAAAGCCTTTTAAACTTGAACTTCAACATAATATGGAAAAGATAAAATGAAATAATTCCATTAACTTATTCACATAGATATTCTACTAGTCGAACAATCACATGCAATATCAATAACCACTTTCATAATGATGGAATGCATAATGCCAGACTATCATAACCACATAGCCAAGGCCTTGTGCCAAGACTACAAATAAGATTTTTCCAAGGCCTTGTGCCAAGACACTAGTTTGTCTCATGAGACCTAACGATGGATCAAGGAGCTATAGAGGGATCCACCTGTCACTTACTAAGTCTAATCCATTCCACATATGAAAAGTTTTAAACATAACATAAACATTCATATTAAAACTAGCATACAAAATGTCAATAATTTATCCACAAACCATGAATGGTATAAAAATAGCACATCCACTGTCAAACATAACTCATTAGATACAATATGGATGATTGTATTGTATCATATTAACCTCAATCGATAATAATGAAGGATATTGACATATATGAAAATAATCATCAAAACTATTTGAGAGAAATATCCCCCTTTTTCTTGAAATCATTTAAAAGTCACACTATTTGTCAAGAAGCCATTTAAAAATAGATTTTTGAATCAAAGTGTCCCATACCACTTTGATACTTTTAAAATGAGTTTTAATTTTACAACTTTAATTTCCATATAAATAAATCCTTAAAACCATCTTTAAAACATGGACATTAATGAGAATGATTTAGAAGAATAAGTCTTTAAAACATTTAAAATGGTATTTTAGTTAGAGTTTCTAACCAAAAGAGAGACACTTGAATAAAAATAATTGAGGTAATCAAAACATTGTAATATCATGAGAATAAAGGGATTCATGATATACTATGTCAAAGTACATTATATACACCACATAAAAGTGATTTGGTGTATAACAACAAAGAAGTCTCAATGGAATGTAAATTGAGATGAAATCTCTCATAAAGACCGTATGTTTAGGTTAAGGATAAATCTACCACATAATTATGTGTGACAAATATAAATACACTAAATATGATTGGATATTCAGTGTAAAACAATCAAAGTACATTCACACATCTTCTAGTAAAAACAACACCAATGAATTGGATGTTTATCTCAACAAATCGAGATTGAGTAAAAATTACTCTTATCAAGTTCATACCGGTGACTTTAGAATTTATAAATGGAGTTATTATGTGTATAAAAAGTATATCCATAGAAATGGGAGTGTAAATTATGACATAATCAAATGAATAGTTATTCCACATATAATCTTGGAGTAAAATGATCAATGAAGTATGCATAAAGCCGAATGAGTGGAAATTGAAATTTCAAATTCCCTTATCAATTTGGTAACTTACAAAACATACACCCATGAAAGATGGATCATAAAATGATGATGTAAACATCTATAAATTAATTTATATTACACAATGAATACAATCATGGGCAGTACACACACCACATGTAATAAATAAGTGGTGAAAAATGGAAATAAAACGAAATTAAAAGTGAGATAAGAAACCCCTTACTTTGTACTTTTTCCTTGGTCGAAGGTAGGTTAACCTCCTGTATAATGGTTAAATAATTGTTATTGAATTATAAAAGAATCATTTACATTAATATGATATCATATATGGTCTTTTAACATTGATTTTTTAATAATATCTTAGTATTATCGTCATTTCGGGTGTTAACTTACTCATTTTCCTTTATATTCTTTGTTACATAAGCCGTGTTTGTTATGGATAGGTTGTATATTATTCATATCCAGAATTATATCAAGTCATTAATCATTATTTTTAAATAATCAAATGATAATTATACTTTAATGGATACGATGGAGAATGAATCTCATCGCTTTCGTGGAGATGGTAGTCCGTACGTACGCACGAGCGGCAATATCATTCTTTTGATGTTAAAATAATATATAATTTGATTTTCTATCATATAGACAGAATAATTATCATTTATATTTATCATTTAAATTAATTAAGCATTATTATTATACCCATCCAAATAATAATTTATTGAATGACAATTACACCATGACGTGGAGACCGTAAGCCGTACGTACGCATGTATGGTGACATGTCATTCAAAGGATGGATAGAATAATGAATATGGTTGTACCATATTTATAATAATATTATAGTATATAGGAGATACTGGATTAATTATTTTAGAATTGTAATAACAAAGAAAGAAGAAGTTGAAGAAGAAAATAATTTGAAAAATGGTGGTAAAAACATTACCTCTTCTTCGGGTGCTTCCTTTTTATTTGATCAAAAGGGCTCCTTAGGTTGGATTTCTGATCAAACTAAGGCCTCTAGGTTGTAGTGAGGGAATTTTAGAGAGTATTTTGTCAGGGGTTGGTAGAACCAAAAAGCTTTGAAGGTGTGAAGTAATGAGAAGGGGGAGTGCCCTTTTATAAGAGAGGTGAGGGGCACCTTTGGAAAAGCTAGAAATATTATTTTATAATAAATTAATATTCGGTTTATAATGGCTTCAAAGTGGATTATTTAAATTTTAAGGTGGGGATAGGTTGAAAACCACTAAACCAATAGAATATAGACAGGTTTGGGTCATTATATTAAACTTATCTTTAAGTATTAACTCTTAGTTAATTAGTTTCACTTTTACAATGTCTCTTTATATTTTTCTATTATATGGTTAATAAAATTACTATATACATACAAGAGACCCCCAAGTGGTCCATTAATGACACACCTAACATGATATAAGTATCATGGCCGAACCTTATATTTTTAGGAATTTAATATCAATTAATAATATAATATTGTTTTTAAAAACACTTTTATGTCAATTTTGACACTATTCAATAATTGATTTTTGTGAAACTCATAAAAGAATGATTACTTCTAAAAAATTCAATTAAATCATTCCTAAGATGTCATATTAACCTAGAAAATTATTTTATTTCAATAAAAGTCTCCATTATATTTATTTGGGTATTTATAATATCAACTAGTTTAATTTTTCACTATTATGGTAATTACTACATCATCATTGTTTCATAAATAAATTACATTATTTAATGTATAACAATTATAAATAAAATATAATTATGTAGGAAATCTATTTATCTTTCTAATTAATATTTATAATCGAATTTATCTTATGTGTAACCCTATATTAAAAATGTTTTATTAAATAAACTTTGATTTTAACTCTTTTAACTCTTCTTTGAATTAAATAATAATAAATGTCCTAATATAATCCAAGTGGACCTAAATGATAATATTTTATTCCTAAGATTGTTTTTGGTCGAGATAAACTTTTCCAATAGAATTAGGAGATGAGTTAGGGTAATATTAATATCATTTTTACCCTTAATTACCCTATTTACTTTTAACCGCGGTAAATAAAAGTAAAAAGTTACTATTAACCAAAAATTATTTTCATCTCAATGAACCACCTTTACTCCTTGATATTAACCGTTTCTCTAGAATTTTTTAAATTCCACTCACAGAAGAAGTAAAATTATGTTTTATGAAAAATTTAGTTTTTTAACTACCACTTAGTGGTTTCACTATTCATCAAAAAATGAAAGTTTCCATAAAAATACCAAAAATTAGGCCTAAGATATATTTGATATTATGAATTCAAAAATGATGTCTATTTTACCAAATTAAAAACAAATAAGTTTCATTAATTAATTTAAAAATTAATTCCCGTCGTCAAAACAAATAGCGTGTTTTTAAGAGATAATAACTATAAAAAAATTGACACTTGTTTATGTTTGGTTTAAATGTGAAATCTCATCCAATGACCAACATTATATTAAATAGTAAAAATATATTCTAAATATACTTTAAAACCACTAAAATTAATAATTTATCACAATTAATTATTTCGATTAAAAAAGTTGTTTTTAATTAAAATTTAGTAATTTTCACTATTCATCAAAATATGAAAGTTATCTGAAAAGTACCAAAATTTCACCCTAAGCTAATTTCGATATTACAAATCCAAAACTGCAGTCCATTTTGAAAGATTAAATTAATAAAATTTCAAAAAGTGGGTATTAATATTCATAACGGCTAGTTTGATTGGTTGTGGTGTGTTAGAATCTCAATGTTGCGTACAATGCACGTCATTGCATTATTCAAAGGGAAACATACCGTGGAAACTTGGGGTGTTACACCTAGACTACAGAGATGGGGGATTTTTCACATCTGCAATCCCCTCCTCAATGGATTTCAATTTTCTCTTGATTAGGAAAGAATCCTCAAGGAGAGCATACAACAGAACTATCCGAGGATTCCCTTTAGGTTACTGTCTGCAAAATAGTTCTTGTGAATTCATTATATAGGGTAACTAAGTCTCGTGGAAGATATAGAGGGAGGAATTCTTACAAAATTACTCATAGAATACCATTTATGCATGATGCGTTAGTGAATGTCATTAACACCACTAAAGAAGATACTCTAGAAAATGAGTCCAGCTCAGGGGAATCGAAAATGAAGTTCTTGTCCATAATAGGGTACACACTGAAGAAAATTAAGAATGTGTGCATACCCGAATTTAAAGGCTTACCCAGAATCTTGGTATGCCTTCAAATAACAAACTCCCACCCCTCCAAAAGGCATATAACAAGGGGAACAAAAACAGTGATATTGCATCTCACTTTTTCACTAGAGAAGGTCAATATTTTTCACTTGAATAAATATTTTCATATAATAAGAGGAAATGAAGGAGTTGAAAAGACTAAATACAAAGTTACTTTGAAGCATCATTTCTGCTAGATGTACTCCCCAGACAGGTCGTCAACTTGAAAATCCTGTAGGAGCTCTTCAGTAGAGAGAATTTGTAGTAACTACAGATGCAGATAATGAATTCCCTCCACTAGGTACACAATCAAGGTCGGAATAGACACATCTTGATAGGCATGTTCTCGTGGGTTATCGAAGGCAAATATCAGCACCACCATCAGTGGTTTTGTCGGTTGTTGCACCAGATCAATCTCTAGTTGCTATACCTACATAGGTTCAAGCTCATCCAGATATTCCCAAAATTCTTATGAAAAAAATTGAGTTATTAATGACTTGATTGGAAGCTATAGAGGAATGACGTGCACTAGTTCAGCTGGAAAAGAGAGCTTATCCTGAATGGGTGGATGAAATTCCTCCCCCACAAAATTTTTTGAATAACACATTCCCAATCTTTAATGGTTTGGGAGATACAGAACAACACTTAACACATTTTTTCTCTCGTTTCGATCCCATGATGGGAACTCCTCAATAACGAGAAGTAGTAAAGATTGGTATTTTGTGCAGCCATTACCGGGACCATCTTTTTTCTGGTATACATGTTTACAATCTCGATCAATTACTATATGGGAGGATCTCCATCAGAAATTACTTCTTCAATTTAGCTCAACTCTACCAAGGATGACAATTTTTGGTCTTACCAATTGTAAAAAAATGGATAATGAAATATTTTTAGATTTCCTTACGTGATGTAAAGGATTAACATATTCCTTACATCTAGAACACCCTTAGGAAGAAATTCTGCCAATTTGTGCGGAAAATCTACGTGATGAGTTATGAAAACCATTGATCTCTATGAAATAAACAAGAGGGTTTTGAGACCTTACTTAAATCACTCAACAGATAGAAGACTCTATTATAGAAACTAAGGCTAAAACTCAGGTCATTCCATCGACTCCAGGGAGGAGGGTAGGAACGACAGAAGCTGGTACAGTTACACTAAAGAAGGCACCTATACCTACTTCTACTTTAGTACCTTCATCATACTGAAGGGCTCCGCCCCCTGAGCATCAGCAAAAAAGACCACCTCTTCAAGACAATCAAATAGATCAAAGACGGAAACAATTTGAGGAATTAAAGAATAATGGTTATTCTTTCCAGAAAGAACACATTTTTGGTTACTTTATATCATCTCGGGAAAACAATTTGGTTTAGTTTTCAAGGCCGAAGAAACCAATATAAAGAAGGAGATGAAGATCTTCCGAATTATTGTCCCTTTTACCATATGTTAGGGAATACCATCTAAGAGTGTTTTTTTTCAAGGACCTCTTTCAAATGATGGAAGATTATGGACAAGTGAAACTGAAAATTTATTCAACTTAAGTAGCATGTGTTACCGCTATTGATATAGAGGAAGAAGGTGAATGGAAGGAATTCAAAAGTTAAAATATGCAGAAATATGATGATTGTATGATCCGTAAAATGATTAACCAGAATCTTTCCATTTTATAAACACAATTGAAACAATTGATTGTGTCTTACACCACTTCTGCCATAGTAAAACCACCGTAATCAAAAGGTCGTTCCTTAAAGAAGTGAAATGATCATAAGGACAAAGAGTAGTCAGAAGATGATGAGTTTATGTTAAAGAAATATTTGTCCTTGGCCTTGGTAGATTTCATTCCATCTGTTTCAAAAGCACATGCACCGCCCTGCCAAACAGAATAATCATAATTAACCTATCAGGAAGAATATCTATCAAATGAAGAATTGATCTTTGGTTCTGTCAATGTTATCCATTTGACAGGTCCTTATACCAATGGTGATTTTGATTATAAGGAGATAGAATTCCTTGTATCTAATTAGGGAACCAGAGGAAGAGGCCAGGGTCGAGGATACAGGGGAAGATGTGGGAATTATAGAAATGACCATTTTAACTGTACACCTACTCGAACCATATATTCAGGAAAAACTCATGGAATATCCCTTTAGCGGGATCAATATAAAAAAAGAGTTTCTTCCATGCAAGACATGTTCGTTTCTGACATGATTATTTTGGAGGACTGATTAGAAGTCACACCGTCTTCCTCTAAAAAAGTGAATAGATCTAGTCAGTCTAATCTACCAAATCAAAGAGTATTTCTAGATTCTGCTGCAACACAGGGTATATATACATCAAAAGAATCAACTTCCAAAATAGATGAAAAACCGCATATCCATGTTTGGAAATGTAGACTTTTGGGAAAAAAGTATGATTTCTTGAAATAATTTTCCCAAGCACCGACCATGTTATAAATTTTTAATGCTTTTAATATGTCAAAAGATCTTTGACAAGAACTATTTGAGGCTTTGTCAAGAACTCAAGAGTTTGAAACTGATGTTTCTACTACTGAGGTTTACCGTATAGAGAATGATCCTACAGAATGTCATGTAGTCATATCTTTTAAAGATGAATATGAAGATGATGTTGTACATGGACATATAAGACCCTTGTATTTATCTAGCAAGGTCAATGACATTGACATCTGGTGGGCTTTCATTGATAATGGCTCTGGATTCAACCTCATTCTCATTCGTACACTTTGTCGATTCGGCCTGACTGAATATGACTTATCTCCTTCCACTATATTATTTCAAGAATATGAAAATAATGAACAAGATCCTCTAGGAAATATTACACTTAGAACTTAGTTTGGAGATCTTGTATAAAATTCAAACTTCATTGTTGTTTGTCAGGACACAACATTCAATATTCTTCTTGGAAGGCCTTGGCTGCATCAACATGTAGCCATACCTTCATCATACCACCAATGCCTTATGTACTATTTCAATGGTAAAATTGGGACATTTTATGCTGATAAGGATCCATTCAAAACATGTGAATCTCAATACATTGAGGCAAAGTTTTATCACTCAAAAGGAACAAGATCCATGACAAAAGAGATAACCAGAGTTAATGCTCTGAATGGACTGAAAAGGATCCCAGAAAATCCATTCATACATTTGAGTATAGATTATTTACTAACCATCAATCAAATTGAAAGGGTAAAACCAAATCCAAGAACTTGTCCAATAACTTCCATAATGTCAATTGTGGCAACGGAGCCTGACAACATGGGAGAGATTAGTGATTCACTAAGTAGTGATGGCAGCCTAAATGGAGATGTTTTAATTTCATCTTCTGAAATACAACAAGCCTCCAATTCATCAATCAGAGTAGAAGAAATTATAAAAATTATAGAGGAAGATAAATATGTTGATTCTTAATTCATTATCTCATCTTTATTACCACAGGAAGACCCTTCGTCTCTAGTAGGGTCAGATATGTTGGACTCTTCTTCAGGATGTTCAAATACTGACTCCACCTCTAACTCTAGGTGCTTTTCCTCATCATCTACTATGAAAGTGGAAATATAAGAGGTAACATATAATGAAAAAGAAGAGTAAGAACTTGGGGATGCTCTTCCATCATTCTAGGAATGTGTCTCTACCACCATTGATGAGCTAAGAGAAATAAATCTGGGTACATAAGAAGATCCACACCCCACTCTAATTAGTGTGACCATGACCTCTAAAAAGAAAGAGTTGTATAATTCATTTCTAAAGGAACATTGAGATACATTTTCTTGGAATTATATAGAAATTCCATTTCTTAATCCTGATGTAGCCACCCATCATTTGGGTTTTCCAGATAAACATTTCGGATTCAAGCAAGCAGGAAGAAGAACACACCCAACTAATGCCTCTAAAATTGAAGCTGAAGTTCATAAGATTATAAAGGATACATTTTTTAGAAAAATTAAATATCCCAAATGGTTGGCCAACATAATCCTAGTGAAAATGAATAATAGGAAAATTAGAGTTTGCATTGATTTCAGAGATCTTAACCGGAATTGTCCTAAAGATAATTTTCTAGTTCTGATTACATAGCTTCTAATTGATGAAATAGTTGTCTATGAAGCTCTTTCCTTCATGGATGGATAATATGGGTATAATCAAATCTGTATGGCCCTAGGAGATGAAGAATCTACATCCTGTAGAGCCCCTCATGGTGTGTTTTTCTATTGGATAGTTCCCTTTGGTTTAAAGAATGTAGACACAACATACCAATTTTCCATGAACCATATCTTCAAACCCTTCTTAGGAAAATTTGTTGAAAGTTATGTGGTTGATTTAGCGGTAAAATACAGACAATTTTATAATCACTTGGATGATTTGGAGACCATATTCCATAAACTTTGGCAACATATTTTGAATATGAACCCCTTGAAATGTGCTTTTGGGGTAACCTCAAGAAAGTTCCTTTGATTTATTTTATTCCACCATGGTATCAAAGTTGATCATGAGAAAAAAAAAAATCAATCCTTGGTATGTCACCTCCTTGAAATTTGAATGAATTAAGAGGACTCCGAGGACACTTGTCTTATATTCATCACTATATCTCCAATTTGGTAGGTAAGTGTTTTCCCTTCACAAGATTAATGAAAAAGAGAGTCGCCTATCAATGGAATGAATACTGACAAGAATCATTTGATACGCTCAAGAAATATTTCTTGAGTCCAATGGTATTAATTCCACTTATTGATGGAAGAGAACTTATCCTCTATTTGATAGCTTTAGAGTGATCACTAGGTGCCTTTCTTGATAAAAATAATGATGTTGGGAATGAAAAAAACATTTACTATCTTATTCGAACTATGATTGAAACCGAAACTTGGTATTCAAGTATTGAAAAGTGCTTCCTGAAATTCATCTTTACAGTTCAGAAATTGAGGCACTATCTGCAACACCATGAGGTGCAATTGGTATCTCGCAATAAACCACTCAAATTTATCCTCAGTCATCCTTTGCTTATAGGGTGTCTAGCACGGTGGGTAGTTATTTTGTAGTATTTTGATATCTTGTTTGTGCCTCAAAAGGAAATAAAAGGCCAAGCTCTAGCTAACTTCCTCGCTGACCATCCATCTACAGAAGATACATAATTAAATACTGATCTTCCTGATGAAGAAGTATTCTCTATTCTGGATAATTCCCAAACATGGGAAATTCATTTTGATGGTGCTTCCGGAAGTCCACCATGGAAGAGTACGGAAAAACCTAAACTCAACAAAGATAGGTTAGTAATTGTCCTTATTTCCCTCGAAAAGGTAGTGTTTCCTTATACATTCATGTTGTTGGATGGTGGTACCAACTATGAGGCAGAATATCAAGCTCTTATCGTAGTTTTAGAATTGGTCATTCAGGTGCAAGTGAATCTTTTTAAAGTAGAAGTTGATTCAGAATTGGTAATCAAAAAAATAAATGGGGAATATTCTATCATAAAATAAGAGTTAATCCCTTTGTGTGATTACATCAGAGGGTTAATCAATGAATTTACCTCATAGAAGACATTTTCTTATGTCCCACAATCACAAAATTCCCAATATAATGCACTAACTAATGTGGCTACAGCTTTCGAAGATCCAGATCCGGATGTGATGGTCATCAGCATAGCCCATCATCGTGTGGTCGTACCTTTTGTTTAAACCAAAATAGAGGGAATTAATGAAATTAGCCCTATTTTTGAGCCATATAGTCATACCAAGTTATGGATAACACCCATTATGTAATATCATTAAAATGAAGTACTTCCACCGAATAGGGCTGAAAAAGAACAGATCCGGTGATGAGCATCCAATTTTACTCTTTATTATAGTTCAAACCATCAAAATATCATCTATAAGAGAGTCTTTGATGGAATCCTCTTCAGATGTATTGATGGAGAAGAGACTACAACTGTCATGAAAGAAGTACATTCAAGAGCATGTGGTGCCCACCAGTCTAGGAACAAACTCTCTGATCAGATCTGAAGGCTTGAATAATTTGGGCCTTTAATGACACAATATTGAACAGATTTCAATAAGAAATGTTATCCCTAAAAAGTGCATGCTAACATCATACATCCACCCTTGGAGTTGCTACATACAACTAAATACTCCTTTCCATTGGTCACATGGGGAATGGATGTAGTAGGGCCTTATCCACTAGCCAGAGCTAAGTAGTTCAAGTATATCCTTACTTCCACAGACTTCTTTTCTAAATGGGCCGATGAAATACCTCACAAAGAAGTCAGAGCCAAAAGAATTTTTAGTTTTGTTAAAAATGACATCATCACAAGATTTGGTGTTCCTTATACTATATTCACAGACAATGGAACCAATATTTTTTTTCATTGAGGAAATGAAGTTATATTAAGAGCATAATATTAAATCCAAAAATTCATCTTACTATCATGTGGCGGCCAATGGATAGATAGAGGCCTTAAAAAACACCCTATCAAATATACTCCCTAAGATGGTGGATAAAGATAAGAAATCATGGCCTGAAAAACTTTTGAATGCTTTATGGGATTATCGGACAACTACTCGTACTACCACCCAAGCAACTCCTTATTCATTGGTATATGGAACCGATGCATTTTTTTCGAATTGAAATGCAATTTTCTTCACTCTAAGTTTCAATCTGTGATCAATTGTCTACATATGAGAGGTCTTAGAAATGGTTCAATGAGCTGGAACAATTAGACAAGAAAATATTTCATACTTTTCATCATTTAGAAGTCCATCAGAATAGAATAGCGTGAGTTTTTAACAAGAAATATCACCTCCGGTCAGTTATTCAAGGATAATTGGTAATCGTCCTAAGACATCAACGATACTAGGGAATAAAACTAAAAATATTAGGCCAATGTTGTAAGGACCTTATTCTATACATAAGGTTTATTCAAATGGAACTTCTTTCTTAATCTCAATAGATGGAGATCTTATTACAATTCCAACCAATGCGATATTCTTAAATAAATACTTTGTGTAGTTGTATATATCATCCTCATTTCAAGACTTAAAACTGCATAGTACAATGTCCTTACTATGAGACTAAAAACTGCACATCCCCCATGTCCTTGCTGCAGGACTAAAAACTGCATAGCCCCCATGTCCCCACTGCAAGACTAAAAATAGCACATCCCCCACGTCATCGCTGCAAGACTATAAACCGAACAGTCCTCACGTCCAAGCGGCAAGACTGAAAACTGAATAGTACAAAGTTATAGTTGCAAGACATTAAACTACATAACAACCATTTGCATCCATGTTGCATGACATTAAAATGAATAGCATCTTTTTCCTAGTCACATGATGTTAAACTTCATGACACCATTTTTCCTCATTGCATGACATTAAATTGTACGACTGACATTTTCTCTATTTGACGTTAGAAGATTCCATAAGCAAATATCATTGACATTATTTCTACTCCTTAGTGGTACATGAGTCCCTCAATTCAATATGCCTAAGTTAGATATGCATAAGAAATTTTTTTAAGAACTATGTATGGCTTAATTCTCATTTTCAATTTGATATGTAGAGACGCTTAAATCTCCAATTTTGGACCCAACTGTAGTCACAAAGTATTATTATTTATTTTTATCCTCTTTTATATGAATCAGATCAGTACAAAGTGTTTCCTTAAGATATATGGTTTGATCCTTATACAATTTTATGTCTCAAGATTAACCATTCCTTTATAATGTGTCAAAGACCCCATTCTTCATGTCAAACTTGACTGGAATGAGGGATGATTATTTCAATAACTATATATGGATTGATTCAAATTTTTAATGAGATACATAGAGATGCCTAGATCTCCAATATTGGGCCCAGTCGTGATAAAAAAATCTTTATTCCCTATATAAGAATCAAACCTGCATAGGGAATTATTTAAGAACTATGTATGACTTGATTCTTTCCCCAGAAAGACACACAATGACACTTGGGTTTTATCCCTTAATCTAGTTACAATATGTCTTTCTTTTCACATCAGATCATCTTCATCCTTACCTCATGAAATTAAACTACATGGAAATCTAACACCCCATTCTTTACATGCGTTAAATTTGTATTATAGAAGAAACCATTACAACTCATTGTTTCTCACACCGAGCATAGATAAAGTGGGATTAGGAATTGGGTAAAAGTATTATTTTTATAAATGAGGTGTTTCAATTTCTTATGGGGATATTAATGTCCTCATTACATGACTTAAAACTACACATCATAATATTAATTCAGAGGAAACAAAGAAATTAACCATTTTAAATTGATTCAAATCTATGTAAAGGATGTTAAACTCATGGCCAATATTTGTTCAAATATTTCTCATATGAATTAGGCATAAAAACCTTCCATATTCCACACTCTTAATCTTGAATGTTTTTAGATCTTCATAATCTTTCTTACAGTTTCTGGTGATAGAGTTTCTAATACCTGAGAACGCTTTTTCCTGACTATGCAGCACATGCCCTTAGGTGGCCTTGCATAAGTTGCATACATAACGGGCATGTCGGTCAGACAATTCCATTATTTGGTTACGTAGAAAATTCACCAGTTGGACCTGCATAATACAACCACCATAATGGGTTTGTAAAATAATAGAAATTTCTTTCTTGGTTATAGTATCTTTATTCCCTTAAAAATTTGATGACAATATATAAGAATCTATATTTAAAAACAGTCATTCAGGTATATTTGTCCTATAATATTTCTTTCGATATGAAACTCCTCAAGACCATGGTTTACACATTTTACTCTCCATTTTTTAAAATTATAATGAAATAACCTTGGAATCACTTGGCCACACATCATATATTGTTTCCTTTTTTAGTCCTAGTTGTATGAACTAAAACTATAGACACCATACCTTCTACATTTGGGTCATAACACCATAGAAGTGCTATTCCTCCAATTATTTGTAAATCTTGATTGAAAATACCCTATCCATATTCTATCACATTTCTCAATAAAACTAACTATGTGGTTTTGAAAATATGAATCTCCATAAACGTTTTTCAGCTTTTAGCAGTAAAATGTCAGATTTCTAATATCTCTTTTGGCTAACTATGCAGTAAATGCCCTTAGGTGTCCTTGCATATGTTACCTACATAACAAGTTTGTCATTAAAAAAAATTCTACTATTTGTCTATGCATCATATTCTGCAGTTTTTCCTATATAACACAACCACCATAATGGGTTTGTCAAATAATGGTAACTTCATTCTTGGAAAAAATACTTCCACTAATGCCTTTATCTCTTTTTCCATATCGTTCTTCAGATTTAGAAATTACCCAATCACAGTTTAAAATTTTCCCTTCCATACCTGAATATGATAGTATGTTTCTAAGATAATTATCAAGAAATTGGGAGTCTCATACCTTCGGTCAGAGTTAAAGAACTTAAATTAAAGCCACACAATTTCTTCACTACATGACTTAAAATGGTAGAGTACAATGTCCTCATTGCATGACTTAAAATTTCACAGTACAATGTCCTCACTGCATGAATTAAAACTGCACAGTATGATATCAAAAATTCCCCTTTCTGATAAATTTAAACCATTACTCATACAAATTTTTTTTATAGAAATAGTTTTCCAATTCATTAATTATGTTGGTATAAAATAGCCCTTTAATTATTAAATTTTAATTCCTTGAAAAAACCACCCATTATGGTCTTGAGTCACCCAAATCCTATTTTACCCTATCTATCTACAACAAAATGTTAAATTTATAAAGATCTCTTTTGCTTGACTATGCATTACATTCCCTTAGGTGGCCTTGCATAAGCTTCCTACATAATAGGACTATCATCCAAAAGATTCCACTATTTGGGTATGCAGCATATTCCCTAGATGACCCTATATAATACAACCCCCATAACGGGTTTGTCAAAATAATGGTAACTTCATGATTGGATGGGACTCCCCTTATGTTTATACAAGTTTTATATTTGGTAACCATAAAAATCATGACTCAAGATTCCCATTGAAAATATTTAAAGAATATTAAAGAAATTCATAGCCACATAGTCTTGTTTGAGATCTAATTTCAAAATTTATTGTCAAATATATCTGATCCTAAATACTATCCCTTTGTAGTCCAACATGCATGACTCTAAACTGCCAACAACAAGAGACATGGTACTCAGTAGATTGAGAACACGCAAAGGGAACTATGAATAAAAGTCGAGTCCCAGCTCACTAAATGTACATTTTTTTGTATGGTTTAGGTAATATTGAGCAATAAAAAATATAAAAGATATACATTTTTTGGGGTTGTCCATATAACCCTAAGAAAAATCAAACTATGCTCACTAGGCCCCATGTCTTAGAAAAAAATTAGAGCATCCTTCCAAACATGATATATCTTCAAATATAACAAAATGATGTTGGAACACATCAAAGTGCCCTACTTTTACCTTTATACAAGATTTGTTTCATTATGAATGAATAAAATTATAGGGGGGGATTTGGTAAACATAATGAAATGTGTTTCATGTACTTCTCCACAATTGAAGGTGTATTTCCATGTACTGCAACTCAAAATGTCCTTAACCGGGCTTAAAAAGATTGCAATGTGACTCAGTATTTTTCATGGGGGTTAGGGATGGTAGCGAATGTACCGGCCCGAAGGGCAGGGCTGTAGCCGACACTGATCCCAAGCAGGGGTGCGAGGGTACGACCCCCATGGTATGGATCAATTATTTTGGCTATTTCCCCAAAGAGGTTCCCATGGTACCTACATGCAAACACCTACGCACCATCATGTTGGAGTAGAATGAAGTTATAATTTTTGATAAATCCCCAAAGCGGTGCCCTAGTATATCCATAACACTATCAGTGCAGATGGTACTTGCGGCCCACAATTTGGCACACAAGCCACTTGCACACCCAATATTATTTCACCCAAGGTTACTTATTTTCCAATAAATAGACCCTTGGGGTCTTAATTTGTATGGACGAATTTCCCTAAAGCCCAATTGCTACTCTAGTCACCCTAGTGCTTCGCCCAAGTCTTCCTGAACATTCAAGGTAGTTTTTCAACACCATGAGTGTAGGAATTAAATGAGGATCATTGGACTTAAGTCCTTTTAGTGTTTGAAAACCATAACACTTGGGCGCCTAAAGTGCCTAACCTCTCCCAGTCAGAAATAATTGTGCGCTACCTATTCATTTTATATAAACTTGAGCATCCCACTTCTGGGAACACCTATGAATACTCTTAAAGGCTCGAGAAAGGTCTCGCCCAAGTATTAACATAGAGGTTTTCTTTATCTTAAGTGAACATTAGGTCGCCCAAGGCTACTTACATGCCCATACTTGAGCACCCTTACCTACATCTACACCCCTCTTTGATTCAGTTACTCTCTTGAGTATACTAGCCATCAATCCTTCCTCAAAGACAGTCATGGAAAGGCTTCTTATTCCTTGGATCCCTTTTCTGAAAGTGATTCAGTTGAGACCTCCACCCAAACCTATGGACTCATCAAACCTTTGGGAAAGACACATCAGTGTGTCTCCTATTTGGGTTTGTATTTCCACCGTTAAAGGTTTCCTACATATTTTTTATAAGGGAGTTTGGATTCATGGAGTGTATGTGGGTTTTTATATCCATAGTCGCATGAACCTTTCTCCTAGAAACAGTGATGTGAATTTCTCGGTTTGGAGGAGTGTTTGGGTCCTAACCTCTCCCTTCTCAAAGCGAAAACCCGGAACCTAAAGTCTCTAGTAGGGAAGGTATGGTTAACACTTTATTTTCCATTTAAGCAAAGGAGACATCTCCCTACCATACAAGGATCAATTTTAGGGCAACCGTCTTGGCATACGCCCCTAGATTTTCTTGCAGGAGGTAGCATTATTTCTCCACCTTTCTTCTTCAGTGCCAAAGATCAGAGGAGAGATGGGAACAATGGATTTTGTTACCATTTACCTATCATGTTGGGATTTTTCACCATGGGAATACATCCTGGTGTAAGACAATAAACTTCATTCCTTCTTCCTTTCATTGGACCCTTGTACAATGTAAGGTGAATAGATGGAGGTCTCATCGCCTCTCCCTCTTCCCGGGTCACCTCAACCACGTTCACCTTGTCCACCATAGGTGCACCCTCTTCCACCAATGGAGGAGGAAAATTTTGAAATTTACTTTATTAAATATTTCACATCCTATTGTTACCCATGTCGAGCATGTCTCATGTGTGATTAGATATTTGTAGTGATTAAAACATTTGAAAAAAAAACCCATGGTGAAGGAACTACGAGAACTGTGATTCCTGTTCAAACTAGGATATGTAGAAATCCCTTTCAGGGCCCGATCTCACTGGATATCCTCTTTAGGAATCAAACCCTAATTCCCTTAATTTGGGCATCCACCTTAGGAATAATTCCCAAATTAAACCCTCAAATCACTAAGGAATCCTTTTTAAGAAGTAAACCCAAACTAATTTCTCTCAAAGGACTATACTATCCATTGAGACTTATCAAACTACGTGGGATTTGAATCCCATTCACATGGGATACGTAGGAAGCCTCCTTGAGGTTCAAACCCGATACCTTAAATCAACCCTATTCTCCTTGATCTATATTCCGAACATGGTCTAATCTAAATTGGAAACCCATATCATTTCCAATTTCATTGGGATACTTCGGCATAAGTCCCACACTAAACCTTGACTAAGAATATTTCACTTATATGTCCATACCACATGACATTAAACTGTATGGTTTGGTCCTTATCACATGAAATTAAAAGGTATTACGTGTCCCATTCAGTGGCACTGAACTACGAGGGTTTTGATTCCTTTCACAAGGATATGTTGGTAGCCTATTTTATGGGCATGATCCCAAGATCAAATGAAACCTTCATCTCCCTGGATGACAATAAATTCCAGAGTTCCCCATTGAGTGTCTTAAAAACTAGTATCATCATAATAATGATTAAAATAATCTCTAAGTAGTATATGAGATGATACCATTGATGTATAACCTCAAATACATACATATATATCCATTAATGAAGAACCTAGAATACATATGGATGATTTTAAACGTTTCACATGCTGAATCAGTGGTGGAAAATTCCAAGGGATACTTATGATATAATTGGTGAATTAGTAAGGATTCATGAAAATATCTTAAATTATAATGAGAGTCCCAGAGTAGACAATAATTCCCCCCAAAAGGGTGTGATGAGTCTAAACTCCCATCCTCTCTACCAATGCACGTTCTTAAGTATCATGAAGTTCAAACTTAACAAATGCTTACCTTTGGTAAGTAGGTACCCTTTCGATAAAGAACTGTTGGTTGTTTCCAATTCCATAAATAAATACAATGGAAACTGCTTGTAAGTAGTTATTCTTAAAACTAGAATACACATTTCAAGTAACTATAAAACCACAGATAACTCCACTTACATGATTTTTGATGATGTTTGAATGGTTTTACAAAACTTTCATGATATAAATGAATGTATAAAACCAGAATCAAAAATTATGTCTGCTATTACTGAGTGAATAACTAGTTTACCTATCATCACCTCATTGTCAAGATCCACTTTGGTATTTATGATGGAAAAATATCTCCCTTATTTCATTGGAGGTTTTTGTTTGTCTTTGAAAACCCTTGGCTTAGTGAATTGGTTTAAAAAATGACATGTTTCCTTACAGTTGTAGTAATGAACAATACACTGAAGGATTAATGGAGAATTCATTTCCTCTATTGCATTAGGTTGTTTTTCCTACCAACAATCGCTAGTTAGGTTCCCTTCCTTCCTGCAACTAAAGAACTTCCTCATCACCTTTAGGAAATTTCCAGGGTGCTTCTTTCTACACCTTTGAAAATTGGGATGTTGAAATTTATTAGAACCATTATATATATCTATTATACCACCAAATTATATCTCTACTTTCCACTTATTATCCCCACGATACCCCTAAGATATTCCGATCTCCTTTTCAACTTTGAGGGAACACGAGACAATTTATTCATAGCTATCAATGGCATAGATCTCCAGGGATTTCTGTAGACTTGGTTTTAGAACACCAAAGAAATGATCAATTGTGCACTCAGGGGTAACGACAAAACTGAAGGCATATCATGCAGGCCTTGTGAATTTTTCCTCATACACTCTGATATATTATTCATTTTTTCCTTGAGGGAAAATAAATCTCTTTCCATTTTAAGACAGAGACTATGGGGAAAATATTTATCGATTTTTTCCATAAATCCTTCCATCCCATCTCCTCAATATCTTCTTAAGGCTTTATATTTTTGATCAATGTCCACCAATGATCAACTTCTCCCTCTATATGATAAACAACCAAAAGGATCTTCTCTTTCTTGGAGCATTGAAGGATAGAGAATATCTTATCAATGGATTTGATCCATATTTTGATGATTAAGGGATCAAAATATCCATTTAAATTAGGATTCATTTGATGCATGAAGCTCTCAATTGAAGCTTGTTCTCTCTTAGGGGTATTTGGATGATTCTCTTGATCCATTTTCATATTCAAAAACTAATTCAGTAGAGAGATTATCATCATGAATTGTGCAATTCCTTCTCTCAACGGGCTGGGCATCTCATTGGGGTAGTAATCAAATTGCTCTACACATTGATCATTGACCCAATTCCTCATATTTTTTTGCCATTTTCTAGAATAAAATGAAAATTAATTATGATTTTATTAAACTATTAAACAAATAAATGGGGATTTAATGACATTAAAGGAAGAACTTATAACTTACATGTATTTCCTTAACATGTGGATTTCTAGGCTTCAGTCTTTACTATCCATGATCTATTTTCTAAAATATATTCTTATAGAATTGTTTTACTCCATTAATAATGGTTTGTAATGAGATTATGAGTTTCCAAAGCACAACCCCCAAGAGTTTCAAACCAGGTGTGTAGTAAGACTCATTGTCATGTACTAGGTTACCCCGAGTTAGACCTGGAACACCTTGTTGGAGTTGTTACTCCTAGGTACATTTGTGCCTGAACTGTGTCAAATTATAGTATCCCAACATTGATGTATTTTTATGATAAAATACTTACTATATAATAAACAAAGTTTATGGATGTTTTCTTATACTTATTCTATTCCCTAAGTCATTCACTATAGTTTTCTAATGCTAATCCCAAAAATAACTAAGCGTTTCCTCTGATGCAAAATATAACAACCCTTCCCTTTATTACACATTAATAGATGATTTAATTACATAAAATTTCAGTTAATATAAAATGAAAGATCAATAAGTATATTGTATTTCGGAATTAGGTACATTGTATTACAACTTTAAACATGAATTATAACATCTTTACTCAAATCTTCTTTAATATGATAGAGCTTAAAACTGTATTGGATAACATGCGAAAATACATAAGAAATGGTTAATCCATAAATCCCAATAAGGGAATAAAAATATAGTAACATGAAGATAATAATACATGTTAAAGTATCATATTAATGATTAATAAAGGAACATGAATAATAAGGCATGATATAGCATGATAATCATAACATGGGAAATGTGGCAACAACTTAAAACACCGCATCAATGGTTAAGGATAAACCGCCAAGAATTCATGGTGGAAAATGTCTCATAAAATAATCAGTTACAACTCAATCCCAAGATGAAATATCATGATAATAAACATTACTTAATGTATTGGAGTGCTATAAAATTTTGGTCTCACCCATCATTTTCATTTCATTCTCATTCTTAAATGTGACATAAAGATCATAAAAATTGGATTCATTCATCATAATAATTTATTTAATGGTAATGGACTATAGAATATATAAATTTTAGTCCCCAATAAAAAGTTATATGTGAATTGATGTAACGCCCCGACCCCAGTAACCCAGAGTCGGTGCATTATTACGTAAAATTGGCATGATCACAAAAGATCAAGTCTCAAAAGACCGATTAGTTTTGTAGCCTTGGAAAACACTAGATACATTCATAAATGTTACATTACATCATAAAGTGAAAAAATACAATAACATGGTCTCCATAGTCCACACTCATATCCCCTTCAGACTATCCCTATAGGTTAGTCATAAAATATTTCTTCACATCCTAGGAAAAATAAAATATTGAAAGGGGTGAGCTCAGATGCTCAGTAAGGATATCAATATAGCGAAATCTTTCATAAATAGATATAAACATTTACGACAACGTGTAACTAAAACAAAAGCCTTTTAAACTTGAAATTTAGCATAATATGGAAAAAGTAAAATGAAATAATGCCATTTAATTACTCACATGGATATTCTACTAGACGAATAATCACATGCAATATCAATAACCACTTTCATAATGATGGAATTCATAATGCCAGAATATCATAACCACGTAGCCAAGGCCTCGTGCCAAGACTACAAATAAGATTTTGTCAAGGCCTAATTCCAAGAAACTAGTTTGTCTCATGAGACCTACCAATGCATCGAGGTTCTATAGCGGGCTCCACTCGTCACTTATTAAGTCCAATGCATTCCTTATATGAAAAGGTTTAAATATATCATAAACCATAACATAATCGTATCACATAAAACATGCATAAAGGAAACATAACATTTCCACATTTCAATCACAAGATATCAATACAACACAATGATATAATAAAAACATTATCAAACCATTTTCAATACCAAAATAAAAGAAAAGTAAAACATGGTATTTATTTTTAATTTTTTAAAAAAAGTTATGGCGTGTAGAGGAAGCCAAAACTCAAATAATGGTCACGGCGGTGGAAAATTCATTGTCGCCGCGTGCATAAGATAAAACATTCCTTTTTTCGTTTAGTAAAAATTCTTCGTATAAAATATTCCTTTTGAATTAATGTAAAAGTCAAAGGGGTTTATACACCGTATAAAATAAAGTTTGTGTATAAAACAAAATATACCTCAATGAAAGGAGATTAAGACAAAGTCCCTTACAAAGATCATTTTTTAAATTAAATAGATATATTATGTGTATTCACTATATGTACACATAAATAAAGTACAAATACAAGATACGACATAATAATATCATGACATAATTTTAAAGTAGGAGATTAACCCAAGGAACAAAAATTGTGTTAAGAAGTTCCCTTACCTCGTGTCCGACTAGACTCGATCTTTCTTTAACCTCCTGAATAATAAACTAGAGTTAATTTATACTTGATTTAGAACCTTTTTCAAGTTCATTATTCCTTTTATATCACTTATTACCATGTTGTGAACATTTTTTAATTATTTAAGTTAATAACGGTCATTTTGTCGATCTTTGGTACTTGAGTCAAAAATAAACTTCTTATAATTACAAGTTGTTCATGTGTTAAAATATCCATTATATCCATAATTATATTCATGATGTATATATCATATATATCCATTATATATATGCATTTATAATATTACATAACATTTAGAGGTGAGAAATGAAATGCACCGTTCGTGGAGACGGTAAGCCGTACGTACCCATGAACACTACTTTCATTTCTATTTCATATTTAATGGAATGAGAACATAATGATATAAAGGTGTATTATAATTCCACTATAATATAATATATAATATCATTTACTCCATCCTTTACATGTCCCACATATGGCATTAACGATTCAAATCACTTTGAGGGGGCGGTAGTCTGCACTTCCTAAAATGAAATTATCGTGTTTACCCATAATGGAAATCATAAAGGTACGCCATAAATGAAAAATAAATAAGCATAAGGAAAACAATAAACATAATATATATCATATATAAATATAGTGACAACTTAATGGCCACCATGAGAGGTGTTAAAAGAATATTGAACATTCATTGTTTCGTGAGGCAGTAATTCGCCACCCACAGAAACAGTATGTTCTTTAACCATTAGACGATGGTATGTGTAAGTTTAAATCAAATAATTCTCATAAAAAAATACTAGTATATTGAAGATACTGTTTTTGTTACAAAATAAATGAATAAAAAGAGTTTAAGGGTTTGGAGAAGCAAAATAAAACAAAAGAACATAAGAGAAGACATTACCTTAAAATCGGGTAACTCTTTTTGATTTCAGCCAAAGGCTTCCTTGAGAATACTTCTTCCCAAAGTGAGGCTTATAGGAGTAATATAGGGAAGTTGAGAGAGTATTTTGGCAGATTTTGGCTGATACAAATGGCTTTTATGGTGTGAATAAGGTGGTAGAGGTAGGGGCGTTTTATAAGAGGAGAGGAAGGGCACTCTTGGAATGTCATGAAATGTTACATTATTATGAAGTGCTTTTCAGATTTCAAAGGTCCCACAATTATATATTTCGAGGATAAGGTGATAAGGGTTCTAAATATACTCATCAAATAGTTTTTTGACAAGTTTAAGTCTGAGATTTTACATTATCTTTTCATTTTATTTAAATCATTAATTAATGCGGTAATCGTTGCATCATCATGGTGTCATAAAAAATTTACTTTATTTAATGTCTAAAAATTATTAAAAAATATCTTGATGTAGGAAATATTTTTATATTTCCAATGATTATTTAGAGTAAAAAATATTACTTTTATAACCCCATATAAAAATTGGTTTAGTAAAACAATACATGTTTGTGACATTTTTATTTTAACTTTAAATAAAATGTTATTAATGTCATTTTCTTACCCAAGTGGCTCCATGGGGACCCCAAGTTGAACCATGGATTGTCTTGATCGGCCATGACTCATCCAATAAGGGTAGGACAAGTGTAAAGGTTATTTCATATTATTATATTATCATTTTTACCTTAAATTTCACTAATTACCTTTAATTGCGATTAATAAAACTGAAAAGTTACTATTCAACAAAAATTATTTTCATCTCATTGAACCACATTTTTCTTCCTAATTACAACCATGTATGTAAGATTTTTTAAATTCAATACACAGAAGTGGTAATGTTTCATTTACATGAAAAATCAGTTTTTAAACTACCACTTAGTGGTTTCACTATTCATCAAAAATTGAGTTTTTCAGAAAAATACCAAAAATTCACCCTAAGATATAATTGATATTCTGAATTAAAAAATGATTTCCATTTTAAAAAATTCCAAACATATAAGTTGTATTAATTAATTTTATAATTAATTCCGATTGTCAAAACAAATAGCGTGTTTTTAAGAAACAATATCAATCAAAAGATTGACAATTGTTTATGTCCAATTTCAAAGTGAAATTAATTCTAATGACAACCATTGGATAAAATGGTAAAATTATATTCTAATTATACTTTAAAACCACTCAATAGTATAATTTATCACTATAAATTATTTTTATTAAAAAATTTGTTTTTAAGTATTTTTCACTATTCATCGAAAATTGGAAGTTCTCGAAAAAATACAAAAAATTCAACATAGGCTAATTCCGATATTCAAAATCCAAAAATGAAGTCCATTTTGAAATATAAAATTTATATAATTTCAAAAAGTGGGTATTACTATTCATACGGCTGCTTTGATTGGTCGCGGTGTGTTAGAATCTCGAACTTGCGTACAATGCAAACTATTGCATTAGTGAAAGAGAAGCTTATCGAGGAAGCTTGGGGTGTTACATTCTCCCCTCCTTCAATAAATTGCGTTCTCGCAATTTGAAAATGTTATTCGAAAATAAAAGGTGGAAAATATAAAATACCTTTGTGGAAAACCCGTATCGGAAATAGGGTTAATAAAAATATAACTTTAAAAGAATGAAAGAGAAGTAAAAAGGTCACCCGAGATAGCCCATACCAGGATTCTATGAAAACATGGATATGGAGGAGAAAACAACCATCAAGGTCTGATGAAGAGTTGTAGAAAATAGAATTAGGAGAAATTTAACTACAAGAAAATCACAAACTTTGGATAGGTTAAACGGTCATTGATTCCCCAGTTGGAAAAGATAACCGACAACATTTTTGTTTTAAGTTACCTTTCATAATGTTAAAGAATTTATTTATGAGATTTACTGAGAACGTAAGTAAATATACTTACTTGTCATGTAGAATTTCATTCTTTAATAATTTTTTACCACAAACCCATCTTTCACTCCAAAAGGTAATAGAACTCAAAAATATTATATTTATCCTAATCGTACAAGGTTCAAAATATTAACACATACCATTTAGATTAGGAAAATATTTTTTAATAACCAGGGACTTCTAGTAGGCTAGTGGTAGGTAATAAAGGCATGTCGCACTATGGTTGTGGGTTAGATTCCTGCAGCTTTGTTCGATGCGACGGGTTATCCCCCAACCTGTAGGTTGTCCTTTTCCTAAAACTATAGTATTATAATATTCCAAAAATAATCTTCAGAAATGTTTTAACCTTAAAAAATACTATCCAAAGTTCAACTTAATCCATTCCAACCTTTATAGTTATCTAAAATACCTTTTTCCATACTTTCTCTAAAAGATCTCTAAATTCCAAAATCAATTGCAACATCAGATTCCTCAAACAATGTAAATTTTCTCTTATTGTCACATACTAAAAATATTATTACCTTCATCATATTAAAACCTTAATGAAAATAACAAGTACTGTAGTATAATACTTATATATATCACATTATTCTTATAACCATAATATAATCCTTGAGTCCAAAAGCACCAATACATTAATTATTCCACTTCAACTGTAGTAACAGTATAAGATTGGCCTTGATACCTTGGCCTTTTCTGATGTAAGTTTCCCTGATGCTTAGGACATTCATTTTCATAATTACTGATTTCCCTACAATTGTAGCATTCAACATTGATATCCTCTTTCTTTCCCTTGCAATCACGAGCCTGATGACCTTTTTCTCCACATTTATAACAAACTCCAATTACTTCTAGCCAAGTACCGGGGTGATTCTTCCTATAATTATCGCATAATGGAAAATACTTCTTTCCCTTTTTCCTTTTATCCATCTCGTGTTCCACCGTTCTCTTCTTCTCTTGCTTTACTTTATTGTCATAAGAATTAGAGAATTCCTTTTCTTTCTTTATAGCACACGAGACAATATCTTCATACGACGAGAAGGTTTGTGAGACTAATGATCGATGGAGAAATGGTTTTAACCCATATAAGAAAAAATCAATATTACATCTTGGGTTATGTATATAATCTGCAGCATGCCTCACTAACCATGTAAAGTTAGCCTCATACTTTGCGACATTCTCATCGTCCTTCTACCTCAAAGTCAGAAATTTCCTTTCCATATCTGCTCGATGGTCATGTGGAAAGTATTTTTCTAAGAAAATTTCCTTAAACTCCCTCCATTCCATACTTTATACTTCTTCATCTTCCTTTGTGTTTTTAATTAGCGACCACCATTGATCGGCATCTCCAGTGAGGCGGTACACTGCCATGAAAACCTTCTCCCTTTCACTACTCCCCAAGGTGTGAAATATTTTCTATAAGGAGTTTATCCATTGCTCAACTAATAATGGATTTGTACCCCCATTAAATGTTAGCGGTTGTTACCTCATGAAGCAGTCTAACATTAATCCTCCACGTTGCGGATCAGGGTGCTCCATACGAGTAAGACTATTATTCATAACTTGAGTGAGTTGTCCTAGTATGGTGATAAGTTGATCAGCACCAGTTGTATCACCAGCTCCACTATAATTATCTTGAGCATGAGGGAAATACCTACATGGATTGCATGCATTGATACAATTCCCATTCCTTCCACTAGGATCCATTTTAAAACAATGGCATAAACTAGATCAGTTTATGAATTAAAATACATAATTACATACTTGTAAAACACTTAACATAAATTGAACAGTTTATGAATTCAATCCATAATCATAAAAATGTTTTCTTTGAGGAAGTATATACTCATAAACCCTTCATAATGGTTTGTAAATAAAATGGGAATTATCGTAAACATATCCCCCGAGAGTGTCGTAACCAAGAGTGCAGCAAGGCCCGTTGTCGTGCAGCAGTTACCGTTCAAGTCTAGCAAAAAGCGGTGTTTTCGGGTTTTACCCCTAGGTACATCTGTGCCAGAGCCGCCTCTACCTGCTTATATCCAGACATGGATGTAATTTTCGGAAAACTCACAAAATATTTATAATACCAAAATTATAGGAAGTTATTCTATACTAATCCTCAAAGTCTATCTTAGGGATATGTTCTCTAATCATAGTTTATCTAAATCTAGCTTCCAAGGTTAGTACTAAACTGCCTCTGATACCAAATGTAATGCCCCAACCCCAGTTACCCAGAGTCTGTGCATTATTACGTAACATTGGCATGATCACAAAAGATCAAGTCGCAGAAGACCAATTAGTTTTGTAGCCTTGGAAAACACTAGATACATTCATAAATGTTACATTACATCATAAGGTGAAAAACTACAATAACATGGTCTCCATAGTCCACACTCATATCCCCTTCAGACTATCCCTGCAGGTCAGCCATAAAATATTTCTTTACATCTTGGAAAAAATAAGACATTGAAAGGGGTGAGCTCATATGCTCAGTAAGGATATCAATATAGCGGAAGCTTGCATAAATAAACATAAACATTTAAGGTAATGTATAACCAAAAAAATCCTTTTAAACTTGAACTTTAACATAATATGGCAAAAGTAAAATGAAATAATGCCATTTACTTACTCACATGGATATTCTACTAGACGAATAATCACATGCAATAGAAATAATCACTTTCATAATGATGGAATGCATAATGCTATACTATCATAACCACGTAGCCAAGGCCTCGTTCCAAGACTACAAATAATATTTTGTCAAGGACTCATTCCAAGACACTAGTTTTTCTCATGAGACCTACCGATGCATCGAGGAGCTATAGCGGGCTCCACCCGTCACTTATTAAGTCCAATGAATTCCTTACATGAAAAGGTTTAAACATATCATAAACCATAACATAATCGTATCACATAAAACATGCATAAAGGAAACATAACATTTCCACATTTCAATCACAAGATATCAATACAACACATTGATATAATAAAAACATTATAAAACCATTTTCAATACCAAAATAAAAGAAAAGTAAAACATGGTTTTTATTTTTCATTTAAAGAAAGTTATGGATTGTAGAGAAAGTCAAAACTAAAATAATGGTCACAGCGGCAGACAAGTCGTTGTCACCGCGTACATAAGACAAAAAAATTCCTTTTGTCGTTTATTAAAAATGATTCATATAAAAGATTCCTTTTGAATAAATGTAAAATTCAAAGGGGTTTATACACCGTATGAAAGAAAGTTTGTGTATAAAACAAAATATGCCTCAATGAAAGGAGATTGAGACGAAGTCCCTTAGAAAGATCATTTTTTAAATTAAATAGATCTATAATGTGTATTTAGTATAAGTACACATAAGGAAAGTACAAATACAAGATAGGACATAATAATATCATGACATAATTTGAAAGTAGGAGATTAACCAAAAGAACGGAAATTGGGTTAAGAAGTTCCCTTACCTCATTTCCGACTTGACTTGATCATTCTTTAACCTCTTGAATAATAAACTAGAGTTAATTTATACTTTATTAAGAACATTTTTCAAGTTCATTATTCCTTTTATATAACTTATTACCATTTTATGAACATTATGTAATTATTTAAGTTAATAACGGTCGTTTTGTTGATCTTTGGTACTTGAGTCAAAAAGAAACTTTTTATAATTATAAGTTGTTCATGTGGTAAAATATCCATTATATCCAGAATTATATTAATTATTTATATATCATATATATCTAGTATATATATGCATTTATAATATTACATAACACTTAGAGGTAAGAAATGAAATGCACCGTTCATGGAGACGGTAAGCCGTACGTACGCATGAACACTACTTTCATTTCTACTTCATATTTAATGGAATGAGAACAGAATGATATAAAGGTTTATTATAATTACACTATAATATCATATATAATATCATTTACTCCATCCTTTACACATCCCACATATGGCATTAACGATTCAAATCACTTTGAGGGGGCGATAGTCCGCACTTCCTAAAATGAAATTTTCGCGTTTATCCATAATGGAAATCATAAAGTTATGACATAAATGAAAAATATACAATCATAAGGAAAACATAAACATAATATATATCATATATAAATATAGTGACATCTTAATGGCCACCATGATAGGTGTTAAAAGAATATTGAACAATCATCGTTTCGTGAGGCAGTAATTCGCCACCCACAGAAACCGTATGTTATTTAACCATTAGACGAAGGTATGTGTAAGTGTAAATCAAATACTTATCATAAAAACATCCTATTATATTGAATATACTAATGTTGTTACAAAAGATAGTAATAAATAGATTTTAAGGGGTTGGAGAAGCAAAATAAAACAGAAGAACATAAGAGAAGACATTACCTTAAAATCGGGTAACTCTTTTTGATTTGATCCAAAGGCTTCCTTGAGAAGACATCTGCCCAAACTGAGGCTTATAGGAGTAATATAGGGAAGGTGAGAGAGTATTTAGGTAGAGGTTTGCCAATCCAAATGGCTTTTATGGTGTGAATAAGGTGGTAGTGGTGGGGGCCTTTTATAAGAGGAGAGGAAGGGCACTCTTGGAATTTCATGAAATGTTACATTATTATGTAGTGATTTTCGGATTTCAAAGGTCCCAAAATTATATCTTTCGAGGATAAGGTGATAATGGTTTTAAATATACTCAGAAAATAGGTTTTTTATAGGTGTAAGTCTTAGATTTATCATTATCTTTTCATTTTATTTAAATCGTTAATTAATGAGGTAATCAGTGCATCATCATGGTGTCATAAAACATTTAATTTATTTAATGTCAAAAAATTATAAAAAAAATATCATGATATATAAAATAGTTTTAGCTTTCCAATGATTATTTATAGTCAAACATATGACTTTTATAACCCCATGTAATTTTTTTAGTAAAACAATACATGTTTGTGACATTTTTATTTTAACTTTAAATAAAATGTTATTAATGTCATTTTCTTACCCAAGTGGATATATGGGGCCCCCAAGTTGACCCATGGATTTTCTTGGTCGGCCATGACTCATCCAATAGGTTTAGGACAAGTTTAAAGGTTATTTCATGTTATTATATTATCATTTTTACCTTAAATTTCCCTAATTACCTTTAATCGTGATTAATAAAACTTAAAAGTTACTATTCACCAAAAATTATTTTCATCTCATTGAACCACATTTCACTTACTAAGGACAACCATGTATGTCGGATTTTTTAAATTCAATACACAGAAGTGTTAATGTTTCATTTACACAAAAAATTAGTTTTTAAACTACCACTTAGTGGTTTCACTATTCATAATAAATTGAAGTTTTTCAGAAAAATACCAAATATTCACCCATAGATATAATTGATAATCTGAATTCAAAAATGATTTCCATTTTACTAAATTCCAAACATATAAGTTTCATTAATTAATTTTATAATTAATTCCCATTGTCAAAATAAATAGCGTGTTTTTAAGAAACAATATCAATCAAAATATTGACAATTGTTTACGTCCAATTTGAAAGTGAAATTAATTCTAATTACCACCATTGGATAAAATGGTAATATTATATTCTAATTATACTTTAAAACCACTCAATAGAATAATTTATCAATATAAATTATTTTGATTAAAAAAGTTGTTTTTAAGTATTTTCACTATTTATCGAAAATTGGAAGTTCACGGAAAAATGCCAAAAATTCAACATAGGCTAATTACGATATTCCGAATCCAAAAATAAAGTCCATTTAGAAATATAAAATTTATATAATTTCAAAAAGTGGGTATTACTATTCATACGACTACTTTGATTGGTCGCAGTGTGTTAGAATCTCGAACTTGCATACAATGCAATCTAATAAATTATTGAAAGAGAAGCATACTGTGGAAGCTTGGGGTGTTACAATATAAGTGAAAAATCTTGATAAGAAATGAATATGATAGTCACAAAGCAATTGGTTTGGCATGGAAAATTGCGATGAAAATCTAGAAGAATAATGACATCACTATAAAATTAATAAAATGGGTTTATGAGAGATAAATGGGACTATAATCATTTTTATATGAATTTTATAGTAATAGGGACATTTAAGTACATGTAAAAATATTTATATTTAGAAAAAATGCCACAAGATAATAAATAATCTTGAATAAAAAGTTAAAGGAAATGATGCTTATAGAATTTTGGCATGGTAACAGGTGTACATGTTAGGGATTAATGATAGATCAAGGGATAGATCATCATTTATACATAATAAGGGAAGTATGGGGGATGTGAAAAAACATACCCCATCACTAGTAACTGAAAATAAAAGGCCATAACAAGATATAGAAACCTGGATAAAGATGAGAAAGGAAAGAACACTTACTTGAATGTGTGGCTCCAAAAGCTTGAAATTGGGATTCTTGGGAGATTGGGGTGCCTTGGGGGATTCTAGAGATGTGAGAGAAGATTAAGGACATAGTCCAAAGATTTTTAGTGAAGATAAATGGGATATTGGGGGAGTTTATATAGAAAAAGCGAATGAATTCTTTAATATTTAGGCTTTGGACTCTACAAAATAAAATTTTTAAAACCACAAACATTCCCATGGTTTTTTCCTAGGTTTCATCAAAAGGTGAATATTTTTCATTATTAGATTATTAAATGGATATAAATTATTAAAATATTACCCATTATTATGTGGAGTTGAGTCACAATTTTAACGAAATGAATTTAAAATAATAAAATATATTATACGTTAAGAGGATTCATAAAGCCTTTATAAATTTGATCAAGTAAACATAAAATCACATTAAATTAAGTTTAAAACATATATTTTTATGAGGATACCTATTATAGTATTTATTAAATAATTTTTGGTCATTCTGATTTCATAAAATACACCGTATATTAATATGATATTTAATTTTTACCAGAAAATTTCACTACACTAGAAAATTATAATAAATTCACGATTGGATAACTTTGATGTTATTATTAGAAAATATATTTATTTTATTTAAATAATTTTCTAAATACATACATTTTCACTTTTATAAGAATATTCTACATTTATAAAAAAATGATGAGTTTTTGACAATTACAGTTTTTGAACCCTTATAAAAAGCACATTTCACTTCATTAAAATTAAATGAAAATTTCTAATTAAAAAAACTTAATTCATGATAGTATTTTATTAAAATACAATTTATTTAAAAAATCCATTAATTCAACAAAATAAATCCCTTAATGGAATTTGAGTATTACCTGAAAATCCCATTTGTGTTAAATTGAATCAAAATAAAAATCATTTAAAAAGTAAAAAATAAAATGAAAATAGATTAATCATTCTATAAAATATATATAATCATAGAATTAATGTATTGATACATATCCCTTTTTTACATCAGCATACTCTCTAAGAGTATGGTTCAAGACAGTGAGACTTTCATGGGGCTGTTCGATAAACATAGTTTGGGACATGATCTTGATGAGCTTGAAATTATCCTATAAACAGTTTTGATCATGCTTAAGTTATTGGATATCAGCATGGTATTGGTCAAGGGAAGAGGCCATAGATTCTATCTTCCTTACAAGATTCAATAATTGGGATTTACAGGGCACAGTTCTACTATTTGAGGCCATCACTTCCTTTGTTTGAGTCAATTGGATTTGTTAAAAGTCCTATATTTTTACTAATCATGGGATCACTATTCAAAGACTATATTAACAATGGTAATATTAAATCTAAATATATAACCAAGTAATTTCATGTGTTTTCTATAACCATATAACATAATAATGCATTTTATTAAATTATAAAGAGAAACTTCATTTACAACCATTCGGGTCATGACATTCCTCACTTGACAGTGCTTTATTCAATATAGGTGCCTTTAATTGTTTTATTTCAGCTCATTTTATGGTTATGTTGGGTCTAGAGGTGTAATGTGTGTGTGTGATTATGTCGATTGATACACCGTTAGAGCTGAAAGTAGAAAATATCTGGCAATGTAAATGGTGTTCTCTTGAAGTTGGAAGATGCCATTTCCTATGGAACTTGTTTATGCTCAAGATGTCAGTTTTTGATTTGATTTTGGGAATGGACTGGCATGTGTTGTACTGAGATCATATTAACATTTACCACTATAGGGTAATGTTGATGTCTCTTGAATAAGACACTTATGATCACCATGGAGAGTGGGATGTTTGGGCAGGCTATGAGAGGTGAGTTTTTTCATAGTTGGGTGAACTCATAGGTCATATGGCCCATATTATGCTTGATGAAGGGGGAGTAGAGTTGATTGTCTTTCCTCTGGTGGTGGATCAGTTTTAAGATTTGTTTTCTGTGTATTTATTAGGGATTCCACCTGAGAAATATGTTGAGTTCATGATAGTGTTGCTGCCAGGTGAATAACCAGTTTTTATTCCACCATATAGAAAGGAACTAGTAGAACACTATGAGATCAAAAAACAGTTGGAGGAGTTTGAGAATAAAGGGTTTTTTCATCCTAGTACATCACCATGGGTAACAATATTGTTGTTTTCTAAAAAGGCTAGAGGGTCATTATGATTGTGTGTTTATTGTATGAAGTTGAATTAGATGATGGTTAAGAACCGATACCCTCTTCCTCGAATCAAGGATCTTTTCGACCATATGAGAGGCTCTTTAGTTTTATCCAAGATTGATCTGAGGTTAGGGTATCATCAATTAAGGGTGAGACCTTCTATTGTAACATGAACTGCCTTTAGAAGAAGGTACATGTTGTATGAATTTATAGTGATGTTTTTCAGGTTGACAATTGAACTGATAGTGTTTATGGACCTAATGAACCAAATCATTCACCCTTACCTAGACCAGTTTTTGGTTGCCTTTTTTGGATATCTGGGTGTACGCTAATACTCATGAAGATCATGATAAACATCTTGACATCACCCTGAGTACACTAAGAGATCACATGATATATGCTAATCTGTCCAAATTTTATTTCTGGATCAATAGGGTTCATTTCTTGGGTTATGTCATATTAGAGGAAGGGGTGGTATTGGACCCAGAGAAAGTGTAGGCAGTTGTGACTTGGGAGAAGCCAGAGAATGTCTCTGATGTTTCATGTTTTATGGCTTTGGATGGATATTACCAAAGGTTCATTAAAGACTTTTCTAAGTTTATAGCACCAATTTTAGGCTTGTCCATGAATTTGATCTAGTTTGAATAGTCTGAGGAATGTGAGAATGATTTTTAAGTGTTAAAGAGGCAGTTAAAAAATGCACCAATTCTGATCACTCCTAAACCAAGTAAGGATTATAACTTTTTTTTTATTCTTCTGGTGTTGGTCTTGGGGTAGTGTTGTTGTGGGATGATCATTCTATGGTGTATAGGTCATGATAGCTGAGGCCTCATGAAAGAAATTACCCTACTCATGATCATGATCTGGTCATGGTGGTTTATGCCTTAGAGTGTTAGTGACACTACATGATGGGAGAGCGGTTCATGGCATATACAGATCATAAAAGTCTTAAATTAATGTTATCTCAACATGATCTGAATCTTTGATAGAGAAGATGGGTTGAGTACATGTTTTCCATTGCATTTGATCCATACTACACACAAGGAAAGGGGGAAAATGTTGCATATTATTTGAGTTAGAAGACTCAAAGTCAAGTGGTTTAGGAATCTAGTTTGTAGGGGAGAATAATGGAATTGTTTTTCGAGATGCATCAGGTGGTGGAATAGGGACAAGGGAAGATGACCCTTATAGAATTAGCAGTTGAGTCCACACTTCTAAGTTGGATCAAGGAGAAACAAAATGAGGATTCAAAATGTTTGGATTTAAGGTAAATTACTAAAGGTGGGGAGTCACCTTATGGTTGGACCATTGGTGGTGATGGGGTTGTTTATATTCATGGCCGTGTTTTGGTTCCAATGTTTTTGCGAGAAGAGTTCATGTGTGAGTTCCATGTATCAAAGAGGAAAGTTCATCCTTTTATTAATAAAAATTTTCATGATCTTCGTAGGAAGTATTGGTGGTCAGGGATGAAGAAAGAGGATGCAAGTTTCGTGGCGTGATTACTAAGTTTCCATCTAGTAAAGGCTAAGAATCAAAAGATAGGTGGTTGGTTGTAGAAATTACCCATTATAGAATGGAAAAGGGATGACATGATGATGGATTTTATTATGGTTCTTCTGAGGAAGCCTCATAAGAATGATGCGATCTAGGTTATGGTGGATTAATTGATAGAGTTGGCTCATTTATTTCTAATTTGAGAGACTTTAACCATGGACCAGTTGGATGGGTTGTATGTTTGAGAGGTGGTGTGGTTGCATAGGGTTCTGTTAACCATAGTTTTGGATCATGATCCATTTTTAACTTTTCACTTATAGAAGGGAATATTTAAGGTACTCGGTACCCATGTGTTTTTGGGTACAGATTTTCAACCCCAGACAGATGGGAAATCAGAGCCTATTATGCAAGTGCTAGAATACATGTTGAGGGATTGTGTTCTAGATTTTGGGGGATCATGGGATAAACATTTTGTGATTTTTTAGTTTTCCTACAACAATATTTACTAGGATATGACTCAGATGACACCATATGAAGTTATCTATAGAATAACGTGTTTATCTCTATTATCTTAGATGGAGGATAAAGAATAATATTTGTTAGGATTGAGTCTTTTTTAGGAGATTTCAGGAGAGATTTAGTTGATTCATAAGCGTATGGAAATTAATTAGAGTAGGCATAAGTCATATGAATATAAGTTTCATCGAACTCTTGAGTTTAGGGTGGGTGATCATGCTTTTCTATAGTTGTCACCAAGGTTGGGTCACCATTGGATTCAAAAGTAAGGTATGTTAACACCCAAGTATATGGGGTCATTCGAGATAGTGGAGTGGATTGGACTAGTGGTACACAAATTGGATATTCCACAACATTTTAGTGGTATGCATGATTTTTTTCATGAGTTATAGATTCAACAGTATCACCCTGAACCATATCATGTGATTAATGTTGAGGATGCCTAGCTAGAGGTGGATGGGTCCTTTAAGGAGAATACCGTTTTTGTTTTGGAATATAGTGAGAAGGTCTTGTGAGGAAATATTGGACCTTTGGTTTGGGTTTGTGGTAGCTTGGTAATGTTCTTAAAGAAAATTGGGAGAGTAAAATGGATATGCAAGCTCAGTGGAAGACTCCCTTTTCTTCAAAATCCCAGTTATGCTTAGGAGTAAGGCTCAAGGATGAGTTGTTATAAGGTGGGGAGGTTATAAGATCTCGAGATCTGGGGAGGTATGTTATTATATGATTTTTTTAAATCCCTTAAAGTTGGATAATTAAATATTTATTAAATGTATGAGGAATCTTGGGGGTCATTAGGGGGTTTAGGACACGAACAGAATAAAAATCAAGCCATCTTGTGCATGTCGTACATGTGGTGCACAATTAGTGTAAACCATACAAGGGGAAATCCATGCTGTGTGACCTTGTATAGAGGCATTTCACATGGTTGGAACATGTTTTATCAAACCATACAGGATCCCTAGGCAACCGTGTGACTTGGAACCCTCTTGGACGGAGGTTTGTGTAAAGTATGGTAAACTGTACGACCAAACCGTGCGCCCCTTTAAAAAGTGATAAATTACCCATTCCCACTTTTGGATTTTATGTTCCTCATCTGTTTTTATTCCTAGATTTTTCTCTTATACCTTTAGTTACAACCCAAAATTCCCAAGACCTACCAAGGATAAATATCTTTTGATTCTAGGATGTTTGGAGGGACATTGGTTACGGATCGAAGCTTCGAGTAATTATAATGCTCATTTTGCTTCTCCTTTTCGGATTAGGGCTTGTGTATTTATTCTTCTTCTTTTGAAGATCTAAAACACTCTTTTCCATAGGATCATAGGTTATTGATTCCAGGGGTTCTTGAATCTAGATCTTAGTCTTTGGTTAAGAAATAATTCATCTAAATATTTGGCGTAGGTGGTCTACAAGTTATATCCCATGGTCTTGTTGGTGATATGTGCATGTGAGGTTGATTTATTGGTTCTATATGATTGTGAATTTGTTGCCTTTAGTGATTGTTTGGAAAGTTTTTGTCTAAATGATGAATTTAACCCTCATGATCCTTGTGGGATGCATTGAGGTGTATAAGACTGGTTTAGGGCCACACATGGGGTCTGCCAACATTCTTAAACCTGGAAATGTTTTATATTTAACAATGAGATTATTTGTATTTAATTAGATTCCATGATAAATATGAATACATGTTAGTTTGAATTATAAATATGCACTAATAATAGTCGTTTCTAGTGGTTTTCAATGGAATGAATTATTGTTTATAATTTTTGTAAATAAGGGTAAAATGGGATAAAGTGAATGAGTCACATGACTTATTAGTTTGTATAGATCTAATGGTAGTTGTGTTAAATGGGATAGTTTATAATGAAAATCAGTTAAATTATGAAAAATGGAAATGTGTAAAATGGGCTATGAAATGTAAATAGTAAATGTACAAATGGGTTATGCCTTGATATTGATTCATATATGAACGAATATAATTTGAAAATGATATGTGTATTGAATGTCAATGGTTTGTGATTTGGTATATATGGTAAATGGATCAAAATCATGTGCACATGGCTTGGAAATGTACGGTATTTTACATGAGGATATATTCCAATGGTTTGTGTTAGACTAAGGCTCTAAACCCCACCCCTACAATGCACATTTTAGGGAAGGGGACTGAGGCTATATGCTCCCAACGGTTGCATATGATGAGAATAACTAGACCAAGGCTTTAAGGTAAGTGTGATGTAGTTTTTATGAAATTTTTATACCTAGTGATATCAGGTACTTTGCTTATTCCATTATTCATGGTAATTGACTTACTTAGGTTGTAGTGTAAATGATGTAAATGTTTAACCTGTGAAATAAATAATGAAAATGGGTAGAGTGAATATTTTTATCTAATGGAACCTGAGTTATATTTGGTTTATCTTATCATTTATTTTTTCTCTTTCATGCACTATATTTTGAGAATGGGTATTTTTTAGACATCATTGGTGGTGGCCTATTAAGGTGTACTCACATTTTACTCAGGCCGCCATTGGGTTGCTGAGAAAATTTCATGGTTACATGTCAAGATAAGGGTAAAGTACCTATGCTAGGGAGTTGAGTTGGTCTTGGGATGTGTGTGTTTGAGGATCTAGACTTGGATTTAGGACACATTTTGGGGATTCAGTTGTTGGTCTTTATTTTGGGTTTTCCTTCACTTTTTGGCATTGTTAGAGTGAAATGACATGTCTATTGTTTGGTTGAAGTTGTAACTTGTTTGGGAATTGGTTTTTAATTCATGTTTATAGATTATTGCTGATTGTTCCTTTATTTTATATGTTATCTACTCTAGCTTAATCCGGCAATGAGAGTATAGTCTCCCAACATGATCCATTAAAACCTCCCTACTAGTCATAAACCTTTGACGTACGAGGATGTATGCTTGAGGTCATGTGGTGTCCCAGTTTGGAGTAGTAGTTTAGTTTCTTCTAGGTCATGGACGTTACGTATCAGGGTGTTACATTCCGCCACCTCAAATAAATTACATCCTCACAATTTAATTTTGATTTCAGAAATTAATGGTTTGAAATTTGAAAATACTTCATACGAAACCCACATTGTAAAAAAGGGTTAATACCTCACTGAAACATCTAAGAGAGGTGCCATGTTTTGGTATCCATTAAGGTTCCAATATTCAGAGTCGACCAAACATAATGATCCAAATAATGTCAACTGTATTGATGGAGTTGAGCAGAGTATTCCATTAATCCAAATGTAGGATGTTCAATTATTTTTTGATATGAAATATCTATGATTTCTAACTGAAGTTTCTCTAGTGTTTGACAATCGATGGAAATTTTCATTTGATGTTTGAATCAAGCATAGATGTTTTCATCCAGGAATATTGTGCCATTTAACAAAAGATTCTAAAATACATAAGGTTTCTGGTTTAAATTAAAGTCTAGTTGATAAATGTGTGATAATGTAGTCTATATTCCATGAGTTTTCTATACTTGAAGAAGTTATAGTATTGAAAAGAAATAATCATACCATCCAAAATGGAGATATGAGAAATTATTTCTCTAACCTGCTGATTGTATGACATCTTTGTGAAACTGGAAGGTGTAAAAATCCATAAATGTATAAGTTTATAAGATGGATACCTCTGATTTCTTAGTGGAAGAAAATCAATGTTGATGCGGCGGATTTGTGTGTAGTGGGACCCTCAGGTTGGGGTGGTATCTTCCACACTCATAGGGGCTTCGTTAAGGGCTAATGGTATCACTTAATTGGTAATGTCTATGTGATTGAAGTTGAGTTATGGGATATGGTTAAGGTGAGAAGGTATGAAATTTATCATGGATGGAGGGATATATGGAAGGAATCTGATTCAACTATGGCTGTTATAATTCTTATAATTCATTCCAGAAATGTTCCATGGAAGCTATTTTCATCTTGGATTGAATGTCTTAGCCTCTTGGATCAACATTTTTTTTGTGACACATTTCAATAGAGAATCAAATCAGGTTGATGATGTTCTTTCTAAGAAATCTATTAAGGAGGACAACTCTATGTGGTCCTTTGTGGCACAGATTTTTTTAGTGATTTAGTTGATGCATATTTATCTAGTTATGTGTACACTAATCTTTGTAAACCCCCTTGTAATGATTCTTTTATTTCCTTTATTTTTAATAAAATCTTTTAGGAGTAGGCTGTCCAGCCTCCCGAGACTTCTAGTTTATTATTTATAAATGATGTATACGATAACCAAAATATGATACACATTTTATTCCATGGTTTTTACCATTAATATAATTAAATTAGAAACCAAGGATGAAGACATCATTGTTGAGTCAATAAGTTTTCTTATGAATTTTCTATTCCTTTATGTTTTGGAAATCACAAAAACAATTTCTTAAGGAAAATTATCTTTCTCTAAGAAACATTTTATTAAAAACAATTTACTTTCTCTATGGATGGTTTTGAATTTACCTATGGTTTCCAATGCCTTACCTAATGTCTTTATAACTAAATCTAAACATATTTTCCTTAATAAAAAAAACAGATCGTTATCTATAACTTGGAACCATATAGTTCATGAGAATCTAATTTCTCTTTAATTGAGAATCCGATTCCTCTAGAATTAAGAATCTAATTTCTATAGAATTAGGAATTAATTTTTTCTAGAATTCAGAAATTTTATTTCTATAGAATTTTGGATTCAATTTCATAAAAAATCAGACTTATATTCTCTCAAAAATTACACACCGATTTTCTATGAAATCAGATTCTCATTCTCTCAGAAATCAGACTCTGATTCTCTTAGAAATCATACTCTCATTCTCCCAGAAATCAGACAACGATTTTCATAGAAATCAGACTCTGATTTTCATATAAATTAAATTATGATATTCATAAAAATTAGACTCTAATTTTCATATAAATTATATTATGATTTTCTATATTTTTAGAATCTGATTTTCAATATTTTTAGACTCCAAATTACACTATCTTAAGAATCCTATTAAATGATTTTGTTATAGTTATAATATTTCCTTATTATAGAGTTTCATTTTTCGGATCCTAAATGTGATATTGTTTCTTAGGAAGAGTAATGTTTCTCATAGTTAGTTATATAAAATGATGTCATCCAATGTGTTTTAACTTTACCATTTCTTGAGTGCCACATGTACTGGTCCCTCTAAAATTTAAGGAAAAATATGATCATTGGAGGAGATGTAAACCGCTGAATATTTTTCCTATAAATACCCAGATATTTGAAATCATTTATAATATGAATGCATGGATATTTTTTCTAGAGCTATTCAACATTGTAATTAAGTGATAATCTATGAGAGCTCTACTCAAACCTACATTGTGTGAATGTTGTGAACAACTTGTTCAAGATGAGAAAATATTGTTCAACCTACCTAGTGAAAATCCAATTGATGTTTTTATCAATAAAGGGATTGTATGGATAAGAAGTTAGTGGTTTTTATTACCTTCTTAATCGAGGGAATTCGGGGATTACAAGATAGATATTGATTTTTGTATCAAGGGCTTACCCTGGTGTGGGTAAGACATACTTTCTTGAATTTATAAATCAAGGGACCTTCATCCAAGATTGTTGGATACCCTTATCTCTAGGTTAAAATATTTCTTATAATTGTTTACTTGTTTTTGTTATAAGTTTTATTTCTATTGCATTTAGTTACAGATAGAAAGTGTAACATTCATACACTTTCCTAATCTTGTACAAAAGCTGATTTAGATTCTATACGCTTTAAGGTAGAATCTTTCCATAAGTAAAATTGTTAATATTTCTTTATCATATCCATATTATCAGATCATAATAAAGTTAGTTTCTTTATTAGTAACTAAATAGGTCTTGTGAATTCATCCTGTTTAACCTTTTTAAACATATATTTTTTTAAGGTTTAAAATGAAAATTTTTAAACTTCCAATTCACCCCCTATTATAATTGAGAAATCTACATCTACATTATGATCCTAAAATTAGTATGAGAATAGGTATCTGAAATACTCATACTTGCATATAAGTTTTCTTTCTCAACATTTCTGACTTATCTTTACTAGTTCATGTTTCTCAAAAAGACTTCCTTTATAAAACATTTGTTTATAAACATTTTCAGCTGACTAGTTTTTCGGAAATGATTTTTTTTAAAGAATGACAGGAATGAGTGTTAGATCAATCGACAAATTAAATCCTACCAGACCCCCAATTTTTGATGGAAATGAATATAAATACTGGATATATAGGATAAAAAAATTTATTATCAACACAAGTGTGGATGATTTTTTATTTTAATTAGATACGACAAGATTCCTGATAAGGAAATCAAGTAATTCACCAATCAGGAAAAACAAGAGTATCATCTTAACTTTAAGGTATGAAATAATTTATTATGTTCTATGACCAGCAACATCTATAGCCATATTTCATCATGTGAAGCTTCTAATATTATCTATAAGAAATTAGAAGTTACATATTTGGGAACATCTATGGTTATTTAAATAAGAAGAGCTATGCTTAGAGCTGAAAACCATGGTTTTTTGTTTTCTTAAAGAGAATCTATATACAAAGTTCAACAATGGTTTATGACTATTTTCAATAGAATTTAGTCTATGGGTGAGAAATGAATTGAGGATGATATTATTGTGGATAAGATAATACATATTTTTTCAAATGAGTGTGAATCCAAAAGAATAGTGATTGATGAGAATAAGAATGTTTGAAACATAACTCTTGATAAGATATTAAATATTCTTCTATAGAATGAAAATATAATTAAGGGAGATGTAGATATCAATAAGAAAAATAATGGTAATGGAAGGGTTGGTTTTACCACTACAAAAAATTATATTAAAGAAAATACACCTGAAAGAGTTACTAGATCAAAATAAAAAAAATCTACTGTTATATCTGAATCAAGTTATAGTGATCATTATATGAATGAACGAGCCAATATTTCTTGAAGGATGAAAAATATTATGGGATAGAAAGATTTCCAATATAGAAATATGAATAAAGACATAAAGGACAACAAAGAGTATAATGTAACTTATTATGAATGAAAGAGGGAAGGTCATATCAGACCAGACTGTCATATGATCAAAAGGAAGTAAGGAAAGGATATGCACTCAGAAAGGAATAAGATGAAGTAATAAAATTATAAGCCCAAGAAAGTATTTAAATATAATAAAACTTGGAGTTCTAGTGGTGGTCATTCTTCTGATGAATCTTCGAATATTGAATCTTCGGAACAAAAAATTATTAGTCTTAGAAGTATAATTCTATCTTGAAACCAATTTTTTTATGGATAAGGTACACACTACTAAATCCTTAACCAATATCACTTTGAATACTAATTTCCCCGATGAAAATTATTATAAATATTCGAGTGAATAATTTTCCTTAGATAAAGATAATTATTTACCTTCTTTTAAATAAGTATCTAGGTTTTCCATGTTTCTTGAAAATGAAAATAGGAAGATAAAAAAGAAACATGATAGGGAAAATTATAGAATCAATATTTTAACAAAAAAAGTACCATATCATTCTAAATATCGTGATGAAAAATATTTTGAAATTGTTTCTATTTAAAAAAACTTTAGAAAGTTAATTATAAGAAGGATAAACATTATAAAGATCTTGCAAATTTTACTTCTAAGAAAAATGTTTTGGAGATAAACTCAAATTCTATGACTAATGACTATGAGAATAAGAATTTAGTCATCGGACTAAAATATTAAATATCTTCCTTAAAAAAACTTTTGTGAAAATTTACTCTTGGAAAGGAAGGTTTTGAAAAAATGTATTCACAATTCCATTTTTTAAGGAATAGTTATGTGTTTGGTAATTATCATTCAAAAACAGTTTGTAGTGACAACTATTTTGTACCTCAATGTGTCCCTTTTTTCACTAAGTGTCAAAGTGGTGGACATTGAGAAAAAAATTATTATTAAAAAAAAATACAATCCTTATGTTTTCATAAATATTGCTTTTTACGCACATGTGGATACCTAAGATTCTATATTCTAACAATTCTGAATCCAAAACAATTTGGAATCCAAAAGTCTAATTATTTAATTTTTATGAAAAAATGGAAGTGACAACAACTTTACATGGTACATGGATAGTGAATGTTCCCAACACATGACTGGTAACAAAAACGTCTTTGAAAATATTATTAAGATGAAAGGTGGAAAATTAACTTTCAAAGATAATTCTCAAGGATAAATTGTTGGTATATGTAATACTGTTCTTCTTAGAAAAGCTTTAATTTCAAATGTTTTATTTGTTAATAGTCTTAAGAACAACCTTATAAGTATAAGAAGATTATGTGATCAAAGTTACCTTGTGAATTTTATGAATGATAAATGCCTAGTACATATTTTCTAGGAAGGTTTTATTCTCTCTGCCCATAGTCATGATAATGTTTATACACATAACATAGAATACCTTAGGAGCTAAGACTTACCCTAACTTAGTGCAATGGAAGATAAATCTTAGTTATGGAATAGAATACTTGGACACTTTAATATTAGGAACTTTTTTAAAATCTCAAAGGAAAGACTTGTTAAGGATCTACATATCTTATATTTGATTATTCAAAAGTATGTGATCATTGTCAATATAGAAAACAATATAAGTAAAGCTTTAAATAAATTTGAAAAGTCTCAACTTTTTATGCACTACAACTAGTGCATATGGATCTTTTGATCCCAACATAAACTAGAACTATTGTGTCAAATACTAAATATTTTTTCTAGTTGATGATTACACTAGATTTACATGGGTCTATTTTTTAGTAAAGAAATATGAAGCCTTTTTTTATTTAAAATCTTTTTCAGCCAAAGTTAAAAATGATAAAAAACCATCCATTGATAACTTTTATTAGTGATCATAGGGGAGAATTTCAAAATTCATATTTTGAAACCCTTTTTATTAAGAAAGGAATTACTCATAACTTCTCTTCTCTAAGAACTCCCTGAAAAAATGGTGTTTTTCAAATAAGAAACTCTATTCTTCAAGAGATAACAATAACCATGTTTAGTGAATACCTTATTTCTAAAAACTTTAGGGATAAAGTTGTTGGTACTACTTTCTATACCATAAATCTAGTTTTAATTAGACCTTTTATTAATAAAACACCTTATGAGTTATGGAATTGTCTAAAACCTAATGTTTCTTACTTCAAAGTGTTTGGATGAAAAGTATTAATCATAAATAATAAATAAAACATATATAAATTCTCACCCAAATCCGATGAAAGAATTTTTTAGGTTATTCCACTACTTCTAAGGATTATTGAGTTTTTAATAAAAATTCGTATACTGTTGAAGAAATAGTACATGTTATGTTTGATGAAACTGATCCTTTTGTTTTTAAATAACCACAAACTATATCATTAGAAGTGTTCTAATTTTTTTTATCATACTTTGATGTAAGAATCTTCTAATCATGAAAATACTCAAAAAATATTCTTGAAGTATTTACCCCAGAATATTTTTTACCTTATATTGATGAACTAGTTTTACAAAACCCAAATCAGTTATTTATTAAGAATCATCCCAGTGATAATATCATTTGTGTTATGAATCAACCTGTAATGACTATAAGTTCTATAAGGAATGAAGAAGATCATCTAGAATTTATTTCCCAATTAGAACCTAAAAGTACTGATGAAGCTTTAGGTGATGATGATTGGATTAAACCTATGTAAGATAAACTAAATGAATTTGAAGGGAACAATGTCCGGACCTTGGTTGAAAAAACAAAAGAAACATCTGTAATTGGAGTAAAGTGGGTCTTCAGAAATAAATGTGGTGAAAATGTAATCATTGTAATAAATAAAGAAAGATTAGTTTCTAAAAGATAACAAGAAGGAATAGACTATGAATAAGCCTATACTCCAGTAGTTAGACTAGAATCTATTCGTATTCTACTATCCTTTGCATCATTTTTCAATTTTAATCTTTTTGAAATGGATGTGAAGTGTGATTTATTTAATGGATAAGTTCATGATGAAGTTTTTTTTGAACAACCTCATGGTTTTGAAGACACAAAACATCATGAACATGTTTCAAAACATATCAATGCTTTATATGTACTTAAAAAAATCCCCTAGAGCCTGTTACGATAGACACATAAGATTTTTGTTAAAAAATAATTATGTTAATGGAACTACTAATCAAACCCTTTTATAAATAAATATAATAATAAAACATTGGTTGTTCAAATTTATTTGTATGACATTATATTCGGATCAACTCAAAAATCCTCCACTGATTCATTTACAAATCTCATGAAGTCTGAGTTTGAAATGGGTATGATGGGTGAGCTAAAAACATTTCTTGGTTCAATAATTTCTCAAAATACCATAAATAACTTTTATATATCAATATAAATATATTAACGATCTTATAAAGAAGTATGTATATGAAAAAACTAAAATTATAAGTACTCCAATCGGTACCTCAAACACACTTGATCTTGATGGACCTGGAAAACCAGAAGATCAAACATCTTTTAAAGGAATGAGAGGAAGTCTATTATACTTAATATATAGTCATCCAGACATAATGTTTTTAGTTTTCTTATTTGTAAAATTTCAATATAATCCAAAATAATCCCATTTAAAATTAGTGAAAATAATTTTTCTCTATTTAAAGGGAACCATGGATTTAGGACATTTCTATTATTCTAGAAATGATTTTGTTATGAAAATATTTTTTAATGCTGAATTTTGTGGTTGTAGAATGGATATGAAAATTACATTAAGAAATTTTCATTTATTTTTAGAATCATTAGTTACTTGGTCATGAAAGAAACAACACTCAGTAGCACATTCCACTGCTCAAACTAAATATGTACTAACTGGAAGTTGTTGTGATCAAGTGTTGTGGATGAAACATAGACTCACAGACTATAGAATGAGTTTTATAAAAAAACAGGTAATGTGTGATAATACTAGTACCATTTACCTAATAAAAATCCCTACACATAAATATCGTGAAAAGAACATAAACATAAGGAATCACTTTCTTAGAGATCACACATGTAAATGAGACATCATACTTCAATTTATCAGAACACAAGATCAAATTTGTAATATATTTACAAACCATTTAACCTCCAATAGATTTGAATACATTAAAAAAATATAGGAATTACAACCATAAGGTAATCATCCATATTAACTTTTTGTTTAAACCTATCTCCTAACATTAAGATACTCCTTTTCATAAGGGGGGAGGGTACATATGTTTGTTCTTTTTTTTATTTCCATTCCTAAATTTTTTTCAGAACCAAATTTTGTTTTTGAAGCCAAACAAGTTTTATTTCCCTAAAAAATCTAAGAGGATCCTTATCAATAAAAAAATATTTCTTATTAATCTATATGGTGCGTTTCTTTACTTATATCATCATAATTTCATTTTTTTTGTATTTCAATCTCATTTTAAGAAAAACTTATCAGAATCACTTTCCTTAAATCTTATTTTTATCATTAAAACCTATAAAAGAAAAAAAAATATAAATCATTTTATAGTATTGATATCAACAATCATATCTGTTCATGTAAATCTCAACCTTTGGATTGACCTGAGAATATAAACCATCGATGCAAAGCCTATATAAAGGGAACCCCTATTCGCATCCCACATTAGGTTTCTCAGTGTTTTTACGCCGAAGCCCTGCCACCATAAAAGTGTGTGGTTATATTTTTACCTTGTACTTAATCTCTGAATGTCACTTGATATCTCTTTATAGACACTGATTACGTCCAACAAGGAACTCAAATATAGTTGAATTTTTAGGGAAAGGTTGGTGGACCCAAAATTCATTTCCAAGTATACCTCTTTGATTTCAAAATTTATAAATATGAATGGATGGAAAATCCTATGTATAGAAATGGAAAAGAATTAGGATCTAGTATATATTAATTTATTTATATAATTTTATGATACCATTCACTTTTATGAACAAGGAGGAAAAAATGTTTTAGTTTAAGAGTTATGGAAAAACTTACTCTTTGTCTTACTAGAAGGATGCAAGTTTTTTTGATATAGCCTATGAAGGATAGGTAACATTTTACTCTCACAGGTTGCAAAATAAATTAGGTTATTTTGAGAAAATTAAGGCTATCGATTTCCTTGGGCTTAAGGGAGTGAGTATTACCAATATAGAACATCATTCAACAAATCACATATTAGCAGCCCTTTGGATGAAATGGTTTTTGATTCCGAGAAAGGGAGATAAGGATTATTTAAAGATATTTGATATATTTATAATGGAATTATTGATGAATATAAGAAAGATAAACCTCATTATGTACCATATTTTAACAATCAAAAATATTAAAAATGGAACCATTAAATCGCAAATCATTATGTACCCTGTAATATTGTTTAAGATCATTTTCTTATGCCTAAACTCCTTCAAAATTCCATTTAACTTAACAATAGAAACCTTAAAGATCATGTTTGTTAAGTGATGATACCTTGATAAGGATGAATATCAGCTTCAATGATAAGACATGATATTTCTTTGATCCTCTTGATAAGGATGACCGTGCTCCCACTAAGAAAGGTGATTTTGTAAAAAGATCCAAGACAACTCCCAAGAAAATAAAATCTTAAAAGCCAGAACCATGGGAACAAGAAACATACACCGAACCAGTATCTGCTCCAACCAAGCCCAAGAAGAAAAAGACATTTTTTGATCAGGTTGTCTGTAAAAGGAGAGAGCTGATAAAGAAGATGAAGCAAGGTGATGCAGTTTTCATGATGGATCATGCCAAAACTAAGCCTTAAAAATCCAAGAAGTTGAAGAACTTTAGAAGTAAGCTAAAGAAAAAAACATGAAGAAGAAAATGTAAAAATCTTAGATTATCCAAGCCTTGCTAAGGGACACATAGAAGGACTCTAAACAAGTTCATGTATCAGAATAATTCTTGCAATAAACTATGATTCCTTCAGAACTAGTGGCAATCGATACCCCGATACTAGATAAAAGAAATAAGGTCATTTTAGTTCAGAAACCAAGAGTTTAAGGAAAAGAAATCCGGAAATAAGAAGAATAAGAATAGGAGGAAATTGAATATGTGATAAAAATGGTTGAAGAATACAAAGAGAAGGAGATCCCTTCAAATAGGTTTTCAATAAGTATATCCCAAGTTTCCTCCACAATGATTATTTCCGAAGGAAAATCTTTTCAGAAAGATGATGTTTCCTAGGATGAGGTTAATAAATCCCATCAAATGATGAAAGTAGTAATGATAATATTGTTCAATGTGTTGATTAAAATATGGATAAATATGTTTATGACAAAAAATATGATAATGTTTTTGATAAAGGTGTTTATAAATAAGATGAATATGATAATGATGATATAATAGTCCATGTTTCTGATGGAGAGAATGAGACTCAGAATACTAAGGTGAAAATATCTAATAAAGATAAATTAAAGGAAGTTATTTTCAATACTCTTAAGTAATATATGTTTGAAAAAATGAAGAAAGATTTTATTGGTACATCTAATAATAATGAAAATGAGAAAAATGAAGTTTCTTCCCAAAAAAATAATAATCTATTTTGAAATCATCCTCTTCATTAGGACATGATTTTGTTGTCCAGTCTTTGAAGAAGATTGTGAATTATATCTTTTTCTTTCCCATCATTTATTCAAGATTTCAACTAATTCAAGAATCTGTTTATTAGAATACAAAATCAATAAAATTTCTTATGGAAATGTTCATCAAACTCAAAGCCGAGTTCAAGACATTTCAGATCAGCTATGATACTCATAGAAGTTATTGTACAAAAATAACAGAGCAGTCCAAGTCAGTCATAGATGATCTTAAATTTTTTGATGATTTCACTAACATAATTGAGGATGATTTTGATAAATCTGATGACAAGATTGGGAATCCCTCAAATTTTTTAGAGAATCTGAAAGTATAAAAAGCTAGCCACTAACAAGAAAACAAATATTGGAATGGGAAACTGAACTATTTATCTCTTAATCTAAAAAGGGAGATGGAAATCAGGGAATATTTTTCTGAAAAACTCAATGTCCAAGTATATTTTATCAAATATCTAGGTGAAATAGTTAAGTCCCGGGAAGGGAGAATCAAGTATCTTGAAAGAAGAAATCAAGATTTGGAAGTGTTTCTCAAAATGTTTTAAGATGATCACAAATATTTGACTAATTTAAAGGCCACTTTGAAATAGTTGATGTCTAAGGAGAAAAATAAAGATGGATAATTTTATTTTGAAATCCAATATTTTGTTGTAATGAACTTTTTTGATCCATTTGACATTTTAATGAAATTATATATTTTCTTTGTTTTGTTTTGTATGATTCCTAAACTATCAGTTAATTTTTTCCCTCTATTCATTTTTGAAAATCACAAAGGGGGAGAAAATAATGTTCAAAAATAATATTAAGTTAAAGGAATAGAATTCTGAATTAATGGAGATAATACATAAAGAATAATTTCTTAATTAAGGGGAAGTTATTTATCTATGAAATATGAGAATAAAATTCTTAGGGATCTAATAACATAATGGGGATTCATTCATATTCATAATGAGACTAAAACGTGTGTCCAATTGTCTCCTATCGACCGGTCAATGTTCCTATGCTTTTCTAATGTGTATAGAAGCACTCGGGTTGAATCCTCAGGGATGATATTTTTTAATGGTCGTTTGTTTTTATTTGATTTTATTTTGATTGGGGAGTTTGTTTGTAGAGATTAATTGATATAATTTATGGATGATGTTTGATTTAACAAATTAATAAAGATTGGGGTGAGTTAATTATTGGGGATTCATGCTTATGATATCCTTGAGCTTTGCTTTATATTGCATTAAATTAATACCCACTTCACAAGATGATTTTGATCGGAATTACCAAGTGTTAATGCTTTAATCCAAGATGTAACTTAACTTAGGGTTCTAATTATTACCATTACTTGTCTAAGGTAGTGTATTTTTGGTTCCAATAATCCATGTAATCCACCTATAAAACAAAACATGTCATTAATCCATGACATATAAAGATCAACATGCACAATATTAACTCAAAGAATACTCATTGAGTAAAGGCTCTCAATCACATAATATCTCTAAATTATACCTCAACCCAATAGTATATTTACTCAGAAATTTAAATTATTATTAATCTGGTTATAATTATTATGGTGATAAATTAATAAGATAAGAAAAAGAAATGGATGAGAAAAGATTTGTGCGTCGAACACACACACACATGAAGGGTGATCATAATTAAAAACGAACTTTAGATTGAATTAGAAAGTGAAAAAAAGGAAGGAGATTAAACTATATTTAAACTATTTTAAGATTAATATGAAACAACATAAGGTGGATGATAATAAGAGATATATTAAGAAGAAACTTTCATTAAAATAGAATTACCAAACACAAACACTTACACGATTACAAATGAAGAACGACACAAAAGTAAATGAAAGGAAGTAAGGAAGAATGGTTTATCAAGTAAAAACCTGAGTATGGAAGATCCTACCAAGCCTTTGGGAGAGCCTTGGTCATGCCAAACTATCCCCTTTTTCTCTGAAATGCCAACTCTCTAAAAAGAGAGGTGGGGGGATGTATTTATAGCCCAATGTTGTGGGTTGTTTGCATTCCAAAACTACCCCTCCACTTGCATCGCCAATTGCATAAATTAGACAGCCGAATATCAAGATATAATCTTCTCACAGGTTTTAGATAAATATCGCATCTATCTACTATGATAATTTGGCGGCCATTGGACTTAAAGAGCCAATGTTATGGCCGGTTGATTAAACAAAGTTAATCTGTCCATTTCAATCCATGCTTTTTCGATGGCCAAAATGTGAATGGATTTTGGAATCGAAAGATGTTTTCAATTCCGAATGATTTATTCAACAAAGTTGTCCATATATATCTCCTATTTTACATAGAAAAATCTCAGGTTTATTTGATTAGTAGATCAGGAGACATGGCATGAATACAGTAGTAATTTTAATTCCCTGACAGAATGGTGGGCGGAGTTTAAATGAATCAGTTGGGCCCCTTGTATTTATATTTGGGCCTTTAAATTTTTATCCAAGACTCCTTAAATTGTCTCCCGAACCTCTAATGGGAATGAATGAATTTGTAATTCCTAATTGAGCCTAGAAAGTAAATATTCATGGCTGGTCCAGTTTCATCACAAATTCTATAGGCCTTATTTTGTGATCCATATAAGACTTAAAATGGAAGAATTGGACCATGATACCTTATAATGAAATGTTTTATATTGAATTACTAATCATTAAAAACAAGAACCATACAATTTGGATTAGTAGGGTGATAGTTATAAATAAAATAATAAACTAACTAAATTTGACTAATTCTAAAAATGCTCAAAAATTATACTTAGTATTAAAACATTAATATTTCACAAAAATTATGCACATTTCATATAAAATAAGTAAAGGGAGTATATAATTAGTCATGAAAATATTAATAACATTAGAGCCATAAACAAAAATGGAGATAAGTATTTCTTGTAAAATTCAAAAATGAAAACCATAGTCCTTTATATTATTTTATGAAAAGTTGTTTGTGCTTTTCAAAAAGTGGGATATTGTTGAGTCAATAATTATCCTTATGAATTTTACATTTCTTTATGTCCATGAAATCACAAACACATTTTCTTATGGAAAATTAAATTTCTCTAAGGAACATTTTCTTAAGGAAAGTTTACTTTGTTTATGAATGGTTTTGACATTACCTATGGTTTCCAACACCTTACCTACTATTTTTAAAAATAAATCTAATTTTTTTTCCTTTAACCAAAAAATGGATCCTTATCTATAACTTGTAACCTTATAGTACATAAGAATCTGATTTCTCTTGAATTGAGAATATGATTCCTCTATAATTAAGAATTTCATTTCTCTAGAATTGAGAATCTGATTTCTTTAGAATTCAGAATCCGATTTCTCAAGAATTGTGAATATGATTTCATTAGAAATTAGACTCCGATTCTCTCAGAAAGCAAACTTTGATTCAATCATAAATTAGACTCTGATTATCTCAGTAATCATACATCGATTCTCTCCAAAACCAGAATCTAATTTTCATAGAAATCGGAATCTGATTTTCATAGAAATCATATTTCGATACTCATAAAGATCAGAATCTGATTTTCATATAATTTTTATTCTAATTGCCTGCATTTTTATAATCTAATTGTCAATATTTTTAGACTCCAAATTTCACTATCTTAAGTATCTGATTAAATTCTTCTGTTACAATTATCATATTTCCATAATTTAGTGATTCATTTTATCGTATCCTAAATGTGATAATGATTATTATTAATAGTAATATTTCTCATAGTTAGTTATATAAAACAATGTTGTTCAATTTGTTTTAACATAACTATTTCATGTGTTCCATGTGTATAGGTCCCTCTAAAATTTCAGGAAAAAATATGACTGATGGAGGAGAAGTCAACCATTGGATAATTTTCATATAAATACCCATCCATTTGAATTTATTTTAAACATAGATGTGTGGAGATTTTTGTCAATAGCTATTGAACTCTTGAATTAAGTGATACTTTGTGAGAGATCTAATCAAACTTTCCTTATATGAATGATATGAACAACTTGTTCAAGATGAGAACATATTGTTCAACCTACATAGTGCAAATATGATTATTACTGTTATTAATCGAGGGATTCCAGGGGATAGGAAGATAGTGGTGCCCATAACCGGATTAATTTAGTGTTTATAGGGATAGAAATACAGATACCGATCTTTGTATCAAGGGATTACCCTAGTGCGGTTAAGACAAAATTTCTTGAAAGTATAAATCAGGGGACCTTTATCCAAGGTTATTGGATACCCTGCTCTTTGGGTTAAAATATTTATTATACTTATTTACTTATTATTGTTACAATTTTTATTTCTGCTACATTTAGTTACAGATAGAAAGTGTAACTTTCTTATACATTCTTATTCTTGTACAAACTTTGATTTATTATCTATACTCTTTACGGTGGAATATTTACTTAAGTAAAATTGTTTAAGTTTCTTTATTGGATCCATATTATCAGATCCTAATAAAGTTAGTTTCTTTATTAAGAACTAAAGAGGGCTTGTGAATTCATCTTGTTTAAATTTTTTAAACATATATTTTCTTAAGGTTAAAAACGAAAGTTTTTAAACATATAATTCACCCCCTATTGTAATTGAGAAATCTACAACAACATTTCAATCCTACATTCATGTGTCATTGGGAGATTAGATAAATAATGAAACAACTAACAATTATGATAAAATAACATTATTTTTTATATCTATAAAGTGATCTTAAGTTTCTTTTAGTCCACTAATATTGTAAAGGATAACCTAGGGACATACATAAGAAAATGCAGTGAAATATAAAACCCAGTAAGATAGTAATCAAATTAAAACATGATGGTGAAACCAAACATATGAGTCGTAAAGAGGAGGGTCATAAACATGATATCATAGAATAAGGGACATATTACTATAAGAGCATGGAATTATAAATATTTGGAAATAAAATGAAACATGACATTATAATCATGTGTCAAGGCTCACTGCTAATACCACCATCACATTGTGGACAATGTCCCATAATGGATCGAGATTACTCCCCAGTCCCATACATGAAATCTCATGAGATAAAAAACTTTACCAAATGAATTAGAGGGATATATAATTCTAGTAAAACATATAAGAAAATAAAAATTATATGCATATGTGTTCTAAAAAAGGAAATCCCATGTAAAAAAAATAACATAAGTAAAAATGATAAAAATAAAATGGGTTACATATTTATGTCTCAAGGCATAGAAAATTAGTTATGATAGAAATTACATTGAGGAAAATGAATCCTTGAATTACTTTTGGGATTTTAATACATTTAAAATAAATAATATTCCTTAAATATGACTTCTAGTAATATTAATTTTATATGAATTCATCAATAAAATGATACATGAAATGGGGAAGTTCCCTTTAAATGAGTTTTCTTAAATGGAGGAATTGAGAAATGAACTTAATGAACCATAATTATCCCTATTAAATAATGTTAAAATAAGATAGGTACAAATGTAATTAAAATACACATATATATAGAATATAGAGGAAGTAGAGGAGAAAAAGATTCCGGAAAGGGGAGAAAAAAATGATAATATGTATCCCAAAATATAGGTGGTGGTTCAGAAAATCCCTTACCCAGGTCCCGACTATCATTGTACATGAACATAACTCCAAATATAATAAAATTTAAGTTTATTAAATACCATATTAATAACTGTATTCATATATTTTTCAATTTTTATGATCCATTTGTTTTCATATTTCATTCATTTGTTTCTCATATTGACCACTTCTAATAGTTCAGTTAATTTCATCAAAACAACTCCAGTAATTTAGTAATAGTTAAAGGAGTTATATAATTACCCCATAACATCTATAATTATATATTTATGTATTATTTATCATAATAGTATCATAAAATTTTAAAATATTAAAATTTTTATAAAATATATTTAAATAAATAAATGTTTTCACGGTATGACCGTTTTATACTATTAAAATTACTCTGAACATTATTCTTTATTATCATTAATATGAAACCTAATTTGTGTTTAATGAATATTAATAATGTTATAAAAATTTCATTTATTCTTATGGTACTTTTCTAAAACCATCTATGAAATTTTTTAAAGGAAAATAAAACACATCATCCAAGGAGGTGATGATCCTTCCATAATACAGGTGACGATTTCATGTTACAATTAATGAGAGGGAAAAGACAAGGATGATTGATATTGCATTGATAAAATAAAATTTTAATATAATTATGATAATAATTTAATTATATAATTATGTAATTAATATATTTACATGTGGTATAACAATAAGTAATCTTGAAAGAATCTAGTTAAGAAAAATACATTTTCTAGGATATCCACTTTTGGATCACACCTTTGGCCTTCTTAGATTGGTATTTTGGTAGGACCAAAACCTATAATATTTGTATGAAATTTTTTATGAGGTATTTATGTATCTATTTACTAATATAATGATATTAATTGTTTATAAGAAGAGAGGTGATGAGTTGTGGCATTTATAAGGGGAGGAGTGGGGGGTATAGAGAATTTTTTTGATTATTTTATCATTTAAGCCAACTAATTTTGGTTAACATTGATTATAATGAAATTAGTTTCTTTATTATTAATTATAGCAGGGTTTTTTGACATTATACTAATAAAAAAAACTCAATGGAACCTCCTAACCAACCCATTAAATTCAAAGAACAAAAAACAATTTTTAATTAGTAATAAATATAACTTACGTTTTATAATATCAAATATTGGTTTTGAAATTAAAATTAATTTTTTTTAAGTTCATTAACATAATTTTTTAACACAATTTTACTATATAAAGAGGTGTTAGAATATTAAAATTCATATTTATTCCATGATGTTTTGTTAAAAGTAACAGTTATTCACTCTAGTTTCACTATTTCACCAAAAAAAATAGTATTAGAAAAATATGAAAAAATTGACCATAAACTAATTTAAACATTTTGATTCCAAAAATGATATAATTTTTTTGAAAATAATTTTCTAAATATGATAAAATTAGTTTTCAAAATAAAAATATAAATTATTGAAAAATATTGATTTTTGACATGAAAACATTTCTAACTCTAAACAAATCACATACAATTTCATAAATTGTTTTATAATTTGTATAAAAATATCTATTTATTAAATAAAACGTTATTTAAATAACTATTTATTTATAAAATAAAATATATATGTTTTACAAAAATTCAATAATATTTTCATTACTTCCTGAAGGTCCCACATTGCCTTATAAAACTTATAATCCTTCCAAAGAACATTAATGAGGTGAGTTTAGTTGTTTCATATAACTCTATCTCTATGGTACATGATCATCATCAACTAATATTAATATGAGAGGTCATGTTTGAGCACTGTAACCTCTAGATTCAACACATGTGGGTGACTAGGTATGTACTTACTTAGCATCGATATATGAAATAGATCATGAATATGGGATTGGGTTGGTGGAAATAATAGATGATAGGGTACATAACCTATGTGGTCAAGGATCTCAAAATGATTAATGTACCGAGGGATGAGATTTCCCTTATTTCTAAAACTTGTAACTCTCTTCCAATGAGATATTAAAAGGAACACTTTGTCTCCAACCCCAAAATCCATATTCCTTTTATGATTATCATCATATATTTTTTCTTGTTATGATCACCCTTTATATGTTACTAAATAGATTTTACTTTCTCTGTCATCACTTTCACAAGATTGGGTCTAAGAATATTCCATCCACCAACTTAATCCAAAAAATGTAAGAGTTATACATTATTTCCCATTTAGAGATTTATATAAGGCCATCTGAATACTCGAGTGGATGTTTTTATTGTCTGAGAACTTGAAAAATGATATAATATGATCCCATTATCCTTTTAATCTCGTTGAAAATTCTCGCAACATGTTTCTGAGTGTCTTAATTATTTTTTGGGATTAACCATCATCCTGTTGGTGATAGTAAATACTGAATTTCAACTCAATATTTGGATAATGTTAAGGAATCGTCCATATTTTAGAGGCGAATCTTTTATAGCTATCAGATATGGTCAAAAGTGGTGACCCATATATTCTCACCACTTCTTTCTATTTGTATCTCATCATGTTGATTAAGCGATAAATATTCCCAAATATTGATTAAGAGGGTATTCTTGGAAATTTGATCCACTATAACCCAAATTTATTTATTTCCTTTAGTTTTGTTCATGAGATCAATGAAAAAATCCATCATGATGTTCAACCATTTCCTTACTGGCTTTGGAAATGGTTTCATCATCCATTTTGAATTTTTTTACTGAACTTTAAATTGATGAAACACCAGGCACTTAGAAGTGTAACTAAAAATGTTCATCTTCATGTTATCCCATCAAAATTATTTGAAAAGATCTTGGTAAATATTTGTACTTACAAGATTAATGGAGAAATATGAGTTATTTGCATCATCCAATAACACTTTCTTTATCTCGGGTGAGGATAAATCATAGAAAATTATTCCAAACTGAATGGATCTATCATTTTCCATGTGGAATTCATGAATCTTATCCCCCTTTATTACTCCCACCATCTTTTAAGGCTCTGAATCATCCCTTTTTCATCCATGATATTCTTTTAGACTTATAGTTATGTAAAACTTTGAGTAAGGTAGGATATATTCCGTCACTTTAAGATTTAAAAATCCATGTTTTTCATATCCATGAAGATATGGTCTTCCAAAATCCACATCATAGATAAAGAAATGAGATCATTTATTCTAATAGGAATAGAGACCTTGTTTGCTTTTCTAGTATTATAGTGAACCGAGCAATCATAATCCGTCATCAACTCTAACCATATTCATTGATGCATGTTCAACACCATATATGTGAATATATTATTTAAATTCTTATAATAATTATATACATCACACTTCTCCACACAAATTTAGTGTACCCAAATCTTTAATGTATAGATCATAGATTCTAGCTGAAAATAATACGTCTGGAAGTTCTACTCATCTATCTTCAACTGTATGAAGGGATATTCTATCACTTTATCATTTTTCATGAGTACCCAACTGAAGCCCTTATTTGAAGAATCACTATATATCATAAACCCTACTTCAATTAAAGAGAGTGTGATTAAAGTTTCTATGATTTGCCTCTTTTTCAACTACTTAATGCTCCCCCACATTCCACCATTTGACATACATTACCAATTTCCATGTTAACTTAGTTAGTGGGCATAAAAATCATGATAATTTTATCACAAAGCATCATTTATAACAAAATAATCCAAAAAAGACTTTAAATCATTATGATACAAGTTAGTCCATGTCATTTATAAATTGCCTTTATCTTGGAATTTCTCACTCAGATTCCCTCCCTCATGATCACATTTCCAAAAAATGTGACTTAAGGCATCCAAAAGTCGCACTTTCTATACTTGGTGTACAATATTTCCTTCAATAATGTTTCTATAAAAATAAATATATGATCCTCAGATTTCTCGTCGTTCTTGCATTAGATAATAATGTTATCTATAAATACTATAAAAATTTTATTAGGGTAGAATATAAAGAATCTATTCATCATGTCCATAAATATTGTAGGGTAATTTAGGATTTTGAATGAAACCACAATGAAATCAAAGTGTCCATACATTGTAGGAAAGGAAATGTTTTAAATTTTTTCTCTATTAATATTTAATTTAGGATATCTAGAACAAATATACATCTTTAATAAGTACTTAAACCTTCAAATTTGAATAATCAATTCATAAATAATCAGTAGTGGATACATGTTCTTTATGATGATCTTGTTGAACTCTAGTTTATCAGTGCATATTTTTATTGATATATAAGTATTCCTGAAAAAGATAAATAGTGAACCCCATGGTGATACAGTTGGCCACATGAACCTTTTGTCTAAATTATCTTGTATCTTCTTCTTTGACTCCTTAATTTATATCAAGGCTATCTTGTTGGTGATGTTGGAGGTAAGAGTGGCTATGGTTATGAGTTTTTTTAGTAAATCTACCTCAAAATATGGGATAGGTACAATAAATTAATAAATAAAAACACCATTATACTCTATAATAGTGGTAATATCATAATGGTTGATTATTTTCTTTGACACAACTATTTGGGGAAATATATTATTCTTTACTAGGTATCAACACCCACAATATTGGGGGATTTTATAAAGGATATTCCTGATCTTCCATGTATTTTTATAAAAGTATGGCATGTTTTAAGATATAAAAATAGATTTAATTTTATTAATATTTTATGTGAGATCTATATAATTGGATTTAATCTAGGCCTAGTATTGTATCTTATTACACATGATAAAGGATTACAAGATTTGATAAAGAATCGTCCCATAGATGCTAACTTGAGAAAAGTCTAACACATGGTTTGCGTTGATTGTACCCCTATGTGTTTTAACATATATATCAACTTATATGTATCAGGAATGTGGTTCAATAGTTCTTGAGATACTAAATAATCATATAATTGGAATCAAATAAAATTTTTACAATTACTGAGTGAATAAGAAGTGAACCTTATATGACATCATTTTCATGTTCCACCATGGCAGTGGTGATAGAGGAATATTTCTCTTGATCCATTGTCTAAGGTGGTCTTTGACACACATTCCCTTTAAATATCATGGGTTTAGAGAATTGTTTTTCATAGTTCCCTTTCTCCCTATAATTTTATCATTGAACCATGGGTGGTGCATTAGGTGATTCCTTCCATTCATCTATAATGTTGGTCTGCATATTCAGGTATCTATGGTATTATTGATCCTAGTGATATTCTCACCCACACTTAAATAATTTATTCATTCAATTTATGAAATTACTTGGTGTTTCTTCCCACACCTTTTACATGTGGGTGCATTGATCATTTTTCCTCCTCTATCTTGAAACTCTATCCCATATTTATTATCTCCATGTACATGGGTTCATCCAGTAAACCTAAATTGTACCTTGAGATGGTATCAAAATACTTGTTCATAACTCTGAAGTTCATGGATGTAAATTTTTTTAGGGATGTTATTTTCATCTTTTAAATTATCTATCAATTGTTTCATCCTTATTTATTACAAAAATGGATGCATACATTTATTGTAATTTGAATATCGCCTCATAGAATATGATGCATTGTCCATAAATTTTTTTAAGATCAAATAATTAACTTTTTATATTGGAATGTATAATTCATGGTAAATATTTTATAAAAAATATATTCTTTAAGGCATCCCACTCCATTGTTTTTATTTTATAATTTGTCTATTTTTTTATGGATCAATGTCTACGATTGATAAAATTCTCTATGAATATGATAAATCATAAAAGAAACTTTTTCCTTTTTTGAACAATGAATCATGAAAAATATGTTTCTCATGGATTTTACCTACTATTATGAAATAAGTGGATCATAAGATCCACTAAATATCTATGTTCATTGGTGTATAAAAGAATCTATAGATAATTAATCCTTATTGGGTTAAGGTGGACATTTCACATGGTCCATGTTATTATTCAAAAAATTAGATAGCTGTGTAAATATTATAATAAGGTTGTTAACTCAACCTACCATTACATTGGTAATTTCATTAAGATAATCATTGTATTTTCCATCATATGTATCATTGACATGATTCCTTTTGATTCACACCATTTTATAAAATAGAACAAATTTAAAAACAAAATAAGTCAATAAATCATGAATAAATATTTTTCCAAATGTGTAAATAAATTTTAAATATTTTTCATAGGGGATGACTAATTTTATCCTAGGTTATCCCTTACTAACATAATTCCCAAATTAACTATGCTTTTACATTAGGGTCATATAGTTTTCTTTTCTTGAAAAATGAAAACTAATTATTTTAGCTATATATATTCTTCATAATGGTTTATAATGTCACACCACTTGTTACTATGAGAATAAGTAATTTATATTATTTTAATTAACTTTGCAGAAATTTAAATTTTTATAAGTTTGGGATCTTAATTTCAAAATTTTAGGAAATTTTGTTTTTGGAACATGGTTTGAGTTGTATTTGTTAAAAGAAACTATGTGATGAACCTTATGTTTCCCTTTAGTTCTATTATGTGAAATTAATTTGGAAGTGTATTGTTTAACATACATGGGTAGTTCACAATTGGAATAGATCCTTTTGGAAACTTTTCGGCTTACCTTTCAATGAATAATTTTATAGTGCACATATTGGGTATAGTTAGGTAAACTGTGTAAAATAATGTAATATATATATATTCTATTTTATAGTGATATTTCACAGGAATTCCACACGATTTCCATAATCCTACATGCTAACCATGAAAAGTGTCTAGGTATTAATTATTTTGTTTTTTGGTTTTACACCTCTTAATATTTAAGGATGGTTTCTCTTTTCTTCCTTTTTATAGTTTGGTTAAGGCTTTACACATGGGAAAGAGATCCTTCATCCATTCCCCTTTGATCTCCAAGACCTCCCACCTTATTTTTAAGTGGGTTTATATAAGGAAATTCTTATATTATTCTTTCTTTCATCTCTCATTCTACCCCTAATCCTTTTCCTTTGGGTTTTTCTCCCTCTCAAAAACCATAGGACTATTAGGTTTTATATTTAGGATTCAGGATGGTTTCATCATGGGATTTCTGATTTCTAGGGATTTCCTGGTGTCTTGGGAAGTTTGTTGGAGTTCTCTCCATCATAAGAGATGAATTCCATCTATATATGATTTTACTAAGGTAGGTGTTTTTGTGTGTTTTCTTAAATTTGGATTTCATTGCACACTTAGGGATTTTAAGGTTCCATTTTCAAAATTAAATCTATATGTGATTTTTTTAATCATTTTTACAATTTCTTAAAGGAAGAATTCATTTGGTATAAATATTTTACTTAGCATTTCAAGTGGTACTTCAAATTCCAATTATTTTTAAAACATTAAAAGAATAATTTTATGAAAAATATTATCTTTAAAAATTTAGTGATGCCATTTGGGTAATGAATTTAATTTGAATGTTGTGTCTGATCTATTATGTACTTTTGATGAAAAATATTTTATTTATTTAATTAATCATTAATTGGTTTAAAGAGGGTTGTTTTTAAAAACATATTATATATTTATTTTAGAAGTTTTATTTTAATGAATGGTTTGAATTGGAGATTCAAACAATTAAGGTATGAGTTGGCATCAAAAGTATTTTTTTCATAAGTCTTATTTGGAACTTTAAATTCGTTATCAAATAGTATGGGTGCATGATACCCTCTTGATACCCATATTAAACTTTGTATCCTAATGGGGATATTGTTATTATTTTGATATGGACTATGGCTTGATAGGAAGGATTACTATTATATGTGATTGAGGATTTTTCTTATGAGGGTGTAGGAGGTGAGGGGATATTTACAAATTTTAATTCATTTATATTTGTGATTTCTCACCCACTACTTATTAACATGTATGGAGATCCTATGCATCTTATTGAGGGATGAAAAATGATTTTTATATAGTCTCAATTAGTTGGATTAGATTCGATGTGGGGATCGATGTACCTAGGCTATAGTAGGAGGGGCATCAGTGGGGATAGTTGAGGATAACCAGTTGGTTATAGAAATAGTAATACATTAATAGGCCAATGTAAGTTTCATAACTGATTATATATATGATATCCTAAGGGGTATTTTAAGAACCACCAATGGTTACCGGATTATAATTCTTAGGGATCTTTGTTTCCTTATGTTCCCTTGTTGGATTGAAATATATATTACCATGTCATTCCATTTCCAAGACTACTTATTTTGTGACATAGTGTTGTTAGAGAAACCCATGCTTTTTATACATATATATTACATATTGTTATATTAATATACAATACATTACACAAACACACACCTGATGAAAAAAATAGTTTAGGGCCTTTGGAGACTATGTATTCCATTTCATAATTTGGTGAAATATCTTCAACATCTCCTTTAAAGATCTTACACTTTAGAAATATTCACAAACATACTCTACTTAAAAAATTTATTCATAAGCTGAGGAAAGGAAATATAAGAAAGGGTGAGCTCAGATTCTCAATAAGGGTAAACAAGGAATATACTCAATTATAACATGAACATAAGGGTTTGATAACATGATAAAAAATTTGAAAACCCCACATTACATATCAAAGATCATAATATTGTGTCATGACACAAATATTTACAATTTATAAGACATAAATCATAATTAAATCGAATAAAATGATCCAATAGATTATAACATTGGCATAAAAAATGGATTTTTGGAATACAGATAAACATAAAAAATCATTTTCATAGTAATCAAGGATCACTGATATGGTTATCATAGTGGAATAGGTTCACTCCAAAAACCATCATTGTAGACCAGGTTTACTCTAAATAGCATCATAGTGTATAAATTTCCTTAATAAACTGAGTTCACTCCCTATTCCAATCATGTCTATCTCATGATATAAAAATAATTACCCAATGCATTGGAGGTAGATATTGGTCCCACCTGTATTTGGTTATAACATAACCACCATAATTGGTTATTACATAACCACCATCACAATATTAAAATCAAATATATGTGTGACACAATATCATAAAACATTAATTTTATAATAATCTATGAAATTAAATGGGTTTCACAAAAATTTCATCATATCATAAATTGTGGAAAAGAGAGATGTTTCATAATCATTTCATCAATTCACTATAGTATAACATGTAGAAGAAGAAGTGGGGTTAATAAGAATTTTATCATGGTATAACCCATGGAAAATAAATAACTTTCATAAAAATATTTTCATCATAAATACAAATAATAATGTGAAAGAATAATAATGTTATCATTGGATCATATCCCCAACAAAGCATAAGTTACATCAAAGGATGTTATCTTTTATGGAGAATAATTTTGAAAGATAAACCACTTGGAACATTTCTTGATGGAGATAATTTTTCTTTGAAAACATCCTCTTTAAAACTGAAATTTAATAAAATATTTTTGAAATCTTTTTCTTTGAAAATAAACTTGAAAATTTATAAATAAATCCTTAAAAAATTATTTAAAGCATTTCTTAATGAAAATATCTTTTCTGATTTGAAAAAAAACTTATTAGAACCTACTTTTTTTTAAAAAATAACATTATTTTAAAATATTCCTGATAAATTATATATAAATATTCAAAAAAATAATAATGGGAATGATGGTGGGAAATTTCTTTCATTTCATACACATTAAAAAAAAATACTCCTTTCACTTTTTTGGAAAAATCCAAATGGGCATTGTTTGAAAAAGGCATGAACAACACTTTGAATTTTTTTTATTAAAATTAAAACATGGGTAAAAATTAATTTAATAAATAAATTGAAGATTTTTTTAATTTTTTTTTTGAAAACATGTTTTTGGAATAAAACGGGGTTTTTAACGAAGAGAGAAATAACGACGATTTTTCATAGAAAATATTATTCTGATATCATAAGTACAAAAAGAAAATAAAATGATGGAAAAAATTGTATTCTCATGGAGTAAATGGAGGAGAATAAAATTCTTGATTTTATGGAGAGAATATCATAGTATTTCATCATTTGAATCATAATCATAATCAATCCTAATAAACAATGATATTGTAATTAAAAAGTCTTACCACTTGGTTACTTTGAATCATAAGAAAAATTAAATAATAAAATTAAATTTAACTTAAAATATCATGAAAATAAATAAATTCTGGGTATTACATGTAAATTGGGTTGTATATACACCTCATAAAAGAATATAGGTTCATAACATAGCATATGTCTCAAAGATGAATTTTGTTTGACGAAAATCCCCTTACCGTTTTGGTAAATTTTGAAATGTGAACCCATGTAAAAGAGATCCTAAAATGGAAATGTAAATACAAATAATTTTTTTATGGGAGTCATAAAAAATAAATTAATGGGAATTATATTCACCACATAAAGGAAATATATGGTGAATGTGACATGTGTCTCACAGAAGTAAAATGTAAGATGGAAATCCATTAATTGTTTAGCAATATTTTGAATCATAAGACCCAATAAATAATAACATCAAATTAAACATTATATATCATGAAATTTAGTATATTCATGATATAATATTTCAAAGGGAAAGTATATACACCACACAAAATCAACAGGTGATGAATTTGAATATGCCTCTCAAAAATAAAAGAGAGGGCATAAATTCCATATCTTAAGTCTTTAATTCCTTTATACAGGTTAAAAACATTAATATAATAAATAAAAGTTAAATATTAATATATTATAGAATGATAATTATATATATTATACCATATATTATATACTTATGGCCATTAATTTCCCATTTATTAACAATTCCTTGTTAAAATCATGTTTCGGTTAATAACTGCTTTGTTTTTCGTATATGTTTTTATTAGTTATTTTTAATAATATTAAATTGATCATAGTTAAATAATACAAATAATACTAATAATAAAATAATTTTCATATTTATACAATAATTACACTTTTAAGACCAATCTAAAATGAAGGTTTTGAGAAACGATGTACGTTACGATTAGAGAGACGGTAGGCTGTACATACACATGAGTAACATTTCCATTTTCAATGATCATTATAGAAATGTGGTATGTAATATTTATCTTTACAGAATGATTATAATATCATAAATACATTATTATTTCTTTTAAATATACTTATAAACAACAATCATGTGGTATGATAATGAGAAGAGAGTCACATCGCTATGTGAAGGCGGTAGACCACACATACACGAACGATGTTATCATCTTTCAGTGAGGGAAAATGTAATAAATAATATGATATATTATCTATTAATAATGGTAAATATGTCATTATTATAATAAATATTTCAAGTATATCATATATATTCAATTACTTTATCTTTATTATCTTCAATGTTAAGCGTTAGTGAAAAACAAATCACATTATTTTGTGAGGCGGTAGATCATCGTACACTCAAGAAACATTATCATTTCCCCTACAGAATGGAAAGTAAAAAATGTATATATATGACACAATTACTAAATATATATAATTATTTTATGAATATCTTATATATAATTTATATCTATCCTCATACCAAAATGTTAAAGGGTAATTGAAAAACAATTGAAATTGGTTTGTGAGGCGGTAGTCCTTTGCACTCACAAATGATGATTTTGTAACCCATTTCATGAAAGTGGATATAGTTTTAGAACATGAACATAAAATAAAAAAATCTCATTATAAGTAAGATACATATTTTTTTATATCATAGAGGATTAATAATAATATAAGGAGTTAGAGGAAAAACTAAAATAAATATACTCGATGAGGAATGTTACCTATTCTTCGGGTATCCTTTTATAAGTGAGGTGAGTGGCACACTTGTCATTTTTTGAAAATACAAATATGTACCCATATTTTTCACATTAAAAAGTTTTATTAAATGAGTTTCCTTTAGAATTAAAAATTAAAGGGCCGAAATATGTCCATTCAATATATTTTAGAAAAGTTTTTTTGGTAATTTTAACCCTTATATTTTTAGTTTAACCCCTAGTAAACCCATGTTTACCTTAACAACGATAAATAATTTTTACTGTTTTTACTATTAGTTGTGGTAAAAAATTAAGTTGAATTTATTCAATAATATAAATTATTATTATTCAAAATATAAAATCTGTTTTTCTATAATCTATTCATAGATGTGTAAAAATTTAATTAAAAATTTATTCTGTAGTCGCGACGAGAATGATGGTTTTCGAAGAGAAAAAGTTCAAATATTAAAAAGAGTTTTATATCAAAATAAAATATCAAAATGACTTAAATTTCCTACATTTTATTAATATATGTATAATTTAACTAATTTTAATTTAAAAACAATTGAAAATATAATTTAACTTTTTAAACAATTTAAACAGAAAGCTTATTTTGAATTTAAATTTAGTATTCTTCACTATTTATCAAAACATTAATCTTTTCCGAAAATTATAAAAAATTCACTCCAATATATTTTTTATATTATTATATAAAAATATTATATTTATTTTTTCAAAAAAATGTTTCTAAAAGTTTCAAAATTCAGCTTTAAAATAAGTGTGCAAAGGCCAATAAATCTGCTTTTTAGAAACATACAATTTTAAGTGTAAAATTGGATTTGTTTTTATCTATTTTATAGAAAGAAAAAAGATGAATGTAAATTTTTTTATTGAATATATACTATAAAAATTTCTTTAAAATCATTCACCAAAAAATTCTTTTTTAATTAATTAAGGTAAAACGTATTTGTTTTCATAAAAATAGTTATTAAGGGAAAGAATTCCTTTATTTTCAAATAGTTTTTTTTTTCATTTTTAATTTATTGGACACCAAATAATTAGTTTTAAATACATGTTTCAAACATATATTTTCATAATTTAGTTAATCATATTCTTACCCTTTATTCTAATATCTTGTTGGTAACTATCATATAGTAATATTTTAACAATATGACATGTTTCATTTGAACTCTATATTGTGTGTAAAACATAATAAAATTTGTGTTTCGTATAATTGAAGAAAATATTATTGTTTAATTTAGTGGAAGATAAAATCATTTTTTTTAATAAAAAATATTAAAAATATAAAATTTAAGTGAAAAAACATATTTCATAAAATATCGGGGTGTTACATTCTACCACCCTTAAAATGAATTTCTCCTTAGAAATTCATCACATTAGTACAAAAAACTAAGGATGTTTATGACTCATTACATCCTCAGGCTCCCATGTATCCTTATCAAGTTTTTAGCTTCACCAAAAAACATTTTATAGGTAAGTGGTATTTTTTCATTGAACTTTATTTATTTGATTTAGAATATTTATCGGTTGTTCCTCATAAGGAATATCATGCTCCAACAATGTGACCTGAAAGTTCAGTATATGTGATGGATCAGGTATGTAATTTCTCTAGAGAGATACATGGAACACATATTAAACCAAAGATAGTTTTATTTAAAGATCCAATTGATAGGATACCTCCCTGATATGATCAAAAATTTCAAAGAGAATGATATGTTGATAATGCATTGTTTACAAAATGTCATTAATTTATTTTTGTTTTTATTATCACAAACATCCACATTAATGTAATTAATAAAGTATCTTTTAAGTGAATCTAAAAAAGATGATATTAAATATAAAATTTATTTTTATTATGAAAATTTTCACAAGTCATTAAATCCATGGAAAGATATTTGATTAAGTATTTAGGAAGTGTTTTGAAAGAAATATGGAAACACTATTCATACCATAAGTTTGTAAGTGGAATGTATAGTTTATGAACCCTACATTTCTAGATAAGTATGGATTATCAACCTTATGTTTGGAAGAAACCCTACATTTGAGAAAAAAATGTATGTTTCATCAACCCTACTTTTCTAATCAACCATACATTGTCAACTGTACTTTTGGAGTTTGTCATTATATGAAGGAACCCTATATTTGACATTGCCCATGAAGGTGCTTTAAATTTAAGATATTTTCTGCATTTTTTTGCAATGGTCTCACCAGAATTAATATATTTTTAAATCTATTTTTTGTCTTATTCAACTGTTCATAGTCAATGGATTAAATCATTCCTATTTCTAAGGGATGTTACGGCACTTTTGAACGATTTGGATGATTTGAATTCAAATTAGTTTATTTATTATGTAGTATTTATGGAGCTAGTCTGACCTAGATCTGTTTGACTATTGGGATAAATACTGAGAAATTCATTTTCTTAATATACATATATGCATAGAAAATAAAGAGCTATGTTGTTAAAAATGATAGTGTTTCATTTCCTTTAGTGCTACACTTTGGACACATATATGTTTTGATATAGTTGATCGAATTATTTTTGTTGTTGTCATTATTGCTATATCTTATTATTACATATTCTCATATATTTTCGACACATCATTTATCCAAGTTAATGCATGTTGGCGCCAAAATTTGGTAATAGGAATATCAAACACAAAGAATTTGGGGCAGCCTTGCGAAGATTTTTCATAGAACCCCGTAGCACTATGACCGACACTAAGCTACCCCTTTGCAAAGCCGCCACAAATCAAGGAGGAATGAGGCTCTGCGATCCAATTGATTTTTGTGAAGCCACTGTGAAGCAAGGAGGCAAGAGGCTCTGTGATCCGATTGACATTTGTGAAGCCACTGCAGATCAAGGAGGTGGGAGGCTTCGCAATCTGATTGATGTTTGAAAAGCCACCATAGAGCAAGTAGGTGAGAGGTTCTACAATCTGATTGACATTTGCGAAGAAGCTACTGAGTATGGAGGGGGGAGGCTCCTCAATTTTATTGATGTTTGATAAGCATCCAGGGATCAAGGAGGTGGGAGGCTCCACAGTTACAACAAAGTGCCATGTAGCTTCATGCCAAGTGACCCCAGCTTCCCACTGCCTCTTGCCTATAAATATAGTCCTTCCCTCGAGCCTGAAGGATAGATAATCTTACCTTTCACCTTCTCATATCTCAAATCGTGAAGCACTTCTTGATCTGTGAGAAATGATCTCTTCAAGGCACTTCAACATCATGAAGTGCCTTTCCATTTTCTTAAACATAACCCCTCTTCAAATAGGGATGCCCTTCATGGAGCCCATGGGCCTCCACGAAGGAAGAGGATCCCCAAGGGGACTCGGGTCTTTGTGAAGCACTTATTCTTCATGAATTACCCTCCATGCACATTTAACCTACATGCTAAGGCAGGGTCACTGTGCTTCATGAACCATACTACTTCGCAGTGCTGCACTTCACATGGCACCCATGCTTCATGAAACTCTGCTCTGTGAAAGCCTTTCCACTTCGCAAAGCACCTTCCATATGCACATATTCCCTATGCCTAGGAAAGGCCGCTTCACTTCGTGAATGATACCCCGTCGCAAAGCCCCTCCACTACATGGAGCACAAGAGATTCATGAGGCCTCTTCCTATGAACCCCTTTTCTCTACAACCCATTTTCCAATTCTACCCTCCAAGTTTTCACAAAGTGATTTCAAAGTCCCTTGGGTGGTGCTTCATGTTGTGTTTCTTTGCCTCATGATTCTTTGCATAGGCATGCTAAAAGCTATTACTTCTTCGCATAGCCATGCTAATATGGACCCCCAAAGGATCACTCCACGACACCCCCCCACCATGACATTGATGATGTCTTCCCGTCCCCAAGGGCAGGCAGGTATCCGTTATGTAAGTCTTAGGGGTATGAAGTGAACCCGCATCATCCGAGATCCAGGATGTTAAACTACCAAGAACCATCATCCTTAGCTCATGACATTAAATAGTGTCCTCACCCTGCACACTTTACACAGGGTGCCCCATCTCAAACATTCTCTATGCCCGATCATCTCCACAGGAGTGAGATCTTACTCACATGGAATTAGATCCTCTTTGCTGGAGCGATGCTTGTTAGTGGGGAAGGGAAACCACCTTATTTTAATCCCCTAGCCTTTCTTATATGAGGTAGTGTCCCTACTTTCCCTCCTCTCTTCTTCGATTCCAAGGGCCATAGGGGGTATCGACACTGGAACCCTCATATCTTCTGTTCCAAATCCCTCTGGGCTTTGTCACCACTAGGCCCCCATTCTAGAGTATGTCCCAATCTCTATATCCTTATGCCGCTAACTATTTGTAAGCCCCCGTTTCATTTTTGGGTAGCTAACCACATGTAAGACCCAATCTACTTCCCACGAATGCACCTTTCACGACGTTATCGTCAAGCCTTCACTGCCACTTGTTTCTCACACGGAACATGACCCACGTGGTCTTAGAGTAAGCATTCACCATGGATTCCTCTTCGGGCCACCCTAGAGTGTAAGACCCAACACCATACCAAAATACGTGGAATTTGATCTTTTCCAAGGCAAGGTATGTAGGAAGCCTCCCTGAGGTTCAAGCCCAGCAACCATTGGTCCCGAACACTTCACATCAGTTCACCAACACCTCTCTCAAACTACATAGACTTTAATCCATGCCAAGGAAAGGTATCTTAGAACCCTCCAGGAGGTTCAATCCCAGCAACCATTGGTCTCGACCACTTCACATCAGTTCACTGACACCTCTTGCGAACTACGGGGACCTTGATCCTTGCTAAGGAAAGGTACATAGGAAGCCTCCCATAGGTTCAAGCCCAACACCTATTGGTCCCGAACCCCTTTACATCAGTTCACCAAACCATTCCAAACTACAAGGACTTTGATCCTTTCCAAGTCATGGTACATAGGAAGCCTCCCTGAGGTTCAAGCCCAACACTCATTGGTTTTGACCACTTCACGTCAGTTCACCTTCGTCCTACATGACGTCAAACTATACGCTCCATTTTCATACTGAAAGACATTAAACTGTTCCCATTAGAACTACATGGGATTTGATCCTTGTTTCATAGAATATGTACGTAGGAAGACTCTATGAGGTTTAACCCCATCCAGTAGTAAGCCGTTGTGATCCATGATTGACGATAAGTCGTTGTACCCCAATCAATGGTAAGTCTTTGTACCCCATCCAGCGGTAAGATGATTTGATAATCCAATATATTTTAATCCATTTTGATCCCCATCCAACGGTAAGTTGTTTTCATCCCTTTTTTTGGGACCAATATCTTTGGACTACCCTAGTGGCTTCAGACAGACATCGAGCTGCTAACCACATGTAAGCCCCAGTATATCATCGGTTTGTTGTCTTCTGTGCACACCCCAATCCTATACCCCCATACATAACTACGTGGAATTTTATTACCTTCCATGTGGATACGTAGGAAGTCTCTTTGAGGCTCAAGGCTAACTTCACTGTCTCCCTTACATAGGCTCCATCTCATTCCCCAACACTTTATTTAACTCTCCATATCCATCCTGATTCTTACTCGGGCCACTAAATCTTAGTGAGATCATTCCATTCACCTCTTCACTACCCCTAGTAGTAATCGAGAACCTAACCACACATAATCCCCAACATCAGTGTTCCCTATAGGGTTTTCACCCATCTGATTCACTCTAGTTAGTGTTCTCATCAGTCTGATATGTCTCTGCTAGACGTTAAACTCACAGCATACCCTATGTTAAACATGGGAAGATGAGGAAAACCTTAGATACAGGCCTATGGAATATAATTACCTAAATTCAACATTGGATTCCTCAGGATTCTGTGCCCTTAAGAAGCCCTATAATAAGGGGAAGAAACCCAGATGCGCCAGTGTTCTAGTGTCCAGACATGCCAGTGATGTCCAATGTGACTAATCCCATGACCGAAGGTTTCTTCTATGACCAAACCCCATGGAATATCCTAAAATAAGAAACACAATTAACCAACATCCATTAAGACATGACAATAGGAAGAGTTTCATGAACAACGTCTTAATCTATAAGGGAGACCCGGAATAGGTAATGAGTTACGAGGAGGAATACATAAAAGGAGGCACTGACATAACATCATCCTGTTTTGATCAAGGATAAAACATCCCGCGTTGGATGTCTCCTACCTTTGGAAAGTGGGAATGAGGGGAAACAAACAACACGTCCTCTGAAACAGAAGAATGCAAGTAACCTGGTGAAATCATTTGAAATAGAAATGGTGAACCAAAAGTGATGTTCTTCTCATAAATGTGGAGATTAGTAGTGTTAGAGACAATAGTAGAATAGCGTGTCACCAGATCCAATTATCTGGCACCAGGTCCCACCAAGAATATAGTGGTCATGGCATGAAACTCACCAGAATTCAGGGAAGTTAAAACATTGGACATCTCGATCTGTGACGTTGTAAGCGTGGATCCTTCTTACCATCCATGGCAGAAGAAATGATGTTGGGGAACTGGGTGTTGATTTCCTAGTTTCATCACTAATTTTTTAATCTCCCTTCCATTCAGGACCTAAGTTGTTGTAACAGGAAACATATCCCCACCCATCCACTGCTGCTGGGGAAGGGGAAATGTCAATGTGGAAACCTCGTGTGGCTCCACCGCTTCTGTGACAGTCTCCACGTCCACAACTGCCAGGCGCCCATGCCCCATATCGCCATCTGAATTCGTTCAGTGAAGGGTGATAAACTACCTCATCCACCGATACGAGGAATAAAGGATTATCCTAACTCAGGATATGGACTTCCAGGATTTAGAGGCATTTGTGACTCGTCGCCACCCCCCCAAGGTCCATGAAGGGAGCCACTACTACCCACTCTGATGAAAAACCATTTTAGGAACCTGTTCTTAGAATGCTTCGATGACTCCCTCCCCTACGCCGATGAGGCTGGGGATGTCCGAGGAAGCCCAGATGGGATCCCATTCCAAGGGCTCCCAAGGAGGGCCCCCACCAGGCCACGCCAGTGCCTCCACTTGGACCCATGAGCTGAGGAACATGTAAGCTATGCACCTGCACCACCATCCCTAGTACGGTTGACCCGATGCTAGTATCGGGCACAGGCTGAGGAGGATTCTCACCAAGGGGCATCAACATCAATGACTACCATGCTTCATGCCACCAATTATATATAATGTAAATTACCTATCTATTTTGAGTAGGGTCATGTAGAATCCTGACCCAGATTGAGGCCCGAACCACCCCACGGGCAGGCTAGGTCGACTTTCCTGGTTACCAGTGCAGGGAGCACCCGCCGCGGACCAACCCTTGACAATGACACCCAGTACGGAGGTCCTCCTCATACCGCCACCATTGAGAATGTGGGTTCTCTCCGTTTCCAAGATCAGTTTGGAGGTCTGCCCCAAGCCACCTTCAATCTGAATGAGGGTCCTCCCCATGGTAGTGACACTTAGTATGAAAGCCTCTTCCATGCTCATGACATCGGGTATGGAGTCTTTCCTCCTACCACAAGCTGGAAACATGAATATGTTACACATATGGTCAATTTCCATTGTGGGAGATTCCCCTATGTTCTTATTACGGCCAGCGAAGGTCCTCCTCACCCCAGTAATCAGATGAGTGAAGGTCATCCTCGCTTCATCGGCACCCAACATAAAGGTCCTACCTATATTCGGCTTGACCAGTAAGAGAAACCTCTTCGCACTGACGCTGCCAGGGGAAGTAAGCATGGAGGCCCTACCCATGCTCCTACCCGTTCCAGCACATCCCATGGAGATCCTCTTTATGTGATATGCAATGGACACAGAGGTCCTCCCCATGCCTTTTGTGACATATGTCCAGGTGCTCCTCACACCCCGGCTAATTTAGGTGGAATTCATCTCTGTCCCAGTACCAATTCGGCTGAAGGACCAACCCGAGCCAAAAATATACCATGTCTTGAAGATCCATCTCATGAAAGGAAGGCAGTTATTTATCACCATAAAAAGAATGATGGAAAGATTCAGACCAAGATTATACCTATCTGGTTCTCGGATTCTGAGGCGGATTATGACTCAGCAATGGAACCCTCACCTCGATCCTCCGTGTCGAGGGACAGGACATGAACGAGGTGCATCAGCCTTGTACTTCCGGAATGTGAGGTCCACCGGATCCCTTCATCCCTCTCCAGATACATACAAGATGATGAGTATTTGGTGTCTCCCCTGGGACTGACCATGCAATCACAACCATCATCACCAAAAGCATTCTCTACCTAGACCATAGATCACAGGGAGTTATTCTGGGGACTAATGGAGAACGAGAAACAACATGGCACACCACCAACATCTGTAGTCCTTGCTTCAGAAACAACAATCACCATCCCATATTATCATGATGTGGTGTCCATGTAACTTCACTCTTCAAAGGATAGCTCGAGATGCAGCGGCCTGTCTTCCTGCTTGCCGTATTCTACACTAGACAACCTACCATCTAAGTGGTCTGCTTCAATACTGCTACCAGTTCCCCAACCATCTCCAGTTGATGAGTGGGGAAATGAAGGTCCAGACCCCATGTCCGGGCTAAGAAGCTTGTGGTACATTCTTGCGGGAGACCATTTCTCAGAGATGTTTTGGCCAGTTACAACATGAAATTTCAGTGCTCCAAAAACACACACCCAGGAGGAGGTTGGATACTTTTTACAGACCCTCTGGGTGACTCAATTTTGTCTTCTTCATCAAAAAGTGTCCTACCCAAAGAGTTAGGAACACTTTAAAGTAATTTTCCTACAATGTCGTCTAGTTGTTCTGGCCAAACTCCCCATGGCCTAGCGCCCTAAGTCACCAGGTTTACATAAGACCCTCCAACAATGATGAGTCCAGAGCCTTAATGTGCTCCATAGGATTATCAAGGAGGCTTCCCCCCCATGTGAAGATCTATGGTTAGGGGAAGTATACTAACCTCCACTTCAGTTCCATTCGGTGCCAGCCTGACTCTCCTGGCGATATTGAGGATATGCCTCCATGAAGAGTCTTGATCAACATGTCTGATCTATCATAAGAACAGATGAAGAAAAAACTCCTTGGGGAAAACATAACCCCCAGGGGAGTGCCACAAATTTTGGACCCATCAGGAAGGGTTACTCGCCAGTAGAGAAATCTACTGGGTCTTCCCATACCCACTGAGGCATTGGTCCTCAGTCAAAATCTCAACAAGGGTAAGGAGCACCTCAGAGCTATCAAACCCTCTGACCCATTTTGATCAGTACAAAAGATAGAGGATGATCCCAAGAAATCTGTATTGCATCAATAGCTCATAGAGCATAAGAAGATGGTTAATGACCTCCTTGCTGAGCATGTAATGGAGTGATGTCCAGACTATGATGATCCTTGTCCGGGGTAGCAGGGGAAACCACAACATCCCCCGATGAATTGCCTCATGGTGACCCTAAACATCCTACCCACATAGACAAGATTGAGGCTAGAACATATGGAAAGAGGGCACAATATTTGTCTCCAAATCCACCATAGTGGCTAGGCAATCCCTAGGACCCATCTCGGATTCCCCCAAATACTCCACAGGTTGTCCCACCAGCCACTACATGAGCTGCTAGGCCTGCTTATCATGTTGAAGAACCCGCCAATGCACCAGTGGTCAGGGATCCCCATCAAGATAGGATCCCCCACCTAGATGATCCCATGTAGGAGCTCATTTCTCACCTTGAGTCATTGGAAACATGAAAAGTTTCCATCACACTTGATGGAAAGCCATATTATGCATGAGTGGATGATATTCCAGCAACCCCGGGTTTCGGAAATCCCACATTCTCCCTCATTAATGATATGGGTTACCCACTACATCATCTATCCCACATCATTTCAAGGTGAAGACCCATGTTGGGAACTCCGACGTAGCAAGAGGCTTCCAAAATCCGATGCTTCGCACAGTCATTGGAAAGACCTGTGTTTTTATGGTACAACCAGCTACCCATCGAGTCAGTAGCTGGATGGAAAGATCTTCGTAGGATGTTTATTTACTAGTTAAGTTCTATCACTCAGAAGAAGAGTATTTTAATCCTCTTCAAGTGAAAAAAGAGGCCTAAAAAGAGTGTCATAAACTTTTTTACCCAGTAGAAAGGACTCACATACTCTATTGGCATGCCACTGACTCGGGAGAAACTGCTGATGTTGTGTGTGGGGAATGTGAAGACAGAACTGGTCCCCTCTCTAATCACCCAAAATTATCCTAGGGGATTATGACACTTCTTTGATAAGGCCTAGTTTCTTGAGGAAGCTTTGCAGCATTCCAAAAATGCATGCATGTTGCCTCCTACAATTCCCGCGAGAAGGGACACCACGGCCAAGCCCACCGCGGTGGACCAAATAGAGGCCCCCAGACAACTGGAGTTATTACCAGTAGAGCCACATCCACAACCTCATAGAGGCCCACCACCATAGGCACAACCTCTTCCTAGTAGCACCCACCACATAATCGACAAGCGCCCCCACATAACGCGCTGCCACCACCCATGAGAGATAACCTGGTCCCACCTCTTCGCCTGGCTCCTCCATCCCCTCGCTAGGGCCAGGCACCTAGATCCCCCTACCCGAACAGGAGAAACCATACCTACTCATTCAATGTGGCTCAGGTGCCCTGTTATTTCAAAAGTGGCTTGGAATAGGGGATTGTAAGTTTTCTTGGATGTAGGATACCAGAAGAGGCAAGTCTCACTGATCACCCTAATTACCGACCCTATCTTCAAATCTTGGGGCACACTCTTAAACAGTGCAATGTGTTTAAAGACTTTCTTTAGGACCAGGTTGACAACAACATAGTTAGGTTGGGACTTGCTCTAGAATATGTGGCATGTGTATTTGTGAAGCCCGAAAGAATCAGTGATAATGAAGGCGAGTGGCATTAGGTTTCAAACAATGGGCCCCAAAAGTTTGATGATTGTATGGATCGTAAAATAGTCTCCCATGCCTCTGGTATTATCCATACACACCTAAATTGACCAGATCCTTCAGAAGATGTTGCATCACTTGTATCAAGTACCTCTGCATCAATGACTCAGCCTCCCTCTTCCCATAAGAGCAAGCATCGACGGTCCAAGGGAAAACCAAGTCCTCCACTGATTCCATCATCATCCCATACTTTCAACTACTTCATGCCCTCAAAAATGGATATCACCCCCAAAATCCATGCAGTTATGGATTATTCTTTAACTGATAGTCAGGGGTATGTCTCGGTTAACACCGTAGTGCTGGTATACACCTATATGATTTTTGACGGCGATGAGCAGCAGGTGGATCCTCCCAATGTTCCAAGTTATCGCCAGCATCAACTGAGCCGCGATAATATGGGTCATCGGAGTGTCTCAGTCAGTACTTTCAGCCAGGCTGTGCATTCCAATGAAACAAAAAAGCAGGCCCAACGTAGAGCTTAGCACTCACATCCTTTTCAACTAGTGTCATTAGGCTCACCTTCACTGATATTTCTGCTGCTTGATCCGTCGGATCCAACTCGACCACATTATGATCAGCTGAGATCTCGTACATACGGGTCTCAGTCATCTGTCCCTCACCTGGTGGTGACTCCACATGCTTAGAATAGTGAGCAGTGGGATATTCCCAACACCAGTCATCCACTAATCTAGCCGGCAGGGTCCGCCATACCCCCCATCATAGAGTGACCTCCTATAAGCAGAAGCTGATGCCTAACACGAAAGTATGATGTCCTCAAACATCATGACAACATTTTAGCAAGGCTATCCATCCTTGAGGACCTTTTCATGTTAGAATATATTCATAAATCCCTCACTGAGGCCATAAAAATCCCCTTCCAGTTTGAGACAGAGCTAGCAGCTGTAGAAGCCTCCCATGATGAGGCGGTCGAGAATGCTGAATGCCAGGCCATCATCTCATTCTCTGGAGAAGATGATGGCTCTCCCAAACAAAGGAACATCCACCTATTTTACATCATCTACCATTTCAATTATGTAGAGGTTTTTCGATGTCTTGTCGACACAGGCTTCGGGATCAACCTAATCCTGAATCAGACACTACGAAAACTGGGGTTGTCCGAGGATGATACGAGTCCCTCTAACCTAAAAATTATAGGTTATGATAGGGAAGAACAAACACCATTTGGAAAGATCTGCTGGAAGATCCATTTTTAGGGCCTAGTTTCTAGCACAGAGTTCATGGTTGTCTCCCAGGACACCACCTACAATGCATTGATGGGCATGCCATGGATCCAGTTGCATGCAATGGTCCCTACATCGTATGACTAGTGCCTCAAGTACTCCCTTAATGGTTGATTGGGTGAACTCCAAAGTGATGTGTCTCCCTTTTCCCCTTGTGAAGCCCGCTGCCGGGATGATGACTATTACAAGATAAAGGGAAAAGTGATTCAGGCTAACGAGTTTAAGCATGCTACGACTGCGACTGACTCGTGGACAGATCTGGATGATGCTTACATCCTTCCAGTCCACTAATTGGAGGATACAACCCCCTACATGGGACAATAATTCATTGCTTATAGAATTAGGGGGGAGAACATTCCCAAGTCTAAGCGATGCTATAATATCACCTTATTCTTCTATATCAATCAGGCTCAGGTGATCCTAGAGCCCCCTACTCCCATAAGGTATCGGAATGTCCACCCTATGGAAATGACAGTATGAAATAATTTCTTGTTTCACTAGGCTGGGATAAACCAGCTTAAGCCGACTCACCACTATTACTTCGATATCATCAAGTGTGGTCCCTTTGGCTGAAGACCATATGGGATCAGATCGAAAGCTTTCATTACCATGATTTCAGCAGCACAGGAGTCCCCCGATGTAGTGTCCACTACCACTCAGGTTGGTACCAGTCTCCTATCAGGATCTATTGACTCAGAGAAAACTCCCCCCATCGAGGATCCCTCATCCATAAATGAAGAAGAAGATTTATAAGATGATCCTCCCACTTTTTAAGAATGCTTCTCCACCATGGTCGGTGAATTGGTATAGGTGAAGGTCAGTAGAGAGTTGAATCCAAAAGCCACATTGATTAGTGCAACTATGCCTCTTGAGGAGAAAATTAGTATGTGGAATTCTAGAAGAAGCATCATGATGTATTATCTTGGAGTTATGATGAGATTCTAGGACAAGACTCTCAAGTAGCCATCCACCACCTCAACCTCCGAGCAATTCACCGCGGGTTTAAGAAGCCTCTTAGAAAGATGCACCCTTCTCATGGTGCCATGTTTGAGGCCTAACTCAATAAGATCATTAGAGCCAATTTCATTAAGGAGTTCATGTACCCTAAATAGATATCCAACACTGTGACAGTCAAGAAGAAGAATAGACGGATTAGAGTCCGCATTGAATTTTAGGATTTCAACCTTCATTTCTCGAAGGATGACTTTCCCCTCCCTGCAGTGGAGTTGTTAATTTATGCTAAAACTTGGTTCCAAAACCTATTCTTCATGGATGGTTACTCCGGCTATAACCAGATCTGAATGGATCCTGAGGAAGAGGAGTGTATGGCCTTTAGAAAACCACAACATACTTTCCGTTTCCAAGTCATACCATTCGGTCTAAATAATGTAGTTTCCACCTATCAATGATCTATGCATCACATATTTAAGATGATCCTTGAGAGACTAGTTGAATAATACATGGAGGACCTGGTGGTTAAATCTCTCCAGCATCAATACCATCTCAGATATCATGAGAAAGTGTTCGGCTTTTTTCGTTCCCACCACCTAAAGATGAACCCATTGATGTGTGCCTTTGGGGTCACCTCTGGAAATTTTCTTGGCTACATTGTCAGATACAGGGGCATCAAGATTGACCTAGAGAAGATCAAGGCCATTAACCATATGTATCCCCTTAACATCATTAGGGAGCTTTCAGGCTTCAAAGGCCCCTTCTCCTACAAACACCAATTCATTTCAAATTTGAATGGCAAGTGTAATCCCTTTTCATGGATCATAAAGAAAGGCATTGTCTATGAGTGGGATGAATAATGCCACAATACTTTAGAGGAAATCAAGAAGTATCTACTTCAGCCTATGGTATTAATGAAACCTATCTCTGGAAATCCACTGGTCCTTTATTTGACTGCCTTGGAACAATCTCTCAGCGCCCTTCTTGCCCAGAAAAACAATGAAAGAACAGAGAATAGTCTCTACTATCTTAGCTGCCTGCTCCTCAATACAGAGACCAGATACTCCCCTATCGAGAAGAGCTACCTCATACTGGTATTCGAAGTACTGAAATTGAAAATTACTTGCAGAACCATGAGGTACAGCTGGTGTCCCGAGTGGATCCATTGAAGTACATCCTAAATTTTCCCATACTGAAAAGCCATCTAGCTCAGTGGGTAGTAATAATTCACCATTTTGACATTAGGTTTGTCCATCAGAAGGCTATTAAGGTTAAGCATTGATATATTTCCTTGTTTCCCATCCAACTCCCATTGACCTGTCCCTGGACCTTGATTTTACTGATGAGTCTATCCTCTCATTAGAACAATCCATTTCACACTGGAACATGCACTTTGATGGTTCTTCTCAGATCCATACCGACAGAAGGCTCAATGAACCCAGGCTCAACAAAGTAGTATTGGGTGTCGTATTCATTTACCCAGCACAAGCCATTCTACTGTATTCATTCTTGTTGTTGGAAGGCTGACACCTCGGACAGACGTTACTCATGTCCCATGATCCTAGAACGGTCGATATGAAACCTTGGCCAGCCTAGCTGCATCAATTGTAGAGCCTGGATATGATGATTTGATTATCCATGTGGAACACTAGAGATTCATTTCACCCATCACTATAGATAACAATGAAATACCACAGGTAATCCACCTTACCACCGGTGCCTCCATGTTAGGACCTCTAGGTCCCCTGAATGCAGTGATTGAGGTGAATCCCGACTAGAGAACCTCCTTTGTTGAGTACTTCCAAAACAGTAATATCCTATCTAATCGGGCCAAGCGTGAGAGAATTCGACACCGCACATTGCAGTTTACCCTTTAGGGCAGTCCTAGTCTTGAGCATATCCTCTACAAGTATTGGGTTGATGGAGTTCTCGTCCGATGAATTCATGGATCTAGGATTTCTCCAGTCATACAGGAGGTTCATGCTATTTCCTACGGAGCTCATCATACCAAACTAAAACTATCTCACTAAATCTAGAGACTAGAGTATTTTTGTCCTTCCATGATCTGTGACTGCATAGAGTTTTCCAAAAGGTTCCATGCATAGCAAATTAATGCCAACTTTATGCATCGGATTCCAGAGATTCTCCACAATACCAAGTACTCTTTGCCCATTTCGGTATGGGGACTCGATTTTGTGGGACCATATCCACCCGCGACAGCTCGCCAGTGTAGGTTTATCCTGACCACTACAGATTTCTTCTTTAAGTGGGAATAGGGAGTTCTACTCAAGGAGGTCAAGGCCCATTCCATCATTGACTTTGTGAGATCCAATATCATTTAATGATTTGGAGTCCCTCACATCGTACTCACCGATAACAACACCAACTTCCAGGCAGCAGAGTTGAATAAATTTTACACCAAATACAACATCTGTTCAAAGCATACCTCCCGCTACCACTTGAATGAAAATGGGTAGATCGAGGCATTCAACAAAACCTTCTCTAACATTCGGCAAAAAATGGTTGGTCAGAACAAGAAGAGTTAGCCAGACAAGCTCCCCAATGTCCTCTGAGCTTACCAGACGACGACTCTTAATTCCACATAGTTTACCCCATACTCCCGGGTGTACAGAGTAGAGGCTGTGCTACCCAACTAGATTCAGTTTCATCCATTTCTCATGGTTGTATATGATCAGTAAGCACCAAATAAAGTAGTTGAAATCCATCTGGATGAATTGGAAGCACTTAACGAGAATAGGCTTCATGCCTTACAAAATTTAGAAAGGCATAAGAATAAGATAGCTAGAGATTTCAACAAGAAATTTCACCTCCGCACTTTCTTTCAAGGTGACTTGGTGTTGGCCTTGAGAACACCAATGATACCAGGGAAAAATCTACCAATATTAGATCCCAAATGGGAAGAACCCTACATCATTCACAAGGATTATCCCAGTGGAACATAATCCCTAGTTACCATGGATGGTGTGCATATAACTCCTCCCACCAATTCCAAGTTCCTCAAGTAATACTTTTCCTGAGAAAATGTGGTCCTACATGACCTTAAACAGTCAGGTCCTACATGAACTTAAACTATTATGTACTGCATGACATTAAACTGTATGTCATCCCGCAGGATGTAAAATGGTACCTAATCCCACATGACATTAAATTGATCCGTCGATACCACAGGACATTAAAATGTGCGGTTTTTCTGAACTGAAGGACGTAAAACTATTCAGCACTTGTCCTACATGACGTTAAAATATGAGTGAAAGATATACCTCATGTCCCACATGACATTAAATTGTATGTCATCTTGGAGGACATTAAACTGTATTCAGTCCAAAATGACCTTAAACCATTATGTCCCTCGTGACATTAAACTATATGTCATCCTGTAAGACTTTAAACTGCAAGAAATACATATGGATTGATTCCCATCCTCATGGGATATGTAGGAATTCTCGGTCGCCTCATCTTGAGTCCAACCCCCAGTTTCCTCTTTGACTATCCCCCAGGGTATAGTTCTCTTGGAGGATCCTTCATGGTGTCTTGTAGGCTTCTTTGGCCCCACTCATGTTAGGATCACGATGATTGCACTATGTGCTCCCCTCCTTCTTCTTCTATTCTCCCATGTCCTCACCACATGATGCTAAACTACATGTCCTTCAAGAACTATGTATATCTTGATTCCCATTCTTATAGGATACGTAGGAATGCCTAGAGATTTTGTTTGATGGACAAGCCCCAACTTCAAAATCTCTCCTTGAGTAAGAAAACATGGTGTGGTGTAGGATTTTCCCTCCTTTACATCAGATTCATCATGACCACACCATATATCCCCTTTATTGGGGATCTCCACCTCTTTCACCATCCTACTTGACGTTAAATTGCACATGCACATTTATGGTTCACACACACCCTGTACTTGGGAATATATCATCTTTTATATCCAAAAGGGCCCCCAAATGTCACTTATACTTAGCCTAAGGGCTCTACTATCATTTCGGGCCAATGCCCTCAAGGACCTCAAACGACATGTTGATATAAGTCCCACGTTGTGAATATGGTTAGAGGTCGATGCTCAGTTGTTATTCACATTTCAGGTCACACGATATGGATGTTGTGTTTATAACCTAGTCAACAACCATCCATTGTCATTTTCACCTCCACCATATGTACCAAATATTTATTTTAGTGGTTCGTTCTACCCTGATGTCTCTTCAAGATTTATTCTTCCCTGGGTAGGAGTGTGAGTCCAGCTGTCTTAACCCTATATACTAGGGAGAGCCCGGTCCTACTTCTTGTTTCCTACACCAATGAATTCTCACATGTGCTATGGAGTTATGGTAAGGCAATATCCGCATGAGGGGTCATATGGCTACAGTTGGATGGGACTCCCAGCCTCATGTCCCTCGACCCTTTCAGCCCCCTGGCCCATGTTCTCATCTAGGATTGTGTGGTGTGTTATGGACTCATGTCCTCATTCACATCGGGATATTTTTCTATGCCACACATATCCCCTTGGGACATACCTCCTTCATCTATCATCCTTTCCATGAGTATAGGCCTCACCATGCTTCGTGCGCCCCCATCATTTGGTTTTTCATCACCTTTTATATCTAAAAGGACCCCCGAACAACGTAGATAATTTTCCCAAGGGCTCTCCCACCATTTTAGGCCAATGTCCTTGAATATTTGGAGAGACAAATTGATATGAGTCCTGTGTTACAAATGTAGTCAACGATCGATGCTCAATTGTTTCCCCCTGAACTCTGGTCACACAAATACGGATATTGTGTTGCGAACATGGTCACCAATTATCCTCTATCCTTATTATTGTTTTGTAGTTTTCCATAGGCATGAGGATTCTCCCTCTCCAATCTGTTATCCCATGCATATGAAATTAAACTAGGAAACTGCGGTCTGGGACATAGGAACTTAAACTAAGAGCACCACTGTCCTCACCACAAGACGTTAAACTGTGAACTGGTTGGGACTACCCGTTTTAGGTCCTTCAATTTTTTTAGTCCCTTTCCCCAAGTGTTCATTTTGGATTGTATGACATGGTATGATCTTGTGTCCTTATTTACCTTAGGCTACTCACCGTGCCATACACATCCCTCATTTAGGCACCTTGCCCCTATTTGCATCCTTACTGTATGATGTTAAACTGCACATCATCCTTCCTTAGAACTGCATGTGGCTTGATTCCCATCCTTTTTGGATATATAGGGCCACGAAAACATCTTGTCTTAAAGTCTAGACCCATCTCTTAGAAACCTCCTTATCATTCTAGTCTCTTTGTCTGAGTCCTTCCAAGGGAGGGGTACACAGTGTGGTATGGGATTATGTCCTCATTCATGTCAGGTTTGTAACAACCACTCCACATACCTCTTTCTCCTGATCACCCTTCGCTCCCTTGTAATAAACTCATCTTTTCAAGTCATCTAATTTTAAGTTGGGCCCCTCGACCCTCTTTGGTGATTCACCAATATGCCCAGGAGTACCCTGGTTCAGAACCTAGAGTGTCAGATTCTACCTGGACATGATTTCACCCATTTTTCACGATTTTTGTTCCCCTTAATTTGGGATTTCATTATCTTCCACATCCAAAGGGACCCCAAAATGGCATGGATGCTCGACCCAAGTTTTCTCCTACCATTACGGTCCAACGTCCTGAGGGTTTCGAACAACAAATTGATACAAGTACCACATTACGAATATGGTCGGTTGTTGATGCTCATTTGTGGTTCCCATTTCAGGTCACTCGATATGGTTCTATGTTATGAACATAGTCAACAGTTATCCTCCATCATCATGCCAACCCTATGAAGCCTTAAATTACGGTTGCATGATTCACATCATTTTCCACCCCAAAATGTCCAAGTGGAATTTCGACAATCCTGGTACTATCCCTCAGTGCACATTTGCACGTTAGGGGGACAAAGATGCAGTAAGGAATCATTAGGTGCTCCGACCGACTCCCCCTTTATTTGTATCCCATGTGATGTAAAGACCTCTTTCACACTTGTTTCTCACATTGAGTTTGACTCATGTGGGCTTAGGGATCAGATCGAGATCTGCACTTGCTTAGAAGAGTTTCACTTCTTCCTGGTTTGAGCTATATGTCCTTAAACTAATATCTCTTTATACTTCCTATCTATATAACTACATATAACATGATTTCCATGCTCATGGGATACGAAGGAATGCCTGCACATTCTATCTTTGGGTCCAACTCAGGTTCCACTGATTATCTCTTCTGTTTAACCTTTTAGGCCCCGACTCTTATAGGATTATGTGGTGTGGCATGTGTGGACCTCATCCTCACTCATGTAGGGTTTTCAATATCCTCACCACATACTCCCCTTATAAGAGCTAGTCTCTCCTTTCTCTTGTCTTTCATGACGTTAAACTATATTTCCAGAACTACGCACGACTTTATTCCCATCCTCATGGGATATGTAGGAACACCTAGAAATTTAATCAAAAGGTCCAGCCCCATATTTTATGACCTTTGTTGGCCCCTCTTCCCAAGGTTCCTTCCCCAAAATTGTGCATGGTGTGATATCGACCTCATCCTCATTCACGTCAGGTATGCTTTATCACGTCATGTGTGTCCCCCCTAAAACCTTGTTTCTCTTGTATGTGTCCAAGACATATGACATTAAACTATGTTGCCTAGTCCCACATGACATTAAACTATTGCATATTTATTTCGCGAAGTTAAAATGCCTCGTTAGTCCTATCATATGATCCTAATCTATGACATTATCGTCCTGGCTGCACAATGAAAAACAGAACTGCATCATGATGTCCTCACTCGATGGGACAACATGTTGAGTATTGGTTATTCACCATATGATTTTTCAATGCCGACATGCGGCTTGATTCTTATAGAGATACCAGGATTCTCTGTCTTAGGTTTATCAATTCCAAAAAAAAACACACATCCACCCAAAAGGAAAACAAGATCAATCAAATGCCACTTCATTTTGTGTGAGGGCCAGACCTGCATGACCTTATCATCCTTAGCTCTAATACCTTACTATTCCAGATTCTAGAACTATGTATGAAATGATTCCCATTCTCATGGGGTACATTGGAACTCCCAAACGCTTTCCCTCAGGCCCAGCCAAACGTTCATTTTCTTTCCCTTGTCCTAAGACCTCCTCAAGGAACACATGGTGATATGGACTCCAGGTCCTCAGTCATGTCGGGTTTTATAATTACCTCACCATGTGTCTCCCTCATCCTTACCCACTCTAGTCTGAGCTTTAAGACTTTAAACTAAGATCTCTCTATGTTTTATCTACAAGGTGTAAAGACAACATTTCATAACTATGTATGGACTGCTTCCCATCCTCATGGGATATGTAGAAACACCCAAACATTCTATCTATGGTTCCAGCCCCAGGAATCTTAGATCCTACCCCCTATTTTTTCCCCTTGGCCCAAATTATTTTGGGAAACCATGTAACTACATCTCTACCCTAAACAAGTTCAGGATGCCTTATAATAACTATTTTATGTACCTGATCCCTCACCCGAGAGGATTTACCTTATTAGGGTTGGTCTCTGACCACACCATGCTTAGAACTATGTTTGGATTGATTATCATCTTTATGGGATACATATTGACACCTAGGCGTTCCGCCTTGGGCCGAGCCTTAGGGTCATTAAACATTTTGGCCCCTCGGCCCATATCACGGTCCATGTAGTATGAACTTTAAAACTATTTGCACCATCCATACAGTATGACGTTAAACTACAGGTCCATTGTTCTTCTTAGTATGATGTAAAAATACATAGAATTCGAAGTCCTTACTAGAGAGGACCTGTATAGAAGTAAGTTTCATCCTTGATCAGGATGATGCGCCCGCCTAATGTGTTTCCCCCATGGTGGTGTAATTTCAAGAGTGTTGGACTCTATTCGAACAACCCAACACTCCACTCTCCATGCTTTGCATACCCTTTATTCAGACCCTCATCCTCTTTCATGTCTAAAGGAACCCCCTAACAGTAGGATGCTCGGCCTATGGCTTGCCTACTATCGTTGGCCAATGTTCTGGAATCCTAATGGATAAATGTTTGAGTTAGGCCCCATGTTTCAAACATGGTCAGCGTTTGGCCCTCATTTTTATCCCCAATTTAGGCTAACACAATAAAGATATTATGTTTTGAACATGGTCCACATTTACCCTTCATTGTCACACCATCCCTATAGTGTTCTGAATTTTGGGTATTGTGATGCACAACTTCTATTCCCCTATGTTAGGATTAATTCCAACACCCCTGGCGTTACCCCGCTCGTGCACTAGAGCACATTGGGAAAATGGACATTCGACTATTCTGAGAACTTAATTCTCCAGTCAGGACTCCCTCTTCTTCCTATAAATTTGAATGGTTGTTCAAACAATGGAAGCCCGAAGCTTGGTCGACACTCTCACATTTGGGTGGAATAACATGATGGTCATCCCTTGTTTCTCACACCGGCCCCGACCCACGTGATCTTAGGGATTGATTATCAGATGTTTCATGAATGTGAAAAATGTCCAGGAGGATGAATCAAATAATAGAACTCATGTATAAATCTAGCATAAATAATCAAAGCATGAAAGTACGTTTAAAAGTTACATGAATTACAACACCTGAGGATCAACCCCTCCCATGGATGGGTTGACCCCATCAAAAGAGTGTTGTAGCTTCGCTAACTTCTAGCTTGTGGCGTCTAGGATTCATTGTCACCAATTAAATTCCTGCTCCTCCTTGGAAGTAATGGGGTGTAGTTCCTTAGCTGCAATCTGGGCCCGCTCCTCGTCGCTACGGATGATAGCCATCTCCTCGAACGATTTCTTCATCCATTATTAGATCTCCATTAACTGGGATTTCATCTACGATAGAATCTCTGATTGCATGTTAAAAAAGAAGAATGCTCATCTACCCAGACTTGTAGCTGTGGAATCTCATTTTCATCCTTCTGGAGCATCTTGATGTTCACCACTTTTCTCTGCTTCCAACCCACACTAAGGCCATGGTCATATTCCCAAATCTTCTCCATCGTGAGATTTCAGACAAGAATTTGAGGAAGTTGGGCATCCAATCCCCCATCGTATAGTTCTTGTAGCTAGGACCGATGCCTCCCCCTCTGGTCTATCCATTGTGTAACACCTTAGACTTTCATGTTATATAAATCATCAAAGGAATCTTTTTCTACACACAACACTTGCTTGTCTTTCTTTACACGAAATCGCGACCTTCCTCGATAGCTTGCGTCGTACGCAATACCGAGTTTCACTAAACAATGATATGCTAATAAAATATAATTAAAACTAGCTGTTATGAATAGTAATAACCACTTTTTGAAATTTTATAAATTTTATTTTTCAAAATGGACTTCATTTTTGGATTCGTAATATCGAAATTATCATAGGGTGAAATTTTGGTATTTTTCTGAAAACTTTCAATTTTTGATGAATAGTGAAACCACTAAGTGGTAGTTAAAAAAAATTAATTTTTCATAAAACTTAATTTTACCGCTTCTGTGAGTGGAATTTTGAAAATCCGAGAGAAACAGTTGATGTCAGTAAGTAAAATGTGGTTCAATGTGTAACGCCCCGACCCTAATTATCTAGAGTCGGTGCATTATTACATAACATTGGCATGATCATGAGAAAGATCAAGTCTCGAAAGACCGATTAGTTTAGTAGCCTTGGAATAACTAGATACATCCATAAATTTTTACATTACATCATAAAATAAACATCTTGTCTTCATATCCCCTCATACTATCCCTGCAGGTCATTCATAAATTACTTCTTCATAATCCTGGGAAAAATAAAACATTGAAAGGGGTGAGCTCGGATGCTCAGTAAGGATAACATTATAGCAGAAGCTTTCATAAATAAGCATAAACACTTAAGGCAATTTATAACTAAAACAAAAGCCTTTTAAAATTGAACTTCAACATAGTATGGCAAAAGTAAAATGAAATAATGCCATTTACTTACTCACATGGATATTCTACTAGTCGAATGATCACATGCAATATCAATAACCACTTTCATAATGATGGAATGCATAATGCCAGACTATCATAACCACATAGCCAAGGCCTCGTGCCAAGACTACAAATAAGATTTTGCCAAGGCCTTGTGCCAAGACACTAGTTTGTCTCATGAGACCTACCGATGCATCGAGGAGCTATAGCGGGCTCCACCCGTCACATATTAAGTCCAATGCATTCCCATATGAAATGGTTTAAACATAACATAGACATTCGTATTAAACTAGCATACAAAATGTCAATACTTTCACCACAAACCATGAATGGTATAAAAATAGCACATCCACAGTCAAACATAATTCATTCGATACAATATGGAAGATTGTATTGTATCACATTAACCTAAATCAATAATAATGAAGGATGTTGACATAGATGAAAATAATCATCAAAACTATTTGAGAGAAATATCCCCCTTTTCTTGAAAACATTTAAAAGTCACACTATTTGTCAAGAAGCCATTTAAAAGTATATTTTTGAATCAAAGTGTCCCATACCACTTTGAAACTTTTAAAAGGAGTTTTAATTTTAAAACTTTAATGTCCATATAAATAAATCCTTAAAACCATTTTTAAAATATGGACATTAATGAGCATGATTTAGAAGAATAATTCTTTAAAACATTTTAAAATGGTATTTTGGTTAGAGTTTCTAACCAAAAGAGAGACACTTGAATACAAATAATTGAGGTAATCAAAACATTGTAATATCATGAGAATAAAGGAATTCATGATATACTATGTCAAAGTACATTATATACACCACATAGAAGTGATTTGGTGTATATCATCAAAGAAGTCTCAATGGAATGTAAATTGAGATGAAATTTCTCAAAAAGGTTGTATCCTTAGGTTAAGGATAAATCAATGACATAATTATGTGTGACAAATATAAATACACTAAATATGATTGGATATTCAGTGTGAAACAATCAAAGGACATTCACACATATTCTTGTAAAAAACAATACCAACGAATTGGATGTTTAACTCAACAAATGGAGAATGAGTTAAAATTACTCTTATCAAATTCATATCAATGACTTGAGAATTACCAATGGAGTGATTATGTGTATCAAACTTCTATCCACAGGAAGGGGAGTGGAAATTATGACATAATCAAATGAATAGTGATTCCACACATAATCTTGGGGTAATATAATCAATGAAATATGTGTAAAGCCAAATGAGTGGAAATTGAAATCTCAAATTCCCTTATCGATTAGGTAACTTACGAAACATACACCCATGAAAGAAGTATCATACCATGATGATGTAAATACCCATAAATTAAAGTATATTACACAATGAATACGATCATGGGCAGTACACATAAACCACATGCAATAATTAAGTGGTGATCAATGGAATTCTCACGGAATTAAAAGTGAGATAAGAAAACCCTTACTTTGTACTTTTTCCTTGGTCGATGGTAGGTTTACCTCTTGTATAATGGTGAAATAATTGTTATTGAATAATACAAGAATCATTTACTTTAATATGATATCATATATGATCTTTTAACATTGATTTGTTAATAATATCTTAGTATTAACGCCGTTTCGGGTGTTAACTTATTCATTTTCTTTTATATGTTTTGTTACATAAGTCATGTTTGTTGTATCTTATTCATATCCAGAATGATATCAAGTCCCTAAACATCATTTTTAAATCATTAAATGATAATTATACTTGAATGGATACGATGGATAATGAATCTCATCGCGTTCGTGGAGACGGTAGTCCGTACGTACGCACGAACGCTACTTCCATTTAATTTTTTAATTTTTTATTTTAAAAGAATCGAATCCAAATGATACATATGTATATTACTATTCCAATATAATATAATATTTTATATATGTTACTTAAGTTCATTAACACAATCCTTTATACGTTCCATATGTGGTATGAACGAGTCATATCATTTTAAGGGGGCGGTAGTCCGCACTTCCTCAAATGAAATTATCGTATGTATATATGACATGAAACGAATAATGGTATGAAATAAAATGGAATTACAGAAGCTTATATATAAAATATATATCATTAATATCATATTTAATTACAGTGCCATCATAATGGCCACCATGAGAGGCGGTAAGATGTTTTTGAACAATCATCATTTCGTGAGGCGTTAGTTTGCCATCCACAGAAACATTATGTTCATCATCCATTAGATGGAGTTGTGTGTATGTGTAGTTTGAATACTTCTTATAACAACATACTAGTATATTGAGGATACTGGTGTTGTTACAAAAGAAGGGAAATAAAAAGAGTTTGGGGGTTGAAGAAGCAAAATAAATGAAAATAATTTAAGAGAAATCGTTACCTTTAATTTAGGTAACTCACTTTGGTTGGAACCAAAGGACTTGTTGAAATGCTTTCTGCCTAAGGGGAAGCTTCAATGAGGAGGATAGGGATGTGGGGAGCTTATTTGGGCAGAGTTTGGACGAGCCAAGTGGCTTGAGAGGTGTGAGGAAATGAGAAGGAGGAGTGCCCTTTTATAAGAGGGGTGAGGGGCACCTTTGGAAAAGCTAGAAATATTAATTTATAATAAATTCATATTCGGTTTACAATGGCTCCAAAGTTGACTATTCAAAGGTTGAGGTGGGGATAGGTCGAAAACAACTCATCCAATAGAATTTAGACAGGTTTGGGTACTTATATTAACCTTATCTTTAAGTATTAACTCTAAGTTAATTAGTTTCACTTTTACAATGTCTCTTTGTATTCTTATATAATATGGTTAATAAACTTACTATATACATCCCAAAGACCCCCAAGTGGTCCATTAATGATTAAACTATCATAATATAAGTCTCTTGGCCGAACCTTAGATTTTTAGGAATTTAATATCAATTAATAGTATAATATTTGTTTTAAGAACTCTTTTATGTCAATTTTGACACTATTCACTAGTTGATTTTTGTGAAACTCATAACAGATTGATTACTTCGAACAAAGTCAAATAAATCAATCCTAATATATCATATTATCCTAGAAAATTTTTTTAATTCATTAAAAGTTTAATATTATAATTATTTGGGTATTTATAATATCAATTATGTTAATTTTTTACTATTTTAGTAATTACTGCATCATCATTGTGTCATAAATAAAATAAATTATTTAATGTCAAAAAATTATAAATAAAATATAATTATGTAGGAAATCTTTTTAGCTTTCTAATGAATATTTATAATCTAAAATCCAGCATATATAACCCTATGTAACAATTGTTTTGCTAAAAGATATATGCTTGTGTCATTTTGTATTCATTTTAACTTAATTAATATAAAGTGTCATTATCACTTACAAGTGGATCCATGGGGTCCCAAAATTGACCCAAATATGCCCCTGGTCGACCATGTATCAACCAATAGGGTTAAGACACATTTTAGGGTAATTTAGTATTATTATAATATTATTTTTTAACCCTTATTTACCGGATTTACCCTTAACCATGGTAAATAAAATATTTACCGCAGTAATTATTCAATATGTCTAAAAATAAAAGTTACCTATTTACACAATTTGGACATCCTGATTCCAAATATGGAATCCATTTTTCTAAATTCAAAACACAGAAGTGGCAGAAATTAATTTAAAATTAATTCCCGCTGTCAAAACAAAAAGCGTGTTTTTAAGAGATAATAACTATCAAAAGATTGACACTTGTTTATGTTCGGTTTAATTGTAAAATTATGTCCAATGACCAAAATTATATTAAATGGTAAAAATATATTCTAAATATACTTTAAAACCACTCAAATTCACAATTTATCACTATTAATTATTTTGATTAAAAAAGTTGTTTTTAATTAAAATTTAGTAATTTTCACTATTCATCAAAATATGAAAGTTATCCGAAAAGTACCAAAATTTCACCTTAGGCTAAATTCGATATTCCGAATCCAAAAATGAAGTCCATTTTGAAATATAAATTATATATAATTTCTAAAATTAGGTATTACTATTCATAACGGCTAGTTTGATTGGTTGTGGTGTGTTAAAATCTCGAAGTTGCGTACAATGCACGTCATTGCATTATTCGAAAGGAAACATACCGAGGAAGCTTGGGGTGTTACATTCTCCCCTCCTTCAATAAATTGCGTCCTCGCAATTTTTAAAATTTTGCTTGGGAATATAATGGAAAGTCCCACATCGGAAAAAGAGTCAATAAAACTGTCACTTTAAAAGAAAGAAAGAGAGGTATAAGGGTCATCCAAGATAACCCATACTAGGATTCCATGTAAGAAAACATGGATATGGATGATAAACTAAGTGTCAAGTTCTGATGGAGAGGGATAGAAATCATGATCAGGAGAAAGTTAACAATGAGAAAACCACAAACTTGTGTTGGGACAAACGACCATTAGTCTCCTAGTAGGAAAGTAAACGGACAACATTTTTTTTTAAGTTACATTACGTAAGGAAGAGGAATTCATTTATGATATTGACTAAGAACATTATGAGATATACTTACATTTTAAGTATATTTTCATTCTTTAATAAATTTCCACCACTAACTCATTTTTTTTTAAAACGATGAGTATTCAAGAAGACTTGGTCACATTGGAAGAGATAGAATAAACTTCTATAGAATCACATGATCCATGAAGGATAAACCATATATTTACATTGTATTTGAAGATTAATCAAAACCAAAATGGTCAGTGAATGATCTAATGATCCCCCAAAAGGATATTCATTGAGATAAATATGCACTAATCTTAATTTCTAAAATTAAACCAACAATACCCCAAAGTTAAATAGATACCATTCAATAACCAATTGTCCTTAAAATCCTTTAATATAATACAAACTAATATTGAACCCAAAACATAGAAGAATTTGATTATGTAGTCTCCCATGTTAAATTGTATCTCCAAATGACATCAGATACTCTTAAAGTCACATACTCAAAAGTAATTAACCTAATCACATATTCTCTATTATAGGTTAATCATTTCCATAAATAACCCAAATCACTATAAATCCACAATAAAAACGTAGATAAAAATCTATCATTACTCCACAAATGAAACCCCATAGTATTCTATTTTCCTTGGACATATAGTGTTTCCAACAAAGCGAACATCTTCCAAAATAACATTTATCACTTAATCACCAAATCATTTTCCTATACCAAGGGTATTCTTTTGATATGAAATAAGAACCCAAATCAAATTATTATTGATCAATAAAATCATTTAACAAAAAAAAAGTCACACTAACCAGGGACTTCACGTAGTCCAGTGGTAGGCGATAAATCCCAATCGCACTTTGGTTGTGGGTTCGATTCCCATAGCTTTGTCCGACGCGACGGGTTGTCACACGGTCTACGTGTTGTCCTTTTTCAAAAACTATATTTTATAATATTGCCAAAATGAGATAAATTCCTCAAAATACTATATCATAAATTTAACCACAAATGTTATATCATACCTTGAATCTTCATCCCAAATTAGAATAACTTATAATTCTCTCAAACCCCAATGATCATATAAATCCAAATGGTTATTTATACCCAAATCCACAAGCGAAGAGACAATTCTTCCTCAAATATCATTCTCACATGGCAAACTGCGGGGTTACAAATACAAGAGAAAATTATTCCATAGTAAACCCATCAACAAGGAGTGCTAATACTTTTTAAACATTTCTCCAACCATTTATTCCCACATAGCTTCTTCTTTGACCATGAAAATATCCTATAGAATAGGACATTCACTCGGGTAATGGCCAGGTCCCCTACATTTACGACAAATGACTGTAAATGGACTCTTGGGACCATTTTTATCTTCTTCCATAGTACTCTTCATTTTTCTTCGGCAATTCTTTACTTTATGTCCTTCCTTCCCGCACGTAAAACATTTCGTTGTCCCATTGAGACACTTTCCTGGGTGTATCTTTCCACATTTCCTGCATGATGAAAATTGAGGGTTCTTTTCTCCATGGTCTCCATTGCTGGAGCTCTTATCATTTATCACCTTTCTCTTCCTTGTTGAGTCTGGGAGTTGGTTAATATATATGTTGTTGATCATATTTTTGGAAAACTGATTTGGCATAAAGACGATATCTTTTACGCCTATCAACATTCCATTTTGTTGCTCATTGCCACCACCGTTCCCATCTTGTACATCATTCTCAAAGTCACTATGACTTCCTTGGAATCCAGCCATTGACTAAAACCATAAAGCATTGTGTGAGTAATAGTAGTCGTAAAATCATTTAGAGATTAAAATGTCACCATATTCTCAATTTGAAACATATTAGGATTAACCAAGGTCATTTACTCTCATCTTATATATATATTACTTAAATTGGTTTGTAAAGAAAATGTAAATTATCCTAAGCATATCCCCCGGGAGTGTCGTAACCAAGAGTGCAGCAAGGCCCGTTGTCGTGCACCAGTTCCCGTTCGAGTCTAGCTCAAAGCGGTGTTTTCGGGTTTTACCCCTAGGTACATCTGTGCCAGAGCCGCCTCTACCTGCTCGTATCCAGACAGGGATGTATTGCTCGGAAAACTCACAAAATCTCTACAATACCAAAATTCTAGGAAGTTCTTTTATACTAATCCTCAAAGTTCATCTTAGGTCTACGTGCTCTAATCAGAGTTTATCTAAATCTAGCTACCAAGGTTTGTACTAAACTTCCTCTGATACCAACTGTAACGCCCCGACCCTAATTATCTAGAGTCGGTGCATTATTACATAACATTGGCATGATCATGAGAAAGATCAAGTCTCGAAAGACCGATTAGTTTAGTAGCCTTGGAATAACTAGATACATCCATAAATGTTTACATTACATCATAAAAAAAACATCTTGTCTTCATATCCCCTCATACTATCCCTGAAGGTCATTCATAAATTACTTCTTCATAATCCTGGGAAAAATAAAACATTGAAAGGGGTGAGCTCGGATGCTCAGTAAGGATAACATTATAGCAGAAGCTTTCATAAATAAGCATAAACACTTAAGGCAATTTATAACTAAAACAAAAGCCTTTTAAAATTGAACTTCAACATAGTATGGCAAAAGTAAAATGAAATAATTCCATTTACTTACTCACATGGATATTCTACTAGTCGAATGATCACATGCAATATCAATAACCACTTTCATAATGATGGAATGCATAATGCCAGACTATCATAACCACATAGCCAAGGCCTCGTGCCAAGACTACAAATAAGATTTTTCCAAGGCCTTGTGCCAAGACACTAGTTTGTCTCATGAGACCTACCGATGCATCGAGGAGCTATAGCGGGCTCCACCCGTCACTTATTAAGTCCAATGCATTCCCATATGAAATGGTTTAAACATAACATAAACATTCGTATTAAACTAGCATACGAAATGTCAATACTTTCACCACAAACCATGAATGGTATAAAAATAGCACATCCACAGTCAAACATAATTCATTCGATACAATATGGAAGATTGTATTGTATCACATTAACCTAAATCAATAATAATGAAGGATGTTGACATAGATGAAAATAATCATCAAAACTATTTGAGAGAAATATCCCCCTTTTCTTGAAAACATTTAAAAGTCACACTATTTGTCAAGAAGCCATTTAAAAGTATATTTTTGAATCAAAGTGTCCCATACCACTTTGAAACTTTTAAAAGGAGTTTTAATTTTAAAACTTTAATGTCCATATAAATAAATCCTTAAAACCATTTTTAAAATATGGACATTAATGAGCATGATTTAGAAGAATAATTCTTTAAAACATTTTAAAATGGTATTTTGGTTAGAGTTTCTAACCAAAAGAGAGACACTTGAATACAAATAATTGAGGTAATCAAAACATTGTAATATCATGAGAATAAAGGAATTCATGATATACTATGTCAAAGTACATTATATACACCACATAGAAGTGATTTGGTGTATATCATCTAAGAAGTCTCAATGGAATGTAAATTGAGATGAAATTTCTCAAAAAGGTTGTATCCTTAGGTTAAGGATAAATCAATGACATAATTATGTGTGACAAATATAAATACACTAAATATGATTGGATATTCAGTGTGAAACAATCAAAGGACATTCACACATATTCTTGTAAAAAACAATACCAACGAATTGGATGTTTAACTCAACAAATGGAGAATGAGTTAAAATTACTCTTATCAAATTCATATCAATGACTTGAGAATTACCAATGGAGTGATTATGTGTATCAAACTTCTATCCACAGGAAGGGGAGTGGAAATTATGACATAATCAAATGAATAGTGATTCCACACATAATCTTGGGGTAATATAATCAATGAAATATGTGTAAAGCCAAATGAGTGGAAATTGAAATCTCAAATTCCCTTATCGATTAGGTAACTTACGAAACATACACCCATGAAAGAAGTATCATACCATGATGATGTAAATACCCATAAATTAAAGTATATTACACAATGAATACGATCATGGGCAGTACACATAAACCACATGCAATAATTAAGTGGTGATCAATGGAATTCTCACGGAATTAAAAGTGAGATAAGAAAACCCTTACTTTGTACTTTTTCCTTGGTCGATGGTAGGTTTACCTCCTGTATAATGGTGAAATAATTGTTATTGAATAATACAAGAATCATTTACTTTAATATGATATCATATATGATCTTTTAACATTGATTTGTTAATAATATCTTAGTATTAACGCCGTTTCGGGTGTTAACTTATTCATTTTCTTTTATATGTTTTGTTACATAAGTCATGTTTGTTGTATCTTATTCATATCCAGAATGATATCAAGTCCCTAAACATCATTTTTAAATCATTAAATGATAATTATACTTGAATGGATACGATGGATAATGAATCTCATCGCGTTCGTGGAGACGGTAGTCCGTACGTACGCACGAACGCTACTTCCATTTAATTTTTTAATTTTTTATTTTAAAAGAATCGAATCCAAATGATACATATGTATATTACTATTCCAATATAATATAATATTTTATATATGTTACTTAAGTTCATTAACACAATCCTTTATACGTTCCATATGTGGTATGAACGAGTCATATCATTTTAAGGGGGCGGTAGTCCGCACTTCCTCAAATGAAATTATCGTATGTATATATGACATGAAACGAATAATGGTATGAAATAAAATGGAATTACAGAAGCTTATATATAAAATATATATCATTAATATCATATTTAATTACAGTGCCATCATAATGGCCACCATGAGAGGCGGTAAGATGTTTTTGAACAATCATCATTTCGTGAGGCGTTAGTTTGCCATCCACAGAAACATTATGTTCATCATCCATTAGATGGAGTTGTGTGTATGTGTAGTTTGAATACTTCTTATAACAACATCCTAGTATATTGAGGATACTGGTGTTGTTACAAAAGAAGGGAAATAAAAAGAGTTTGGGGGTTGAAGAAGCAAAATAAATGAAAATAATTTAAGAGAAATCGTTACCTTTAATTTAGGTAACTCACTTTGGTTGGAACCAAAGGACTTGTTGAAATGCTTTCTGCCTAAGGGGAAGCTTCAAGGAGGAGGATAGGGATGTGGGGAGCTTATTTGGGCAGAGTTTGGACGAGCCAAGTGGCTTGAGAGGTGTGAGGAAATGAGAAGGAGGAGTGCCCTTTTATAAGAGGGGTGAGGGGCACCTTTGGAAAAGCTAGAAATATTAATTTATAATAAATTCATATTCGGTTTACAATGGCTCCAAAGTTGACTATTCAAAGGTTGAGGTGGGGATAGGTCGAAAACAACTCATCCAATAGAATTTAGACAGGTTTGGGTACTTATATTAACCTTATCTTTAAGTATTAACTCTAAGTTAATTAGTTTCACTTTTACAATGTCTCTTTGTATTCTTATATAATATGGTTAATAAACTTACTATATACATCCAAAAGACCCCCAAGTGGTCCATTAATGATTAACCTATCATAATATAAGTCTCTTGGCCGAACCTTAGATTTTTAGGAATTTAATATCAATTAATAATATAATATTTGTTTTAAGAACTCTTTTATGTCAATTTTGACACTATTCACTAGTTGATTTTTGTGAAACTCATAACAGATTGATTACTTCGAACAAAGTCAAATACATCAATCCTAATATATCATATTATCCTAGAAAATTTGTTTAATTCATTAAAAGTTTAATATTATAATTATTTGGGTATTTATAATATCAATTATGTTAATTTTTTACTATTTTAGTAATTACTGCATCATCATTGTGTCATAAATAAAATAAATTATTTAATGTCAAAAAATTATAAATAAAATATAATTATGTAGGAAATCGTTTTAGCTTTCTAATGAATATTTATAATCTAAAATCCAGCATATATAACCCTATGTAAAAAGTGTTTTTCTAAAAGATATATGCTTGTGTCATTTTGTATTCATTTTAACTTAATTAATATAAAGTGTCATTATCACTTACAAGTGGATCCATGGGGTCCCAAAATTGACCCAAATATGCCCATGGTCGACCATGTATCAACCAATAGGGTTAAGACACATTTTAGGATAATTTAGTATTATTATAATATTATTATTTAACCCTTATTTACCGGATTTACCCTTAACCATGGTAAATAAAATATTTACCGCAGTAATTATTCAATATGTCTAAAAATAAAAGTTACCTATTTACACAATTTGGACATCCTGATTCCAAATATGGAATCCATTTTTCTAAATTCAAAACACAGAAGTGGCAGAAATTAATTTAAAATTAATTCCCGCTGTCAAAACAAAAAGCGTGTTTTTAAGAGATAATAACTATCAAAAGATTGACACTTGTTTATGTTCGGTTTAATTGTAAAATTATGTCCAATGACCAACATTATATTAAATGGTAAAAATATATTCTAAATATACTTTAAAACCACTCAAATTCACAATTTATCACTATTAATTATTTTGATTAAAAAAGTTGTTTTTAATTAAAATTTAGTAATTTTCACTATTCATCAAAATATGAAAGTTATCCGAAAAGTACCAAAATTTCACCTTAGGCTAAATTCGATATTCCGAATCCAAAAATGAAGTCCATTTTGAAATATAAAATATATATAATTTCTAAAAGTAGGTATTACTATTCATAACGGCTAGTTTGATTGGTTGTGGTGTGTTAAAATCTCGAAGTTTCGTACAATGCACGTCATTGCATTATTCGAAAGGAAACATACCGAGGAAGCTTGGGGTGTTACACAATGAGATGAAAATAATTTTTTTTGGTGAATAGTAACTTTTTACTTTTTTTACCACGGTTAAAAGTAAATAGGGTAATTAAGGGTAACAAATGATATTATTATTACCCTAACACATGTCCTAATTCTATCGGACAAGTTTAATTCGACCAAAAACAAACTTATGAATAAAATATGACCATTTATACCACTTGGATTAGATTAGGACATTTATTATTAATTTATTTAAAGAAGGGTTAAAATAGTTAAAATCAAAGTTCAATAACTAAATCATTTTTCATATGGGGTTATACATAAGATAAATTCGACTATAAATATTCATTATAAATATAAAAAGATTTCCTACATAATTTTATTTTATTTGTAATTTTTAAAAATTATATAATTTAATTTATTTATGACACAAAGATGATCCAGTAATTAACTTATTAATGAAATATTGACATAATTGATGTTATAAACACCAAAATAAATGTAATTTTACACTTTTTATGAATTACAATAATTTTCTAGACTAATATGACATGTTATTATTGATTTAATTAACTTTTTTCGAACTAATCATTCTGGTATGATTTCTACAAAAATTAATTACTAAATAGTGACAAAATTGACATAAAATAGTTTTTTAAAAAAATATTATATTAGTAATTGTTATTTTATTCCTAAAAATCTAAGGTTCGTCCAAATGACTTAGATAAGGTTATATATATTAATAATAAACAACTTGGGGTTCGTTTGGCTGCTTATCGTAAGTTTATTAACCTTATAGTATAAGAACACAAGAAAACACGGTAAAAGTAAAATTATTTAACTTAATGTTAAATCTAAATGATAAGGTTAAAATAGGAACCTAAACGTGTCTAAATTCTATTGGATGAGATTATTTAGAATCCTCCCCACATTAAATTCGAAATAAATTAATTTGGAGCTATTTTTAACTGAACTTGACTTTATAATAAAATAATATTTTTAGTTATTCCAACGGTGCCCCTCTCCTCCCTTATAGAAGGGCACCTCCTCCCTCTCTTCCTCACACCACTTTGAGCCTTCAAGATCGGCCAAACCCTACCACTTTCTCCTCTCCACTTCCCTAGAGACATCTTAGAGGTCCTGGTCTTCTTTAAAGACCAATTTTAGTGCCCTAAAAAAAGGTCTCAAAGAAGCACTTCAAAGAAGAGGTAATGTCCGTTACCAATTCTTTCATCTTTATTTCTTCTTCCACTTCTTCTTCTTTAGTTGTTTCATTATGAAGTAATAACATCAGTATCAATCATATACTGATATGTTATTATAAGTATGAAACAACCCTATTTCACCATCTATCCATCCTATGGAAAAAAGAAATCACCGCGCGTGCGTACGTACGGAATACCGTCTCCACGCCGTGGTGTAATCTATTTTCCACCACCACCTTACTTGGATGGGTATAATGGTTTAAATAATGGCTATATATGACTATTATAAAGTGATACTAATTCTGAAATAGTATACATACACTCCAATACAATTCCACGATCATAGGAACCATATCATCACTCGTGCGTACGTACGGAATACCGTCTCCACGATGTGATGTGACTCGTTCTACAGGATCTTAATTTCATAATGATTATATAAATGAATTGAATGAATGAATATGATATATATTACACTAATACCATTCTTGAAATGAGGTATCTATAACCTAAAGAGAAGAATAAGAATTTATTCGACAAAACACGCATAAGAACAAAAAGTTATAAACACCCGAATAACAAGTAGCAATGAAATATTACTACTAAGAAGCTAAGAATATGACCAAATATGATATCATAAAAATAAGTATGATTCTGGAATAAGTCAATAACATTATTTAAATCATTATACAGGAGGTTCAGACACGTATAAAGCATATCAGACCTAAGGTAAGGGAAATATCACAATCTCATTTTTATCTGAGATTGTTTATACTTTAGTATTTACTGGGGTGTATTTTATCATCCACATCCATGTTTCCTCAATATGTAATATTATTTCCATCCTCCTACAATTGTTTAAATCCAATTTTACCCTTCAGTGAGTTTTTAGTAAAGGATATGAAAGGAATATTTTGTCGTTTTTCGTACGAGGTACTTTTTGACTTTTCAGAAAAAAGTATGAAGAATGTTTTTTTAACTTATACGGCATGAATGGATTTTTAAAACATTATTTCCAAGAAGCTTCCTTTACAAGTTTTCACGTTTATTTTTAATCAACTTCTTTTAGTTTAGAATTGTACGACATGTTAAGAAAGGAAAAGTGTTTTTGAATCATAAAGGATATTTTCCTCAATAATGGAGTTCAAATGTTTTATCAAAATTATTTTCCATCTAAGATAATAAAGGGTTCTGTTTCTATCCCTATTATTACATTTATTTGATTATGTTGTGATGAAATTATATTTTTATGAATCCCTTTATCTTATATGAATTGTTTTATGATGTCACGATGTTTAAGATTCCCATTTTTGTTACATGGGTTGTGCTATGATGTATGGTTTATGATTTTGTGGCACACATAAGAATGGTATCATTATGAGATTGGTGGGACCTATATCTCCCTCCAATGCATTGGGTAAAGATTTTATATCTCATGAGATAGACATGGCTGGAACAATAGGTTATACCGGTTCAGTGAAGCAGGACTGAAACGAGGGTAACTCGGTTCAGAAATGGACTTTGTCCACTAAGATATTCTTGGCAATGAGTCTTGAATAATAAGAAATGATTCTCTATGATTATGTGTGTATGCCACAAAGTTTCATGTTTTAAGTTATGATTATTGGGATTACATTTCACTCCTCTGATTTACCCCATGTTATGAAATTATGATCTCTTTTGTAGGTTAAGATTTCCAAAAGTTATGTGCTTATGTATATGATGTGATTGATATTTATTTTGTTTACCCTTACTGAGCATTTGAGCTCACCCTTTTGTATGTTTTATTTCCCCAGGTCAGGAAGAAGGATATTAAGTAGAATATGCCAAAAAGGGACTCTAGATATGATGAAATAAATGGGAGGCAAAGTAGATGCTTTATGAACCAGTTGTTTATGTTTCCCAGTTTCTAAAGACACTATACCTATACGGTCCTTTCTTGGTTTTTTATATGTTGTAATAAGTGTGCTTCAATTCTGAAGTAATAACAATGTATGTAAAGTATGGGTCGTTATAGTTGGTATCAGAGGAAAGGTATAGTCAACCTTTGGAAACTAGGATGTGAAAGCCCTAGTAAGAACACTAAGGATAAGTCTAAGCATAGAACACAATCTTAGTGTTTTAGAAATGGCCATGAATAACGTAGGATAAGACCTTAAGTGTGAAATTTTATTCTTGATTATATTGTTTTCCTATTATAATTGGTGTTGCTCACACTATTCTTCTTGGTTTTAGTAAATGGCTGGAACCCGAAGGAACCGTGTTAATGTGGAATGCGACGGGAAATGCAATGATTGTCCCCCTGAGCAACCAAACATTATGGGAGCTGGAATGAAAAATCTGGTAGCCATGCTCACACAACTTTCTCAAGCTATGAATCATGCAGGACTTCCAAACGAGCAAAGGAAGGAGCAACATTCTGTTGAATCCTTCATGAGATAGCGTCCACCTTCATTCAGGGGGTCTACTGATCCATTAGTTGCTGAACAATGGATTAGTAATACTGAAAAGATATTTTCAGTTCTTCAATGTTCTGAGCATGATAAAGTCATCTTAGCAGTGTATTGTTTGGAAGGTGACGCTGATCAATGGTGGAATCTTATTAAGAATACGAGGCAAAGGGATGAAATTGAGTCCATGGAATGGGACGAGTTCAAGAACTTATTTTTCAATAAGTACTTCCCTCGTATTCTCCAAACAAAAATGGAGAAAGAGTTTCTTGAATTGAAGCAAAAGGATGATGAATCTATTGGTACCTATGAAGCAAATTTTACAAGACTTGCAAGGTACGCTTCTGGTATTATTATCCAACCTGAGTGTAAGATCGATTGATTCTTTAGTGGCTTAAAACCAAGTCTTCGAAGGGCCTTATCCATAAGGGACTTCAATAGCTACGAGGAAATCGTTCGATATGCTCTCAAAGTTGAGATGAAGATTGGAGTAACCCATCAGTCATATGGGTTTGATAAGAAGAGGAAAATGGAATTCAAAGGAAAATCTAAAGATCACACTGAAAAGAAGATGAGCTTTCCCTTATGCTCAAAGTGTGGAAAGAAACATGGAGGGAGTTGTCTTAAAGGGACAAGTAAATGTTTCAAATGTGTAAAGGAAGGTCATCGGGCATTTGAATGCCGCGATGATGGGAAGAAGATGTCTAATGATGCCAACAAAGGAAGGGATACATAGAATAAACCTACTACACTTCAATGTTTCAAGTGCAAGGAGATGGGACATTATGCCAATAAATGCCCTAATCCAAGGGTTGATGATGATGGTCGATGTCAACAAACTCTTAAGGCTAAAGATAAAGGAAAGTCACATGCAATTTCTATCAGCGATGTGGAGTACGATAACGATGTGGTGAAAGGTACACTTACCATCCACTCTAAAGTAGCAAATGTTTTATTTGATTCTGGATCCACCCACTCCTTTATTTCTGAAGAATTTTCTAAGGGTATCACAGTATTACCTCAACAATTAGATGTTGAATTAGCTGTGACAACACCTAATGGCACAACGGTCGCATCAAAAGTTTATAATTCTTCTCCGATCGAAGTTTGTGGGAAAGTGCTTCCTGCAAATCTTGTGATCCTTCCTATAGTGGAATTTGATGTGATTCTTGGCATGGATTGGATTTCTCTACATGGAGCTCATATCAATTGCCAAATAAGGGAAGTCACATTTCATATTCCAGATCAATCTATGATCGTCTATTGATGCAAGGATGAACATAACCTTCCAGTGTAAATTTCTTCCATTTTATGTGTATTGATTCCACTAAATGAAGGTTATTTATCTCAAATGGTTGGTGAGAAACTCACGATTAAGAATATGGACATTGTATGGGAGTTTAATAATCTATTTCCGGATGAATTACTTGGTCTTCCACCGAATCATGAAGTTGAGTTTTCAATAGAACTCGTACCGGGTGCTTTGCCTATTTCAAAGACACCATATAGAATGGTCCCAATTGAGTTGCAGGAATTGAAGAAGCAACTCCAAGGGAATCTTGATAAGGGTTTCATACGCCCTAGTGAGTCACCTTGGGGAGCACCTGTTCTGTTTGTTAAGAAGAAATATGGATCAATGAGACTCTGCATTGATTATCGGGAACTTAACAAGATCACTATCAAGAACAAATATCCTCTCCCACGCATTGATGACTTATTTGACCAACTATGCGGAGCTCAATACTTTTCCAAGATTTATCTTCGTTCAGGGTATCATCAATTAAGGTTCAAAAGGGAGGATATACCAAAGATGACTTTCCGTACAAGGTATGGACACTATGAATTTATAGTGATGCAATTTGGTCTTACTAATGCCCCTGCTATCTTCATGGATCTAATGAATAGAGTCTTTAGAGACTATCTAGATCAATTTGTGGTAGTCTTTATAGATGATATTCTTGTCTATTCAAAGAGAAAGGAAGAACATGAAGATCACTTGAGAATTATATTGAAGACCCTGAGAAAGGATAAGCTTTAGTCCAAATTTATTAAGTGTGAATTTTGGCTTCAAAAAGTTTCATTTTTGGGTCACATAATCTCAAAAAGAGGGGATATCTGTGGATCCCGCAAAAACAGAGGTTATCAAAAGATGGTCGAGACCAACAATAGTAACTCAGATCCGATGTTTTCTTGGTTTGGCTGGATATTATCGATGTTTTGTGAAAGATTTTTCACGATTATCTAATCCACTCACCAAGTTGACTCGGAAAGGAGTTAAGTTTGTTTGGACAGAGGAATGTGAAGAGAATTTCAAGTAGTTGAAAAGAAGGTTATTCAGTGCACCTGTGCTCACACTGCCTTGTAGTGGAGAAAGGTTTGTGATCTATAGTGATGCATCCAATAAGGGATTGGGGTGTGTTCTTATGCAAAATGATATGGTGATAGCTTATGCCTCACGAAAGTTGAAAATACATGAACAAAATTACCCAACTCATGATTTGGAGTTAGCTGCCGTAATCTTTGCATTAATGATTTGGAGGCATTACCTTTATGGTGAAAGGTGTGATATTTATACTGATCATAAAAGTTTAAAGTATATTTTCACAAAAAAGGATCTGAATATGAGCCAAAGAAGATGGTTGGAGCGGATTAAGGATTACAACTGCTCAATCCATTACCACCCTGGGAAAGCAAACAAGGCGGAAGATGCATTAAGTCGACAAGACCATTCTAGTTTATCCATGATGAGGATCACAAAAGATCCAATATTTATGGATTTACAAAGGATGGATCTTGGAATTATAATGAAATGGGAAAAATCTTATCCTTGTCAAATTAATGTTCAACCATCTATACATGTGAAGATTAAAGAGGCACAGAAAGAAGATGTCGAGTTACAAAAGAAGGTGAGAAATGTTCTTGAATTCAACCTTGATTGTGATGGGATAATAAAGTTCAGGAATCAGGTTTGTGTTCCTCCCATCCCCGAATTAAAGAAGGAGCTACTGGATGAGGCTCATAGTTCTTCATTCTCTATTCATCCTGGAAGCACGAAGATGTATAGGGACCTGAAAGAGTACTTCTGGTGGGATGGCATGAAAAGAGATGTTGCTAAATATGTCTCTCGATGCTTGGTTTGTCAACAAGTTAATGCTGAGAGACAGAAGTCTAAGGGGATGTTACAACCATTACCCATACCAGAATGGAAATGGGAAAACATCACTATGGACTTTGTCACAGGACCTCCTTAAACATCCAAAGGCAATAATGCTATCTGGGTCATAGTTGATCATCTTACAAAGTTTGCACACTTCATTGCTATTAGAGAGGATTTCTATCTGGATCTGCTTTCCAGGATATATGTAAAAGAAGTGGTAAGATTGCATGGAGTACCACTTTCTATTATATCTGATCGGGATCCGAGGTTTACCTCAATGTTCTGGAGAAGTCTTCAGCATACTCTGGATACAGAGTTATGTTTCAGCATTGCTTATCATCCTTAGACAGACGGTCAGTCTGAGAGAACAATTCAAACTCTAGAAGATATGTTGAGAGCTTGCTCTATGGATTTTAAAGGTGGTTGGGATCAACACCTACCTTTGGTGGAATTTTCTTATAATAATAGCTTTCACTCCAGTATTCAGATGGCTCCTTATGAAGCTCTCTATGGAAAGAAATGTAAGACTCCAACTTGCTGGGATGAAGTTGGGGAATGAAAGCTATTAGGACCTGATCTCGTTGATGAAATGGCAGAAAAGGTCAGATCTATTCAACAACACATAAGAGCAGCTCAGAGTCGACAGAAAAGTTATGCCGACAACCAAAGAAAAGACCTAGAGTTTGAAGTGGGTGATAAAGTGTTCTTATGAATATCTCCCTGGAAGAGGGTTATGAGATTTGGAAAGACGGGGAAGTTGAGCCCTAGATATATCGGTCCTTTCGAAATACTGGATCGTGTTGGGAAGGTAGCTTACCGATTGGCGCTTCCACCAAATATCTCTTAAGTTCACGATGTGTTCCATGTATCTCTCTTGAGAAAGTACATACTTGATCCTTCACATGTACTCAGCTCAGAAGTTGTACCGCTGGTGCAAGATCTTTCTTATGAAGAACAACCGATAGAGATTCTGGATCGTAGCGAAAAAGTCCTACGAAACAAGACCACTCGATTGGTGAAAGTTTTATGGAGGAACCACCAATTAGAGGAAGCTACATGGGAGCTTGAGGATATGATGAGGGAGAGGTATCCTCATCTGTTTGTTACAAAGTGACGAATTTCGAGGGTGAAATTCATTTTAAGGGGGGTAGAAAGTAACACCCGAGACTTTCATGTTATATAAATAATCAAAGGAATATTTTTCTACACACAACACTTGCTTGGCTTTCTTTACGTGAAATTGAGACCTTCCTCGATAGCTTGCGTCGTACGCAATACCGAGTTTCACTAAACAATGATATGCTAATAAAATATTATTAAAACCAGTCGTTATGAATAGTAATAACCACTTTTTGAAATTTTATAAATTTTATTTTTCAAAATGGACTTCATTTTTGGATTCGTAATATCGAAATTAGCCTAGGGTGAAATTTTGGTATTTTTCTGAAAACTTTAAATTTTTGATGAATAGTGAAACCACTAAGTGGTAGTTAAAAAAACTGAATTTTTCATAAAACATAATTTTACCGCTTCTGTGAGTGGAATTTCGAAAATCCGAGAGACACGGTTGATGTCAGTAAGTAAAATGTGGTTCAATGAGATGAAAATAATTTTTTGGTGAATAGTAACTTTTTACTTTTTTTTACCACGGTTAAAAGTAAATAGGGTAATTAAGGGTAAAAATAAGATTATTATTACCCTAACACATGTCCTAATTCTATTGGACAAGTGTAATTCGACCAAAAACAAACTTAGGAATAACATATGACCATTTAGGCCCACATGGATTAGATTAGGACATTTATTATTAATTTATTCAAAGAAGGGTTGAAATAGTTAAAATCAATGTTTAATAACTAAATCATTTTTAATATGGGGTTATTCATAAGATAAATTCGAATATAAAAATTCATTAGAAATATTAGAAGATTTCCTACATAATGGTATTTTATTTGTAATTTTTAGACATTAAATAATTTAATTTATTAATGACACAAAGATGATGCAGTAATTAACTTATTAATGAAATATTGACATAATTGATGTTATAAACACCAAAATAAATGTAATTTGAAACTTTTTATGAATTCCACTAATTTTCTAGATTAATATGACATGTTAGTATTGATTTAATTAACTGTGTTCGAACTAATCATTCTATTATGATTTTCACAAAAATTAATTACTAAATAGTGTCAAAATTGACATAAAATAGTTTTTAAAACAAATATTATATTAGTAATTTTTATTTTATTCCTAAAAATCTAAGGTTCTGCCAAATTACTTAGATAAGGTTATATACATTAATAATAAACAACTTGGGGTTCATTTGGCTACTTATAGTATGTTTATTAACCTTATAGTATAAGAACACAAGAAGACACGGTAAAAGTAAAATTATTTAACTTAATGTTAAATCTAAATGATAAGGTTAAAATAGGAACCTAAACTTGTCTAAATTCTATTGGAAGAGAGGATTTAGACCCATCCCCACCTTAGCTTAGAAATAAATCAATTTGGAGCTATTTAAAACCGAACTTGACTTTATAATAAAATAATATGATTAGTTATTCCAAAGGTGCCCCTCTCCTCACTTATAAAAGGGCACCTTCTCCCTCTCTTCCTCACACCACTTTGAGCCTTCAAGCTCGGCCAACCCCTGACACGTTCTCCTATCCACTTCCCTAGAGACATCCTAGAGGTCTTGGTCTTCTTCAAAGACCAATTTTAGTGCCCTAAAAGAAGGTCTCAAAGAAGCACTTCAAAGAAGAGGTAATGTCCGTTACCGATTCTTTCATTTTATTTCTTCTTCCACTTCTTCGTCTTTAGTTATTTCATTATGAAGTAATAACATCAGTATCACTCATATACGGATTTGTTATTATAAGTATGAAACAACCCTATTTCACCATCTATCCATCCTACGGAAAAAGAAATCACCGCGCGTGCGTACGTACGGAATACCCTCTCCACACCGTGGTGTAATCTATTTTCCACCACCACCTTACTTGGATGGGTATAATGGTGTATATAATGACTATATATTACTATTATAAAGTGATACTAATTCTGAAATAGTATACATACACTCCAATACAATTCCACGATCATAGGAACGATACCATCACTCGTGCGTACGTACGGAATACCGTCTCCACGATATGATGCGACTCGTTCTACATGATCTTCATTTCATAATGATTATATAAATGAATTGAATGAATGAATATTATATATATTACACTAATACCATTCTTGAAATGAGGTATATATAACCTAAAGATAAGAATAAGAATTTATTCGACAAAACACGCATAAGAACAAAAAGTTATAAACACCCGAATAACAAGTAGCAATGAAATATTACTGCTAAGAAGCTAAGAATATGACCAAATATGATATCATAAAAATAAGTATGATTATGGAATAAGTCAATATCATTATTTAAATTATTATATAGGAGGTTCAGACACGTACAAAGCATATCGGACCTAAGGTAAGGGAGATATCACAATGTCATTTTTATTCGAGATTGTTTATACTTTAGTATTTACTGGGGTGTATTTTATCATCCACATCTAGGTTTACTCAATATGTAATATTATTTCCATCCACCTAAAATTGTTTAAATCCAATTTTACCCTTCAGTGAGTTTTTAGTAAAGGATATGGAAGCAATCTTTTGTCGTTTTTCGTACGAGGTACTTTTTGACTTTTCCGACAAAAGTACGAAGAATGTTTTTTTTAACTTATACGACATGAATGGATTTTTAAAACATTATTTCCAAGAAGCTTCCTTTACAAGTTTTCAAGTTTATTTTTAATCAACTTCTTTTAGTTTAGAATTGTACGACATGTTAAGAAAGGAAAAGTGTTTTTGAAGCAGAAAGGATATTTTCCTTAAGAATGGAGTTCAAATGTTTTATCAAAATTATTTTCCATCTAAGATAATAAAGGGTTCTGTTTCTATCCATAATACTACATTGATTTGATTATGTTGTGATGAAATTATATTTTTATGAATCCCTTTATCTTATATGATTTGTTTTATGATGTCACGATGTTTAAGATTCCCATTTTTGTTACATGGGTTGTGCTATGATGTATGGTTTATGATTTTGTTTCACACATAAGAATGGTATCATTATGAGATTGGTGGGACCTATATCTCCCTCCAATGCATTTGGTAAAGATTTTATATCTCATGAGATAGACATGGCTGGAATGGTAGGTTATACCGGTTCAGTGAAGTAGGACTAAAACGAGGGTAACTCGGTTCAGAAATGGACTTTGTCCACTAAGATAGTCTTGGCAATGAGTTTTGACTAATAAGAAATGATTCTCTATTATTATGTGTGTATACCACAAAGTTTCATGTTTTAAGTTATGATTGTTGGGATTACATTTCACTACTATGATTTACCTCATGTTATGAAATTATGATCTCTTTTGCAGGTTAAGATTTCCAAAAGTTATGTGCTTATGTATATGATGTGATTGATATTTCTTTTGTTTACCCTTACTGAGCATTTGAGCTCACCCTTTTGTATGTTTTATTTCCCCAGGTTAGGAATAAGGTTATTAAGTAGAATATGCCAAAAAGGCACTCTAGATATGATGAAATAAATGGGAGGAAAAGTAGATGCTTTATGAACCAGTTGTTTATGTTTCCCAGTTTCTAAAGACACTATACCTATATGGTCCTTTCTTGGTTTTGTTATATGTTGTAATAAATGTGCTTCAATTATGAAGTAATAACAATGTATGTAAAGTATGGGTCGTTATACATTGTGCTTGAGGGGTGTGATCGATGAAGCGCTTAATCAGCTTCCATGATTAGTGATGAGCGATTTTTTTATCCTCCTCATCGGAGGTCATATCATCCCGATTCGCTGGGTCAGTAGGTTAATAGGTGGGAAATGCCTCCAAGAACTTGTTAGTAGGGTTTGTATCAGATGTCCGATCAAGTATGGTGGGACCTGTGTTGTCTGATCGATCTTCATCGTTAGATCCGACCTCAATGATCTCAGGCTGTGTCCGACTAATGGTCCCACCAGTGATTGGGAGCATTGTAGCTTAGTCAGTTTGGGTGTCTGCTTGCATGACCACATTCATTTACCAGGGAAAGGCACTTCCAAGAACTATGACTAACCTTGGAAACGCAGCTCATTCCATTTGAAGAGTTGCACATACAGAATGTTCACAGACGTCAGTTAACCTGATCAATGGATGGCAGTTATGATTTGTTTGAAGGAAACTTACAGAAATCAAACAGTTGATCTCACTACTAAGTGGTTTCCATAGAAACCCCAAGGAATGTCCCCCCATATATTATTGGGAAGTCTTAAGGACCTAGGAAAACCATCTTGGGTGTTGTGGCACTGCCAGGCATGATGATCGCCATAGTTGTAGGCGTAGATGCCGAAGTTCTTGTAGTTTCATTTATCGTTGGGCGGGAAAGGGTTCTGCATATGAATCCCTCTTGCACAGTTCAAATGTTATAGAGGAGTCCTAAATGACCTGGAAGTAGACTTTGGGAAAGGGTTTAGGATTTTAACTCAAGGGCCTCTGCGAGTGCTTCCAACTCTGGGTCTGGATCGCCGACCTCACCTTCCTCCAGAGGGCTCCCTCTACCAACCTCCTCCACCAGGAGTACTCAAATGATTCTTCCACTAGAGGGAAGCATTAAATCAATTCATCATATGAAAACCGCAAAGGGTGCATTCGATCCAGCAATACTTTTAACCGATCTGTCATTGGACACGGAGCACCGTAGTAGTGCACGATGTTCTCCAACTCAGTCAGGTATTGCTCAACCTCCGCCTGGGATACTACAATGCTGACCCAGACAGGGACATTCCCTAGAAAATCTATCCCATGATGGTTCATGTGTTTCCACATCTTGGATGGGCTAAGGAATGACTTGTTGAAATCCCATATGTCCCAGGCCTCTGAGAAGACAACATTCTCTGGCATGTCTATATGGTGCAGCTGCTTCTGTAGAGCCCAAGTGGATATCCTGTGAAACCCCCTGGGCGGCCTCCCCTCTAGATGAATTTTCTCCTCTAGGACCGTTGGGTCCACCACTACCACATCCCTTTTGACTTGTGCGGGCATCTCCACCACTGCATCCCTACCACAATGAGATGTACTTTCCACCTTTCGGCCTTGGACTTGGGGTTGGGGAGGCACCCCGTCGCTGGCCTGAATGGTTGGATGCTTCTGCATCTCCCCAAGGTAGGTCGCCTCCCTGCTCTTGGTGTACTCCTTCACCAGCCCGAAGATGACTATGGGTGTAGTCAGCTCGTTCCGCATCCTCCCATCCTCTCTCATGAACATGAGCCACAATAGCCTCATTACACACGGGTTCACCTCATGGAACACCCCCATATAGACCTATGAGGTCAACCACAACATACACCAAAACTGCATTATAAATTGGTGCGGGGTGTATGGATCACAGAGGGACTTGAGGTCAACCCACACCACCAGGACTCCACCCCAAAAGGCTATGAGGTAGGGCAGATGATCTTCTATTCATAAACCATCATCAGTGAATACACCTGTTGGCAATGGGACAGGTCGAAATTGAACTCATCTGCCTTCCAGACCCGATTCAGCACCGCATGTAGGGTCAGATTGGCCGAAAATCTCCACACAACATTCAGAATGGATGGGAAGAAATTTGATCCTAGATGGGAAATGGGGTTTAGATATTCATAGATGCCCCTAACATGTGTCGCTATCCACCCATACATGAGGTGGAATGGCCCGCATATCCTCTATGGCTTCTTTACCTCGCTGATATGCCACAACATCTTATATATCTTAGTAAGAATCCGGATCCAAAGGTTGACCCATCCCCCTGTCACCAATATGTATTCCATAAGGAACATGCTTGGCTTCACACCCTTGTTAGTGTCCCCCAGTAGCAGGATCTAGCCATAGATAAGTGCGACGATGAACCTAGCTAACCTAAACACCAGTTGCGGCACGATATTGACACTGAAACCCCACATCTTCTACTAGCTATCCTCCAAGAGCCTCCGGTATCAGTGCTTCTTTCCTCGCTTAACCCCCTTCGGGCTAGAACTAGGCCTCATAAGAAACTGTATATTTTTGAAAAAGTTCAGAAATTTCTTGAACCACTACTTGAAATGGACGTCCCTCACTGATTGCTTGTCCTCTCCTGGCACCAGGTCCATCAATTCCATCTCCAGTGGTGGAATCTACTTCAAATCCTCCCACACACCCACAACATGGAGGAACTCATCATACATTTCCCCTAATATTAAGACCCCTAAAATCTAGTGTAGATCCCATAGGCTGATGTCGGCCTCTCTATGGTGAAAATGGAAGAGATTACTCCTCAAAGACCACCTACTCAACAACTCCGACATCAGCTTCTTCGGCTGATAGATATGGAATTGGGAGGCCCAAGCCACCTCATACACGCCCACTCAGCTTAGCTTTGCCCCGAATACTTTGTACCAGGAACATACCTGGTAGGCATAGGCCTAGTCATCCGAGAAGTTTCCACCCTGGCGTAGATCACACTCGTCGGTCCACCACTTCTCTGGATTCCCTAGGGATGCCTTTAGAATAGTATGGTACACCGAGGGAGACGTCTCTAGCTACAGTTCCTTCTCATCAATGTTATTCACATGATTGTATATACAGTCACCATTGACAGGGGTTATGTCCTCCCAAGTATGGTCGTCAGCCACCCTATACCACTGGCACTGACACGACGTGTTCCTGAACTAGTACGCTAGCGAGTCCCTACTTGCTTCTAGGATGGTGATGTCATCCCTCAGGGAAAAGATGTACATAGGCAGCCTCCTGCATAATGGATAGTTCTTTTGGATTTCCAACAGCATCTCTACAAGAAAATTATGGTTAGAATGACTTTGTATGAACTCCCTTATACCCGAGATATCTTCCATTTATTCCCTCTGAGTATCATCATCAAGGACCCCTTGACAACTTTCTAGAGAGTCATTTGATTTTTGAAATATGGATGTTTTGGTTCAAGTTCACGAATCTCTTTCGCAGATCTAGTTTGCGGAGTGCATTTGCGAAGCTCAATCATGAAGATCATTCACAGAGCTCGGTCCCAAGAAGTGGTCTCAGAAACTTACCCCAACCTAGCATGCACAATCTATAGAGCGCACACTCACAGAGTCAAAGGACTCATTGTGCGCCACGAATAAAAAATGCCCGATTTACAGAGAGCAATCACGGAGTGCACATATCTTCACGAGTCGAGAGAACTATCACCAAAATGTGAAGGTGATAAAGTAAAAAGAGGGGTCAACATCCTTATTTATAGGAGATTAACCCGGGTGCTTCGCGGAGCATCCTAACATGGTGATATTTTGCATTTCTCTTAACCCACGCGGCACTACTCCGCATCGCGACCCTCCTCCATGAGCTTGCTTTACGATTGGCCTAACAAGTTTTGGAAGTTTACCCTCAGAATTAGATCCAAATTTTCTTCTCAGATAAAAGTATGATGGAAGGAATTTTTTGGAACCAAAATTTTGGGAAGAGGAAGATAAAATTCAAAGTGCTTGGGGATACCTTGTGAAGCCTATTCGCGGAGCCCCGCAGAACCGCGGATGGTGTGAAGCTACCCCTCTGAGAATCCACTGTGGAGCAAATAGGTGAGAGGCTCTGTGATCCAATTGAATTTTGAGAAGCCACTACGGAGTAAAGAGGAAATAGACTCTACAATCAGATTGATGTTTTTGAAGTCACCACAGAGTAAGGAGGAGAGAGGCTCCACGATCCGATTGACGTTTGCAAAGCCACCACGTAGCAAGAAGGCGAGAGGCTCTGCGATCCGATTGATGTTTGTGAAGCTCCCGTGGAGCAAATAGGTGGGATGCTCTGCGATCCAATTGACTTTAAAGAATCCATAGTGGAGAAAGGATGCGGGAGGCTCCGCATTCTGATTGACGTTTGCGAAGCTGCCGCGGAGCAAGGAGGCAGTAGGATCCATAGTTATGAAAAAGTGCCATGTGGATTCATGCCAAGTGACCCCTGTTTCACGCCACTGCTTTTTTATAAATACCAGGCTCCTCTTGATCCCAAAGGATGGATACTCCAATATTTCACCCTCTCAGATCTCAAATCTTGAATCACTTTCTACTCTATGAGAAATGAGCTCTTCAAGGTACTTTAACATCATAGAGTGCCTTTCCCTTTTCTTAAACACAACCCCTCTTCAAAGATGGTTTCCCTTCATGGAGGGGACTAGGGTCTTCACAGAGCACTTAATATTAGCGAGGTACCCTCCATGCACATGAAACCCACATTCTAAGGTAGGTTCATGGTGCTTCACGAAGCACACTACTTCACAGTGTTTCTCTTCACATGGAACCCTTGCTTCGCGAAGCACTACTCTGTGAAAGCCTTTCCACTTCACAAATCACATTATATATGCACATATGACCTATACCAAGGCTAGGCCACATCACTTTGCAAATAATACCCCTTCGTGAAGCTCCTCCACTACATGGAACATCAGAGATTCATGAGGCCTCTTCATGTGAACCCATTTTCTTCGCAACCCCTTTTCCCGTGTGACCCTCCAAATTTGCATGAAGTGATTTAAAAGTCCCTTTGGAGGTTATTCATGTTGCGTTTCTTTGTCCCATGATTCTTCACATAGGCATGTTAAAGACTATTTCTTCTTTTCATAACAATGCTAACGTAGACCCCCCAATGGATCACTCTAGGACACCCCCTCTCCACGACATTACTGATGCCTTCCCTTCCCCAAGGGCGAGTGGGTATCAGTTTTTTAAGTCCTAGGGGTATGGAGTAAACCCACCTAGTTCGAGCTGTATGAGGTTAAACTGGAAAACACCATCTTCCTCAGCACATGATGTTAAACTGTGACCTCACCCCCATGCACTTTATGTGGGGTGCCCCGTCTCGGACATTCTCTACGCCCGCTAGTCTCCACGGGAGTGATATCTTCCTCACATGAAATGATATCATCTATGGTAGAGTGATGCCTATTGGTGTAGAAGGGACACCACCTTGGTGTAATCCCCTAGAATTTCTTACGAGAGGTAGTGTCCCTACTTCCCCTACTCTCTCCTTCGGTGCCAAGGGTGAGAGGGGGGGGGGGTTGGGTACTGGAACCCTTCTCTCTTCCATGCCAAATCCCTCTGGGCTTTGTCGCCACCCGGCCTCCATCCTGGATTAAGTACCAATATCCATATCCTTGGGATTATAACCATGTGTAATCCCATGTTTCCTTTTTGGGAGCCTAACCACATTTAATCCTAACTACACTTCCCACGGACGCACCTTTTGCGATGTGGCCGTCAAGTCTTCACTGCCTCTTATTTCTCACACTGAGCATGACTCCTGTGGGATTAGAGTAAGCATTGACCATGGAATCCTCTTCGACCCTCCTAGAGTGTAAGCCCCAACACCATCCCGAACTACGTGGACTTTGATCCTTACCTAGGTAAGGTATGTAAGAATCCTCCCTGTGGTTCAATCCGAACAACCATTGGTCCCAAACACTTCACGTTGGTTCACCAACACCTCTCATGAACTACGTAGACTTTGATCCATTACAAGGAAAGGTATGTAGGAAGCCTCCCTGAGGCTCAAACCCAGCAACCATTGGTCCCGACCACTTCACGTCAATTCACCAACACCTCATCTGAACTACAAGGACTTTGATCCTTTCCAAGTAAAGGTACGTAGGAAGCCTCCCATAGGTTCAAGACCGAAACCAATTGGTCCCGACCCCCATCATGTCGGTTATACAATCCATTCTGAACTGTGAGGACTTTGATCATTGCTAAAGAAAGGTACTTAGGAAGCCTCTCTTTGGTTCCAGCCTAACACCCATCGGTTCCAACCTCTTAACGTCAGTTCACATTCGCCCATCATGATGTTAAACTATACTCCCCCTTTTCAACCCGAAAGATGTTAAAATGTTCTCATTCGAACTATGTCAGCTTTGATCCTAGTCTACTAAACAAAGTACGTAGGAAGCCTCTATGAGGTTCAACCCTATCCAGTGGTAAGCCATTGTGATCCCCGATCGATGGTAATCCATTGTACCCCAATCATCGGCAAGCCATTTTACCCCATCTAGCGGTAAGCCGATGTGATAATCCAATCGACCGTAATCCGGTGCGATCCCCATATAGTGGTAAGCCACTGTCTTCCCATTCATAGGGACCCATATCTCTAGTGCGTCCCAATGGCATCCGACCGACCTCGAGCTGCTAACCATGTGTAATCCTCAGTATATCATCAGGACACTATCTTCTGTGCACACCTCGATCCTATACCCCCATCCTGAACAATGTGGACTTTGATTTCCTACCATAGGGATACATAAGAAGTCTCTTCGAGGCTCAAGCCCAACTTCACTATCTCCCTTCCATCAGATCCATCTCATCCCACCACTACTTCATTTAACTCTCTATATCCATCCCGATTAATACCCGAGCAGCCACATCCTGGTGAGATCATGCCATTAAACTCTTTACTGCCCCTAGTTGTTATCAAGAACCTTACCATGCGTTAACCCCAACATTAGTGTTCCCTCCAGGGGTTACACCCATCTTGTACACTCCAATTAGTGTTCCGATCTATCTGATACATCTCCACTAGACGTTAAACTCATGACATACCCTGTGTTAGACATGGGAAGCAGAGGAAAACCTTAGAGACATGCCTATGAAATATAATTCCCCACATTCCACATGGGATGCCTCGGTCTTCTGCACCCTCAAGAGTCCCTATAATAAGAGGAAGAAACCCATATGCACCATTGTTATAGTGTCCAAACACACTAGTAATGTCTAGAGTGAGTACTCCCCCAACCAAAGGTTTCTGCCCTGACCAGACCCCATGGAATGTCCGGAGAAAAGGAGTATAATTAACTAGTTTCAATGAAGACATGGCACCAGGACGAGTTTCATGAACAACATCTTAATCTATAAGGGATACCCAGTCTAGGTAAAGAGTTTTGAGGAGGAATCTATAGAAGGAGGAACTGACATCCCATCATCCAATTTCGATCAAGGTGCAAACATCCCTAAACATGTGATGGATATCACCTGCCTTTGGAAAGCGGCAATACGGGGAAATAAACAGCACATCCTCTGAAACATACTGATTCATGCGCCCCAGTGAAAGTGTTGGACAAAATACATTAATGTTTATTTTTCTATTTGGTGTTTTATCTATCACTGTTTAAAGGATTCCAGTGTGAAATTGAAATTTGTTTTCTATTACTGTGTTTTATTGAAGATCAAAACATCTGTTAGTTGTTGCTGCAACTATGAGAAAACCCTATTTCTCTAAGTAAAATCAATTTATCTTGATTTACTAGAGTATTATATGATAATAATCAATCATGGTTATGATGTATCAGCTTCTAGTAATAAGATGTGGATTTATGGTTCCTTGTAAAATAATTATATGGCCCTGTAAAATCCATATTTTTATGGTATCAACTGCCTGTACTCAGTTGTGGAAGTCCCCAATAAAAGGACTTACTAGTGAAAATTACCAAGATCATTGAGGGATCATTGGTAGAGTGGACTAGGGTATATTTGTGCCCTAAACCACTATACATCACAGTGTTATTTTCATTATTTATATTTACAACTTACTCCACATTAAGAGAGAATGAATGAATCACATTATATCAACAGGGAAGTTTCAAATATGTTGAAGATTTTATAGGATAAAATTACCCCTAATAAATCTTCATTATAATAAATATGATCCAAAAAGTGGTATGAAGTTTTGGGATTAATTGGATATATTTATTTTATTTAAATAATTGAAAATTCATTAGTTTCCATCCAATACAGATACGTTAGATCAAAGGATGTGCTCTATTTATAAACTCATTTTTAGAAACCCTTGATTATTTATTTGATACTATCCATCATATAAAAATTTTGGACTATTCTGCAATATCAAAGGTATATTTTATCTATAAAAATTATGATTTAAATATTCAGATGAAGAAAAATCTCGAAATAGATAATCTCAATGAAGGTATATCAATGATTAATGATCTGTACTTTAATTGTGATAATTATGGATGCTGGAAAAATCACACGAGTATTTACTTGAGAAATATTTTAATATAAGTTTATTTAAATGTTTTAAAGCTTTAAAAATTTTCAAAGGAATATCTAAAAAATGAAATGATGATCAAGGACAAAAATATCATCTTAATTCAAGAGCAATGAATTCTATTTTATATGGTTTAAGGACTGATGGGTTTAATTGAGTTTCTCAATGTGAAACTTCATATGAGATGTGGAAAACAATTTTTGTTTCTTATAAAGGAACCAATAATGTTAAAAAACTATGGTAAAATACTAAAAAGTTAAATTTTGATAATTTCAGAACGCATAAAGATGAAAATATCACTCAGATGAATGGGTGATTGACAAAATTGTTCAATAATGTTACTACTTTGGGAAATCTAATTAAGTGCTTAGATAAAATATTAAAATCAATTAGAGTCATACCTTATATGTGGAATGGAATATCTATTATTATAGAATAATACACAATAATTAATGAATTAGCAATGTAATAATTTATTTTAAACTTGATGATGTGTGACGTTGAGACACAAGCCCCAGATGAAAATCATTTCAAATATTAGGAAGAGAATCTAAAAAACTAGTATGGATGTTTCATATGATTCAAGTTATCTATATTAAAATAATGATTTATTAAATCTTGTTAATATGATTGATGAAATATTCAACAAATGAAGTAAAATCATTGAAGATAATAAATTCTATGAATACAAAGAAAAATGTTATAAAAAGTTTAACATTTCTTTTCATTAAGATCAATATAATGCTGAATATAAAATAAAAGGAAAGAAAATTATAAATTATACTTGTGGTTATTCTTATGGTTCAAATGATGAATCTTTTATGAGCTCTGAATCTAAACAAAAGCATAAAATCATACGTCTAATGACTCATAATGATGAGGTAGAATCTTCTTACTCTTAAAAATATAATTCTAAAAAACTTACTTATGATGATCTGAATAATTATAGTTTTTTTATTCATTATAAATTTGAATATTTGATTAATGATCATATAATACTTATAAAATATTAGAATGTTATTTTATTATATAAATAATGTTTTTCCAAATAAATTATATATTTAAAATATAATTCTTTAAAACTTTTCTGTGATCTGCATGAAACTAAAATTAAAGAACTATTAAATTAATTTGATAATTTAAAACAAGCATCTAGTATTATTATCAAAATATGAAATTATTTAAATAAAATTATTAGGAAAGATAAAATCCAAAAAGGAAAACTTGGAATAGGTAGTAATTTTGAAAAATAAAAATTATATAGGAATTATTTTATTCCCAGTACAAATAGAAAAATCATGTCAGTTGTTATATGTTTTTATCATCATATGGACATTATTAAAATGAATTTTTCTTTAGAAAAACTCATTTTTTGGTGTTAAGCTTGTTTATTTTTCAAAACAACTATCTAACATAAATAATAAAATCTATCTACAAAATAGGAATATTTAGTTACCCAAAACCACATTTTATAAAACTACTAGATCCAAAAGAATATGGGTACCAAAAGGGACTTTTATTTTATGTTATGTAGGAATACACCACTAAAATACATCATTAAATTATTATGTGGTCATTTAACAGTATATGAAAATTTAAATTTTAACAAAGGAGTGATCAAATATGAAGTAGTTCGTTATTAAAAATCTATAAAACTAGAACTAATTATCCAAGAAGTATTTAATTACTATATTGGTATATATATTTTTACTGAATTATGTTTTTTATATAGGGTAGAGATATCTTTTGTGATTTAGTGTTCAATCCTTCTTCACTCTTTAAATAAATATGTTAAAACTTATTTTATATAATTTCATACAAAAGTATATAACTAAATTTATAAAATATTCCTATTTATATAAAAAAATGTTTTAATATGTTTCTCTTAAAAACCATAATTAATAAAATATTGTAATCATTTATTTATAAATTTTTTATCTGAAAAAATATATTATTTATTTAAACTTTTAAACCTATTGTTGTCATTAAATTTATTGTTCCTAGAAATTTAATCCATTTACTTAACCTTTATTTTAGAATATTTTTCTTACATAAAATGTATTTTCAATAATTTAACTTTGGAATGATTAAACTGTATTTTGGGTCTGAGAATGTGAAGTGTCATCTGCAAGTTTTCATAACAAAATGTGTCCTCTTACTCTTTAGAACCACATAGTCTTCTTCTTGAAACCTCTTAAATTTTTACCCTTATTATTTGAAATTTATTTTTTTCAATGACTTATGAAACTAGTATGAGAAAAATGAAGCAATAAATAACTTCAATCTTAGATAAATTTATTTCTTGGAAGGAAAAAAGGTAATCCATATTTTGGTATTTTGGAGAAAAATTGGTTTCCTAAGTAAGTATTCATTTAGAAAATATTCTGAAAAAAGCTAAGGAATTTCATGGCTATGAATAATAATAAGTTTCATAATATGAAATGATTAAAGGTGTAATTTATTATGAAGAGATTCTTTATAAGGTTAGTAATTTAAATAAAGAAATAGAAAAGTTGAATGATGATCTGAATGCATCTTAAGAATTCATATGAATAATATAAAAAAATATCTGTTTCAAAAATAGTTTTTGTACAATTAAAATGGAGTATTAAAATTTGAAACAAAGTTAAATTTCAAAATAATATTATAAATAATTTAAAATGGAAATGATAATTCATATAGAGTCACTCAGAAGATAAGTTGTTACAAATTTTGATTTTGATGAACTAAATAATTTCCTTGACAAATAGTTTGCATCCACTTCTCTGTATAAAAAATATGCAAATGTTCAAAACACAATAGAATAAATTTTATGTTTTTTAGCTGATTTAGGTGAACAAGTTAAAATTTTTTAATGTTATATGAACCATATAAACCTTCCTAAAACCATTTTTTATATATATTTAGTTTATTAAATGTAAATATTATATATATACTTTGGTTTAAATATCATTTTTTGTAAAAATATGTCTTATAAATTAGTTTTGTAATTTCTTTTTAATATTTTTATACTCTTATGATTTTATATAAGTAGTTATCTAACATGTAAACATGTGTTTAATTTTTGACTATTTAAATCCATATCAAGTGATATGTTAGTCTATTTCTGTAAGTGATAAATTATTCAATTAATAGGTTAAAATGATTTTCTCGGTTATTAAATAAGAAAATGTTATTTCAAATTATTTTAAAATAATTTATATTAAAATTAATTGAATATATTTTTTAGTCATGCTATGTCATATAGGGATTTATTTTAAATATTTATCAAGATTTAAAATATTTTATTATTATGAAATAAATTAAATGGTTCAATATATTCATTATAAACCCTTATTATTCATTGAATTATATTTTATATGCTTTCATAGATACTTGATTATATATTTTTAACATGAATTTAGGGGGAGTTTTTATTAATGCATTTTATTCTCATCCTTTTTATGTCACAAACATGGGGAGAAATTTTTTAGAAACATTTATTCATTAAAAAATTATGATAAGCTTGAAAATTATTTTAGTATTTGTTTTAATGGTTTTGTAGTCATAGAAACGGGGGTGATCATTGAGCATGTGTTGATTGGTCCATTTTATTAATTTCTTCTTTATTTTGATGCTTACAAACACCCAAGTTTATAATGCTAATAAAGACTCTTTTATGTGAATTTTGAGAAGATGATATTTGTTAGAATATTTATTCTTATTCTAGAAGTGTTCACAAGTCATTAGATCCATGAGAAGATATTTTATTAAGTATTCTAGATGTGTTTAGAAAGTAATCTGGAAACAATATTCATACCCTACATTTATAAGTGTATTATATGATTTGGGAACCCATATATTTGGAATAAAATGTTTAGATCAAGAACCCTATGCTATTGGAAAAGTATGTATTATCAACTCTATATTTGGAAGAACCCCAATATTTTAGGAATAAACATATGTTTCATCAAACCAAATTTTTTATTCAATCGTACATTTTGAGCCATACTTTTGGAGTTTGTCAGTATGTGAAGGAATCCTAATTTTTATTTGGTATACAATGGAGATTGAAATTTAATATATTTTTTTGCATTTTCTATAATGATATTTCTAGAAGTAAATATACCTTTAATGTTGTTTTAGAAAATGATTCAATGGATCATACTAAATAGATTAAATTGTTTATATTTCTAAGTAAAGTTATTACTTTTTTTGAATGATTACAATTAAAATATTTGTGATTTATTATGCAGTATTTCTAGAGCCAATTTGACCTTGATCTATTTGAACATGAGGATAAATACTGATATATTCATCTTCTCAATATACATATATGTGTATAAAATAAAGATCTGTGTGCTTGATAATAATAGTGTGTCATTTCCTTAAGTGCTAAACTTTGGATACATACATGTTTTGATCTAGATAATCGACACGATGATGTTTCTGTCATTGTGGTCATATTTTATTATTACATCTTATTCTATAGTCTCAACAAATCATTTAATAGAGTTACAATTTTAAAACATACATGTTTATTCATATTTTTTGTGTTTTCTCTATAATTGTCTAAAGAAAGCCTATGAATCATTAAATATATTTTTTCTATTTATATTCTTTATTAATGATCCACACATTTTTCAATTGCTACTGCAATAATGAGGGAAACAAATTTTTTCAATCAAATCAATCTCTTTTTATTTATTTGAGTATTAGTTTCTCAGAATCAATCATGGTAGTGGAGTATCAGATTCTCATACTAAGATATAGATTTATGGTTCCTTGTAAAATATCTAAAAGGACTTGTAAAAGCCTTACTATAAATGAATTAACTTCTTATACTTAGTTATAGAATTCCCTGATAAAAGGACTTACTATTGAAAATCACTAAGTTCATGATGAGAGAATTGGTAGAGTGGACTAGGGGATCTTTGTGCCGTAAACCTCTATACACAACCATGTTATTTTCTTTATTTATATCAATTGCATACAAATATTTAAGAGAAAAGGAAAAGGTCAATGCATATCAAGAGGTAATTTTTAAATCTGTTTAAGTTTTTAAAGGATCACAATTCAATCCCTTATCACGCCTTTGTTATAATAAGTTTGACCTAACACGATATACCTAGGACCTAGAATTCCATTGTATCATAAGCATAATTTCTCCCTTTTTATGTTCTTCAATAAATTTCCACTTCATCTCTTACTCCAAGAAATAAAGATAAATTATTTTATTCCTGAAAAACTAATAGATCACAAGATCTATAAGATAATTATAATTCATTCCTTCCATATCAAGTTAGAAAAAGTTAAGCCTCATTTTCCAATATGAAAAAATCATTATACGGTGATGTCACATGTTAATTTCTCAAACCTCAAACAATGTTCAACATAAACCATTTCGCAAATGGTTAACCTTATAACCCTTACCAAATTAAAAATTTATAAGTAAGGTCACTAAATTTTTCAAAATAAACATAACATTATTTCCCCATATATTATATACTGGATATTTATTTTCACATAAACTTTTGAATACCAACATCATGTATTCTCTTGAAACATGGTAATAACCTAAATTTCCATAAAAAAATATTGAAAAAATACATTTTTTCTCAATAATTATATAAAAAATAGATTATTTGATATATTCATTAAATCAAAAATGTTGTAAACTCAATTAATGATAGCATATAACACTTTCAAAAAATCATTAATCAGTTCCATGGAAATAAGTACTATCCAATTTAATTTATCCATATCAATCATCTATTTACCCCAACATTATTATCTCAAAATTAGGAATATATTAAGGGTTATATTTCCCATAATCATGTGTTTCCCATGAATGTAACATTACAATTAAATCACTTTTCTAGGTCATTAACACCATTCAACATATTCTTACAAATCCTCAATGAAAATCTTATACTAAAAAATCATTATAAATTTCAAAATTATTGAATTATAATATATAAACACTTCAATAATTTTAAATAATTTTTAAACCATTAACTAGGATTATTCATCTTATTCTTTAATACCTCTTTCCTTTCATATGACATTCATTTTCTATAAATTGTCATCAGAAAAACCATTACTTGTAAAACCTTGATGATTATATTCATTATATTTTTGATTATGAAATAGTTTTTTATATTTTATATATTTTCCATATTTAAAACATTCACCCATTAATAGTACCTTAGAAAGACCAATATTTCATTCCATTTTATTAGCTGATTTTTTCATTTTTTTCTTTGAAGTTACTTTCTTTGTTTCCTTCTTTTACACACCCAAGACATCTTATTTTCCTTCTAAGACATTACCTTGAGTGATTCTTCCCAAATTATAGAAATATATGAAATCAAATCTTCTTTCCTATATGGTATACACGACTTAAAAAACTAGTGAACCCTATCCTTATCTTCTTTGATGAGTCTGAGAGTTGTTTAAGGTGTATATTGTTAATCATGTTCTGTGACAACAAGTTAGAAAAAATCACAATATTCTTCACTCCAGAAATTATCCTGTTTGACTGATCATCAACAAATTTTCTATAACATTAAATTTTAACCTATTTCATAAGGGTTCCCACCATCGAAAAAAAATAATTATAGTGTTAGTAATGATAATTATAATGGAAAACAAAATATTCATGAAAATCACCTATAAAATATTTAAATCATGAAAAGTTATTTTTTTCTATGACACCTTAGGTTTATCCTTTTTTATTCCTATTCATCATGAATTTTAATACTTTATGATCGTTCTTCAATATTTTGTAAATTTAAAAAGAATATCCCCTAGGAGTGTCAACCAAAGAGTGAAACAAGGCCACTTTTCATGCCCCAGGTGACGATTGCATCCATATAAATGCACCCTTTTCAAATTTTTACCCCTGGGTACCTCTATGAAAGAGTCTCATCCCCTTATAATATCAAGACAGTGATGAAATTTCTTGGAAACCACTTAATATATCCTTTACCAAAATTCTAGGATATTTTTCTACACTTTAATTCATCCTTAGATTTATCCTTAGAGACAACCCTATACATATCCTTAGAAATATCCCTTGGGATATCATTAAGGTTTTATAATCCTAGTTTTCAATGGATAATGAAACCTTTCTTATGATACCAACCATAGCGACATAATAATTTCATATTTATAGAATAAATCTTTTTAGATGAATATTCAATACATTACACAAACACATGCTTGCAGAAAATAATAATTTATGTTCTATTGAGACCAGTTACATAATATCCATATTTGGTGAAATATATTAAAAATATCACATAAATATATTCCCCTATATTATTCTTAATAAACATACACTACTTAAAACCTTTCTACATAACCTAGGGAAAGTAAACATAGGAAATTCTAAACATAGATGTTCAAAAAGGGTAAAAAGGGAGATACATAAGCATAATATAAACATAAGGGAATGAGAACATGAGAATAACATTTGAAAACCATACCCTATATATTAAAGATCATAATATTGAGTAATTATATATATATTGGGAGTTCCTATGAAATGAATCACAAGGAAATCAAATAACACACGCCAAGAGATCATAACATGGGCATACAATATGGAATTGTGGCATACACATAAGCATAGAAAATCATTTCCATAGTAGTCAAGGAAATATTCCAAGGCTATCGAAGTGGAATGGGTTTACTCCAAAAACCATAATAGTAGTCAAGGTTTACTATAATGATCCAAACATTAATTAATGGAAATTTATATTGATCTAATTAAATTTTTATTATGGTTATATAAAATGTGAACTTCATGGGTTTTATGTTTCTGGATTTTAAAATACCGTTATGAATTGTGACCGTTGCTAATATTGTCATTAAAGAGTGATCACATGATTAGTATAAATATAGGGATTTATAAAATCAAATTTACTCAGAGAAAGGAAGTGATGGCCTCATCTAGTAGACTTTCCCTGTACAAAGCCCATATATTAAAGCCCAGAAAGGAGGTGGTGTCATTGGTCTTCTCTCTTGACTATGCCCAAGCTGATCTTGAACACGTTAATCTTGAGTGGAACCGACTACGGGATAAGTGTATGCTAATAGAGATTACCATCCGAGCGATGTTATCCGAGCCACCCCAAGAGTCTGTCACCATTGCACACCTTACCCTTTAGTCTTATGTGGGTGTTATAAGGGGTTATGTAATAATACCCTTGCACTATGACTATGTACATTATATTTGTATAAATAATGTGCATTCCTTTTATTATTGTTAATTTGTAAATAGTTTTTAAATCATAAATAGTATTTTTAGTTAATATTCAACTAAGAAATATATTTTGATGAATTAATGGATTTCTGAATTAAATTACTTTTTATTAAATATAAATTTTCATATAATTTTAGGAATGCAATTTTAATTTTTATTAAGGTTTGAAAGCTGTTTTGTCAAAACCCATGAATTATCAGTAAATGTTAGTTTTTATTTTAAAAGTAAAAATTAACATATTTATAAAATTATTTAGTCAAAATGTATATTATTTTTTGAATCAGAATGTCGAAATTATCCAATGGTTAATTTTTCATAATTTTTTGATACAGTCGAATTTTAGGGTAAAAATTAAATATTGTTTAAATATTTAATGTGTTTTATGATATCATAATGACCCAATAGTGATTTAATAAAATAATATAAAAATTATGTTCGGCCAATATATGCTTTACCATTAAAATAATGTAATTTTTGGTTTGTTTGATTTATTTTACAAAGTTTTAGTGGAACTTTCAAGGCTTATAAAATATTTTGTCTTTTTAAATTGTTTTCCTTGGGAGTGTGACTCACCTCCACATAAGCATCCCTATTATTTTAAGAATTTGTTATATTGACATTATAAAATATGGATTTCTAATACCCTTTGGAAAAAACTATGGGAAAAAACCATGGGCGTGTTTGTGGTTTTGATTAGTTTAATGTGAGGTGTCCCAAAACTTAATAATAAAGATTTCCTTCTCCTTTCCTTTATAAACCCACCCATGCTCCCACTTTATCTTCACTAAAAGCCTTTGTATTTCAACCACCCCCTTCCCTCCTCTCTCTAAAATCCTCCCACAATGCCCCAATCTCCTAATAATCCTCTCTCAAGCCTCTCTCAATCCTTTGGGATCACACTTCCAAGTAAGGGATTTCCTCCTTTCTCATTTTTGTTCAATTTTCTATTTATTGTTATGCCCTTTTGTTTTGAATAAAAAATATTTGGGGATGATTTCTCACCTCCCCAATACTTCCCTATTTATGTTTGGACTATGGTACACCCATTTATCTCTCATTAATTCCCCCCATGTACACCCTTTACCATGCCAAAATTCTATGAGGGTTTTCTCTATCCGCTTTTACATCCAAGTAATTCTTTTGTATTATGCCTCTAAATTCCATTATGTTTGTTGGGACATGTATCTATATGAACCCCTTAATTTCCACTTCATGTAAATATTATGAGACACCCTTTTCTCTCTCATAAACCATTTTAATGAATCCTTATGTCATGCCGTTATGCTGCTGGAATTGCACCACATTGTTTCAAACAAAGATCACTGTGTAGTGAATACCATACCCTTTTATTTATCAAGGTTATTCACCTTTATACACATATATGTATTGAATGGTACTTTCATGTATTTATTCCAAATTACTTAATCATGGAATAACTTATGATGTTGATTGATTCCCTGATCCATGTGGCATAATTATGAATGAAATGAAATATTTAAGAAGGGTGCGCCCTGATAGCGCTCCAATGCATTGGGTAAAGTATAATATCATGATACATCATGTGAAATGGGTTTTGACTCATGATAATTCATGTTAAATGAGGTTTTACTAGTGATTCATGTGAAATTATGGTTTACTCATTCTCCATGTGCAATGATCCTTAGATCATGCTAATTCCATGTTAAGTGTTGTTTCCACATTTCCATGTAATGATTATCATGATTTATCATGCCTTTATGGTAATGTTTCTCTTATGCTCCATTGATATTCCTATTGTCTAAAATGTATTTTATTCCTCATTTTATTCCATGTTTATTCCCTTACTAGGATTTATAGCTCACCCATTTCTTATACAAGTCCTTAGGTTATCCCATTGAATTCTAAGTACGAGTGAATGTAGTGGTCATGTTAAGGATGTTTTTAATAAAGATGTTGTGGGTTTTATGTTCGAAGCTATATTTTAATGTTACTAAGCCCCAAATACACTAGAAATATTGATATTCTATGTTGTATCAAGTGAATATTTTATGTAATAAATCAGGTTTAAGTCTGTAATAAAAATTAGGTTTGTTATGATTGGTTTCAGAGGATAGGTTTAGTTATTTTTGGGATTAGGATTAGAAAACCTTAGTGAAGACTTAGAGACAAGAATATGTATAATAAAAACATACCTAATTATTATTGAGTATTTATTAAGTGGTTTATCATGAAAATACATCCCTGTATAGATACGAGTAGGTAGAGGCGGCTCTGGAACAGATATATCCTTGGGGTAAAACCCGAAAACAGCGCTTTGAGCTAGACTCGAACGGGAACTGGTGCACGAAAAAGGGATTTTCTACACTCTTGGTTATGACACTCCTGGTGTAACACCCCAGGTAAATAAAGAATATGACATTTTCATATTTATCCATATTTGTGAAGAAAATATTAATATGACTTTAAAGGGGACGCTATGCTCGATGGCGTACCCAACACGCAACAACGAGTTTCTTGGGAATCTTACGTTGCACTCTAATAATAAAATAATATTATTTTAAATGGTAGTTAACATGTAGCCGTTAAAATGGCGGGAATGGATATAAATAACTAAAATATTATTATATATGTTTTTTAATGTTTTTACATTTATCCAATAAAGGATAGAGGCTTAAAATACGGAAAGAATTCAATTTTAGGCGTATATGCCCTAGTTTTCACTAAAGGTTCACTTATCACCTTTTGATGGCGAACCGTCATTAAATGTAGTTTTGATCACTCTTATACATTATTTTGGACCAAATAAAACTCTTATTAAGAATCGGGACATCAAATTTTAATTTGTGTAATTTTTTGGTATTTTTCTGATAAAGTTCATTTTTTAATGAATAGTGTAAAATGTTGTGTTTTAATTCAAAACCTCTTTTTAATCTAATTTATTTATATTATTAGATAATATTTTGAATTGGTTTTAAAGTGAAATTAGAAAATATTTTTACCATTAAATCCAATAGTGGTCATTGGAATTAATTTCACTTTGAAATCAGACTTAAACTAGTGTCAATCTTTTGATACTTATTATTTTATAAAAACACGCTATTTGCTCTGACAGCGGGAATTAATTATTAAATTAATTAATGTGACTAATATGTTTTGAATTTTGTAAAATAGACTTCATTTTTGAATTTGGAATATCAAATATAGCTTAGGGTGAATTTTTGGTAATTTTCTAAAAAACTTCAAATTTTGATGAATAGTGAAACCACTAAGTGGTACTTATAAGAATTGATTTTCCGTTTAAATGAAATTTTTCCATCATTGTGTTTTGATTTTCAAAAATGAGACATACATGGTTGTCATTATGAAGTAAAATGTGGTTCAATGAGATTAAAATAATTTTTTGGTGAATAGTAACTTATTAAGTTTTTAATCGCAATTAGTGGTAATTAGTGTAGTTTAAGGTAAAAATGATATTATAAAAATGTGAAAACACCATGAATATTGTCCTACAACAATTGGGTGAGTCATGGCCAACCAAGACAAGCCATGGGCCAACTTGGGGACCCCATGGATCCACTTTAGTTGGAAAATGACAACAATATATTTTTATTTAATGTTAAAATTAAATTGACACAAACATGAGTTGTTTTACTAAAACAGTTTTTAAGTAGGGTTACACAAGTCCAAATTTTGATTATAAATAGTCATTGGAAAGATAAAACGATTTCCTAAATCATAGTAGTTTTTTCATAATTTTTAGACATTAAATAATTTAAATTATTTATGACATAATAATGATGCAGCGATGACATCATTATTTGACGATTTAATTAAAATGGAAAGATAATGTAAATTATACAACCTACACATGTCCAAAACCAATTGGATGAGTGTATTTCGAAGCCGTATCACCTTATCCACGAATTATATCATTGTGGGACCTTTTAAAACCTATTTTTTTTCAAATAAAGTAATAGTTCTTACTTTCCAAAAGTGCCCCTCCTCTCCTCTTATAAAAGGCCCCCACCTCAACCTCTCTTCCCACACTCCTCAAGCCTTTGGCTCGGACAACTCCTGCCCATTTACTCTCTCCACATACCTCTCCTCATCCTAGAGAATTCTCTTTTGGCATAATCCTTTCAAAGGAAGCCTTTAGGCTCAAATCAAAAGGAGTTACACTTTTAAAGGTAATTCATTCTCTCAAATTCATTTGTTTTATTTTGCTTCTCCACCCCCCTAAACTCTTTTTATTTACTTCTATTGTAACAAAACCAGTATCTTAAATATACTAGGATGTTGTTATAAGATTTATTCATGCTACACTATCACACAAATACATCAAATGGTTAAAGAACTTACGGTTTCCGTGGATGGAGAAATTCTGCCTCCCGAAACGATGATTGTTCAATACCCATTTAACACCTTCAAAGGTGGCCATTATGATGTCACTATTTTTATATATAATATATAATATGTTTATGTTTTACTTATTCTTCTGTATTTTTCATTTGTGTCTTACCTTTATGGCTTCCATTATGGGTATACGCGATATCTTCATTTTAGGAAGTGCGGACTACCGCCCCCTCAAAGTGATGTGATTCGTTAATGCCATACGTGGGACGTATAAAGGATGGATTTAATGTTATTATATATGATGTTATACTGGAATTATTATATACCTCTATATAATTATTATTTCTTTCCATTAAATTATGAGATAGAAATGAAAGTAGCGTTCATGCGTACGTACGACTTACCGTCTCCATGAATGGTGCATTTCATTTCTTATCCCCAAATGTAATGTACTATTAAAAGTAAATGTATATAATTGATATATATATAATGAATGATATATATAAATGATGAATATAATTCTGGAATTAAAATATACATACCTCTCATTTAGTTTTAATTCCATTAATATGACAAAGAAATGAAAGTAGCGTTCATGCGTACGTACGGCTTACCGTCTCCATGAACAGTGCATTTCATTTTGTTACCTCTAAATTATTATGTAATGTTATAAATGCATGCATGTACTGGATATATATGACATATATGATATCTACATCATGAATACAATTCTTTATATAATAAACATTTGACCACACGAACAACATGTAATTGTAAGAAGTCCACTTTCGACTTAAGAACCAAATATCGACAAAACAAATATTATTAACTTAAATGATTACATAATGTTTATGACATGGTAATAAGTGATATAAAAGGAATAATGAACTTTAAAAATGTTCTTAAGGAAGTATAAATTAACTCAAGTTTATTATTCAGGAGATTAAAGAACGATCGAGTCAAGTCGGACCCGAGGTAAGGGATCCTACACCTCTCTTTCTTTTTAAGTACACTCTTTTATGTCATTCTTTTTAAGCTCATATTTCTTATGATTGGGATTTTATTTTATATTAATCCTACTGTACTTATTATTTTCATATGATGAGAGACCCTATTTCCTCTCATCAATCCATTTTGGAAGTTTTGAGTGGCGTCGTTAGGCTGCCGAATGTTCGTAAGGGATTTTTCATCTCACTTTTATTCCCATGAGATTTATGCTACATTCTCCACAAATTCCATTGAGTGGTTTATGTACTACCCATTATTCTACTCTTTGTGTAATATAATTTTGTTTATGAGTATTTACATCAATGATCTATTGTCATTCTTTCATGGGGTGTATGTTTTGAAAGATACCCAAGTCGGTAAGGCAACCTTTCACCCTCCTCTTTTTTAAAAGACTTCTTTTGTTGGGTCTTTTAATTTACATATTGTTATGTTGGGATATGTTCTCATATATCCTTATTGATGTAAATTTTATGTCCAAGTGATGAGATACACTTTTTATCTCTCATCAACTCATTTTGATGTGATACCGTTAGGTTGTCAAGGGAACTTTTTAACCCAATTTCGATTTCTTTGGGTTCAACATGTAGTCATTGAATATGTCATCTATTGAATGTGTGTGAATGACATTTTATTGTTTTACACTTAATATCCACTTATATTGGGTGTATTTATATTTTTCACACATATTTTTGAGATTGATTTGTCCTTAATTTAAGGATACCTTCTTTATAAGAGATTTCATCACATTTGACATTTCTATTGAGGGTTCATTGTTGTTATGCACCAATTCACTCTTATATGGTGTATATAATGTCCTTTGGAGTATTATATCACGAATACATTTATTCTCATGATATTATAAAGTTCTGACTAAATGTTATTCCTCAATTATTGTATTCAAGTGTCTCTAATTTTGGTAAAACCCCTTTAACCAAAATATCGTTTTAAATGTTTCAATTATTTGTTCTTATTAATATCCATGTTTTCAAAATGGTTTTAAGGATTTATTTATATGGATATTAATAGTTTAAAATTTTTAAGCTTCAAGGTGGTATGGGACACTTTGATTCAAAAATCTCTTTATTAAATGTTTTAAATGGTTTTGAAAATGGGTTTTAATGGATTCATTATTTCAATATCCTAAAATGTTATATTGTGATTGAAATGTGGAAATGTTATGTTTCCTTTATTCATGTTTTATGTGATACGATTATGTTATAGTTCTTGGGAATTGTTATGAAGAACGGGTGGTTCCGTGATAAACTAAGGGCGGGTGAGCCCGATATAGCTCTCCAATGCATTGGGTAACGCGAAGGAGTGAAACGTTAAGGTTTCTCCGAAGAGATTTTAGGGAATATACTGTGATGGGTATTCCAAACGTAACCAAGAGGGTTACTCCCTACATAAGAATGTTATGAATGCCTCAAGTTACCTTTATGTCTTATGATTTCTATGATTTATTCATGATTTGATGAGGTAGGTTAAAGTGCCTATGTTTTATGGGTAAATTATGATTTCATTCTTATGTATAAATGAACTCATGTTTCCTTTCCATATTTTTATATCCCTTACTGAGCTTTTTATGCTCATCCCAAGTTTTTGAAATGTTTTTCAGGTCAAGGGAAAGGTACATGATAATATGATAGAGTCAAGGATGTGTTAAGAAAGAATCCATGTTTTATTTTCAATGTGTTTTCGTTGATGGGAAGAATGAATACGGTCTTTTATGTAACCACTTTGTTTAAATGTGGAATGTAATGCAAGTTTCATGATCTAATTCTCTAAAACTCTAAACCTGAAAAGATCCTCAATGTGTAATCTTGTAATAACTCAAGAATAAGTAAGGTTTAAGTCTGGGTCCTTATAGTTGGTATCAGAGGTCGGTTTAGATAACTTTAGAGGTTAGGGTATTCTCTAAGCAGAAGTGACATTACCATAATGATAGGATTTCAGAAAGAGTCCTAGTTTTAGATAAAGTAAATGAGTAAGTATATCTTAGTGTGTATCTTCCTCATTAGTACATGATAGTTATGTTGATATACTCACACTGACCTTTTTGGTTTTAGTAAATGGATGGATCTAGCAGGCACCAAAGTGACAATGGGTTTGAAGGAAACTGTGGTGGTTCTCTGATTAAGAGACTAGATAAAATGGAGGATTCAATGAGGTAACTCGTGGTTGTACTAAACCAAATATCAAGGAGTCATATCAACCACTTTAACCTTGGTATGTTCTGTAATGCATCATGTATGAGATGACCAATCGATGTGGATGTTTAGGTAATAATTATAAAGGTAACCATTAGAGTTTATATGATCCTTACTTTTGAGGTAATTATGGGTTATTATATGATATGCTGGAAAATGAAAGGCATGAGATAATCTTGAGGTTAAAATAAGTTATGATCATTTTTGATGATTTTATCTCTTTTTGGGGAATGATTTAAGAATTATATAGTTTTGGAAAAAGGACAACACGCAGACCGTGTGACAACCCGTCGTGTCGGACAAAGCTGCGGGAATCGAACCCACAACCAAAGTGCGACTGGTATATATCTCCTACCACTGGACTACGTGAAGTCCCTGGTTAGTTTGACCGATTATTTTTAGTTAGATGACTTTTTGAATTAAGAGTAAGTTGATTTTGGGTTATTTATGAAAATTATTAACCTATCATGGAGGATATGTGATTAGGTTAATTACCTTTCAATATGAGACTTTAGGAGCAACTGATGTTGTTTGGAGATAAATGTTACGATTTAACTTGGAAGACTATGTGACTAAATCCTTCAAATATTTGGGTTTCAATCTTATATTGGTTTACTTTGAAGAATTTTCTGGACAAATTGTTTATCGGATGGTCCTCGTTGAAGTTTGGGTTTTGTTGGACAAATTTTGGAGATTAAGAATAGATTTTCTTTCTAATGGGTTATCCTTTTCTGGGTTATCTGATCTTGTACTAATCTTTTGGGTTTTGGTTTTGGTTAAAGTCTAAATACATGGGAAGCATGTAGTTTTTTTTGGGTTAGGTGATTCTCTAGAAGTTTATTATAGTACTCTTATTGCGAACAATACTCCCTAAATACTCGTCTTTTGGAAAAAATACGAGTTTGATTAAGGAATCTAGTAAAAGTTGAAAGTCAACATGATAAGTGATTATGTTTCCTTATGAATAAATTCCTCAATAAAAAGTAACTTAAAACAAAAATGTTGTCTATTAAATTTTCCTACTAGGGAATCGAATACCGTTTAACCCATCACAAGTATGTGATTTTCTTGTGGTTAACTTTCTCCTAAACATGTTTTCTATCACTCTCAATCAGAACATGACCCTTTGTTTTTTTTCCTCCATGTCCATGTTATCATACTTGGAATCCTAGTATGGGTTAACTCGGGTGACCTTTGTACTTATCTTTCTTTATTTTAAAGTGATTGTTTTACCGACTCTTCTTCCGATGTGGGACTTTCAAGGATGTTTCTGAGCTCAATTTTTTTTTTAAAATTGCGAGGACGCAATTCCCAAAAGGGGGGAAGGATGTAACACCCCAGGTAAATAAAGAATATGACATTTTCATATTTATCCATATTTTTGAAGAAAATATTAATATGACTTTAAAGGGGACGCTATGCTCGATGGCTTACCCAACACGCAACAACGAGTTTCTTGGGAATCTTACGTTGCACTCTAATAATAAAATAATATTATTTTAAATGGTAGTTAACATGTAGCCGTTATAATGGCGGGAATGGATATAAATAACTAAAATATGATTATATATGTTTTTTAATGTTTTTACATTTATCCAATAAAGGATAGAGGCTTAAAATACGGAAAGAATTCAATTTTAGGCATATATGCCATAGTTTTCACTAAAGGTTCACTTATCACCTTTTGATGGAGAACCGTCATTAAATATAGTTTTTATCACTCTTATACATTATTTTGGACCAAATAAAACTCTTATTAAGAATCAGGACATCAAATTTTAATTTCTGTAATTTTTTTGTATTTTTCCGATAAAGTTCATTTTTTAATGAATAGTGTAAAATGTTGTGTTTTAATTCTAAACCTATTTTTAATCTAATTTATTTATATGATTAGATAATATTTTGAATTGGTTTTAAAGTGAAATTAGAAAATATTTTTACCATTAAATCCAATAGTGGTCATTGGAATTAATTTCACTTTGAAATGAGACTTAAACTAGTGTCAATCTTTTGATACTTATTATTTTATAAAAACACGCTATTTGCTCTGACAGCGGGAATTAATTATTAAATTAATTAATGTGACTAATATGTTTTGAATTTTGTAAAATAAACTTCATTTTTGAATTCGGAATATCAAATATAGCTTAGGGTGAATTTTTGGTAATTTTCTGAAAAACTTCAAATTTTGATGAATAGTGAAACCACTAAGTGGTACTTATAAGAACTGATTTTCCGTTTAAATGAAATTTTTCCATCATTGTGTTTTGATTTTCAAAAATCCGACATACATGGTTGTCATTAAGAAGTAAAATGTGGTTCAATGAGATTAAAATAATTTTTTGGTGAATAGTAACTTATTAAGTTTTTAATCGCGATTAGTGGTAATTAATGTAGTTTAAGGTAAAAATGATATTATAAAAATGTGAAAACACCATGACACTTGTCCTAAACCTATTGGGTGAGTCATGGCCGACCAAGAAAACCCATGGGCCAACTTGGGGACCCCATGGAGCCACTTTAGTTGGAAAATGACAATAATATATTTTTATTTAATGTTAAAATTAAATTGACACAAACATGAGTTGTTTTACTAAAACAATTTTTAAGTAGGGTTACACAAGTCCAAATTTGATTATAAATAGTCATTGGAAAGCTAAAAGGATTTCCTACATCATAGTATTTTTTTCATAATTTTTAGACATTAAATAAGTTAAATTATTTATGACATAATAATGATGCAGCGATGACATCATTATTTGACGATTTAATTAAAATGGAAAGATAATGTAAAATCTACAACCTACACATGGACAAAACCAATTGGATGAGTGTATTTCGAAGCCTTATCACCTTATCCACGAATTATATCATTGTGGGACCTTTTAAAACCGAAACACATTTTCAAATAAAGTAATATTTCTTACTTTCCAAAAGTTCCCCTCCTCTCCTCTTATAAAAGGCCCCCACCTCTACCTCTTTTCCCACACTCCTCAAGCCTTTGGCTCGGCCAACCCCTGACCATTTACTCTCTCCACATCCCTCTCATCATCCTAGAGGATTACCTTTTGGCAGAATCCTTTCAAAGGAAGCCTTTAGGCTCAAATCAAAAGGAGTTACACTTTTAAAGGTAATTCATTCTCTCATATTCATTTGTTTTATTTTGCTTCTCCAACCCCCTAAACTCTTTTTATTTACTTCTCTTGTAAAAACACAAGTATCTTCAATATACTAGGATGTTTTTATAAGATTTATTCATGCTACACTATCACACAACTACATCAAATGGTTAAAGAACATACGGTTTCCGTGGATGGCGAAATTCTGCCTCCCGAAACGATGATTGTTCAATACTCATTTAACACCGTCAAATGTGGACATTATGATGTCACTATTTTTATATATGATATATAATATGTTTATGTTTTACTTATTCTTCTGTATTTTTAATTTGTGTCATACCTTTATGGCTTCCATTATGGGTATACGCGATATATTAATTTTAGGAAGTGCAGACTACCGCCCCCTCAAAGTGATGTGATTCGTTAATGCCATACGTGGGATGTATAAAGGATGGATTTAATGTTATTATATATGATGTTATACTGGAATTATTATATAACTCTATATCATTATTATTTCTTTCCATTAAAGTATGAGATAGAAATGAAAGTAGCGTTCATGCGTACGTACGGCTTACCGTCTCCATGAACGGTGCATTTCATTTCTTATCCCCAAATGTAATGTACTATTAAAAGTAAATGTATATAATTGATATATATATAATGAATGATATATATAAATGATGAATATAATTCTGGAATTAAAATATACATACCTCTCATTTAGTTTTAATTCCATTAATATGACAAAGAAATGAAAGTAGCGTTCATGCGTACGTACGGCTTACCATCTCCATGAACGGTGCATTTCATTTCTTACCACTAAATGATTATGTAATGTTATAAATGCATGCATGTACTGGATATATATGACATATATGATATCTACATCATGAATACAATTCTTGATATATTAAACATTTGACCACACGAACAACATGTAATTGTAAGAAGTCCACTTTCGACTTAAGAACCAAATATTGGAAAAACAAATATTATTAACTTAAATGATTACATAATGTTTATGACATGGTAATAAGTGATATAAAAGGAATAATGAACTTGAAAAATTTTCTTAAGGAAGTAGAAATTAACTCAAGTTTATTATTCATGAGATTAAAGAACGACCGAGTCAAGTCGGACCCGAGGTAAGGGATCCTACACCTCTCTTTCTTTTTAAGTACACTCTTTTATGTCATTCCTTTTAAGCTCATATTTCTTATGATTGGTATGTTATTTTATATTACTCATACTGTACTTATTATTTTCATATGATGAGAGACCCTATTTCCTCTCATCAATCCATTTTGGAAGTTTTGAGTGGCGTCGTTAGGCTGCCGAATTTTCGTAAGGGATTTTTCATCTCACTTTTATTCCCGTGAGATTTATGCTACATTCTCCAAAAATTCCATTGAGTGGTGTATGTACTGCCCATTATTCTACTCTTTGTGTAATATAATTTCGTTTATGAGTATTTACATCAATGATCTATTGTCATTCTTTCATGGGGTGTATGTTTTGAAAGATACCCAAGTCGGTAAGGGAACCTTTCACCATCCTCTTTTTTAAAAGACTTCTTTTGTTGGGTCTTTTAATTTACATATTGTTATGTTGGGATATGTTCTCATATATCCTTATTGATGTAAATTTTATGTCCAAGTGATGAGATACACTTTTTATCTCTCATCAACTCATTTTGATGTGATGCCGTTAGGCTGTCAAGGGAACTTTTTAACCCAATTTCGATTTCTTTGGGTTCAACATGTAGTCATTGAATATGTCATCTATTTAATGTGTGTGAATGAAATTTTATTGTTTTATACTTAATATCCACTTATATTGGGTGTATTTATATTTGTCACACATATTTTTGAGATTGATTTGTCCTTAATTTAAGGATACCTTCTTTATAAGGGATTTCATCACATTTGACATTTCTATTGAGGGTTCATTGTTGTTATGCACCAATTCACTCTTATATGGTGTATATACTGTCCTTTGGAGTATTATATCATGAATCCATTTATTCTCATGATATTATAAGGTTCTGACTAAATGTTATTCCTCAATTATTGTATTCAAGTGTCTCTAATTTTGGTAAAACCCCTTTACCCAAAATATCGTTTTAAATGTTTCAATTATTTGTTCTTATTAATGTCCATGTTTTCAAAATGGTTTTAAGGATTTATTTATATGGATATTAATGGTTTAAAATTTTTAAGCTTCAAGGTGGTATGGGACACTTTGATTCAAAAATCTCTTTATTAAATGTTTTAAATGGTTTTGAAAATGGGTTTTAATGGATTCATTATTTCAATATCCTAAAATGTTATATTGTGATTGAAACGTGGAAATGTTATGTTTCCTTTATTCATGTTTTATGTGATACGATTATGTTATGGTTCTTGGGCATTGTTATGAAGAACGGGTGGTTCCGTGATAAACTAAGGGCGGGTGAGCCCGATATAGCTCTCCAATGCATTGGGTAACGCGAAGGAGTGAAACGTTAAGGTTTCTCCGAAGAGATTTCAGGGAATATACTGTGATGGGTATTCCAAACGTAACCAAGAGGGTTAATCCCTACGTAAGAATGTTATGAATGCCTCAAGTTACCTTTATGTCTTATGATTTCTATGATTTATTCATGATTTGATGAGGTAGGTTAAAGTGCCTATGTTTTATGGGTAAATTATGATTTCATTCTTATGTATAAATGAACTCATGTTTCCTTTCCATATTTTTATATCCCTTACTGAGCTTTTTATGCTCATCCCAAGTTTTTGAAATGTTTTTCAGGTCAAGGGAAAGGTACATGATAAGATGATAGAGTCAAGGATGTGTTAAGAAAGAATCCATTTTTTATTTTCAATATGTTTCCGTTGATGCGAAGAATGAATACGGTCTTTTATGTAACCACTTTGTTTAAATGTGGAATGTAATGCAAGTTTCATGATCTAATTCTCTAAAACTCTAAACCTGAAAAGATCCTCAATGTGTAATCTTGTAATAACTCAAGAATAAGTAAGGTTTAAGGCTGGGGCCTTATACCTGGGGTATATTCTTTGGTAAATTCACAATCTTTGTATGAACCCTTATTAAGGGAATGAAAAAATGCCCCTAATAATATATGTTAGAAAGTATATCATGAATAGCATAGACGGATGCCTATGGATTCATAAGTTAAGGAAATAAAAGTTATTTATAAGTCATCAATTTTGTACTTGGATTACCCTTTATGTGTTACCCCTAGTTTTCCTTTCATTAAGGAAAAATAAATCATTAATCTTCAAGTAGTTTTATTTCACAATTTTATCACGTCTAGAGGGTAACTCAAAATTTGATATATTTCATCAACAGGATAAAGGATAGTTTTGAGATGTAAGGGGAAGAACCTCAGACAACACTATTATCCCTTCCAGAGGACTTACTAGCTATAATTATAGTGAAGTCAAGCTCACATAACATCAAAACCTTTTCTAATTTCCATCTTTTCTGCAAGATGTTCTATGATATATCAAACACCTCCTCCATACCATGGAATCATCATGGATCATGGCACACCAATGATAAAATATTAAGCTCTCAATTCTATCACCTTTCAAGATGAGGGAGGCACCATCAGGGTATTTTTAAATACTTCATCCTATACAGAGAGTATAATACACTATTTGATTTTAGAATAGCTTCCAAAGAGGGAGGCCTCCGAGAAACCTATATATATATATATAGTCTTCTCTTCTAGTTTTTTGGAAACACAGACAATATATTAGAAGAACCACATTTCAAAAATTTGGAATCTGACTCTGTTATACTATTATACAAAAAACCTAGTACATGGAGATGTTTTGAAACAATACATTAGAAATAATATTTTTTTAAAAGTACATCATATTTTTTATCAGTACAATCCATGTTGCACGGACAGTGTCCGGACTAAGGGAGTGGAAGACATTGAATGTTCATTGAAGTATTGTTGCGCTAAGTAGACCCTATATCTCCATGATCAACATGATAATGAGGGTTGGTGAATTCTTAATGGTGGCGGGTAAGCAACACTATAGTCCTGTTTAAATTTCAGAGTTCTTTTAGTATGTAATCAAATTGTGAGAACATAATTTTTTTAAGGGGGGAAGATTGTAATGACCCAAACTTTCATTAATGGGAATTACTCTTGATCTAATTAAATGATTATTATGGATATATAAAATGTGAACTTCATTGGTTTTATGTTTCTGGATTTTAAAATACTGCTATGAATTGTGACCACTGCTAATATAGCCGTTGAAAAGTGATCAAATGATTAGTATAAATATAGGCCTTTAACAAATCTAATTTACTCATAAAGAGAAATCAATGGCTTCATCTAGTAGACTTGCCACATAAAAGCCCATTTATTGGAGCTCGGAAAGGAGGTGGCGTCATTGGGCTTCTCTCTTGACCAAGCCCAAGCTGAGATTGAACACATTATGATTGAGCGGAACCGACTACAGGAGAAGTGAAAGTTAATAGAGATTACCACCCATGTGATTTTATCCGAGCCACCCCAAGAGTCTATCACCATCACACACCTTACCCTTCGGTCTTATTTAGGTATTATTACAGTTTATGTAACAAGACCCGAGCATTATGACTATGTACATTATTTTTGTATAAATAATGTGCATTCATTTTAGTATTATTACACTGTAAATAGTTTTTAAATCACAAATAGTATTTTTAGTTAATATTCAACTAAGAAATATATTTTGATAAATTAATTTATTTTTGAATTAAATAATATTTTAATTAAATTACTCTTTATTAAATATAAATTATCAGATAAATTTATGAATGCAATTGTAATTTTTATTAAGGTTTGAAAGCTGTTTTGTGAAAACCCATGAATTTTCGAAAAATATCATTTTTTATTTTAAAATTAAAAATTCACATATTTTTAAAATTATTTATATAAATAGAATATTATTTTTGGAATCAAGACGTCAGGATTATCCAACTGTTATTTTTTCATAATTTTCTGAGACAGTCGAATTGTTTGGTAAAAATTAAATACCGTTTAAATATATAATTTTTTTTATGACCTCATAATGTCCCAATAGTGATGAAATAAAATAATATAAACATTATGTTTGGACAATATATGTTTTAAAATTAAAATAATGTGATTTTTTGTTTTTTTGATTTATTTTACAAAGCTTTATTTGACCCTTCAAGGCCTATAAAACATTTTTTCTTTTTAGATTTTTTTCCTTTAGAGTGTGACTCACCTCCACATAATAAAACCTATTATTTAAATAATTTCGGACATTGTACATACAAAATATTGTTTTCCACTTACCTTTTTCAAAAAAAGGGCAAAAACCATGGGCTGGTTTGTGGTTTTGATTAGTTTAATGTGAGGCGTCCCAAACCTAAATAATAGAACAATTCCCTCTCATTTCCTATATAAACCCACCCAAGCTCCCACTTCCTCTTCACTCAAAGCCTTTGGAGTTTGACAAAACCCTGAATTCATCTCTATAAAATCCTCCCAAGGTGCCCCAAGCTCCCAATAAGACTCTCTCAAGCCTCTCCCAAGCCTTTGGGATCATACTTCCAAGTATGAGATTTATTCCTTTCTCATTTTTTCCAATTCTCATTATGTTGTTATGGCCCTTTGTTTTCAATTAAAAAAGTAGGGGTATGATTTCAAATCTCCCCCATACTTCCCTATTTATGTTTGTATGGTGGTATACCCCTTTCTCTCTCATTAATTCCACCAATGTACACCCGTTACCATGCCGAAATTCCATGAGGGATTTCTCTCTCCTCTTTTACATTCAAGTAATTATTTTGTATTATGCCTCTAAATTCCAATACGTTTGTTGAGAAAAGTATCTATATTAACCACTTACAGTACATTTCATGTATATATACTGAGACACCCTTTTCTCTCTCATCAACCATTTTCATGAGTCCTTATGTCACACCGTTATGCTTCCGAAATTGCACCACGTTTTTCCAAGCCAAGATCATTGTGTAGTAAATTCTAAACCCATGTCTTTATCAATGGTATTATCCTTTATACACATATACATATTTAATGGTACTTTAATGTATTTATTCCACATTAATTAATCGTGGAATAACATATGTTGTTGCTTGATTCCATGACCCATGTGGCACACTTATGCATGAAATTAAATGTTTAAGAAGGGTGCACCCGAATAGCACTCCAATGCATTGGGTAAAGTATAATATCATGATATGTCATGTTCAATGAGTGTTGACTCATTATAATTTAAGTGAAATGACTTTTTAATCATTCTTCATGTGTAATTAGGGTTTACTCATGCTCCATGTGCAATGATCCTTGGCTCATGCTAATTCCATGTTAAGTGTTGTTGCCACATTTCCATGTTATGATTATCATGATTTGTCATGTCTTTATGTTTATGTTTCTCTTGTGCTGCATTTATATACCAATTTTCTAACATGTATTGTATTCTTGATGTTATTACATATTTATTCCCTTACATAGCTTTATATCTCACCCTTTTCTTATGCATGTCCTCAGGTTATCCCATGTAATGCTAAGTATGAGGGAATGTAGTGGTCATGTAAAGGAACTTTTCAATAAATATATTATTTGTTTTATTTATAAGATATATTTTATTGTTCCTAATCCCCAAATACACTAGACCTCTCAATCTTCTATGTTGCATCAAGTGAATATTTGATGTAATAAATCAGGTTTTAGTTTTTAATGAAAAGCAGGGTTGTCATATTCACTCCCAAGACCATTATATCAAAAAACATTCCTTACAAAACTATTTTCACTCCCCATTCTAGTTCTATATGTCTCATGAGAGATAAATATTTAACCAATGCATTAGAGTTAGATATTGTTCCCACTCATATTTTGTTATAATATAACCACCATCCTAGGTTATAAGATAACCACCATCATATAATGAGAATCATAAATATGTGTGCCATAAAATTATAAATCACAAATAATATCATAAACCATTAAATGAAATTGGTTTCATAAACATTTCATCACATCATAACCTCTGTAAAATAGACAAGTTTCATAATCCCTTCATCATACCGTAAACATTGGAAGAATAAGTGAGTTTCATAAGAATTTTATTATGGTATAAACCGTGGAAGAGAAATGGGTTTCATAAATATCTTTTCATCAAAAACATAAACCATCTAGATAAATAATGTGAATTTTATCCTTGGATCATATACCCAACAAAACATAACTTATATTAAAGGATGTTATCATAGATAAAGAATGATTTTGAAAGATAAATCACTAAGAACATTTCATATGGAAGATAAACATTCTTTTAAAACATTATTTTTAAAACTAATATTTCATAAAATATTTTTGATATCATTTTCATTGAAAATAAGATTAAAAAATTATAAAGGAAGGGTGAAAAATCAACTAAAACATTTTTTGAGGAAAATATCCATTATGCTTTGAAGAAAACTTTTTAAAATGTATTTTATTTTTAAAATATTTTTAATTTAAAATAAAATTTATTGTTTATAAAGGAATCTTTAAATAAAATAATGTTTATAGAAGTGAAAAATTATGTTCATATCACACATGTTACAATATTATTCCTTTCACATTTTTAGAAAAATCCAAATGAGCATTGTTTGGAAGATAACAATGAAATTATTTTAAAAAAAATTAAAATTAGAAAATAGGAAAAAATTTATTTAATAAATCATTTTGAGATTGATAAAAACCTTTTTGAAAACCTCTTTTAAAAAAAAACAAGGTTTTAAAATAAAAGGGTTTTCGAACGAATAGAAGAATAAAAATGTTTTTTTATAAACCTTTTTTTGATATATCGAATACATAATGAGAGTAAAATGAAGTGAAAACATGTATTCTAATGGAATAATAAGATAATAATATATATAATGATGTTTTGAGATATATATCATAATATTTCATCATTGGAATCATAATCCTAAACAATATGGATAATGATGAGATTGTAACATAAAAATATTTCCACTTTGGTAACATTGAATGGAAATCCCTCTAAAATAATAACATTAAATGAAACTTAAAATATCACGATAATAAGTAAATTCAAGATATTACATGTAAATTGGTCTGTATATACACCTCATAAAATAATATAGGTTAATAACATAACATATGTCTCATAGAAAGTAAATTGAGACAAAAAACATCATAATGTTTTGGTAACTTTGGATCTGTGAACCCCATGAAAGAGAGATACTAAAATTGAAATGTAAATCCAAATATTTTTCAGGTTTGGAATCATAAAATACATTCATGTTCAGTATATACACTACAAAAACTAAAATATGTTGTTAATATCATATGTGTTTCATAGAAGTAAAAAACCAAGATGAAAAATACCTTAACCCTTTAGTAAACTTTTGAATAGTAAGACCAAAAAAGCATAAAATAAAATTAAATATAATATATAATTAACATTAGTTGATTCATGTTATAACATGTAAAAGGGTATTTATATACACCACACAAAATAAAAACGTGGTTAAGTTTCATATGTATCCCAAAAATATAAGAGAGACCAGAAATTCCTTACATTATGTCTCAACTTCGTTTATACATGTTCAAAACTCATGTATTAAAAATATAAGTTTTTTATAAATATTTTATAGAATAATAATTATATATATTATAACATATATTATTTACCTATGACTATTTATTACCCTTTTATTAACAATTCCTTTTTAAAATCATGTTTCTGGTAATAACTACTTTGTTTTTTATGTATGTTCTTATTTATACTTTTTGGACCTTTTACTATGATCATGGTTCCATAGAATACAGAATAATAATCATGAAATAATTATAATATTTATCAATCAATTATAATTTTTAGATAAATCATGAAATATGGTTCTGACAATTGAAGTAAGTTACGATCATGGATATGGTAGGCTACAGTTACACAAGAGTAACGTTTCCATATTTTAATGATAATAATGGAAAGGAGGTAAGTAATATTTTATCTTTATATAATTATGATAATATCCTAAATAATATATTATTTAATTAAATATACTTATACATATCGTCCTTGTGGTATGTTTAGGAAAAGAGAGCCACATCGCTATGTGAAGGTGGCTGTCCACACGTACATGAACAACTTTATTATCTTTTAGTGAGTTAAAATGTAAGAAAGAAAATGATATAATATATTTTAATAATGATAAATATATAATTAATATAAAAATTATGTCATTTTTACCATATATTCTCACTAAATGTATCCTTAATATCTTCCTTGAAAAGTGTTAGTGAAAAAATGAATCACATCGCTTCAAGAGGCAGTAGTCCGCCATATACACGAGCAACATTATCGTATCCCCTAAGAAATGGAACATAAAAAGTTATATATGATATAATTAATATATATTCATAATTGTAATATAAATATCACATATATACTTCATATTAATCATCATACTCAACCATAATAGGTAGTAATGAAAAATTGGATGACCTCAGTTCGTGAGGCGGTAGTCTTCCATACACACTAATAATGATTTCGTAACCCATTTGATTAAAGTAGAGTCTTTTTTTGTCATGTACTTAAAATAAAAACATATTGGTATTTATAAGATAATTATATTACTATATAATCGTTTTTAATAATAATTTGAAGATATGGAAGAAGAAATAAAATACAAATTCTCATTGAGGAATGATACCAATTCTTCTGGAATCCTCCTTAGGTTTTCACCAAGTCCTTCCTTGGTTGGATTTATACCCAAAATAAGGATTATAGGATGATATTAATGAATTTTGGAAGTTCGTTTGGCATTTATTGGCAAAGAAAAATGGGTTTTAATGTGTGATGGGTAAAGGGCAGGGGGTGGCCTTTTGTAAGTGAGGTGAGTAACACACTTGTAATTGTTTGAAAAAAGGTGTAACCACATTTTTATCATTAAAAAAAGATAAAAAATTGGGTATTATTGATATTTAGACAATATAAGTTCTAAATATGACAATAAAATAGATTTTATATAAGTTTTTAGTTCATTTTAACCCTTATCTGTTTAGTTTAACTCCCAGTAAAACCATTTTTTCCTTAACCACAGTAAATATTTTTTAATATTTTTACTATTAGTTATAGTAAAAACATAATATGAACTTATTATATTATATAAATCATTAGGATTACAAATTTTTAATCTATTTTTAAAATTCCATTAATATAAGTGGACAATTGTAATTCAACACTAATCTCGCAAACATGATGAGAAAGTTGGTTTTCAAATAGAAAATGATTAAAATTTTAAAAAACTTTAGATAAAAAATCAACATGAAAATGATTAAAACGACATAAATTATATTATTAGATGTATAATTGAACAAAGTTTAATTTAAAACCAATTTATATTATAATTTAACTTTATAAATAATTTAAACGAACATACATTTTCAAATAAAATTCCGTATTTTTCAATATTCATAAAACATTAATCTTTTCAGAAATACACAAAAATAAAAACTAAGATAATTTTGACTTGATAATTTAAAAAATAAAATTTATTTTTTTAAAATAAATTTTAAAATTTTTTGAGAATAAGTTTACAAAAAGGAGACAATCTAGTTTTTAGAAAAATACAATTTTAAATGTAAAATTGGATTTATTCTGGTATCTTATATAGAAAACACAGAAGATTCATGTCAAATATTTTATTTAATATATAATATATAAATTTCATTAAAAATAAACCACTAAATGTTGTTTTAATAAATTATTTAGGGAAAACTTGTTTGTTTTCATAAAAATATTTTTTCAAAAAAGAGATATTCTTTATTTTCAAAGAGTTTTTTATTTTTAATTTTAATTAATATGTCACCAGATAATTCATTTTATTTACATGTGTGAACCATATATTTGAATAATTTTGTTAATTACCTTCATACACTCTATTCTAATGTCTAAGTGATAACTATCATATAATAATATTATAATATTATGAAATAGTTCATTTAAACTCAGTGTCACTTTTAACACAAGATAAAATCAATGTTTCTAGTAATGAAATCCAAACTCAATGTTGTGTGTAACTTAAGCTAGACTCAGGTTTGTGTGTAAAGAAAAATATCAAATAGATTAAATTTAATTGAAAATAATATTGCCTAAAATATATGGGTGTTACAGTTATAGTGCTTTTCTATGATATTCTTGAGTTTGGGTCATTTTATATAAAATTATTTGAATGTATTTTAAAATTGTCTATTTTTTAAATTTAGTTCAAAAGTGGTTTTAAAATGGGTGTTTTGAAATGAAAAGGGTATGAGGACCAAAAATGGCTTCTAAGTGATTATTTTATTTAATTAAAAGAAATTGAAATTTATAAATCAATAATGAATATGTTAATTGAATGTATGTGCCTATATATATAAAAAAGGAAAATATTTTTTTGATACTATATTCAAAATTGCATAAAATGAAAGGTCATTTGTAAGTAATTGAATAAACTCTATGATACTTTCCGAATTTTCTCGGTTTCACTAACACCCTACATACACCACTTGGGGTATGTAGTTATTATGGATTTTATTTCAAGTGTTTATCTTGGTCATATTCTACTGGGTTAGTTTAGGTTGATAGTGAATCTGTATATAGAGAGTGAAAAAGTGTCACATGGAGGTGGAAGTGCTTTATTTTATTTTTTTTTCCTTTGGTTATGGATGTGTATTGGACTATGACCCAAGATCCTATTCAGTTTCTTATTTATTATCTATTTATTCATGTGATTTTTCTTATCTATTTATTAATAATTTATAGAATGTATCCATATGTATTTTTCACACCTAGATTTTATATTTATTTTCATTTCAGATTCTTCTATATCTATGGTCAAATAATTTCCATTTATTATGTTTGGTGACCCTGGAAGGTGATCCAGATCGAGCCTCAGGTATGTAACAAACATACTTGGGATTCTTATGGATGGACGTCCAATATTGGTCCTTGAAAAAATGGTATCATAGAAAACAATTTGTTATTTGGGCCCTGTTTTGGTAGCATGGATAATAGGACCATTGCCAAAACATGAGTGGTGGGTGTGGGGGAGAGTTTTATGAACTATTTTCTATCCCAAGCCTCTAATTTCCATGGGTGGATTGTGATTTATTCTTGATTTTTAGTTCAATTTTGAATATTTTTTATGGATTTAGGAATTTGGATATCATTCTATGATCTCTATTGATTATGTTAATGATTTCAAGGGTCATTTCATGTTTTAGATGCGAAAGTGGAGAAGTATAAAATGTTTCATGGTTACTCTTCATGATCTGGTAAATTGTACATAGCCCATGTAAGTAGTTTTGAAACCATGATAGAGCCTATCAAATGGTCGGTCATTTATTTATCTGATCGTGCAAGCAACCATGCATAGTGTTATTTCTCCTCTATATGTTTTATTTTTTTCTTTCATGTTTTGTGTTTAAAAAATGGCTTTTGATGGAAGAAAGAAGTTATGTGGTGTTTCATTTTTGAAACTAATTTTATAAAGGTTGTGGAAAGTTTTTTGTTTTTAGTAAAAGATTGGATTTATTTATTGAAATTTGGTTTTGAATTTGAATGGTGTTTTTTAATTGGGCTTAATAATTTTTTTTATTTGAATGAGGTGTTTAGTTTTAAAAGTGGAATTTGTGAAAGGTTTAATTTCAAAATGGGTAGTTTTGAAATTAATTATTTTGAGTGTGTTTAAAGATATTAAATTTCAAAAATGATGTTTTAAATGAGGTTTGGAATTGAAAGGAGATATTTGATAAGTAAATTTATTTTGAAATGGGTTTGAATGTGGATAATGTTTGCACTAATTTATGATACACATCAGTTTTAAAAATGGGGCTCCCTTGGGAGATTAAAATTGGCCAAAGTTTCAAATGGTGTTTTATTAAAGATAGAGGGTTATAAAAACTAATTTTTTAAAATAATTTGTGTGTTTTTGGAAGTGGGTGTTTTTGGTTTGTCCCCTTGGTTATGGGGGTGTTTTTTATTTAATGAGTCTATGTATCTAGTGTCTTGTTTCATACTAATCGTTATATGCCTCCCAAAAAGATCTTAATGTAATATAGGCTTCTCTCATTATTCATAGGTGTAGTATTCCTAGTTAGTAGCTCTACCCAAACTCTTGTTAGAGTGTTAGACCTGAGATTTCATTCACTCTTGTACTTCTTGGTTTATAATCCTTATTTTATGGTAGAGAAATTAAAAATATATTGGAGTTACCTTTTGGTGAGTTGTATTTTGAGGTTTTATTAATAACTAGTGTATTTTCATAGAATTTTTTCTTTTATTAATATATTTCTCTTTGGTGTATATTGAGGATATTTGGATGTTCCCTTTTTGGATGGTATCATATATTGGATCAATTTTTACCCCTTATATATTTGGGAATCGTGTTTGGTTTTTTGGATGTTCTTCATTCTTCATTGTCTTTGTTGCTTCCTTTCTCTTTTTGAGTGTCTTTAGTGTTATTTTAACTTTAATTTAATTTTCATGATTAGTTGAATGTGGGTGAACTTTGGGTTGTTTCTTAGGTAACTAAAATTAATGTTAATTTTAGGTTGTTGAGAATTAGGTTGTTTTATCTTTGTTGGAATAATTGTGGGATGGTTTTTTGAAGTCAAGGTCCTAGTTTACCCATTGAGTATGATGATCTAAGTCTAAATCCCATGTTTTTCTCTATTTTGGTCTTATTGTTAGTTTTTTATAATGAGATTTGTAGCTAAGATTCATGGTTGGTTTTAGTGATATACTTCACTTATGTATATTGAGTTATTCTGTGGTTTTGTTTTTATAGATGTCTGGTTGGATTCCTTAGTGGTTGTTTATGATTGGTAGATTTGGTTAATTATTATGAATGTTTTTTAGATACTTCGTCATAGTGATGTTATGGCCTCATGGTGCATTCTTCGTAGGCCACACCATTTGTAGAATTTATAAATGGTGGGGAGACCAATGTTTGGTCTTCTTTCCTTTGAGTCATTGTTTCATGATCACATTGAGTTACAAATGGATTAAATCTTGTGGTTTTGTTTATATGGTTCATTTTTAAGGAATCAATTGTGTTTGATGGCTTTCCCCCTTAGGTTATCTCTAGATATTTCATCACCCAACTCCCCCCATTCAATAGGTTGTGGTTTTATTTTTATTTTAGACACTTTATTTTCTTCTATGGAGTTTCTATGGGGTATAATGTTGAATGGTGTGGATTTTATCACACCATATGTCATAGTAGGAATAATTATTTAGATTATTTTAATTAATTTTGGGGAAATTTAAATTTTTATAACTTTTGGATTTGAGTTTCAAATTTTCTTGAATTTTCTTCTAAACCACAATTTATAAGAAATTTTATGATGACACTTATGTGTCCCATCATCACCTTTATGAATTATTCATTTTGAACATTTATAGATTGACTGAAATGGGTAGTGCATGGTTGGGATGACTCATAGTGGAAATTGTGCAGTTTAATTTTCCGTAGTATTTGTTTTTTGGGCCTGAATGATATTTCTAAGAGAATTTTATCTTTTCATTTTCTGTAAAAGAAAAATGTTAAGTTAATATTTTTATTGTAAATATGAGCATTGGAATGCTTGATGGTATTGTTTTTGGATAGGGTTAAATACCCAAAAGGTTTCTTGGGTGTTTTGTTGAGTATTATGAGTGTAGGGATTTGAAAACCCTTACTTTGGAAAGCCAAAAGGAGTTGCATGAATATCACATAGTTAGGGTCTACTGTTCCTATCAACTATGTGGGGGTTAAGATAGTGTTACATGATTTTTCAAACTATGAACCCAAGGCCTTACGACCATTAAAGATGTTTTCAGAAAAACATTGAAGGGAACTACATGGGATACACATGGGTTATATAACCTTGTGCTAAAAATGAAATGTGTGAGTGTCTTTGGATAGTGGGACAACATGGTTGTTAAATTGTTTTTCAAATGGTTCAACCAAATAGTGAGACTCATAAAGGTGAAAAAATGAAAAAAATCACCATATACTTATTACTTTACTCCTATATTCTTTTTACCATTTCACACACAACACCTCCCTCTTCTGCACGAGCTCATAGTTCTCCTCCAAGGTATAATTTACGGTACCTCTCTAATATGGAATCTGATTCCCTCACTGTTTTTCATGTCTGGTCTGTCTCAGTATGTGATTCAATCCAATCCATTATTTTCGTCATTTATCATTCCATATCAGATGTTATCATGGTGCGATCTCATTTTTCTTATTTTCAAGGTGTTTATCTAAAATTTTGATTACTCTAATTGTGGATTAAATCAAATCCCAATAATGGATTACTGTACCAAAATAAGAATGAGGAAGAAAGTCTATATGTTTTTTCCTCAATATTGCATCATTTATATAATTTTTTGTTCTACCATGCATCGGACCTTCCAACATCTCTCCTAATTTATGAAACATCATAAATTAAATTCATTAACATTAAACTAGAGTCTCACTAGACACCCCTGTGTTAGTTATAGGTTGTAACCTCAACTTGGTACATCCCTTTGGGCATTCCATATTATATTTCTCATTATTCGTTGGTTTTAATCAACCAAAAAACATCTTAGTTATGTTTGGTTTGACTCCTAAGAAAATGAATTTGATTAAATGTTAGAAAACCTTTTATTTTAATTATAAAAAGGTTTGTAAACTCACATGGTCTTTATCAGTTTTGATTAAAATGAATAACAAAATGGTTTTATTTTATAAATTCATGGATACTTACTTGCCTCTAGTTAGGGGAAGATGAATTTGAATTAAATGAATTTTTAATCGGTTTAATACTATTTGGAGACCTCATTGTCATTTATAAATTAAATGATAAATGGAATAAATGAAATCAAATGGTGAATCAAAATTGATATTCTCCATGGCCTATTTTTTATTAAATATAGGAAACCTTATTATTTCGGACCTTTTTATTATTAAATGAGTTGTAAAACTTTATCCAGAATTGGATTACCAAGGGAATTACTTGACCACTCAGAGGATTCCACCCTAATTCACTGGTCCGACTGCTGGGTGGGATACCACACTATAGGTCCAGTGAATATCTTATCTATATATGAAATCTATAGTGTGGTACTAATGATCCAGTTACATATCCTAAAAATTTTAAATTCCTTGGATAATATATCTGGATTTAGCTTGAGTTCCTTGGACACGAGAGGCTATAGATTACCATATTTGGTTCCAAATAATGCTTAGCATGAGATTACTTGCGACACAACTCCTTGAACATTGTTATAAACTTTAATAGTGGAATTATAGGGATTTCTCCTATGTATTACACTTAGACCCCTATATCATAACTGGATGAGTTATGAATCTGAGGTCATGGATGCCTTGGTTTCACCTTAAGTCCTTCTTTATTATAATATTTATCGTGATATTCCTTATTTAAAGTATGATACCCCAATCATATCTATTCAACGTGTTGATGTCCAGGATCTAAGAATCATTTCCTAGTTAGTGTATGTATATCTATTTATTTTTATTCCATGTAGTGCTAATATATACTTGATGGAATGATTAGAGACATTCCAACTTAGGATGAAACTGGTATGGTTGACTAGGTGTTGTTGAGGCACCTAAACTGACTTATTTACATTTATATTCTTGAAATGACTTAATTTTTTATACCTACATAATATTTAATTTATATTCATATAATGGGATGAACTAAATTCATTTTTTGGTTTCCTACAGAGTATATCCATCACCCTATTTAGGATGTTATTTGGTACCCAAACTGATATCATCTAGTTGCAGGTTCAGGTTTATGGATGATGCTATGCGCTATTATGTTTTTACATGTGATCTTAAGAGAACAAGACTAATCTATTGTTCTAGATTCTCATGGATATAAACATGTGAATTTTTTAATTTCATTACACATTATTATTTATTATCTTCTGTATGTTTATTGTTGTACATTGTAGTATGTTCATGGAAGATAATTTATTCAATTATTATTATTATCTTTAGATGAATTGCTATTATTATACTTTTTTTGTTCTATTATTGTATATACCAATATTATTATCTAATCATGATGATATAATGTCACCACCATACCATTATTAGACCCTATATTCTAGTTGGTATCCTTTGGTATATAGGGAGGTGCACTTGAGGTGATGTGACCAACCTATTTGGGGCATCGATTTAGTGTATCCTGAGTTTGTACATCATAAACTGGTATCAAATATTTTTTCATATTGTATTATTATTTTGGTATAGTTGTTATGAAACTAGTAATGTATCAACACTTGGTAAATAGCTTTTCTCTAGGTCTATCCAACCCATGCATGAGGGAAAGATCAAGTTTCTAGGGATAAGACCATTGTTCAGGCTATTGTTATTAAAGTCGATTATTATTTCAACTTGGGTAAATGTTATACTTCTTATGGTTATTGATTTATGGATTGTTGAAATTAACTTATTGTCTCGGTATGGAAAGGGAAAAGGGTGCAAACATGCATCATTATAGGAACATAGAGATTCATATTCCATAGATATTCCATGCCATATAAATTTCTTTGTAAATTGCATAATGCATGCTTATTTGTGTACCATCTTAGAAGATTATTTAACATGATTTTCTATATAACATGCATGTGTGATTTATCAGCATGATTTTTTGTTTATCATCCATTAGTGACTTTTTATCATGCTTTATTTTATACCATGTTTGGGTGTTTTACCATACCTTCTGTGATTATTTCCAGGTTTACTCATAGTATTGAAGTTATAGAATTCCTTGATATTATTATGATATATGATTGGTTATTAAAGTGTTTGTATCAATGAAAATGGTTTTTCCCATATATCTTGATAGTGTCACCTTAATTAACCAATCATTTCATGTTTGAGCTACGAAACATTGGTTTTATGGGTAAAAACATTAATGGTTGCGATTATAAGGGTGCCAAAGTTTCAATTTATTTGGTGTATAAGAACTCTATAAATTGAAAACAGTGACCCATACAATTGAACCATCACATATTGACTTGTTATACCTTGATACTGAAGGAAAAAAAACTATTTTTAGATTCTTGAATTATAATTTTATCTTATGAAGGGAATCAAATTTATCAATTGGGAATGTTTTTTCATCTATTTCAACCATAATGGTTATATATATATTCTAAATTGGAATTATTAAAAAAAATGGTTTCCTTTATGAAGGATAGTACCTATATTACTTGGACATGGTGAACCATATAAATAAATCCCTAATTGAAAAATTAGACCCAATTAGTGTAGTTGGGGATGTTTCTTTTGAGATAAACCCATCATGGGTGTGTTAAACATTGAATGAAAGGACTATTATGGGTTGTACTTAACTGAACACATATTTATCTAGTTGTACCCATGGAACTTAACCCCATGATGGAATTATTATGCTGATGGTATGATTATTTAATGTGTTTAAATTGGCTTATATAGTGCTATATATAAATTTATGCTGACATATTACTTGACTAATCCCATTTAAGGGATAAAGGACCTCTTATCTACTTTTGATATTTATTATTATGAAGAGTTAGTTAATTAAAATTCCAATTACAACCTAATGAGAGTTTTCTAATATATGTTTTAGTTGAAATATTCTTTAACCGAGCCCAATTTTGAGGACTTAAGGCTAAAGAAATGATTAAAATAAAATTATGAGATAATTTTCCTATAACATTGCATGGCATCAGATGAATAAAGTTCATAGTGTTGTATTACTTGAAAATTTATACTTTTTATTACTTATATGTTATCTATTTAAAATGTTGTAATAAATGAGAATCAGTTAAATTCCTTAAATTAAACCTTATATAGGTATCTATAGCATGAACCCTCAGGTAAGGGTTAGCTTCAGTTTTCCTTGAGAGACACTTAAAATGGGAATGTGATTGTTTCCCATAGGTCAATGTAGACTTCATTTATGCTAGTTCTTTATGTTAAGGTATTTACTGTAGAGCCAAGTTACATCTCAGTCATAAATATAGTTTAATATTCAGACCCCTATGTTTACATAGGGGTTAGTCTGGTGTAGGTGGTTCCCTTTAAAATAAATGATTTGATAAATTTTATGAGAAATATTGTATGTGAGGTGTCTTTCATATACCATTTGTCATGAGTAAGACTCTATATAATGGAACAACACCCCCGAGTATAAAGGTGGTGGTTTGGTGAGTTAATCCTTGAGGGGGGGGGGGGTCTTGTATATGGATACCATTGAGTGGACGCTCTATATCCTTTATGTTATCATTATAACCGTTCAGTGAGAACTCATATATTTTTATGCCCATTGATGATCAGGGCATGGTATACCAACACTTGGTTGGGGATGTCATCACACCTATGTCTAATGGATTAAAACTTTATAGGTTGATGCATACTTACCTATTTCAATTTATCCTCTTATAAAAGTGTTTTTAAGAACATTTAATGCTATATAATAAATACATGTAAATGGAATATGTTTCTCATGTGATAAACCTTAAGGTTAGGTGGTTAGACTTAGTGGACCTATTTTGAGATTAATACATAGGGTTAGGGGGAGGCATTGATGAATATACTTTTGAATCTAACTATATTAGGTTAATTGATTTTTATTTTATTAAGGATAAGCTGTGCGAGAATCTAGTTAGGGGTTTATGTTTTCCTTAAAGGTAATGAGATTTGTTTCAAAATCATTCAAGACCGATGAACAGATGGTTCTTGGGTTTTATAATATAGGAATATGGATGCCTCTGTTTTTCATGGAATCACTGAGGGTGAATGGATATAAAAATTATCAACAATTGGAAAGACTATTTGAGTTCCTGGATCAATTGACTAGTGGTTTTGTGGTTAACTCTTTCTTCTTGGAAATGAAAAGGTAAGGTAGGAAGTCGTTCAATAAATCGTGTTAGGTGAGATGCCCAATTTTTAAAAAGATTTCCACAGGAAATTAAATCATAATGAATACTGATGTGCTATGTAATATGGTTAGTTTTAACTATTGATGAATGAATCTTAGAGTTGATAGTTTTTATTTTCAATTACGTGGGATGGTATAGTACACCCACTATGAATGATAAGTTAATTCACACAGATTACACATGATAAATCTTTGAAACTAGATGTCGGTAAATGATTAGGTGTTAGCCAAGGACCAATGATTACAAATAAATAGTTCTTAAAGGCATGGTGACCTGGATTTCTGGGATAAATATTATAAATAACCTTTTAAGAAGGACTAATTTGGAAATTCACCATGTGAAGTGAGACGGTTGGCCCATGATTGAACCTTGGCATGCTCGGTTGGAAGATATTGTATTAGAAGATAATTAAAGGCATGCATCACCATTTCTAACAGGAGAATAGATTGGAAAAAATACACACACATGATGGTGGAATATCAAGGTTATCCTAATCAGAATAAATCATGAACAATATATTTACATCATTTTGAGTACTTGTCTATAATTTATTAGGGTTTGATGGAGAGTCTCCTTAGAAGTTCTCATCTATGAGCTGTCTCAAAACAATCCAAGTGGTGCATACTATTCTATTGACTATTTAAGGGTGGTGACCCTAATAATGATGTGAATATTAAAAAATGACTTGGAACCATTATTGGGTAGTGGGAATGTTTGATGTATGTTTCTTACTTTAGAACTCGGGAGTGATATGACACTTAACCATGCAAGTTATTTATACAGGAGGGATGAGGGATGGGTTATTGTAATCAGTAAATCATATTGTAGGGTCATTACAATTATTCCCCAATGTTGGGGAGAATGAAGTCTATTAATATATGGTGACCCTCATGTATGTAGGTTCGCGGGATCTTTACAAAAGTCGGGTGATGGTAATTTTGGTACTTTTATACCATTTGATAAATAAAATCATATATTGATAGAATTATTATTAAATTCTAGGTATATATTCGATTATGGATTTGGATGAAATCCAGATGTTGGAATTAATCCCTAGGTAGATTATGATGATCCATAAATGTTGGATGGATAGATTCTTAGGTTCTAGTATGATAAAGGTATTGGTCAAGATATAATTCAACTAAGAGACATCACCAAATTTTGGTTATAGGATTCATCGAGTGTGCTTACTGTGGTCTTGTTATACCTTGGGATAAAGTATTATAATCAATTTTAGTGATTTATTAGTAGTTAAATTTGAGTGTTCTTATAATTAGTCAACCGAGGGTGTTTCAACTTGAGTTTATTCAAATTATAGACTCGTTCGGTTAGAAACCACATCAGGTATGCCATGGTTATTTGAGAGATTTATTCTAAAATCCAACATGGGATATTCAAGGAAAATATGGAATGACCAGTTTGAGTTTGGTTGATTAGAGTTCGACTATTTTGATCAAATCTAGGACCAGAGGTAGTGTACTAATGATTAATTTGATAAACTTTCCATGTGATTTTATAGGATGGTAAAGAAGTTTTAAAATAGAAAATTATGATGGTGGGAGGACCGTGACTCAAAATTGGTAGAAAGTAATATAGGATCAATGGTGGGAAGCACCATATATTTTTTGATTAAAAGGGATGATGATTAGATTGTGTCTTAGGTTAGGTGGACTCATGTATGTTTTGTCTTAGTGTTCTGATGGTGGTTATGAGTGTTGGATTGGTTTTCCACAGCTCAGGTTTTGTATACTTAAAGTTATGCTTAGAGGTGCATTAGTCATTTAGAAATCAAAAAAAACTTTTTGAAAAAAGCTTAATGACCTTAGTAGGTCAGGTGTTATTTTCATTGTTCCCCAAGGCTTCTTAGGGATGATAAGTTCTATGGCTGGGATGTTGTAAGATATTGTATTTTTGACCAATTAAAAATTCTAATAGAATATGATATTTTCATTCAGTGAATGGTGAAAATGTTAATATAAGAAAAATAATGTAAATATAATCATTTAAATGATTTAAAGTGTTTTTTAATATGTTTTTTAAGTCCTAATAGGTGTATTAGGTGTTCTGTTATGTTTTGGGAGCATTAGGCTTCGAAATTCAAATTCTTGGAAATACAATGGGAGGCGTACATATAGAACATGGATAGTGATAACCATGCCCATTAATTGTGAAGGTCCTAGAGGGTGTCCCATAGTTTTTCAAACCATGAACCTGAGCCTTCGCTACTGTGAGATATTTCTATAAAAAATCAAGAGGTGTACCACATGGGTTATGAAAGGTTTGTCTAATAGTTTTCTATTTATGCAAGGTGTGAGTGTCTTTGGAAAGAGGAACCATGTGGATCATGTATGGTTTCCAAACCATGTGACCAAGATGTGTGGATATTCAAAGTTGGAAAAATGATGATTCCCACCACCCCTTGTTACTTTTCTCCTCACTTATCCTTCAAATTTCATGTAGAACACCTCTGTTAGCCACATGAGCTTCTACTTCTCCTCCAAGGTATTCTTTGAGCTATATCCCACATTTAATGTTCGATTCAATATATTTTAGTCATGTTATATTATTATCATTAAGTTATTCAATACTCTTCTTTAGTTTCATAGTTTATCTTTTCATATTAGATGTTATCTCTAGGCGATCTTATTTTTTCTTTTTATGATGGGTTTGTCTAATATTTTAATTTCTCTAATTGTAACTCTAATGAAATCCTGATAATGGATAAGTAGACCATCCTAAGCACAAAGTAGGTGGTATGTATTCTTTTCCCAAAAATATTCATTGTTATTAAAATGTGATATTGTGTCATGTGCTTAATAGTTTGGGCCTCAATACTAATTTATGAAACACCTTAAAATAAATCTTTAGACCTTACAGATGATGCTCTCTAGACTCACATGACATGGTTGGATGTTGTAACCTCAAATTGGGACCCTATTTATTATTATGTTCCTTATTTAAAGAATAAACCATAACATATATCTTCATTATGTGGATTCATAGGCTATAAAGGGTTGAGTCCTAACTGGTGTGTGTATATATCTACTTATTTATTCCTTATTATAATTATATATACATGATGGAATGTTCAAAGGTATTTTGTATTAGGATGAGGTAGGTATGGTCAGTCAAGTGTCCTTGACACACCTGAGACAACTTGTTTACATTTATATTATATCTTTAGCTTTCTTTTGTTATACTTACACAACAGTTCTTTTGTATTGATGGAAGAGAATTAATTAGACACCATTAGTCGTGGAATACTGATTATATCTCACACCCTATTTTGGATTCCATTTGACACCTAGACTTATATCATATGGTTTTAGGTTTGGGATCATGGATCTTGATATGTTCTGTAACATTTGTACATGGGAGATTCAAAGAATAGGATTGGGCTAGTGCTCTAGATGCTAATGGAATGGCCTTTGGGTTTTTTAATTTCATTACACATTCTTATGCAGTACCTTATTCATGTTTATTCCAATACATTATAGTATGTTAATGCAATATCATTTATTCAGTTATTATTATCTTACACTTCTTTGTTCATCTACTTTCATTTTTCATTACTATATATTCCACTGCAATACATTAATCATGAAGGTATAGTTTCACCAACATACCACCATTACATCCCACTAATAGTCAGTAGACTCTGGCGTAAGGGTAGGAATTCTTGAGTCCATGTGACTGACCAGATTGGGGCACCATTTTGTTGTCTCTCAGGTCGGGATGTTACACTTTCCTTAGAGTATTTCCCAGTGCATGTCTTACACATGGGTAAGAAAACCATGGGAAAATCATTGTATATAGCTTTAAAATTTGATAGTGTTGTTTCACATAATTGTTTCATTATTTTCAAAACCATGAAAAGTGTACAAGTGTTTATTTTTTCTTTTGATTTGAACTATCCCAATATTTAAGGAGGTGTTACCCCTTTTTTTCTTCTCTAAGTATAGCCACGGCTAGATTCACATGAGGGATATCCTTACTCCATTCCCTTTTAATATCAAATCCCCATTATTTATTTTCATGTGAATTTATCTAAGTAAATACCTCCATTATTCTTGGTTTCCTCTCTCCTTATACCCCTATCCCTTCTCTTATAATTTTATCTATCTCCCACAAAACCTTGTACCATTAAAGTTAAAATTTGGGGTTTAGGATGGTTTATTCATTGTGGTTTTATTTCAATGGATTTCTTAGAGTCCTATGAATCTTATTGGAGTGTAATTCATCATAGGTGGAAACATCCAACTAGATTTTAATTTAACTGAGGTAGATGTTTTATGAATTTTCTTAAATTGGTATATCATTGCGTGATAGGTGATTTTGAATTCTCTAATTTTTTAATTAAAATTATATGTGATTCTTTGATCAGTTTTCCGATGTTTTAAAGGAGGATTTCATTTGGTATAAATATTTCCCTGGATTTTCAAGTATCTTATTAAATTATAAGTATTTGTAAAAAAAATAAAAGAACTGTTTTATGTAAAAATTTGATTGTTGAAAATGTTTTGATATCATTTGGGTCGAGAATTAAACTAGAATGTTGTTTTTGAGAATCTGATGGAATTTAATGAAAAATGTGTCTTTTATTTAATTAATTTCAAATTGGTTTAAAGTATATGGTTTTTCAATAAAAATTAGAAATTTATTTCAAATGTTTTCTTTTAAATAATGGTTTGAATTGTAAATTGAAACTAGTAAGTTATGAATTGTAATCTCAGGTTTTTTTTTCATAAGGCCCATTTATAAATTTTAATTGGATTTCAAAATAGTGAGGTGTGTGATACCATTTTATGAACCTTGTTAAACTATGACCCCTAAGGGATATATTGTTGTTACTTTGATATGGATTGTGGCTTGAGGGTAATGGTTACTATTATATGTTATTGGGGATGTTTCTTGTGAGGGTGTAGTAGTGAGGTCATATTTACTTCTTTTATCGATGTTTGTGATTTCTCACTTTCTACTTATTGACTTGTGTATGGATAATTGGTGTCTTATTAAGGGATTTGAGATGGTTACTATCTAGTTCTAGTTAGATAGACTAGCCCCCACATATGAATGGATTTACCTAGGACATGATGGGAGTTCCATTGGTTGGGCTAGTTGAGGGAAGCCGAATGGTTATAGACATAAATATTCATCAATAGACCTGTATAAAGTACTAAACTAAATAATTCTAGGATCACCTACTAGAATGTTTAGTAATTTTCTATTTTACATTATGAGTTTTCTTATGGAACATTATTTCCTTGTGTTTCATAGTTTGATTGGAACACATGATAGTATGTCTTTCCCTTTTGTACACCCTTTATTTTGTGATGTGGTGTCATGGTGCATTACTATGTTATTATTTCATTTGGTTAATTTTAATTAAAATGATTTCAATGTATTTAAAGAGGCCATGTTTTGTAAAGACACTTCAAAATTGGTTTTAATATGGGTGGTCTGAAGTGAAAATGGGTTGGGACCCGAAAATGGTTTTTAAGTGATTTTTTTTCATTTAAGATAAAGAAATGGAAATTTATAAAAAATAAATTTATTATTGGATTTTATGTTTCTATATTTAGAATACAAGAAAAATATATTATTGATATGTTTTTTCAAACTAATATAAAATTTAAGGTAATTTATAATGAATTTAATAAACTTATGCGTTCTTACATAATGGTCTCTACTTTTCTCACACAATGAATACACCACTTAGTATACGTTGTTCTTTCAAAAAATATTTTAAGTTCCATATTAAGTGTTGACCTCACCTGTTTTGATAATATCAATTATGTTTCAATATGCTTTAATAATCCCAAATAATGTTTATCTTTATAATAATTATTTCTTCAATATATGACATTATATTATTAAGTTGATAAAATATCAAAATGATCATTGGAATTTCTTAATCAACGGTTATCTATGTCTCTACTTGTTTAGAAATGTTACTGACTCAATCTGAATATGATTTGCATAGAACAGATAAGTATTAAGTGTTGAGTCACTGTTACAGACCTACTGATACATAGTATAATGATAAGTAAAGGTCACTGATAGACCATGATTCCTGTGACACAAGGTCACTGGTACATAGCTACTGATACGGGCAGATCTACTGATACAAATAGACAGACAGACAGCTACCGATATGAAGTTACCGATACAAGTCTACCGATACGGGAAGATCTACTGATACAAACAAATAAACAGACCTACCGATACAAGAAAGTGACTAATATAAACAAGATACCGATAAAAACCGTCTACCAATACAAGAATGTCTCTAGTATGGGTCATTGATATAGGAGTTACCGATAGAAGGAGCTACCGATAGAAGGAGCTACCTATAGAAGGAGATAACGATTCAAGTGGCCTACCATTTTAAAGAGTAACAACTACCGATACAGACCTACTGACTCAAGTCCACTGATACAAGCTCACTATTACTAAGAGCTACCGATGGAAACCAATCAGTATATCTCTAAACTCTATTACTATTATTTTATTTAGAAATGGTCATATTTGGTACGTTTAATGCAACTGCTATTAATTAAATAATGTCTGGTGAATATCAAGGAACTGTACCTCATACCTACAGAAGCAATCATGCTTTTTGTCTACCACTTGAGCTATAAAAGAAAAGAAAATAGCCGCACAAAAAAGAGTGTGAGAAAAGAAGGGAAAAAGCTGCTTGGTGTGGTGATATACGAAGATATGCATCTGATACAAAAAGAACATATGCACCAGAGCTTGCTTAAAGAAGAGAAGAACTTTTTCTGGAAGTTGGGGGACATTTCTGTGCTGCAAAGACTACTGAAACCTCGAGAAAAACATCAATACAAGGAAGTCTAGGAATAGAACTACGACAGTCTCTTTCTTAGAAAAATCCAGAGAAGGACTCAAACAACATATACTCAATATAAAAAGAGTCCAAAGCTGCATTACCATCACATAATGCCTTCTAAACCCATCTCATATTTATCAGCTATGTTGTGATTTTCTTATTTACTTTTTGAGTACTCTATGTGATTCTGTTCATATTAGACACACACTGACTCTTGAGCATAACTAGAGGATATCTAGAATCCTCACTCAAACCTTTTGAATCCTTTGAGTTACCACAATTAATTGTGGTAGAGGTCAAGTGTGACCAGGATAGCCTGTATGCTATTGTTTTTGTTTTCCCACGTAGAACTATGGTAGAGTTCTTAGTACCTGGACAGTCTTTGTACTGTTGTTAACCCTGATCCAGGGTGTGGATCAAAGTTTTATATTAACTGTTAGAGAGGACTAAGTCTCGGCTTGAGACTAAACCTCTTGGTTAAAACTGATGTGCTTGTTTATTTGGGTTAAAACTATACATCATATTCCACTGAAAAGTACATTAAATATAAATATGTTTTTAAGTTACTCTGATAGTTAAAATAGCAAGTGTTTATAACTTTTGTTAGCTAGTAAGTTAGTTTCAAAAGTTAATTAATATTCAGATTCTGTTAACTAAGAAATAATACATCTCTTGAGAAACTAATTGAAAACTTACAATCATTATAAATTTACTATAGTTTAATTTTTATTTTTATTTGGGGTATTTTAATCATAATGTTTTTAACAGAAATTTTAATTAGAACTCAATTCACCCCCCTCTTGAGTGTCCACTCCGACCAACATTTGGTATCAGAGGATTGTTATTAATAAAGGATTTCCAAATAATCTGTTTTTCAACTGTGATTTTAGTTATATCTTAAAGTTCTTAAATTTCTGTTAGTTATAAATTTTATCTCTTTAAATATATTTTCTAAAATAAAATTATGGATAATATACTAGAAGGTGTTTCTACCAACATGACACCTTTATTTAATGGTGGTAATTATGCTCAATGGAAAATCAAAATGAGAATTAATTTAGAAAGTGTAGGATTTGACATCTGGTATGCTATAGATTCTGAGTATGAAATTCCAAAAAACTACTAGAGCTACTTGTGATGATGCTCCAAAATCTGATTACAATAATAACTGTAAAGTAATGAATGCTGTGTATTGTGCTTTAGGAGAATAATAATTTAATCGAATTTCTGCTTGTAAAACAGCTCATGAAATCTGAGACACTTTGGCTTTTTTTCTCATGAAGGAACAACTAATGTGAAAAAAATGAGATTAAACACTTATACTATTAAATATGATAATTTTAAAATGAGACCTGATGAATCTATTTCTGATATATTTCTCAGGTTCAATGAGATTTTTAACACTATGGGATCGCTGGGAAAAGCTGTTCCATAAAAGGATAAAATCATGAGATTACTTACATGTCTTCGAGAAAGATGGAGAGGCACATCAGTCTCAATAAGAGAATCATGTGACATAATTTCACTACCTATTAAGGAGCTAATTGGTAAGTTGATGATGTATGAAGAATAGATGAAGGTAAACAAAGAGGAAGATGATGAACCAAAGAGGAAGTCAGTGGCATTTAAGTCTACTACCTCAAAGAGTAAGGACAAGGAGAAAGTTCACATACCTACTGAAAGCTCAACAAGAGGAGGTTCAGATTCTGATAGTTAGGAAGAGATGGCTCAAATAGCCAGGAGATTCAAGAAAATCTATAGGAAGAATATTTTTTCTTCAGAAAACCAAATCATAAGGGTAAGTATGACCAACGAGGTGATTGGAAGAATGATTGGAAGAAAGATGATAAGGATGATGAGATAGTGTGTTATGATCATAAAAGGAAATGCCACATTAAGGCTGACTGTCCAAAATTGAAGTTTAAGAAGAAATATGATTATAAGGACAAAAAATATAAGAAAGCTATGAAGGCAACATGGAGTGCTTCATAAGACAGCACAAGTGAGTCTGAGGTTTCTAAATCTGAAAAGAATCATTCCAACATGTGTTTCATGACTAATACTTCTGAGGAGACTTTCTCGAAGAGAACCTGTAGGAAGACATGGTACTTGGAGAGTGGATGTTCAAGACACATGATAGTATATTTTTCATGCTTCAAGAGCTTAATCAAGGTTGATGGAGGGAATGTCACCTTTGGTGATAATTCCAAAGGAAAAATCATCAGCTTAGACCAGATTGGTAACACTGATTCAATTTTAATTTCTAAATTAGTATTTGTAGATGGATTAAAATACAACCTGTTAAGAATTTATCAGTTGTGTGATTATGGTTTCAATGTTAAATTTTAAAATGATGCTTTCAATGTATTTGATTCTAAAAATGTTTTGGTATTTACTACCTTGAGAAATAAAAATGTATATGCTGTAGATTTAAATTCTTTAGACAAACAAAAGGTTACTTGTTTAAATGATTTTCATAAAGAGTATTGGATTTGGCATAGAAGATTATGACACTGCAATATTCATTCACTTAAGAAACTAACTTAGAAAAATTTAATTAGATAACACCTCAACTAAAATTTCCAACAGACAAAGTTTTCACTCCCTGTCAAAAGGGAAAGCAACATAAAGTTGCATTCAAATTAAAGAAATAAGTTTCAACTTCTCAACCTCTCGAGTTGGTTCACAAAGATTTATTTGGACCATCCAGAGTTTCTAGTTTAAATGGGAAGCCCTATGTTTATGTCTTAACAGATGACTTTTCTAGATATACATGGGTATATTTTATCACTCCCAAAAGTGAAGCTTGATCGTACTTTATTAAATACTCCAAGTCTATAGAGAACCTTAGTAGACTTAATATTAATATCTAGAAAAGTGATCATGGACGTGAGTTTGAAAATCATTAATTTGAATCATACTTCTCACACAATGGCTACAATCATAATTTCTATGCCACTAGGACACCTCAACAGAATGGTGTAGTAGAATGAAGGAATAGAACCCTTCAAGAAATTGCAAGAACTATGCTTAATGAGTATGACTTACCTGTTTATTTTTGGACTGAAGATATTAATACAGCTTGTTATATTATAAATAGAATATTGATTAGACCTGTTCTTAAAAAGACCCCTTATGAACTATGGAATAATAGGAAGCCTAAAGTCAGTTACTTCAGAGTTTTTGGTTGAAAAGTTTTTATTCTTAATACTAAGGATAACCTTGACAAGTTTTCTTCTAAAAGTGACGAGGTATTATTTCTAGGTTACTCTATAACCATTAAATCTTATAGAGTCTTTAAAAAAAGAACCAAATGTGTGGAAGAATAAGTATATATAAAATTTGATGAAACTGAACCGCATGAACCTAAGCCTTCTCTTGAAAATCTTGAAGAAGATCTGTCTATACTGGACCTTAATGATATAATCAGTGAACCTGCAGTAAAAAAAAGTAATTCTGGAAATTTTCCAGAACCTAATTCTGTTGGAATCGAAGCTACAGAAGATCCTGAAATTTCTAGTCCTACCTTTACCAGATCAACTAAGATTCTAATGGGCTATCCTTTAGATGCAGTAGTAGGTAATCTTGATATAGGGACACAAACTAAAGCTTCTCTAAGAAATCAGGTTGAACATCAATACTTTCTTTCACAGTTAGAACCTAAAAATATCAATGATGCAATCAATGATGAATTTTGGGTAATAGCTATGCAAGAAGAATTAAATAAATTTGAAATAAAAAATGTCTGGGAATTAGTTGACAGACCTAAGTACACCATGACCATAGGCACTAAATGGGTTTTTAGGAATAAAGTTGATGAATCAGGAAATATCATTAAAAACAATGCAAGGCTAGTTGCACAAGGGTATAGTCAAAAGGATGGAATAAACTATGAGGAAACCTTTGCACCTGTAGCTAGATTAGAAGCCATTAGGATTATACTAGCCTATGATGCTCATCTGAATTTCATTTTATATCAAATGGATGATATATGTACTTTTCTAAATGGTTTTATAATTGATGATGTTCTTGTTTAACAACCACCTGGATTTACTAATCCTCATTTTCCAAATCGAGTTTTAAATCTCTCTAAAGCATTATATGGTTTAAAACATGCTCCATGAGCTTGGTATGATAGACTTAGTAAGTTTCTTATTTCAAAAGGTTTTTCTAAAGGGATTTCTGATCCAAATCTCTTTATCAAAATAATTTATAAATATGTTTTAATGGTGCAAATCTATGTTGATGATATTATTTTTAGATCTTCTAAAAATGCTTTGTGTATTGATTTTTCAAAGAGTATGAAAAATTAATTTGAAATGAATTTAATGGGAGAACTTAAATATTTTATTGGATTTCAGGTTTTTTAAAATGAAAACGGTATTATTTTAAATCAAAATAGATATAAAATGGATCTCTTAAAATGTTTTGGTTTGGATATTATTAAGGAAAGTGATACACCTATGAGTACTATTTGTAAGTTGGATGCTGATGACACTGGAAAATAGGTGGATCAAACCAACTACAGAGGTATGATTGGGAGTCTGCTCTGTCTTACAGCTAGTTGACATGATATTATGTTTAGTGTTTGTATGTGTGCAATATTTCAAGCTAATCCAAAAGAGTCACACTTGCTTGCTATTAAATGAATTTTCAAATATCTTAAACATACTACTAACTTAGTATTATTTTATCCAAATGGACAATCATTCGATTTAATAAGTTTTTCAGATGCTGAATTTACTAGTTTCAAGTTAGATAGAAAGATAACTTCTGGAACATGTCATATTCTTGGAAAGTCCCTAGTATCTTGGTGTAGTAAAAAGAAAAATTCTGTTGCATTGCCTACTGCTGAAGCAGAATATATTGCTGCTGGTAGTTGTTATGCACAAATTCTGTGGATGAAACATACCTTATTGGACTGCAGATATCAGTTTAGACATGTATCTATAAGTTGTGATAACACTAGTGCAATTAATATTTCCAAGAATCATGTATCTCACTCTAGGACCAAACACATTGATGTAAGGAGCCAATTTTTGAGAGATCATTACCAAAAGGGGGATATTACTCTTGAGTATTTAGGTACTAAACATCAATTAGCTGACATTTTTACCATTCCCTTAAGTTCAGATAGGTTAAGTTACATTAGACATGAGTTAGGAATGATATACTTTGTAGAGTCTAATCCTCACCATTAGCCTAATCCTCACCGTTAGCCTAATCATCACCGTTATCCTAATCCTCACCGTTAGCCCAATCCTCACCGTTATCCTAATCCTTATCGTTGGCCTAATCCTCACTGTTAGCCTAATCCTCACCATTAGCCTAATCCTCACCGTTAGCCTAATCCTCACTATTATACCTCACTGATATGAACCTCACCATTATAACTCACTGCTATGAACTTCACTGTTATACCTCACGGGTATGTACCTCACCGTTATCCCTCACTGGTATGAACCTCAACGTTATTCCTCACTGGTATGAACCTCACGGTTATACCTCACTGGTATGAACCTCGCCATTATACTTCACTATCATTGGACCTCATCGTCAGAAATCCCCACCGGTATGTGTTACCATTAGGTGGCACTATTTTAAACTTCGTACCTTTAGCCACCAGAATCTGTATCGTTTTCATTATACTTATTATACTTTATTTATTTTTTCATTCCTATGTGATAAAACATAATTCTTAGCTGCTTCTCAATCCACCTCAAACCCTTTACCTTCAAGCATTATCTCCCAAACCTTCATTTCTCTCAAACCCTAAGCCTCGTGATTCGCATAATGGAAAGAGTGAAGAGGCCTTCTGACAGCGAAATGAATGATGAGCGAAATGCCAAGAGACTCAAAGGAGATTCTAGTGTGGTAGTGAAGTAAAGAAGCCTACAAATACGCATCTCATTAAAAGGTAAATAGTTGTCGAGAAAGAGATATGCGTGGAATGGTTGATGACCAGTAAGTCATTGATTTTAAAAGTGCTTGAAGAGGAGAAATGGGTGGAGTGATTCTCGAATAACAATGGTCCTTATTATCCGAAGCTGGTAAAGGAATTCTATGAGTTTTTTTTGTTTTGTTAAATCAGAAGATGCTAACAGGATGATATCAGTAGTGAATGACATGAAAATATATTTTTCATCTATTGAGTGGGATGAGTGCTTGAAAGTTACACATGAAGAAGAGTTTGGGTATTTTCCAAAATCAGTACCTCCTACCAGTGACATCTTTGAGTATGAAGCTTCTTTAAAATAATTAACTAGAAATGGTACACCAAGAAAGGTAGTTGAAACAAAACTGAATGGAGAGACCCTATTGCTATTTAAGTTCATTCATCATTTGTTGAGTCCAAGAAGATGAGATTTTGAAAATATAAAATTCCAAGACATATTCTTGTTATATGTGCTAAGGCAGAGCGTCAAAGTGAATCTGTGTAGGCTTCTGATGATTCAAATTGAAAAAATGACCAGGATGAAATCAAAAACTAATACTCAATTCTTTGGAAATATTATTTCTATAGTGATCAAGGTAAGAGGTGTGGCTATGTCTTAGGATGAGACTGTGGTTATGAAAGACAAAATTGTTATTACCAAATCTGTTTGTAAATACATGATGATTAATTGGAATCCATGGAGAATAGAAAGGTTCAGTTATGAATGGAAGTTGTACGATAAGTTTAATCTTGTGGATCATCCTTCTAGGCCTAAGGATGTGAGAGATCCAGGTCTAGGACCTGATGAAAATGAACCTGCATATATCATTGAGGATGATACTGATGAGGAGGATACCTCTATAGCTGATGTAAGGGATCCAGACTTGCCTCCAAGTCCAGTTGTTGATGTTGTATCATCTGAATAGGAAACAGTGTTAGAAGTAAGCAATGAAAAATCCCCTATTGATGAGGAAGACCATCCTGCTCCATAGAATGAGGAATAAGTATATGAAAATAGAGAATATGTTTCTGATAGTTTATATGTGAGTATAATGAGCTTAATTTCACTGATTGGAAGTTATGTTGTACCTAATGAGGCTGTTTTGGTTGAGCTGACAGAACCTGTACCCATTCCTGATGAGCCTCCTATTGGTGAAAAGGATATGGTTTTGGAAGATTCTTTTGATGAAGTCCTACCTGCTGAGGCTGCTATTAATGTACATATACAAGAGAATGCACAGATTGAGGGGGAGCATCCCACCAGACTTGGTACTGTATAAGTAGCTCATGATATTGAAGACTGGGTAGAAGACCCAGGTTTTATAGTTTGTGGGTTGTATTATCCTAATTCTGAAAATGAGACTCTCGTCAACAAACTAGAAGTTAATTATAATATCCTTTCTGAGTTTTTACCTGAGGATGTGGTAAGAAAAAATGATCTAGATTAGTTGAAGTCCGATATTAAGACCTCTTTTGTGGAAGTGAAAAGAATAATGGAATACTCATTAATATCATCCATTCAATCTGTTATGCATGACTCTATGGCAAGTATTGTGTCAGAAAGAGCACATGTAGTTGTGCTTGACAATCTAGTTACTAAGGCTGATCCTGAATCTTTAAAGGCTAATTTGAAGGTGACATGGACTACATCTATTATAGGCTTAAAGAGCTACTTTGTTAATGAGATGAGAAATATGGAAAAATCTTTAGAAATCTCTCTTGGTTGTCTGGTGCCAGGCCCTATGATAGAGATTATGAATGAGATAAGAGTATCTCATACTCAGATTGAGTGCTGGAGAAGAGATGTTATTGCCTTAGAAGTAGTTTGTTTCTTCTTGAACTACCTTGAGTAGTTCTCAAACTCAAATGATGCTGATATCAATTACATTAAAGGTATAGTAAGGAAATTTGTGTATGTCTTTGATGCTTTTAAGAAGTCTGTCAAAGAGCATGTGAGCACCCAGGATTTGGTTGTCCAGAAGATGATAAGCAACATGACCCAATAATTCAAAGAGACTGTAGCATTCACTGTTAAACCTCTTGCTTCATCCATTGATTTAGTATATTTTGATCAATTTCGATCTGTACTGAAAGAGGATCTTGGTCTGGCTAGTACCAGTAGCACATCTGATTCTCAGGTACTGACTTCCTCGAGAGATATCAAAAAATTTGTTCAGGAGCATATGAGGGATGCTACTTCTAACCAAAAATAAAACAAAGATAATATTGATATCTACTTTCAGAAAGTTTATACCAAGCATTAGCTCAACAAACATTTCAAGATTTTGTTAGAAAACATGAAGCTACCCCCAGTCACTCAGGCTCTCAGAGAACAAGTAAGCTGAGGGAGTTTACTCCTGCTCTAGATAAATTTATGGAGAACAAGGATGACTTCATTTCTACTATGGAAATAGGAGGAGTGATCATAATCGACTTTAGGAATCTGTTGCTACCCTTTTTTCATGTGGACAATACTCTAATTATTGTACCTCCAGCTCTGCCTGCCTCTTCTCAGTCTTCCTCCATTCCTCAGATGACACCAGATCAAGCAATTATCCATCTCACTCCTATGATCACTTAGAGAGCAACCCAATATAGGCCAGACACTGTATCAGTCGCTTAGCCTCCATTGATTATCTCTAGTGTTCCTAATCCTCCAAATCCTTCTACCCAACATGAATCCACTTCTGATTCCAAGGGAAAATACAAATGCTGAGGAGGTAGATTGAATACTGGCTAGGACATTTAATAGGAATCACTTGTAATCTGTTTGAATCACTTTTTTATTTCTCTGTATGTTTTTCCCCAAGAAATATATTTGATCTTATTCTCTTTTACCTTATGTTAATTTTATCATCCACTGTTTCCTACTTTTTGCTAATCAAAAAGGGGGAGAAAGAATAATATTTCTACCTTTGGTACATCTGTTGTATAATTATACATCTGATACAATTTTTTCATACCTCTGATACACTTTCATGTCATACTCTATTCTCTAAGAAGTGAGACCCAATATATTTTACACTGATATATTAATGATTCTTTTGGAATTATAATATCATAATTTGTGATTATCAAAAAGGGGGTGATTGTTGACCTCACCTATTTTGATAATCTCAATTATGTTTCAATACTCTTTGGTAATCCCAAATAATGTTTATCTTTATAATAATTATTCGTTCAATCTATGACATCATATTATTAAGTTGATAAAATATCAAAATGATCATTGGGATTTGTTAGTCAATGGTTATCTCTATTTATACTTGTTTAGAAATGTTACTGACTCAATCTGAATATGATTTGCATAGAACATATAAGTATTAAGTGTTGAGTCCTAATACAGACCTACCGGTACAAAGTCTACTGATAAGTAAAGGTCACTGATAGAACAAGATTCATGTGACACAAGGTCACTGGTACATTACTACCGATATGGGCAGATCTGCCGATACAAACAGACAGACAGATAGCTACTGATATGAAGTTACTGATACAAGTCTACCAATATGGGCAGATCTACTGATACAAACAAACAGACAGACCTACCGATACTAGCAAGCGACTGATATAAACAAGATGCCGATACAAACAGTCTACCGATACAAGAATTTCACCAGTATGGGTCACTGATATAGGATCTACTAATATAAGGAGCTACCGATAGAAGGAGATACCGATAAAAGGAGATACCGATTCAAGCGGTCTACCGTTTTAAAGAGTAACATCTACCGATACAGACCTACTGACTCAAGTCCACCGATACAATCTCATTGATACTAAGAGATACTGATGGAAACTAGTCACTATATCTCTAAACTCTATTACTATTGTTTTATTTTTTTAACGGTCATATTTTGTGCTTTTAATGCAACTACTATTAATTATATAATGTATGGTGAATTTACGGGAACAATACCTCGTACCTGGAGAAGAAATCATGCTATTTGTCGGACCAGTTGAGCTATAAAAGGAAAGACAAAAGCCACACGGAAAAGAGTGTGAGAAAAAAAGTGAAAAAGCTGTTGGGTGTGGTGATATAAAGAGATACACATCTGATACAAAAAAACCATATGCACCAGAGCTTGCTTAAAGAAGAGAAGAAAGTTTGCTGGAAGTTGAGGGACATTGTTGTTTTGCAAATACTACTACATCTTTGAAAAAAATTCAATACAAAGAAGTCAAGGAACAGAACTACAACACTATGTTTCTCAGAAAAATCCATATAAGGACTCAAACAACATCGGCTCAATCCAATAGGATTCCAAAGCTTCATTACCATCACATAGAGCCTTATAAACCCATCTCATATCTTTTTAGCTCTATTTTGATTTTCTTATTTACTTTTTGAGTACTCTGTGTGATTCTGTTCATCTTAGACACACACTAACTCCTTAGAATAACTAGAGGATATCTAGAATCCTCACTCAATTCTTATGAATCCTTTTAGTTCCCACTGTGAATTGTGGTAGAGGTCAAGTGTGACCTGGATAGCCTGTGTGCTATTGTTTTTGTTTTCCCATGTAGAATTGTGGTAGAGGTCTTAGTACCTGGAAAATCATTGTATTGTTGTTAACCCCGATCCAGGGTATGGATCAAAGTTTTATATTAACTGTTTGAGAGGACTAAGTCTCGGCATGATACTGAACTGCTTGGTTTAAACTGTTGTGCTTTTTTATTTTGGTTAAAACTATATAGCATATTCTGCTGCTAAGTACTATAAATATAAATCTGTTTTAAAGTTACTCTGATAGTTAAATTAGAAAGTGTTTATAACTTTTGTTAGCCAGTAAGTTAGTTTCAAAAGTTAATTAATCTTCAGATAGAGTTAACTGTGAAATAATCAATCTCTTGAGAAACAACTTAAAAACTTAAAATATTTATAAATTCACTACAGTTTAATTTTTATTTTAATTTGTGGTATTTTAATTATAATGTTTTTAAAATAAATTTTAATTGGAACTCAATTAACCCCCCTCTTGAGTTTCCACTCTGACCAACATTAAGGTTATCTTATAGTGGGTTTATTGAGGTTTATAAAGTCTTGTTAAGTTGAGAGTTGCCAAGGGTCACATGGATATGGTAGATTTTTTTTGGGTTTTCTTCTATTTTTTCCTTTAGATCGGTCTATGGCCTGAGATCCTATTTTGTTTTTATTTACTCTTTAGTTATATATACGATTATTATTATCTGTTTATGATATTGTTGAGGAATGTATCCTTATTTATTTCTCACTATAATTGAATGTTTATTTTCCCTATGTCTGTTCTATATTCAGGGTGAAATAATTCCCATTGATTATGTTGTGAGACCCAGGAACTAGTTTCCAACCTAGTAAGATTGTGAATGAACCTTAGGTATGTCCCTAACTAACTCAAGCTTCCAATAGATATGCATTATGGGTTGGTTCATGAAATATAATAAACTTGTAGAATAACCATAGGATATTCTGAGAGAGTTTCAAACCAGGTTTATAGTTATACCCATTAATTGTGCATTGAGTAAATATTGAGTTAATAACCAACAATTTTTTTTTAAGTTTTCACCCCTAGGTGAATATAATCCAAATCGTGCATCCAATTGTATGTTTCCTTATAAGGATTTCATTTATAGGAAACCAAATACTCATTTACCAAAATTTTAAGATGTTTTCCCATACTTATACTTCCCTAAGATTTTAACATAATGTTTATCATTTGAGTACACAAAATAACTACACCTTTCTTTGATTCCAAATATAAAAACTCAAGGATCATAAAAAATTTATTAAATTTGTTTAACCTAATGATCAGAAAATAAAAAAAGGATCTTGAGGTCTGGTGTCTTTAAGATACTAGAAACATAATACAACAATTTAATATTATGCTACATAATTGTTATTTTTATCTTTATAAAGGAAACGTATGTTTCCCTTGTTCCTTTAGTATTATACATGACAACATGGGGACATACATAAGAGAAGTAGATGATCTATAAATCACATTAAAGGAATAATTAAAGTAAAACATGATAGTGAATCCAAAAATAAGATTCAAGTGACTTGATATGATATCTTATAGAGAAAGATCATAAACATGATATTATAGAATACATGATATACTAGAATATGATTATGGAATAATATGTATATGGAAACCACATATAATTCAAAATAATATGAAAATTACAATTCTCACTGCTACGACCATCATCACATAGTGGACGTCATCCCATAATAGATTAGGTTTAGTCTCAAGTCTCTTTCATGATATATTTGGAGATATAAAACTTATCACAGAATTTTAGAGGGATATATAATTATGGGCCCACCCATAACATAATTATATGTACATGAATATGTTTTCTATATAATTAAATAATATTTAAACTATAAACATATGTAAAACCCTTGAAAAGAAAATGGATTACATATTCATGTCTCAAGGCATAGTAAAATGAGTTATTACAACGATTCCAATGAGGAAAAGAAATAGATGATTTAATTTTGGGGTGTTAATACTTTGAAAAGGACTCATAGACCTTAAATAAATATTTCAATAGAGTAAAATCCACATGAACACATCAGGGATGTAGGTATATAAAACAACATCATAAGTGGTGTTTTAGGGAAAAGGGAAAGAAATCCTAAAAAAAAGTAAGAGAATAAAATTTTCCTAAAAACCAAAAATGATGGAAAAAGGATTAATATAAAACATTAAATTATTTTAGAAACTATATATGGTTAATAAAATCTTATTTAGTGGTACGTAAAATGAGATACAAAACAGAGATGTTCCCTTTACTTGAGTTTCCTTAAAAGGAGGAACTAAAAGTGGAACTTGATAAACTAGCATTATCCCACAATAAAAAGTAACGTAAGATAGGTATACATGAAAAAAAATATAGAATATAGAGAAAGTAAATGAGAAAAAAATTGGGGGAAAAGGAAAACAATAAGGAGGACACTTAACCAAAAATTAAATCGGAGGTGTAGAAGATACCTTACCCCAGGTCCTAACTGTCTGTACGTGCGCCTAACTCTCTAAATAGTCAAATTAGTGTTTATTAAATAATATATTCATAACCTTATTCATATATATATACCATTTTTTAAGATCAGTTTTTATCATATTAGTTTTTTCATTATTGTAATATATAGACCAATTCAGGTAGTTCAGTTATGTTTATCAAAACTACTAAATTAATATGGTAATTGTTAGAGGAGTTGTAATATAGCTCCATAATTTCCATAACTATAGAGTTAAATATTATTTATAATTTTAGTAATATATAACTTGTAATGTTTATGGGTTGTAAAAAATATATTTAAGTAAATAAAGGTTTTCATAGTATGCAAATTTTGTACGGTTAAAATTATATGAACATTATTTGTTACTGTAATTAGTATAAAACCTAATTTGTTTTCATAAAATATTAACAATTTTATAAAACAATATCCTTTATTAAATGAATTTTTGTAATCATCCATGAATGTATCTAATTTAGAGAGGAACACATCATCCATAAAAGCAATGAACCAACCATAATATATACGGTGATTTCATTTTAGAATTAATGAGATGAAAAAAGTTAGATAATTTTTATTCCATTAATAAAATGAAATTAAAAAATATATATATATATATGATACTGATTTAATCATATAATTATGGGTTGATGATATTTATAGGATCTATATGAAGAAATAAACTTGGTATAATTTTGTTAAGAGAAATACCTCTTATTGTTTATCCTCCTTTGGATTAGGACTTATGCCTTCTTAGGTTGGTTTTTTGGGAATAATACACTTATATGAAGTTTATAATAGTAATGGGAATTAATTTTTCTAGGTATTGGTCCAGAGAAATAGATTAATGGATGCTGAGAATAGGGGTGGTGAGGGGTGGCATCTATAAGGGGAGGAAAGAAAGGTTTTAGAGTAAAATATTGATTATTTTTCCATTTAGGCAAAGTAATTTTTTTAACACTGATTCCAATGAGAATTTATGGATTATTATTAATAAAATGTGGGATGTTTTAAATTTTAATCTTGAACAAACATAATGCAACCTCCTCACCACCTCATTAAATGCAAATAACACAAAATATTTTTTAATTAGAAATAAATAGAGCATAAGTTCTATAATGTAAAATATAGGTTTCTAAATTGAAACTAACATTTGTAAATTAATTATAATACTCTTTGAAAACAATTTTGGTTAATAAATATGTCTTGTAATTTTATAATTCATATTTATTTAATTTTATGTGTTAAAAGTTATGGTTTTTCATAAAAGATGTATTTTCAATATTTCACAAAAAAATCAACTTTTTTTTAAAATCCAAACAAATCACCCTAATATAATTTTGAATCAAGGATTTAAAAAATAATATTAATTTAATGAATTTTTTTTAAATATTAAAAATTTAATTTTTAAATAAAAATACTTATTTATTTAAAAATACTGATTTTTTATGCGAATAAATTTCGGTCCAATGATTTCATTGAGATATTATATAATTAGCTCAATGATTTTATTACTCTATAACATTATATATTGAAACTCATTCTTGATTAGTAATAGAAATACCTCACTTTTGTGTATTTTATTTCATAATTATTAGTTATCCTTATTAATACAATAATAGAGACTAGGATAACAATTTGAGCAACCCAAACCCGCAAAAAAATTACACACTTATGGAATTGTTCCCCCAAAATGTAAAATGTTTCTTAAAAAATGGTGAATGATTTTTCTTACAAAAATAATAAAAAAACAAAAATTAAAGAAAATATAATAGGAAGTTTAAAAAAAATTAAAATATATAAAATATAAATATAAAAAAATTAAAAAATATTTTGAAATATAAAAAAATAAAATAAAATAAAAAATATATAAAAATAGAAAAAGAAACAAAATTTAAAAAATTTAAAATAAATAAAAATTAAGATGTGAAAAAATATTTGAAAGGAATTTTTCTAAATAAATTATAAATATGAATATATTTAAAGAAATGAGAAATATTAAAACATAAAAAATGAAATAGAGTATACCAAAAAATAATTATTATTTTTAGATGTTAAACATTTTTTATAAAATAGAATAGTTATTTTTTTCATTTTTTTGCTGAAATATATTAATTCTAGTTACTGAAATTCATTTTATAGTAATAAAATGTTCTTGTTGGTTTAGAATTATCATGTTAATTTTTTGATAAATGATGAAATCTAATTGTTTGTTTAAAAAATACCACTGGAGTTAGAAAATTTTCTTGTTTTTATAACTAGAAATTTCATATTGTTCAATATTCTTGTTACTCCTTTATTTTACTTGTTTTTAAAACCTATAATATAATGTATTTTATGCTAACATTACCACATTTAAACATATTTGGACTACTATATTAAGCAATTATATGTATAGGAGTGCTAAAACTGCTGAACATGAATGTGTTGACAATAAAAATAAGGAAAAACTCATTATCATAAAAAAAGATAAAAAAAATAAAAATTCCAACCTCAAAAATATTTAAAAAATATTAATATGGATAATCCATATTATATAGAAACTATCAAGTAGAAATATCATCTTGATTTTTATAATCAACGATTACAATTACATATCCCGATTTGAATGAAAATTTTGAGTTAAAACAAAAAATGTTTCAACTTCTTCCTAAATTTAATGGGTTAGTATGGGAGGATACAATTATGATCTTGAAGCAATTCCATGTTATTTTACCCTCTTAAAAAAACACATGTATTTATTTAGGATCAAGTTAATCTTGGATCCTTTACCTTTTCAATTCAAAATAATGTAAGAATTATGTCTATTATATTACCCCTAGTTCAATACCATGTACTGACATGAAGAAAAAAAGTCTAAGAAAATAATTTCTATTAATTAAGAAAACCTCTTCTTGGAATAAAATTAGTGGAACTATAAAATTTTCTAATGGAACTCTTTATGAGTGTTGGGAAAAATTCAATAAATTTATAGCCACATTCCTTTTTCATCAATTTCTTAAGAAACTCTTTATTTAATAATTTTATGAGAGGTCATTATATTTGTAAATGGAAACGACTTATGTGGATAGAAATAGAGAACCTATTGAAAAACTCAAATGGTTTCTAGAACACTCATCAATACTATAGTTGTAAACTAATAACACTTTAACAATAGAGAAAAGTCATTTTAAATTATGGATGTGAGTGAAATTATAAGTGGTAAATAAATTATATTATATAAATATTAGACGAATAAAATTTAACTATAATTAGATAAATTTATATAAATTTTTCATCTAATATAGTGTTTATTTGTCAATCCATTACCGAGTAATTCACCTTCTTATGTATCACATATTTCCCTAAACTAATATTAATTTGTCCATCCATCCCATTCTATATCATAAATTCAATATCAACCAAAATTCCACAATTATTTCAAAAACCACTCCAACCTTTCATCTTAAAATTTTTATTTGTCCTTTGATCATCAAGTGAACACCAAAAAAATTATTGTAATTACTTACTAAACCCATTGACAAGATTATTTGAAAATAAATAATTTCATATTATTTCCTACCTAATAAATAATTATTTTATCTATCAAAATTCTTTTCAACCAAACAAACAACATTTTAAAAAACATTTACATACCTAAAAAAACTAACTTCCTATCAATTATAATTATAATTCTATATTTATGAATATTATATTCATAAATAATAATTAATTAAATAAAAAAATAACCACTGGGTTAACCTTATCTTTAATTTTTATAATTACAAAAACTATTGTAAAAATCTATAAAATGAAAATAATTAAATCCCAAATCATTTTAATCAATATATTAGAAATAAATTATTTATAAACCTACCTTATACTAAACGAATCAACCATAATCTATCCCCATTTTAAAAAAACTCTTCAGATAAAAATATTATGAAAAATAATATTTCTCAATATAAAATAAATCCAAGAAACATTAACCAGGGAAAATTTAACAATAACAATGGAGCTTCATCATCAAGGGAGAATTTTTATTGTTTTAATAAAGACATCATTAACACTAAAAATGATATTAAAAATGCATTGATTCTCAATCAGGATGGATTTATTCAATATTAAACAAATTACATCAAAAAAATAAAAATCAATTACCTTCATGGATAGTTACAAATCAAAAATGTAATTTTAATGAAATAGAACTTGGTTCTTGATAGTCATTAATTAAACTAGAAAATTTAGTTAAAAATAAACTAATATATATAAGAATATTTGATAATGTTAAAACTAAAATAGAATAAGATAAAGACATCCAATCATTCTTTGATAACGCTTTTGAAGAAAAAAACAACACTTCTCTTAAAAAACCTGAGAAACCATATATTATTGAGGAAAATTTTATTATATTTTTATGAAAATCATACTGTTTTGAGAGATAAACATGTTAATTTCATTTATTTTTTTATTTATGTTTTAAACCCATAAGTATAACCCCACTTTGAACTCCTGTTCGAGCCCAAAAAATTCCTTTTACTCAGACATTAGGTAAGGCTAAAAGCCATATGAACCTGTATTACTTAAAATAATTAATAAATTTTAGTTATATATCTAATTTATTGAAGCTATGAAAAAAATTCTTAAATATGGTAAATTTTGAAGTAATTTTTTAGTAATTGGTGGATGAAAAAAGTTATGCAAAATTTATCTCATTATATCATCCTTTTTAAATGTGAATAGCTCAATAACTTTACCATACCTTATCAAAATGATAATTTTATAATAAAGGGTTTATTAGTTGATTTATGTTCTTAGGGTAATTTTATGACATATTTTCATTAATTTAATGTATGGTACTCTAGGTCCACATATAAAAAACAAATTTGATATTTCAAACTATAAGAAAATTACAACAAACTAACTAGTTTTATCGAAGATATACATGTTGGTGTTTATTGTTTAGAAATTTTATTTGGTTTTATATTTTGTGAATGGAGTGAGTGTGAAAACCCAGGTATTACTAGAAATAAATAAATCTTATTATTTATAAGAATTTTTTTAGGGAATCCTATTCATCATAGTTTTATAAATAATTATATTAAAAAAGGAATAGTTTTATTTAATAAAATGTTTTTCCTTGTATTTCATGGTTTACTTTAAAGATACATTTTCTGATTTTTTAATATTAATTTGACAAAAAATTAATTCATTTTTTGATTCATAATAATTAATTTAGCTTAGGTTGATGTTTTGGTTTTTTTGAAAATATTATTTTTTGGGTGAATGATAAAAAATCCAAATTTTTATAAAAAATATCATTTATTTTCATGTATTTAAAAATTATCATTCTATAATTTATTTTTCTTGAATTTAAATTTTTACCATTTATAAAATAATCCAATTAATTCTCTATTAAACTTCCTTATACGTTCTTTAGTATAAAATCATTTTTATGATTAAAAGGAATTTTTTTGAAAAACGGATTTCATTACGGTTTATGTATTAATATTAAAATTGGTTTTTACCACTCATATAAATTGAAAATGTTAAAATTAATTTTATATTTTAAATATGGAATTTCTATTTTGGTAATATGTTCAATTTAATGGTTCATCATTTTGAATAGTTTCCATGATAAAAATTAATTAACATGACAAAGGGTAAAATAAGTTAACTAAGGTAAAAACAAAGTGATAAGTCTAAAAAATCTTACCCTAAATCTTATTGGATGATGTTATTTTGACCCTTATCACATTATATTATAAATTGGATAATTTTAAATCTACATTACCTTGATTAATACTTTATATTATTTTAAAACATTGAATAATTGTAAGTGTGTATCTCCCCTCACCAATGGAAGGGCCCATACTCTGATCACGTATTCACACACATTAAGCCTTTATCCCTACCAATCCCTAAAAAAATACCTTCCCAATATCCCTATACACATCCTCTAGGTAATATTATCATTAATATTCAAACCAAATAAGTTTTAATGTGTAATCTAAGGGATGTTTTAAAAATAATAGGTATGATAATTACCCAAGTGTTTCATGCCTTTTTCTTCCCATAAATCATTAAAATATTTTTTTAACCACAATTAAATAATAACATAAGTATCTAAAAAATAAATAATGTTACTATGATTATGTTACAACACCCTTTCACTCCTTTTCTATTCTATGGAAAATTGAAACATCGCTCTTGTGTATGTGTGGACTACCACCTCCATGAAGCGATGCGTTTCGTTTTTCATCACCAGATCATATGGGTGGTTAAAATGATGTATTAATAAATATATATTATATTTATTAAATAATATTTATTCTTTAAAGATAACATATGACTTAGCTTCTTACCATAACATTCATGGAAAAAATGTAATGTCGCTCATGCATATGTGTGGACTACAACTTCCATGACGCGATGTGATTCATTTTTATTTTTTACCTTAAAAAGATCGATATAAGGATGTAAATAATGAATAAATATTACATGTATACCATATTTATGAGTTTATAAAATTAAAATATTTTCTAATGTAATTTTTTCATGTAATTGAAAATTGAAAATGTCATTCATTCACACATACAAACTACTATCTTCATGAAATAACATTGTTCTTTTTTAGGAACTCCTTACATGGTTTTTGTTAAAAGTTTATATAATGTATAAATATTATAATTAGAAATTTTTTAATATTATAGAGTTAATGAACCTTGTCCCCTTTGACCAAAATCAACACATCATTGTTATTTTGAAGTTATAAACTGAACGTCCTCAAATCATCTAATGTGATCCAAACTATTTATGTAAATAAATAAAACATGGTAAAAATTGAAATAAAGAGAATAATTAAATTGTAATGATCATGACTTATTTTAAAAGTAAAAAATTAATATAATTTCATCAATCAGGAGTGCATATATATGAACAAAATGAGTCAAGACTCGTGGTGAGAGACTTTCTCTTAAAACTATTTCTTTCATGTTTTCCTTCCAACTCTTTTTCTTTCATGTATAGGTTTATTTAAAATATTAAAAAAAGTTATTATTTATTTTTTAGAGGTTAATAAAGGTCATGTTTTAATATATTTTACTTTCTTTTAAAATTAAAAAATAATAATAATTTCAAAGTTTTTTATATGGTTTATTTTATACTTTTTACAAATGTACAAAAATATTGTTTCATTAATGAATATGCATTGAACAAATTTTACCACCATAATATACCTTATTAATTTGAAATGTACCTATCTACATTAACATATGTTTTTAAAGAATATTCTATTTTTGATCTACTAATAATTTTTCATTTTAAGAGTTTTTAAAATTAAAGGATATTTCTCTACAATTTTATGCGAGAATGGGAAGTTCTTATTCATATGGGTTTAAATGAGTTTTTCAAGGGTTTATGATGAAAAAGTGAAAGATTAAAATTGTTTTTCTCATGATTACTATATTATGCTATAAAAAATAACTTTTATGGAAGTATTTATATTTAATGAGGTAAGTAAAGTTTATATACTTTTAAAAGTGAAAGGTTTGTTTTTAAAAGATATATTTTCATGTGTTTCCACATGAATTAGGATATTTTTTTGGTTTTTTTTCTTATTAATGGGTTTGAATGGTTTTCTTTGAGAAAATATTGAGTTTCAAATGTGAAAATATTTTATTTATATGCTGAATGTTTTATTGATAAAAAGGTAAATATATTCATGGGTTTTCATAATCTTCTCTAGACTAATGGTAATTATTTATTTTTATATACGTTAATAAGAATTTTTTTATCGCACATTTTAAAATGTTTTTCATAAGATATATGGATGAATATAAATATTAGAACAATTAATATTTATACTTTTGTGAGTCATCATAAAAAAGATAAAGTGTATCAACTAAAACAAATGTGTAAACATAATTCTTTTTTTGTGGAAAAAATTTACTCTAAGTGGATGTTTCCACTTTATTGTGTAATTTTATTCTTAATTATCTAAAACTATAAACCTAAACCATCGCGAGGATATAGAAAATTTGAAATCGTTCCAAATAAAATCATATTTAAGAGTTGTTAATGTAATAGAACTTTATAAAGAGAGTCTTTAAATAGAAAATTATCTCTTTTCCTAAGAAGCCCCTTCCCTGTGATAAAGAAAGTTAATATTAATGTCTATTATAGAACATTAACCATGTAATTTTATAATAATGTTGTGGAATTAAAAATTGTAGATTCCGTGACGTATCTCTTTGGAAATAAAACTTTGTATAAAATTGAGCATTTATTGAATAACTATTGTGAGTTAAGTACATAAAAGGAAAGTTTAATTTTCAATTTCTGAAAATATAATAATTTTTTATAGAATATTTGTATATAAATGATCTATTAGGTATGTTAGAGGTTTAAATATTTAAAATCCATTTTCTTTAAGTATATTTTGATAAAAACAATTTATACTATGTCAAATATTTTAGAATAACCTCACCATTTTAATGTTATTTTAGAAATATGCCCAATGAGGAATTTTGGTAATACTTTTTTTGATGATAAAAATTCTAAAATACAAACTGTTATTATTAAAAATGAAATGAAGTGACTAAAAAAACCATTTTCCAACATAAAGTGATCATTTCCACTTACTATCAATGATATTTTTGAATATGGAAAAGTGAAACCAACTATGAAAACCATATAAAATACTATGTAAAACAACACTGATTCAAATATCTATAAGGAATGAACTAATTTAAATGATAAAAATTGTAAATATATGGTTGTAAAAATATTTTTAGAAAGTAATGACCTTCCTAAAAATCTAAAATATGTGATTTATGAAGAGAATAATGGTTATCCAGTGATTATTTATTCTAATTTAACTATTGAATAAGAAAATAAATTTAATAATGTCTTATCGACAAGTAGGGAAACCATTGGTCAAACATTATCTCACATTATTAAATCAATCCATACCTTTTAATGGATATAATTTGTTTTATCAGATAGATAATTCTATGGATAGGGGTAAACAAGGGAGGTGAATTGATAGAATTTAACAAATTAAAGGAAAAAATAATTTAATTAAGGAACACAATGATTTTTAAAGTAGTTTTTAACTAAAAATCATATATCTACTCATTATTACCTCCGAACTCCTCAAGTTTTGTGGACCAGAATAAATCATAAATTTTCTAGGGGAGTCGTAACCTGATTAGAATTATGTTTTATAATGATGTGAAAACAAATACACCTCCTTTTTCGTCAGGTAGAAAAATAAAATATAAAGTGATGTAACTTTTGTGGAGGTAGAACTAGTACAAGACTTGATTTTTTTTGAAAAATATTAAATAATTAAATGTAAATAACAATGAATAATGATATAAGACAACGAACTCAAGAATAATAATTACTAGATTAAAATAGTGAATCCCAAATGATTATATTAGGATGATCATATAATATTATTTTTTATCATGATGTAGCAGTAAATAAAATTCAATAATGTAAAAGTAATGATCATAGATAACAATTCATTAATTATTGATCGGGTTTTCTTCCATCTAATTGGTAGAAAAATGTTTACAATGATCTTACAATTTTTTTTATTTCTATATTCTTGGATTAATGGCTTATTCTTTATGGTTTCCAAATAATGATAAATATATTAGCATGTTTAGTGAACTTTACTTAATGTATCATTGATTGATGTTGTATTATTGCATTGATGTTCTTCTTAGAATTAACTGAGCAATATATTTGTAATTTTTGAAAAAGAGTTAATAACTTATAGTTCATTTTATTGATAATATAGTCAACATTAACATAGTACAGTGGTAGATACTTGACCTCATATCATAGTGATAAATAATAAGGTATTGGAATTGTAACACTTTCCATGTTGATAGTTCTAACACTTTCCACCCCTTGCCATCCAAATCCATGGAACGAAGCCTCGATCGTCCCCTGTAAAGAATATCCACTAGTGCTTAAATTCAGACCATGTCTCATGAATTTCTAAACCCACTTCACCCAGTCACCCTGAAAAAACACATTCCATGTTTTCTCCTGTTGTGTCTGTATACATCATTTTCATTATGAATCCAGAACCATGCATATTTTCTAAACAATCTCATCTATCAGGATCACTTGAATTCTTATTCTCCAATCTAAAAAACTCATCTTACTTGAAATATTTTTGTATGAAAACATTGAATCCCATTCACCCATGCCATTTTTTGTGTGAACTATTATTTTCTGAATTCCTGACAATATATAGAACCTGCTAACATTGGAGCCCAAAGAAATACACCTATATGGTTCATCAAATAGTCCAATTCTATCATAAATATAATTTTGGAATAGATTTAGGATGGCTTCCCGAAAATTTAGATACAAACTATACTCATTGAATGAGATGGTTTGAGATGGGCACCTCAGGAAGTGCATGGTTCCTCATATTCAATTCATCTTTCGTAAGTTGATGTCATTACTTCCCTCTATCAAATAAACTTCCACCAACATATCATCCATTAGATCAATGATGAACCATGCTAAGCTTGATAGTCTCCAGGTTCCCACATTCCACCCCCTCTAGTATTCTCCATCCCTTTCTATAATGAAATTTTCCCATAAAGAATTCCCAATGAAAATTTTCCACACCAACTATACTTGCATGACTGGTATGGTTTCCTCCACATTATAAAAGCCTATGACACCTTCATCCATTGGATTTTCCATTTGTATCCATGAATCCCAATGAAATCATCTACAATGATTATCATCCCATAAGAAAGCTGTCAAAATATTTTCCAACTTTGTGATAGTCCCCTTCAGTGGCTTAATAGTGGATAATACATGCATTTGAATAGATGTAAGAACATTGTAAATTAGTGTTATCCTTCCACCGAATGAGAGAAACCTATTATTCTAATTAAAAATTCTCTCTGTGATCTAGTTGATGATATCTTGTAACAACACCCTTTTGACCCTTCCATAAGATATTGGGGTACCAAGATAAACCATTAGATGTCATCGCTGCTCCATGCTTAGATTATTAAAAATTTCATTATTACATCTCCTTGGGAATTTAATAGAGATGAAAAAAATTCTATTTATTTAATTGAAATTTTTACCACTTAGCTTTCTATATATATAAATGATTTTAGAAATACCAAAAATTGATCTTTACCTGCCATTAATAAAAAGATAGCATGTCGTCAGCAGACATGAGATGAGATAGAAGTCCATTCCCAGACCGATTTATGTATGTCATGATCTTCCCATCCTCCAAGATTTGATGAATATTTATTATAAGTTCCTCTCAACCCATGATGAAAAGAGTGGGTGACACGGGGTCTCCATGCCTTACACCATGAGTCAATTTACATCCAACGGCTGAATGCCTTCAATTTTTTTATTATATGATAATGCACCTTTTTTGGGATGAAGGGGGTGGAAACCCAAGGAAATCATGGACATATGACACTCACACTCGAAGGAAGAAAGTTTAAAAACTAGGATGACATCATTGAACTGCTCCTCTATAACATTTGAACACGAAGAATCTCTCCACCATTGAAAAGTAATTCGGCAAGAAAGTTTCTTGAGTCAATGCTTAGTCCTAATCCGATGGTTGGTGTCATACCCTCTCAAACAAAAAAAATCCAAAAAACACTTCAAGTATGGACCGCCAGCTCTAAAACCTCCTCTGGAGTCAAAACATGAAGTTGAGTCCCATATAAAAAACATCCCACCTTTAAAAAATAGACCCTTCAAGCATATAACTACCACAATTCGAAATCAACCGATGCAAGCCATAAGTCTCAGTACACCAAGAAACATTCTTCAACTCCAAACAGACATCACACAAACTTCCCGTCGCCACCATCAAACCTGCACGCAGAGACCGCAATAGTCCAACCAAGGAACCCCCTATCAGAGCATATCACAGTCGATGGAACCTAGCCCATTCACCATGGAACAACCATTCAACAAGGATCAGAAACACAACCCTGGCGCAGGAAGAACAGATCTCGATCCACACTGCAGAAGAATGATTGGACTCCATGGCCATGAAAGAAGATGATCGTAGCCCTGAGAGGTAGACAAAACATGACCCCACCACCCTAGAAGAGCTGTCACGACCCCCACCCCCATAACACAACACCACGACACACTGAACCATAACCACACCTGAGCACGCCCCCAACACTGTAGAACACACTACTAAAAAAATGGGCAAAGAAAGCACTACCATTTATCATCACTAAAATAAAGATCCAATAAAGGGGGGCCCTTTATCAGTGCTAAAAAAAGCGCTGATAATGGAGCACTTTTAACAGAACTAAAAAAAGTGCTGTTAAAAGCGACCTTTCATTAGCGTTTTTTTAGCGCTCATAAAGGCCCCCCTTTATTAGTGATTTTTTTAGTAGCGCTGATAAAGGGGGAATTTTTCATTACTTTTCCCTAGCACTGATAATATTTATATTTAAAAAAATCATAAAAAATAATATATTGTTATATAAGTATATTTATATTGATATAAATATAATATATATTATTTAAATTCATTTTATATAATTATAATTAGACTATTACATTTAATATATAAGAAATTTAGTGAAAATGGCTTTAAAATATTTTCAAAAATATTATTAATTAAAAATTTATCTAATTATCATCGATTAATGATCATTTTATAACAATCTGAAGACACAAAAAATCAAAAAAATAAATAAAATATCTAAAATAAGTTGAAAATGTAACTCAAACATCAAACGACCATTACTTTTGATCTGGGTGTCTGTTTGAGCTCTAAAGCATATCAAATCGAGGCTTGAGACGAGTTCTACGCGCTAGAGACCGAACGGAATCTTTGGTCACATTGTTCAAGGCCAAAAACGTCCCATAAGTCCTCCAAAACTGAGTTTTTAATTGGGATACCCTGATTTTTTAACATTCAAACATGTATAACTTCTGATCTGAATGTCCTCTAGGCCTGTACCACATATCATATAGAAGATTGTTTCATTTTCTTAAATATGACTAGTTGTAGAGTTGAAAAGGACTTCTGGATTAGAAGTTATGGTAATTTTAACATTCTATGGATTTTCAAATACTCATATATATGTATTTATTCATATATATATATATATATATATATTTATGTGTGTGTGTGTGTCTTGTATATATGTATGTATATTTGTATTTATTTATTTATTTATAAACACACATAAAAAAGATATTTTATAAATGTATTTAAAACTAATCTTATATATATATATTACTATACAAATAAATGTATGGATAAACAAGTATAACTAAAAATATATAAACAAATAAATATAAATATAAATTAATATATGAATATATGTATATATATACTAAGATATGAATAAATATATAGGTATTAATATAACTATATTTATTAATTTTAATATGAATCTATATTAATATACGAATAAATATAACTATTTATATATAAATAAATATAAATATATACTAATACTCGAATAAATATATAAATTAATAAATGAATAAATATATATGTATTAATATAACTAAATATATTTATATTTATATGAATGTATATTAATATACAAATAAATATAACTATATATATATCATTAAATAGAGAAAAAAACGAAATGGTTTAGTGGTAAAGGTGCAGGCCTGCAAGGGGGGAGGTCGCGGGTTCGAGTTCGGGTGGAAGCAAGGAGGGGCGTGCAGGCATGTGGGGGATAGAGTGGGCAAGGACAATGTGCGGAAGAGTTAGAGGGGGTCCGCCTAGCGTTGATAAAGAGAGGGGGGTTAAGTGCTGTTAAAAGATCCCCTGCATTATATATTCTTTTTAACTTTTTTATTAATTTTTTTTGACTTGTCAGCGCTTAAAAAAAGTGCTGATCAAATGGGTCTTTTATCAGCGCTGAAAAAAAGCACTGATAAATGACATCTTTTATCATCATTTTTTAGCGCTGATAAAGGCATCCCTTTTATCAGCGATTTTTTAGTGTTGATAAAAGGGGCTTTTATGAGCGCTTTTCTTAGCGCAGATAAAAAGGACCCCCTCTTTATCTTTGCCTCAATTAACAGTGCTTTTTTAGCGCTGTTAATGAATTTTTCTAGTGCTTATAAAAGCCATATTTGATGTTGTGTCTAGAAGATCGCCACCTGAATGCATCAGATCGGGATCCCCTTCGTCGCAAAGACACGACCCTGACACACGAGATCAAGACCTCACCTCTGCAATGAGCTGAACCATTACCCCGACACACCAGATAGGGAACCCCCTCACCTCCCCAAATTGATCCTTAAAAAAATCCTAGGATTCAACATAAAAATCTCTCAGAAAGCCATCAGAGCCTTGAGAACTCTCTTGATTCATACTAAGCACAATTTTCTTAATCTCTTATTCATCATATATAGCCATCAAAACACCATTGTACCTATCTTTCACCTTCCTTGGTATATTATTCATGAACACATCCTCTCTATCTTGACTATTTTATCTTTCTCAATTGAAACTATTTGTTCTTTCTAATAGACTTTCAAAATAATCCAGCGACAACTCTCTAGCCACTTCCACATCTAAACTGAATGACCCATCCTCTAGTTTTAAATTGATCTTCCTAATCACCCTCTTTTATTTCAAGAAATCCAAAAAGTAGGCAGTATTTATAACCCCTCCACGATCCACGTAGCTCTTGATCTTGTCCTAAAAACTCTTTAGACCTCCAATAATTTCTTAGATAGTAAATTTTACTCCTCAACCAGCGAGACAAATATAATGTCATCACAGTCTTCTAGGAAACTATCTTCTAATTTATCTATGTCATTATTTATTCCTTACAACCTATTATCGATGTTATTTTTGATGGAAATCCACTCTTGTATATCCCTCCTCAATCCCTAGAGCCACTTCAAGAGACCAATCCAACTAATACCCATCTCCAGTGGTTCCCTGGATTCCCTAACAATCTGCAGAAATCCTTCCATCCGATGCCAAATGGTGGAATATAAAAACCTTCTACACCTCGTGTCACCATTCTTTAGCATCAAAAGGATAGGGGAATGATTAGATAAAGACTTAGTAAGGTGAGTAACTGAGGCCACTAAAAAATAATCCTTGCCTTGAATATTAGAAATGCACCAATCAAGCCTACTCCAAATCCTCCGGGAACCATTACGATTGTTATACCATGTATATTTGTTTCCAGATATTCCAATGTACAACAGGACCTTAGAGGCAATTAATTCCTTATAATAATTCATTGTATATGAGAAGGAGAAATGGAACTTGTTTCCACTGTATAAACCTTGGTGGTAATAAACCATGAAGAAGACTCCACGTAATTCACTGAAATTCCATATTTCCAAAATTTCCAAATATTCCAGTTTCATGTACTTGCATGTCAATCGAGGTTTCCATGGACGGTGTGACTATAAATACTCCATTTGGAACCATCGAAAGCATCTCAAAACAGGTATGTTTGGATATTCTGGAAGCGAGGTGTATTGGGGGATCTTTTGTTGGCTTTGTCTCAACATGTCACCACTAAAATCATATCTGGAGGTGGCGAGATTCTCTTCTCTTTTTTCTGTGCAAGCTATGAGGCCTTGGACATGATTAATCTATGGAAGAAACTCTCGTCTTTTAATTCAGCAAATATGCTATGGTTTATTTGTGTTGCCTTCATCACGATCTCAGAGAGCTCTGAGAAAAGAAGGGGAGCTGAGTTCCCCATCAATGCTATGTAGGATTTTAAGGAGTTTATGGTGGAAAATGGCATAATTTATTTGGGCTTTAAAGGAAATAAATCCACCTAGTGTCACAATAGCATGGGTGGCGGGAAAATTTGGAGCATGTTGGATCGATGCTTGGCTAATTTGCAAGGGTTGGATTCTTTTCTACTGTGCAATGTCACTCATCTTACGAGAAGTCTGTCAGATCATGCTTTGCTTTTGGTTTCCCTTGAGAAGAGGGATTTAAAGGGAATGTGCTTCTATTATTCTATTAGTTGGCTTAGGGAAGCTGGTTTCTTTCAGATGGTGAAAGAGTCATGGGAGAATCCGCAGTGTGGTGCTTCTTTGGAGGGTCTTATGCAACACCTCTAGAGACTAAAAATGGACATACACGTAAGGAGTTCCAATCGAAAGTGCACCAGGGCCTGATTGGTTCTTAGGGGATTTTAATGTTTTTTTGTGGGATGTTATTGTGGTTCTGGTGGGAGATGCAGTGCATGACTTTTTCTATGGTGGTGCGATCAATGGGGTGGTTGGTGCTTCCATTGCGATCCTGGTCCCCAAGGAAAAGGATCCCTCAAGGTTAAATCAGTATAAGCCTATCTGCCTCTATAACTTTTCATATAAAATCCTTGCTTGCCTCCTCAACAAGTGATTTCCAATTTTATCCCAAGGCTGGTCTCAGATGACACACATGATCCTGTTCAACGGAGGAATATCTAGGGGTGGTTGGCATTTCACGTGAAATGGTTGAGGATCTTAATAAAGAACTCTTGGATCTAATGTGATGATTAAGGTGGATATGAAAAAAGACTAGGACCAACTTTAATGGAGTCTCATTTTATGATTCATGATAGATTTTGGATTCAGCGCTTGGTTCTGTGATCTATTCTTTCGTTGTTATGCTTCTCCTTGGATCTCCATCTCCTTAATGGGAATGAGTTTTGGCTTCTTCAAGATAGTGTGGGGTGTAAGGCAAGGTGATCTATTGTCCCCCTATCTCTTCATTTTGGCTCAGGAGGATCTGATGAGAAATGTCCAAATCAGCTTGGAGGAGGGGAAGATCAAGCCCTTTTATAATAGGTTCAGTGTTAATGTGGTGTCTCATCTCATGTTTGTTGATGATATCCTATTTTATATAAATGGAATTCAAATATCAGTAAACGTTTTTAATATAGTAATCTAACATTATGGAATTTTAAGTGGTAAATGGATTAGCCAAAGAAAAAGAAGTGTGTTTATATCCAACAACAGCTCAAGCCGACATAGCAGAATCATCAAAAATATGCTTGGAATGGAGATGTGACATCTCCGTATGACCTATCATGGAGCTCCTATTTCAAATGATAAGATTAAAAATTCTCTTTTTGAAAATATCATCAGTTGGATCACTACTAATATTTGTAATTGGAAGAATATATTCCTTTCCTTTAGAGGTAGGATTACATTAATAAACTATGTGATTACCTCAATTCTGATGCATGCGTTTTCATTTATCAAAGCTCCAAAAGGTACCATTGATAGGTTGGAAAAAATAAAAAATGATTTTTATGGGATGCTAATCCAATGGGCCATTATCACTTGGCATCATGGAAGAGACTGGCCCATCCGATCGATGAAGTTGGCATTGTTGTACGTGGTGTGATGGATTCCATGCAGGACATGTAGAAAAAGTATGTGTGGGAAATCATAGCTCGCAACTCTCTTTGGGATCGATTTATGAGGAATAGATATGGTGATGATTGGAAATATTGGAATAATCTTCCTGGGGATGGGACTAGCCTTATGCGGTGTATGCTCGATCATCTGGAGTCCATATCGTCTGAAGCAAGGTGGGTTGTTGGTCATGGGAATATTAGATTATAGAATGATAATTGGGTGGGACCCCACTGTTTTTCTCAGGCTGCCCAGTTCCTAATCTCCTATATAGATAGGGGTGTATTTTTCCTGAGTTCCTTGGAACTATCCTGAATCAGGACCAACTGGAGCTCCATCACAATATTAGTTTATCAGATGAGGCTGATATGAGTTTTTAAGTGGGGTCGCCATTGGGTATTCTCAGCACCCATTCATTTATGAATCTGAGATAGGTGAGTGATAGGGCCAATGTATGGGAAAAAAATCTCTAGTGAAAAGATATCCCAACAAAAATGATTTTTCTAGTATGGAGGATAAGGAATCATGCCATCTCGACCGACGATAGTATGCAAAAGAGGGGGGGGGGGGGTCTAAATGTCATTGCTGTTCTCCAGGGCCGGCCTAGGGGCAAGCCCAGCAAGCCCCTGGGCTAGGGAAACATGCACGTTTTTTACTGTACATATACTGTACAGTCACTGTATCATATTTTAAGGGGAAACATTTATGCTCGTCGTCTTGGGAAAAAAATTATGAGTTTTCTGGGCCGGTCCTGCTGTTCTCAGCCGCAGCAGGAGATGGTGTGGAATCTCTCTTCCAAAGAAAGTGGGTCATGAATATTTGGAATCATATTGCAATATTCAGTGTCATCTGGCTGGGAGGATTTGCTCTATTAGAGTTCATGACAAACTGGTTTCAGGGAGCCGAACAGAAAGGCGCAGAGATGAATATAAGAAGCATGGTATTCGCTGCAGTGTGTTGGGTGTTATGGGAGGCGAGGAACAAGGCACGAAAAGGTAGGAAGCATTCAGATCTCTTCTTCCATATTCTGGTGAAATCCTTAGTAGCGAATCTTGGTGTTATTATCAAAGGTGGAGAATCATTGGTTTCCTTCTGAGGGATTGATCCAAGGTTTAATTTCCAGTTGAACAGAGGAGGTCGAACTAATAATGGTAGATGGGTTAAATGGGATGGTCCAATCTCTGGTCTTAAGCTAAATTTGGATTGTTTGTGTAATGTTGGTGTCATGCATGTAGGTGTCTTAGTGAGGGATAGTAAGGGGTCGATTTATCTAGGGTTCATCTCCTTCTTTAGGGATGGAATTTCACTCGAGACAAAAGCTAGCGCATTGGTCACCAGAATCTCACTTTGTAACTCCTTTAATATCCTAATTGTGGAGGCTGAGTCGAATTCACGTTTTATGGTCGGGTTACTGCAAGTGAGGTTAACCCCCCTTGAGAGCTTCCTTATCTCATTAGGAATTACAGGATGACTCTCAAACAGTATGCTAATTGATGGAGGATCGTGGGCAGCAGAATCACGGATGCGAATCACTAGAGGTGATCGCAAGAAGAACAATTATACCAGCAGCACCGAGTTTTATTTCTTATCTCTTCTAATACGTATATTATTACAACACACATGGTAATTACTATTTATAGGGTTACAATCACAAAACTAAAATCAACCAAAGGATAAAACAAGTCCGCAGTTGGTTGCGGTAGGTGCCGCCCAAGCCTCCGGATCCACACACGTCAAGCCGTCTTCGTGGAACTCTTCAAGCCTCTATCCCAATAGTGGATGTTAGGTGTCGTCCGAGGAATAAGAGTTTAATACTTCCAACATCCCCCCTTAAACTCATATTCCTTGCGACCCATGATTTTGCACTAGGTCCAGGTGGGTAACCAACCGGTATAATGAGTTCACCATAGTCATTAGCTATAGTAAAATCAACAGCACATGTGACAGAAAATAATCAGATCACTGGAGGTGATCACATGATCCAAATCACATCACCAAGAAGCAAACTGGATTTTGTTGCTTCGATTTGGAATTCATCGACCTTGTACATTTCTTCTAGAATTAGTTTCTTGTTCACAAAAACCTCTGCCTTGGGTTCAGATTCTTCGAAATGTCCCCCTTTGGTGCGGGACTTCATCGGGACTCGGACGCATTGGAATGATGCATCACTAATCATCAATAGGGTAACTAACACGGGGCTTTGATGCTTTAAGCCTGAACTGGCGGATGGTCCACCGAATATAACATTGATGTCAGTCTCCACTTTCAAGAATACGTCTGTGTTTGATAGTAATACTTGTTCTATGGTGCCTTTAAAGAAGGTGTCTGCAATGGTAGATGGTTCGACATATACAACGTCAACCAAGGTCTCGACTTTCAAAAATTCATCTTCATTGGACATAAATTCCAGTTCTTCGGTGGCTTCAATTGCAGATGATTGATTCATCTTCGGGTTACAATATGAAGGTGGATGGCGTCCGTCATCGTTGTCAAAATCCGAAAATAAGTCGAAGTAATCGACGAAATTGAAGTCACTATCCATGAGAATAATTTTTTTCGGATATTAATTGTTTTTTTCCTGAATTGCAAACTTCCACTTTTTTTAGAATTGAAGAATGAATTTTTTTTTGGAATGGTAGATTGCAACAATTTTGTTTGAAGGATTGGGGAGAGGTGTTGATGTGGGACCAATACAAATGGTTGGAATTTTTTTTGGAATAAAACAAGGAAATCAAAGTGGAGTTTGGTGGGAGAAAATTGGGAGACACAAAAGCCCCCCAAAACAAGAAGAAGCATGAGGGACATAAATAAAAAGTACGTTTCACAAATTAGAGAGAGAAAATGATGAACACAAATGCCTTAGTTTTGTTGAAAAATGGGAAAATCGAACTTCACTTTTGAAAAAGTTAAAAAAGGCAACCAAAAGTTGGAATAAATTCTCACACAGGGATTATGAATAGTTGGGACTATTCATCATCTTCTTCAATTAGTTCTGCAACTGATTGGAAGTAGATATCACGGATCCCTATCGGTGCTACAACAAATGGATCAGGAGCACAAACCACGGATCGATGTCCGCTCAGCTCACCTCCGACGCTCAGATACCTCGGGAGCACAAACCACAGATCTATGTCCGCTCAGCTCACCTCCGTCCCTCTGATACCACTGATGGAGGATCGTGGGCAAAAGAATCACAGATGCAAATCACTGGAGGTGATCGCAAGAAGAACAATTATACCAGAAGCACAGAGTTTTATTTATTCTCTCTTCTAATACATATATTGTTACAACACACACGGTACTTCCTATTTATAGGGTTACAATCACACAACTAAAATGAACCAGAGGATAAAAAAAGTCCGCAGTTGGTTGCGGTAGGTGCCGCCCAAGCCTCCAGTTCCACACATGTCAAGAAATCTTCGTGGAACTCTTCAAGCCTCCATCCCAATAGTGGATGTTAGGTGTCGTCCGAGGAATAAGAGTTTAATACTTCCAACACTAATGTGGGTCACACATGGAGATAAGGGAATGTGGCGGCAGATGCATTGGCCAACAAAGGGATCCTAGATGAGGTTCTAAATTTACTTACTTGTATGAGGTCCCTCCCTAATTATTGTAAGCTTATTTTCAGGTGATGCCCTCGGCGATCACCATTTCTTCTCTCAGGGTGGCATGGATGCTGGTCTGTTTTTCCTTATTTCAATAAAAATTCATTTTTCAGTCAAAAGGTTCCTCTTTGTTTATCATCCTACACGATAATATTTAAAATCAAAACTCGACCGATCCTAATTTTATTTTAAATTACATGTTTCAAAAGAGGACAAGTGAGTTCTAATAAAAAGGTATTTTGATAAAATATTAAAGAATGCGAGTAATGAAGAGGGAAATCAAATTATGTATTTCTAAAAGAAACCATTTATCCAAAAATATTTTTCATAAAATATCCCATATCTTAAAAACTTATAAAAACCAAGATATTTATCATGTTTGTGGGTTATGTAAATAAAGAAATCATTAGGATTTTCATGTTAAATCACTTCTACCCACCCAATACACCAAGCCAGTATAGCATCACCAAAGTTCCCATTTAACCATATTAAATGTTTGGTTTGTTGACTTATAGTTTATTCAAGTTTGACGGGGAATAATTTATTCTTATTATAGAACTTTTTTGAGACTCAAGGATGTGCACCTTAGTTATGTATTAAATATCCAAAATGGTTTAATGCAAGTAAAGGCATATATCCTATAATATCTCCCCAAATGTTTTTGAGACAAACGACACACCATGTATTTCCATTTCATCACTTGACTAATATGAAGGTAAATTTCCAACACATTAAGATAACAGGGTATAGTAACATGACTTAAACATGGTTACCCAACTTATATATCATGGGAAACTCAATGAAAAAAATCAATACTTTCAAGGGATCAAAAAAGACAAATTAGTTTAATATAGAATACAACATGGAGTCAAAGGAAGAAATATTGACTACATTAATCTAAAAAACCACAATTTAATTTTTTTGACCCATTATATTAAAATATGGTTAAAAATTATTTATTGATATCATTAAAATATAAATATTTTTTATTTGTTTTAGAAAAACCAAAGGCAACCACATTTCAGACATAAATAGAGAACCACTCTGTGAGTTAAGACCACCTACCATAACATTATCCTCGATGATCCATCCCACAAAATCGAACATCAATAGAAAAATCCATAAAAATTTGGTAAGAAAATATACAAATAAAATAAATAGAACAAATATCAAAATAATTATCATAAATAAATGATAAAACCGTAGGGAATTCCCGATAGATAAATCCTAAAATTTATCTTATAAAAGATTGATCTTGATCACCAATTTAATCAACCACCAATAACAATCAATTAATTCTAATATATCTATGTACCTAAAATAAATATTACCTCAATATATTCATATAAATTAAATGATGAATGGTTGACAAAAACATATAAAATCCTCCTCTAACCAGAAGGAGCAAAATACATATTCTATGAAGTGATTTCACCATGATTTAGTGAAATAAAAACTCAAAATCCATATCCAAATTATAATAAACTGGATTAAAAGAGTAGAAGAAGGAAGATGAGGTGAGAGGGAGAGATCTTATCTTAAACTGGTAGAAGTTAATCCTTTGATGCAACTTGAGTCTATGGATAATTGAAATAAGACGACGGAAATAATGTAGAGTTTTCTTGGGCTCATGAACGAGAGGGAATGAAATGAATCCAGGGGTCCACAAATTGATGTTTTAATGATTTTTGGTCAAAAATACCATTTTCTTCCATTAAACAAAATTTCAGGGGCTCTAACGGAACTCCAGTGGAAGTATGGTAAGTTACTGGTGGCTCCATCATTCTTCTAATAGAACCCATCAGAACTCCAATAGCCTTAAGCTAACACCCTTATATAGGGTTTCCTCTTCCAGACACACCCAAACCCTATTTTGATCTTCATAACATCTTAAAAACCTCAAACCACACCAAAAAAAACATAAAATTACATCAACATACATAAAAAAATTGAAGTCCTCAAATGAAGAATTACTCTCTAACTGGAATAAAAATTCCAATGGAAACTTAATTTAACCAATAAAACTCCCACATAAATTCAACATGACACATTAATAAATGAAACCAGGACAAATGTCATTATAACCTCACTAGAACATGGCTTCTCAAACCTAAGACGTCCTGGAAGATGCTTACACATTGATTCCCTAGCACTAGGTCTCTAGTATCTGTATCAAAACATTCATTAAACCCATGATAAAAAACTTCCTAATCCATTATAAATCATAAAATATAAGTAATGTTGGATCCCAAGCCACTAAACAAAGATGATATCACATACACTCGACTCAGAAAACTCAAAGACACATTTCTAAACATTCAACTTTTTTCTAATTCATAGATTAAAAAACTAACATAAATTTCAAAAAACAATGAAATCTCATACCCATTTCGATCACATAAAAATGAAAACTAATTACTCATCATGCTTCTAATGTGAAACTCCCAAATAAATTGAATAAAATAAACAAATATAAGGTTCCAACATCCAGGATGTATCATCATCCTCATTATCTGTTAAATACCATCAAATGGCCAAACAAGAAGCCAAGGTACTTCCTGTTATAGAATTATAATAGGACTTCCCATGAATCACCTTCCACCGTGTTTATGTTTATAAAAAATTTATTTAACAAATGGTTTATAAAAATAACAATTCTCCATTTTAATAACCACAAAATTGAGTCGTTTTGAAAATACCATATTTTACACACCAATCCTATTATAATTTTTTTGAAGGAAAAAAATCAGTTTCCATTTATAAAAACCCATGTTCCTTACAAAAATATGTTTTAAACTAGTAACTCATTGAATTCCATTTCATTTTAAAATTGAATCCAAATTACCTTTCAAAACTACATTTCTATTTTATTTTAAAAATTACCCATGTAATTCCAAAATCTCTATTATTTAGAATTCGGGTAATGATAAAATAGTTTCCATCTAGCGTTGATTTATTTAAAAATAAAAAATTGAAATTCCATTTCGATATCACAATGTTTTCCACATTATAATGATATAAAAATATAATTTTTTTAAAGGAAAAAAATAACCATTTCAAAACATACCACCATTTAAAACACATTTGTATTAAATCACATTCTTCAATTTCTAAAACATAATATTATTGGAAAATCCCCTCTACATGAGTATACTAATAGGATCCTCATGTTCACTCATACAAGATGAGACTAGTTTATCTTAGATATAACCAAAATGTAGTGACATCCAATTTTGACTACATCATTTTAAAAAACATTTCTTTCTACAGATTAATCCATAGGGATATAAATAACATGATCCCCCGAAGAATATCAAAATTAATAAAAACATAATGAAATATGCAACAAACAAAATTCTCTACTATATAACATTTAATAGAAATAAAACCATTTTCATACAAGGAAATAATATATTGACTAAAATCAAAGGCATGATTATTAAATAACACTAAATATAAAGGAACAATAAGATACAATTAAAAAAAGGATCATTCTCGTCAATGAAAATATAAATAGGACACAAAGTCATGATTCAAAAATTAATGATTTAAACATGTAGGACTAGCTATCAATGAAATAATAATAACTACCTCAATAAAATGGACTACTTAATGAATCATATTACACCATTCACCCCTATATATATAGATATATATAGAGAGAGAGGAAAAAATTCAATATATGTATGATTGATGTTTTAGTTATTAAAAATATCAGTTGGTTCCAACTATAACATTACATGAATAGAAAATTATATAATATTTCATGAAATCCTAGGCGAGTATACCTGTCTATGTATATCATGATGTAGAATAAAAAAATAGGTTTATTCTTAGTTGAAACTTATGTTCTCATCTTTAGTTCCATTCCACTAGATCCAAGACAAAAAAATGAGAGCATCACACAGGCCTATAATTCCTAATAAAAATGTGGAAATCCCACAGTAACTTGAACTTTTACTATATAGAGATTCATGATTCATTATTATTGATAACTTCTCAACTATTAATAGATCAAAATCTCGTTTATGAAAAACCAAAATCATTTACATTCGAATATCACTGTATTACCAATTTGTAGTGACCTTAAGTTGAATACCTATATGAAAACTAAATCAGAGTGCTATAAAACCTGGAAAGATACACGATCTATGGGGGGAGACTAGCACCATAGGTGTCAATAATGGATAAGGAGTGATTTACCTGCTTGATTATAATCGAATTTCATGTTCTGATCTAGCAAGAAATTTGATATGGCCCCCCAGTAAATGAGACACGCCAAAGAAAATACAACCAAATAGGCTATAATAAAGTAAAAAAGATTGAAAAATACTAAAAATATTTACATTGACGCATATCCAATTAAACAACTAGAAATATAAAATATATAAACAACAAAAATTAATAATCATGCTAAACATTTACTATGAAATAGAATAGACTAGAAGGAAAATGAGATGTTCCATATGTTCTCTCTAATAACCACCCCACCAAATCAAACTCCAAATTGGGAACCGAACCCAACGTATTTAAAGGGATATGAGTAGAATAAAAGGTTCTAAAACTATCAATATAATTGTTGGTAACTAAAGAGTAGAAAAAGAGAAGATTCATGTCCATTGAGGTGTCCATGCAGGGTGTGAGCAAAAATAATCTGTAGGGAATCACAAACTATGTATCAACACAATAGTAAAAAATCGATGTATGTATAAACATGCCAAAAAATTAAATAAATATAACAAAAATGTTTTATATTAAAAAAGAGAGTATTAAAACACTCTATCAACTTGTGAGTGCAGTAAGAAAATAATGAGACACCATGAATAACTAAATTGATTTTCAACAGTAACTCCCTATACCGGGAGGATCCATACCCATCATTCCGGCTCTGTGTCTGAACTCAATATTATAAGTGATAATAAAAGTCTATACCCTATGGGAGGAAATTTCCAACCTATAATTCCAACATAGATGTACACAGATGAAACCCCATATTTGAGTGGATGTGCATAACTAAGTTAGAATCCTAGAAACCCATACCATTCAAGGAAATGGAAGAAAGTATGAAGAGTTAAGTATACTTTATAACCCTTCCCTGTGATAATAGGCGAAGGGGTATAATAAGTCATGGTATTCTGATCCCATCCAAAACCATCAACCCATATACTCTATCAGGGTAAAACATTCCATACCAGGAATTGTTAACCTGCACACCACTGGTAAATAGACCTTCACAAATAATCTATAACAACATACAATAATTATGAAATTAACATGCTAATTATCCATTCAATTCCCATTGCATATGTGAAGAATTAAAAAAGATCATAATAACAAAACCTACTATGATACTCAATATGATTGATATAATGAATCAAAAACAATATTAATATAATAATTTTGTAACATGCTTAACCTAGATAACCAATCATAATTATTTACATACACATTAATATTTATAATGTGAAATCATAATCACAACCTCATGGAATACATGCATGGAAATGGGAAAATGTAAATGATGTTTAAAAAATTGAAATTGGACAGTTGAATAGTCCATTCATGGTCCAAGTAAATCATATGGGTATGACAGACTTGATTCTCAAGATACACTAAGAAGAAAGCAAAATAAGGCAATGGGTATTTTGTTATAATATATCATGTGAGGTGTAAAATAAATAATTATGGTATTACACCGGGCTATACTCATATTATTTATAGGGTTAACATGGTCATCATATAACTTATAAATACATGCATAAGATTGTAAAATATTATTTATTATAATTGTATGGGGTCAAAGTTTTAATTTATATCTTATCTTATAGTAGAATATTTATATTCAACACTCAAAATTTCTAAATTTTATTGAAAATTCCAAAATTAAAAAGATGAAATGAAATTTTCATTAAAAATTTATTATCACAAAAAATTAAACAAAACATACTGTAATTATGATAGAAATATAATTAAGTAACTCTAAAAGAAATTATTTTTCCAACGATATTTTTTCATAAAACCACGCATATATTAAACCTATATAAAAACAAAGATAGTTTTCAAGTGTCTTGGTCATGTAATTAATAAAATGATTTATATTTTAGTGTTAAATCACATATCCCACCTTCTAAACATAACCATCACATTTACACTAAATCCCCATCTTAACCATAGGAAAAGGGAAATTTATTAACTTATATTTCCTTCAGATTTAAGTGGGAATATGTTATTGCTATTACAGAATTTGGTTGAGAATAAAGGAAGTACAACTTAGTTATATTTTTCCAAACTAAGAAAGTTTAAAACAAGTAAAGTATGTTGACTTATATGATATCATCAAAATTGTTTGAGACAAACATAAAACTGAGGATCTATAAATAATCCCATGATTAATATCCAGAGAAGTCTCCAACACATTGGGAAAATATGGTTTGGTGACATGGAATAAACAAAGTTAACCAAATTATATGTCAAGTAAACTCAATAAAAAATTTCAAGGCTTGAAAGTGATCAATAAATAAAAGATACTTTATAAAATATTATAACAAAGATTTAATGGAAATAATTTTCATTACATGAATTCAAAAAAATTCTCAGTAAGTCGCGACCACCATCCTTAAAATTATCATTGATGATTCATTACCAGTACTCCAATATCAATATGTAAGACCCAAAAAATTCAAAAATAAAGATCCCATTAATAATGGAAATCAATATCAAAATAACCACTATCAATGAATAAAAAAACTAAAGTAAATCTTCATAGATAATTGTCAAAAGAGAAAATTTATGCCACCGAGAACATCTCTCAACTCACCGTAAAATTTGGAAATCCAAAAAATAAATCTTACTGCAATTTCTTCATAAAAATTAAGTAATTAATCGAAGGAAAATTTTGTGTAATCCTCTTTTAACTAAGAATAGAGGAATAATTATTCTACGTTTTCACTATGATTTGGTGAAATCATAACTCAAAATTCCTACACACGGAAGAGGAAATTAGATTAGAAGATAAGAATAGTGAATATGAGATGAGAAGGATATATCCTTCCTTAAACTAGTTAAATAAACTCTTTTAATACACCTTGAATTTATGTCCAAAAGGGGGAAGAATAAGAAATCCTTGTGGAGATCTTTTATGTACATGAGCGATAGGGATAAAAATGAATTTAAGGGTCCCTAATATGGGGTTTTAATGATTTTTGGTTAAAATAAAATTTATAATATTTTAAAAACGTTATCATAGATTCATCATAAATACGGTGGGATCAACCATAACTATATTGGAAATCTAGAAAACTAGTAGAGGTTTCACTGAAATTATATTGGAACCCACCAAAACTCCAGTGGCCTCTCGCTTCCACCCCTTTATCTATTTTCCTCCACCAAACACACCTGACACTCTGAGCTTTATAAACTCCTTTGAACTTTCAGACCACAAAAAAATACTAAAAATTACATCATCACACATCAAAATTAAAATTAAAATTCCCAAATATAAAAAATATTTTCAACCAAAACAAAAAATTTGAATTTTCTAATAGTTTAAGCAATCAAAACACCTGCTTAAATCCTGAATAACACCTTAATCAAAGAAACTAGGACACAATTCATTACACTTTGGAAAAACACTACACCACAAACAAACATTGAAGGTTTACATATATATCCAAAAATATATTCATAAAAAAATAAACCATCATAAATAAAAAAGATCGATTTTTTACTTTTCAAATCAAAGTCATTATTTTATCATGGATCCAACAATATTCCTATTATTGATAAAGAAAACATTACTAGGATAAAAATAAATCAAATTAAACCCATGATAAACCACTTCTGAATCCATTATAAATCATAAAATATAAGTAATGTTGGATCTCAATCCACTAAACAATGATGATATCACAGACACTCAACTCAGAAAACTCAAAGACACATTTATAAACATTCTTCTTGTTTCTAATTCATAGATTAAAAAAAACATAAATTTCAAAAAACAATGAAATCTCATACCCATTTCGATCACATCAAAATAAAACTAATTACTCATCATGCTTCTGATGTGACACTCCCAAATGCATTGAATAAAATAAAAAAATATAAGGTTACAACATCAAGGATGTATCATCATCCTCATTATCCTTTAAATACCATCAAATGGCCAAACAAGAAGCCAAGGTACTTCCTGTTATAGAATTATAATAGGACTTCCCATGAATCACCTTCCACCATGTTTATGTTTATAAAAAAATTATTTAAAAAATGGTTTATAAAAAATAAAAGTTCTTCATTTTAATAACCAAAAAATTGAGTCTTTTTCGAAAATACCATATTTTACACATCCATCCTATTTCAATATTTTTGAAGGAAAAAAATCAGTTTCCATTTATTAAAACCCATCTTCCTTACAAAAATATGTTTTAAACTAGTCAATCATTGAATTCCATTTCATTTTAAAATTGAAACCAAATTACCTTTAAAAACCACATGTCTATTTTATTTTAAAAATTACCCATTTAATTCCAAAATCTCTATTATTTAGAATTTGGTTAATGATAAAATATTTTCCATCAAGCGTTGATTTTTTAAAAAATAAGAAATTGAAATACCATTTCGATATCACAAACTTTTCCTCGTTCTATTGATATGAAAATATAATTTTTTAATGGAAAAAATACCCATTTCAAAACATACCACCATTTAAAACACATTTAGATTAAATCACATTTTAAAATTTCTAAAACATAATATTATTGGAAAACCCCCTACATGATTATACTAATAGACTCCTCATGTTCAGTCATACAAGATGAGACAAGTTTGTCTTAGATCTAACCAAAATGTAGTGACATCCAATTTTGACTACATCATTTTAAAAAACATTTCTTACTACAGATTAATCCATAGAGATATATATAACATGATCCCCAGAATAATATCAACATTATTAGAAATATAATGAAATCTGCAACAAACAAAATTCTCTAATATATAACATTTAACAGAAATAAAACCATTTTCATACATGGAAATAATATATTCAGTACAATCAACGGCATGATTATTAAATAACACTAAATATAAAGTAACAATAAGATACAATTAAAAAAAGGATCATTCTCATCAATCAAAATATAAATAGGACCAAAAGGCATGCTTCAAAAATTAATGATTTAAACATAGAGGACTAGCTATCAATGAAATAATAATAACTACCTCAATAAAATGGACTACTTAATGAATCATATTACACTATTCACCCCTATATATATATATATAGAGAGAGAGAGGAAAAAATTAAATATATGTATTATTGATGTTTTAGTTATCAAAAATATCAGTTGGTTCCAACTATAACATTACAAGCATAGAAAATTATACAATATTTCATGAAATACTAGGTGAGTATACCTATCTATGTATATCAAGATGTAGAACAAAACAATAGGTTGATTCTTAGTTGAACATTATGTTCGCATCTTTATTTCCATTCCACTAAATCCAAGACAAAAAATGAGAGCATCACACAAGCCTATAATCCCTACTAAAAACGTGGACATCCCACGGTAACATGAACTTCCACTATATAGAGATTCATGATTCATTATTATTCATAACTTATCAAATATTAATAGATCAAAATCTTGTCTATGAAAAACCAAAATCATTTACATCCAAATATCACTGTATTACCAATTTGTAGTAACCTTAAGTTGAATACCTATATGAATCCTAAATCAGAGTGCTATAAAACTTGGAAAGATCCACGATCTATGGGGGGGAGACTAGCACCACAGGTGTCAATAATGGATAAGGAGTGATTTACCTGCTTGATTATAATTGAATTTCATGTTATGATCCATCTATAAATATGATATGACTCCCCTGTAAAAGAGACACGCCAAAGAAAAAACAACCAAAAAGGCTATAATAGAGTAAAAAAGATTGAAAAACACTAAAAATATTTACATTGATGCATATCCAATTAAACAACTAGAAAAAAAAAATATATAAACAACAAAAATTAATTATCATGCTAAACATGTAATATAAAATAGAATAGACTAGGAGGAAAATGAGATGTTTCATATGTTCTCTCTAATAACCACCCCCCCAAATCAAAATCCAAATTGGGAACCGAACCCAACGTATTTAAAGGGAGATGAGTAGAATAAAAGGGTCTAAAACTATCAACATAACTGTTGTTAACTAAAGAGTAGAAAAAGAGAAGATTCATGTCCATTGAGGTATCCATGCAGGGTTTGAGCAGAAATACTCTGTAGGGAATCACCAACTATGTATCAACACAATAGTGAAAAATGGATGTATGTATAAACATGCCAAAAAAATTAAATAAATATAACAAAAATGTTTTATATTAAAAAAGAGAGTATTAAAACATAATAACAACTTGTGAGTGCAGTAAGACAATAGTGAGACACCATGAATAACTAAATTGATTTTCAACAGTAACTCCCTATACCGGGAGGATCCATACCCATCATTCCGGATCTGCGTCTGAACTCAATATTATAAATGATAATAAAAGGCTATACCATATGGGAGGAAATGTCCAACCTATAATTCCAACACATGTACATAGATGAAACCCCATATATGAGTGGATGTGCATAACCAAGCTAGAATCCTTGAAACCCATCCCATTCAGGGAAATGGAAGAAAGTATGAAGAGTTAAGTACGCCTTACAACCCTTCCCTGTGATAATAGGTGAAGGGGTATAACAAGTCATGGTATTGTGATCCCATCCAATACCATCAACCCATATACTCTGTCAGGGTATAACATTCCATCCCATGAATTGTTAACCTGCACACCACTGGTAAATAGAACTTCACAAACAATCTATAACAACATACAATATTTATGAAATTAACATGCTAATTATCCATGCAATTCCCATTGTATATGTGAAGAATTAAACAATATCTTAATAAAAAAACCAACTATGATACTCAATATGATTGATATAAAGAATCAATAACAATATTAATATAATAATGTTGTAAAATGATTAACCTAGATAACCAATCATAATTATTTACATACACATTAATATTTATAATTTGAAATCATAATCACAACCTCATGGAATACATGCATGGAAATGAGAAAAGGTAAATGATGTATAAAAAATTGAAATTGGATAGTTGAATAGTCCATTCATGGTCCAAGTAAATCATATGGGTATGAAAGACTTGATTCTCAAGATACACTAGGAAGAAAGCAAAATAAGGCAATGGGTATTTTGTTATAATATATCATGTGAGGTGTAAAATAAATAATTATGGTATTAAACCGGGCTATACTCATATTATTTATAGGGTTAACATGTTCATCATATAACCTATAAATACATGCATAAGTTTGTAAAATATTATTTATTATAATTGTATGGGTTCAAAGTTTTAATTTATATCTTATCTTATAGTAGAATATTTATATTCAACACTCAAAATTTCTAAATTTTATTGAAAATTCCAAAATTAAAAATAGGAAATGAAATTTTCATTAAAAGTTTATTTTGGAAAAAAAATTAAAAAAAACATACTGTAATTATGATAGAAATATAATTATGTAACTCTAAAAGAAATGATTTTTCAAAAAATATTTTTTCATAAAACCTCACATATATTAAACCTATATAAACACGAAGATAGTTTTCAAGTGTCTTGGTCATGTAATTAATAAAACAATTCATATTTTAGCGTTAAATCACATCTCCCACCTTCTAAACATAACCATCACATTTACACTAAATCCCCATATTAACCATAGGAAAAGGTAAATTTATTAACATATATTTCATTCAGATTTAAGTGGGAATATGTGATTTCTATTATTCAATTTGGTTGAGAATAAAGAAATTACAACTTAGTAAAATTTTTGCAAAATAAGAAATTTTAAAACAAGTAAAGTATCTTGACTTATATGATATTATCAAAATTGGTTGAGAAAAACATAAAACTAAGGATCTATAATTAATTCCATTATTAATATCAAGAGAAGTCTCCAACACATTAGGAAAATATGGTTTGGTGACATGGAATAAACAAATTACCCAAATTATATGTCAAGTAAAATCAATAAAAAATTTCAAGGCTTGAAAGTGATCAATAAATAAAAGATACTTTATAAAATATTATAACATAGAGTTAATGGAAATAATTTTCATTACATGAATTCAAAAAAATTCTTAGTAAGTCGCGACCACCATCCCCAACGTTATCATTGATGATTCTTTACCAGTACTCCAATATCAATATGTAAGACTAAAAAAATTCAAAAATAAAGATCCCATTAATAATGAAAATCAATATCAAAATAACCACTATCAATGAATAAAAAAAACTAAAGTAAATCTTGACAGATAACTGTCATAAGAGAAAATTTACTCCACCGAGAACATCTCTCAACTCACCATAAAATTTGGAAATCCAAAAAATAAATCTTACTACAATTTCTTCACAAAAATAATGTAATTAATGGAAGAAATTTTTTGTGTAATCCTATTTTAACTAAGAATATAGGAATCATTATTCTATGTTTTCACTATGATTTGGTGAAATCATAACTCAAAATCCATACACAAGGAAGAGGAAATTAGATTAGAAGATAAGAATAGTGAAAATGAGATGAGAGGGATATATCCTTCCTTAAACTAGTTAAATAAACTATTTCAATATACCTTTAACTTATGTCCAAAAGGGGGAAGAATAAGAAATCCTTGTGGAGATCTTTTAGGTGCATGAGCGATAGGGATAAAAATGAATTTAAGGGTTCCTAATATGGGGTTTTAATGATTTTTGGTTAAAATAATGTTTATTATATTTTAAAAACGTTATCATGGATTCATCATAAATATGGTGGGATCAACCATAACTATATTAGAAATCTAGAAAAATAATAGGGGTTTCATTGAAATTATATTGAAACCCACCAAAACTTTAGTGGCCCCTCGCATCCACCCCTTTATCTATTTTCCTCCACCAAACACACCTGACACTCTGAGCTTTATAAACTCCTTGGAACTTTCATACCACACAAAAATACTGAAAATTACATCATCACACGTCAAAATTAAAATTAAAATCCCCAAATATAAAAAATATTTTCAACCAAAACCAAAAATTTAAATTTTCTAATAGTTTAAGCAACCAAAACACTTGCTTAAAACCTGAATAACACCTTAATAAATGAAACTAGGACACTAGTCAATACACATTGGAGAAACATTACACCACAAAAAAACATTTAAGGTTTACATATATATCCAAAAATATATTTAAAAAAATAAACCATCATAAATAAAAAACATTGATTTTTTACTTATCAAATCAATGTCATTATTTGATCATGGATCCAACAATATTCCTCTTATTGATAAGGAAAACATTACTAGGATACAAATAAATCAAATTAAACCCTTGATAAACAACTTCCTAATCCATTATAAATCATAAAATATAAGTAATGTTGGATCCCAAGCCACTAAACGAAGATGATATCACATACACTCCACTCAGAAAACTCAAAGACACTTTTCTAAACATTCATCTTTTTTTATAATTCATAGATTAAAAAACTAACATAAATTTCATAAAATAATGAAATCTCATACCCATTTCAATCACATCAAAATGAAAACTAATTATACATCATGCTTCTAATGTTACACTCCCAAATCCATTGAATAAAATAAACAAATATAAGGTTCCAACATCAAGGATGTATCATCATCCTCATTATCCTTTAAATACCATCAAATGGCCAAACAAGAATCCAAGGTACTTCCCATTATAGAATTATAATAGGACTTCCCATGAATCACATTCCACTATGTTTATGTTTATAAAAGAATTATTTAACAAATGGTTTATAAAAAATAACAATTCTCTATTTTAATAACCACAAAATTGAGTCTTTTTTGAAAATACCATATTTTACACATCCATCCTATTATAATTTTTTTCAAGGAAAAAAATCAGTTTCCATTTATAAAAACCCATGTTCCTTACAAAAATATGTTTTAAACTAGTCAATAATTGAATTCCATTTCATTTTAAAATTGAAACCAAATTACCTTTCAAAACCAAATTTCTATTTTATTTTAAAAATAACCCATTTAATTCAAAAATCTCTGTTATTTAGAAATCAGGTAATGATAAAATAGTTTTCATAAAGAGTTGATTTATTTAAAAATAAAAAATTGAAATTCCATTTCGATATCACAAAGCTTTCCACATTATAATGATATAATAATATAATTTTTTTAAAGGAAAAAAATAACCATTTCAAAACATACCACCATTTAAAACACATTTATATTAAATCACATTCTACAATTTCTAAAACATAATATTATTGGAAAATCCCCTCTACATGATTATACTAATAGGATCCTCATGTTCACTCATACAAGATGAGACTAGTTTATCTTAGATATAACCAAAATGTAGTGACATCCAATTTTGACTACATCATTTTAAAAAACTTTTCTTTCTACAGATTAATCCATAGGGATATAAATAACATGATCCCTAGAAGAATATCAACATTATTAGAAATATAATGAAATCTGAAACAAACAACATTCTCTACTATATAACATTTAATAGAAATAAAACAATTTTCATACAGGGAAATAATATATTGACTAAAATCAAAGGCATGATTCTTAAATATCACAAAATATAAAGTTACAATAAGATACAATTAAAAAAAGGATCATTCTCATCAATGAAAATATAAATAGGACAGAATGGCACACTTCAAAAATTAATGATTTAAACACGGAGAACTAGCTATCAATGAAATAATAATAACTACCTCAATAAAATGGAATAATTAATGAATCATATTACCTTGTTCACCCCTATCAATATATATATATATATATATAGAGGGAAAAAATTAAATATATGTATGATTGATATTTTAGTTATTAAAAATATCAGTTGGTTCCAACTATAACATTACAAGCATAGAAAATTATATAATATTTCTTGAAACCCTAGGTGATTATACCTGTCTATATATATCAAGATGTAGAATAAAAAAACAGGTTGATTCTTAGTTGAACCTTATGTTCACATCTTTAGTTACATTCCACTAGATCCAAGACAAAAAAAATGAGAGCATCACACAGGCCTATAATTCCTACTAAAAATGTGGACATCCCACGATAACTTGAACTTCCACGATATAGAGATTCATCAGTCATTATTATTGATAACTTCTCAACAATTAATAGATAAAAATCTTGTCTATGAAAAACCAAAATCATTTACATCCGAATATCACTGTATTACCAATTTGTAGTAACCTTTAGTGGAATAACTATATGAAACCTAAATCAGAGTGCTATAAAACCTGGAAGGATCCACGATCTATGGGGAGGGGGAGACTAGCACCACAGGTGTCAATAATGGATAAGGAGTGATTTACCTGCTTGATTATAATCGAATTTCATGTTCTGATCCAGCTAGAAATATGATATGACTCCCCTGTAAATGAGACACGCCAAAGAAAAAAACAAAAAAATAGGCTATAATAGAGTAAAAAAAATTGAAAAATACCAAAAATATTTACATTGATGCATATCCAATTAAATAACTAGAAACATAAAATATATAAACAACAAAAATTAATTATCATGCTATACATGTTGTACGAAATAGAATAGAATAGAAGGAAAATGAGATGTTCCATGTGTTCTCTCTAATAACCACCCCACCAAATCAAACACCAAATTGGGAACCGAACCCAACGTATTTAAAGGGAGATGTGTAGAATAAAAGGGTCTAAAACTATCGATATAACTGTTGGTAACTAATGAGTAGAAAAAGAGAAGATTCATGTCCATTGATGTGTCCATACAGGGTGTGAGCAGAAATACTCTGTAGGGAATCACCAACTATCTATCAACACAACAGTAAAAAATGGATGTCTGTATAAACATGCCAAAAAAATTAAATAAATATAACAAAAATGTTTTATATTAAAAAAGAGAGTATTAAAACATACTAACAACTTGTGAGTGCAGTAAGACAATAGTGAGACACCATGAATAACTAAATTGATTTTCAGTAGTAACTTCCTATACCAGGAGGATCCATACCCATCATTCCGGCTTTGCGTCTGAACTCAATATTATAAATGATAATAAAAGGCTATACCATATGGGAGAAAATGTCCAACCTATAATTCCAACACACATGTACACAGATGAAACCCCATATATGAGTGGATGTGCATAACAAAGTTAGAATCCTAGAAACCCATCCCATTCAGGGAAATAGAAGAAAGTATGAAGAGTTAAGTACACCTTACAACCCTTCCCTATGATAATAGGCGAAGGGGTATAACAAGTCATGGTATTGTGATCCCATCCAAAAACATCAACCAATATACTCTGTCGGGGTATAACATTCTATCCCATGAATTATTAACCTGCACACCACTGGTAAATAGACCTTCACAAACAATCTATAACAACATACAATATTTATGAAATTAACATGCTAATTATCCATGCAATTCCCATAGTATATGTGAATAATTAAACAAGATCATAATAACAAAACCTACTATGATACTCAATATGATTGATATAAAGAATCAATAACAATCTTAATATAATAATGTTGTCACATGCTTAACCTAGATAACCAATCATAATGATTTACATACACATTAATATTTATAATGTGAAATCATAATCACAACCTCATGGAATACATGCATGGAAATGAGAAAATGTAAATGATGTATAAAAAATTGAAATTGGACAGTTGAATAGTCCATTCATGGTCGAAGTAAATCATATGGGTATGAAAGACTTGATTCTCAAGATACACTAGTAAGAAAGAAAAATAAGGCAATTGATATTTTGTTATAATATATCATGTGAGGTGTAATATAAATAATTATTGTATTAAACTGGGCTATACTCATATTATTTATAGGGTTAACATGGTCATCATATAACCTATAAATACATGCATAAGTTTGTAAAATATTATTTATTATAATTGTATGGGTTCAAAGTTTTAATTTATATCTTATCTTATAGTAGAATATTTTTATTCATCACTCAAAATTTCTAAATTTTATTGAATATTCCAAAATTAAAAATAGGAAATGAAATTTTCATTAAAAAATTATTTTGGAAAAAAGTTAAACAAAACATACTATAATTATGATAGAAATATAATTAAGTAACTCTAAAAGAAATGATTTTTCAAATGATAATTTTTCATAAAACCTCACATATATTAAACCTATATAGAAACAAAGATAATTTTCAAGTGTCTTGGTCATGTAATAAATAAAATGATTCATATTTTAGCGTTAAATCACATCTCCCACCTTCTAAACATAACCATCAAATTTACAATAAATACCCATCTTAACCATAGGGAAAGGGAAATTTATTAACTTATATTTCCTTCAGATTTAAGTGGGAATATGTGATTTCTATTACAGAATTTGGTTGAGAATTAAGGATGTAAAACATAATAATATTTTTCCAAAATAAGAAAGTTTAAAACAAGTAAAGTATCTTGACTTATATGATATCGTCAAAATAGTTTGTGATAATCATAAAACTGAGGATATATAATTAATCCAATGATTAATATCAAGAGAAGTCTCCAACACATTGGGAAAATATGGTTTGGTGACAAGGAATAAACAACGTTACCCAAATTATATGTCAAGTAAACACAATAAAAAATTTCAAGGCTTCAAAGTGATCAATAAATAAAATATACATTATAAAATATTATAACATAGAGTTAATTGAAATAATTTTCATTACATGAATTCAAAAAAAATTCTCAGTAATTCGTGACCACCATCCTTAACATTATCATTGATGCTTCATTACCAGCACTCCAATATCAATATGTAAGACCCAAAAAATTCAAAAATAAAGATCCCATTAATAATGAAAATCAATATCAAAATAACCACTATCAATGAATAAAAAAAATAAAGTAAATATTGTTAGGTAACTGTCAAAAGAAAACAATTACTCCACCGAGAACATCTCTCAACTCACCCTAAAATTTGGAAATCCATAAAATAAATCTTACTGCAATTTCTTCATAAAAATAAAGTAATTAATGGATGGAAAATATAGTGTAATCCTCTTATAACTAAGAATAGCGGAATAATTATTCCATGTTTTCACTATGATTTGGTGAAATCATAACTCAAAATCCCTACACAAGGAAGAGGAAATTAGATTAGAAGATAAGAATAGTAAATATTAGATGAGTGGGATAAATCATTCCTTAAAATAGTTAAATAAACTCTTTTAATACACCTTTAATTTATGTCCAAAAGGGGGAAGAATAATAAATCCTTGTGGAGATCTTTTAGGTGCATGAGCAATAGGGATAAAAATGAATTTAAGGGTCCCTAATATGGGGTTTTAATGATTTTTGGTTAAAATAATATTTATTATATTTTAAAAACGTTATCATGGATTCATCATAAATATGGGGGGATCAACCATAACTATATTGGAAATATAGAAAACTAATAGAGGTTTCATTGAAATTATATTGGAACCCACCAAGACATTAGTGGCCTCTCGCATCCACCCCTTTATCTATTTTCCTCCAACAAACACACCTGACACTCTGAGCTTTATAGACTCCTTTGAACTTTCATACCACACAAAAATACTGAAAATTACATCATCACACGTCAAAATTAAAATTAAAATCCCCAAATATTAAAAATATTTTCAACCAAAACAAAAAATTTAAATTTTCCAATAGTTTAAGAAACCAAAACACTTTCTTAAAACCTGAATAACACCTTAATCAATGAAACTGGGAAACTAGTCATTACACATTGGAAAAACATTACACCACAAAAAAACATTGAATGTTTACATATATATCCAAATATATATTCAAACAAAAATAAATCATCATAAATAAAATACATCGATTTTTAACTTATCAAATCAAAGTGATTATTTGATCATGGATATAACAATATTCCTCCTATTGATAAGGAAAACATTACTAGGATAAAAATAAATCAAATTATATATAAAAATAATAATATTCTAAAAATATTATAAAAACAAATACATATATAAAACCTTGGATCTCACCCTATATAAGACTAAAATTCTAACCAAGCATCTTATCAATCAATCATAATCTCTATCAATCATCCACTATCCCTTTGGATATATCAATGAAAGGTAAATATGTGAGATAGTAAAAAAATATAAATTATTGATATAATGTAAGAATAATTAAAAAAATTAAAAACCAACCGTATCAACATCATTATAAGTTTAAACATTATATTATTGAAATTAGATAAATCCAAGATCTTAGTAAATATATCACCCAATAGATCTATAGTAAAAAAATTATAATGTAATGTCAAATTTCTATGCATAATCCTAAATCAAATATTACTTCAATGTTCATGTTCCTTGATTACTTAATTGGATTCATAGAAAAGTAAGTAGTATATGCATTATTATACATGATTCAAATCCATTCATAATTTATGCAAAACTAAATATGTTTTTCCATATCCAAAGAGTTTGAGCACAAAAATATAACTATTACTATATACTCAAACTATATTTTTAATAAAGGAACTAAATGTTTATTTTAAAAACTCTATAAAAATTTTTTTTCTAAAAAAGTGACACATAACATGTGTAATATTTATATTAATCCTATATCCACTATGATATGAAGCCTAATAATACATAAACTCCAAAGATGTAGTTTTTGGGAAAAATAACTCAAGATTTACTATTCCTTTCACATTGTTGACTACTATTTTAAGTATTATAAAATAAAATTATTTATAATTCACCAAAAATCTAGAACACATGCACACACTATACATAAGACCCAATCAAATTTAAATTTTTTAAAAAGACTCCTAATCAATCCCAAAAACATTTTATAATCAACAGACATACTTGTTGGGTCCTCATCCAATCTAAAAATTGAACTAATTAGTGTACTCATGTTATAATTTATTTCAAATTGAACCACTTCAGAAATTAATGAAAATAGTTATTATGATTTATAATAATACATCAATTTTTATGGAAAATATGAAATCCAAAAAATAGCTTGCATTTTCCCACGAGAATCATCTTTTATTTATTAGCCATAATATGTAAAAACTTTTTACAAAAAGAATTAATGGATAATCCAAAAATTATATAATCCACATAAATATATAACACCAAAATATGTTCAAAATACCCTAAAATGATTAGTTTATGATTGAATTTTTATTTGTTAAAAACATTCTTTAATAGAAACTATGAATGTTTTTTTATACCATGTATTTAGTGATCACTTCAATATATATAAAGATTTAGTAAACCTTAAAACATGGTTCACTGTTTTCTCAGGATTAATACCCGAGTCGGTTACATCACATAAAAATTATATGAAATAAACAAATTAAGAAATGATATATTTACATATATGTGATATGACTTGAAACTATTATGAGTAGCATATTCTATAATAATTTAAATAACTACCATCATGACTACTTAATAAAATATATCTCCATATTATATACCTTCATCCTGTAATATTATGCCTCTATCCATAATACATTCCTTACTTCCTATCTAGACTCATAAATATTACCTTTGAAAATAAAATTATTTTAAATTTCTTTATGATATTTTTGTTTATTAATTAACTCTCATTAACTTTTTTATATGAACTTATTTATCTCCTCATGCATAACCGACACCCAAATTGGGTTCTTAAATATCATGAAATGATCCATCAACACCTGTAATTTTGGAGGTAATATGAGTATGATATAATGAACACATCCTTTTACACATATCATTAAATGATTTTAGTCATAGTTAAACATCAAATTACAAGCCAAAGATCATAAAGTATAGTGTCTTTGAAGACTAGGTACAAAAAACTAAAAACATGGGAATAAATACAAAATTTCATTATTTTATAGACTATTGTGAGATCTTAAAATCCTTTTATCCCTTACATATGCATAGGATAACATGGGGATAACATGAAAAAAGGGATGAGCTAAAAGGCCCATTAAGAGAATAAACATTAAATTAAATCTTAGAACATGGGTTTGGAGGCATAACATAATGATATTAAAAGGCATGGAACATGATTAGACACAAGGAATAATAAAATGGGATCAAATTATCATTGATTTATAGTAATTTGGAAACAAAATAAAACATGACATTATCTCGATTTGAGGCTTGTTGCACATAGAGGAGAACGGGTCAAAGCTCGTTGCACATAGAGGAGCATGAGTCAAGGGTACCACCAGGACCGTTTCACTTAACATATCATGAGACTAAACTTTACCCAATGAATTTTATTGATATATAGCTGAAATAATCATAACATATTCATGAATATGTGTTCCACATGAAGAATCATACATAAAAAAATCAAACATAAATATAAGGTTTACCCCTGGTAAGAATTGGGTATCATAATCATGTGAAAAGGCATAACATAAGGAGATATCATAATGGTGTCCATGAAAAAAAAAAGATTCAAATCATAAATGGGCATTAATAATCGAAAATAGTAATATATCATGATAAGTTATGTCAAATGTTAGTGAATACATGTGAAAATGGCATTTAAGAAACATTAGAAACCAAACATTTTAGTGCAGTTTAAGGAAAATATTAAAAAGTATTTGAAAAATAAAGGGGCATAACATCTTATATAAAACCCTAAGTAAATAAATAAAGTTTTCATGATAAAATTATTAATTTTTAAAAAAAAATTCATTAAAATATATTATGGATGACACTTGAAAATGAGTTATAATTCAAAAGATTTCCTTAAATCGAGTACGCTTATCGAGAAGAATTGAGTAGGGAACCTTTTAAAAACATGTATATACCAAAAAAGAAGGATGAATGAAACTCTATATATGAGTTTTTAACATATAAACATTATTTATAATATGTACATAAAAATAAAGTAGAATTTTATTTGGGTAAAAATAGAGAATGAATAACCCGAAAAAATAATGGTGGTTCAGGTAGAATCCCTTACATTATCTCTAAAATAATTCTTCACTTGATCGTAATGTTATTAATAATCACATTAGATTAATTAATTAATAATTTAAAACCGTTTATATATGTATTTAATTTATTTTGACTTTATTAAGTATATTTGTGGAAGTTTGATGGGTTAATAAATTCAATTTCATCGTTTGAGAGCGTTGATTTCCTTGTTTTTCATGATCGGTTTACCTGCATATGTCTATGTAAAATGTTCTAAAATGAGGATAGTTGTCCAAAAAATGATATTATATGCTATTAATGGTATTATAAAATATTTAAATTCCTTTTGTACCATATGTTAGGATGGTTCATTAGATAAATCCTTAATTATAATCATTTTGATTAATGTAATGATTTTTGATCAGAACAAACACATCTTGTTTTATAAATTATTATCATTTGTAAAAAATGATTAAAAAACATTAAATAAGATATAATACATATATTATAATTTGGTTGAACTAAAAAATGGTTTCATGATCATCTTTGAAGATGGAATTGAGCGATGAAAGCATGTAATCCATAAAGGTAGTAAATTGACACCTCACGAATGATGTTTTCATTCATAAAATAAAAGAGATAGGAGAAGAAATTTGATGAAGAATTATTAAATAAACATGATAAAATTCCAGTATATATATGATATTTTATTTTTCATTCCATATGTATGATGGGTGGTGGGGAGCGAAAAATAAAATAAAGGAACTTAAAAAACAATTGAAAGAAAATAGATGAGTGTTTTACCTCTTGATTCTTTCTTCTTGATAACCTCTTTAAGGGGATTGGTTTTGGTATTTTATTAAGACCAAAATATCCTAGTAATGGGGAAGGTTCTCGGGAGGATATTGGAGTATAATTTTGATAAGTCTAAAGTCATTAGAGGTGATTAGAGAAGAGGTGGTGAGGGGTGGTATTTAATGTGGAGAAGAGGGGAGTTTTGTCATTATTTTACTCAATATTTTATTTTTTTGATGAAGACAAGAAATAGTGATGATTATTGATACAAAATAAATTAATATGCCCATTTTAATTCAAATAAATGGTCACTTAAATCATTCATGACTCATGCATGACTCAAACATTCATTTATTTACTTATTCTGTAAATTACCGTATTTTAGTATTCACAAAAAATTCATGTATTTTAGAAAAATAAAAACAATTCCCCATAAACAATTTTTTATGTTAGAATTAAAAATTTAACGACATTTTATGAAAATAATTCTCTAAATACGAGTAATTTAATTTTTACTAAAAATAATCATTTACTGTGAAATATAGATTTTAAAAATATTACTGATTTTTAACACTTCGAAAAAATACATAAGTTGTCATAAAATTATCATAAAATCATAATAAATCAAAATTATAATTTATAAATACATTTTTTGAAAATAAAGTTTCTTTTAAATTAAAAAATTAGTCATAAAATTGTAATTAAATATTATGACTTTCAAAAATACCAACACTTAATTAATAGTTTTTAAAATATTTATTTACTTATAATATAATATAATTATATCATATTTTCACTTATAAGAAGGATATATTTTATTTATACTATCATTTTTAAGGTTACTATTTAATTGGATGATTTACTATTTATAAGGGTCACATTACTATTCCAAAGGTCAAGATACTATTTCATCGGTATAAGTTCCTTAAATTCTAGAAACACTCCATACTTCATTCATTCATCATTTATAAAGCTTATATTGTGTTCTCTTATATGTTTATACCATATGAAATAATTATAAGAAGATAATTTCCATTGATACAACTTTGGGTCATTATATTCTTCTCCCCATATGAAATTTCTCCCTCAAAATACAATTTTACAAACTATGGTGAAAATAGGTGTAGACACTTTTACTTCATCACTTCATCTGATTCACATGTTTCTTCTTTTTTACTTATGGTTCCACCATTGTACATTGACCATGTGAGTTTTATTTTTGCGAAGAACATTATCTGTATGATATAAGAACTTCATTAGCTTCTCCTCATGTGAAAGATCATTCTCTAATTTTACCACCTCTAAATTAAGTACATGTGATAAATCTGGTATGTAATTTCTTAATAGGGATGCGTGGAATACAACATGTACTTGAGACATGGTTGGTGGAAGTGTTAGTTGATAGGCCACAACTCACAGACGATCAAGGATCTCAAATGGGCCTATGTACCTAGGACTTAGCTTCATTTCCCCCCAAATATCATGATCCTCTTCCATAGAGATTTGTGGAGGAATACCATGTGTCCAACTATAAACTCCAGGTCCTATCAACAATTGTCTACATATCTATTCAATCAACTTTGGGCTGCCTTGGTGTGCTGAGGAATGGTTTTCTTCTTCTCCTCCATTTCATTGACCATTTTAGGTTCTAGCAGTTTATGTTCACCGACTTCATCACAGTGTGACAGTGTTCTTCACATTTTCCCTTAAAGGGATTCATATGGATCCATTTGGATTCTTGAGTAAGAACTTTTGTTGTCAGACAATTAAACTAGGGCCAGATGTTGATCCCATCCACCATTGAAGTCTATAGAACATGATCTCAATATGTCTTCCTGTGTTGGAATGGTCTGCTCAGATTGTCCATCTGTTTGAGGATGATAGGCTGTATTAAAATTCAGCTCAGTGCTTAGAGCATTTTGGAGACTTTTCCAGATCATTAAAGTGAATCTAGAATCTCGATCACATATAATTGATAGTGGTACTCCATGTAGCCTTACCTCCTCTTTGATTTATATCTATGCAAGTAAATCCAATGATAAGTCCTATCAAATTATGATAAAGTGAGATATATTTGTATGATGATCCACACTAACCCATATAGCATTGTTTCCTTTGGATGTCTTTGGAAGTCTAGTGACAAAGTCATGGGGATGTTTTCCCAATTCCATGTTAATTGGGGTAATGGTTACATCATCCCTTTATCATTTTTTCCATTCAGCCTTCACTTATCGACATTCTAGTAACTTTGATGTATATTTAGTGATCTCATTTACAACCTTGTCCCACCAATAATTATCCTAGAGATCTTAATACATATTTGTGATCCTTGGGTGAATAGAGAAGGATGTGATATATAGATCATTCAGAAGCCCTTTATTTATCTCTGGATTGGATGATATACATAGTCGTGACCGAAATCTTACGACTCCATCCTCACCGATATTGAACACAAAGGATTTCCCATTTCGGATAGTTTCCACTATTTTTGGAATTTAGACATCATTTCTTTGAGAATACTTTATTTTTTGTACAAGGGATGGTTTTGAAATAATTTGAGAAAGGATTGATGATGTACAACCTTAATGATTCCCACGTTAATCCTTTATAAGTATAAGAAGACTATATACTTCTCAATTCTCAGCATTGATAAAGATGTAGGATCCTTTATACTTAGAGTATCCACCACATTATTTTCCGTACCAGGATGGTAGTGGATTGAGCAGTAATAATCCACGATAAGCTTTAACCATCTTTGCTGACACATATTAATCTCATTTTATGTGAATCTATATTTGAGACTCTTTTAATCAGTATTAACCTCAATTCTCTCCATAGAGATAATGACACCATATTTTCAATGAAAATATCACAACTTCCAAATCCAAATCATGCGTAGGATAGTTCTTCTAATTAATTGTTAACTACCTTGAGGCATATGATATCACTTTATAAATTTTCATCAGCACATAGCCTAATCCTTTCATTGAAGAATAACTATACACCTGAAAGAGTTGTCCACTTTTTGGGAGTGTGATTACTGGTGTAGTGATAATCCTCTTTTTAATCTCCTTAAAGTTGTCTTCACATTCACTGGTCTAGAAAAAACATTCTCCCTTCCGAGTTTGCTTGGTTAGTGGTTTTGAAAATCATGAGAAGTTCTTTACAAATCATTTGTAATACCCATATAGTCCATGGATTCTGTATATCTTCATTACAGATGTTTTCCTAGGCCACTCATCGATTTCCATTGTTCTTGAACGGTCCAAAAAATATTACTTTACTAGTGATAACAAATCAAAAGAATGATACTTCTTTTGTCCAGAACATGCATTTATTGCACTTTGCATATAGTTTTTCCCTTCACAAAGTCTTCAAAATAGTATTCAAATTCTCTTCATGTTAGTCCTTGATCATAGAGTATATCAAAATATCATTGATAAATACTACCAAATATTTGATGAGGTAATCTATAAAGACACTATTCATTAAATCCATGAAAATTATGGGAGCATTACCGAGTCTATAGGGAATCACTATGAACTCATAGTGTCCATACCTTATTCGAAAGGCAGTCTTGGTAATATCTTCCTTATTCTCCTTTAATTGGTGATATCCTGATTGAAGGTCAACCTTATAGAAATAATTGGCCCTACATAGCGGATTGAACAAGTCATCTATCCATGGTAGGAGATACTTGTTCTTTATCATTATTTTATTTAGTTAATGATAATCGATGCAGAGGAACATTGATCTATCCTTATTCATGATGGATAGGACTGGCACAACCAATGGTGAAGCACTCAAGTGTATAAAACCCTTGTCCAAATTCTCCTGTAACTAATTCTTCATTGCTTACAGCTCAATTGTGTCCATTCAATAAGGTGTACTTGATATAGGCAGAGATCCAAGAATAATTTCAATTGAGAACTCAACCTCTCAATCAAGAGGAAGACCATGCAATTATTCAGGGAATGCATCAGTGTAATCCCTCATGATGGACATGTCTTCAAGAATGATCATATCCTTTTTCTTAGTCATTTGATCGAGATATGATTCTTAATAAGGAAGTAATATCCACACATGATATGATAATTATGAATGAGATTCATCTTTCTCCTAAGACTTGTAATGAACTGGAGGATGATTTGTGATGCGAAGAGTGATCTCCCTTTCCCGAAAGTTGATGTTGGATTTGTATAATGATAACTTATCCATGCCCAAAATAGCATCAAAATCTACCAAAGGTTGTATGAAAAGATTTTCTAGGAGGTTCAGTCCTCAAACATTAACCATGGAGGATTTATTTACTTTGAGTGACAAAATTTCCCCATTTTTTGTTCTCATAGGTAACTCAACCTTAAAATTTTGAGGTGGTGTTTGAATGGTTATACTAAAAATGCACGATATGAAAGAATGCGTAGAACCAAAATCAAATAGTACATTCTCTATTATTTAATGAATAACCAACATACCTTTCACCACATCATTATCCAGATCTACATAAGAAGTAGTGATAACATAATCCATTCCTTGTTTCCTTGGATGTTTTTGTCAATTTCCTCAAAAAAACCTAAGCTCAGGGTATTGATTTTCAAAATTACCATGTTCCTTTTAGTTGAAATACTACACTACTAGATAATCATTTATATGAACCAACTCTCTTCATCCAAATTAGTGGAATTATTCAAATCCATTCAGTAGTTCTTAGATATATTCACCATTATTCCACATTTTAATCATTCCCTGGTTCCCTTTAGATAGTTCCCATGATGCTTATTCCAACAATTTTGACATGTGGGATATTCCGTCTTTTTTCCATCATGGGATTTATTTACTAATCCACCCATATTTGACTTCATTTTATACTTTTTTTATCGGTCCCATGATACCATTGAGAGTCTCTGATCTTTATTTCAACCATGAGGGCATAACAGAAAATATCCCTATACCTATCGAAGTCTGCAATTCCCAATTGTTTTCATAGACTCAACTTTATTCTGCTAAAGAATTGATCCACCTTACTTTTGTTTTTCATGATAAAGCTGATGACATACCATACAAGTCTTAAATTTTTTTCTCATACTCCCTGATAGACTCATCTTCCTTATTTTGAATTCCGAGGAACTCTCTTTCCATCTTGAGACAACGGGTTTTGGGAAAATATTTATTGAAAAACAATTTTATGAATCCCTCCTAATACATGGAATTAATTTCCTCCTCAGAATTCATATTTTTTATTAGTGTCCATCACCAATCATCTTCCCCATCAAAATGATAGACCACAATCACAACTTTATCTTCTTCTGAGCTCTAGAGTATATAGAATATCTTTTCAAAAAAGTTAATCAATTGTTCTATGAGGAGGGGATCAAAAGATCTAATAAATATAGGAGGCCTTTGACACATGATGTATTCTATGTAAGCTTTCTCTTTATTTGGAGAAGGAGGGATTTCCATGGGATTAAATTTATTATTCATAACTTGAGCTAGTTGAGAAAGTACTCTCATGAAGTTTTTGAGCACCCTCTTCCATCATATGTGGAATATCATTAGGGAAGTCATCACATTGCATAGTAAGGTCTGTTGTTGTGTACCGAGTTACCTAGAGTATGACCCGAAACACCTTGTCAGATATTTCTCTTCTAGGAACATATTTCCTAGAACCATGTCCATTTGTAGAATCTAGGAAGGGCTTTATTTTCTTTATAAACCACTTACTCTATAATATTATTTTAGGAATGTTTCTCATACTTAGTATTATTTTTAGGGTTCATACAAATTTGATCTATTCCTAGTCTCCAAAAATAACTAAACATTTCATCTAATAGAAATTATAGAGACCATATCCTTTTACACATATCATTATATGATTTTAAGCATAATTAAACATCAAAATATAAGCCAAGGATCGTAAAGTCTTGTGTGTAGAAATACTAGGTACATAAAACTGAAAACATGAGACTAAATAAAAAATTTCTTTATATATCATCCATTATGAGATCCTAACTTCCTTTGATCCCTTATATCTACATAGAATAACCTGGGGATAACATGAACAAAGGGATAAGCTGAAAAATACAATCAAGGGAATAAACATTAAAATAAATATTAGAACATGGGTTAGGAGGCTTAATATAACGATATAAAAAGGCATGGAACGTGATTAAACATAAGGAATAATAACATTGTATCACATAATCAGGGATTCATAGTAACGTGGAATCAAAATTAAACAAGAATTTAGCATGATTTGTGGAATGTTGCACATAGAATTGCATGAGTCAATGCTTGTTGCACATAGAGGAGCGTGAGTCAAGGCTACAACCAAGACCGCTGCAAAAAACGTCTCATGAGACTAAAATTTACCCAATGCATCAAAGAGATATCTGGGAACACCCATCATAACATATTCAAGGATATGTGTTCCTTATAAATAATCATACATAAATAATAAAATATAAACATAATGTTTACCAATGGTATGAATTGGGTATCATAATCATGACAAAATGCATAACATAAGGGCATATCAAAACGGTGTCCATGAAAGAAAGGATTTAAATCATAAAATTAAATTAATAAGGGAAAATATGAAAAATTTATGAAAATTTATGTCAAAATGAATTGAATACATGTGAAAATGGCATTTAAGAAACATTAGAAACAAAAAAATTTAGTCTGGTTTAAGGAAAATGTTAAAGTGCATTAAAAGAAGAAAGGGAAATAATATTATATACAAAACCAAAAGTGAATTGAGAAATATTTTTATAAAAAAATATTGGTTTCATAAAAGTAACGGTGTATTAAAATATATTATGGATCACACTTGAAGATGTGTATGAATTTGGGAAGATCCCTTAAATCAGGCATGTTTATCGAGAAGAATTGAGTAGAGAACCTTTTAGAAAAATGAATACCCAAGAGAATAAGGATGAATAGATATTGATACATGAGCTTGTAACATATTAAAATCATTTATAGTATATGGATAAAAATAAAAGATATTTTTTTTGTGTATTAAGAAAGAATGAATAATGCAAAAGAATAATGAAGGTATAGGTAGAATCCCTTACCTTATGTCTGAAAGGATTCTGCACTTGATCTTAATGTCATAAATAATCATATTAGATTCATTGATTAATAATAAAAAACCATTTATACATTTATTTTATTTACTATAACTTTATTAAGTATATTTATGGTCTTTTTATGGGTTAATTGATTCAATTTCATCATTTTGGATCATTGATTTCCTTAGGTTTTCGTGATCGGTTTACTTGTATATGTGTATGGAAAATCATGTAGAATGAGGATAGTTGTCCAATACTGAATTTATATGATATTAATGGATTTATATAATATTAAAACAATTTTTCCCCATAAGTTAGGATTATTAATTAGATAAATTATTAAGGATAATTATTTAGATTAATTTAGTGTTTTTTTGATCACAGTGAACTCATGTTGTTTTATTAATTATTATGATGTGTAAAAAATGATCACAAAACATTAAATAAGATATAATAACTATAAAATAATCTGGTTTAACCATAAAAATCGTTTCATTACCAGCCATGAAGGTGAAATTGAAATATGATAGCATGTCATCCATGAAGGTGGTAAATCAGAACCTCAGAGACGATGTTTTCATTCATAAAATAAAAGAGAGAGGAGAAGGGATTTGATGAAGAATTATTACATAAACATGATAACATTATAGTATATTTGAGAAAATATATTTTTAGTTCCATAAGTATTGGGTGGGGTGAGGAGACAAAAAGAGAATAAAAAACCTGAAAATAAATTGAAAGAAAATAGAAGAGGGTTTTACCTCTTAATTTCTTCTTCTTGAAAACCTCCTTAGGGGATTGGTTTTTGAATTTTATTATGACCAAATGATCTTGGTGATGGGGAAGTTGCATGGGAGGATATTGGAGTATAGATTGGACAAGCATAAAGGCTTGATATGTGTAAAGAGAAGAGGAGGTGAGGGGTGGTATTTATAGTGGAGGAGAGGGGTGTTTTCTCATTATTTTTCTCATTATTTATATATTTTTTATAAATAAAAGAAATAGTGATGATTATTTAGATAAAATAACGTAATGTGTGCCTTTTAATTCTATCCAATGGTCACTTACATCATCCCTAACTCAAGCATGAATAAAAAATTCATTTATTTACTAATTATGTAAATTATCGTATTTCCCTATTAAAAAATCATCTATTTTAGAAAAATCTCAAAAATTAACCCTAACCATTTTTAGATATGTAGAATTAAAAAATTAACTCCATTATATTAAAATAATTTACTAAATATTAGTAATTTAATTTTTAATTAAAATAATCATTTACTTTGAAAATGCAGATTTTTAAATTATAACTGATTTTATAAGAGTTTAAAAAATTACTTAAGATCTTATAGAATTATCTTAAAATCATAAGAAATAAAAATAATAATTTATAAATACATTTTTTGAAAATAAATTTTCTTTTATATTATTAAATTAGTCATAAAATTGTAATTAAATATTTATGAATTACAAAAAATATAAACAATTAATTAATAATTTTTGAAATATATATTTACTTATATTATGATATAATTATATCATATTTTCACTTATAATATGGATTGATTTTATTTATACAATCATTGGTGAGGTTAATATTCAAATTTTCATTTACTATTCTTAAGTTTCACATTACTATTCTGAAGTTCATGTTATTATTTTATTGGTATATGTTTCTTAACTTGTATAAACACTTCTTATTTCATTCATTCATCATTTACAATGCATGTATTGTGTTATATTATGTGTTTATACCATATTAAATATTTATAAGAAGGAAATTTCCATTGATAAAAATTTAGGTCATTATATATGACATCCTGAATCTACATCCAATTGGCTAGGGGTTATAGACAATCACCAAGTAGACATAACACTAAAATGGTAAGCCTTAGCCTATGTACCTATATTCATGCACACAAACAGTTCCATGAAACCATGTAGAGATATAATAAGAGAAACAAAATATAGAGTGTAATCCATTCATGTAGAAACCTCTAGGATATATATATATATATATGTTAGGATGAAATAAGGTAATATAATTTTTGAAAGGAGAAAATAAACACCTTACCAGAATTATAAGGGGGAAACCCAAACTGACATCTACTATAATGAGTAGAGAGGGGAGAGACTGACTCAAGATCTTAGAGTCTGACTACCTAACACGGTCAGTGACACCATGTACATCTAAGATACATTGATACCAAGTCCTCCATAGTCATTATTAATATTTCTATCAACTATATAAGATAAAAAATGTGTAGGAAAATCCCATTCAAGGGTGATTATATACATACCCAGTAGGACCCCCGGAAAACCAAGAGGGGGAAGAAATAGAAATAGAAAATGGTTACCCATAAAAAATAGGGTAAAAGAAAACCAATTTTATATATAATCATAATTAATCCCAAGTGAGATAGAAATGGGGTCTCCATCTCCAAATCTAACTAAGAATGGTGATTCTTTACATAGCTCCAAAAGATCTATCATCGATTCCAAAACAACCTACATAGCCAAATAAGATGCAGAGTGAAGGGAAAAAATCTTAACTACTGAGTTTCATAGTTAAGGGAGTAGTATATCATACCCATGCACCTCATGTAAACTCTAAAGAATATGGAGGTCCCACACCCCACTGCTATGTAGAACAACTAAGGCAGAACTATTCCAATGGAGGACCCACCCACCACTAGTGATCAGATACAGGGATTACAGAAAAAATATATAGGATCCAAAACCTCTATAATTTGAAATATTTCTATCTCTACCTATATAAACCATATGGGGGACCCTCCACTTGGAGAGAGACAAGGACGTACCAACCTTGGTAACAATCTGATGATGACACCCAATAATTGTGTACCATCCCAAGTAAGTAATGAATAATAGATATTTTTATCTATGTCTATTTATGAATTAGATAGTGTTTTAGAGGCTTAAAATGAGAATAAATACAATCTTAAGCATGGAATACATTAATATTTTTAAAAGATTATTCTACTGCCTTTTGATGGAAAACCATTTTTAAATCAAACTTTTGATAATTTTATAATCTATATTTGTCAAAATAAACATATTATTTATGATTGGGACATTAAAATTTACATTGGATAAATTTTGGGTATTTTTCTGACAATGTTCATTTTTAATGAATAGTGAAAAATACTGCATTTTACATCAAAACTGCTTTTTCATCTAATTTAATTATATAGAGAGACTATCTTTCTAATTGTTATTAAAGTGTAATATGAATATATTTTTACCATTTAATCCAATTTTGGTCATTAGGATTAATTTCACTATGTAATTGGGCATAAACTTATGCCAAACTTTTCATAGATATTCTTTCAAAAAAAACCCGCTATTTGTTTTGACAACGGAAATTATTTTTAAATAAATTATTGCAATTTATGTGTTTGGAATTTGGTAAAATGGATTACATATTTGGAATCATAAGGTCCAAATTATGTAATCAATACTCTTTTGTTTTTGGACATTATAAATAGCAACGCTGGTAATTATCTTTAATTATCTTGATTAATGAGTAATCGGGTAGTTAAGGGTAATAAAATAATATCATATTAATAACAAATGACACCAACATGTTTCCTAATGGTACCGGTTGTCTCATGGAAGACCATGGTATGCCTTATGAAAAACTTGGGGACCCCATGGAATCAATTTTGTGTGAAAGTTACTTTTTATCTTTTTATTTTTTAAAGAAAGTTAAATAAAACAAAGAATGTATCACCTGAGTAAAAAATTTAATTTTTTTATACATAAATTTTATTTTGGACAATAAATATTAATTTTAAAGATAAAACTATTTCCTACATCATAGTATTTGTTTCATAAATTTTAGACATTAGATAAATTAAATTATTTATGACATCATGATGATGCAGCGATTACCTCAATATTTTACGATTTAAATAAAATGAAATGATAATATAGAATCTAAGACCTACACATGTCAAAAACCTATTTTATGAGTATATTTAGAACCCTGATCACCTTATACTCAAAATAAATCAATTTAGGACCTTTAAAATCTGAAACTCATTTGAAAATAAAGTAACATTTTGTAACTTTCCAAGAGTGCCCCTCCTCTCCTCTTATAAAAGGACCCCACCTCTACCACCTTACCCACACATCCAAAGGTTTGGCTCGGCCAAAACCTACCCATTTTTCCTATACACATCCCTATCTTACTCATAGAAGCCTCACATTGGGAATAAGTCTTCCCAAGGAAGCCTTTGAGCTCAAATCAAAAAGAGTTACCCGATTTAAAGGCAGTGTCTTCTCTTGTGTTCTTATGTTTTATTTTTCTTCTCCGACCCCCTAAACTCTTTTTATTCATTTGTTTTGTAACCAATCAAGGATATTCAATATAATAGGATGTTTTTATAAGAATAATTCTAGCTACACTTACACACACCTACATCTAATGGTTAAAGAACATACTGTTTCTGTGGATGGCGAATTTCTGCCTCACGAAACGATGATTGTTCAATATTCTTATAACACCTTCAAAGGTGGACATTAAGATGTCACTATATTTATATATGATATATAATATGTTTATGTTTTTATTAAGCTTCTGTATTTTTCAATTATGGCATACCTTTATGGCTTCAATTATGGGTATATGCGATATCTTCATTTTAGGAAGTGTGGACTACCGCCCCCTCAAAGTGATTTGATTCGTTAATACCATATGTGGTACGTATAAAGGATATATTTAATGATATTATATATGATTCCATACTATAATTATAATACTATTATGTATCATTATGTTTTAATTCCATTAAATTATGAGATAGAAATGAAAGTAGCATTCATGCGTACGTACGACTTACCGTCTCCATGAACGGTGCATTTCATTTCTTATCCCCTAATGTAATGTACTATTATAAGTACATATATATAATGGATATATATGATTTATTTTACATCTAAATGATGAATATAATTATTGAATTAAAATATACATATCTCTCATTTAGTTTTAATTCCATTAATATGACATAGAAATGAAATTAGCGTTCATGTGTACGTACGGCTTACCGTCTCCATGAGCAGTGCTTTTCATTTCTTACCTCTAAAAGTTATGTAATATTATAAATGCTTGTATATACTGGATATATATGATATATATGATATCTACATCATGAGTATAACTCTAGTTATAATGGATACATGAACAACTTGTAATTATAAAGAGTTTATTTTTTACTCAAGTACTAATGATCATTAAAATGACCGTTATTAACTTAAATAATTACATAGTGTTCATGATATATAAATAAGTGATATAAAAGGAATAATGAACTTGAAAAAGGTTTTTAAGCAAGTAGAAATTAACTCAAGTTTATTATTCAGGAGGTTAAAGAACGATCGAGTCAAGTCAGACCCGAGGTAAGGGACTTCGTATCAATCTCCTTTCATTGAGGCATATTTTGTTTTATACACAACATTATTTTATACGGTGTATAAACCCCTTTGAATTTTATGTTTAGTCAAAAAGGAATATTTTTATACGAAGCCTTTACTAAACGACAAAAGGTAATGTTTTTTTTCGTACGTATACGGTGACAATGACTTCTCTGCCACCGTGACCATTATTTGAGTTTAGGCTTCCTCTATAAGCCATAACATTTTTTTAAAATGAAAAATAAATACCATGTATTAATTTAATTTTATTTTGGTATTGAAAATGGTTTTCATAAAGTGTTTATTATATTAATGTGTTGTATTGATATCTTGTGATTGAAATGCGGAAATTCTATGTTTCCTTTATGCATGTTTTATGTGATAAGATTATGTTATAGTTCTTGGGCATTATTATGAAGACAGGTGGTTCCGTGATAAACTAAGGGCAGGTGAGCCCGATATAGATCTCCAATGCATTGGGTTACGTGGAGGAGTTAAATGTTAAGGTTTCTCCGAAGAGATTTAGGGAATATACTGTGATGGGTATTCCAAACGTAACCAAGAGGGTTACTCCCTACGTAAGAATGTTATGAATGCATAAAGTTACCTTTATGTCTTATGATTTCTATGATTTATTCATGATATGATGAGGTATGTTAAAGTGATTATATTTTATGAGTATAGTATGATTTCATTGATTCTTATGTATACATGTACTCATGTTTCCTTTCAATATTTTTATATTCCTTACTGAGCTTTTTATGCTCATCCCAAGTTCTTGAAATGTTTTTCACAAGTTAAGGGAAGGGTACATGATATGACGATAGTGTCAAGAAAGTTTCAAGAAAGAATCCATGTTTTATTTTAAATATATTTCCGTTTATGGGAAAAAATGAATACTATCTTTTATTGTAACCACTTTGTTTAAATGTTGGATGTAATGCATGTTTTATGATCTAATTCTCTAAAACTCTAAACCTGAAAAGATCCTCAATGTGTAATCTTGTAATAACTCAAGATTAAGTAAGGTTTAAGGATGGGGCCTTATACATTGTCAGTAGATAAGTGTCACTAAAAGAATTATATTTCTATAATAACCTCATGTTATATTAATAATACTGAAATTAAGTCCACCATCATGTTCTATGTAAAAAACTACTAAAGACTGGCTACTAACAGACCAGAATCTAAGACTCCAAGAATGAGATACATAAGGTAGAAGCCTCATAGAAGAGTACATGAAAAGTATGTAGGGCCACATGGCATGTGACCCCACATGGACACCAGTGTGTTTCCTTGCCTACACACATCTTGGATATCCATGTGGATATACATGGCATGTACATAGAGTACACAATGTTTCTTGGTTACTCGGGGTATGCTCATGTCCTCTCAGTCCGTGCCTATGTACTTTAGTCATGCCCATGTACCTGGTCATGCCTAGGTACCTAGCCATGCCTGTGTACCTAGCTAAACCCACGCCCGTGTACCCTAGGAGTACATGATGAGCCACTAGTATCAAATCACATGTCATGTGGCAGTCCTATATAGAATACGATATTTAATTTTCCTTGAAACCTTAGACACCATAATAATAGACAACATGACATGTGTTCTTATAAAGTACATGTCGTCTATATTGATAATTTTTAGAATATGATGATAATTAGGAAGAAGAATAGTTATTCCATATAAACTCACCACTTTTTACCATAAAAAATCTACTAAAAATTATGGGGAAGCCTATGATCATCGAATCCCTATCTCTGGTTGGTCAGAAATAAAATTCTGTTCAACTGTAGGTGTATCCAACACAACTCTCATATTTGTTTGGGGTTCTGAACCTATTATTCATCAGTTGTATAAAAAAAACACCATGACACTTCAAAAAATACTAATACATATGTTTTTCATTGATGCCCAATTAATTTTAATATTTGATCATTCTCAAATCATTCCTAACAGTGTCATGCTACGACCTCATGGGACGATGGTGAAGAATATGAAGAAATGTGGTGGGAAAATCCAAATAATAGAGGAACTATATTCAGTGTATGATGCAATATTATCCAATTATCTTTTAATTTTTAAAATAAGGGTTTGAAAAATAGGAACAAAAAACATGTATAAGAAGGTTGAAGAACACTAGTCAAATTTAGGGCTCATGAGGAGAATGAAAATCATGAGAAAACAAAAGAAGATAAAAATACATATATATAAAATCAACAAAATGTAGAAATACATTGAATAAAATTAAATTAATCAAGAACATATTGTTCAATATTTAAGAGTGTATCATCTAGATAAGAATAATATGATCATGTTGCTTTCATTTTCCTTCCCACGATTCTCATCAATAGTTCATTATCAATCTTCATTCCGGATCAAAAATTCTATAAAATATATCCTCATCCTATTTAATATTGGAATTATATGTGGATAAACCTTATAATTAATCATATAGATATATTTATTGAGATGTATTATTTTTTTGGGGAATTAAATAAATTAATAAAATTAATTCATTCATTCATTTAACACACCCTACAATAGTTGGCCTAAACCACATGTCTGACATCGAATAACATTATATAATACCTATGGTTAAACCTATGTTCTGAAAATAACCATAGTCTTATATTTCTCGTCCAAGGTTCTGAACAATGGAAAAACATTTATTCTGAAAATATACATGCACATGTTTTACTATATATTAATATATTGATTCTGAGGTCATGTGACACCCAAACACAACACCTACTCGAAGGAAAAATCTAATGATATATATAGAAATATTCAAAGGATAAAACTACATAAAATTAAGGCATTAAATTATCCCCTCAATGTATTTTAACATATAAAATCACTTTATTACCAAAAATATAGGGGTACTAAGTCATCATATATACCTTATGTTCCTAGGAGCGATATTTCATGCTCTCATGATGAAAAATCTCTTAAACCAAAGGGATGTGATATCTATAAAGGATCTTCTCCTAACGATCCTTGATAATCTCCAGGTACTATTTAAAGGTGTGACTACCCTCGATGCCCAAATCACTCCAATCAATAATGTTAAAGAGGTTGTTCTTGTATCTCATATAATGTGAAACATGAAATATGTCATGTACTCGATCTAACCAAGGGGTAAGGTAATGTGGTAAGAAACCTTGCAAACCCTCCACAGAATCTTTAATGGCTCGATGAAACTCATGGGTGGATTGCCTCCCCATCCAAAACGTTATGATCCAAATCATGAGGATGTTATTAAAAAGACATGGTCTCCCTAATCAAACTCCAAAAGTCTATAATGTTGGTCTGTGTAAGATTCCAATCGACACAGAGTTGTCTACAAACACTCATGGATCATATAAACCCTTCTATAACATTTCCTATATAATTTCTATCCCAACAGGAGAAGTCCCACATAACTTAGTCTATAACAGGGGTGACCTATAGTGTCCTCCATTCAGGGCCTTAGAAATTTCCTTACCAATAGTGGGGTGATAGTTACTATTATAATGAAACTCATCCAATGAAAGTGATCCAAAAAACATTGGACAAAAACCAATATATTGGCCCATAAAACACTCTCAAAAACCTAGGTGGTCTGATTATACTAGACACTTGATTATGGGTGGAGTATTGTTCTTGTCAATAACTAGGTCATGGAAGCTTCCCATTATCGTCTCCAAAACCTTTATGTACATTGAGCAACGTGGTTAGAGATAATCATTGAGGGTTCCTATAAATCTAGATGATCTATTTTACATAGAAACACCCTAAACTCTAAAAAAAACCTTGAACTCGAATAGAAATGAAGTGTGCCTACTTGATAAGTCATTCAGTAATCAACCATATATTTTCATGGTCTCTCAATATATATGGGAGACCTATAAAAAATCTATTGATATTACACCCTACTTAAATTTAGAAATATAATCTGTTTCAATCAACCTATCTAGAACATAACGTTAATCTTTTACTTTCTCACATATGAGATGACAAGAGATAAAATCAACAGTGATCCACCTCATGCTATCCTACAAAAACTTCTTCCAAAGTTCCATGTATAATCTTTCCGCAAATGGATGTAAAATCTTGATATTTTTTTAAACTTCATAAACACTCCTTATGAAACATGACTGGAGCTACCATTCATACTAGAAAAGTATTAAATGATCCCCTCTAATAGAAAATCAATCTTCCACATATCATAATTATATCTAGTCATATAAAACCTCAAAATGGATATTTCCAGATGGTCCTCTCTAACATTCTATAGAAGATGTGTATTCACCACAATCGACTAAATATAGGATGGACCCATCTCTCCATTAAGGTAAGTTTTAATGAAGATGGATTCTCAAACACCTCCTCCATTTAGAAAGATTTGTATTTATTTCTATGGGAATAGGCCGCCATATTTCCCTTCCCTAGAGTATAAACTACATTTTACAACCATCAATTTTCTCTGAGCATGAGATATCTTTGAGTGAATATGTACCTTAGACTATGGTGGTCTATGTAAAAAAGAAATTCTCTCCCAAAAGATAATGCCTCAACATATTTAAGGTGAATAATACTACTTACAGCTCTACATTTTCAGTAAAACAGTTCTACTCTGGGATCTCAACTTACTAGAATCATAATCAGTCACCACATTAATTTGTATCAACACACACCGAATACTAGCTCTAGAGGCATAAAAATTACATTGTACTCAATTACCTCATATAGTACCCTCAATACAGAAGAACATGTCAACCTATACCTCATCTCCATAATTTATTTGGAACTTATTATACCAAGAAATCAGCTACCCTTTCTGTGTTAATCCTATTAAAGGGGCTTCTAACATGGAAATATCCATTGAAAACCGTCAATAGTACCCTACCAAACCAAGTAAATCTCCATACCTGCAAAAAACTATTTAGTGGATCTCAAGAAACAATTACATCAATATTCATTGGACATATATATAAACCATACATAGATATGAATTATAGTAGAAAGTGAACCTCAAATATTGAAAAATATCACTTAAAGATCTTACCATAATTTTGGAGCTCCTAGAGTAAGTCCAAGAACACCAATAAATGCTCTTCTTACTCCTTATCTGATGCAGAGTATATGAGAATGTCATTGATAAAGGAAAATATGAATCTATCCAAGAATATATTTAATATTTGGTTCATAAGTTCCATGAAAACTTTAGGAGAATTAGTTAGAACAAAATACATTATCAGGAACTCATAATGTTCATTGGAACATCCAAATTTTATCTTTGTGATATTATACTCATGAACCCCCCAACTGATGGAAGACAAACCTGAGATTGATATTTGAAAACCAAATCACACTTTTCAATTGGAAGAAAATGTTATCAATCCATGGCAAGGAGAAATCGTTGTTTATCATTACATAATTTAGGAGACTATTGTCAACAAAAATCCTCAAACTCATGTACACCTTTTTCATGAACAAAACTAGCACCACCCAAGGGAACACACTGGTTCTGATAAAACCTATTTCTTGATGGGATTTCAACTACACCTTCAGCTCTTGTAGGTTAGTATAGGCCATCCAATATGTTGTAGAAGATATCAGTGTAGTACCTAGGTGAAATTTAATGAATAATTCAATATCATGCATCAGAGGTAACCCTGAGACATCTTTAGGAGATAAGTCCATGTAATCATCCACTAGTTTTGGAAGCCACATGACCGTAGATCCCATGAAAACAAAGGTTAAGCTCACCAATTGATTGGTTAAGGGTTGAAATTTGTTTCTTATAATCCTTACACACTCATACATAAGAACTACCTTTTCCACAAAGGATAATATCATCCAACCTATTTGTAAGAATATAAATCTTTTATAGGGATATTCAATATGGACACACATTATTGGAAACTAGTGCATACAAAACACGTATTCATAATGTTTCATCATGATGACCAAGAGTTCTCATGAGAAAATCACTCTACATAATTGACCTCCTATATAAAATTCAAAGAAACTCATCCACCACACCTCGACAATATCCAAATTGGGTGGAAATGAATCACCTGAATGAATTTGAATCATCTCATAATAGAATGAATCTTGGTGGGGGGAATTGTCCCTATTCCTTTCATAATAAAATCTAAAACACCCACACTATAACATCTCTTTACCATTCTGATAAGTATGTCTTAAAACATGTCTTAGTTTTTCATTTTATTTTGCAGGGTTGGGTGGAGTTTGGACCGAGAGGATACCTATAATGGTGAAGTTATATATTTGAAAGATTCTCACATTCAAATTTACTTTTAATTAAGACTTCTAGAGGGTTACACATCATGTAAAAAGATTACTCATCCTGTAATGGTTCTGAAAATAGGCCATGCTCAAATTCACACTGTGATGGGTACACGTTGTGAGATATTTAGTGATCTATTTTTAATTCAGAGTGTCATAATTTAAGTCGAGACGATAGGTTTTTCAATGGTAACAATTTTTAAAGGGTTCATAACACGTGTAGGGATTACACATCATGTAATACTATGACTGATTTTTTAAACAGGTAGTGAGACTGGTTATTTCATTTCCCTCTTCCCCAGACTCGACTTCCGTAACCTATGTCATTCCCAGGCGATATCGAACCTATCAATCCCTTCTAAATATTTTTTTTTGGATTTGGATCGTCATTATGCTTGCTCTGAGTTTTCCAGGAAAGTATTCTCCCTAATTATTTGTGTTTCTCTATTTATCCTCTCTTTGATTTTCAATAGATCATCTTGGAATTGATGAATCTATTTCTTGTGGTGTGGGATGTTTCTTCTTGTTTTAGTTTTGAGGTCTTCTACACGTTCGTTCTCATTGACTGGTGCTGATGCGAGTGTTGTGTTTTAGGAAGAGGTAGGTGGTTCTGTCTGGATTAGCCAAATTGATTATTCCAAAATTTCTTGATATATTTAAATTTCTATTTTAAATTAAATTGGTCAAATTTTCTCTTAATTGAACTGAGAAAAACCTGATTCTAGTGAATCGGGATATTTGAAATGGTTTTGGCAAGAAAATCTAGAAAACCCCCAATTCCATTGAATTATGGTGTGTTTATGGAAGTAGGATAATTTAAATTTTCGAATTTAAATTATGGATTTTAAGGAAATGATTTCAATTAAATTTATGAATTTAATTATGGAAAATGAATTGTGAGAAGGATGTAATTAGTTTTGAATTGTTTTCAAACATATAAAAATGGCTTAAAATGAATTGACAGAAACCCCTTGGTTTTTTCTTATAAAAGGTATTTTTTTAATTAAAACCTATTTTGGTTTTAAATGAAAAAACTGGAATTTTAAAGTGGAAGAAAGGGATTCAATTGTATTTTTATCAGTCCTAAAATAAATTTATCATCATGTAAGAGCACATCAAAGCCTTAGGTATTTGGTCAGTTATTTGGATACACTCTATGCTATTACAACATTCTAAAACATACATGTTGTGGGTCATATCCCCAATGGGAGGGTGATGAGATGCCCTTAGATAGTGTGAGGGGAACATGAGTATACTCATTTCTCTATGATCACTTATAGAGTAAGGAATCCTATAGCTAGTTAATACTATCATACCTACTTGGAAATTGACCAAGATTCTCACTTGTTTATTTATATTTGAGATATAATTGTATTCCAATGTTGTAAAACTGATTTACACTCATTTTCTATACTTACATAAATTGTTTTATGTAATTATTTTATTTAAGAATTTGTTTTAGAAATATTCCTTCTCTTGTAAAGTAATGCCTATGATTTAAAATTATTTTACAACATTTTGAAACTGTATAACATGTTTTGTTTAAATATTATCTTGAATTACCAAACCTATTTATTTTAAAAATTGAATGATTTTATTTTGCTAATATATATTTGGCATCTGTTATGCAATATTTGGTGCAATATTATAGGTATTAGGATCACACACTACTTTTTTCTTTTAGGTTTTGGTAAACTTTATCCTTCCAGGTTCGATCTAAGGGAAGGGATCTCTTGGAGGTGGATCTAGCTCTTGAGATTTGCACTAGTAGAGTTGTGTATTTAAAGACCTTGGGTATTTTTTCCATGTTTTTAGTAATTGGGTTATGGTACATTGGGATCTTTATGCCTCCTTGAATTCTTTTACATTACTCCCCATGTTTTTGCTATTAAATGATTATTTACTTTCTTGTCTTAGTTATGCTATGTCTTGTACAAAAAAGTTTCCACTTTCATGATATATGATTCTAGGTGCTAGTTTCCAAACTATGGGGAACAAGAATGCCCTTATGGCTATGTTAGGTCCATCTCGGTTATCGAGTTACCAGGGCACCTAGGCTAGTTTGTGACAAAGTGGTATCAAAGGGAGGCTGTTGAGGTTTTGTATTGAAGTCAATAAGAAATTTTGAAATCTTGTCAGGAATTAAGAGGTAGTTGTGTTTGAGTGTCTGGCCAGCTCCCACAACAATGAAAATTAAGTCACTAGGGGTTGTTAGGAAAGAACATATTATATATTAGTTATAGTCTTTTCCCTATTCTGATTAGGATAGAGGGGAACCCAAATGTGGTTGATCCATTTATTGGTAATAATTTTCATTATTTCTTTGTTTGAGTGTGAATCTAATGTCTTTAATGTTATGTGATGATGTTTTTTAGCATCATTCCTCCAAGCATAAATTTAAATTAGATCTTGGAGGAAGCTTCTGCGGAACCACAGTGAGAGAATCTTCCATTGGACCCAAATCTCTTTGACGTGATTGTGCTCTCTATCCAGGATTTAGGATATGAACCTCCTCTAGTCCCCATTCAGGATTTAGTTATGGATCCTATGGGGGTTGTTCTTTGAAATCATTCTCAAGAGTTCCTTGGCCAAAATCCACCAGTTTTCAAAGGTTCCACTAATCCTCAACATGCTGAGGAATGGTTGGGAAAGACATAATTCATTTTTGAGTTCTTAGAGGCATTTCACATGATTAAGGTAAAGTATTCCACCTTTGTGATGGAGGGACCAAGAAGGATATAGTGGGACATGATGGAAATGGAAAATAAATACGATGCCTTATAGGGGAAGGAATTCAAGGTTATTTTGACTTACCAGTTCAATCCACATTCAATGGTGTTGGATAAGGTTGTGATGTTTTTCAAGCTTGCACATGCACAAAAAATGTGATTGGGTATTCAAATAGTTTTTCTAGTTTGGCACAGTCTGTACATGAGATTGTATGTAATGAAAATATGAAGGCTTGATGCTTCAATTTAGGAATTCAATTAGTTATTTATTCTCAGGTTTTCTTACTGAAGCTTCTCACTTATGCTAATGTGCTGGATAGGGTGACGATGGTTGAGATGTACCAGGCTAGAAATTCTGGGTTATCAAGAGTTTCTTTTTCTCATAGTGGTAGCATTGTTTCCTCCCAAGGAAACTAGAAGCGTGATGATTCTCATAGTATTTCTCGATGGTAGAGTCATTATAGAACTCCTATAGTTCCAGGATGAATTTCAATGACTTTTTATGAAGGTGTAAATTTAGGAAATTCTGAGAGGGTTTTCACTAAGGCACCCAAGAACAGTATCTCTTTTGGATGTTCAGAGCACTTAAAAATATTCTACCATCATTTATATACTTCTCATAGTGGAAAATGATCATCATATCCTCCTAAAAATATGGGGTAACAAGATGCTTTATGTAAAAAAGGGTTCTGGCCACAGTCTTGTGGATCGAAGCTTCTTCACACAGTGGAAGAGTCTCTAGAGGAATAAGACCTGGTTCCAGTGACAGTGAGAGGTAGTATTACTATAACACCATCATTATTGATAGCACTATTTGATACTGGTGCATCCCATTCGTTTATTTCAACCCTTATTGTTAATATATTTAATGTTACTATGAATCTTTTATTCTGTGCAATAGATATTACTAGAACCCTTGGTATGAAGAGAGAGAAGGGTCTTGATAGACCCTCTTGTGTCTTCTGTCTTTAAGATATCATGATTTCGTTGAGTTTTCTGGTTCTGAACATGAAATATCTTGACGTCATACTTAGTATGGATTGTCTCATTGGAAATAAATCCCGAATCGATTTTTATACTCAATGTGTCTACTTTACCACACCCAATGGTGTATGTCTTTTCTTTCAAGGAGATTAGGACATGGGGTATAATAGAGGGGGAACTTATTATCTAGAGTTTTGGAAAGTAATATTAGTGTTTTCTTTTGATATGGTTTGGTAATATTTGGGCAATTATCCCCATCCATTCATCATCTAGTTCTCTATGTGTTTACTTTGGATTTCTACAGTCTTTCACTGGTAAGGGAAGTTTATTTCTCAATTTAATTAATTCATGGTACTCAAAAACGTTTCAATTCCCTCCCATTTTATGGAACTAGTGGAACTGAAAGAGCTGAAGCCCCTGTTGGATGATCTTCCATAGAGAGGATTTATATGCCAAATTATGTCACATTTAGCAGTACCAGTTCCCTTTACTAAGAAGCATGATATTTCTCTTTGCCTATGTGTTAATTATTAGAAACTCAACTGAGTCATGATAAAGAAAAATTATCTATTTCCATGGATTCATGATATGTTTTATTAGATGAAAGGTGAAAAGTGTTTATCAATGATCGACCTTCGTTCTGGTTACCATCAGCTGAGGATAAAAGAATCTGACATTGAGGTAACCACCTTTAAGATTAGGTATAACTATTATAAGTACCTTGTTGTGACATTCTTTTCATACAAATTATTCTCCAATTTTCATGGATTTTATGAAAAAGATCTTCCAAAAGAATATGGATTATTTTTTAGTGGTGTTTGTGGAAAACATCATTGTTTACTATAAATCTGAGCAAAACCATGTGCATCATCTGGGAAAAGTTATGGGTGTATTGAGAAGTAACCAACTTTATTCCAATCTCTCATAATGTGATGACTAAGTTCAGGAAGTGAAATTATTGGGAAAAATACTGTCTAAAAAAGGTATATTAGTTGAACTTGAGAAGGTGAAGGATGTTATGACTTGGGTGTCACCATGAAATGTGTTCGAGATTAGAAGCTTATTGGGTTTATCTAGATATTACTAGAGGTTTGTGAATGAATTCTCAAATTTGGATTATCTGATGACTTCTATAACTCTGAATGGGGTGAAGTTTGTTTGGTATGGTGTATTATGTAAGGTTTAGGGGCTCTCTTTATAGTAGGGAGACCTTTTCCTAGTGGTTGTTCACGAAAGAGGGTATTCTAGGATATCAAAATCGCTTCATTGTGCCTTTAAGGTCAATGAAGGTTTTTATGGGTGATTTTCATAATTCCCATTGGGAAGTTCACCCAGGAACTGGAAAAATGTTCTATGATATGTGGATACAGTTTTAGTTGATAGGGATGAGGCAATACACATTTGAGTTTATATCCCATTTTTATATGTGCCAACAAGTTATGGCCGAGAAGTAGAAACCTTAGGGTTACCTTATCCACTTCCAATTCCTACATGGAAGTGGAATGAGATCTATATGGACTTTTTGGTTGGGTTTCCACATACCTAAAAAACGAAGAATGCGATATGTGTTGTGATTGACATGAAGACCAAGTTGTCTTACATTATACCCATTTGGGATGCATCTAATGTTGAGGAATTGGGAAGTCTTTATGTGATTGGGATTTTTCATTTTCATAGAGTTACATATACTATATCCTATGATAGATTTCCTTGGTTTTATTCTTTCTTTTGGAGATACCTTTAAGAGGTACTAGGATCTTAGGTTCGTTTGAGAACAACCTACCATCCATAGTTGGATGTCCAGATAGATTGATATATATATATATTATTGAGGATATGATTCATTCCTATGTTCTAGAATGTGGTGGGGATTGAGATGATCACTTGGGGAAGGTTGAGTTCTCTTATAACAATAATTACTTGTCTACAATCATGATGGATCCTTTTGAGGCCTTGTATGGCTAGCCTTGCGAATCTCTATTGTGCTGGTCGAAGGCTGGTGAAAGGTCCTTGGTTGAACCAAGATTGGTTCACGAGACAACAATGTAGATCCAATTGATTAGTTAGAGAATGTTGACAATAATGAGAAGATATTAGTCTTATGATGATCGATGTTCTAGAGCAGTGGAGTTTTCAGTTGGTGATCGAGTGTTCTTGAATGTTTCACCTAGGTTGGGTCATCGACAACTTATGAGGAAAGTGAAATTTTCCCATCATTTTTTGTAACCTTTTGAGGTTGTGGAGAAAATGGAGAAGGTTCCCTAAAATTTTTAACTTACTCCATAACTGACATCGATTTATAACATATTCCATGTAATGCATCTGAGAAAGTATCTCTCTGATCGATCTCAAGTTTTTAGCTGGAGTATTCTTGAGAATGAACGTGATTTATCTTTTACTGAGTGGACAGTCAGGGTAGTTTATTTTGAGACAAAGTTACTTAATGTGAGGAAAATACATTTGGTTCATGTGCTATGGAAGCATGGTTCTGATAATTTATGGCCTCTTGGGTGGTGGTGTTGTTACTTCATCCATCTTGGATCAAATTTAGAATTTATATTTTGTCCCAAACTTTCACTAACTACAAGGGTGTAGTGTAGTGGTAGTGACGGGTAGAATCCATAGGAAGACTTCCATTTTTGTCCTGAAGAATTTTGGTTTCAATTTATAACCAGGATTCCCTCCTAGAATTCCTTTTTTTGGGTATTTTGTTATGAGTTACAATTGGGATCAGTTTAATTAATAAAGGAGGGTTCAGGAACAAGTCGAATATCAAGGTGAAGGATTATATTTATGTCTACCATTGGAAAGATCCTAAGGATTAGTCTATGAAGAAAATGAGGGTCACTAGTTGACTTTGATATTAGTATCCCAGATCTACCAAGGGAGTATCTATTCTATGGTCAGGAAATAGATATAGCCTAAGTGCATTATATTTGGCTTCCTTAGACAGAAATCATCCTAAGCTAGTGGTCATAGATCATTCTGGTCCAATTAGGATAGGGTCATTTTTTTTATTGTCTCTAGGTTATGTATGTTTGTATAAATGGGATAGACCATGAATTAATATTCTAATTACTACTTCAATTATATTTTCAAAGTTAATATTTAATTGTGCATTTAATTTATCCAGATATGCCTCTTGATCCCTACCCTACAGAGTTAGCTACTCATGGTGGGGTATAATACAATTAAATAAATGAGAGATATCATATTTGATGGATCAATAAAAATTAATGGAATCTGGATCATGAAAGTGTTTTTGGAATTATAATTGAAATAAACATGCATGAAGTGATTCATAATTATAATGAAAACATAGTTAGGAAAGACGAATAGAAATAAAATCTAAATGTGGTGGTGAAAATTGAATGTGTTGAAGAACAAAAACTGTACAACTCTTGAATTAATAAAAACATAGAAAATACGAAGGAATTGGGAGTTTGAGAGGAAGAAGGATGAAGGAGTTCTCAGGGGATCGAGATGAAGAAGAGAGGTTTACCCGAATGTGTATCCAATGCTCTACCGCGACTATGCTTATATAGGAATTTTTTGACACAACGTGTACCTATGATACACGATGTGTAACATTGATCTGTGTCATTTTCCTATGGATCTCTATCATGGCATTCATGTCTTGCACATTAAGGAGTTATATCAGGTATATGACATGTAACCATTGTTCATGACGTGTAACCTACATTCATTTTGTTTATGCACGCATTCCTCACAGAATTCTTGCCTGAGGATTTGACTGGTCATCATGTTTTGTACGAGTAAGTCCCAACGTGTAGTGTCTTTTTTTGGTGGCTTGGCCACAACTAGCTTCAAGACTTGGAATTTGGCTATGAGCTTCAGGTATATTATGTGTATAGTGGAATCACTGCGTGTACTTGGCTGGTTTTTCACTTATTCTTCCTTTTCATTATTGAAAACCGATAAAGCCTTAATTCTTGAAAAATTAGACACATACCACATGTGTGATCTCATATTTTAATGAAAGAAATAGAAAAATGACAACAAAGTTAATATATGGGTTATGCTTGACAACCCCCCCCCCCCACACACACACTTGAAAAATTACTTGTCCTAAAGAAATACATCTAAAAAATGATATCAAAATGGAAAAGCAATTTATAAAGCGAGAAATATTCATTATGCCCATGTAATTAAATTATGTTCAAGAAGATAAAATTCAATTTCCATAACCAATCATATAGATAAATCCAACCATACCTCCTAGTTAGGATATTAAAAAAAATTCTCTCTCTTTAATCACAATATTTTAGTTGTTCCCTAATTTATATGCCCAATTGCAATTTACCTCACAATTTCAGTCATTACCTAGGGTGGTAAGGGATGTAGAGTTATGCTCATACCCTGAGTATATGTTCCTGAACATATGATTGAACTAGTTCTGTCATCTCTACTGTGTAAAGACAAGTGTAAAATCAACCTTGAGGGCTTAATCAATTTGGGTTCTCATGACTTTGTGGCTGTGGGTAGGTAGGAAAATTTACAAATCAGGCTAAAAAGGGTAAGCTCTATAGTACCATGAAAAATGATGTCTGAAAAAGTGTGATATCATTCCTCTATTTGGATAGTCAAATTTGTACTTTATCAATTTGGGTTCGATCGATATAACAACTATGTAAATGAAAAATAATTTTGTTAGCTTCTTTTTCATTATTTTATTTTTCTTTTTATTTTTTATTTCATTTTTGGAATGTTGTACCTAGGATAAATCTCACAACAATCACCTAACCACATATGATCCTTCGAGGGATTCATCGGTCTGGAAAATGGTGGTTTTGGACCTTCCTAGTTCGCAACCCATATCAATTTTTTTTCTTCCTTTTATTTTGTAAATTTTCAATGGAATAGAATTCAAATGGAATACAAAAAATGTTTTACAGATCACAACCATGCTGTCAGGAGAGTTCAATATACATATCTAGAAGTGGAATCGTCCCATGCTATCTGAATTCCTCCCCCACACTTATTCAAAGGTAATATTTTAGCACAGTACAAGGATTGGGTGAGGAAGGAAAAAATTATTGAATTAGATTCATTCTAATAGGTCATTCAGGTAAAATATGGACTGAATGAAGGAAAGATTTCTGGTGGGATATAGGAAAGTGTCTATCAATGAGTGCTTCAATCATTTTAATTCTATACCTGTTTAGTCATCACTTTGATAAGATCTCAGTGCAAGTTTTAATAGGTATTAAAGCCCCGAGTATCTCTCAAGAAATATGCTCAGAAAAGAAAATGAAATAGTAGACTGAGAGTACTCATAGGTAATGGGAGTCAAAATTAAACTGGAGATCACAAATGGAATAAACCTTAACTAGTGGGTTAATTAATCATAATTTCAAAGTTTAAATTTGAATTTATCCTCTAAACTAAGCAATAATTCCAGACAAGTATAATTAGGTGTGAAACATGTTCCTTAATAATTTTTCACCTAACTTTATCTTCATTTACAAGGGCATCATGATTTTCATGTTTAAATCATTCTTTTATTTTAAAAAATGTCTCCTAGGCTAGTGAAAACAATGAATAATTTTGTGTGTCATAGGTGAAACAAGTGACCCTCCAAAAATGAAAACTTATAATGAGATATTTTCTACACTACCAATGAAATAAAAGTGAGAGTGGTTTTTCATTTGTGTGTGAGAAGATTTGGAAATGGAATTTTGGTGGATAGAATTGAAATTAAAGGGAATCGAGAGCACCCTGGAGTATGAGGTATGCCATGGGGATGATGGAAGATGTTGTAGTATGATATTGTACCTAAAAATTGTTATAAAAGGAAATTATTTAATTGTATAGAAAACATTATTTCAAAGGTAAAATAAGTTTGAATAGTAAAAGAAAGGAAAACTGCGAAACTGAGAAATGAGTTTTATTCAAATTGGGGATGATATACATAATAGTTCAAAGAAAGTTATGAAATAAAAAATACAAAACATGAAAAGGAAAAAAAATAAAATTTTGATAAATCAAAAAATTAGAAAATGTGGACATGGAAAATCCTCATGGGACCCACCAGCTAAGTGTCTTTTTTTCCTCTTGCAGCTGCTAGGGGTTGTGTCCTCGAGTGTACATGGTTGTTTGAGCGGGTTGATCACTTCAGGTGTAGTTGCCTGACAATGGAGGAGATGTGGTAAAAAAGGAATCATAGGTGTAGGTGGATGCTAGTGCTGGTGAGAGATGGAGTGCTTGAGTAGTCTATATTCTAAGACATGTGGAGGAACTTGACCATTGAGGACGACATATGATTTATAGGATCTTGACATGCTATAGATAGAAAGTGGAAAAAAAGAAAAAAACACAACAAGAAGTGAAAATGAAATTATTTTATTATATAAAAGTGTTCATAGAGAATAAAAAAATGAAATACGGTATGAAATAGTCAATAAACAGCCCAAAAAACATAAAAGTGCCTAAATATTCAAAAATATGGACAGAAGTAAGATCATGGGTCATCGACGAAGATCTCCTCTTCCATTAGTCCAATGTCGGGCGTCTCAGCCATCTCTCATGTTGTAGCAGTTTCAGTAGCTGTCAGTTGTGGGGTGGTATGGGTGGTGGGGGTGTGGTAATAAATGTAGGTAGATGGGCCGGGGTGGGTTACAGGGGTTGTGGATCCAACAACATGATCCATTAAAGGTAACTCTGACAGTATAGGCTCAATGAAGAGAATGTGCAGATGGGTAGTGATCTGGTGAAGATTCACCGGAATAATTTGTAGAAAACCCCATAACTCTATGGGGGGAAGGATGGGTGGTTGGTGGGGTGGAAGATGGGATGGATGATGCACTGGGTGGATGTGGTGTGGTGGAGGTTGGCTGCTGGGAAGGTGGGGCTACTACTACTCCATCGTTTGTCGGCTAATGAGGGGCGGGTGCTTGTACAGCTGGCACCCAAAAATAATGATCATCCTCCTTAACCAACATCTTCATATTGTGAAATAACACAAGATCTATAATCTCCATAGTCCCAATATAGGTGAGTGGCAGAGGGGCCTCGAAGAAGCCAAGAGAGTGGGCTAGTTGGGTGATAATAAAGACAACCATGAGTGTACCCCAATTCCTCTGAGTTAGGCCTCTGAAGTAGAAAGTGAGTTGGGTGGCCCTATTAATGGATGGGCCACCCATGGAAGCTACTAAAATGAGTACGTCCATCTATATGGTGCTTCCATGTGTCTCCCCTCACGCGAACCAACTACGGGCCATGGCTCGATGCAAGATATGCAATGTCGGGCCACAAATCTAAGTCGAATTCATGAGTTTAGGACCATTATGTGACTGCAGGTCAAGGGTTATCAAGGAACATAACTATATATAGATATCGCAAGGACACTAGAGTTGAAGTGTCAGATAAATAACAGAAATGAAAAACTCCTTATTATATATGCCAATATCATTCCCAAACTCAGTGAGAGAAAACTCGTGTGGGCGGCCACCGAGGAAGAAATAGAGACTATTGATGCCCATTTCAAAGGTGGAAAGAAACTCCCAAAATAACTCTCAGAATTTCTCCTCACAAACTTATATAATGGTTCCTATGTGGAAGTATCAATGTGGTTAGTGAAAAAATCAAAAAAATGTAGTTGAAAAAGTGTCCACATGTCCAAGGTCTTATTTCTACACATGGGATTTTCTTGTAACTTGAGAAGATTAACCTTGTGCATTGGGTTGAAGAAAAACATGACGAGGTGTAGGTGAAAGTCATCATCATTGGATGTGGTGGTGGTGTCACACCATGGCTTAGGAGATAGGGCTTGACGTGTGTTGGTGGGTGTAGGTGGCGCATCTGTGGCAGTCCACAGACTCATGTAGATAGGTCGTTATTCAGATGGGGATGATGAGGAGGTGTAAGTAGATGAGGTGGAGGGATGCAGGTGCTTTGTGGGTTCCATGGAAGTAGGTAAGTGGTGGGGTACTAAAGATATGGGAGGTGGGGGTGGGGGGGGGTGGGGGTACATCTCTAGGGAAGAAGGTAATGGCGGCGATAATGGAGGGGAGAGGATGAGGGTGGTGTCAAGGTTTTAAAAGAGGAGGTGGGTGTGGAGATTTGGATGGGTTTTTGTGGGAAGGGTGGTTGGAGAAGATTATGGGTTGAGGTGTCTTGGTGAGGTGGGTTGTGACTGTTCATGTCGTGACCTGTAGTCTTAAAAAACAACCATCCACTCTGCACGACGTGTACGGAGGAGTCACATTATGTATGGGGAGAAAAATGGATTTGTGGGGATGAAAACGAGTCACAACGTGTACCCTAGGTACACGATGTGTACTGATGAGTGCTTGTACCAACATTTCTGATCCTTAAACATCTCACTATTTTTTATTCTTGAAATTATGGGATGAATATACTAATATAACTTATCTAAAAATATTCCTACCCTGGGTTTCCTCCGAGCCAGTGCTTCCTTTAATGTCGGGAGCTTGATGCCTTTAATGCTCAGTTGAACTTGAGGCTGAGGAAGTAGCCTTCATGGAATGGTTCCTGAATGATCTTAAATCTTTTACCATGGACCTTGAATGATGGTTCTCTATCTCAATGAATTTTAATTATTCCATAAGAGAAAACTTGGATGACCGTAAAAGGACTAGGCAAGTGTGACTTCAACTTTCTTGAGAACAATTTTAATCTCGAATTGAATATCCAATCCTTGTTCCCAAGATTTAAAGTACGTCGTGCAATTCAATGGCCGTGCCACTTTTTTATTTTTTTCCTTGTAAATACTTTCATTTTCATATGTATCTTTCTTCATTTCTTTCAATTCAGTTAATTACAATAACTTCTCTTATCTTTCCTTTTCTAGATCCAGATTGATTTTCTTAATGGTATTGTATGAATGATGTTCCAATTCCTTAGGAAGATGACATGGTTTACCATAAACCAGTCTAAATGGGGTGGCGCCTATCATTGTTTTTTATGTAGTTCGATACACCCATAATGCATCATCTATGTTAAGGCTCTAATCACTTCTTCTTGTGTTGAAAGTATTTTCAAATAATTTTTTCACCTCCCAATTTGTCAATTAGTCTTACCCACTTATTTGTGGGTGATAGGTAGTGTAAAGTTTATAGATAATTCCATATTTTTCAGGCATTTTGCGCACTAACTAATTTGAGAAATGAGTTTTGTGATCTCTATTGAGTAACCGCGGAAATAAAAATCATGCGAACACATTCTTTTGAATAAAATTCATGATGAAATTTGTTATTTCATGTGTTGTGGCTTCAGCTTCAAACCATTTGGAAACATAGTCTACTTCTGCTAGAATGTAATTCCTACCATGTGATGAAGGGAATGGTCACATAAAATCAATTCCCCAAATGTCAAAAACATCGACCTCTAGAATTGAGTTTTGTGGAATTTCATTTTTTTATTGATGTTTCATGTTCTTTGACATCTGTCACATTGATGACAAGATGTCCTAATATTGTGAAGACGTGAGGACCAGAAAAATACACATTTTAGGATCTTTTCCACTGTGCTCTTTGGACCATGATGGACTCCAGTTGGTGATGTTTGGAACATTTCAATCACATTTTGTATCCCTTCCTATGGGATGCAGTGTCGTAATAGGACGTCTGGAAAATGCATAAATAGTAACAGTTCATCCCAAAATTAGTGTTTGTAATTGGAAAGAAACTTATTTCATTTCTTGAATGAGTGGTCATGATTGAGTTACCCTTTGGAAAGATAGTTTTCCATGTATGAAAACCAAGGTTGTGTTGTGGCACTAAATAATGTCTCATCTGGAAAATCTACTTCAAAATCAGTTTGGCTATCTACTTTAATGATGGTTAGGGGTAACCATGAGAGGTGGTTAGTGATGAATGTTTTGGTTCCTTTGGTGTCTTTAATTTCAATATCGAATTCTTGTATCAAAAGAATCCACCATATCAATATTTGTTTGGAATCTTTTCTACTCATCAGGTATCAAAGGGTGGAATGATCTTTATGGAAAATGAATTTGGATAGAATGAGGTATGAAAAAAACTTTTCAAAGGATTATACAATGGCTCGGAGCTCCTTCTCCGTAATCATATAATTGATCTGGGTTTAATTCAATGTGTGTTTGGAATAATGGATTTGGTGGAAGGTGGTTTCTATACATGGTATGATTACAACTCCTACAATAAGGTTGCTGTCATTTCACATAAGCTAGAAAATTTTATCCTAGTTTGGTGTAATAATAACTGGAGATGCAATTATACTATGTTTTAGTGTTTCAAAAGCTTGTTGGAAATCCTCATTAAATTCGACAGGAATGTCCTTTGACAACTAGTGCTTTAATGGACATGCAACTTTAGTGAAATCTTTTACAAAGCATCTGTAGAATCCACCTTACCGAAGGAATATTTTGATCCCTTTTATGGTTGATGATTCCAACATATCCATGATGACCTTGATCTTAGAGAGATAAATCTCAATGAATTTTTTAGATATTTGTTTCCCTAGAAAAATTCCTCCTTGCACCATGAAGTGAATTTTTTCCCAATTCAGCACTAATCATTTCTCCTCAGAGCATTGGAGAACCCATTCTATATTTATTAGAAAGACATCAAATGATCTCCATAAATAGAGAAATTCTCCATTAATATTTCAAGAAATATTTGGTTCACATCATGAAAGATGTGTGTCATGAATCTTTAGAATGTTTCTTGTGCATTACACATACTGAATGACATGCGTCGATACACTGGGGTACCAAAGGGGGATGGGAAGGTGGTTTTGGACTAGTCAACGAGGTCTACTGCAATATGATTGTATCCTGAATAGACATATCCGAAATAGTATAAATCTTGTCCTGCTAGCCTCTCAAAAATTTGATCCATAAAAGGTAATGGAAAATGATCTTTCCCTATCACTGTATTCAAACATCTATAATCCACGCAAACTCTCCATCCAGTAAAGGTGCGTGTTGAAATGAGGTTATTTTTCTTTTATTCTCATGATTGTGGGTCCTACCATTTTGGGAACAACATAGAGGGGGCTCACCCATTATCTATCTGAGATAGAAAATATTATCCAAACATCCGCAACATTAAGCACCTCTTTCTTGACAACCTTCTTCATTGGTGGCATGAGCCGCCTCAGAGGTTGTCTTTTTTGGTTTTTCAATTTCTTTGAGAAATATTTGGTGGCTGCATTCTGAATGATTGATTCCACCAATATATGCCAATCCATAAGAAATTTATTGCTTATGTAGTTTTAGGACATCAACCAACTTTTCTTCTTATGCCTCAGATAGTTCCACATTGATAATGATGGGTAGAGAGGATGACTCCCCTAAGTATGAGTACTTGAACGTACTGGGTAATGATTTTAAATCCAACTTGGGTGGATTAATGATGGATAGAATGAATGGTGGTATGTCGTCTCTACTAATTGGTTCACTAAAGTTAACTTCTTCGAATCCATAATCTTCTTCTATGTCTGATTCTGAATCGTCGATATATTTCTGTTGGTCGGAGTAGAGTACTCAAGAGGGGGGTGAATGGAGTATCTATAAAAATTTCTATCTGAAAAGTATTCTTTAAAGGTTACCCAATAAAAATAAATACATCCCAGTTAATCAAAGTAATATGGTTATGAAAGTTTTATTGTTTAAATAACTTCTTAGAAGATAGATTAATTATCATTAATCTTAATATCTGTTATTAACATTAATTTTTAAGTTATTCTAATAAGGAAAAACAATTATAACTTATTTACAAGATTAAATATCAAAATAAATTAATTTATTTCTAAATTATATAGTAAAATAGAGAAAACTTAATTAAACAACATAGCAGATATAAAAAAGTGGTACAGTCTCAAGTTGAGACTAATTCCACTCCACTTGGTGATCACTTACCACCAAGTAGTTTATATTAATAAACATGATCCAAACCCTGGATTGGGGTAAACAATAGTAAACAGGATTGTCCAGGTCACATGATCTCTCCCACATTTCTTCATGGGTATAAACTAACAGGTCACATTGGGACCACTTCCGCACTTATCTGTGGGAGTAAACAAGTGTAAAAAGATACGAGAGGAAGGATATCTTGTATCCTTTCGGTTCAGTATAGGAGACAATGTGTGTTTTAATATAAATTTACACACACTGCTCAAAATCTAAAACAATAAAAAAAGTGAAAAACAGATGAGATAAGGTTAGATGCACTCTGAGTGTTATTCAATGCAGCTCTAGACTACCAGGATGAAGCAGATGTCAGAATCGAGTCCTCTGGCGAGAAAAAGAGTATCTCAAGTCTGAAGCTCCAATTTTCAGTTAGATTTGGATCATGTTATTCATAGAGTTGGTAATGAAATGACGTTCTTGACTCTGATCTATGACATCCCAACTTCTTTATTTTTTAATGCTTCATGTGTTATTTAGAGGTATTGAGTTGTATGTGTCAGTTATTTTCTCAAGAATTCTCGTGCTTCTTCGTTATCACACCCTACTTATTTCTGGGCCACACTTCTCTTTTTATTCTTAGGGTGCATGTGTGCAGGCCAACAAGATTCATGTATTATACACCTCGTAACTCATACTGTTAGGTGACACGTCTACAAAAAAATATTAATTATGTTAGTGCGTTAAAAGAATCAAATATGCCCGTTATAAATCAAATTTAAAAACAACAAAATAGATTAAATAACGGTGCCACAGTCAGTCTCAATACTGTGTCTTCATGAAACAGTGTCTCAATGAAATGATGTCTCATTCTTTTACTTTGAGCAGTGAGATAGTTATGATGATGTAGTTGTATAGAGAGTTGGTATTGGTAGCACAAATGCGATGTCTGGTCATGGTGTTTTGGTAACGGTGTCTGGTCATGGTGTCTGGTCATGGTGTCTGGTCACGGTGTCTGGGTGAAGATGTAAAGTCACGGTGTCTGGTCATGGTGTTTAGGTCACGATTTCTGGGTCATGGTGTATGGGTCACGATGTATGGGTCACGGTGTCTGGGTCATGATGTCTGGTCACGATGTCTGGTCACGGTTTCTGGGTCCTTTCCCAGAAAAACATAACCAGTGGCATACTCTCAGTTTCTCAGAACTAGAAAAATATCTACATACAGAATTAAATAGTGATATTCATAGAATGTATTATAATTACTCATTTTTCAATGAAATCCATTATAATAAAAATTACAAGTAGTTTACAATAATAAAACATAGAATTTACGTTCTTGGATAGGTTTATTTAAAGCATAAAGAAACCAATCATCTATACACATGATTTGAGACAGATTAAACAGGATTAACAAGATTTACAGAATGTATAGGATTTTTGATAATTAAAACATGATTAATACATGAGGAGTCCACCAATCTACCCCTTTTTTGTGATCAAAAATCATGTGAGTGAGATATCTATTCTCAGTGAACGTGTATCTCCCTTAGTATGAATGTCTCTCCCCCTTTTGGGATTATCAAAAAGAGTAAAAAACTAAATAAGAGAATAGATAATAAGAGTTCACAATTTATTAGATGGATAAAAAGTTTCATTACAAATAGTAAGAAAAAAAAAACGTAAATCATCCCTATCAAAAGACAGTGTTCATTTTTCATCAGCACCAGCTATCTTCTCTTTTCCCATGGAAGCAGCATCACTAGAAGCCACAAGATAGAGGTAGAAGTGGAAGAAGGAAGTGATGAAACTGACGAAGAAGGTAGAGGGAGTCCTTCAAAAACAGAAGCGACCAAGGTAGGTTTGGTAGAAGACCGAGGTAACTATTGGTCACGGATAACAAGCCTGATATGAATCAGAGTCTGAGAGACCAACCTAGAAGTGTAGGTAAGGGAAGAGGATAAGAAGGTTGGCAAACCAGGTCTGAAGGGTGCAGCTGCAGGAGCCAAAATAGCAGTGTTCTGAACATGGAGATAAGGTCTCAAAAGATTGATGAAGTCTACAATAATCTCACCACCATACTGCATCTCCTTTTCAAAGTCATCCTTATTATCCAGGAACGTTTCCAACAAAGTAGTAAAATATTTGAGCTTCTGGACCTAAGTTTTGAAATCTTGAGTGACAAGTGGGATTTTTAGATTCTATACCTGGTACTTGATGTGGGGTTTCATATCATGCTTAGAGAAGATCCAATTGAAGTACAATTACACCTTCTTAGTAAGTTCCTCTTTAGAATCATTGGAAATCTTGGAATAAATTCTCACCAAATGAAGAACACTTTCACTATTCTTGACAACCACAGATAGAGGCCATTTGTCAATTCCACTGAGCATAGACTGAAGTTCTTCTTTCAAAACTGTTATGAGTATATAATTATCCAAGGAAGGTTTAAATGATTGTCTAGAGGCACTAGAAGTAGTAACAGCTGAAGTAAGAGACTTCAGTTGATTCATAACATTTTGGAGACAACCCTTATACTAATTGGTCAACTTGTTAAGTCCAATAACAAGATCCCGCATCTCTTGAAATTTTTTCTTATTTCATTCATCCACCTTGTTAGCTAAGGAAGTTATATTCTTTTAAATTAGGGAGGGTACTTCCTATGGAATCTAACTACCAACATCCTTGATAAGATTAGAAACAAGTTCGGGTCTTGATTTCATCACTCTCTTCATTTATTCAACCATACCTCTAAGAGACTTCACTTCATCAATGAGCTGTTTTTTTTCTCGATTCCGACTTCTTGAATTTCATGAAGCATTTTTGGCTGAATATACCAAATAATCTTCTCTAACAACAGGAAAGCATCTCTTTCACTCATGTTTTTCACATGATAAGTTTGAGTATTTATAATCTTTTCAACCCCATCCAATAGGGTTTCTCCAAATGATTTTAAATCATCCTTACTCAACAAGTTTGAAGGTTCTTGTGAAGGTTTGAGAATAGGAGCTGAGAGAGGCTCAGGTTCCTTTGCAGCTATAACATCAAGAGTAGATAATAGTTTCAATTTAAACATAGTAGATAGATCTATAACCTTCACTATGGCATTATGGGAGTCATTCACATCAAAATAGCTAGAAAATTTATACTATGTGTCCACAGTGCTTGAATCAACAAGATTTGGCACTTCAATACTTTCCAGATGCGGGTGATGCTCCCCCTCAACATGTGTATCTTTCTCAGGAATAAGATATTTATATCCCTGATCTAATTATTATATTTCATCCCCAATAGCCTCACCCATTTCTTTTATATCTAATTTAATGGCTTTCTCCATTCTATCTTTAGCAGATGGGATAACCTCATGAATAGCTTGTTCCTCTAAATGTTCCTCAAGAGTAGTTTATTTCTCAATAGAAATATCTTCTTCTAAAAGTTATTCTAGAACCTTTTCTTTTTCAAGTACAATTGATTCTTCTTTAGAGATTGGTTCTTCTTCCAGATCAACAATCTCTTCAAGGATAAATACTTCCTTCTCAATTAATACTTGAGGAGTAGGTTCACTGTCTTCCCCATACAAGACGGTTTTCCCTGTAGGTACAACAATCTCTTCCTCTTCTTCCCCATCAGAATAGTACATGATTTTATCTAGTTCTAAACAAGGATCAACAATATCCTTAGGTCTTGAAGAGTTTTCAACCAGTTTGAACTTTTCATAGAACCTCTCATTATCTTAAACCCATGATTTTCTCCATGGATTCCAACTGAACATCATTTTAATGACTATAACTTTTGAAATAAAATATTCATAATCCTTAATGACTTCTTCATCTGGTCAAACCAACCCTTTTACATGAAGGACAGCTGAGATTAATCTTGAGTAGAATTGGGAGGTTGACTTGGAGTTTGTCTTGACCAGCTCACACATGTGAAGTATAACATACTTGCATAGGTTGATCCTGTGTCCATTATTTAGAATATGTATCAAAAAAACATCATAATACTCGAGTGTATCAAAATAACCTTTTCTGGGGATGATCAGATTTTGAAAAAATTTAAACAAAATTATAGTTTCCCCATCTAGCTCAGCAGCTATAGCTCTTCTATTTGTTACATTCCAAATTATGGTTCTCAAGGCTTCTTCCAACACAAAGATCTCACATGGCAGTGGAGGACCACTTTGGTAGTATTAAAAAATACCATCATGAGGTATCTTTAGGCATGAATACCATAACCTCGAAGAAAAAGTACATCTTTTCCCATTAATTGAGCTTCTCAGAATAAAACCATCTTCTATATCAAAATAAAATTGAACGACCTGATAAAACTGTGCAACTAGCTTCAGGTATATTGGCCTATCCCCCTTTGTGAACCAATCTAGCCATCATTTCTCTTTTAGTACTTTCAATACTAATGAATTACTTGACAGAATCTACTCAAGGAAAATTTACATTCAAGTGCCACTGTTCTGTTCACCAGGTTCAGATACAAAGGACCTTCAGGCGCTAACTTCGGTGTTATTTTCATATTCTTCTTAGATCTGCGCTTCTCAGGAGTTGATGAGGATAGTTGTTTCATTCTAGAAATTAAACGAAGGTTTGAAAGAGATATAAAGGTTTAATGAGGGGTTATAGTTTGAGAGAAGAGAGATTAGGTGAAGAAAGGAGTGACAAATCTTTCATTATTATCATTTAGGGATACCAAGCATCGCAAAAACAAAAGCACAAGAAAGTAAAAATAAAATAATTAATTAGCGTAACATGGGTTATTGTATATAAATAAAACAATAAAGCATATTTATAGAGAGACCATGATATAATTTTATGGTGAGACTGGAACTGGATTTCTCCATGTGACCATAAAAGGCTTTCAAGGTGAGACCATTACAGACCTTCACAGTGAGACAGTAACTGTGTGATTTCTAAACTATGCGACTTTATTGTTTGAGAAGTAAGTTCCAAATATTAACTGAGAGATAGAAACTATGAGACTGTAAACATGAAACAACATCTTTTAAGACAGTAAATTATTGATCTGATAGAGTTAGACAATAATCTTACGATAATGACTTGTGAAACCCTGAACTATGAAACAGTAAGCTGTGAAATAGTATACTTACTACTTAAGAATTATCATTCCTAACTCATGTATGATGTAATATATTATTTCAAAATTTAATGGTTTGTTGAATATATCAGCAAGCTGATATTCAGTTCCAATAAATTCCAAAGTGATTCCACCTTTTTGATAACGATCTCTAAAAAAGTAATTTCTTACATCAATATGTTTTTTTTCTAGAGTGTGAAACATGATTTTTTGAGATGTTAATAGCATTTGTATTGTCACAATTTATAGGTACATTCATGAATTGATATTCATAATCTAGTAATGTGTGTTTCAAACACAAAATTTGTGCACAATAACTTCCAACAACTATGTATTCAGCTTCTTCAGTACATAATGCATCAAAGTTTTGTTTCTTTCTACACAATGATACTAGTGACTTGCCTGAAAAGTGACATGTTCGAGAGGTGATTTTTCTATCTAACTTACAACCACTTAAGTTAGTATCAGAATAACTAACTAACTCAAATTATTTTCCTCTGGGATAGAACCATTCTAGATTTGGTGTATTCTTGAGGAATTTGAAAATTATCAACAACATTTAAATGAGATTACTTAGAGTTTTATTGAAAACTAGAACACATACATACACTAAACATAATCACTTCTGAAAAAAAGACCTATACCCATGGTTAAAAACCATGGGTATAACCCACAAAACCGTGGGTATATCCTATACCCACGGTTTTGGGAAACGTGGGATGGAAAGGCATCGGTATAGGGGTCTCAGCCTATACACATGGTTTTGGAGAACCATGGGTATATGGGGAGTCAAATGTGGCACACCGTGTTCTAGCGCGGTACACAACAATCCCCACAGTTTTCAAACCGTGGGGTATTTAAATTCAAAAAATCACGTGCCTAGGGGGTTTTTACACTGCACCTCTCGCTGCGCATCGCGGCAGCACCGCAACATCCGACCAACTGACCTGAGATTTTTATAAGTTATATATACATTTATCTGTGGATATATATTAATATAATCCATGACATGTATTTAAAAAAAGTGACCTCTGGGTTTCGAACCCACGCCTCCGACTGAGCCTCACGCCAGCGCCCCACAAAGGAACAACCGAGATATTATTTTAATCTATTTTAGATACATATATCTGCATATATATATTAATATAAAAGGTATTTAAATTCAAAAATCGCGAACACCGGGATTCGAACAGTCATCTCAATATGCACCTTAACACCGGTTTTCACTAAGGTTCCAACCTAGAAAACATTGTTATTTATTATAAATACATTCATCTGCTTATATATATTAATATGATTCGTGAAAAAATGTCTTTCCCGCCAAATTTGTTTCGTGTCCCACCTAATGTTTTGCCTCGCCATAAGCTATTCCCACGGTTCTGGATAACCGTGGGTATAGGTCTTCAAAAAAAAACCGCAATACCTATGGTTTTGAAGAACCATCGGTATAGGTCTTCGGAAAATACCCTATACCCACGATTTTATCCAAAAATATGGGTTTAGGTCTTAAAAGAAAATAATACCCAAGGTTTTTGGCACAACCGTGGGTATAAAATCACATACTATCCATATACCCACGGATTTGCAAAAAACCGTGGGTATAGACCTATTTTCCAGTAGTGAATTTCAGGTTGGCTAGTAGTTAAGTAGTGTAAGCTTATAATCATTCCTTTGTATGTTGTTTGATCAACATATTTTCTATCTTCAACAAGATCCAGCTTACAAGTAGTACTCATTGGAGTGTCACTACTTTTAGTTCTATCCATGCCAAAATGTTTATAATATCTCTAATATATTTTCTTTGATTTAAAAAAATACCATCATTATTTTAAAAGATTTGAAATCCAAGAAAGAATTTTAGTTAACCCATTAAACTCATTTCAAATTATTTTTTCATCATTTTAGAAAATTCAATACCTAAAGAATTTTTTAAGATCCAAATATAAAGTCATCTACATAAATCTTAACTACTAAAACATCATTCGAAATTTGTTTTATAAAAAGGGTAGGATCAGATATTCCTTTTGTAAAACCATTGGAAATAAGAAATGTTTTTAATCTACCATACCAAGTTCTTGGAGATTGTTTTAAACCATATAAATATTTTGATAATTTAAAAATATAATCTGGAAAATGAGGATTTGTAAAAACAGGGGGTTTCTCAACAAAGGCATCCTCATCTATATAACAATTTAGGAATGCACTTTTAATATCCATTTGATATAATTTGTGTAGAGACCTAAGATTGACATACATGGAAATTACATTAAATTTTTTGGAATACTTAATATATAACAAAAACAGACACCGAAGGACTGTAATAGTTTGGTGTCTTTGGAAACTCAGAACATAATCTTCTAATCATGATGAAAGATCTTCAACATCACCCATAAAGATATTATTCTTTTGTTTTCTTACCTAATTTTTTTTATATCCTAGGGAAAATAAAACATATAAAGGGTGATCTGAAATGTTCAGAAAGGGTATGCATCGAAATAATAAAACAAACCATATACATTTTAACTTAAAAACATGAACACTAATTTTAAACATCAAAATATTGAGTTGTGAAATAAATCTTGGCAGTACATAAGGCATAGATCATAAAGGAACATCAATCATGAAAAAATAGAATGAGAATAAAACATGTAATTGTGGAAAACCATTAATCACATGATATTATTTCCATAGTATCCAAGGCATTGCTGCCAAAACCATCACAGTGGACAAATTCCATTACAGAACTAGGTTTACTTGCTATTCCATCCCTGTATTATTGAACCAGATTTACTTTCCATTCCAGCCATGTTTTTCCCATGAGATATTAATCTTTACCCAATGAATTGGAGGGAGATATAGGTCACACCCATCTCATAATGAAATAATTCTTATGTGTGCCACACAATAAACATAAATCATTCATCATAACCCAACAAATAAAATGGGTTTCACAAACCTCATCCAATCATAACATAATCCATATAAAACAATGGATATCATTTAATCATAAAAAAAATAAAACCATGTATATAATAGGAACATTATACTTGAAATATAACCATATTAGAGAATTTAATCTTAGATGGAAAATAGTTTCGAATAAATAATTAAAATGAATTCTTGAGGAAAATATCCTTTCTTCTTCAAAATCATTTTCTTTTCTCCAAATGGCGTGAAATTTTAAAAGATAAGAATTTTGTTGAAAATAATCATGAAATATTATAGAATAAGCTTCAGGGAAATAAGGTGTTATGAAACTATTAAAATCCATTCACACCGTGTAAGTTAAAAAAACATTTTCCTCGTACTTTTTACCGGAAGAGTTAAAAAGTACATCGTATAGTAATAAAAAAAATATTCCTTCCATACCAAGTGGTAAAAGTAAAAAAAGGGTAAAATAGGCTTTAAACGTACATGTAAGAATAGTAAAAATTTTATGGAAATAGTTATAGAAGACATGGACATGGATGATAAATATAACCCCAGTAAATACTTACGAATAAACAATATCGGATAGAAACGAGATTGGAAGAGTTACCCTTTACCTTATGTCCAATTTATTATGTAAGTGTTTGAGACTCTTGTATATTGGTTTTAAAAATATTATTAATTTTTAATAGAACCACAATAATATTTATTATATTATATATTATTCACTTATGACTTTATATTACCCGTTCATTTGTCAATTCAATGTTAAAGTAGTGTTTTGGGTAAAATCGTTTCATTTATCATACGTGTTTTACTTGTAATTATTGATATGATTACTTATATCATGATTACCTTCTTCCAGAATGTAAAAAATGATTCATATATAATATATATTCAGAATATAAATATATATAATAGATCGGTAAATGGAATGAAATACACCATTCATGGAGACGGTAGGCCGTACGTACGTATGAACGCTATTTTCATTTCCTTATTAAATTGAATAGAAGTAAGTAAATAAAATATACATAAATCTAGTATCATTATTATTTCATATATTTAGTGATTATTTATTATATATAGTTTATAATTATTCTTTAATGGTTAACATGGAGAATGAATCTCATCGCGTCGTGTAGACGGTAATTCGTACGTACGCACGAGCGATGATATCGTTCCCATAATTATTGAATGGAATTTGAGTGGATGCTATTATATATAAGAATAATTATGATGTTATAATAATAATATATACAGTTATTATTTCAACCATTATATCCATCCGAGTATGGTGGTGGTAGAAAAAAAAATTACACCACGGTGTGGAGATGGTAAGCCGTACGTACGCACGTGCAGTGATTTCGTTTTTCGAAGGATGGGTAGAAGGTGAAATAGGTTTGTTTAATATTTATAATAACATATCAGTATATTATTGATACTTATGTTATTACTTTATAATGAAACAAATAAAGAATAAGAAGAAGAAGAAGAAATAAATTTGAATGAACCGATAGAAGATATTACCTCTTCCTCGAAGTGCCTTCTTTAAACTTCTTCTTAGGGCACTAGAGTTGGTCTTTAAAGAAGACCATGACCTCTATAATGTAACTAGAGATGTTAATAATAGTAATTGGCAGGGTTTGGCTGATCTTGAAGGCTCAAAATGGAGTGAAGACAAGAGGGAGGAGGTGCCCTTTTATAAGAGAGTAGAGGGGGACTTTTGGAAACCTCCAAAATATAAAATCTAACCCCACTTAAAAACTTCTAAAATGACTCAAATTCAAAGCTGTGATGAGATAGAGTTTAATATCATCAAAAAAATAAAATTTAGACATGTTTGGAGTTTATTTTAAACCTTATCATTTTGATTTTTTTTAATATATTTAATTTTATTTGTGGTAAAAATATTCTAATTTTTAAATTGTTATAAGTACATAATTATGTGTTATTAATTTTCCATAATTAGACAAATTATTACATTTTTGACCATAATATTTTAAATTCTTAATTTTTAAATATTTTTTTGATTTTTAAATAATTTAATAATATTTTATTTTTATAAAATATCAATAGTGTCAATTTTGATACTATTCATTTATTTGAATTTAAATAAAATTCACACAAAAGATATATTCGAACAAAAATATTTAATAGATTCTTAAAATGTATTAATTATCAGGAAAATTAGTTTAGCACATTAATTAGTTCATATAATATTTATTTTAATATTTTTAAAACCATTTATTTGTTATTTCTCTTAATAAAATAATTACTACAACATTTTTGTATAAATATTTAATATACTTATTTGTTGTATAAAAATTAAAAATAAAATAATACGATGAATATAAATATATTATATTTCATATGAATACTTTTAGTTGAATATATCTCCCAACAAACCCAATGTTTAAAATGGTATGTTTATTAAATTATAAGGGTGACAACTTTGACATCATTTAAAATAAAATAATATAAATGTCATAATCTGTGTTTATAAGGCTTAAAATGGTCCACAAGTCTCCAATTGGATAATTATGGTGTATATATACTCTAAAAATATTTTTTGGTCAAGTGTTTCGGTCTTTTTATGTGTATTATTATTTTAATAAAAACTATATTATTGATTTTTCAATAAATAAATAATTTCTGTATCATTAATGTATAAACTATTAATGTAATTATATATTTCTTAAAAATTAGAAATAAATTACCATTATAAATAAAAAAAATCTAGCATTCAAATGAGTATTTATAATCTAATTTATATCAAGTATAACCTTATATTAAAAAATTTTAATTATTAAAGTTTGAGTGAGACATATTTAACTTTTCTTTAAATAAAATAAAATAAATGTCTTAATCACATACAAGTGGGTTAAAATAGATACCATTTCAACCCATGTATATTTCAGGATGAAATATAATCATCCAATTATATTAAGACATGTGTTAGGGTAATTTTATATTATTATTTTTATCGTTAATTACCTAATTTACCTTCAACTATGGTAAATAAAATTTTCCATAGTTACTATTCATAATGCCCAAAAATAAAAGTAGCCTATTAACATAATTTGGACCTACTAATTCTAAATATGGAATCCATTTTTCCAAACTCAAAACATAGAAGTTGTAGTAATTAATCTAAAATTAATTGTTTATAACATCGGAAAATATTTAAATGTTTTTACCTATGAATTCAACGTAAAATAAATGATAATGATATAAATTATATTAAATGGTAAAAATATATTATATTTATAATTTAAAACCATTAAATATTATAATTTAACCATATAAATTATCTCAATGAAAAAAATTGTTTTTAATTAAAATTTAGCGTATTTTTACTTTTTATCAAAATATGAAGGTTATCATAATAATTTCAATAATTTACCCAACATAAATTTTAATATTTTGATTCAAAATATGGAGTTTAATTTGTCAAATTGAACTTATAAACTAGTCAAAAAATTAGTTTTCAATTGAGTGTGCCATCAAAAGGTGACAAAACTGCATTTTTTAAAAAATACATATTTTATCCGAATAATTAATTTTTTTCTCATAACATGTTCTAGAAAATATTTAAGATGAATAATAATGTTATAAAATTAAAAATGTGGTTTATACTATCTATAAAATCTAGTTCATTATAATATTATAATATATCATTGTTTAGTGAAACTCGGTATAACATACCACGCAAGCTATGGAGGAAGGTCACTCTTGCTTGTAACACAAGCCAAGTACATTATTGCATATATTGCAAGATAATATTGGTGTAGCGTGAAACCTAAGATATCAATGAAATTAAAAAGAATCTATCTCATAAAATTTTAGGTGTTGCATTCTACCCCCCTTAAAATTGAATTTCACCCTCGAAATTCGTCAGGGTTATAGTTGGTTTACTACTTGAATGTTTCATTCATAGAAAACCACACTGTAAAAAGTAATACTAAAACATAATTTTAAAAAATAAAGTATGAAACGTAACGGTTACCCAAATTTACTCATCATTAGGTTTCCACATAGAAGAACATAGGTGAAAATATGGATATGGAAGAGAAATCTAACCATCAAGTTATGATGAAGAGTGGTAGAGAGAATGGCTATGAAAAAGTCGACAATCACAAAGCCATAAATTTGTGATGATCTATGGTACCATATGATTAATCGGATATGAGGGTACTAGGACAACATTTTTGGTTTTCAAGAAAATTTCCTTAAAGTTGAAAATTTTGAATTAGAATAAATACTTACTTGATTTTGGAAAAATCTCAATGTTGGTCATTCCTTGACCAATTTCCACTTAATATCATAAAGAAATGAAGTTGAATTTGTCATTCGTGAAGTGTTAGAAGATCATGTTATAGAATTATGGGTTATTCCATCTGTCTTTATCACAAAATTGTTAGCACAAATTATTAACTATACATAAGTACCTCAATGGTGAGATTAACCGTATATGATTCCAAAAATGGACTTATACTTTATCTATTATACCGCTTAGTAAAATAAAACTAATTTCTAAAAATAATTAACTTCCTGTAGGCCAGTGGTAGGCGATAAAGGCCTATCGCACTTTGGTTGTGGGTTTAGTTCCTGCATCTTTTTTCGATGCGACGGGTTGTCGCCCGTCCTGCGGGTTGTCCTTTTTCTAAAACTATACAATTATAACATTCCAGAAATAATATAAAAAATTTATATCCCTAAAAAATACTATCTGATATCCAACTTAATTCATTCTAATATTTAGGATTATCCAAAATACTTCTATCCAAACTTAAAGTATAAATAAAACAATTTCTAGAAAGGTCATATTACAATCATGGGAATACCATAATTTATCCCCCATATATCATAAGATATATCTTTGTTGGTCACATTCGAAACATGTGAATACCTTAATCATGTATTCAGGAAACATGAATTACCATAGAACCATAGTGAAAAAATGAATGCTGTCAATGGTTAAATCTTTCCACATAACAAAATCCAAAAAATTCTATATTCTCAAATCATGATATCACTTTGTCCTTATTTCAGTCATGATCTCATTAATAATATCCAACAAATTATTTTCTCCTTATCCCTTCATTATGCGTATATCATCTGCCTTCCAAAAATATCTCAATCACTTTTCAGGGTTATCGATACCATATAATTATTGAAAACAACAATAAAACAATACATAGATATTCGAAAATTCCATGATACTATAAATGAGATTCCACAACACTATTTTGGAATCCTATTACATAAACACTTAATCATTCTACCACTTCATTGTCATATTCAACATCTCCAATAGTTAGCGCATGTGTCTTCCCTTTTTTATTTTCCTTATGAGGTTGTTGATGTCGATCATCATTAACCATTGGATTAGGGAATTTGTTAGCATAATTCCCCATTTCTCTGCACTTGTAGCATTGAAGTGTTGGTGGTGCGTTCTCTATAGTCTTTTCTCTATTCACATCATTTTCTACCTTTTTCCCATTACATTGACACTCAGATGCTCGATGAAATTCTTTTCCACACTTAATACATTTTCTAGTCCCTTTAAGACAATATCCACCATGATTTTTCCACACTTTGAGCATAAATAAACATTCGTCTTATTTTCCCAATTTTTTTGATATTTTTCCTTGAACTTTATCTTTTGTTTCTTGTCAAAACCATGAGATGGATATGTAACACCAACTTATAGTTCTACCTTTATAGAACAACACACAACTTCTTCATAGCTACTGATGTCTCTTATAGCTAATGCCTTTTGAAGACGTGGTTTTAAGCCACTGATGAATCAATCAACTTTACTTTCAGGTTGGGTGACAAATCCAGATGCATACCTTACAAGCCTTGTAAAATTTTCTTCGTATATATCAACAGATTCATCAAAATTTTTCTTAAGCTCAAGGAACTCCTTTTCCATATTTGTTTGAAGAATATGAGGGATTTACTTATTGAATAGAAAGTTTTTGAACATGTCCCATTCCATGGATTCAATTTAATCTTGGGGCCTTGTATTCATAATTAGAGGCCACCACTGGTCCGCTTCCCCTTCTAAACGGTAAACAAACATAATGAATTTTTCATATTCCAAACATCGAAGTATGTAAAAGATCTTTTCAATGGAACTAATCCATTATTCAACAACAAGTGGGTCAAAAGACCCCCTGAAAGATGGTGGACTTTGCATCATGAAGGACTCAATAGAATACCATTCCCTTCTCTGCTCATTTGGAAGGCCAGAATGATTCATAGCTTGTGTAAGTATATCAATAAAGATTTCCACTCCATATCCTATAACATTGGTTTTTTCAAGATAAAAATCATTGCATTTTCCATCATATTGATCAACATGGTCCCTTCGTGTCCCATCCATCATCTAAAACCCAAAAAAGAATAGTGTGAGAGGAAAAAATAATTCTTTGAAAAGAAAATAATAAAGTGGGAGTACCTTCAATATCTAACATCTTAGGTTTAATTCTAAGATCATTACCGTAATTATAAGACTATAACTTGTACTTATACTCAACCTTAGGGACATCCATAGACATACCTTAAAAACATCTCAAGGGATCACACTAAAGTTTTGACATCCTAGTTTCCAAAGGTTGACTAAACCTTCACTCTGATACAAACTGTAGAGACCCAAGCTTAACATACATGGACATTACATTACTTTTGTGAAATACGTAATACCTAAAAAAATAGACACCCAAGGACCATAATAGTTTAGTGTCTTCGGAAACTCGGAACATAATCTTCTAATCATGGTGAATGATCTTAAACCTCTCCCATAAAGATATTCCACTTTTGTTTTCTTACCTAAAACCATTACATATATCCTGTGGAAAAAAACATATAAAGGGTGAGATCAAATGGTTATTAAGGGTAATCATGTAGAAAATAAAACAAACCATATACATTTTAACTTAAAAACATGAACATAATGTTTAAACATCAAAATATTGAGTTGTGAAAAAAAATCATGGGAGTAGGTAAGGCATAGATAATAAAGGAACATAAATCATGATAAAACATCATGGGAATAAAACATGTAATTATGTTACACCATTAAGCACATGATTTTATTTCCACAGTATCCAAGACATTACTGTCAAGACCATCATAGTGGAAAAATTCCATTACTGAACCGGGTTTACTTGCGGTTCCATGCCCGTATTACTAAACAGAATTTACTTTCTGTTCCAGCCATGTTTTTCTCATGAGATATAAATCTTTACAGAATTAATTGGGGGGAGATATAGGTCCCACCCATATCATAATTAAATCATTCTTATGTGATCCACAAAATAAACATAAATCATTCATCATAACCCAACGAATAAAAATGGTTTCATAAACATCATACCATCATAACCTAATCCATATAAAACAATGGATATCATTTCATCATAAAACAAAACCATGTAAATAATAGGAACTTTATACTTGAAACATAACCATATTATAGAATGTAATCTTAGATGGAAAATAGTTATGAATACACATTTGAAATTAATTCTTGAGGAAAATATCCTTTCTTCTTCAAAATCATTTTCTTTTCTCCAAATTACATGCAATTTAAAAAATACTATTTTTTTTTAAATAATAATGCAATCTTATAGAATAAGCTTCATGAAAATAAGGTGTTATGAAACCGTAAAAATCTGTTCACGCCGTATAAGTTAAAAAAACATTTTCCTCATACTTTTTAACGGAAAGGTCAAAAAGTACCTCGTATGGTAAACAAAAGAAATATTACATCCATACCATGTGGTAAAAGTCAACAAAGGGTAAAAATGACTTTAAAAATACATGGATTAATAATAAACATTTTATGAAAATAGTTTTAGAAGACATGTACAAGGATGATAAATATAACCCAAGTAAATACATACAAATAAACAATCTTGGATATAAATGAGAATATAAAAGTTACCCCATACCTTATGTCCAATTTCTTCCATATGTTTCCGAGACTCATATATAGTGGGTTTAAACATATTATTGATTTGTAAAAAAACATTAATAATATTTATGAAATCATATATGAGTCACTTACAACTTTATATTACTTGTTCATTTGTCAATTCCATGTTAAAGTAGTGTTTTGGTTAAAATCGTTTAATTTTTCATAGGTGTTTTGACTTGTAATTTTTCATAATATTACTTAGATCATGATTAATTACTTCCATAATGTAAAACATTATTTTTATATAATATATATTTAGAATATAAATATATATAATAGATCAACAAATGGAATGAAATACACCATTCATAGAGACTGTAGGCCGTACGTATGCATGAACGATGTTTTCATTTCCTTATTAAATTGAATGGAAGGAGTAAATAAAATATACATAAATCAATTATCATTATTATGTCATATATTTCATGACTATTTATTATATATACTTTATAATCATTCTTGAATGGTTAACCTGGAGAATTAATCTCATCACGTCGTGGAGATGGTAATCCGTACGTGCGCACGAGCGATGATATTGTTTCCATGATTAATGAATTGAATTAGAGTGGATGATATAATATATAAGAATCAGTATGATTTTATAATAATCACATATGTAGTTATTATTTCCACCAATATACCTATCCAAGTATGGTGGTGGTGGAAAAACAGATGACACAACGGGGTGTAGACGGTAAGCCGTACGTAAGCACACATGGTGATTAATTTTTCATAGGATGGGTAGAAGGTAAAATAGGGTTTTTTTATATTTATAATAACATATCAGTATATTATTGATACTGATGTTGTTACTTTATAATGAAACAACTACAGAAGAGTAAGTAGAATATATTACCTCTTCCTCGAAGTGCATTCTTTAAACATCCTCTTAGGGCACTAGAGTTGGTATTTGAAGAAGACCAGGAACTCTATAATGTAACTAGAGAGGTTAAGAAGAGTAATTTTCAGGGTATGGCTGATCTTGATCGCTCAAAATCTAGTGAAGAGATGAGGGAGGAGGTCCCATTTATAAGAGAGTAGAGGGGCACTTTTTGGAACCTCCAAAATATAAACTCAAACCTTACTTAAAAACCTCCAAAATGACAGAACTTCAAAGATGAGATGAGATAGAGTTGTAATCTCATCAACCAATAAAATTTAGACATGTTTTTATTTTATTTTAAACCTTATCATTTTGATTTATTCTTTTTTAATCTATTTAATTTTATTTGTGGTAATAATATTCTAATTTTTTAATTGTTATAAATACATAATAATGGGTTGTTAATTTTCCATAATTTGATAAGTTATTACATTTTAGACCATAAAATGTCTAATTTGTAATTTTTTAATATTTTTGTGATTTTTTAAAAATTTAATAATATGTTATTTTTATAAAATATCAATCGGGTCAATTTTGACACTATTCAATTATTTGAATTTAAATAAAATCCACATAGAAGATATATTCGAAAAAAAATATTTAATAGATTCCTTACATGTCTTATTAATCTAAAAAAGTTTTGGATCAAATTAATAAGTTCATATAATATTTATTTTAATATTTTTAGAACCATTTATTTGATATTTCTCTTAATAAAATAATTACTACAACATTTTTGTATAATTATTTAATATACTTATTTATTGCATAAAAATTAAAAATAAAATACTATTAAGAATATAAATCTAATATAATTTATAAGAATACCTTTAGTTGAATTTATTATCTAACATACCCAAATTTTAAAATTTTTTGTTTATTAAATTATGAAGGTGGAAACTTTGACATCATTTAAAATAAAATAATATAAATGTCATAATCTGTTTTATAAGGCTCCAAATGGTTCAAAAGTAGAAACTTGGATGCTTATGTTGTAGATATACTCGACCAATAAGTTTTGGTCAATTTTTTGGGTCTTTTTATGGGTATTACTATTTTAATAAAATCTATATTATTGATTTCTCACTAAATAAATAATTTTTGCATGATTATTGTATAAGCTATTAAGGTAATTATATATTTCTTAAAAATTAAAAATAAATTACCATGATAAATAAAAATATTTTAGCTTTCCAACGAGTATTTATATTCTAATTTATATTTAGTATAACCTTATATTAAAAATAATTTAATTATTAATGTTCGTGTGAGACATATTAAACTTCTCTTTAAATAAAATAAAATAAAATAAATGTCTTAATCACATACTAGTGGGTTCCAATAGATACCATTTCAACCCAAGTATATTTTAGTACGAAATATAATTATCCAATTATATTAAGAGAAGTGTTAGGGTAATTTTATAATATTATTTTTACCATTAATTACCTAACTTATCTTTAACTATGGTAAATAAAATTTACCATAGTTACTATTCATAATTCCCAAAAATGAAAGTAGCCTATTAACATAATTTGAACTTAATAATTCCAAATATGGAATCTACTTTTCCAAATTCAAAACAAAAAAGTTGTAGTAATTAATTTAAAATTAATCTCATTGTCCAAAAAAATGGGTTTTTGTTTAAAACATTGCAAAAGATTGAAATGATTTTACCTATGAATTCAATGTAAAATTAATGATAATAATATGAATTATATTAAATGGTAAAAATATATTCTATTTATACTTTAAAACAATTCAATATTATAATTTATCCGTATAAATTATCTCGATGAAAATATTTGTTTTTAATTAAAATTTAACGTATTTTTACTATTCATCAAAATATGAAGGTTATCAGAATAATGTCAAAATTTTATCAAACGTAAATTTTTATATTATGATTCCAAATCAGAAGTTTACTTTGTCAAATTGAACTTAGAAACTTTCCAAAAAAATTAGATTTAAAATGGGTGCACCATCAAAAGGTGACAAAACTACATTTTTTTGAAAAATACATCTTTTATCCGAAAAATTAATTTTGTTCTCATACCATGTTCTAGAAAATATGTAAGATGAATGATAATGTTATAAAATTTAAAATGTGGTTAATACTATCCATAATATCTAGTTCATAATAATATTATAATATATCATTGTTTAGTTAAACTCGGGATTGCGTACCATGCAAGCTATCATGGAACGTCGCTGTTTGCGTGTAACACAAGGCAACTAAATTTTTTACATATACTGTATGTTAATCTTGGTGTAGCGTACAACAAAAGATATCAAAGAAATTAAAAAAATCATTCTCATAAAATTTCAGGGTGTTACAGTTTTAAATTCAGATGTCCAGCATAACCAAGAAGAATTCTGATGACTTCAAGTCTAGATACTGGTGCAAAGCTTTCCTCATAGTCCATTCCTTATTCTTGACTATAGTGATTTTCTAACAATATATCCATGTTTCTAACTTTTTTACCAGCTTCATCTACTTTATTTCTAAACACCCACTTAGTGCCTATGGTAAATGTGTCTCTTGGTCTGTCAACAGGTTTCCAAAATTTGTTCCTTTCAAATTGATTAAGCTCTTCTTACAAATACATTACCCAAAATTTATCATTAATGGAATCATTAAAGTTTTTATGTTCAAGTTATGAAAATAAGACTTGATTTTTAGCCTAATTTCTAAGAGAATCTCTAGTTTGAGTTCCTTTATCTAAATCTCCTACAACAACATCTAAAGGATGGTTCTTAAGAGTTCTAATATCTCTAGAAAAAGTAGGACTAGTGATTTCAGGTTATTCAGCACATTTGGGATCATTGTGACATGAATCTAATTAATTTCTAGAATTGGAAACTTCCACAGATTCCTTTACAAGATGGTTAGAGGATTTCTAATTTATGTCGAGATTTGATACATCATCTTCAAGTTTCTATAAATAGGTTTTTGGCTCATGTGGATCTATTTCATCAAATTTGAGATGGACAGATTCTTCCACCCATTTAGTTATTTTATTAAACACTATATAGGCTTTACTAGAGATTGAAAATCCTATAAAGATTCACTCATCACTCTTGGATGCAAATATTTCAAGATAGTTTTTAGTATTAAGGATATAGACTTTTCAACCAAAAACATTGAAGTAACTAACTTTGGGTTTTCTATTGTTCCATAATTAATATGGAGTTCTTTTAATAATGGGTTTAATCGATTCCCTATTTATAATATAGCATGTTGTATTTACAACTTCATCCCAAAAATAAATAGGTAAGTCTTATTCACTATGAATGGTTCTATTAACCTCTTGCAAGGTTATATTTAATCTTTCTACAACTCCATTCAGTTGTGGTGTTATAGGGGAAGAGAAATTATGACTATATCCATTTTGTGAGAAAAAGGATTCAAAATAATGATTTTAAAACTCACAACCATGATCAATTCTTAAGGATTTAATTCTAATTCAACTAATATTTTCTACAGTTTTGGAATATTTGGTAAAATGATAGCATGCTTCACTTTTGTGATCCAAAAAGAAAGTCCAAGTATATCTAGAAAAGTCATCTACAGGAACATAAACATAGTGATTCCCATTTAAAATAGAAACTCTTTATGGTCCAAACAAATCCAACTAATCCAATTTTATAGTATGAGAAGTTGACACTTCTTTCTTTGGTTTGTAGGAAATTTTGTGTTTATTTCCCTTTTGACAAGGATTACACAGTTTATCATTTGAAAACTCATGTTTGGGTAGGTTTTTGACTAAACTTTTTCTAGTTAGTTTTCTAATACAATGAATATTATAGTGTCCTAATCTCCTATGTCAAATCCTATACTCTTTTTAAAATACACTTAAACATGAAGAATTATGAGAAACTAAAGAATATATGTTAACAGAGTTTAAATTTTCATTTCTTAATGGAGAAAATACTAATTAATTTTTATAATTGAAGACATTGTAAGAATAATTTTCAAATTTAACATGAAATTCATCATCACATGGTTGTGAAATACTAAGTAGATTATATTTCATTCCATAAAAAAAGTACTTTATAAATTAAAACTAATTTAGAGTTACTGATTAAGCCAAGGCCAATGAAATTTCATGTGGCATTGTCACTGAAGGTGACATGTCCACCGTCAATTTCTATTAAATTCTGAAATCATGAATAGTATCCTATCATATGTTTTCAACACCCACTATCCATGTACCATAATATTTTATAGGAACTCCTTATGTAGATTTCCTACAAAATAGACAAATAAAAACAAATTTTGGTACCCATATTTTTTTGGGTCCAGTAATATTATTGACTAGTTCTTAAGGAACCCACATCTTTCTTATAGGTTTCTTATAAGCATTTTCTAATTTCTTGAGAAATAAACTGTATTTTGTGTAGAGAAGCTTGAAAAAGTATAAAGTGTATCATAATTTTAACTAGTTGAATGTTTTCCAGAACTAGGAGTAAATCTGTATGTCCTAGACTTAGAAACAAAATTTTTTCTTCCGAAATTTCTTTTACCAGGTTGATAGACAATACCAGTAATATAATTAGGAGAAATATATTTACTAAGAATTTGTACCAAAATATCTTTACCATTAGTAAACATTTCAATATCCTTTTTCAATTGATCATTAGATAGATTTAGTTCATTATTTTCATTGATTAGTTGAGCATTTGTATCCCTTTCTACAGTAAGTTTAGTTTTAACAGTTGAGGTAAGAGGATGCTATTTCTTTAATGATTTGTATTTATCTTTTATTTCATTAAATGTCTCTTCAAGAATATTACAGTACTCAAAAATTTCATCTTTAGACATATTTTGAGAATTACTCTCATCTCTATAATAATAGGAATTGTGTACAAGAGATTACAATGTTACCTCAGATGTGTTTGTAATAAAACACATATTGGATTTGTTGGCATGTTCATCATGTGAAGATTCGGATTCAATTAAATTGTCCTCAAAATCACACCATGTTTCTTTCATTTCCTTTTTATACTGTTTATCTTTGTCCTCATAATTCTTTTTGTACTTGATCTTGGGACAATCATCCTTTACATTTCCCTTTCACTTATATTCATATCATACTATCTCATTAGACTTGTCACTTATTTTCCAATCTTTCTTCCAGCTTCTTTTTTATCAAATCTTCCCTTGAAGTTAGGCTTTCTAAAAAAATTCTTCTTTTTGTAAAATCTCTTAAAACTTTTTGATTATTGAGCCATATCCTCATCACTTTTAGGTTATGATTTTTCACTGCGGGAACATTCTATAGGGTCTTCCAATTTCCCTTTCACTTTGTGTCTAGAAGTGGTGGTCTTAAATGAAACATATTTTCTTTGGGGTCCATCCTACTCTTTCTAGTTGACTATCAACTCCTCTTCATACATCATTAGTTTTCCAATGAGTTCATTTATAGGTAACTTGTTGATGTCACATGAATCTATAATATAGAAAGAGGTTCCTCTCCATCTGTCATACAGACATCTGAGAATCCTTATAAGTTGGTCTTTATCAGTAAATTCTCTTCCAAGTGAAATCATTATGTTGAAACTTTCGTTGAACATGAGATACATGTCAGAAATAGGCTCATCAAGATTCATTTTTAAGCTATCATATTTAATAGTATAAGTATTAAGTCTCATTTATTTCACACTATTTGTTCCTTCATGTGAAACTGACAATGTATCCAAAATTTCATGGTTAGTTTTACATACAGAAATTCTGTTAAATTTATTATCTCTTAAAGAGAAATACAAAGAACTCATGGATTTGAAATTGTTATTATAGGCCATCGTGGTTGGGTCATCCCATGTGATTCTATCAGTATAAAAAATATTATACTCATCTATAATTGAAGACCAAATTTCAAAACCCATACTTTATAAATGCATTTTAATTTTAATTTTCTATTGGGAATAATTGGTTCCATTAAAGAATGGTTGTTTGTTTGTTGCAACACCTTCTAGTATATTATCCATAATTAAGAAATACATCTAAAGAGCTAGAAATTTAGAACTGAAATATACTTACAGATATTTAAAGTTGAACTAAAATCACAGTTTAGTAGGGTCAAAAACAGAATCCTATTAGGAATAACAAACACCCTTTGATTCCAAATATTTCTCGGAGTAGAGTACTCAAGAGGGGGGTCAATTGAGAATCTATAAAAATTTCTATTTGAAAATTATTCTTAAAAGGTTCCCCAATAAAAATAACAGTTAATAAAAGTAATACAGTTAGTAAAGTTTGACTATTTGAATAACTTCTCAAATGATTGATTAATTCTCAGTAACCTTAATATCAGTTATTAGAATTACTTTTGAAGATATTCTAATAGGGAAAAAAATTATAACTTCTTTCCAAGATTAAATATCAAAGTAAATTTAGTGATTTTTTAATTAGACAGTAAAACAAAGAAAACTAAATTAAACAACATAGAGGATATAAAACAAGTTGTTCAGTCGCAAGACAAGACCTAATATACTCCACATTATTATCTCCTACCACCAAGAAGTATATATTAATAAACTTGATCCACACCCTGGATCGGGGTAAACAATAGTACATAGGACTATCCAGGTAACACGACCTATTCCATATTTCTTTATGGGTATAAACTAACAGGTCACACATGGACCTCTTCCACACATATCTGTGGGAGTACACAAGTGTAAAAATACATGAGAGGAAGGATATATTGTATCCTTTTAGCTCAGTGTAGGAGACAGTGTGTGTTTTAATATAGATATACACACACTACTCGATAGATAAAACAATACACAACAGAGAAAAAATGATGAGATAAGGTTAGAAGTTCCTTGAGTCTCAGTCTATGCAGCTCTAGAATTCCCAAATGAAGCAGATATCGGAATCGAGTCCACTTGCGAGAAACAGAGTATCACAAGTCTGATTCATTTGTTTTCATTTAGATCCATCTCATGTTCTTTGTGATGTTTGGAATGAAAAGATGTTATTGACTCTGATCTATGGTATCCTAGCTTCTTTATTTGTGAATTCTTTATGTGTTCTTTAGATGTATTGAGTTTCATGTGTCAATTATTTTCTAAAGAAGGATCGTGCTTCTTCGTTATCATGCCCTACTTGTTTCTGGTCCGCACTTCTCTTTTTATTCAAGGAGTTCATGAGTTGGAGCCGACATGATGCATGTATTTTGCACCTCGTACCTCGTACAATTAGTTGATATGTATACAAAGAAATATTAATTATGTTAGTGCATTTAAAAGACTCAAATATGATGATGAAAATTAAATTTAAAAATAACAAAACAGATTAAGGAATGGTGTCACTGTCAGTCTAGAAACTATTTCTTCATGAAATAGTGTCTCCATGAAAGGTTGTCTCCTTATTTTCCTATGAGAATTGAGACAGTTATGATGACGTAGTTGTATAGAGAACAGTAATCGGTAGCACAAATGCGGTGTCTAGTCACAGTGTCTGGGTCACGGTGTCTGGTCACAGTGTTTGGTCATGGTGTCTTGGTCAGGGTGTCTGATCACGGTGTCTGGTCATAGTGTCTGGGTCATGGTGTCTAGGACACGGCGTCTGGTCACAATGTCTAGTCACGATGTCTTGTCACAGTGTTTGGGTCGTTTTCCAAAAAAACATAACCGGTGGCATACTCACGGTTTCTCAGATGTAGCCAAATATCTTTATAAAGACATAAATGGTGATATTCATAGAATAGATTAGAATTAATCATTTATCAATGAAATACATTATAATAAAAATTAAAAGTAGTTTACAATAATCAATCATAGCACTTAAGAGCTTGGATAGGTTTATTTAAATCATAAAGAAACTAACCATCTGTACACATGATTTGAGACAGATTAAATAGGACTAAAAATATATACAGAATATATAGGATTTCTGATCATTAAAATTTGATTAATACATGAGGATTCCAATACTTTCTCAATGTCTATGTAATCCATGTCTTGAGTAAGAGAGATGAAGTGATAGTCGACCGGGCCATCTGTATGTTGTGTAGCTTTTATCAAATTAAACACCACTTTTTCTTTGCCGTCTCTAAAGATGAGGCTTCATTCATTAACATCAATCACGGACATACCCATTGCTAGGAAGGGTCTTCCTAGAATGGTTGGGATAACTCGATCCTATTCCTTGTTTAAAACTATAAGGTCTTATGGAAAAATTAATTTTACAACTTTAACAATAACATCTTCAAGACTACCATGTGGGTATTTGACTGAATGATCCACCAACTGTAATGAAACTCTTACTTTCTTGATCTCTTGGAATCTGAGTTTGTGGAAAACACTCATCAAAATTAGTTTAATAGTGGATCCAAGATCACAAAGTGCTCTTCCAAATTTGTACTCGCCAATTTCACATGTAATTGAATAGCTTCCTGGATCTCTCATCTTTTGTGGGATTTTCTGTTATACAATAGAAAAGCATTTTTCATTTAATGAGATGACGCCTAGATCTTATATCCTTCTCTTTTTTGATATAAAATCTTTGAGAAATTTTGTATATACAGGTATTTTCATGATTTTTTAAGTAAAAAAAATATTTAAATGAAATTACTTGAATATTTCAAGGAACGTTTTACACTGAGCCTCCTCCCTACATTAATTTGTTCTTTCTGGAAAGGGGAGAGGTGGCTTCTATGGAGGTGGGGCTATATAAATGGATTCCTTTTGTTTTTCCGGGGCTTTCTCCCTCTCATCTAGACTTGCTTCTGGTGATGATATAGGGATAAATTATTCTACCTTTTTTATGGTTTCTTGGGTTCTTCATGTGATCCTGCTACTATTGGTTGTTGGAAGTTCAACACTTTTCTGCTCCTTATCACTAAAACCTTAGCCTCCTCTCATGGGTATGTTATAGTGTTACCTAGTAGGGTACATATTAAACTCTTAGATAAGGTTTTTGAGATTTTACCCATTTGAATCTCCAAATTTCTCAAATCTTATCACTGATTTTCATCTCAGTTTCCTCTATAGACATCCATTTATCAGATTTCTAAACAAAATATGTTAAGCGATTTTCCAAGTTTCTTTGGTGTGGTGAAGGTTCAGGTTTTTGTCTTGAATGGGAGGGAGTAATTGTTTTCTGGTGCTTCGAAAAGGGTTGTTGTGGATATGTCTGTTGTTGTGGTCTTAGGATACGGTTTATTGAGGGATACCCTAGTTGTACCTGATTAAGAAACTAATCTTGACCACTACTCTATTGAAAATATCTTTGATTTCTCTAAGGCTACTGCTGGGAAAGCCTCTGCTGATGAAATGGTTGTTGTTGTTACTACTGAAATGGTTTTTTCTGTTGATTGTAACTAATGTAATTAAAATCTTATGGTTCATCATATTTATATTTTCATTCTTGATACTAGTACGGTCCACCACACATCTCATATGAATGGATCTCCATGACTGGGTAAGGGGGGGGGGTAAGGTATTTGAAATGATTCAAGGTTTTTGGTTTGTGCTTCAACTTGCGTAACTAATCCTGTTGTATCATCTACTTTGTGGATTCCACACCGTGGTGGTCCTCAATCATGATTCTAGATTTTAGAATTGTGGGATACTTTGTCCATAATATCTTTTCCTACTTTATGGGTTTTAAACATCATACATCCATCAATGGTAGTATAGACCACTATTCGTGTTTCCAGCAGTAGTCCTTTATAAATTTTTTTCATTTTAATCCATGTGTCAAGTCCATGATGTGGACATTTCCTAATGAGTAATTTAAATCTATCCCATGCCTCCCATTAAGACTCTCCATCTATTTGTGTAAAATTATGAATGTCATTTCAAAGATTCCAGGTTCTAATTGGTGTAAAGTATTTATTGAGAATCTTTTTTTGTGAGCTCATCCCATGTTCTAATGGATTTGGGGGTTTTTCTTTTAAGCCAATCTTTTTCTTTTTCACTAAGTGAAAAGGGGTAGACATGAAGACTTATGGAATCAAAAAATACTCCCTAGTTCAAAAAGATATCACAAACTTCTCATAAGTTGGAAATATGTTCATGGAGATCTTCACTCTGAAGGCCACTAAAATTGCCCCGTGTTCTGGATGATATGGATGAGGTTAGGTTTAATTTCAAATGTGTGGGGTTGGATTGGTAGGAAAGTGGTGCTTGTTGTTTCCCCATGGATTGATGGTAAACCATAATCCATGATGGTGATCTATGGTTTCTTTGGGTGTTCTATAACTTGATTATTTAGCGGGTTGGGTCCTGCATTTTGATGTTGTTCGGCCATTGTTGATCGGCGAAGTGAAAGTAGATGCCTTTTGATCTCGGGGTTAAAGGCCAACAGTTCTTGTTTTTTATGGTTCCTTGATCGGGTTAAGGGACCTTGGTACATGCAATGAAGAATATTCAAAAATCATCTGGAAAGAAGAAATTTGATGAGGGAATGGTAATCCTTGGCCAATAAAAACAAGAGTTCTTTGAGACGGGAGTTACCTCCCTGGCAATAACGTCACAAATTTGATGGCATCTTGGGTGGTGGTGTCATTAATTCCTCCAACGTGGATCAAATTTAGAATTTATATATTTTTCCCAAAGATTCAATGACTACAAGGGTGTAGAGTAGTGGTATTTCGGGGTCGAATCCATAGGGAGACTACAGTTTTTGTCTTGCAGAATTCATGTTTCAATTTCTGAAAATGAGTCCTTCCGAGAAGTCCTTTGTTTTGGTATTTTTTATGAGTCCCAATTGGGATGAATTTAATTAAAAAAGGAGTCATTGGGATCAAGTTGATTATCTAGGTGAAGGATGTCCTTTAAGTCTAACCTTGGTAAGATACTATGACTTAGTCTGTGAAGAAAATGGTGGTCACTAGTTGACTTTTATCTTAGTCTCCTAGATCTACCTAGGGAGTAGCTATTCCGTGGTAAGTAAATACCAACATCCTAAGTGCATTATGTTTGGATTCATTAGATAGAAATATTTTTGAGCTATTGTTCATAGATCATTCTACCCCAATTAGTATAGGGTTGTTTGTATGATTGTCTCATGGTCAGGGATGTTTGCAAAAATGGGATAGACTGTGAATTAATATCCTAATTATTACATCAATTAGATTTTCCATGGTTAGATTCAAAGGTGAATTTATGTTATTAAGATACATCACCTGATCTATACCCCTACAGAGTTAGCAACTCATGTAGGGGTAGAATGTACTTAAATAAATGAGGGACGACATATTTTATGTATCGATAAACATTAATGGAATCGAGATCATGCAAGAGGTTTGGGAAAGAAAATTGAAATAAACATACACGAATCGATTCACAATTATAATGAAAACTTACTTCAGAAATAGGAAAGTTACTCAAATATGAATGCAGTGGCGGTGATTAAATGTGTTTTATAATGAAAACTCTATAGATTTTGAATTAAAAAAATGAACAAAATATTAAGGAAATGATACTTTTAGTGGAAAAAGGATGAAAGAGTACTCAAGGGATTAATAGAAAGAAGAGAGGCTTGTCTAGAAGTGTCTCCAATGCTCTTCCACGACTCTTATTATATAGGAGTTTTTGGTTGTGACATGTACCTATGGAACACAATGAGTACATGTGGTACATGATGTGTACCCTTGATCCACATCATTTTCCAACAGATCTCTAGCATGGCACACAGGTCTTGTGCATTAATGAGTTTGAATAGGTATATGATGTGTAACCATTGTTCCGGACATGTACCTTGCATTCATTCTATTTTTATGTGAATTTCTTATGGAATTCTCGCCTGAGGATTTGACTGGTCATCACATCGTGTATGAGTACGTCCCGATGTATAGGGGATTTTTCGGGTGGCTTGGTCATGACTGGATTCACGTCTTGGAATCAGACTGTGAGATTTGGTTACACAACAGGTTTGGTGGAATCCCGATGTGTTCTTCGATAGTTTTGCACTTATTCTTCCTTTCATTCTTGAAAACCTGTGAAGCCTTTATTCCTAAAAAATTCGACACATACCACGTTCATTATCACATATTTTAATGAAAGCGATGGAAAAATGACAACTAAATGAATATATGAGTTATGCTTATATATAATCAAGAGATTTTGGAATGTAAGGAACCTATAAGAGAGTAGTGACCTCATCTGTTGGCATGGAATCTTCTTCATAGGATTTCTAGAGATAGAAAGTTCTTATTGTGGGGAGGTTGTAACATCATATTACCATTTTGATAGGTACTCCTTAAAAATTATCTTATTTTTTACTTTTCATTGATGGGTTAGGGTGGAGTTTGGATTGGGTGGATACCTATAAAGGTGAATTCAGTCATTTATTTTTTTCTCACCTTCAAATCTACTTTTCATGTAGGCTTCTAGAGGGTTACCCACCATGTAGAAGGCCAACACAACATGTAATGGTTCAAAATATATTTCATGATTGGTTTTACACTGTGAGGAGTACAAATTATGAGTTTTCACAACACGTCGTGACATATTTAATGATTAGTTTTAGATTCAGAGTGTCAAAATTTATGTAGATGGGATGCATTTTTGGCTGTTGTTAATTTTAAAGGGGTTAAGAAATTTATTGGGATTACACATCGTTTAATACCCCAACTACATTTTTTTGAATAGTAAGTGCGATTGGTTATTTGCTTTCCCTCCACTCCAGACGCAACTTCCTTAACCTAATCATTACTTGGGTGATCTCAAACCTATACATCCATTCTGAATCCTTTCATTTTTCTTGGATCATCGTTACACTTGTGGTGTGTTTTTCGGGTAAGTGTTCTCCCTCATTATCTGTGTTTATCTCTTTCTCCTCTCTTGGGTTTTCAATGGATCATCTTGGAATTAATGGATCTATGCCATTTGGTGTTGGCTCTTTATTCTATGTGGATTTTTGAGGTCTTTATCATCTTCATTTATGTTTATTGGTGTCATTACAAGTGTTGAGTTTCGAGAAGAGGTAGGTGGCTCTGCCCCATTTAGCCAAATTAATCATTCTTAAATTGCATGGTTTATTTCAATTGCTAATTTCAATTCAATTTCTCACATTTTATTTCAATAAAAATTGATAAAAATCAAATTCTAGTGAATTAGAAGATTTGAAATGGTTTAGGCACACAAATATGGAAAACCCCCCAATTCCATTGAATTGGGGTGTGTTTTCGGAAGTAGGATGATTTAATTTTTTGAATTTAAAATGAAGATTTTATGTAAATGATTTCAATTTAAAATTTAATTTTAATTATGTAAAATTGATTTTGAAGATGTTGGAATTAGTTTAGAAAGGATTTAAAACTAGTGATAATGGCATAAATTGATTTGGTGGAAACCCAATGGTTTTATCTTGTGAAAAGGGCATGTTTTCTTATTAAAATCCATTTTAATTTTAAATGGAAAATTGACATTTTAAATTAGAATAATGTGATTTAATTGTATTTTAAGCAATCTTAAAATAAATTACCCATCATGTAAGAGAACATGGAAGCCTTAAGTAGTTGATGAGTTATTAGGATACACTCTATGATATTACAACATTCAAAACATACCTACAATATGTCATATCCCTGATGGTAGGGTGATGAGTCACCCATGGCTAGTGTCACGGGGATGTGAGTGTACACATTTTTCTAAGATCACTTAGAGAGTGAATAATCCCATAGCTGGTTAATATTATCGTACCTACATGGAAGATGACAATGTTTCCCTCTTATTTATTTATAAGTGAGACATAAATGTATTTGAATGTTGCAAAACTGCTTTACATGCCTTTTTTGGATTTGCATAAAATATTAAATGCAAATGTTTTGTTTAATAAATTGTTTTAGAAGTATTACACCTCTTGTAAAGTAAATCCTATGACATAAAAGTATATCCCATTATTTTGAAACTATATAGCATGTTTTGTTTTAATATTCTCTTGAATTTCCAAAAAATTTTATTTTCAAAATTGAAATATTTTCTCTGGATAATATATATTTGGAATCAGTTATGGATTATTTGGTGGTATCCTACTGGGCTTAGGCTCACACCCAATAGTTTCCTTCAGGTGTTTGTAGACTTTCTCCTGCCAGGTTTGAGCTAAGGGAAGGGATCTCTTGGAGGTGGATGTGGACGTTAAGCATGGGACTCAGTGAGTTTGTTCTTAGGGACCTTGGGGCTGTTTTCCACATTTTTAGTACTTGGGTTGTGTTGCTTTGGGCTCTTTATACCTCCTTGTATTCTGGTACATTACTTCTAGTGGAGTTTCTTTTATATACATATTGACATTGGTTCCTTACTTATACTATGTCTTGTGGAAAAAATCCTTCCCACTTTACATGTTTTATGATGCAAGGTGCTAGTCGCCGAACTGTGGGGATCGGGAACGCCGTTCTTACTATGTCAAGGTCAGCTTAGTTATCGGGTTACCAGGGTACCTGAGCTGGATCGTGACACCCACATACATCAATTCCCTACATTTCCCTAATGATATTTAGCTATCAAGATCTGAATATAACCCATAGGGGTCCCCCAAAATCAATAAAATTCAAGCTATCACCTCCATATAAACCTTGTATACCCATGTGGTCACTGGAAAATACTACTCTTTTAAGGGATACTCATAACTTTCCCAAGATAGGGTCACCACTCCATGGATCTAGATGACCAGACCTTACCAGCACCCTACTGATCCATGAAAAATTTGGTTATGGGAATTTCCTTCTAACCATTCAGTGGTCTACATATGTTATAAAATACAAAACACTATTCGGGAAAATTCTCCACTTCCTGAGGGGTTAGATCACCCTGAACCCAATGTAGTCTCTATAAAAAGGAATATTTATATAAACTAACCTAGTTCACATCATGATCCTATCATTTTGGTTTCATAGAATTCTGTACATGAAGATGATCATCTTCCTGCACAACTGGAAACAGCGGGTATCACTTCTCTATGCTACATAGAAGAAACACATCATGATTAGTTCCCTAAACTAAAGCCTCATTTCTAAATTGATCATAATAAAAATACTATCTCTAAATCATAGTAGGTTGTCATCATAGAGGCCTCTTGAATGTTTTCAAGTCATACTGAAACCAAAGGGAATATATGATGAGATAAATCAAGAAGGTCATGAATATAAAAAGTATCAATCATATATGACCCATATAAAATTGGTTCCCTATAACCAATGCCACAATATGATTAGTTGAGAAATAGGTAGTTTGAGTCCTTGTGTAAGGATACATTAGCTTTCATATTAACACTACATTCCCTAGCATGAGAGACAAACTTGAGACACACCAACATCAACCCCCTATGTTCTTGAACCAAACCTCATAAAAATTCCAACTCCAAAGACTAATTTGAGGGAAAGACTAACTTTGATATGAATAATTCATGGCCCGACCCACCATGGCCCGCCTGACAGATAGTAATCCAAGTATGACACCCCATGACTGTCTCTAATAATACAAGGGTTTGTAATAAGCATTGAGTAGATGTAACACTAAAATAAGATTCCTTATCCTATATACCTTTTCAAACACACACAACCAACTCCATGAAATGTGGAAGTGATAGAATGAGAGAACGAAACATATAGAGTAATAAATTCATAAAATAACCTATAAGAGATATATATATATATATACGTGTATATATATATATATATATTTTCAATCCTTTTATCCATATGGGAATGATAAAATTCAGGGAAAGATATTTCATGAAATATAGTATAAAGGAGATTAATTTTTTTTCCATAGGCCCACCCTATGTGGACCTCACTGGCATGTCAAGAGGCTTGCATAATACCCATCTTCACAGCCCAGCACGAGGAGCCAATAACTTCACGAGGATACCAAATGAGAAACCTACATGAGAGACATGTGCAGATGGTTTCCTATGCCCAAGGTCCCAATTTATCCTATAAATTGGACTCTTGGGATCTTTATTTAACACAAATGATAGAGGAAGGGATTGCTTGAAGCTCTATTTACCGATGTCTCTCAACCAAATCCTCAAAAATTCTAGGTAGTTCCTACGATTATAAAAGAATTGATAATTAGACAAAGTTAATTGATTGAGGTCCAAAAAGGTCTACAATACCAAAAAACTTGAGAGGACCATCCTCCATAGAAAAAAATACATGGGAGAAGGGGCCTTAAACAACTCAAAAATTGAGTTCCAATTGTCTAATGTAACCTGAGGAGACCCATAAAGATTAGAGAAAGGACTCATCCAAGTGATGTTTCAAAGGATTCCCATAACCCAAATACATCTTCAACTTTCCTAGACATACCCTGCACAATCCATCTTCTGTTAACCCAGTCCCACCTTGCATGAGCCACCTTCTGTTCCCCCAGGCCCACCATGCATGATCCAACTTATGTTCACCAAAGCCTAACCTGAAAAATCCACCCACGTATCCATATTTTATACCACCCATGGTATTTAACCTCTATTGTTAGATCCATCATCAAAGGGAGATTAAGCAAAGAAATCCACCAAAGCCTCCAAATATGTATGATCCAAGAACAAGTCACATCCGCATGCCCTCATGAATATACATTCTCATTGTAATGGAAGTCCTATATTTATCATACCTAAATGTTGGTATTCTCTGAGTGTTATCAATTATATATTTCCATGGTAATGAGGTTCCCAATCATAGGGATGGTGGTATATAGATTATAGTTTCTCAAAGTAACAACCTTTTCCTAAAGTATGATGATAATCAGGCCTTATCCATATAGATACATAATCCCCACCCCTAGGGTTTGAAAACAATAGAGGATATAGTCACATACAATCCCTAAATCTACCATATCCCCATCCTCGTCCACCATATGATGAAGGAGACCATGTTGAGTATTAGATCATTCACTTACTCTTGTTTCTCACAACAATAATGACTCAAGTGGTCTTATATGTTAGTGGTTATAACATCGTTAGCATGATCTAATACTTATCCCATTTGAGTCTTCTTTTCTAGATCATCCTCTCACAATGAAATGTGCCTCATATTCAGTATAATCCCCAACCATGATATCATAAACTCAAAGTACATCATTCCCAATGAGGTAACAAAATGGGACTCCTCCATAGGTTTAATACCCAATTCGATGTTACCATCCTCTCAAAGGGATATATTCCCTATGAAATAGACACTCAAATGGTCACATTTTTGATAAAGAAACCTCAGGGCCTACTACTAGGTGTAATCCCCAACCATCCATGCTTTTTGGTAGTTTATTCTTATATTCCCAAGATACATAGGAAGCCTCCTCATGGTCTAAATCCAGCACTACCAAACCACCATCATTCTTACTCGGACACATACCTAGATGGATCATTCCTCAAACATAAATAAGAACATTATTTACGGGTCCTCCTTATTTGATCCTTAGCATCCAAAATTACCAATGTAGGTTACATTAATATAGGTCTATTTTCCCTACCAGATGGGCCATCTAGCCCAATTTGGCATAAGAACCACTCTATCCATTTATAGACACCTTCCTCCTAGACTTCCTTACAGCATGATGTAAAACTACATTGTTTAGTCCATGCCATATGAACATAAAATGTATGATGTGACCTTTAAGTGGAACTGAACTATGAGGGTTCTGATTCCTTTCACATGGATACATAGGAAGGCCTTTAAATGAATCCAATTCCAATATCAAAACAACTCTAATCTTCGTAGATGTTATTAAATTCTAGAGTGCCCCTCAGCTTGGCTTGAAACCCACATCATGTTATTAATTGATATAAGGATCTTTACACATATGAATTATTCTAAAGTCAATAAATTATAATAATTGATTGTTAATATAAGGGTTACCCATTCTATATTTGGTATATAATAAAGAATTAATTAAAAAAATATTAAACTTATATTATATTCCCAGAGTAGGTAAAAAATACTCCCAAAAAGGGTGTGATGAGCCTAAAATCCCATCCTCTTGACCAATGTGAGTTCATATGCGGCCTTAGTTCCATTTCCAAAATACCATCAACCTTTTGAAAGATGGTTTGTGAGACATCATGCATAAGAGAAGCCTTTCCTGTTTCAGTTTCCAAAAATAAACCCTATTGGAAAATTCATAAAAGGGATAAAGAAATAATAAGGCCATGTTTGATGTGAAGGGACATACCATAACAAAAAAGAAACACCATTAAATCCCTACTTTATTTCCTAAAAAAATAGGATAACTTTTTAGAATGAAAAAAGGTGAACTCAACATGAATCAATAACCAAAATAATGGTTCCACCCACATTTCTAGACATATTCTCATTATCAAATAATGAAATTTTCCGAAACATGGATTTAAAATAGTTGATTATTCATGACTTAATTTATTAAGAGGCTTCTTTGATAAGGTTTTCTTATTTGTGTTTTTCAGGAATTTGTAGGAAATTTCATCAAAAATCTCTTTAGTCTAAATGGATTCTTACTAGTATAAGAAGATATATTATTCATAGGACGTTTTCACCAACCCTGAATCTTTAATATTGGGTATTAAATGTATTGATTTCGGGATGAAACCTCAAAAATAATTTCCAAACTCATGAGGATGCATGAGAATCCCTCTATGATATAAATCCCCACTATAAATCCACTAAAAATGGTTAGTAGCAAAGAAAAAAGTGGAACTAGTATCTATTTGGAATAATTTTTGGACCCTCTCCTCAAAACGTAATAATAAATTCCTCCTTTATCTTAGAGAGTCTAATAATGAGGTAAAAAAATGCTTCATCTAAAAAACACCGGGGTCCCTCTAAGGGTCTCTCTCCTGTAACTTCCACTATCAACACCACACACAAAAAAGTCCTTATCATGATAAGGACAACACCCCTTGGGATCTAGCTCAAATCATTAAAATACGAGCACTCAAGATAGCTTGATCAGGTCAGAAATCACACAATTAAAGACAAGCTCACATCCATGTTCCCTCCAATGATTCCAGTCAAAAAAACATGGTGGAAACTTATGTTCAGATGAAAATTCCTACTCATATCCCTAAAAAATTCAAGCAGATATTGAAAGTAACCAACCGAACCTATCAAAAATATATTATGGAAACAAATGAGTAGATTAAAATTACTTCTCATATATATCAATCCTATAATCATGATCTAGCAGTACTCATAGAAACTATCTTTAAATACTGGCATAAAATTGGGGGAAAAAGGATACACCGTCCCCTGTACATGAAGACTATGAGTTTATACTAATAGAAAATGAAGGAAAAGGGATGGTATACATCTCTAATCCGAACAAGAAATGGGAAAATATCCCTATTTCGAAAACAAAAATCACTCAATATATCTTCAAAATAATGAAATTGATGATGAAATTTCATTCCCAAATCCTACAAAATTTCAAAGATATATTAATGGTAGTGGTAGTTGTTGAAGGGTGGGAAAAGAACCCCGCACATGAAATTGGGGTGACTCATTATCCTAATTCAATTTTCACTCTATAATAGATGAATATACCTACCACCATACAATAGGATCAGTGGAAAAATCCCATGATAATTGGAAAACCATATTTGGTGCATATCCCTATTCTAACTACGGGTCATCAGTCCATCATAGTGGCCACTCCAGGGGATGCTAACATTCCTTCCAAAATTATAGAAACCAATCATAAAATTATACCAATAACAGAGGAGATAATAAAATAGTCCCCCATATATGAAATATTTTATCAATATCATGTGACATCAGTTTACTATAGGAGAGAATCCCAAAAGAAGTGACACCAAAGGCAATTGAAAAATGAAGAGCTAGTATATGATACATCCTTTCTCAATACAAGTGTTCTGAAAGAACTAATATTTTTATCTATGGTGAATTGAGATCTTAATCATACATTACAAAATTACAGATATATTAGCATCAATTATGAAGGTCATACCCCTAACTTTGCTGATAGTAGTTTTTTAGTTTTTCCTAAGACACCTTACCATGATTTCATACTTCATTTCTGCAACATGATCAATCATGAGAGACCATATAATAAGGAGTGACGAAATATACTTCAAAATAGTCCTTAGATCAAATATAAATATGGCTCTTCCCAAGTTACTGTCCACCCTAAAAGTCCTCCCTAGTGTATGTGATGCAAAACTTATTCTTACAGCTAGAAGTCAATCCATAATGGTAGTCCTCCCCATAATAGAATTCTTTACAATGGTCCTCCCTATAGAGAAGCAAAATTTATTCCTGAAGGTCCTCCACTTTTTGAATCAACTATGTGAAATCCCTCATATCATGAGGCATTGGGGAAAATGATGTTATTCATTCATGATTCCTCATTATTAACAAGTTATATTGTTTCTCAACTGGAAGACAACCCAAGGAAATAGTCATTCTAAGAACCACCCTTGGATCAAATACCTTCCAATATGATAGAGGAAATACACATGAACCCTACTAATTAGAAAAATGTAGCCAATAAATACCCACTCTTGGAAGATCATGTGGAGGAATATTAATCAAAGGAAGTGGAGAATACATTTTTTATGAGAAGAAAACTAGCCAAGGTAAAATCTACCCATAATGTTTTTCCCTCAATAACTTCTCAGTTTTAAGTTCTAGAGGTATTATTAGAATAATTCACACACACCATCCATATAATCCTTTGGACAACTATTATGTACTTGAAAAATATGTTATTGTATTACGAGGGATATGCAGAGCATGTTAAAAAAATCCAATAAAATAATCTCCAAATTGACTTAGTGGAACTTCAAGCTACACGTTGTCTAAAATTGGGAAAATAGAGGAAGGATATTAAAATTTCATGCCTCAATGCATTACACAAATTAAATTGGATGATCAATGATTCCCCAATCAGTGTCTATACCAGGATATGGGGTGAACATGAAGATTCAAATTTTATCACACTCTCAAATGATCATGATCCACCATAAGTGTCATTTTTTAATTTTATTTCATTGAGTTGATTCTCAGATGTAATCCCATGTCCTGATAGATGACGTGTTCAGAAAAAATGGCCTTGATCAAGTATCAAATGCATCATGTATGATGGAAAAACTCTAATGAAAGACTCTGACACTAGGCATCTGAGAACATCAAACAAAATTATCTCTTAAGTTAATCCAATCATCATATACCATTGATCCCCTCATATGCATATGGATCAAACTAAGATCATATATTGCACACATACCATTCTTGAAATATAGTTTTCAAGATCAAGAGTGCCATCATAGAAAAAAAAATCTTTGTGATGTAGGATCATCCCTAGATAGTAGGGATGCAGACTTTTTTTTAACACAACATGTCCCTTTATGATCGAAAAATTCATCATGACGAATGAAAAATAGTAGAACTGGAGCAAACCCAGATAGTAGGGATGGGGGATTTTTTTACCTCAACCACCTCTCTAATAAAAATAAGTGTTTTTCCATTAAGGAGGATCTCCATGAAAAAGTCCTCCCATTTCATCCCATCTCATGACCCACTTCCCTTATCAGGAGAGTGTGTGATGATATTGTGTGGAGGTTCCCTTTGGGTAACCCTTTTACAAGAAACTCCAAGGGAATTTGGGAAATAAAGGAATAAAACTAGTAATAATCAAAAACAAAAGTTATTTATTAAGCGTATAAATGATCCAAAAGATCATAGTGCCTTCATCACACATTCTAGGGTAAATCATCACTCCCATCATTCTACAACCAAAAAGGCAGCTACATTTCATTATGCATCAGTGAAATCCCTTGGCACCACTCATGATGATTCTTTAGAGGATGATGATAACAGAACAACTATTTAAGTGGATTTTACACTCAAAACATGGTCCACACTAAAAAAATAAATAATTCAAGTGTACCAAGAATCAAAAGCTCACAAAAAACATGGGGGGTTTCAGTGAATGTTCCAACACATCCCCCTAGATGAACTTATACCATGGAAAAGGGTAAGGTAATGAATACATTCCACAATCTACCTGAAAAATATGAATCTGTAATGATAAGATAGAGATTAACAAAATATTATTTTGAAATGAGGATATGAGGAAGTTAAGGGTAGAACTATTTAATGGAAATTTTCTTATTGGGTATGTTCTTCAGGAGGATACTTATCTCGCCCTACCAGTTGATACCTCTCAATAAGAAGGTATCTTCATATAAATAAAAGCTGAGCCCGAGCACCTTATCATCCCTAAGACTAAGAAACCTATTTATTTGGACCCAATTATGTTAGGGTATTAGTAATTACACCCATTAAAGATATTTAAGAAAATGAACATGTTGAATTATCTATGTTTAACCCATGTCTGGTGTAAAATGTAGTTATTAGTAGATATGGTACATAATGACCTACATATTTTAACCCCTCTTTAATCCCTTGTTTATCCAAATATCCCCTAGGTACTTTTCAATACTATTAAGTATTTGGAAAATCCATTAGAAGCCATGGAGGAACACTTTGCACCAATTCATCCTGAAAGGAATGATTTACTTGAATAGGTTGATGTTACCATTCCGCCCCCTAAAAATATGGAGCCCTAAATTCTAAATATTTAGTATCTCAGGGGACCAGGAGAATCACCTAACACATTTCTTGTCTCGTTTTGGCACCATTATGGGAACCCCTATACATAAAATAAGTGATGAAACATAGGTTCCTTTTATAGACATTGTAAGGTTCATCCTTCATGCAGCACACTGGTTTTCTATCCCAGTCAATCATGGGATGGAAAGATCTCCATCTACAGTTTCTATTTATATTCATCTCAACTCTTCAGAAGACAACAATAAACAACCTCACAAACTTTAAACTACAAGAAAGTTAGAGGGTATCATATTTCATTTCTACAGGGAATGTGTTGACTTACTCCCAAAATCTCCAACTTCCCCAACAAGATTTTTTTCCCCTCTATACATAGAATCTTCACGACGAGTTGAGAATTCTACTCATCCCTATAAAATATACTGGAGGGTTTTGGGTTCTTTTAATAGTTTCTCAAATATTGGAATATTTCTTATTCAGAACCAAGACAAGTCCAGACTAATTTCATAAGATCAAGGGAATATAATATGGAAAGAAGAAGTTGTTGCTGTCATGCTTAAGCCACCCCCTACGATAGATCTAGCACTAAAGACTTCACCATATCACTTAGTAACCCCTCCCAAGAATCACCACAATTCCATCCTCATTAGGATGAGTGAAAGGGATATGTAAAAAATTAGTTCTAGAAACAAATTAAAAAATTTCAATCTATCTGAGATGATAAAGACTTTGGCCTCTTTATAGTAGATTTGGAAAACAAATTACTCTTCTTTCCATAGGTCAAGTGGCCCGATCATGTTATTATCGATGATCTCCCTAACTATTTCCACTTTTAACAAAAACTGGGGCACATTATACATGAATAATTTTTTTCAATGAAATCCTATAAAAATGGTGGACTTTGGGAAAGTGAATTGGGAAAAACCACCTGAACATGTGGCATGTGTTTCGACTACATCCCCATAGGACAAAATAGAGTGGAAAGAAGTATCTAAAAAATGTTCTCAAATGTTAAATTATTATATGAATAGAAATTTTATCAATTGAACTAATATTATACTCAAGGAATAATTGAATCAATCTACTATACCACAAGTTTCTCCATCTATGGAAAAACCAACCTCATTAGAAACATTGCCCTCCGAGAAGCAATCATTCAAGAAGAAACACAATTAGAGAATAAAAATTTAAGTATAGAAAGATGATCCAGTATTGATATAAAAACCAAGAAAGACACTCTTAGACTTTATTCCTCCAGCCTAAAGGACCCAAGCATCATTCCATCAAAAGACACTAGAAGAGTTGACCCATATGACAAAATACCCATTAGATGATGAATTAATATCTACTTCCATTAGGGTCATTAAATTAATGGATCCCTTATCTAATTATGTGTATGACCATGGACCCAAGTTCCATACACCTGATTGGGTAACATGAGGGATAGGCCACGAGGTCCAAGGGCAGTGGAGAAGTTGTAGTAACTACAACACTAAATACTATAGCCATGTCCCTGTTCGGACTATATATGATGTCGAAACTCTTGGGAGAGACCTATAAAAATCCCAACTAGAGATGTAATTATCCCCCAAATATTCCAAGGGTTTCCTTGAAGTGATCATTCTATAAGATAAATTATAAGGGGTTCAATTATCTTATCAAACTCAGAAATTAAGAAAACCTATTTAGCCTAACCCACTAAAGATTAAAGCACCATAAACTCCTTTTCTAAGGTCCAATATGACTATATCAAGTACAAAAACTCCTGAATCACCTATTAAAGAGAATACTAATGATGAGAATCACATAACATTTTCCCAAAAGTATGAAATTTTACTGTAATTATCCTTTGTTATAGAGAATTTATCAATCATGGACACTCTAAGTTTATCAAGACACATTTGGAAATATTCAATAGAGTATTTGTTGAGACCTTAGAAGTTCGAAGATGAGGTCTCAAAAGATGACGTATATCATGCGAAGATCGATCCGTAAAAATTCCACATAGTTATATTTTTCATAGAGTAGTAAATAGATGTCATTATATAGGGAGACATAATAAGCTTATATTTATATGGTAGGATAAACAATATTGATATCAGATGGGCTTTCACTAATAATGGATTAGGAGTCAACCTCATTGCAGTCTGAACACATCATTTTCTAGGATGCAGTGAGTAAAACCTCTCCCATTACTTTCTAACTCTAAAAGGTTAGGAACAATGTGAGATAAATACCCTTGGAAGAATCAAGATCATATCTTATTTTGGGGAACTTTCATCTGACTCATAATTTTTTGTTTTTTAAAAGATATAACATTCAATATTTAAATATAAATTCATTGGTGGCATCAACACATTGTAGTGCTACCATCATACGACCAATACCTCATGTATTGAATTAATGGGAAAATGGAGATGTTTCATAGTGATAAATTCCCATTTGAATCTTCAGAATCACAATATATTGATGCTAGACTCTACTAGAGGGAAGGGAAATTAACCTTGATAGATGGTGTCACTCATGTCACTACCCCAAATAGTATAGAAATGACCCTGAAAAATCCCTTAAAATATCTTAGCGAATAATATATGTTTCCCATAAATTAGATCAAACATATGAGTCCAAATTATGGTTCATATTCAAAAACCTAAATGATACCATTCATGATTACTATGCCCAACAATGATGAAAAAGGTATTCAATCCTCCAAAAAATGGTAAAACCTTGGATGAAAATTCCCTCATTCCATCCCATGATCTTTATCAAGTCCCTACCTCATCAGCTAAATCAAAAAAATCTATCATCTCACTATGGGAGAATGGAGATACTTCTTCCCCATCCATCATATAACCTCTAGATCTTCAAAGAAAACCCACATATTTAGAAAATATGGAGGAATCTACTTCATATTCCATATTTCAAAATGTTTACTCCCCTCCTAACACAAAATAGTTCACGTCATTAACTATTTCAACTATGATTGAGGAATAATACTTAGATGAAGAGGAAGTGGAAGAATAATAGGGCCTTATATATTCCCCTCCAAAGGGGGATATGCCAATATACCTGAATCTAGTTGCACAGTTTTATCAGGTCATTCAATTTTATTTTGATATAGAAGATGGTTTTATTCTGAGAAGCTGGATTAATGGGAAACGATGTACTTTTTCTTTGAGGTTATGGGATTCATGCCTAAAGATACCTGATGATGGTAGATTCTAGGACTACCAATGAGGTCCTCCACCGCCAAGTGAGATATATGTGTTGGAATAAGCCTTGACAACGTTAATTGGGAATGCAACAAATAGAAGAGCTATAGCTGGTGAGCTAGATGTGGAAACTATAATTTTGTTTAAATTTTTTCAAAATCTGATCATCCCCCGAAAAGGTGATTTTTATACACTCAAGTATTAGAATGCTTTTTTAATACATATTCTAAATAATGGACACAATATCAACCTATGAAAGTATGTTATACTTCACATGTGTGAGCTGGTCAAGACAACCTCCAAGTCAACCTCCCTATTCTACTCAAGATTAATCTCAGTTGTCCTTCATGTAAAAGGGTTGGTTGGACCAGATGAATAAGTCATTAAGGATTATGAATATTGTATTTCAAAATTTATTGTCATTAGAATGAAAATTAGTTGGAATCCATGGAGAAAAGCACGGGTTGAAGATAATGAGAGGTTCTATGAAAAGTTCAAACTGGTTGAACACTCTTCAAGACCTAAAGATATTGTTGATCCTTGTTTAGAACTAGATAAAATATTGTACTATTCTGATGGGGAAGAAGAAGAAGAGATTGTTGTACCTACTGGGAAAACTGTCTTAGATGAGGAAGATAGTGAACCTACTCCTCAACTATTAATTGAGAATGAAGTACTTATCCTTGAAGAGATTGTTGATCTGGATGAAGAACCTATCTCTAAAGAAGAATCAATTGTAGTTGAAAAAGAAAAGTTTGTTCTAGAATAACTTTTAGAAGAATATATTTATCTTTAGGAAGAAGCTACTATTGGGGAACATCTATAGGAACAAGCTATTCCTGAGGTTATCCCATCTACTAAAGATAGAATGGAGAAAGCCTTTAAATTATCTAGAAAAGAAATGGGTGAGGCTATTGGGTATGAAATGTTAGAATTAGATCATGGATATAAATATCTTATTCCTCGAAAGATACACATGTTGAGGGGGAGAATCACCCGCATCTGGAAAGTATTAAAGTGCCAAATCTAGTTGATTCAAGCACTGTGGACACATGGTATAAATTTTATAGCTATTTTGATGTGAATGACTCCCATAAAGCCTTAGTGAAGGTTATAGATCTGTCTAATATGTTTCAATTGAAACTAGTATCTACTCTTGATGTTATAACTGCAAAGGAACCTGAGCCTCTCTCAGGTCCTATTCTCAAACCTTCACAAGAACCTTAAAACATGGTGAGTAGGGTTGATTTAAAATCAATTGGAGCAACCCTGTTGGATGAGTTTGAAAAGATTATAAATCATCAAACTTCTCATGTGACAAACTTGAGTGAAATAGATTCTTCCATATTGTTAGAGATGATTATTTGGCAGATTAAGCCAAAAATGCTTCATGAAATTCAAGAAGTCGGAGTTGAGAAAAAATAGCTCATTTATGAAGTGAAGTCTATTAGAGGTATGGTTAAAGAAATGAAGAGAGTTATTAACTCAAGACCCGAAACAGTTTCTCATCCTATCGAGGATTTTGGTAGTCAGATTCCACAAGAAGTATCCTACCTAATTTAACATAATCTAACTTCCATAGCTAACAAGGTGGATGAATGAAATAAGAAAAAATTTCAAGAGATGCTGGATCTTATTATTTTACTTAACAAGTTGACCAATGAGTATAAGGGTTGTCTCCAAAACGTTATGAATCAATTGAAGTCTCTTAGATCATCTGTTACTACTTCTAGTTCCTCTAGACAATCATTTAAACCTTCCTTGGATAATGATATACTTAGAACAGTTGTCAAAGAAGAACTTCAATCTATGCTCAGTGGAATTGAAAAATAGCCTTTCTCTGTGGTTGTCAAGAATAGTGAAAGAGTTATTCATTTGGTGAGAATTTATTCCAAGATTTCCAATGATTCTAAATAGGAACTGACTAAGAAGGTGTAATTCTACTTCAATAGAATATTCTCTAAGCATGATATGAAAACCCACTTCAAGTACCAGGTATAGAATCTAAAAATCCCTCATGTCACTTAAGCTTTCAAAACATAGGTCCAGAAGCTCAAATATTTTACTACTTCATTGGAAACGTTCATGGATAATAAGTATGACTTTGAAAAGGAGATGCAGTATGGTGGTGAGATTATTACAGCCTTCATCAATCTTTTGAGACCTTATCTTCATGTGAAGAACACTACTATTTTCGATCCTATAGCCGCACCCTTGTGACCTGGTTTTCCAACCTTCTTATCCTCTTCCCTTACCTATACTTCTATTTTGGTCTCTCAGACTCTGAGTCATATCAGACTTGTTATCCTCAACCAACAATTACCTCGGTCTTCCCCCAAACCTACCTTGGTTGCTTCTGTTTTTTGAAGGACTCCTTCTATAACAACCCTTACTTTATATACATGGTTAATACTTCAAAATTGAAGCATACTTATTACAACATATAAGAAAACCAGGAAAGGACCTTATAGGTATAGTGTCTTTAGAAACTGGGAAACATAAACAACTGGTTCATAAAGCATCTACTTTGCCTCCCATTTATTTCATCATATCTAGAGTCCCTTCTGGAATATCCTACATAATAACCTTCTTCCTGACCTGGGGAAATAAAACATACAAAAGGGTGAGATAAAATTCTCATTAAGGGTAAACAAAAGAAATATCAATCACATCATATACATAAGAACATATCTTTTGTAAATCTTAACCTGCAAAAGAAATCATAATTTCATAACATGGGACAAATTATAGTAGTAAAATGTAATCCCAATAATCATAACTTAAAACATGAAACTTTTTGGCATACACACATAATCATATAGAATAACTTCTTATTATTCAAGACTCATTTCCAAGACTATCTTAGTGCACAAAGTCCATTTCTGAACCGAGTTCACTCCTCATTTCAGTCTTGTTTCACTGAACCAGTTTAACCTGCCGTTCTTGGCATGTCTATCTCATGAGATATAAAATCTTTACCCAATGAATTGGAGGGAGATATAGGTCCCACCCATCTCATAATGATACCATTCTTATGTGTGCCACAAAATCATAAACCATACATCATAGCATAACCCATGTATTAAAAATGGGATTCTTAAACATCGTGACATAATAAAACAATTCATATAAGATAAAGGATTTCATAAAAATAATTCCATCACAACATAATAAAATAAATGTAATAAAAAGGATAGAAATAGAACCCATTATTATCTTAGATGGAAAATAATTTTTATTAAACACTTGAACTCCATTCTTGAGGAAAATAACATTTCTACTTCAAAAACACTTTTCCTTTCTTAACATGTCATACAATTCTAAACTAAAAGAAGTTGATTAAAAATAAACTTGAAAACTTTTAAAGTAATCTTCTTGGAAATAATGTTTTAAAAATCCATTCATGCCATATAAGTTAAAAAAACATTCTTCTCGTACTTTTATCAGAAAAGTCAAAAAGTACCTCGTACGAAAAACGACAAAAGATTCCTTTCATATCTTCTACTAAAAACTCACCGAAGGGTAAAATTGGATTTAAAAAATTGTAGGTGGATGGAAATAATATTACATAAACATGGATGTGGATGATAAAATACTCCCCAGTAAATTCTGAAGTATAAACAATCTCGGATAAAAATTGAGATTGCAAGATTGTCCCTTACCATAGGTCTGATTTGCTTCGTAAGTGTATGAACCTACTGTATAAGGATTTAAATAATGTTATTGACTTATTCCAGAATCATAATTATTGTTTTGATATAATATATGGTAATATTCTTAGCTTCTTATTAGTAATATTTCATTACTACTTGTTATTCGGGTGTATATTACTTTTTGTTCTTATGCGTGTTTTGTCGAATAACTTCTTATTATTATCTTTAGGTTATAGATACCTCATTTCTAGAATGGTATTAGTGTACTATATATCATATTTATTCATTCAATTCATTTATATAATCATTATGCAATTAAGATCATGTAGAACGAATCACATCACATCGTGGAGACAGTATTCCGTACATACGCACGAGTGATGATATCAGTCCCATGATCGTGGAATTGTATTGGAGTGTATCTATACTATCTCAGAATCAATAAAACTTTACAATAATCATATATAGTTATTTATTTTCACCATTATACCCATCCAAGTAAGGTAGTGGTGTAAAATAGATTACACCACAGCGTGGAGATGGTATTCCGTACGTACGCACGCGCGGTGATTTCGTTTTCCGTAGGATGGATAGATGGTGAAATAGGGTTGTTTAATACTTATAATAACATATCAGTATATGGGTGATACTGATATTATAACTTTATAATGAAACAACTAAATAAGAAGAAGTGGAAGAAGAAATAAAGTTGAATGAATGGGTAACGGACATTACCTCTTCTTTGAAGCGCCTCTTTGAGACTTCCTCTTAGGGCACTAAAATTGGTCTTTGAAAAAGACCAAGACCTCTAGGATGCTTCTAGGTAAGTGGAGAAGATAATTTGGCAGGGGTTTTCCGAGCTTGAAGGCTCAATGTGGTGTGAGGAAAGGAGGGAGGAGGTTCCCTTTTATAAGGGAGGAGAGGGGCACCTTTTAAATAACTAAATGTATTATTTTATTATAAAGTCAAATTCGGTTTTTAATAGCTCAAAATTGATATTTTTTGAAGCTAAGGTCGTGATGGGTCGAAATCCTCTCATAAAATAGAATTTATACATGTTTAGGTCATTATTTTAACCTTATCTTTTAGTTTTAACTCTTAGTTAATTAGATTGACATTTACCATGTCAATTTGTATTTTTATATTATATAGTTAATAAACATACCATATACATCCAAGCAACCCCAACTGGTCCATTAATGATACACCTATCATGATATAAGTATCCTGGATGAAACCATATATTTTTAGGAATATAATAACAATTAATAATATAATATTTGTTTTAAAAACTATTTTATGTCAATTTTGACACTATTTAGTAATTGATTTTTGTGAAATTCATAACAGAATGATTAATTCAAAAAATGTTAATTAAATAAATACTAACAAGTCATATTAACTTATAAAATTAGTATAATTCATAAAAAGTCTCAAATTACATTTATTTAGGTATTTATAACCTCAATTATGTCAATATTTCATTAATAAGATAATTAATGCATCATCATTGTGTCATAAATAAATTAAATTATTTTAAGTCTAAAAATTAAAAATAAAATACCATTATGTTTAAAATATTTCTTGCTTTCTAATGAATATTTATAGTTGAATTTATCTTATGTATAACCCTATATTAAAAATTATTTAGTTATTAAACATTGATTTTAACTATTTTAAACCTTCTTTAAATTAATTAATAATAAATGTCCTAATCTAATTCGAGTGGGCCTAAATTGTCATAGTTTATTCCTAAGGTTTGTTTTGGTCGAATTACACTTATCCAATAGAATTAGGACATGTTTTAGGGTAATAATAATTTCATTTTTACTCTTAATTACCCTTTTTACTTTTAACCGTGGTAAATAAAAGTAAAAAGTTACTATTCACCAAAAATTATTTTCATCTCATTGAACCACATTTTACTTACTGAAATCAACCGTGTCTCTCGGATTTTTGAAATTCCACTCACAAAAGCGGTAAAATTACGTTTTATGTAAATTTGCAAATTTTCCTAGGAGGTGGGTAAAAGACGGTGAAGAGTTTAATAAAATTTTTATATATCTAAAATTATTATAAAAATACTCCAATGAATTACATTGAACTTATATAGGTATTATGTATCAATTTTGACCTAAAATTAATTTAAATAAAATAAACAATTATTTAAATAAAAAGTCGGTTTTTAAATAGTAACCTAATGTTTTCACTATTCATCAAAAATTGAACGTTTTTAGAAAAATACCAAAATTTCACCCTAGTCTAATTTTGATATTCCGAATCCAAAAATGAAGTCCATTTTGAAAAATAAAATTTATAAAATTTCAAAAAGTGATTATTACTATTCATAACAGCTAGTTTTAATAATATTTTAATAGCATATCGTTGTTTAGTGAAACTCGGTATTGCGTACGACACAAGCTATCGAGGAAGGCCGCGTTTGCGTGTTAAGCAAGCCAAGCTAGTGTTGTGTGTAATGAAAGATTCCTTTGAAGATTTATATAACATAATAACAAAATATTTCTCATAAATGTCTTGGGTGTGACATTCTACCCCCCTTAAAATGAATTTCACCCTCGAAATTCATCACTTTGTAACAAACAGATGAGGATACCTCTCCCTCATCATATCCTCGAGCTCCCATGTAGCTTCTTCTAATTGGTGGTTCCTCCATAAAACTTTCACCTAGCGAGTGGTATTGTTCCGTAGGACTTTTTTCTCTATGATCCAGAATCTCTATCAGCTGTTCTTCATAAGAAAGATCTTGTTCCATCGGTACAACTTCTGAGCTGAGTACATCTGAGGGATCATCTATGTACTTTCTCAGGAGAGATACATGGAACACATCGTGAACTTGAGAGAGATTCGGTGGAAGCGCCAATCGGTATGCTACCTTCCCAACACAATCCATTATTTTGAAAGGACCGATATATATAGGGCTCAACATTCCCTTCTTTCCAAATCTCATGACCCTCATCCAGGGAGATATTCGTAAGAACACTTTATCACCCACTTAAAACTCTATGTCTTTTCTTCAGTTGTCGGCATAACTTTTTTGTCGACTCTGAGATGCTCTTATGTGTTGTTGAATAGATCTGACCTTTTCTTCCATTTCATCAACGCGATCAGGTCCTAATATCTTTCTTTCCCCAACTTCATCCCATCAAGTTGGAGTCCTGCATTTCTTTCCATAGAGAGCTTCATAAGGAGCCATCTGAAAACTGGAGTGAAAGCTATTATTATAAGAAAATTCCACCAAAGGTAGGTGTTGATCCCAACCACCTTTGAAATCTATAGAGCAAGATCTCAACACATTTCTAGAGTTCTAATTGTTCTCTCAGACTGACCATCTGTCTGAGGATGATATGCAGTGCTGAAACTCAACTCTGTATCCAGAGTATGCTGAATACTTCACTATAACTTCAAGTTAAATCTCGGATCCCGATCAGATATAATAGAAATTGGTACTCCATGCAATCTTACCACTTTCTTTACATATATCATGGCAAGCTGATCCAGATATAAATCCTCTCTAATAGAAATGAAGTGTGCAGACTTTGCAAGACGATCAACTATGAACCATATAGAATTATTGCCTTTGGATGTTTTATGAAGTCCTGTGACAAAGTCCATAGTGATTTTTTCCCATTTCCATTCGGGTATGGGTAATGGTTGTAACATCCCCTTAGACTTTTGTCTCTCAACTTTAACATGCTGACAAACCAAGCATCGAGAGACATATTCAGCAACATCTCTTTTCATTCCATCCCACCAGAAGTACTCTTTCAGGTCCTTATACATATTTGTGCTTCCAGGATGAATAGAGAATAAAGAACGTTGAGCCTCATCCAGAATCTCCTTCTTTAATTCGGGGATGGGAGGAACACAAACCCGATTCCTGAACATTATTATCCCATCACAATCAAGATTAAATTCTGGAACATTTCTCACCTTCTTTTGTAAGTCGACATCTTCTTTCTGTGCCTCTTTAATCTTCACATGTATAGATGGTTGAACATTTATTTGAGAAAGATAAGATATTTCCCCTTCCATTATGATTCCAAGATCCATCCTTTGTAAATCCATTAATATTGGATCTTTTGTGATCCTCATCATGGATAAAATGGCATGGTCTTGCCAACTTAATGCATCTGCCACCTTGTTTGCTTTCCCAGGGTGGAAATGAATTGAGTAGTCGTAATCCTTAATCAGCTCCAACAATCTTCTTTGGCACATATTCAACTCCTTTTTTGTGAAAATATACTTTAAACTTTTATGATGAGTATAAATGTCACACCTTTCTCCATAAAGATAATTCCTCCAAATCATTAATGCAAAGATTACCACAGAAAACTCCAAATCATGATTTGGGTAACTCTGCTCTTGTATTTTCAACTGTCGTGAGGCATAAGCTATCACCATATCATTTTTCATAAGAACAAACCCCAATCCCTTCTTGGATGCATCACTATAGACCACAAACCTTTCTCCACTACAAGGCAGTGTGAGAACATGTGCACTGGATATCTTTCTTTTCAACTCCTTGAAATTCTCTTCATATTCCTCCTTCCAAACAAACTTAACTCCTTTCCGAGTCAACTTGGTGATTGGATTAGATAATCGTGAAATATAATTCACAAAACGTCGATAATATCAATCCAAACCAAGAAAACTTCGGATCTCAGTTACTATTGTTGGTCTTGACCATCTTTCGATAACCTCTATTTTTGCTGGATCCATAGATATCCCCTCTTTTGAGATTATGTGACCCAAAAATGAAACTTTTTGAAGCCAAAATTCACACTTGGTAAATTTGGAATAAAGCTTCTCCTTTCTCAGGGACATTAATATAATTCTCAAGTGATCTTCATGTTCTTCCTTGCTCTTTGAATAGACAAGAATATCGTCTATAAAGACTACCACAAAATGATCAAGATAGTCTATAAAGACTCTATTCATCAGATCCATGAAGATAGCAGGGGCATTAGTAAGACCAAATGGCATCACTATAAATTCATAGTGTCCATACCTTGTACGGAAATCCGTCTTTGGTATATCCTCCCTTTTGACCCTTAATTGATGATACCCTGAACGAAGATCAATCTTGGAAAAGTATTGAGCTCCACGTAGTTGGTCAAACAAGTCATCAATGTGCGGGAGAGGATATTTGTTCTTGATAGTGATCTTGTTAAGTTCTCGATAATCAATGCAGAGTCTCATTGATCCATCTTTATTCTTAACAAACAGAACAGGTGCTCCCCAAGGTGATGCACTAGGGAGTATGAATCCCTTATCAAGATTCTCTTGTAGTTTCTTCTTCAATTCCTGCAACTCAATTGGGGACATTCTATAAGGTGTCTTTGAAATAGTAAAAGCACCCGGTATGAGTTCTATTGAAAACTCTACTTCATGATTTGGTGGAAGCCCCGAAAATTCCTTTGAAAAAACATCGTCAAACTCCCATACAATGGGAATATTCTTTATCGTGAGTTTCTCACCAACCATTTGAGATAAATAACCTTCATTTAGTGGAATCAAGACACATAAGATGGAAGAAATTTCCACTGGAAGGTTATGTTCATCCTTTCATCGATAGACGATCATAGATTGATCTGGAATATGAAATGTGACTTCCCTTCTTTGGATATTGATATGAGCTCCATATAAAGAAAGAAAATCAATTCCAAGAATCACATCAAATTCCACTATAGGGAGGATCACAAGATTTGCAGGAAGAACTTTCCCACAAACATCAATCAGAGAAGAACTATAAACTTTTGATGTGACTTTTTTGCTATTAGGGGTTGTCACAAATAACTCAACATCTAATTTTTGAGGTAATACGGTGATACCCTTAGAAAATTCTTCAGAAATAAAAGAGTGGGTGGATCTAGAATCAAATAAAACATTTTCTATGTTAGAGTGGATGGTAAGTGTACCTTTCACCACATCGTTATCGTACTCCACTTCACTGATAGAAATTGCATGTGACATTCCTTTGTCTTTAGCCTTAACAGTTTGTTGACGTCGACCATCAGCATCAACCGTTGGATTTGGGCATTGATTGGCATAATGCCCTATCTCCTTGCACTTGAAACATTGAAGTGTAGTAGGTTCATTCTATGTATCCCTTCCTTTGTTTGCATCATTAGACATCTTCTTCCCATCATTGCGGCATTCAAATGCCTGATTACCTTCCTTTCCACATTTGAAACATTTACTTTTCCCTTTAAGACAACTCCCTCCATGTTTCTTTCCACACTTTGAGTATAAGGGAAAGCTCGTCTTCTTTTTAGTGTTCTCTTTATATTTTCCTTTGCATTCCATTTTCCTCTTCTTATCAAACCCATATGACTGATGGGTTACTCCAATCTCCATCTCAACTTTGAGAGCACATCGAACGATTTCCTCGTACCTATTGAAGTCCCTTATGGCTAACGCCCTTCGAAGACTTGGTTTTAAGCCACTAAAGAATCGATCGATCTTACTCTCGGGTTCGATAATAATACCTGAAGCGTACCTTACAAGTCTTGTAAAATTTTCTTCATAGGTACCAAAAGATTCATCATCCTTTTGCTTTAGTTCATAAAACTCTTTCTCCATCTTTGTTCGGAGAATACGAGGTAAGTACTTATTGAAAAATAAGTTCTTGAACTCGTCCCATTCCATGGACTCAATTTCATCCATTTTCCTTGTATTCTTAATAAGATTCCACCATTGATCAGCATCACCTTCCAAACGATACACTGATAAGATGACTTTATCATGTTCAGAACATTGAAGAACTGAAAATATCTTTTCAGTGGTACTGATCCATTGTTCATCCACTAATGGATCAGAAGACCCGCTGAATGAAGGTGGACACTGCCTAATGAAGGATTCAGCAGAATGTTGCTCCTTCCTTTTCTCATTTGGGAGTCCTGCATGATTCATAGCTTGAGAAAGTTGTGTGAGCATGGCTACAAGATTTTTCATTCCAACTCCCATAACGTTTGGTTGCTCAGGGGGACAATCATTACATTGCCCATCGCATTCTGCATTAACACGGTTCCTTCGGGTTCCAGCCATTGACTAAAAACAAGAGGAATAGTGTGAGAAACACTAATTATAATAGGAAAACCACATAATCAAGAATAAAATTTCAAACTTAAGGTCTTATCCTAGGTTATTCATGGCCATTTCTAAAACACTAAGATTGTGTTCTATTCTTAGACATATCCTTAGGTTTCTTACTAAGGATTTCACATCCTAGTTTCCAAAGGTTGACTATAACTTTCCTCTGATACCAACTATAACAACCCTTACTTTACATACATGGTTAATACTTCAAAATTGAAGCATAATTATTACAACATATAACAAAACTAGGAAAGGACCGTATAGGTATAGTGTCTTTAGAAACTGGGAAACATAAACAACTGGTTCATAAAGCATCTACTTTGCCTCCCATTTATTTCATAATATCTAGAGTCCCTTTTGGCATATCCTACTTAATAACCTTCTTCCTGACCTGGGGAAATAAAACATACAAAAGGGTGATCTCAAATGCTCATTAAGGGTAAACAAAAGAAATATCAATCACATCATATACATATGAACATATCTTTTGGAAATATTAACCTGCAAAAGAGATCATAATTTCATAACATGGAATAAATCATAGTAGTGAAATGTAATCCCAATAATCATAACATAAAACATGAAACTTTGTGGCATACACACATAATCATAGAGAATAATTTCTTATTAGTGAAGACTCATTTCCAAGACTATCTTAGTGGACAATGTCCATTTCTGAACCGAGTTCACTCCTCCTTTCAGTCCTGTTTCACTGAACCAGTTTAACCTGTCGTTCCAGCCATGTCTATCTCATGAGATATAAAATCTTTACCCAATGCATTTGAGGGAGATATAGGTGCCACCCATCTCATAATGATACCATTCTTATGTGTTCCACAAAATGATAAACCATACATCATAGCATAACCCATGTAATAAAAATGGGATTCTTAAACATCGTGACATCATAAAACAATTCATATAAGATAAAGGAATTCATAAAAATAATTCCATCACAACATAATCAAATAAATTTAACAATATGGATAGAAACATAACCCCTTATTATCTTAGATGGAAAATAATTTTGATAAAACACTTGAACTCCATTTTTGAGGAAAATATCCTTTCTACTTCAAAAACACTTTTCCTTTCTTAACATGTTATACAATTCTAAACTAAAAGAAGTTGATTAAAAATAAACTTGAAAACTTGTAAAGGAATCTTCTTGGAAATAATGTTTAAAAAATCCATTCATGCCATATAAGTAAAAAAACATTATTCTCGTACTTTTGTCGGAAAAGTCAAAAAGTACATTGTACGAAAAACGACAAAAGATTCCTTTCATATCTTCTACTAAAAACTCACCAAATGGTAAAATTGGATTTAAACAATTCTAGGTGGATGGAAATAATATTTCATATTGAGGTAATAGGGATGTGGATGATAAAATACTCCCTAGTAAATTCTGAAGTATAAACAATCTCAAATAAAAATTGAGATTGCGAGATTGTCCCTTACCCTAGGTCCAATTTGCTTCGTAAGTGTCCGAACCTCCTGTATAATGATTTAAATAATGTTATTGACTTATTCCAGAATCATACTTATTGTTATTATATCATATATGGTCATATTATTAGCTTCTTATTAGTAATATTTCATTACTACTTGTTATTCGGGTGTTTAGTACTTTTTGTTCTTATGCGTGTTTTGTCGAATAACTTATTATTATTATCTTTAGGTTATAGATTCCTCAGTTACAGAATGGTATTTTTGTACTATATATCATATTTATTCATTCAATTCATTTATATAATCATTATGCAATTAAGATCATGTAGAACAAATCACATCACATCATGGAGACAGTATTCCGTACATACGCATGAGCGATGATATCATTCCCATGATCGTGGAATTGTATTGGAGTGTATCTATACTATTTCAGAATAAATAACACTTTACAATAATCATATATAGTTATTTATTTTCACCATTATACCCATCCAAGTAAGGTGGTGGTGGAAAATAGATTACACCACGGCGTGGAGACAATATTCCGTACGTACGCACACCCGGTGATTTCGTTTTCAGTAGGATGGATAGATGGTGAAATAGGGTTGTTTCATACTTATAATAACAAATCAGTATATGGGTGATACTGATGTTATTACTTCATAATGAAACAGCTAAATAAGAATAAGTGGAAGAAGAAATAAAGTTGAATGAATCGGTAACAGACATTACCTCTTCTTTGAGGCGCCCCTTTGAGAATTCCTCTTAGGGCACTAAAATTTGTCTTTGAAAAAGACCTGGACCTCTAGGATGTTTCTAGAGAAGTGGAGAAGATAATTTGGCAGGGGTTGGCCGAGCATGAAGGCTCAAAGTGGTGTGAGGAAAAGAGGGAGGAGGTGCCCTTTTATAAGGGAGGAGAGGGGCACCTTTGGAATAACGAAAAATATTATTTTATTATAAATTCAAATTCGGTTTTTTATAGCTCCAAATTGATATATCTCGAAGATAAGGTGGGTATGGGTCGAAATACTCTCATCAAAAATAATTTAGACAAGTTTAGGTCATTATATTAACCTTATCGTTTAGTTTTAACTCTTAGTTAATTAGATTGACATTTACCATGTCACTTTGTATTTTTATATTATATAGTTAATAAACATACTATATAAATCCAAGAGACCCCCAAGTGGTCCATTAATAATACACCTATCATGATATAAGTATCTTGGTCGAACCTTAGATTTTTAGGAATATAATAAAAATAAATAATATAATATTTTTTTAAAAAACTATTTTATGTCAATTATGACACTATTTAGTAATTGATTTTTGTGAAAAAATAACCGAATGATTAATTCTAAAAGAGTTAATTTAATCAATAATAACATGTCATATTAACTTATAAAATTAGTGGAATTCATAAAAAGTATCAAATTACAATTATTTGGGTATTTATAATATCAATTATGTCAATATTTTATTAATAAGATAATTACTACATCATCATTGTGTCATAAATAAATTAAATTATTTTAAGTTTAAAAAATATAAATAAAATACCATTGTTTTGTAAATATTTTTATCTTTCTAATGAATATTTATATTCTAATTTATCTTATGGATAACCCTATATTAAAAATGATTTAGTAATTAAACTTTGATTTTAACTATTTTAACCCTTCTTTAAATAAATTAATAATAAATGTCCTAATCTAATCTGAGTGGGCCTAAATGTCTATATTTTATTCCTATGGTTGTTTTTGGTCGAATTACACTTACGCAATAGAATTAGGACATTTTCTGGGTAATAATAATATCATTTTTACTCTTAATTACCCTATTTAATTTTAACCATGGTAAATAAAAGTAAAAAGTTACTATTCACCAAAAATTATTTTCATCTCATTGAACCACATTTTACTTACACACATCAATCGTGTCTCTTGGATTTTTTAAATTCCACTCACAGAAGTGGTAAAATTAAGTTTTATGTAAATTTGCAAATTCTCCTAGGAGGTGGGTAAAAGACGGTGAAAAGTTCAATAAGATTTTTATATATCTAAAATTATTATAAAATTACTCCAATGAATTACATTGAACTTATATAGGTATTATGTATCAATTTTGACCTAAAATAAATTTAAATAAAATAAAAAATTATTTAAATAAAAAGTCGGTTTTTAAATAGTAACCCAGTGTTTTCACTATTCATCAACAATTGAAAGTTTTCAGAAAATACCAAAATTTCACCCTAGGATAATTTCGATATTCAAAATCCAAAAATGAAGTCCAATATGAAAAATAAAATTTATAAAGTTTCAAAAAGTTGTTATTAATATTCATAACGGTTAGTTTTAATAATATTTTAATAGCATATCATTGTTTAGTGAAACTCGGTATTGCATACGATGCAAGCTATCAAGGAAGGCTGTGTTTGCGTGTAAAGCAAGCCAAGCTAGTGTTGTGTTTAATGAAAGATTCCTTTGATAATTTATATAACATAAAAACAAAATATTTCTCATAAAAGTCTTGGGTGTTACACCCTCTACCTTCTTCGTCAGTTTCTTCACTTCCTTCATCCACTTCTACCTTTGTCCTGTGGCTTCTAGTGATGCTGCTTCCAAGGGAAAAGAGAAGACAGCTGGTGCTGATGAAAAATGAACACTGCCTTTTGATAGAAATGATTTATGTATTTTTTTCTTGCTATTTGTAATGAAACTTTTTATCCATCCAATAAATTGTGAACTCTTATTATATATTCTCTTATTTAATTTTTTACTCTTTTTGATAATCCCAAATGGGGGAGAGACATTCATACTAAGGGAGATACACAGTCACTGAGAATATATATCTCACTCACATGATTTTTGATCATAAAAAAGGGGTGGATTGGTGGACTCCTCATGTATTAATCATGTTTTAATTATCAAAAATCCTATACATTCTGTAAATCTTCTTAATCCAGTTTAATATGTCTCAAATCATGTGTACAGATGGTTGGTTTCATTATGCTTTAAATAAACCTATCCAAGAACTTAAGTTCTATGTTTGATTATTGTAAACTACCTTTAATTTTTATTATAATGGATTTCATTAAAAAATGAGTAATTATAATACAATCTATGAATATCACTTTTTAATTCTGTATACAGATATTTGGCTAGGTCTGAGAAACCGAGAGTATGCCACCGGTTATGTTTTTCTGGGAAAGGACCCATAAACCGTGACCAGACACCATGACCAGACACTGTGACCCAGACACCGTGACCCATACACTGTGACCCAGACACTGTGACCCAGAAATCGTGTCCCAGAGACCATGAACAGACACTGTGACTTGACATCTTAACCCAGACACCATGACCAGACACCATAATCCGACACCATGACCAGACACTATGACCAAAACACAATGACCAGACATTGCATTTGTGCTACCAATTCCAACTCTCTATACAACTACATCATCATAACTATCTAACTGCTCAATTTAAAATAAGGAGACACCATTTCAAGGAGACACTGTTTCATGAAGACACAATATTGAGACTGACTATGGCGCCGTTATTTAATATATTTTGTTGTTTTTAAATTTAATTTATAACAGTCATATTTGAGTCTTTTAACACACTAACATAATTAATATTTCTTTTTAGACATGTCACCTAACGGTATGAGTTACGAGGTGTATAATACATGATTCTTGTTGGCACAAACACATGCACTCTAAGAATAAAAAGAGAAGTGTGGCCCAAAAATAAGTAGGGTGCGATAAGGAAGAAGCACGAGAATTCTTGAGAAAATAACTGACACATACAACTCAATACCTCTAAATAACACATGAAGCATTCACAAATAAAGAAGTTGGGATGTCATAGATCATAGTCAAGAACGTATTCGCATTACCAACTCTATGAATAACACGAGCCAAATCTAACAGAAAATTAGAGCATCAGACTTGAGATACACTTTTTCTTGCAAGAGGACTCAATTCTGACATATGCTTCATCCTGGTAGTCTAGAGATGCATTGACTAACACTCAGAGCACATCTAACCTTATCTCATCAGTTTTTCACTATTTTTTATTGTTTTATATTTTGAGTAGTGTGTGTAAATCTATATTAAAACACACGCTGTCTCCTACACTGAACCAAAAGGATACAAGATATCCTTCCTCTCATATCTTTTTACACTTGTTTACTCCCATAGATAAGTGTGGATGTGGTCCCAATGTGATCTATTAGTTTATACCCATGATGAAATGTGGGAGAGATCATGTGACCTGGACAATCCTGTGTACTATTGTATACCCCGATCCAGGGTTTGGATCATTTTTATTAATATAAACTGCTTGGTGGTAAGTGATCACCAAGTGGAGTGGATTAAGTCTCAACTTGAGACTGGACCACTTTTTTTATATCCGCTCTGTTGTTTAATTTACTTTTCTCTATTTTACTATCTAATTTAGAAATAAATAAATTTACTCTGATAGTTAATCTTGTAAAAAAGTTATAATTGTTTTTCCTTATTAGAATAGCTTAAAAGGCAATGTTAATAACAGATATTAAGATTACTGATAATTAATCTATCTTTTAAGAAATTATTTAAACAATAAAACTTTCTTAACGATATTACTTTGATTAATTTGGATGTATTTATTTTTATTGGGTAACCTTTAAAGAATACTTTTCAAACAGAAATTTTTATAGATACCCCATTCACCCCCCTCTTGAGTACTCTACTCCGACCAACAGAAATATATCGACGATTCAGAATCAGACAAGGAAGAAGATTAGGGCTTCGAAGAAGTTAGCTTTAGTGAACCACTTACCAGAGACGTCATACCACCATTCATCCTATCCATCATTAATCCACCCAAGTTGGATTTAAAATCATTACCCAGTACATTCAAGTACTCATACTTAGGGGAGTCATCCTCTCTACACATCATTATCAATATGAAACTATCTCAGGCATAAGAAGAAAAGTTGGTTGATGTCCTAACACTACATAAGCAATAAATTTCTTGGGGATTGGAATATATTTATGGAATCAATCATTCATAATTCAGCCACCAAATATTTCTCAAAGAAAATGAAAAACCAAAAAAGACAACCTCTGAGGCGGCTCATGCCACCAATGAAGAAGGTTGTCAAGAAAGAGGTGCTCAATGTTATGGATGCTGGGATAATATTTCCAATATCAGAAAGCTAATGGGAGAGACCCCTATAGATTTTCCCAAAATGGGAGGACCCACAATCATGAGAATAAAAGAAAAATAAACTCATTTTAATACACACCATTTCTGGATGGATAGTTTGCGTGGATTGTAGATGTTCGAATACAGTGACAGGGAGAGATCATTTTCCATTACCTTTTATGGATCAAATTTTTGAGAGGCTAGCAGGACAAAATTTATACTATTTCTGATATGGCTATTCAGGATACAATCATATTTCAGTAGACCATGTTGACTAGACCAAAACCACCTTCACATCCCCCTTTGGTACCCGTGCGTATCGACGCATGTCATTCAGTATGTGTAACGCACAAGAAACATTATAAAGATTCATGACACACATATTTCATGATGTGAACCAATTATTTCTTGAAATATAATGGAGAATTTATCTATCTATGGAGATCATTTGATGTCTTTCTAATAAATCTAGATTGGGTTCTCCAATGATCTGAGGAGTGATTAGTGCTGAATTGGGAAAAATTTCACTTCATGGTGTAAGGAGGAAATGTTCAAGGGAACAAAATCTCTAAACAATTCATTGAGATTTATCTCTCTAAGATCATGTTCATCATGGATATGTTGGAATCATCAACCATAAAAAAGATCAAAATATTCCTTGGGTAAGGTGGATTCTATATATTCTTTGTAAAAGATTTCGCTAAAGTTCCAAGTCCATTAAAGCACTAGTTGTCAAAGGAAATTCCTTTCAAATTTAATGGGGATTTACAACAAGCTTTTGAAACACTAAAACATAGTCTAATTGCATATCCAGTTATTATTGCACCAAACTAGGATAAAATTTTCTACCTTATGTGCGATGCCAGCGACCTTATTGTAGGAGTTATACTCATACCACGTATAGAAACTACCTTCCACCCAATCCATTATTCCAGACACACATTGAATTAATCCCCGATCAATTATATGATTACAGAGAAGGATCTCTGAGCCATGTATAATCCTTTGAAATGTTTTGTTCATACCTCAATCTATCCAAATTCATTTTCCATACAGATCATGCCATCCTTCGATACCTGATGTGTAGAAAATATGCCAAACAAATATTGATATGATGGATTCTTTTGATACAAGAATTCGATATTGAAATCAAGGACACCAAAGGAACAAAAACTTTCATCACTAACCACATCTCATGGTTTCCCCTAAACATCATTAATGCAGATAGCCAAACCGATTTTGAATCCAGATGAGACATTATTTAGTGCCACAACACAACCTTGGTTTTCATACATGGACAACTATCTTTCCAAAGGGTATCACCATCATGACCACTCATTTAAGAAATAAAATATGTTTCATTCCAATTCCAAACACCAATTTTGGGATGAACTGTTACTATTTAAGCATTGTTCCAACGACCTGTTACGACACTGCATCCCATAGGAAGGGATACAGAATGTGATTGAAATGTTTCAAACATCACCAATTGGAGTCCATCATGGACCAAACAGCACAATGGAAAATATCCTAAAATTTGTATGTTTCTGGTCCTCACATCTTCACAATATTAGGACGTCTTGTCATCAATGTGACAGATGAAAAAGAACAGGAAACATCAATAAACAAAATGAAATCCCACAAAACTCAATTCTAGAGGTCGATGTTTTTGACATTTGGGACATTGATTTTATGTGACCATTCCCTTCATCACATGGTAGGAATTACATTCTACTGGAAGTAGACTATATTTACAATTGATTTGAAGCCAAATCCACTGCACATGAAACAACAAATGTCATCATGAATTTTATTCAAAATAACGTGTTTGCGTGATTTTTATTTCTGTGGTTACTCAATAGAGATTGAAAAACTCATTTCTCAAATTAGTTAGTGCACAAAATGCATAAAAAATATGGAATTTGCTATAATATTTAAACTACCTATCACCCAAAAACAAGTGGGTAAGACTAATTGTCAAATTGGGAGGTGAAAAAATTATTAGAAAATACTTTCAACACAAGAAGAAGTGATTAGAGCCTAAAGGTAGAAGATGAATTATGGGTGTATCGAACTACATAAAAAACAACCATAGGCGCCACCCCATTTAGACTGGTTTATGGTAAACCATGTCATCTTCCAGAGGAATTGGAACATCGTTTATACTGTGCCATTAAGAAAATCATTCTGGATCTAGAAAAGGCTAGATAAGAGTAGTTATTGTAATTAACTGCATTGAAAGAAATCAGGAAAGATACATATGAAAATGAAAGTATTTACAATGAAAAAAATATAAAAGTGGCACGACCAATGAATTTAACGACGTACTTTCAGTCTAGGGAACAAGGTTTTGTTATTCAATTCGAGATTAAAATTGTTCCCAAGAAAGTTGAATTCACACTGGTCTTGTCCTTTTACGGTCATCCAAGTTTTCCCTAATGGCATAATTGAAATTCAATGAGATGGAGATCCACCATTCAAGGTCCATGGTCAAAGATTTAAGATCATTCAAGAACCATTCCATGAAGTCTATTTCCTCAAACTCAAGTTCAACAGAGCATTAAAGGCGTCAAGCTCCCGATGTTAAAGGAAGAACAGGCTAGGAGGAAACCCAGGGTAGGAATATTTTGTGATAAGTTATATTAGGATATTCATCCCATAGTTTCAAGAATAACAAATAGTGAGATGTGGAAGGATTAGAAATGTTGGTACAAGCACTCATAAGTACATGTCGTGTACCTAGGGTACACGTTGTGACTCGTTTTCATCCCCACAAATCCATTTTTCCACATACATAATGTGACTCCTCCGTACACGTTGTGTAGAGTGGCTGTTTTTTTTAAAAACTACAGGTCACGACATGAATAGTCACGACCCAACTCACCTAGACACCTCAACCCCTAATCTTCTCCAACCACCCTTCCCACTGAACCCATCCAAATCTCCACACCCACATCCTCTTTTAAAACCTCGACACCACCCTCATCCTCTCCCCTCCATTATCGCCGCCATTACCCTCTTCCCCAGTGATGTACCCCCACCTCCCATATCTTTAGTACCCCACCACTTACCTGCTTCCTTAGCACCCACAAATCACTCACATCCCTCCACCTCATCTACTTACACCTCATCATCATCCCCATCTGTAGAATGACCTTTCTACAAGAGTCTGTGGACTGCCACAGATGCACCGCCTACACCCACCGTCACACGTCAAGCCCTAGATCCTTGGCCATGGTATGAGCCCACCACCACCATATCCAATGATGAAGACTTTCACATGCACCTCGTCGTGTTTTTCTCCAACCCAATGCACAAGTATAATATTCTCAAGTTACAGGAAAATCCAATGTGTAGAAATAAGACCTTGGACATGTGGACACTTTCTCGACTGAACATTTTTGATGCTGTCACTGACCACATTGATACTCTCCACATCGACACCACTATATAAGTTTGTGAGGAGAAATTCAGAGAGTTATTTTGGGAGTTTCTTGCCACCTTTGAAATGGGCATCAATAGTCTCTATTTCTTCCTCGGTGGCCGCCCACACGAGTTTTCTCTCACTGAGTTTGGGAATGAGAATGGCATATATAACAAGGAGTTTGTCATTACTGATATTTATCTCACATTTCAACTCTAGTAGCCTTGTGATATCTCTCTATAGTTATGGTCCTTGATAACCCTTGACCCACAATCACAAAATGGTCCTAAACTCATGAATTCAACTTAGATTTGTGGCCTGACATTGCGTATCTTGCATCGAGCCATGGCCCATAGTTGGTTCGCATGAGGGGAGACACATGGAAGCACCATCTAGATGGACGTAATTATTTTAGTAGCTTCCATGGGTGGCCCATCCATAAATAGGGCCACCCAACTCACTTTCTACTTCAGAGCCCTAACTCAAAGGAATTGGGGTACACTCATGGTTGGCTCTATTATCACCCAACTATCCCACTCTCTTGGCTTCTTCGAGGCCTCTCTACCACTCAACTATGTTGGGACTATGGAGATGATAAATCTTGTTTTATTGCATAAGATGAAGATGTTGGTTAAGGAGGATGATCATTATTTTTGGGCGCCAGGTGTACAGGCTCCTGCGCCTCATTAGCTGACAAACGACGGAGTAGTAGTAGCCCCACCTTCCCAGCTGCCAACCTCCACCACACCACCTCCACCCAGGCCATCATCCATCCCATATTCCACCCCACCAACGACCCATCCTTCCCCCCATAGAGTTATGGGGTCTTCATCAAATTATTTAGGTGAATCTTCACCAGATCACTACCCATCTGCACATTCTCATCATTGAGCCTATACTGTCATAGGTACCTTTAATGGATCATGTTGTTGGATCCACAACCGCTATAACCCACCCATCCCATCTACCTACATCTATTACCACACACCCACCACCCATACAACCCCAAAACTGACAGCTACTCACACTACTACAACATGAGAGATGGCCGAGACGCCCAACATTGGACTAATGCGGGAGGAGATCTTGGTCGATGACCCCTGATCTTACTACTATCCATATTTCTGAATATTCAGGAACTTTTATGTTTTTTTGGGCTGGTTGTTGACTATTTCATGCCGTATTTCATTTTTTTATTCTCTATGAACACTTTTATATAACAAAATCATTTCATTTTCACTTCTTGTTGTGTTTTTTTCTTTTTTTCCACATTCTATCTATAACATTTCAAGATCCTATGAATCCTATGTCGTCCTCAATGGTCCAGTTCCGCCACATGTCTTAGAATATAGAGTACTCGAGCACTCCATCTCTCACCAGCACTAGCATCCACCTGGACCTCTGATTACTTTTTTACCACATCTCCTCCATTATCATGCAGCTGCACTTGAAGTGATCAACCTGCTCAAACAACCATGTGCAGTCGAGGACACAACCTCTAGCAGCTGCAAGAGAAAAAAGAGACACTTAGCTGGTGGGTCCCACAAGGATTTTCCATGTCCACATTTTCCAATTTTTTGTTTTATAAAATTTTTATTTCTTTCCTTTTCATGTTTTGTATTTTTTATTTCATAACTTTCTTTGAACTATTATGTATATCAACCCCAATTTGAATAAAACTCATTTCTCGGTTTCACTGTTTTCCTTTCTTTTACTTTTCAAACTTATTTTACCTTTGAAATAATGTTTTCTATACAATTAAATAATTTCATTTTATAACAAATTTTTGGTACAATTTCATACTACGACATCTTCCATCATCCACATGGCATACCTCATACTCTAGGGTGCTCTCGATTCCCTTTAATTTCAATTCTATCCACCAAAATTCCATTTCCAAATCTTTTTCACACACAAATGAAAAACCACTCCCCCTTGTATTTCATTGGTAGTGTAGAAAATATCTCGTTATAAGTTTTCTTTTTGGGGGGGTCTCTTGTTTCACCGATGACACACAAAATTATTCATTGTTTTCACTAGCCTAGGAGACATTTTTTAACAGAAAAGAATGCTTTAAACATGAAAATCATGATGGCCTTGTAAATAAAGAAAAAGTTAAGTGGAAAAGTATTAAGGACCATGTTTCATGCCTGATTATACTTACCTGGAATTATTTCTGTGTTTAGAGGATAAATTCAAATTCAGACTTTGAAATTATTATTAATTAACCCACTAGTTAACGTTTATTTCCTTTGTGATTTCCAGTTTAATTTTGACTCCCATTACCTATGAGGAATCTCAGTATACTATTTCATTTTCTTGTCTGAGAATTTTTTTTGAGAGATACCCGGGGGTTTAATACATATTAGAACTTTCACTAAGATCATATCAAAATGATGACTAAATTGGTATAGAATTAAAATGATTGAAGCACTCATTGATAGACACTTCCCTATATCCCACCAGACATCTTTCCTTTATTCAGTCCATATTTTACCTGAATGAACTATTAGAATGAATCTATCTCAAGATTTTTTTCCTTCCTCACCCAATCCTTGTACTGTACTTAAATATTTCCTTTGAATAAGTGTGGGAGAGGAATTCAGATAGCATGAGACGATTCCACTTCTAGATATGTATGTTTCACTCGCCCGACAACATGGTTGTGATCTGTAAAACATTTTTTGTATTCCATTTGAATTCTATTCCATTGAAAAATTCCAAAATAAAAGGAAGAAAAAAAATTGATATGGGTTGTGAACTAGGAAGGTCAAAAATCACCATTTTCCATACCGATGAATCCATCAAAGAATCATATGTGGTTAGGTGATTGCTGTGAGATTTATTATAGGCACAACATTCCAAAAATGAAATAAAAAATAAAAAGAAAAATATAAAATAATGAAAAAGAAGGTAACAGAATTATTTTTCATTTACATACTTGTTATATGGATCGAACCCATATTGATAAAGTACAAATTTGACTGGCCAAATAGAGGAATGATATCACACTTTTTCGGACATCATTTTTCATGGTACTATAGAGTTTACCCTTTTTAACATGATTTTTAAATTTCCTTCCTACCCACAACCATAAAGTCATGAGAACCCAAATTGATTAAGCCCTCAAGGTTGATTTTACACTTGTATTTACACAGTAGAGATGACAGAACTAGTTCAAGCATATGTTTAGGAACATATACTCGGGGTATGAGCATAACTCTACATCCATTACCACCCTGGGTAATGAGTGAAATTGTGAGATAAATTGCAATTGGGAATATAACTTAAGGAACAACTAAAATATTGTGATTAAAGAGAGATAATTTTTTTTTAATATCCTAACTAGGAGGTATGGTTGTCTTTATCTATAAGATTGATTATGGAAATTGAATTTTCTCTTCTTGAACATAATTTAATTACATAAACATAATGAATATTTCTCGCTTTACAAATTTCTTTTCCTTTTTGATATCATTTTTTAGATGTATTTCTTTAGGACAAGTAATTTTTCAAGTGTGTGTGCGTGTGTGTGGGGGGGGGGGGGGGTTGTTAAGCATAACCCATATATTAACTTTGTTGTCATTTTTCCATTTCATTCATTAAAATATGAGATAATGCATGTGGTATGTGTCTAATTTTTCAATAATTAAGGCTTCATAGGTTTTCAATAATGAAAAGGATGATTAAGTGAAAAACCAGCCATGTACATGCTGCGATTCCACTATACACATCATATACCTAAAGCTCACAACCTAATTCCATGTTTTGAAGCTTGTCGTGCGCAGGGCACCAAAAAAAGACACTACATGTTGGGACTTACTCATACACAACATGATGACCAGTCAAATACTCGGTCAAGAATTCTGTGAGTAATGCATGAAAAAACAAAATGAATGTAGGTTACACGTCATGAATAATGGTTACACGTCATATATCTGATCTAACTCCTTAATGAACAAGACATGCATGCCATGATGGAGATCTGTAGGAAAATGACACAGATCAAGGGTACAGGTCGTGTATCATAGGTACACGTTGTGAAAAAAAATTCCTATATAAGCATAGTCATAGTAGAGCATTGGATACACATTCGGATAATCCTCTCTTATTCATCTCGATCCCTTGCGAACTCTTTCAACTTTTTTCCTCTCAAACTCTCAATTCCTTCATATTTTCTGTGTTTTTATTAATTCAAGAGTGTTACAGTTTTTGTTCTTCAACACATTCAATTTTCACCACCTCATTTAGATTTTATTTCCATTTGTCTTTCCCAAGTAAGTTTTCATTATAATTATGAATCACTTCATGCATGTTTATTTCAATTATCATTCCACAAACACTTTCATGATCCGGATTCCATTAATTTTTATCGATCCATCAAATATGATATCTCTCATTTATTTAACTGTATTCTACCCCACCATGAGTAGCTAACTCTGTAGGGTAGGGATCAAGAGGTGTATCTTAAAAAATTAAATCCACCATTAAATATTAACTTAGAAAATATAATTGAAGTAGTAATTAGGATATTAATTTAGGGTCTATCCCATTTGTATGAACATACCTAACCACGAGACAATAAAAAAATGACCCTATCCTAATTGAAGCAAAATGATCTATGACCACTAGCTTAGGAAGATTTCTGTCTAATGAAGCAAAACGTAATGCACTTAGGAAATTTCTATTTCCTGACCATAGAATAGATACTCCCTTGGTAGATCTGGGATAATAATATCAAAGTCAACTAGTGACCCCCATTTTTTTCATAGACTAATCCTTAGGATCTTTCCAATGGTAGACATAAAGATAATCCTTAACCTAGATATTCGACTTGATCCTGAACTCTCCTTTATTAATTAAATTCATCCAAACTATAACTCATAACAAAATACCCAAACAAAGGACTTATAGGAAGGACTCCTTGTTATAAATTGAAACCCAAATTCATCAGGACAAAAATTGAAGTCTTACTATGGATTCTACCCATCACTACCACTACACTACACCATTGTTGTTATTGAATGTTCGGGAAACAAATATAAATTCTAAATTTGATCCAAGCTGGATGAAGTAACAACACCACCCCCAAGAGGCCATCAATTATCAGAACCATGATTCCATAGCATATTAACCAAAGGTATTTTACTCCCATGAAGTAACTTTTTCTCAAAATCAACTACCCTGACTGTCAACATAGTTAAATATAAATCAGGTTCATTCTTAAGAATACTCCAGCTAAAAACTTGAGATCGATCAGAGAGATACTTTCTCAGATGCATTACATGGAATATGTTATATATCGATGTCAGCTATGGTGGAAGTTAAAAATGTTAAGGAACCTTCTCCATATGCTCAACAACCTCAAAAGGTTCCAAAAAATGATGGGCAAATTTCCCTTGCCTCACAAGTTGTCGATGACCCAACCTGGGTGAAACATTCAAGAACACTTGATCACCAACTGAAAACTCCACTAGTCTAGAACATCGATCAACATAAGACTAATATCTTATCTTTATTTTCAACATTCTCCAACTAATCAATTGGATCTATATTTTTGTCTCTTGAACCAATCTTGGTTCAACCAAGGACCTTTCACCAACCTCCGACCAGCACAATAGAGATTTGCAAGGCTAGCCATACAAGGCCTCAAAAGGATCCATCATGATTGTAGACAGGTAATTATTGTTATAAGAGAACTCAACCATCCCCAAGTGATCATCCCAATCCCCACTGCATTCTAGAACATAGGAATGAATCATATCCTCAAGACTCTATATATATATAATCAATCTATCTGGACATCCAAATATGGATGGTAGGTCGTGCTCAAATGAACCCAAGATCCTAGTACCTCTTAAAGGAATCTCCAAAAGAAAGAAGTAAACCAAGGATATATATCATAGAATATAGTATATGGAACTCTATGAAAATGAAAAATCCCAATCACATAAAGACTTCCCAATTCCTCAACATTAGATTCATCACAAATGGGTATAATGTGAGACAACTTGTTCTTCATGTCAATCACAACACATATCGCATTCTTCTTTTGGTAGGTATGAGGCAACCCAACCAAAAATTCCATAGAGATCTCATTCCACTTCCATGACAGGATTGGAAGTGGATAAGGTAATCCGAAGGTTTCTACTACTTGGCATTAACTTATTGGAACATATAAAAATGGGAGATAAACTCAAATGTGTATCGCCTCATCCCTATCCACTAAAACTATATCCACATATCATAGAACATTTTTCTGGTTCCTGGGTGAACACCCCAATGGGAATTATGAAAATAAACCATAATAGCTTTCATTGACTCTAAAGGCACAATGATGTGATTCTGATATCCTAGAACACCCTCTTTAGTGAACAACCACTAGGAAACGGTCTCCCTACTATAAAGATAGCCCCTAAACCTACATAATTCACCATACCAAACAAACTTCACCCCATTCCAAGTTATAGAAGTCATCACATAATCCAAATTTGAGAATTCCCTCACAAACCTCTAGTAATATCTAGATAAACCCAATAATATTCTAATCTCGAACACATTTCATGGTCACTCCCAAGTCATAACATCCTTCACCTTCTCAAGTTCAACTAATATACCATTTTTAGATTGTATGTGTCACAATAATTTCACTTCCTGAACTTAGTCATCACATTTTGAGAGGTTGGTATAAAGTTGGTTACTTCTCAATACACTCATAACTTTTCCCAGATGATGCACATGTTTTTGCTCAGATTAATAGTAAACAATGATGTTTTCCACAAATACCACTAAAAAATAATCCAGATGCTTTTGGAAGATCTTGTTCATAAAATCCATGAAAATTGGAGAATCATTTGTAAAAAAGAATGGCACAACAAGGTACTTATAATGGTTATACCTAATCTGAAAAGTAGTTACCTGAATGTCAGATTCTTTTATCCTCAACTAATGGTAACCAGACCTAAGGTCGATCATTGATAAACACTTTTCACCTTTCAGCTAATAAAACATATCATGAATCCGTGGAAACATATACTTTGTCTTTATCATGACTCGATTGAGTTTCTAATAAACAACACATAGGAAAAGAGATACATCATGCTTCTTAGTGAAGGGAACTGACACTGCTCAATGTGACACACTTTGGCATATAAAGCCTCTCTATGGAAGATCATCCAACTGCGGCTTCAGCTCTTTTAGTTCCAGTAGTTCCATAAAATGGGAGGGAATTGAAACTTGTTTGAGTACCATGAATTAATTCAATGGAGAAATAAACTTTCCTTACCCGTGAAAGACTATAGAAATCCAAAGTAAACACATAGGGAAACTAGATGATGAATGGATGGGGATAATTACCCAAAGATTACTGCACTATATCAAAATAAAACACTAATATTACATTCCACAACTCTAGATAATAAGTTCCATATCTATTCTACCCCATGTACTAATCTACTTGAAAGAAAAGACATACACTATTGGGTGTAGTAAAGTAGACACATCGAATATAAAAATCGATTCGGGCTTTATTAGCAATGAGACAATCCATACTAAGTATGACATCAAGAGATTTCATGTTTAGAACCAGAAAAATCCAAGAAATCTTGATATCTTAAAGATAGAATACACAAGAGGGACTATCAAGACCCTTCTATCTCTTCGTACCAAGGGTTCAGGTAATATCTATTGCGTTGAATAAAAGATTCATAGTCAGACTAAATATATTAACAATAAGGGTTGAAATAAATGAATGAGATGAACCAGTATCAAATAGAGTAGTCACTAATGATGATGTTATAGTAATGGTACCTCTCACTGTCACTGGAACCATGTCTTCTTCCTCTAGAGACTCTTCCACTGTGTGAAGAAGCTTCAATCCACAAGACTATGGCCAGAACCCTTTTGTACATAAAGCATCTAGTTACCCTATATTTTTAGGAGGATATGATGATCATGTTCTACTATAAGAAGTATAGAAATGATGGTAGAATATTTTTAAGTGCTCTGAACATCCACAGGAGCTACTATTCTTGGGTGCCTTAATGAATGCCCTCTTAGAATTTCCTGAATTTACACCTTGATAAAAAGTCATATAAATTCATCCTAGAACTATAGGAGTTCTAGAATGACTCTACCACCGAGAAATACTGTGAGAATCATCACGCTTCGGGATTCCTTGGGGAAAAAATGCAACCACTTTGAGAAAAAGAATCTTTTGATAACCCTAAATTTCTAGCCTGGTACATCTCAACCATTGTCACCCTATCTAGCACATTAGCATAAGTGATAAGCTTCAGTAAGAAAACATGAGAATAGATATCTAATTGAATTCTTAAATTGGAGCATCAAGCCTTCATTTTTTTCATTACATACAATCTCATGTACAGACAACGCCAAACTAGAATAACTATTTGAATACTCAATCACATTTTTTGTGCCTGTGCAAGCTTAAAAAACACCACAACCTTATCCAACACCATTGAATGTGGATTGAACTGGTAAGTGAAAATAAACTTGAATTCATTCCCCGATAAATCCTCATATTTGTTTTCCATTTCCATCATGTCCCACCATATCCTTCTTGGTCCCCCCAACACAAAGGTGGAATACTTTCCCATAATCATGTGAAATGTCTCTAAGAACTCAAAAATGAATTCGGTCTTTCCCAACCATTCCTCAGCATGTTGAGGATCAGTGGAACCTTTGAAAACTTGTGGATTATGGACAAGGAACTCTTGAGAATGATTTCAAAGAACAACCCCCATAGGATCCATAGCTAAATCTTGAATTGGGACTAGAGGAGGTTCCTATCCTGAAGCCTGGATAGAGCGCACAATCACATTAACTAGATTTGGGTCCAATAGAGGATTCTCTCACTGTGGTTCAGCAGAAGCTTCCTTCTTGATCTGATTTATATTTATTCTTGAAGGCATGATGCTACAAAGCATCATCACACAACATTAAAGACATTATATTCACACACAAACAAAGAAATAAGGAAAATTATTACCAATAAATGGAACAACCACATTTGGGTTCCTCCCTATCCAAATTAGAATAGGGAAAAGACTATAACTAATCTATAATATGTTATTTCCTAACAAACCCTAGTGACTTAATGTTCATTGCAGTGGGAGTTGGCCAGACACTGAAACACAACTTCCTCTTAATTCCTGACAAGATTTAAAAATTTATTATTGACTTCAAGAAAAAACCTCAACAACATCCCTTTGATAGCACATTATCACAAACTAGCCTACGTACCCTGGTAACCCGATAACTGAGCTGTACCTAACATAGCCATAAGGGCATTCTTGTTCCCCATAGATTGGAAACTAGCACCTAGCATCATACATCGTGAATGTGGAAACTTTTTTTGTACACGACAGATGCCAAATATATATTATCCAAATAAAATCATTCAATTTTCAAAATAAATAGGTTCAGTAATTCAATATCATATTTAAACAAAACATGTTATACAGTTTCAAAATGATGGAAAATACTTATAAATCATAGGCATTATTTTACAAGATAAGGAATATTTCTAAAAAAAATTCTTAAATAAAATAGTTACATAAAACAATTTATATAAATATAGAAAATGAGTGTAAATCAGTTTTACAACATTGGAATACATTTATATCTCAAATATAAATAAACAAGTGAGAAACTTGGTCAATTTACAAGTAGGTATGATAGTATTAACTAGCTATAAGATTCCTCACTCTATAAGTGATAATAGAGAAATGAGTATACTCATGTTCCCCTCACACTATCTAAGGGTGTCTCATCACCCTCCCATTGGGGATATGACCCGCAACATGTATGTTTTAGAATTTTTTAATAGCATAGAGTGTATCGAAATAACTCACCAAATACCTAAGGCTTTGTTGTACTCTTACATGATGAGAAATTTATTTTAGGACTGCAAATAATACAATGGAATCCCTTTCTTCCATTTCAAAATTCCAATTTTTTCATTTAAAACCAAAATAGGTTTTGATAAAAAAATTCCATTTTATAAGAAAAAACAACTGGGTTTCTGTCAATTCATTTTAAGAAATTTTTATATGTTTGAAAACAATTCAAAACTAATTACATCCTTCTCACAATGAATTTTCCATAATTAAATCCAAAAATTTAATTGAAATCATTTACTTAAAATCCATAATTTAAATTCAATAATTTAAATTATCCTACTTCCATAAACACAACATAATTAAATGGAATTGGGGGTTTTCTAGATTTTCATTCCAAAACCATTTCAAATATCCCAATTCACTAGAATCGGGGTTTTATAAATATAATTAAAAGAAAATTTGAGTAGTTGAATTTAAAATAGAAATTTTAATAAATCAAGAAATTTAGGAATAACCAATTTGGCAAATAAAGACATAACCACCTACCTCTTCCTAAAACTCAACACTCGCATCAGCACCAGTCAATGAGAACAGACGTTTAGAAGACCTCAAAACGAAAACTAGAACCAACTTCCCAAACCACAAGAAATATATTCATCAATTCCAAGATGATCCATTGAAAAACCAAGAGAGGATAAATAGAGAAACACAAATAATTAGGGAGAATACTTTTTTGGAAAACACAGAGCAAGAATAATGACGATCCAAATAAAAAAAAAGATTCAGAAGGGATTTATAGGTTTGATATCACCTGGGAATGAAATAGGTTAGGGAAGTTGAGTCTAGAGAAGAGGGAAAAGAAATAACCAGTCTCACTACCTGTTTACAAAATCAGTCATAGTATTACACGATGTGTAATCCCTATACATGTTATGAACCCTTTAAAATTTGTTACCACTGAAAAACGTGTCACCTCGACTTAAATTATGACACTCTGAATTAAAAATAGATCACTAAATATATCACAACGTGTACCCATCATAGTGTGAATTTGATCATGGCCTATTTTTAGGACTATTACAGAATGAGTAATCTTGTTACATGATGTGTAACCCTATGGAAGTCTTAATAAAAAGTAAATTTGAATTTGAGAATCATTCAAATATATAACTTCACCATTATAGGCATCCTCTAGATCCAAAATCCACCCAAACCTGAAAAATAAAATGAAAAACTAAGACATGTTTTAAGACATGCTTATCATAATGGTAATGAGATGTTATAGTGTGGGTGTAGTGGATTTTATTATGAAAGGAATAGGGACACTTCCCCCACCAAGTTTCATTCTATTATGAGATGATTCAAATTCATTCAGGTGATTCAGTTCCACCCAAATTGGATATTGTCGAGGTGTGGTGGATGAGTTTCTTTGAATATTATATTGGAGGTCAATTTTGTAGAGTGATTTTCTCATGAGAACTCTTTGTCATCATGATTAAACCTTATGAATACGTATTGTGTATGTACTAGTTTTCCATAATGTGTGTCCATATTGAATATCCCTATAAGAGATTTATATTCTTATTTACTGATTGGATGAGATTCTCTTTTGTGGAAAAGTTAGTTCTTATGGATGAGTGTGTAGGGATCATAAGAAATAAATTTAAACCCATAACCAATCAATCGGTGAGCTTAGCCTTTGTTTTCATGGGCTTTAAGTTCACGTGGCTTCCAAAACAAGTGGATCATTACATGGAATTATCTCTTAAAGATGTCTCAGGGCGACCTCTGATGCATGATATTGAATTATTCATTAAATTTCACCCAGGTTCTACACTGATATCTTCTACAACATATTGGGTGGCCTATACTGACCTACAAGAGTTGAGGGTGTATTTGAAATCCCATCAAGATACAGGTTTTATCAGAACCAGTGTGTTCCCTTGGGTTATGCTAGTTTTGTTCATGAAAAAGGTGTACATGAGTTTGAGGCTTTGTGTTGACAATAGTCACCTAAATTAGGTAATGATAATCAATTATTTCTCCTTGTCGCGGATTGATAACATTTTATTCCAATTGAAAAGTGTGATTTGGTTGTCAAATATCAATCTCAGGTTTATCTTCCATCAGATGCGGGGTTCATGAGTATAATATCACAAAGATAAAATATTGATGTCCCAACGAACAATTTGAGTTCATGATAATGTATTTTGGTCTGACTAATTCCCCTAATGTTTTCATGGAACTTATGAACCAAATATTACATATATTCTTGGATAGATTCATATTTTTCTTTATCAAATACATTCTTGTATACTATGCATCAGAGGAGGAGCAAGAAGAGCATTTATTGGTGTTCTTGGACTTACTCTGGGAGCTCCAAAATTATGGTAAGATCTTTAATTGCTATTTTTAGATATTTGAGGTTCACTTTATACTATAATTCATATCTATGTATGTTTTAGATATATATGCAATGAATATTGATGTAATTGTTTCTTGAGAACCAATAAATAGTTTTTTTAGGTATGGAGATTTACTTTGTTTGGTAGGGTATTGTCGACGGTTTTCAATGAATATTTCCATGTTAGAAGCCCCTTTGATAGGCTTAACACAAAAAGGGAAGTTGATTTCTTGTTATAATAAGTTCCAAATACATTATGGAGATGAGGTATAGGTTGAAATGTGCTCCTGTATTGAGGATACTATAGGAGGTAATTGAGTACAATGTATTTTTTATGCCTCTAGAGCTAGTATTCGGTGTGTGTTGATACAAATTAATGTGGTGACTGATTATGGTTCTAGTAAGTTGAGACCCCAGAGTAGAACTATTTTACTGGAAATATAGAGCTGGAAGTAATATTATTCACCTTAAATATGTTGAGGCATTATCTTTTGGGAGAGAATTTCTTTGTTTACATAGACCACCATAGTCTAAGGTACATATTCACTCAATGATATCTCACGCTCAGAGAAAATTGATTGTTATAATTCCTACCACTACTGGAAATTTAGGCTATAGCCATGGATCAATAGCCATGGTTTTATAGATTCGTGGCTATAGTATGTTTATAACCATGGTTTAATTAACACACCGTGGATACTCATTTTTTTCCTGCATAAGCGTCGGGCTCCTCCCCCCTATACGCAACCCATCCTCCCTTGACCTCTCCACGCCCTACTCCTCTCTCGAGCTACTCCTCGACGAACGTCATCACGACCTCCTCCATCTAGCTCCTCCTCCCCGAACGATGCCGCAACCTCCTCCCTGGAGCTCCTCCCCATCGAACGCCGCCACGACCTCCTCCCTCGAGCTCTCTGCAACCTCCTCCCTGTTGAACAACATCGCTCCTCCCCCGATCCGCGACCCTCTTCTTCCCTCTACCTCTCTGCGCCCTCCTCCTCCCTTGACCTCTCCATTCCCTACTCCTCACCGAACCCCGCCTCTATCAACGACGCTTGATTTTTCACTCTTGGAATGTATTTCCTTTTTTATTCCTCTAGATTTGGATTCTTTAGTTTTATCTTCCTTTAAAAAATCCTATAGTTCTTAAACATTGCAGTGAAATTCTTAGAATTCTTTTGTGCATCAATTAGAAAATGCTTGAAGGGAAACATCCTATTTAGGCTTATTTGTATGCAGAGTTCAAATTATCTAGGAAATATTCAGAGTTTATTTAGTTTTCTGTCAATGATGAGTTCAAAGTTAAGAAACCTATTATCTAAGAAACTCAAGTGGATTATTGTTCTTCATGTTTTATTCAAGGCTGGTCTTTACTAAATTATTAGAGGTAGTCTCTGTCTATGGGTAAACTCAAGTCTTCAGTTATCACTCAAATTGAGGAGGGATGAATGTGTTCTTGTTCTTTTGTTGGTGATACACTAGATATCAAGATACCTATGTCATATAAAAGTGAGGTTTTCTAGAGCTTGTGTGTATCATCCATTCACAAAGACCATGTATCATGGTAAGGTAGAATTCCATGATTGTATTGGAGCAATTAATTTGAAATCTGATTAGGAATAATATTCTCAGGTTCATCTAAGAATTTTCTTGAGGAGGGATGAGTGTGTTCTTCTTATTTTACTAGTGAGTCATCGGTGGTCATAGTATGAATGGGGCATGCAGGGGTGGTCATCCAAACTCATGAATCATCATAGGTGAAACCTGGAGCTTGTGAGGATAATTTGGCCACAAAGGGCATGGTTCTATTAAAGGAATCATCCTATGAATGTTTTCGAGTAGGTAGACTATAATAAGTTACATTTTACCCATACGTAGTTGCTGAAACCTTCTCCTAATAAATCATAAAAAAAATTCAATAACAAATTTATCCTTTATAAATAATATTAGCCACTATAAAAATTCTATTTCTCGCAAGAAATCGAAAAACCCAAACTGATCCATAAATCTTCCAAGAATCACCACATTTTTCATGAAAATCATGCAACTCATGAAAATCATGCAACTCATATAAACTTTTTTTACTATAATCACTCCTCATTCATGGAACATATGTATGATTATTTGTGAATTTTTATAATTTAAAACATTTATGAATTCCCTAAACCATAATTTTAATATATATGTTATGATTTTTTTATTAACTTTTTATCGATGAATACTTAATATCTTATGAAACAATTCATATAATGTTAAGTCATTTTCTATATTATTTATTTAATGTATGTTTATCTTCCTCAGAATGGTTAGATACTATATGTACAACAATGATCGTAATTAAGAGGTATCATCAAGAGTTATCATATAAATATTTTCATTCAAATCACCAAGATGGAAATCAGTTTTAACAACTAACTGCTCTATATGAAAGTCTTTATAAGTTTCAAAATATATCAAAAGATGAATGAAATAATTCTTAAGAAAAAATGGAAAACAATTCATCGTAATAAATTCCCTCTCTTTGAAGGATTCCCTAGGAAACTAGCCTAGATTTTTTTTGATTCACTGGCCCAAAAATATTTGGAGAGTCTTGAGAATTCATGAATGCTTCTAAATCTTTCTAGAATAGTACTATTAAACCTCTCTGCTAGGATATTCTATTGTGGAGTGGGGTTCCCTAAGAGTTATGTCCCTCATAATCCCATCAGATTCACAAATCTGAATGAACTCTATAGAACGATATTCAAGACCATTATCTATTCTTTGGTCTTAATAATCTTTACATTGTGATTTTACATTGAATCTTTTTAGGTTTAAATGGTTTAGAATGCATCATACTCTTTTTATGATCTAAATATAAACATTCTTAGAGATTTTAGTTTTGAAGATGATGAAATTGGATCCTCCAACACAAGAACTAGTCCTAGATATCCCCAAAAAATATGAGTGCATGTATTCAAGTGGGCTGGAAGCATTGAAATAAGGCCTATTGAAACTCACCCTCTTGGATTTTCCCATCACACAATCTCTGGAAAATGAAATATTTATAGTTGTGATGTTACTCAATAGCCATTGGTTGTTGTGTTCCTCTAAGACTTTGGAGCTAAAATTCCCTATCTTATATGCTATAGTATATTATTGTTAGTGCTTTTATTGTAAACACTGCCCAATTTCCATAAATGGGTCTTCCCATTAAAAACATATAACGCATTGTTTAGATATCCTTTTATGATAATTATTGATCCTTTAGAGATCTTTAGATTTGGTCTAAAGGTAAATCCATTTTGATTTAGGACCGCTAAGGAGATTATGTTTCATTAAAGGATGGGGACCCACCGTACATTAAGTAATGTGATGATGGATTGATTATCTAACTCTATAATAATGGATCATGTTCCCTCAACCTTGCACCTATTATTTTTTATAGATGTACTAGGATTCATTTTGAATTTCAATATGATTTGTTTCTTGTAAATGTTTCCTACAAATGAGGCAATCATGTATAATTTTTCATGTTTAAGCCAAACTCCCTCATATTAGAGTGTGCTGGGGGAGGGGGAGGGGTGCTGGGGTAGGGGGAGGGGTGTGTGCAAGTGGGGGGGGGGGGCAGGAGGGGGGGCAGGGGGAGGGGGTGTGCAGGTGGGGGGGGGGAGTGGGTGTGCAGGTGGGGGGCATGGGGTAGCGAGAGGGGGCAAGGGGGTGTGCAGGTGGGGGGGAAGGGGGTGTGTAGGTGGGGGCAGGGGAGGGGGCAGGGGGTGTGCAGGTGGGGGACAGGGGGCAGGGAGAGGGGGTAGGGGGGTGTGTAGGTGGGGGGGAGGGGAATGTGTTGGGGCAAGGGGGAGGGGTGTGTGCAGGTGGGGGGGGGGGGGGGGCAGGTGGGGGGGGGGGGCAGGGGGAGGGGGTGTGCAGGTGGGGGGTCAGGGGAGGGGGAAGGGTGTGTGCAGGTGGGGGGAAGGGGGCAGGGAGAGGGGGTATGGGGTGTGCAGGTGGTGGGCTTGGGGGTGTGCTGGGGCAGGGGGAGGGGTGTGTGCAGGTGGGGGGGGGGGTGCAGGTGGGGGGGGGTGCAGGTGGGGGGCGAGGGGGGCTGTAGTTATGCTTTTTCAAGTCTGGCTCGATCATTTTGGAACTCAATTTTTTTGTGATTACTTGTTCTATAGATGTCAGATTGGGGTGATCTTTACTGATTTGGAAATATTATAAGATTATCTAAAACAATCATAATTGCATAAAAGTCTGGCTCGATCATTTTGGAACTTAATTTTTGGCCCAAAGTTGTTGTACTTTTGCTGCTACAGAATTAGCTTTTATTTCTTTTATTGTTTTAAAAGTTTTAATTGTGTTTATTTCAGGTTTGTTGTATGGATATATAAGGAAGAAGTTGACCAATCAACTTGATGGTTTTTGGGGCCTAAACCACCATATTCCCCTTAGGATCCTACCGGGGCCCCTCTAGGACATGCTAGGAAGTAGGTTCTTCTTTTATTCACACCAGTAACCTGGAAATTTCCTGTTGGAGGTTAATATCATTCTCTACACGTTCTCTCCAAATCACAAAATACCTGATTTTTTCGTTCTTCGATCCATAATTATTCCGCATTTGATCATTGATGTCCATCCAGGTTCATTACCGTTACTAAAATACTAATTTTCTCAACCTTATTTAATTTAGCCTTTATGTTCAATGGTTCTTCCTCTTTTCTAATCATAATTTTGTGCCCTACTTTTATTATTCTTCCGCTATTTTAAATGCAGTTTGTGTAGATTTTAGAAACTTTATAGTCATTAATAATTTTAATTTTCATAGTAGTATCAATATATTTTTTCATAGTAATTTGGTTTTAATAACTTAACTATAGTAGCATGATTTTTTTTGAATTACTTATGCTTTGTATTTGCAATCTCATTTTATGTACTTGATTACCCACTTTAATGTTCCACTACCTTGCTAAGTAATAACTACTACACTTTTTTTCATTTTCAGGTGCATAATGGATGCATTTTAATGATCGCATGTCCAAATACATAATGAATACATTTTCAGGTATTCCTATTTTTTATGAATTCATTCTCAAGTACACATTGAATGCATTTTTCTCTGGTGGTATGTTTCTTTCGCATTTCAATGTTGTTTACTGTATGAAATTGAATGAATTATCATTATGTATACTAAATATTCTTATTTCTCCCCCCATTGAGGTTCATGAAGTGAAAGTTTTCACTCTCCTGTAGTCTCTGATTCATTCAGCAACATAGTCCTCTTCTTCCCCATCATGTGATGTGTTCCCTGAAGTGCATTATAATATTATAGAGCCTCCGGTTCATGGATCTTACCCTCCTATTGATTCGTATGATTCCATGTTAGCTGTTTGGGAACCCAAACTCAAGGTATATTATATCAAATATGTCTCTAGATAATTACATGTGTCCAATTACATGCATTTTAGTATAATTAATATTAATAAATGGATTTTATGGGACAAGAACCATTAAGTGAAATTCAGTGATGATTCACATAAAAAATCCCAAGAAAGAGTTTCTGTAGATGTTATTAGCTGGAATGTAAAGGGAATTAAAAAAACACAATTAATTTTCCAACATTGATTATAGTGGGTTGTCAAATTCAAACTATAAGGAGTTGAATGAATTATACGGTAAGTACAAATATCTAGGTTTTGGATTTACGTTTAAGTTCTCCATATGCATCTCCATCTTTTGAGACAAAAGATACGTGGTGATTTCATATGTCACCAAACCTGCCCTTATAACCCTCTGCATTTCATTTCTCTATATGTGTTACATTTACAAAACCTTGATATGATATTGATGGATTTTTTCTCTAACACTTATTAAGGCCATGCTTCTGAGTTTTTACCATTAATTTTTTAAACTTTATATGATTTCATTTCACAGTTTAATATAATCTTCAGATTTTTGAATCATCTCACAAATTTTGTCAAAAAATACAACACAACACAAGGGGTGTCAAACTGCATCACTATCCCCTCATATCTTTCATGTTTCCCATCGATAGTGGCTCAACCTACTCCATTATGGAATACTCAACAGATATAGAATAATATTACTCCAACGCTTTTGTTGTGTATGTATTGAATGAAATTGTATTTCATTTGAACAAAAATCCTTTATTAATGATCATGTTATTTAGTATGGGATTTACATATCAATCTAAATATTGTTTGTTCATTTTTGATTATGGAGTTATGTATCATTTATCATGTAAATTTGACACATTGATCACATATATATAATAAGTTGTTATATCTCACTCTTTTTCCTATTATTTACTTACAGGTGGTTACTTATGATGAGGTCGATTCTACCCACCACCATAGAAGGCAGTAAATTCAATATCGGATTCAGGTAAGGATTCTTCTATTTTTATTCTTTGGATCAATTTGAATTTGGGTTTTTGGGATTTTTGGGTTCCCTATCTTTTTGCAGTGCGTTTTGGATCTTGTTGAGGACAGTGAAGCACCAAATGACTAGGATATCCTCTCAACCTACGGGCATGAGGCCTTCTAAATGTTCATCACAAGGCCCGACTCCTTGGTTCAGTTTGGGCCAGGTCAGGTTTGCTAAGTTATTTTTTATTGGGTTCATTTTTTTTGGTTTATGTCAATTTTAACAGGTTCATTTTGTTTGATTTGGGGCTATTCGGTTCAATTAAATTAATTTTAGATCCAATCAGGTATGTTTCATTAGTTTTATTTATTGCATGCCCAATTATGCTTTATTGAAGTAAGTTTTGATTGGTTTGAGTCAGTTTGGTTACATTATTTTTAGTTTGGTTCAGTTTTATCTTTTTCAAAACCATTTGGTTTTGTTCCACTATACTCAAATTGTCTTGATGGTGTTTGATTTAGTTCTAGTCATATTAGTATTTTTTTATTAGTGTTGTTAATTTGATTGGATTTTTTTTGTATAATACCATATCTTAGCATGTTTTTGGTTTTTGCAATTCAATTTCCCCGCCTCCTCCCGCTCCCTTCGCTCCTGGCCGGAAGATGCTACCCCCGGATGTCACTGGATCGGGCCAACATGTCGCGGTCACGCCGCAGTAATGTTGTGATTTGGCCCTACTCCAGCCACATCCAGCCCACAACACCCCCCTTCCACCTTCATTTCAGCCCACTGCCACCATAATTCAAGCCCACAAAAGCCCCCTACCACCTTCGAATCAGCCCGCACCATCCCCCAGCACCTGCAACCAGCCCCCCTTCCACCAGCATTCCAGCCTCCTCCCGCTCCCTTCGCTCTTGGCTAGAAGATGCTGCCCCGAGGATGTCATTGGACCGGGCCAACATGCCGCGGTCACACCGCGGTCATGCCGCGGTCACGCCGCGGTAATGTCGTGATTTGGCCCTACTCCAGCCACATCTTGCCCACACCACTCCCCTTCCACCTTCATTTCATCCCGCTGCCACCAACATTCCAGCCTGCAACAGCCCCCCTGCTACCTTCGAATCAGCCCGCACCATCCCCCCAGCACCTAAAACCAGCCACCTTCCACTAGCATTCCAGCCTCCTCCCGCTCCCTTCGCTCATGGCCAGAAGATGTTTCCCCGCAGATGTCGCTGGACCGGGCCAACACGCCGCAGTCATGCCAGGGTCACACCGCGGTCACGCCGCAGTCACGCCACAGTCACGCCACTATGACGCCATGGTAATGTCGTGATTTGGCCCTGCTCCAGCCACATCCAACACACACCACCCCCTTCCACCTTCATTTCAGCCCACTGCCACCAACATTCCAGCCCGCAACAGCCCCCCCTTCCCCCTTCGAATCAGCCCGCACCATCCCCCCAACACCTGCAACCAGCCCCCTTCCACCAGCATTCCAGCCACCTCCCGCTCCCTTTTCTCCTGGCCGGAAGATGCTACCCCACGGATGTCACTGGACCGGCCCAACACGCCGCGGTCATGCCGCGGTCATGCCACGGTCATGCCGCGGTCATGCCACGGTCATGCCGCGGTCTTCCATTATGCTATTTCTTGCCTCTATTTTCACATACAAGCTAGGCTTGTTTGCATGAATCTATGTTTTTCTCCCTCTTCCATGAAAGAAGAACTGATCCTTTTATATTTAGCACTTGTCTTAGACTTCATAGGTTTATTACCCAAGGATGTATGATCTGACTTCTTTAAAAACTTCTTGGGAATAGTGTTTCCAACTTCATTCTTTTAAAATTTTCCAAAGGAAGTTTCCTTCCATTTTTAATCATTAGTGGTCTTTATTATCCATTTGTTTTTAACACATTCTTAGATGAGCGTGCTCCATTCTAAACCTGTATGTTTCACATTTCCTTATGAAGTAGCGACCCTTCATTCTTTGATTCCTTTGTGAAGGAAGTAAATTGCAATGGCATGATGAGGATCGTAATCTGATGAATGGAAGGGATATGAATGAAATACCTACAAGCCCACCTCTAACCCTGAAAAAATCATTAGGACAGGAATGGCTGAGAATCGGGTATTCAGTTTGATCTCCTCAACTTTTTTGGATTTGTGAATATCAATCACTACTATTTATATTTTGTTGCAGTGGATAGTTGCATATGGATTTTACTGTACATGAAATATTATTTCAATTTGAATAAATATTAGGTCAAATCCTCCATTTACGCAACAAAAGGGGTTGAAAATTCCAACATTAAGGATTATCCTGGCCTTGAGGAGTTCAATTAAAAGAGGGTTATTCTCTTTTTTTCTATTAGGTTTAGTAGGTGATTCATTTGTATTTTATTATTCATTTGTGTTATTAAATCATTCCAATTAGGCATACAATTTATATCATTCCAATTAGGCATATAGTTTATTAGGCATACACATTTAATGAACTTTCTTTCAATTTTCATTTGTGTTATACAGTTTTTGCAATTGGTTTAACAAACTGAATGCATAAAGTTTATTGAATAAACTTTATGCAACATATAGTTTCATATAAATTATTGAATCAACTATATACCATTTATCCAATAAACTGGATGCCTAAACTAAATTAACTATATAAACTGTATGTAGTTTATTCAATAAACTGAATGCAGTTTACTAAATAAACTATATAAACTGTATGCAGTTTATTCAATAAACTGAATGCAGTTTATTGAATAAACTGAATGTCGTTAAACTATATTAACTATATGCATAAACTGAATACATCTTATTGAATAAACTATGTAAACCATATGTAATTTTTTTAATAAGAAATCTAATCAACTTGATGGAATAATTGATTTCAAAGATGTAAGTTGGCATTGATTGGACTGCCACTGATAATGGTTTTGGGGTGAGCTCTGTTTACACCCGGCCATATACCCATTATTTCTCCCTCGAATATTTTTTCTTTTTAATCAATAATTCTTATTTTATTTATGTAATAAGATTTTAAACAATGAAATATTTATAATCTAAGCATGTTTTCTACTTGGTTATTCCTCTACATGTCTTGCATGAGTTTAGATGATATATAAACACACAAATCCTATATGGAATCTTATAAGTGTGTATATGTATCTTTAATCACACGAATCATTTCCAAATTTCTGAACATTATATGATTATAAAGGGGCTGGGTAGGGGGGATGGGGATGGGCAGGGGGGAGGGGTTGGTGGGGGAAGGGGCTGTGTAGGGGGGAGGGGATGAGAGGAGAAGAACTGGGCCGGGGGGAGGGGGCTGGTGGGGGATGGGGCTGGGCAGGGGGGAGGGGATGAGAGGGGAAGAACTGGGCAGGGGGGAGGGGGCTGGAGGGGGATGGGGCTGGGCAAGGGGGAGGGGCTGGTGGGGGATGGGGCTGGGCAGGAGGGGAGGGGATGAGAGAGGAATAACTGGGCATGGGGGATGGGGCTGGTGGGGGATGGGGTTGGGCAGGGGGGAGGGGCTGGTGGGGGATGGGGCTAGGCGTCTTCCTCCATTTCAAGGAAAATGAAGTCGGCGAAGACAGACCAACTCTCTTTTCATACCTGTAATGCATCTAGATTAATCTACCATTAATTTCTTGTTCATAATAACTTCCCATTGTATATTTCATATTACACTTTCAAAATATTATTTACTTTCAATTTTTCTACCCAACTGTTGATTGTGTTTTCATTTCATTGTGCTATGATTTATTAATGGTTATTTTTTTAGAATGAAGTAAAACATTCTTGGTATTTTACAGTCACCCTCCTGTTGTAACTGGGTCCATTACAGGAGTTCACTGGATTGCAACTGAAGAGATCTAATGGATGGATGGGTACTTTTGGTTAAGCTGGTTTGTCATTGCCTTCATTTTTACTCATTGCTAGAGTTGTGTATTACATCTTTTTTTCTTGGTGTTTTACTGCTCCTACAATTAGAACTACTTTAGTAATCTTTTAGATTTTGTGGGTTATGTTCGAAATGAGGCTAATTGAAATTATGGTAAGATTCAAATGGCTGAATGGTTGGGGGGGGGCAGGACTGGGAGGGGGAGGGGAATCTGTCCAGGGTCTGGGGGGAATCTATCCAGGGGGAGGGGGATCTGTCCTGGGTCTGGGGGGGTGTCGAAGGACTGGGGGGGGCTGCTGTCCAGGGGGGTCCAACAGGGGGGGGGGGGGGGGGGTTCCGTCCAAGGGGGTTCATCAGGGTGCGAGGGGTGTGCAAGGGGTGCAAGGGATGTGTGTGTGTGTGTGTGGGGGGGGGGGGGGTGGCTGCTGTCCGGGGGGGGGATGGTTTTTTTATGAAATGGGAAGAGGACTTTGTTTATTTTCATGGGTATTCGAAAAGAAAATGACGTTGTCGGAATTTTCATAAATAATGCATGCAATTTCCTCCAGCGCTCGCTTTTTCTAGCTGCGATCACGTCGCAGCTGTGCTGGTGTTGTCCAACAGCAAACAAAGGTCTCACAGTTGTCTCTCTCCTTGATCGGGTACTCACAAACAACTTCCAAAGTAGTCCACTGACTGTGTATTCTTAATTGTCTATATGGCTTGACAAAAGAAGATATAACAGCCTTTCTGCCCAGATCATAACTGAAGATCCATCCTTTACTTATATGTGGCAGGCATAAGATTCCCTCACTTCCAGAAACGAGAAAGATATTTATGGGATTTTTTAAATATACAATTTAATTGAAATTCTAGTCAACTTTGATCATTAGGTTGTCACGTTGATAAGGAATAAAGTGACATTATTAACTGATATCCACATGGAGATGGAATCAAGAAAAAGATTTATGGGCATGTGTTAATTATATAAGAGAAATTGTTGGATTGGTGTTGCCTGATCCAGTTGGGCCGTTCACTATAGCGACACGGGGGTGGGGAACCATGGGAAAATAGGTAGGGGGACTGGCAGGGGCAGAGTCAGATGGAAAATAGGGGGGAGACATGCAGGGTGGGGGGTGGGTGGCAGTGGTGGAAAGTGGGTGGAAGGTATGGGGACTAGCAGGGGCAGGGGGGTGGAGTGGCAGGGGGTGGCAGGGGGTAGGAGGGACTGGCAGGGGGACTAACAGGGCACTGGCAGGGGGGTGGCAGGGGGGAATAGCAGGGGCAGGGTGACTAGCAGGGGGCATGGGGGACTGGCAGGGGGTGGCAGGGGGCAGGGGGGACTGGCAGGGAGGGAACTAGCAGGGGGCAAGGGGGACTGGCAGGGGGGTGGCAGGGGACTAGCATGGGGCATGGGGTGGAAGGCAGGCCTGCAGGCCTGCTGTGTTTTTTATTGAACTTTGATCTATAGCCACGGTTGGCAGGGGTGGCATGGGACTAGCAGGGGGCAGGGGGTGGAAGGCAGGCCTGCAGTCCTGCTATGTTTTTTTATTGAACTTTGATCTATAGCCACGGTTAAAAACCGTGGATATAAGGCTTGTTTGTGTTTTACCTTCTTCCATGGTTTAAAACCGTGGCTATAAGGCTTTATCCACGGTTTCAAACAGTTTCTATAGGGCTTTAGCCACGGTTTGAACTGTGGCTATAGGATTTAGCCACGGTTTTAAACTGTGGCTATAGGAGTTGGCCAATAACCACGCCAATACCATCCATGGTTCATTGAACAGTGGCTATAACCTATAGCCATGGTTTTTGGTCTTATAGCCATGATTTCAAACCGTGGCTATAGCCTAAATTTCCAGTAGTACGCATTATCACTGAAGGTGACATGTCCACCATCAATTTCTATTAAATTCTTAAATCATGAATAGTATCCTGTCATATGTCTTGAACACCCACTATTCATGTACCATAATATTTTATAGGATCTCTTTAAGTATATTTCCTATAAAATAGTCAAATAAAAACAAATATTGGTACCCATATTTGTTTGGGTCCAGTTATATTAGTAACTATTGCTTTAGGAACCCACATCTTCCTTATAGGTTTCCTATAAGTACTTTGTAAAGTTCTTGAGAAATAAACTCTAATTGGTGTAGAGAATCTTGAAAAATTATAAACTGTATCATAATTTTAACTAGTTGACTGCTTTCCAAAACTAGAAGTAAATCTGTATTTCCTAGACATAGAAACAAAATTTTTTCTTCCAAAATTTCTTTAACTAGGTTGATAGACAATACCAGTAGCATAATTAGGAGCAATATATTTACCAATAATTTGTACAAAAGTATCTTTACCATTAGTAAACATTTCAATATCCTTTCTCAATTGATCATTAGATTGATTTAGTTCATTATTTTCTTTGATCAGTTGATCATTTTTCTCCTTTTCCACAGTATGTTTAGTTCTAACAGTTGAGGTAAGAGGATGATATTTCTTTAAAGATTTGTATTTATCTTTTAGTTCACTAAATGTATCTTCAAGCATATCACAGTACTCAAAAATTTCATCATTAGACATATTTTAAGAATTACTCTCATCTCTAGAATAAAAGGAATTGTGTACAGGAGATTACAGTGTTACCTCAGATGTGTTTCTAATAAAACACATATTGGCTTTGTTGGCATGTTCATCATGTGAAGATTCTGATTCACTTAAACTATCCTCAAAATCACACCATGTTGCTTTCATTGCCTTTTTTATACTGTTTATCTTTGTCCTCATACTTCTTTTTGTACTTGATCTTGGGACAATCAGCCTTTACACGTCCCTTTCACTTATATTCATAGCATACTATCTCATCTGACTTGTCACTTCTTTTCCAATATTTCTTCCAGCTTCCTTTATATCATATCTTCCCTTGAAGTTAGGATTTATAAAAAATTTCTTCTTTTTGTAAAATCTCTTAAATCTTTTGGATTATTGAGCCATACACTCATCACTGTTAGGTTATGATTGTTCACTATGGGAACTTTCTATAGGGACTTCCAATTTCCCTTTCTCTTTGTGTTTAGAAGTGGTGGTCTTAAATGAAACATATTTTCTTTGGGTTCCATCCTTCTCTTCCTTGTTTACTTTTAAATCCTCTTCATACATCATTAGTTTTCCAATGAGTTCTTTTATAGGTAACATGTTAATGTCACATGAATCTCTAATATAGACAGAGGTTCCTATCCATCTGTCATACAGACATAGGAGAATCCTTATAATTTGTTATTTATCAGTAAATTCTCTTCCAAGAGAAATCATTGTGTTGACAATTTCGTTGAACCTAAGATACATGTCAGAAATAGGCTCATCAGGATTCATTTTTAAGTTATCATATTTAATAGTATAATTATTAAGTCTCATTTATTACACACTAGATGTTCCTTCATTTGAAATAGACAATGTATCCAAAATTTCATGGTTAGTTTTACATACAGAAATTCTGTTAAATTTATTATCTCTTAAAGAGAAATACAAAGCACTCATGGATTTGAAATTGTTATTGTAGGCTGTCTTGGTTGGGTCATCCCATGTGATTCTATCAGTATAAAAAATCTTATACACATCTATAATTGAAGACCAAATTTCAAAACCCATACTTTCTAAATGTATTTTCATTTAATTTTTCTATTGGGAATAATTGGTTCCATTAAAGAATGGTCGTTTGTCTGTTAGAAAACCTTCTAGTCTATTACACATAATTAAGAAATACTTTGAAGAGATAGAAATTTAGAACTGAAAGATATTTACATATATTTAAAGTACAACTAAAATCACAGTTTAGTAGGGTCAAAAATAGAATCCTAATAGGAATAAAAATTACCCTTTGATTCCAAATATTTCTCCGAGTAGAGTACTCAAGAACGGAGTGAATTGAGTATCTATAAAAATTTCTTTTCAAAAATTATTCTTAAAAGGATCCCCAATAAAAATAATAGTTAATCAAAGTAATACAGTTAGTAAAGTTTTTACGGTTTAAATAACTTCTCAAACGATTGATTAATTCTCAATAATCATAATATCAGTTATTAAAATTACTTTTGAAGTTATTCTAATAGGGAAAAACAATTATAACTTCTTTCCAAGATTAAATATCAATGTAAATTTAGTGATTTTTAATTTGACAGTAAAACAAAGAAAACTAAATTAAACAACACAGCAGATATAAAACAAGTGGTTTAGTCACAATACGATACCTAATACACTCTACATGATGATCTCCTACCACCAATAAGTATATATTAATAAAATTGATCCACACCTTGGATCGGGGTAAACAATAGTACATAGGACTATTTAGGTAACACGACCTATTCCATAGTACTTTATGGGTATAAACTAATAGGTCACACATGGACCTCTTCCACACATATCTGTGGGAGTAAACAATTGTAAAAATAAAAGAGAGGAAGCATATCTTGTATCCTTTCAGTTCAGTGTAGGAGACAGTGTGTGTTTTAATATAGATATACACACACTACTCGAAAGATAAAACAATACACAACAGAGAAAAAATGATCAGATAAGGTTAGAAGTGCTCTGTGTGTCAGTCTATGCAGCTCTAGAATTCCCAGATGAAGCAGATATCAGAATCGAGTCCACTTGCGAGAAACAGAGTCTCACAAGTATGATTCATTAATTTTCATTTAGATCTGTATCATGTTCTTTGTGGAGTTGGGAATGCAAAGATGTTATTGACTTTGATCTATGGTATCCTATCTTCTTTATTTGTGAATTCTTTATGTGTTCTTAATATGTATTGAGTTTCATGTGTTAGTTGTTTTCTCAAGAAGGATCGTGCTTCTTCGTTATCACGCTCTAATTGTTTGTGGGACACACTTCTCTTTTTATTCATGGAGTTCATGTGTTTGAGCCGACATGATTCATGTATTCTGCACCTCGTACCTCGTACAGTTAGGTAATATGTCTACAAAGAAATATTAATTATGTTAGTGCATTTAAAAGACTCAAATATAATGATTAAAATTAAATTTAAAAATAACAAAACAAATTAAAGAATGGTGCCACTATCAGTCTAGAAACTATTTCTTCATGAAACAGTGTCTCCTTGAAAGGATGTATCCTTATTTTCCTTTTGAGAAGTGAGACAATTATGATGACGTAGTTGTATAGAGATCAGTAATCGGTAGCACAAATGCGGTGTCTGGTCACAGTGTCCGGGTCACGGTGTCTGGTAATAGTGTTTGGTCATGGTGTCTTGGTCAGGGTGTCTGATCATGGTGTCTGGTCATGGTGTCTGGGTCATGGTGTCTGGGACACGGTGTCTGGTTACGATGTCTGGTCATAGTGTTTGGATCCTTTTCCAGAAAAACATAACCGGTGGCATACTCACAGTTTCTAAGACGTAGCAAAATATCTTTATAAAGACATAAACAATGATATTCATAGAATGGATTAGAATTAATCATTTATCAATGAAATAAATTATAATAAAAATTAAAAGTAGTTTACAATAATCAATCATAGCACATAAGATCTTAGATAGGTTTATTTAAATCAGAAAGAAACTATCCATCTGTACACATGATTTGAGACAGATTAAATTGGATTAAAAATGTTTACAGAATGTATAGGATTTATGATCATTAAAATATGATTAATACATGAGGAGTCCAACACTTTATCAATGTCTATGTACTCTAAGTCTTGAGTGAGAGAGATTGAGTGATAGTTGACCAGGTCATCTGGATGTTGTGTAGCTTTTATCATATTAAACACCACTTTTTCTTTTCCGACTCTAAAGATGAGGATTCATTCATTAACATCAATCAAGGACATACCCGTTGCTAGGAAGGGTATTCCAAGAATGATTGGGATAACTCTATCCTATTCCATGTTTGAGACTATAAGGTCTTATGGAAAAATTAATTTTCCAACATTAACCAGAATATCTTCAAGACTACTGTGTGGGTATTTGACTGAATGATCCACCAACTGTAATGAAACTCTTTCTTCCTTGATCTCTTGGAGTCTGAGTTTGTGAAAAACACTCATCAACATTAGTTTAACAGTGGATCTATGATCACAAAGTGATCTTCCAAATTTGTACTCTCCAATTTCACATGGAATTGAAGAGCTTCCTGGATCTCTCTTCTTTTGTGGGATTTTCTATTATACAATAGAAAAGAATTTTTCATTTAATGAGATGACTCCTAGATCTTCTATCATTCTCTTGTTTGATAGAAAAGCTTTTAGAAATTTTTTATACACAGGTATTTTAATGATTTTGTCAGTAAAAAAATTATTTATATGCAATTGCTTGAATATTTCAAGGAAAGTTTTACAATGAACCTCCTCCCTACATTGATTTGTTCTTTCTGGAAAGGGGAGAGGTGGCTTCTATGGAGGTGGGGCTATATAAATGGATTCCTTTGGTTTTTCTGGGGCTTTCTCCCTCTCATATAGACTTTCTTCTGGTGATGATATAGGGATAAATTCTTCTACCTTTTTTATGGTTTCTTGGGTTCTTCATGTGATACTGCTTCTGTTGGTTGTTGTAAGTTCAACACTTTTCGGCTCCACATCACTAAAACCTTAGCCTCCTCTAATGGGTATATTTTAGTGTTACCTGGTAGGGTACATATTAAACTCTTAGATAAGGTTTTTGAGATTCGACCCATTTGAATCTCTATATTACTCAAATATTATCACTGATTTTTTATCTTATTTTCCTCTATAGACATCCATTTATCAGATTTCTAAACAAAAGATGTTAAGAGATTTTCGAAGTTTCTTTGGAGTGGTGGAGGATCCTGTTTTTTCTTGGATGGGTGGGAGTAATTGTTTTCTAGTGCTTCGAAAAGGGTTGTTGTGGATATGTCTGTTGTTGTGGTCTTAGGATAGGGTTTATTGAGGGATACCCTAGTTGTACCTAATTAAACAACTAAGCTTGACCATTACGCTACTGAAAATATCTTTGATTGTTCTAAGTCTACTGCTGACCAGGCCTCTACTAATAAAATGGTCGTTGTTGTTACTACTGAAATGGTTTTTTCTGTTGATTGTAATTAATGTAATTTCAATCTTATGGTTCATCATATCCACATTTTCAGTCTTGATACTACTACAGTCCACCACACATCTCACATGAATGGATCTCCATGACTGGGTAAGGGGGGGGGGAAGGTATTTGAAATGATTCAATCTTTTTGGTTTGTGCTTCAACTTGCGTAACTAATCCGGTGGTCTCATCTACTTTGTTGATTCCACATCGTGGTGGTCCTCAATAATGATTCTATAGACTATAATTATGGTATACTTTTTCCATAATATCTCTTCCAACTTTAGGTGTTTTAAACATCATACATCCATCAATGGCAGTATAGACCACTGTTCGTACGGCTAGCTGCAGTCCTTTATAAAATGTTTTCATTTGAATCCAAGTGTCAAGTCCGTGATGGGTAAATTTCCTCATGAGTTATTTAAATCTATCCCATTCCTCCCATTAAGACTCTCCATATATTTGCGTAAAATTATGAATGTCATTTCAAAGTTTCCAGGTTCTAATTGGTTTAAAGTATTTATTGAGAAACTTTTTTGCGAGCTCATCCCATGTTCTAATGGATTTGGGGGCTTTTCTTTTAATCCAATCTTTTGCTTGGTCTCTATGTGAAAAGTGGTAGACATGAAGTCTTATGGAATCAAACGATACATACTAGTTGAAAAAGATATCACAAACTTATCAAAAGTTGGAAATATATTCATGGGGATCTTCACTTTGAAGACCACTGAAATTGCCCCGTGTTCTGGATGATATGGATGAGTTTAGGTTTAATTTAAAATGTGTGGGGCTGGATTGGTAGTAAAGTGATTATTTTTGATTCCCCATGGATTGATGGTCAACCATAATCCATGATGGTGATCTATGGTTTCATTGGTTGTTCTAAAATATGATGATTTGGTTGGTTGGGTCCAGCATTTTGATGTTGTTCGGCCATTTTTGATCGGCGATGTGAAAGCAGATGCCTTTTGATCTCAGGGTTGAAGGCCAACATTTCTTGTTTTTTAAGGTTCCTTGATCGGGTTAAGGGACCTTGGTACATGCAATGAAGAATATTCAAAAATCATCTGGAAAGAAGAAATTTGATGAGGGAATGGTAATCCTTGGCCAATAAAAACTAGAGTTCTTTGAGACAGGAGTTACCTCCCTGGTAATAACGTCAAACATTTGATGGCATCTTGGGCGGTGGTGTCATTAATTCTTCCAATGTGGATCAAATTTAGAATTTACATTTTTTTCCCAAAGATTCAATGACTACAAGGGTGTAGAGTAATGGTATTTTAGGGTCAAATCCACAGGGAGACAACAGTTTTTGTCTTGCAGAATTTAGGTGTTGAATTTCTGAAAATGAGTCCTTCCAAGAAGTCATCTGTTTTGGTATTTTTTATGAGTTCCAATTGGGATTACTTTATTTAAAAAATGAGGGATCAAGATCAAGTTGTGTATCTGGGTGAAGGATGTCCTTTAAGTCCAACCTTGGTAAGATCCTAAGACTTAGTCTGTGAAGAAAATGGGGGTCACTAGTTGACTAATATCTTAGTCTCCTAGATCTACCTAGGGAGTAGCTATTCCGAGGTAAGGAAATACCAACAACCTAAGTGAATTATGTTTGGATTCTTCAGATAAAATTATTTTTGAGCTATTAGTCATAGCTCATTCTCTCCCAATTAGGATAGGGTTGTTTGTATGATTGTCTCATGGTCAGGGATGTTTGCACAAATGGGATAGACTGTGAATTAATATCCTAATTATTACTTCAATTAGATTTTCCATGTTTAGATTCAAAGGTGAATTTATGTTATTAAGATACATCACCTGATCTCTACCACTACGGAGTTAGAAAATCATGGAGGGGTAGAATGCAGTTAAATAAATGTGCGATAACATATTTTATGGATCGATAAACATTAATGGAATCGGGATAATGCAAGAGGTTTGGGAAAGAAAATTGAAATAAACATGGACGAAGCGATTCACAATTATAATGAAAAATCACTTGAGAAATAGGAATGTTACTCAAATCTGAATGCAGTGGCGATGATTGAATGTGTTTTAGAATGAAAACTCTATAGATATTGAATTAAAAAAAATGCACAAAATATGAATGAATTGATACTTTTAGTGGAAAAAGGATGAAAGAGTACTCAAGGGATTGATAGAAAGAAGAGAGGCTTGTCTAGAAGTGTCTCCAATCCTCAGCCACGAATCTTCTTATATAAGTTTTTTTAATTGTGACATGTACCTATGGAATACGATGTGTACTTGTGGTACATGATGTGTACACTTGACCCACATCATTTTCCAACAGATCTCCAGCATGGAACACAAGTCTTGTGCATTAAAGAGTTTGACTAGGTATATGACGTGTAACCATTGTTCAGGACATGTACCTTGCGTTTATTCTATTTTTATGTGCATTCCTTATGGAATTCTTACCCGAGGATTTGACTGGTCATCACATCATGTATGATTATGTCCCGACGTGTAGGGGATTTTTCTGGTGGCTTGGTCATGACTGGATTCAAGTCTTGGAATCACACTGTGAGCTTTGGTTACACAACATGTATGGTGGAATCCCGATGTGTTATTGGATAGTTTTTCACTTATTCTGCCTTTTCATTCTTGAAAACCTGTGAAGCCTTTATTCCTAAAAAATTAGACACATACCACATTCATTATCACATATTTTAATGAAAGAAATGGAAAAATGACAACTAAATGAATATATGAGTTATGATTATATATAATCAAGAGATCTTGGAATGCTAGGAACCTATAAGAGAGTAGTGACCTCTTCTGTTGGCATGGAATCTTCTTCATAAGATTTCTAGAGATAGAATGTTCTTATTGTGGGGAGGTTGTAACATCATATTACCATTTTGATAGGTACTCCTTAAAAATTGTCTTATTGTTTACTTTTCATTGATGGGTTAGGGTGGAGATTGGATTGGGTGGATACCTATAAAGTTAAATTCAGTCATTTATTGTATTCTCACCTTCAAATCAATTTTTCATGTAGGATTCTAGAAGGTTACACACCATGTAGCATGCCAACACATCATGTAATGGTTCAAAAAATAGGTCATGATTGGTTTTACACTTTGACGAGTACACATTGTGAGTTTTCACTACACTTCGTGACATATTTAATGATTAGTTTTAAATTCAGAGTGTCAAAATTTATGTAGATGGGATGTGTTTTTTGGAAGTTATTAATTTTAAAGGGTTCAAGAAATTTATTGGGATTACACATCGTTTAATACCCCAACTATATTTTTTTGAATAGTAAGTGCGATTGGTTATTTGTTTTCCCTCCACTCCTGATGAAACTTCCTTAACCCAAGTCATTCCTTGGGTGATCTCAAACCTATCCATCCATTCTGAATCCTTCCATTTTTCTTGGATCATCGTTACACATGTGGTGTGTTTTTCAAGTAAGTGTTTTCCCTCACTCTCCGTGTTTCTCTCTTTATCCTCTCTTGGGATTTCAATGGATCATCTTGGAATTGATGGATATATGCCATTTGGTGTTGGATCTTTATTCTATGTGGATTTTTGAGGTCTTTATCATCTTCATTCTTGTTTACTGGTGTCATTACGAGTGTTGAGTTTCGAGAAGAGGTAGGTGGTTCTGCCCTATTTTGCCAAATTATTCATTCTTAAATTGCATGGTTTATTTCAATTGCTAATTTAAATTCAATTTCTCACATTTTATTTCAATAAAAATTGATAAAAATAAAATTCTAGTTAATTGGAAGATTTGAAATTGTTTAGGCGCACAAATATGGAAAACCCCCAATTCCATTGAATTGGGGTGTGTTTATGAAAGTAGGATGATTTAATTTTTTGAATTTAAAATGGATATTTAATGTGAATGATTTCAATTTAAATTTTAAATTTAATTATGGAAAATTGATTTTGAAAAGGATGGAATTAGTTTAGAAAGGATTCAAAACTAGCGAGAATGGCATAAATTGATTTGGTGGAAACCCAGTGGTTTTATCTTGTGAAAAGGGCATGTTTTTTTTATTAAAATCCATTTTTATTTTATATGGAAAATTGACATTTTAAATTGGAATAATGGGATTTAATTTTATTTTATGGAATCTTAAAATACATTACCCATCATGTAAGAGAATATGGGTGCCTTAAGTAGTTGATGAGTTATTAGGATACACTCTATGCTATTACAACGTTCAAAACATACCTACAACATGTCACATCCCTTATAAGGAGTCACCTCTGGCCAATGTCCGGGGGATGTGAGTATACTCATTTTTCTAAGAACACTTAGAGAGTGAAGAATCCTATATCTGGTTAATACTATCATACCTACATGGAAGATGACCATGTTTCCCTCCTATTTATTTATATGTGAGTTATAAATGTATTTGAATGTTGAAAAACTACTTTACATGCCTTTTCTGGATTTACATAAAATATTAAATGTAAATGTTTTGTTTAATCCATTGTTTTAGAAATATTCCACCTCTTGTAAAGTAAATCCTATGACTTAAAACTATATACCATTATTTTGAAACTATATATCATGTTTTGTTTTAATATTCTCTTGAATTTTTTATTTTCAAAATTGAAATATTTTCTTTGGATAATATATATTTGGAATAAGTTATGGATTATTTGGCAGTATCCTACTGGGCTTAGGCTCACACCCAATAGTTGCCTTCAGGTGTTTGTAGACTTTCTCCTGCTAGGTTCGAGCTAAGGGAAGGGATCTCTTGGTGGTGGATGTGGACGTTAAGCATGGGAATCAGTGAGTTTGTTTTTAGGGACCTTGGGGCTATTTTCCCTATTTTTAGTACTTGGGTTGTGTTACTTTGGGCTCTTTATGACTCCTTGTATTCTGGTATATTACTTCTAGTGGAGATTATTTTATATACATATTGACATTTTTTCCTTACTTATACTATGTCTTGTGGAAATAATCCTTCCCACTTTACATGTTTTATGATTCTAGGTGCTAGTCACTGACCTGTGGGGATCGGGAATGCCATTCTTACTATGTCAATGTCAGCTTAGTTATCAAGTTACCAGGGTACCTGAGCTGGATCGTGACACCCACATACAACAATTCCCTACATTTCCCTAATTATATTTAGCTATCAAGATCTTAATATAACCCATAGGTCTCCCACAAAATCAATAAAATTCAAGCTATCACCTCCATATAAACCTTGGATACCCGTGTTGTCACTAGAAAATACTACCCTTTGTAGGTATACTCATAAATTTCCGAGGATAGGGTCACCACACCATGGATCTAGATGACTAGACCTTACCAGCACCCTGCCGATCCATGAAAAAATTGGTTATGGGAATTACCTTCTAACCATTCAGTGGTCTGCATAAGTTAGAAAATACAAAACACTATTTTGGAAAATTCTCCACTTCATGAGGGGTTAGATCACCCTGAACCCAAAGTAGTCTCTATAAAAAGAAATATTTATATAAACTAACCTAGTTCACATCATGATCCTATCCTTTTGGGGTCATAGAATTCTGTACATGAAGATGATCATCTTCCTGCACAACTAGAAATAACGGGTATCAATTCTCTATGCCACATAGAAGAAACACCTCATGATTAGTTCCCTAAAATGAGGCCTCATTTCTCAATTGATCATAATCAAAATACTATCTATAAATCATAGTAGGTTGTCATCATAGAGGCCTCTTGAAAGTTTTCAAGTCATACTAAAACCAAAGGGAATATATGAAGAGATAAATCAAGAAGGCCATGAATGTAAAAAGTATCAGTCATATATGACTCATATAAATTTTTTTTCCTATAACCAATGCCTCAAATTGATTAGTTGAGAAAGAGGTAGTTTGAGTCCTTGTGTAAGGATACATTAGCTTCCATATTAACAATAAGTTCCCTAGCATGATAGACAAACTTGAGACACACCAACACCAATCCTCTATGTTCTTAAACCAAACCTCATAAAAATTCCCACTCCAAAGACTAATTTGAGGGAAAGACTAACTTTTATATGAATATTTCGTGACCCAAACCACCATGGATCTCCTGAAATATAGTAATCCAAGTGTGACACCCCATGACTGTCTCTAATAATACATGGGTTTGTAATAAGCATTGAGTATATGTACCACTAAAATACGATTCCTTATCCTATGTACCTTTTCAAACACACACAACCAACTCCATGCAATGCGGAAGTGATATAACGAGAGAAAGAAACATATAGAGTAATAAATTCATTCAATAACCTATAAGATATATATATATATATATATATCTATTTTCGATCCTTTTATCCATATGGGAATTATAATATTTAGGGAAAGATAACTCATGAAATATAGGATAAAGGAGATTAATTTTTTTTCCATAGGTCCACCCTATGTGGACCTCATTGGCATGTCAAGAGGCTTGCATAAGACACATCTTCATAGCCCAACACGAGTAGCCAATAACTTCACGAGGATCCCAAATGAGAAACCTACATGAGAGACATGTGTAGATGGTTTCCTATGCCCAAGGTCCCAATTTATCCTATAAATTGGACTCTTGGGATCTTTAATTAACACAAATGATAGAGGAAGAGATTGCATGAAGCTCTATTCACCCAAGTCTCTCAACCAAATCCTCTAAACTCCTAGGTAGTTCCTATGAATATAAAAGATTTGATAATTAGGCAAAGTGAATGGATTTAGGTCCAACAATTTCTACAATACCATGAAACTTGAGAGGACCATCCTCCATGGAAAAAAATACATGCGAGAAGGGGCCTTAAACAACTCAAAAATTGAGTTCCGGTTGTCTAAGGAAACCTGAGGAGACCCTTAGTGATTAGAGAAAGGACTCAACCAAGTTATATTTCAAAGGATTCCCATAACCCAAATACATCTCCATCATTCATAGAAATACCCTGCACAATCCATCTTCTGTTCTCCCAGTCCCACCCAGCATGAGCCACCTTCTGTTCCCCCAGGCCCACCATGCATGATCCACCTTATTTTCACCAAAGCCTAATCTGAACAATCCATCCATGTATCCATATTTTATACCACCCATGGTATTGAACATATATTGTTAGATCCATCATCAAAGGGATACTAAGCAAAAAAATCACCAAAGAATTCAAATATGTATGATCAGAGAACAAGTCACATCAGCATGTCCTCATGATTATACATTCTCCTTATAATGGAAGTCGTATATTTATCATAAAAAATGTTGGTATCCTCTGAGTGTTATCAATTAAAAATTTCCATTGTAATGAGGTTCCCAATCATAGGGATGGTGGTATATAGATTATAGTGTCTCAAAGAAACCACCTTTTCCTAAAGTATGAAGATAATCAGGCCTTTTACATATAGATACGTAATCCCCACCCCTAGGTTTTGAAAACAATAGAGGATATACTCACATATAAGCCCTAAATCTACCATATCCCCATCCTTGTCCACCATATGATGAAGGAGACCATGTTGATTATTAGATCATCCACTTACTCTTGTTTCTCACACCAATAATGACTCAAGTGGTCTTATAAGTTAGTGGTTATAACATTGTCAGCATGATATAATACTTATCTCATTTGAGAGTCCTTTTCTAGATCATCCTCTCGCATTGAAATGTGCCTCCTATTCAGTATAATCCCCAACCATGTTATCATAACCTCAAAGCACATAATTCCTAATGAGGTAACAAAATGGTCCTCCTCCATATGTTTAATACCCAATGCCATGTTAGCATCCTATAAAAGGGATATATTCCATATGAAATAGACAATCAAATGGTCACATTTTTGATAAAAAAACCTCAGGGCCTACTACTAGTTATAATACCCAACCATCCCTACTTTTTGGTATTTTATTCTTATACTCCCAGGATACATAGGAAGCCTCCTCATGGTCTAAATACAACACTCCCAAACCACCATCATCCTTACTGGGACACATCCCTAGATGGATCATTCCTCTAACATAAATAGAAACATTATTTATGGGTCCTCCTTAATTGAACCTTATCATCCAAAATTACCAATGTAGGTTACATTAATATAGGTCTATTTTCCCAACCATCTGGCCCAATTTGGCATAAGAACTACTCTACCCATTTATAGAAACCTTCCTCCTAGACTTCCTGACTGCATGATGTAAAACTACATTGTTTAGTCCATGTCATATGAACATAAAATGTATGATGTGACATTTAAGAGAAACTGAACTATGAGGGTTCTGATTCCTTTCACATGGATACATAGTAAGGCCGTCAAATGCTTCCAATTCCAATATCAAAACAACTCTCATCTTTCTAGATGATATTAAATTCTAGAGTGCCCCACTGCTTGGCTTGACACCCGCATCATGTTATTAATTGATATAAGGATCTCTACAAATATGTATTATTCTAAAGTCAATACATTATAATAATTGATTGTTAAAATAAGGGTGAACCATTCTATATTTGGTATATAATAAATAATTAATTAAAAAATCTTAAATCTATATTATATTCCCAGATTAGGTAAAAAATCCTCCCAAAAAGGGTGTGATGAGACTAAAATACCATTATCTTGACCAATATGTGTTCATATGTCTAATTAGTGCCATTTTCCAAAGACCATCTACCTTTTAGAAGATGGTTTGTGAGACATCATGAATAAGGAAACCCTTGGCTATTTTAGTATTCACGAATAAACAGCATTGGAAAATTCATAAAAGGGATAAAGAAATAATAAGGCCATGTTTGACATGAAGGGCCATACCATAACCAAAAAGAAACACCATTAAATCCCTACTTTAGTTTCTAAACAAAATAGTATACCTTTTTAGAATGAAAAAAAGGCAAACTCAACATGAATCCTTTACCAAAATAATGGTTCCACCCACATTTCTAGACCCATTCACATTATTAAATAATTAAATTGCCCCAAACATGGATTTAAAATAATTGATTATTCATGAGTTAATTTATTAATATGCTTCTTTGATAAGGTTTTCTTATTTGTGTTTTTCAGGAATTTGTAGGAAATTTCATCAAAAATCTCTTTAGTCTAAATGGATTCTTACTAGTATAAGAAGATATATGATTCAGAGGATGTTTTCCCTAACCCTGAATCTTCAATATTGGGTATTAAATGTATTGATTTCGGGGTGACACCTCAAAAATAATTTCCAAACTCATTAGGATGCATGAGAGTCCCTCTATGATATAAATCCCCACTATAAATCCACTAAAAAATGGTTAGTAGCAAAGAAACAAGTGGAACTAGTATCTATTTGGAATACTTTTTGGACCCACTCCTCAAAATGTAATAATAAATTCCTCCTTTATCATAGAGAGTCTAATAAAGAGGTAAAAAATTGATTCATCTAAATAACACATGGGTCCCTCTAAGGGTCTCTTTCCTGCAATTTCCACTATCAACACCACACAACAAAAATTCCATATCATGATGAGGACACCACCCCTTGGGAACTAGCTCAAATAATTAAAATACGAGCACCCAAAATAGCTTGTTCAGGTCAGAAATCACACAATTAAAGACAAGCTCACATACATGTTCCCTCCAATGATTCTAGTCAAAAAAACATGGTAGAAACTTATGTTCAGATGAAAATTCCTACACATACCCCTTAAAACTTCTAGAAGATATTGAAAGTAACCAACCGAACCTATCAAAAATATATTATGGAAACAAATGAGTAGATTAAAATAACTTCACATATATAACAATCCTATTATCATGATCTAGCAGTACTCATAGAAACTATCTTTAAATATTGGCATAAAATTGGGGGTAGAAGGATATACCTTCCCCTGTACATGAAGACTATGAGTTTATACTAATAAAAAATGAAGGAAAAGGGATGGTGTTCATCCCTAATCCGAACAAGAAATGGGAATATATCTGTATTCCTAAAACAAAATTCACTCAATATATCTTCAAAATAATGAAATTGAAGATGAAATTTCTTGCCCAAATCCTACAAAATTTCAAAGATATATTAATGGTAGTGGTAGTAGTTGAAGGGTGGGAACAGAACCCCACACATGAAATTGGGGTGACTCATTAACCTAATTCAAGGTTCACTCTATAATAGATTAATATACCTACCACCATACAATAGGATCATTGGAAAAATCCCATGATAATTGGAAAACCATATTTGGTGCATATCCCTGTTCTAACTACGAGTCATCAGTCCATCCAAGTGGCCACTCTAGGGTATTCTAACCTTCTTACCAAAATTATATAAACCAATCATAAAATTATACCAATAACATAGGAGTTAATAAAATAGTCCCCCATATATGAAATATTTTATCAATATCATGTGACATCAGTTCACTATAGGAGAGAATCCCAAAAGAAGTGTCACCAAAGGCAATTGAAAAATGAAGATCCAGTATACGATCAATCTTTTCTCAATACTAGTGTTCTTAAGGAACAAATATTTTTATCTATGGTTAATTAATATCTTAATCATATATTACAAAATTACAGATATATTAGCTTCAATTATGAAGGTCATACCCCTAACATTGCTGCTAGTAGTTTTTTAGTTTTTCCTAAGACACCTTTCCATGAATTCTTACTTCATTTCTGCAACATGATCAATCATGAGAGTCCATATAATAATAAGTGACGAAATATCCCTCACAATAGACATTAGATCAAATTTGAATAAGGCTCTTACCAAGCTACGATCCACCCTAAAATTCCTCCCTAGGGTATATGATGCAAAACTTATTCTTACAGCCGGAAGTCAATCCATAATGGTAGTCCTCCCCATAATGGAATTCTTTACAATATTTCTACCTATAGTGAAGCATAATTTCTTCATGAAGGTCCTCCCATTTTTGAATCAACTATGTGAAATCCCTCATATAATGAGGCATTGTGGAAAATGATGTTATTCATTCATGATTCCTCATTATTAACAAGTGATATTGTTACTCAATTGGAAGACATACCAAGAAAATAGTCATTCTCAGAACCACCCTTGGATCAACTACCTTCCAATATGATAGATGAAATACACACGAACCCTACTAATTACAACAATGGGGTCATGAAATACCCACTCTTGGAAGATCATGTGGAGGAATCTCTATTAAAGGAAGTGGAGAATACATTTTTTATGAGAAGAAAACTAGCCAAGGTAAAATCTACCCATCATGTTTTCCCTAAAAAACATCTCTGTTTTATGTTCTAGAGGTATTATTAGAATAATTTACACACACCATCCATATAATATTTTGGACAAATATTCTCTACTTGAAAAATATGTAATCGTATTATGAGGGATATGCAGAGCATGTTAAAAAAATCAAATAAATTAATCTCCAAATTGACTTAGTGGTACTTCAAGCTACACGATGCCCAAAATTCGGAAAACAAAGGAAGGATATCAAAATTAAATGCCTCAATGCATTACACAAATTAAATTGGATGATCAATGATTCCCCAATCTGTGTCTATATCAGGAGATGGGGTGAATATGAAGATTCAAATTTTATCACACTCTAGAATGATCATGATCCACCATAAGTGTCATTTTGTAATTTTATTTCTTTGAGTTGATTCTCAGATGTAATACCAAGTCCGGATAGATGAAGTTTTCAGAAAAAATGGCCTTGATCAAGTATCAAAGGCATCGTGTATGATGCAAAAATCTAATGAAAGACTCTGACACCAGGCATCTGAGAACATCAAACAAAATTATCTCTTAATTTAATCCAATCATCAGATACCATTGATCCCCTCAGATGCATGTGGATCAAATTAAGATCATATATTGCACACATATCATGCTTGAAATATATTGTTCAAGATCAAGAGTGCCATCATAGAAAAAATAATCTCTGTGATGTAGGATCATCCCTAGATAGTAGGGATGTAGAATTTTTTTAACACAACATGTCCCTTTATGGTCAAAAAAATTCATCATGAGGAATGAAAAATAGTAGAACTGAAGCAAACCGAGATAGTGGGGATGGGGGATTTTTTTACCTCAATAACCTCTCTAATCAAAATTAGTCTTTTTCCATTAAGGAGGATCTCCATGAAAAATTCCTCCCAGTTCATCCCATCTCATGACCTAGTTCCCTTATAAGGAGAGTGTGTGATGATATTGTGTGGAGGTTCCCTTTGGGTAACCCTTTTACAAGAAACTCCAAGGGAATTTGGGAAAGATAGGAATAAAACTAGTAATAATAAAAAAAACTTATTTATTAAGGGTATAAATGATCCTAAAGATCATAGTTCCTTAATCACACATCCTAGAGTAAATCATCACTCCCATCATTCTATAACCAAAACAGCAGCTACATTTCATTGTGCATTAGTGAAATCCCTTGGAACCACTCATGAAGATTCCTTAGAGGATGACGCTAACACAACTACTATTTAAGTGGAAATTTACATTAAAAACATGATCCACACTAAAAAAATAAATAATTCATGTGTACCAAGAATCAAAAGCTCACAAAAAACAAGGGGGGTTTCAGTGAATGTTCCAGCACATCCCCCTCGACGAACTTATACCAAGGAAAAGGGTATAGTAATGAATACATTCCATAATCTACCTGAAAAATATGAATCTGTAATGATAAGAGACAGATTAATGAAATCTTATTTTGAAATGAGGATATGAGGAAGTTAAATGTAGAACAATTTAATGGAAATTTTCTTATTGGGTATGTCCTTCAAGAGGATCCTTATCTCACCCTACCAGTTAATACCTCTCAATATGTAGGTATCTTCATATAAATTAAAGCTGAGCCAGAGCACCTTATCATCCATCAGACAAGGAAACCTATTTATTTGGACCCAATTCTATTAGGGTATTAGTAATTACACCCATTAGAGAAATTTACAGAAATGAACATAGTGAATTATCTAAGTTTAACCCATGTCTGGTGTAAAATTTAGTTATTAGTAGATATGGTACATCATGACCTACATATTTTAACCCCTCTTTAATCCCTTGTTTATCCAAATATCCCCTAGGGACGTTTCAATACTATTAAGTATTTGGAAACTCAATTATAAGCCATGGAGGAACACTGTACACCAATTCATCCTGAAAGGAATCATTCACTTGAATAGGTTGACATTACCATCCCCCCTCTAAACTTATGGAGCCCTAAAGTATAAATATTTAGTGTCTCAGGGGACCAGGAGAATCATCTAACACATTTCTTGTCTTTTTTTTATACCATTATGGTAACCCCTATACAAAAAATAAATTATGAAACTTAGGATCCTTTTATAGACATTGTAAGGTTCATCCTTCATGCGGTATACTAGTTTTCTAGCCCAGTCAATCATTGGATGGAAAGATCTCCATCTGCAATTTCTATTTATATTCATATCAACTATTTAAAAGACAACAATCCTCAACCTCACAAACTGTAAACTACAAGAAAATTAGAGGGTATCATATTTCATTGCTATAGGGAAGGTATTGACATACTCCCAAAATCTACAACTTCCCCAACAAGAGTTTTTGTCCCTCTATATATAGAATCTTCATGATGATTTGAGAATTATGATCATCCTTATAAAATATAATGGAGTGTTTTGGGTTCTTTTAATAGTTTCTCAAATATTAGAATATTTCTCATTCAGAACCAAGACAAGTCCAGACTAATTTCATAAGCTCAAGGGAATAGATTATGGAAAGAAGAAGTTGCTGTTGTCATGCTTAAGCCATCCCCTACGATAGATATAGCACTAAAGACTACACCATATCATGTAGTAACCCCTCCCAAGAATAAAAAACAATTCCATCCTCATTAGGATGAGTGAAAGGGATATGGAAAAAAATAGTTCTAGATACAAATTAATAAATTTCAATCTATCTGAGATGATAATGTCTTTGTCCTCTTTATAGTAGCTTTGGAAAACAAATTGCTCTTATTTCCAAAGGTCAAGTGTCCCGATCAAGTATTTATTGATGATCTCCCTAACTATTTCCACTTTCAACAAAAATGGGGGACATTATATATGAATATTTTTTTTTCAATGAAATCCTGTAAAAATGGTGAACTTTGGGAAAGTGAATTGGAGAAAACCATCTGAACAGGTGGCATGTGTTTCCGCGGCATCCCCAGAGGAAGAAACAGAGTGGAAAGAAGTATCTAAAAAAGGTTCTCAAATGTTAAATGATTATATGAATAGAAATTTTATCAATTCAACTAATATTATCCTCAAGGAATAATTGAGTCAATCAACTATACATCAAGTTTCACCATCTATGGAACAAACAACCTCATTAGAAACATATCCCTCCAAGAAGAAATCCTTCAAGAAGAATCAAAATTAGAGAATAAAAATTTACGTATATAAATATGATGTAGTATTGATATAAAAACCAAGAAAGACACTCTTAGACTTTATTCCTCCAGCCTAAAGGACACAAGCATCATTCTGTCAAAAGACACTAGAAGAGTTGACCCACATGACAAAATCCCCATTAGATGATGAATTAATATATGATTCCATTAAGGTCATTAAATTAATGGATCCCTTATCTAATGATGTGTATAACCATGGACCCAAGTTCCATACACCTGATTGGGTAACATAAGGGATAGGACATGAGGTCCATGGGCAGTGGGGAAGATGTAGTCACGACAACACTAAATACTCCAGCCATGTCCCTGTTCAGACTATATATGATGTCGAAACTCTTGGGAGAGCCCTAAATAAAGCCCAACTAGAGAAGTAATTATCCCCCAAATATTCCAAGGGTTTCCCTGAAGTGATCATTCTGTTAGATAAATTATAAGGGTTTCAATTATCTTATCAAACTCAGAAATTAGGAAAACCTATTTAGCCTATCCCACTGAGGATTAGAGCACCATATACTTCTTTTCTAAGGTCCAATATAAATATATCAAGTACAAAAACTCCTAAATCACCTATTAAAGAGAATAATGATGATGAGAATCACCAAACATTAGCCCAAAAGTATGAAGTTTTACTATAATTCTCCTTGGTTATAGAGATTTTATCAGTCATGGACACTCTAAGTTTGTCAAGACACATTTGGGAATATTTAATAGAGTATTCGTTGAGACCTCAAAAGTTCGAAGCTGAGGTCTCAAAAGATGAAGTATATCATGCGAAGATCGATCTGTAAAAATTCCACACCGTTATATTTTTCATAGAGTAGTAAAAATATGTCATTATATAGAAAGACATAATACCCTTATATTTATATGGTAGGATAAACAATATTGATATCAGATGGGCTTTCACTAATAATGTATTAGGAGTCAACCTCATTCCCGTCCGAACACATCATTTTCTAGGATGTAGTGAGTAAAACCTCTCCCATTACTCTCTAACTCTAAATGGTTATGAACAAATTGAGATAAATACCCTTAGAAGAATCAAGATCAGATCTTATTTTGGGGAACTTTCATCTGACTCAATTTTTTTTGTTTTTTTAAATGATATAACATTCAATGTTCTAATATAAATTCATTGGTTACATCAACACATGGTAGTGCTATCATCACACCACCAATACCTAATTTATTGCATTAATAGGTAAAGAGAGATGTTTCATAGTGAAAAATTCCCATTTGAATCTTGAGAATCACAATATATTGATGGTGGACTCTACTAGAGGGAAGGGAAATAACACTTGATAGATGATGTCACTCAGTTCACTGCCCCAAATAGTATAGAAATGACCCTGAACAATCCCTTCAAATATCTTAGTTAAGAATATATGTTTCTCATAAATTAGATCAGACATATGAGTCCAAATTATGGTTCATATTCAAAAACCTAAATGATACCATTCATGATTACTATGCCCAACAATGATGAAAAAGGTATTCAATCCTCTGAAAAATGGTAAAACCTTGGATGAAAATTCCCTCATTCCATCCCATGATCTTTATCAAGTCCCTACCTCATCAGCTAAATCAAAAAAATCTATCATCTCACTAAAGGATAGTGGACATACTGCTTCCCCATCCATCGTATACCCTCCAAATCTTCAAAGAAAACCAACATATTTAGAAAATATGGAGGAATCTACTTCATATTCCATATTTCAAAATGTTTACTCCCCTCCTAACACAAAATAATTCTCTTTATTAACTATTTTAACTATGAGGGAGGAATAATACTTAGATGAAGATGAAGTTGAAGAATACTAGGGCCTTATATATTCCCCTCCAACATTTGAGGAATGCACATCTACCACTATTGAATAATGCGTATAAATAAACCTGGGATAAGAGGAGGAACCATGATCTACATTGATTAGCATTACTATGTCCTCTGAGAAATAAGAGGTTCATACCACCTTTATAATTAGAGATTGGAATGTGTTTTACAGAAATTTAAAAAATATATAGGCCTTGATCCTGATATCACTACCAACCACCTATTATTTTAGAAAACCACCGATGTTATAGACATGCATCCCAATGGATTCAAATTAATCACGATTCCAAAATTGAGGCTAATATTTACAAGACCATCATGGATAACTTCATTTTATATGTCCAATACCCAAAATGTCTAGATAATATAGTCATAGTTAATAAAAATAATTAGTAGATAAGAATTTTAATCAATTTATAGATTTCAACTTACAGTTTTCAAAAGATGACATTTCAGTTACAATCATAGAGCTACGAATCCATGAAATGGAAAGATACCATGCCATTTCCATCATGTATGGCTATTCAGGGTATAAACAAATATGGATGACCCTATAGGAAAAGGAAAAATCTATTTTAATAAACCCAATGGGTGTATTTGTATCGATTAATGACAATTGGTTTGAGGAATAAAAGTGATACATACTACCATGCCATAAATTACATCTTCAAAACCATTTTGAAGAGATATATTGAGTGTTATGTCGATGATATGGTGGTAAAGTCTGGGCAACCTTTTAAGCACCTTACTAATCTTGAGACCATATTTTCCAAGCTATGACAACATACTATAAAAAATGAAACCCTTTAAATGTGATTTCAATGTTACCTTAGGAATGTTTCTTGACATAATGGTACTCCATAATGACATCAAATTTGATCTCGTGAAGATAAAGGGTATCCTTAATTTGTCACCTCTTCGAATAATCAAAGAGTTTGGGGGGGTTTATAAGGATTTTTCGATTATATTTATAGATTTATAGAAATACATGATGGAATGTTTTTTACATTCATGAGGTTTTTGAAAAAGGGGATCGCATATTAGTCTATTGATGATTTTCAAGGATCATTTGAAAATATCATAAAAATCATCTGATTCAACCAGTTTTCATGCCTCTGGTTGAGGGGAAGCCACTCATTTTTTATTTGAAATCCCCAAAATGATCACTAGGTTCTTTCCTCACACAAAATAATGATACCAGGAATGAAAACAACCTTTATTATCTAATTTTAACCATGATTGATACTGAGAATAATTATTCAGATATCGAGAATATATTTTTTGTGTTAATATTCACAGTTCAGAAGCGAAGGAACTAATTGCAACACCATGAAGTATACTCGATCTCCCTTAGTATACATATCAAATAAATCCTTAGCCATATTATGTTTATAAGAATATTTTAATCATGGGTGGTCATCTTGTAGCAGTTTATCATTTATTTCAGGCCTTAGAAGGTGGTAATAGGCCATACATTAGTAGAATTTAATGCAAAACATCCCTATTTAGAAGAAAAATCATTAAATACTGAATTTCTTGATAAAATAATCTTCTCTATTCAAGAGGACCCCCATATATGGGAGTTATATTTTGAAAGTGCTTACAAAATCCCAACATGGAAGAGAGTGGAATTCCCTTTGCTCAAAAAAATTGGGACATGAGTCTTGATATTTTCACTAATAAAGGAAAACTTACAATATTATTTCTTTTGGTTAGAAGGTTTCACCAAAAAGGATGTAGAGGGTTATGTCCTCACCATAGGGCTATAACTAGAACTTAAAATTCAATTTTATCACTTTAAGATAAGAGGAGATTCGTAATTGGGGATCAATTAGATCAACGATGATTATGTCATAAAAAATTTAGATTTATTACTACTCCTTTAGTATGTATAAGAAATAATATAGGAATTCCCCTTAGAGATGAAATTGACTCAAATCCCACGATCATAGAATCACAACGATGGCACATTGGAGAATATGGATATGGCCTTTGCAGAACTAGGACAGAATGAAACAATAATTAGTATTCTGAGTCGTTGAATGGTATCACCTTTTGTTCATGTTGAAATGGAATAAATCAATGAGGATAAGTATATCCCTAAAATAAATGACCCCACAACCACTTGGATGATTCCCATTTTTTAATACATTCAAAATGGATTTATACCATCGAAAAAAGATGGAAATTTGAAATCCTGATTAAGATCAATGAAATTTTACTCTTCATGAAATCCCAAATAACCAAAAATTCCTTCAAAAAACGGGGCACAAATAGAGACATTATTATGTGAATTTATGGAGAAGATATTGTGACTATCATGAAAGAAATATATATAGGATTCAGTGGTTCCCACAAGTTAGGGTTAAAGTAGTCCCACAAAATATGGAGGCTTGGATACTTCTAGATTTCAATGACACAATATTGATCAAAATTCCCCAAAATGTTTCATTCCTATCAAGTGTATCAAAACTTCATCCATCAAACCCAGAGTTTATATAGACTTTAAAATCATCCCATCCATTATTTTTATGGTGAATCAATTTTTTATATTCATATCCTCATGCTACAAAAAAGTTTCTCAAGTACAACCTCACTACTACAAACGTATTCTCCAAATGGTTAAAGCAATACCCCTCCACGTAGTGAGGGCCAAAAGAATTTATATCTTCATGAAAGTTAATATCATTACAAGATTTAGTGTCCATCATATGATACTAATGAAAAAAAATGAAAATTTCCTTTCTTCTGAGTTGGAATGGTTGTATTAGGAGTGTAATATCAACTCCAACCATTCTTCTCACTATCATGCAGTAACTAATGGAAAGATAGAGGCCTTTAATTGTATCTAATCAAACATAATTCAGAAGATGGTGTATAAAGATAAAAATTCTTATCCAAACACTCTAATTCAAGCCGTGTGAGCTTATCCGACTACAACCTTCACGACCATATAAGAGACCCTATATTCATCGACATACAAGATAGAAGAAGTCCTTCCCATTGAGGTCCAATTTCCCCCACATCAAGTTTCTATTGGTGATCAGCTATCCATAGATAGAAAATATTATAAATGGATGGATGAATTGGAATGACATGATTAGGAAATAATGAATTCCTTTCATCACTTGGAAGTCCATAAAAATCTTATAATTCATGAATTTAACAAGATGTTTACCTTTTCTCATTCCTTCTAGTTTACATGGTATTAGTCATTATAACCCCAATGATACATGGGAATAAACCTCTAAATATTGATCCAAAATGAGAGGGACCTTATTCTATACACATGGTCCACTATAATAGAGATTATTCCTTGATATATATTGGTGTTTATCTTCTTACAACGTATAATAACACAATATTTCTCAATAAATACATTGTGTAATAATGAATTAAAATCATTGCCACATGATCTTAAAAATGATGAATTATATCCCTAGTTGTATATGCTAAAACTAAAATAAACTATAGTAATATATGTAATAATTTAAAATTCATAGAATAATTTCCTAGTCACCACACATTAATCTATTTGAATTTTTTTAACACATTACATAAAACTATATGGTTCACATCCCTATTTCACAATTTAAAAATTCCTAATATTTTGTTCCATGATTGAGAAGATCACAATCCATGGTTATGGTATCCCACCACGCCTCTATTCTAGGACTATTTGTGGCTTGATTCTTATCTCAATGGGATATGTAGTGATTCCCATGACTTAAATCATATGCCTAGCCACAAAGTAAGATTAATTATCCCCCTCCTACATAAAAGAAAATATTTTCACATGGGACTTCTACTTGGGTCCTTTCAATTGTGGGACCATATTTTGGAGGACACCCCTTCCCTATATATGATTCAGATCTATATAGGGAACTTTCCACTCCACATCCAATTATAGTCCAAATTCTTCCATTTTGATTGGACACATACTTTTCACACCTCATAGAATTAGTCTTGGGAAACTCGGAGCATCGTGAACCACCTTGGATATCAGAGATAAGAGCACCCAAACTACAGGACAAATTTGTTTTCAATAACCATATTATGACCTAGTTTGGATTTTCATAAGTGACCCCAAAAAAACTCCTATCAATTAGAGGCACATGCATCCTTAATAAAGGACCCTTTAATCATAGTATGCCCCAAAAACATCATGTTGGAAACCACATTTCAAACATTCTCCATAGTTATTCCCTATGTACATGCCCCATACCAGTTCTTCTAATATGAGAACACCTAAGATCAAGGTTTACTATTTCCTTCTTTACATATGAAGTATGTTAGAACATCCTTGGCCTGATAAATCCTATATCAATCATCATTTTCAGACTTATGCTCATATTAATATGACCTAAAACCGAAATACACAATTCTTCCTTACCACATGATGTTAAAAAACCTGGTTAAAATCCCTATCATTTGATGTTTAGATGCTCCTAGAAATACTTGTGGCATGATTATCAAATTGAAAAATATATGTAACGATTATTAGATCCTATATATTGTTCCTACTACAACAATATAAAAATACAACCTCCTTTATTCGAATCACTTATATTTTGTCAAAGAAACCTTTTCCACTCCTTGTTTCTCATATTGATGATAACTCATTTGTTATTAGAAATTTGTGTAAGGGGTTTCCCATATGATAGAGACACATGAGTTCACGTCTGGGTTAGCATTTTCCTAGTCTCAAGACTTTAAAGGTCACACCAAACCTATTTCCTACATGATGTTAATGTAACGCCCGAACCTAGTTACCTAGAGTCGGTGCATTATTACATAACATTGTCATGATCACAAGAAAGATCAAATCTCGAAATACCGATTCGTTTAGTAGCCTTGGAAACACTAGATATATTCATAAAGTATTACATTACATCATAAAGTGAAAAACTACTACAACAACATATTGTCTCCATATCCCACACTATTATCCCCTCATAATATCCCTGTAGGTCATTCATAATTTACTTCTTCACATCCTGGGAAAAAGAAAACATAGAAAAGGGGTGAGCTCAAATGTCCAGTAAAGATAACAATATAGAGGAAACTTTCATAAATAATAATAAAAATTTAAGGCGGTGTATAACTAAAACAAAATCCTTTTAAACTTGAACTTCAACATAGTATGGTAAAAATAAAATAAAATAATTCCATTTAATTATTCACATGGATATTATACTAATCGAATAATAACATTCAATATCAATAACCACTTTTATAATGATGGAATGCATAATGCCAGACTATTATAACCACATAGCGAAGACCTCGTGCCAAGAATACAAATAAGATTTTTCCAAGGCCTTGCTCCAAGACACTAGTTTGTCTCATGAGACCTACCGATGCATCTAGGAGCTATAGCGGGCTCCACCAGTCACATATTAAGTCCAATGCATTCCCAAATGAAAAGGTTTAAACATAACATAAACATTCGTATTAAAACTAGAAAACGAAATGTCAATACTTTCACTATAAACTATGAATGGTATAAAAATAGCACATCCACTGTCAAACATATCACAAAACCTTCAATACAATATCAAAGTTTTGTATCATAATAAATCAACTTCAAATAAGCGTAAAATCCATCAACAGATGTTGACATAGATGAAATCAAAACTCTTTTTAGAGAAATATCTCTTTCTATTTTGAAATCATTTAATAGTAATATATTTATAAAATAAAACATTTTATTTGAAAATATTCTTATAAGCTTGTAGGGGAAGCTTCGACGATTTTATAACGGCGAAAAATAGCCGCACCCACCGTATAAGTTAAAAAAAATTCTTACCTTAATTCTGTCGAAAAGGTTAAAAAGCACCTTGTTTGGAAAACGATGGAAAGATTCCTTTATAAAACTCTTATAAAAAGTCAAATAAAGGTATAAATGACATTAACCCATATTCTTTGAAATAGTAAAAATGTTTTGAAATAAATTATTAAGAAACATGGATGTGGATGATAAAGAGATCCCAGTAGATTATTACTTATAAACAACCTTGGATAATGAAGAGATTGAGAAATAAACCCTTAACTTGTACATTTCCTTGGTTGGGGTAGGTTAACCTCCTGTATAATGGTGAAATATTTTTTATTAAATTATTCAAGAATCATATACATTAACATGATATCATATATGATCATTTAACATTGATTTGTTAATAATATCTTAGTATTATCGTTTTTTCAGGTGTTAACTTACTCATTTTATTTTATACGTTTCGTTACATAAGATATGATTGTCATGGATAGGTTGTATCTTAATAATATCCAGAATTATATCAAGTCCTTAGATACTATTATTAATCATCAAATGATAATTATACTTGAATGGATATGGTGGAGAATGAATCTCATCGCGTTCGTGGAGACGGTAGTCCATACGTACGCACGAGCGACAATATCATTCTTTTGATATTAAAATAATATATAATTTGATGTCATATCATATATACAGAATCATTATCATGTTATATTTATTATTTACATGAGTTACACATCATTATTATACCCATCCAAATAAGAATTTATTGAATAACAATTACACCATGACGTGGAGACGGTAAGCCGTACGTACCCACATATGGTGACATGTTATTCAAAGGATGGATAGAATAATGAATATGGTAGTAACATATTTATAATAACATCACAGTATATATACGATACTGGAGATATTATTTTAGACTGGTAATAACAAAGAAGGAAGAAGTAAAAGAAGAAAGGTACTTGAAAAAGGGTGGTGAAATCATTACATCTTCTTCGGGTTCTTCCTTTTGATTTGATCAAAAGGGCTCCTTAAGTTGGCTTTGTGACTAAAGTAAGGCCTCTATGATGAAGTGAGGGATGTTGAGAGAGTATTTGGGCAGATTTTGGCCTAAACCAAAAGGCATTTAAGGTGTGAGGTAATGAGAAGGGAGAGTGACCTTTTTTAAGAGGGGTGAGAGGAACCTTTGGAAAAGATAGAAATGTTATTTTATAATAAATTCATATTCGGTTTATAATGGCTCCAAAGTAGATTATTTGAAGGTTAATGTGGGGATGGGTCGAAAACCACTCAACCAATGGAATTTAGACAGGTTTGGGTTACTATATTAACCTTATCTTTAAGTATTAACTGTTAGTTAATTAGTTTCACTTTTACAATGTCTCTTTGTATTTTTATATTATATGGTAAATAAACATACTATATACATCCAAGAGACACACAAGTGGTCCATTAATGATACACCTATCATGATATAAGTCTCTTGGCCGAACATTATATATTTAGGAATTTAATATCAATTAATAATATAATATTTGTTTTAAAAACTCTTTTATGTCAATTTTGACACTTGAATAATTGATTTTTCAAAAAATCATAACAGAATGATTACTTCTAAAAATGTTAATTGAATCATTCCTAACATGTCATATTAAACTAGAAAATTAGTGTAATTAATTAAAAGCCCCAAATTATATTTATTTGGGTATCTAAAATATCAATAAATTTAATTTTTCACTATTATGGTAATTACTGCATCACCATTGTGTCATAAATAAATTTAATTATTTAATGTCTAAAAATTATAAATAAAATACCATTATGTATTAAATCTTGTTATATTTCTAATTAATATTTATAGTTGAAAATCGAACATATATAACCCTATTTAAAATTTGGTTTTCTAAACGATATATGCTTGAGTCATTTTTGTATTCATTTTAACTTAATTAAAATAAAGTGTCCCTATCACTTACAAGTGGCACCATGGGGTCAAAATTCGACCCAAAGATGGCCATGGTCAGAAATCTATCAAAAAATAAGGTTAGGACACATTTTAGGTTAATTTTGTATTATTATAATATTATTTGTTAACCCTTATTTACAGGATTTACCCTTTAACCATGGTAAATAAAATATTTACCGGACTAATTATTCAAAATTTCTAAAAATAAAAGTTACCTATTTACAAAATTTGAACATCCTGATTAAAAATATGGAATCCATTTTTCCAAATTCAAAACACAGAAGTGGTAGAAATTAATTTAATATTAATTCCCGCTGTCAAAACAAAAAGCGTGTTTTTAAGATATAATAACTATCAAACGATTGATACTTGTTTATGTTCTGTTTAATTGTGAAATTATGTCCAATGACCAAAATTGTATTAAATGGTAAAAATATGTTCTAAATATAATTTAAAACCACTCAAATTAATAATTTATCACTACTAATTATTTTGATTAAAAAAGTTATTTTTAATTAAAATTTAGTAATTTTCATTATTCATCAAAATATTAAAGTTATCCAAAAAGTACCAAAATTTCACCTTAGGATAAATTCGATACTCGGAATCCAAAAATGAAGTCCATTTTGGGAGATAAAATCTCTAAAATTTTAAAAAGTAGGTATTACTATTCATAACAGCTAGTTTGATCGGTTGTGGCGTGTGTTAGAACTCGATGTTGCGTACAACACATGCTATTGCATTATTCAAAGAGAAGCGTACCGTAGAAGCTTGTGGTGTTACATTCTCCCATCCTTAAAATAATTTCTTCATCAAAATTTCTATAATACTACCGCATGAAAAGCCTCGGGTGGTTCTTCATCATAAGTTCTTCAGGTTCCCACGTTGCCTCTTCCATCTTATGGTTTCTCTACAAAACTTTTACCAGACGCATCATCCGGTTTCTCAGTACTTGTTCTCTCGTATCAAGAATCTTGACGGGCACTTTGCAATAAGACAGATTGGGTTCCAGTTCTAATTCCTCATAGGTGAGTACATACGTTGGGACAGGCATGTATTTCCTTAATAGAGATATGTGGAACACATTGTAAACTTTGGAGAGACTTGGAAGCATTTCCAATCGGTAAGCTACAACCCCAATTCGTTCTAGAATTTCGAAAGGTCCGATGTACATGGGAATCAATTTACCTTTCTTACCAAAACGTATGACTCCCTTCCATGGAGATACCTTCAGGAAAACATGATCACCGACTTGAAATTCCAAATCCTTCCTTCGATTATTGGCATAACTCTTCTGCCTACTTTGAGCTTCTTTGATGTGATTTTGGATTACCTTCACCTTTTTCATCGTTTCCTCCACCAGTTCTAGGCCTACAAGTTTTCTTTAACCAACATCATCCCAACAGGTTGGTGTACGAAATCTCTTTCCGTATAACGCTTCATATGGTGCCATCTGAATACTCAAATGGAAGTTATTATTATAGGAAAATTCTAGCAGAGGTAAATATTGATCCCACATACCCCGAAAGTCAAGTGAGCAGGATCTCAACATGTCTTGTAGGGTTTGAATAGTTCGTTCTAATTGTCCATCTGTTTGAGGTTGGTAGGTAGTGCTCAAATACATTTTTGTATCCAAGGATTTCTGAAGACATTTCCATAATCTTGACGTAAAACAGGGATCTCGATCAGAAACAATCGATAGGGGTACTCCATGAAGTCTCACAACTTCATCAATATATAGTCTTGCTAGACGTTCCAGTGGTAGATCTTCTCTTATAGCAAGAAAATTTTCTAACTTGGTAAGACGATAAACAATAACCCATATTTCATCGTTCCTTCTAGGAGTCATTGGTAGCCCCTTGAAAAATTCCATCATAATATTGTCCCATTTACACTATAGTATGGGAAGAGGTTGCATGATTCCTCTAGGCTGTTGCCTTCCAGCTTTCACATGTTGACAAACCATACATCTTGACACAAAATCAGCAATCTCCCTCTTCATGTTGTCCCACCAAAAATGTTCCATCAAATATCTATACATTTTGGTTCTCCTAGGGTGTATAGAGAAATTGGAACTATAAGAATCATCCAGAAATTCCCTTTTTAGATCAGGTATATCGGGAACACAAAGTCTCTTCCTGAATTTCAAAATTCCATCTTCATACACAAAGTCTCTCAATCTCCCATCATTCACAGCTTTAATCTTATTTTGAAATTCTTCATCATCAGTCTGAGAACTCTTAATCCTTTCTATTAAAGATGGTTTGGAAACCATTTGATAAAGCATTGATGTTTCACCTTCCCTGGTTATTCCCATGTCCATCTTCACTAGATCCATGAAAATTGGATCCCTTTCGATTCTCATATTTTTCAAAACTCCATGGTCTTTTCTGCTCAAAGCATCTGCCACCTTGTTTGCCTTCCCCAGGTGGAAGTATATCATGAAATCATAATCCTTGAGTAATTCAAGCCAACTCCTTTGCCTCATGTTGAGTTCTTTTTGTGAGAAAATATACTTCAAACTCTTGTGATCAGTATAAATCTCACATTTTTCACCATAGAGGTTGTGCCTCCATATCTTCAATGAAAATATCACAGCTAGTAACTCGAGATCATGAATAGGATAGTTTTTCTCATGAATGTTCAACTGTCGTGATGCATAGGCAATAACCCTATCATTCTGCATAAGGACACAACCAAGTCCTTTCTTCGATGCATCAATATAAATAACGAACCCATCATTCCCCGATGGTAGAGTCAATATAGGAGAATTGACTAATCTTCTATTCAGTTCTTTGAAACATTCTTCACACTCTTTTTTCCAAACAAATTTAACCCCTTTACGTGTGAGCTTCATTAATGGGTTATCCAATCGGGCAAAATTCTGGACGAAATGTCGATAATAACCTGCCAAACCAATAAAACTGTGTACCTCAGTTATACTAGTAGGTTCTGGCCATTCTTGGATTGCCTTGGTATTAGAAGGATCAACAGAGATTCCATATTTTGAGACAATATGGCCATGAAAAGAAATATCATGAATCCAAAATTTACACTTGCTAAACTTCCCATATAATTCATGTATTCTCGGAGTCTTCAGGATAATGCGCAAGTGATTTTCATGATCTTCATAGCTTTTAGAGTATACCAAGATATCATCAATAAATACCACCAAAAATTCATCAAGATATTCCTTGAAAACTCTATTTATCAGATCTATGATTACAGAGGGTGTATTAGTCAATCCAAAAGGCATTACAGTAAACTCGTAATGCCCGTACCTGGTTCGAAATGATGTCTTCGGAATGTATTCATTCTTTACACACAACTGATGGTATCCAGATCGAAGGTCAAACTTTGAAAAGAATTGAGCTCCATGTAGTTGGTCAAATAAATCATCAATGCGAGGTAGGGGATACTTGTTCAATATTGTTATAGCATTGATCTCCCTATAGTTGATACATAACCTCATAGATCCATCTTTCTTTTTAACAAAAAGAATAGGGGATCCCCATGGAGAAACACTAGGGAGAATAAATCCATTATTACTCAATTCCTCTAGTTGTTTCTTTAGTTCAACTAATTCTACATTGGCCATTCTATATGGGGTCTTTGATATAGGCATTGATCCAGTAATTAAATCAATAGAAAACTCAACTTCTTGTTCTGGAGGATTTCCCGGTAAATCTTCCGGAAATACATCTACATATTCTTTCACAACAGGTAAATCCTCTATTTGAACATTCCTTTTTTCACCCACAGTCATTTCATTCTCTTCCTCCCTAATAATTTACTTTAGTTGAGCTACTGGGGGTGGATCTAGATAAGAATTAGGCGGTGACGATTCGGCTCTAAAGATAAGGTGTTCCTTATCATCATCATAAAAAATCGTAACCTCCTTCTTACAATAAATATTTGCATCATAATCCAAAATCCAATCCATACCAAGGATTATATCAAATTCAATCATAGGTATGACGATGAGATCAGCGGATAATGAACATTTATGTTCTGTAATCGGGACTGATTCACAAAACTTTGTGGCAATGATACTTCCCTTAGGAGTTTTAACTGACAACTCCCTTGTTAAATCAAGTTGGAAATATCTAATTTTCTTAGAAAACTGGGAAGATATGAAACAATGCGATGATCCAGAATGAAATAATGCATTTGCTAAACTTGGGGAAACCATTAAATTACCTGCCACCATGCCTTTTGGAGCTTCTACCTCAGCAGTAGTGATAAAAAAATATTGGCCTTGATCCTTTGAACTTTTATGAGGTAAGTTCCCCTGACGATTAGGACATTCATTTGCATAATGTACTATCTCCCTGCAATTGTATCACTGAACATTGGTAGCTTCCTTCTTCCCTTTGCAATCATGAGCTTGGTGGCCTTTTCACCACATTTGTAACAGACACCCATTCCCTTCAAGAAAGTACCTGGGTGTTTCTTCCCACATTTACCACAGGATGGATATTAAACCTTTCCCTTCTTCCCCTTATTTCCATTCCTATATTGATCAACAGATCTATTCTTCTCTTAATTTTCTTTAAATTCATAAGACTTAGATAATTTCTTTTCTGTCTTGATAGCACATGAGACAATGTCTTCGTACGACGAGAAGGATTGTGATACTAATTCTCGACGAAGAAATGATTTTAACCCACAAAAAAATGATCAATATTACTTCTTGGGTTAAATATATAATCTCCAACATACCTTGCTAACCTTGTAAAGTTAGCCTCATACTTTGTGACATTCTCTTCCTCCTTTTGTCTCAGACTTAGAAATTTCCTTTCCATATCTGCTCGATGGTCACGAGGAAAGTATTTTTCTAAAAACAGATCTTTGAACTCCCTCCATTCCATATTTGACACTTCATCATCTTCCTTTGTGTTTTGAATCAATGACCACCATTGATCAACATCTCCAGTGAGGCGGTAAACTGCCATGATAACTTTTTCCCTTTCACTACTCCCCAAAGCCGGAAATATTTTCTCTAGGGAATTAATCCATTGCTAAGCTACTAAGGGATTTGTACTCCCATTGAACATTGGTGGTTGTTGCCTCATGAATTGATCTAACATTGATCCTCCATGATGCAGATCAGGGTGCTCCATACGGGTAAGGTTATTGTTCATAACCTGAGTGAGTTGCCCAAGTATGGTGATTAGCTGATCGACACCAGTTGCATCACCAGCTCCACTATAATTATCTTGAGCAGGAGGGAAATCCCTACATGGAGTGTGTGAATTTATACAGTTTCCACTTCTTCCACTAGGTGCCATTTCTAAACAATGGCATAAACTAGATCAGTTTATGAATAAAAATACATAATTCCATACTTATAAAACACTTAACATAAATTGAACTATTTATGGATATAATCCATAATCATAAAATTTTTTTCATTGAGGAAGTATATACTCGTAAACCCTTCATAATGATTTGTAAAGAAAATGAGAGTTATCCTAAGAATATCCCCCGGGAGTGTCGTAACCAAGAGGGCAGCAAGGCCCATTGTCGTGCACCAGTTCCCGTTCGAGTCTAGCTCAAAGTGATGTTTTCGGGTTTTACCCCTAGGTACATCTGTGCCAGATCCACCTCTACCTGCTCGTATCCAGACAGTGATATATTTCTCGGAAAACTCACAAAATCTCTACAATACCAAAATTCTAGGAAGTTATTCTATACAAATCCTCAAAGTCCATCTTAGGTATATGTGCTTTAATCAGAATTTATCTAAATCTAGCTTCCAAGGTTTGTACTAAACCACCCTCTGATACCAACTGTAATGCCCCAACCCCAGTTACCTAGAGTTGGTGCATTATTACATAACATTGGCATGATCACAAGAAAGATAAAATCTCGAAAGACCGATTGGTTTAGTAGCCTTGGAAACACTAGGTATATTCATAAAGTTTTACATTACATCATAAAGTGAAAAACTATAACAACAACATATTGTCTCCATAGTCCACACTATTATCCCCTCATAATATCCCTGCAGGTCATTCGTAATTTACTTCTTCACATCCTGGGATAAATAAAACATAGAAAAGGGGTGAGCTCAAATGCCCAGTAAGGATAACAATATAGAGGAAACTTTCATAAATAAGAATAAACATTTAAGGCAGTGTATAACTAAAACAAAATCCTTTTAAACTTGAACTTCAACATAGTATGGAAAAAATAAAATTAAATAATTCCATTTACATATTCACATGGATATTTTACTAATCTAATAATCATATGTAATATCAATAACCTCTTTCATAATGATGGAATACATAATGCAAGACTATCATAACCACATAGCCAAGGCCTCGTGCCATGACTACAAATAAGATTTTGCCAAGGCCTTATTCCAAGACACTAGTTTGTTTCATTAGACCTAACGATGCATCGAGGAGATATAGCGGGCTCCACCCATCACATAATAAGTCCAATGCATTCCCATATGAAAATGTTTAAACATAACATAAACATTCGTATTAAAACTAGCATACGAAATGTCAATACTTTCACCATAAACCATGAATGTTATAAAAATAGCACATCCACAGTCCAACATATCAAAAAATCTTCAATACAATATGGAAGTTTTATATCATAATAAATCAACTTCAAATAAGCATAAAATCCATCAAAGGATGTTGACATAGATGAAATCCAAACTCTTTCTAGAGAAACATGTCTTTCTATTTTGAAATCATTTAAGAGTCATATATTTATAAAATAAAACATTTTCTTTGAAAATATTCTTATAAGCTTGTAAGGGAAGCTTTGAGGATTTTATAATGGCAGAAAATAGCCGCACCCGCCGTATAAGTTAAAAAAACATTCTTACCTTAATTCTGTCGAAAAGGTTAAAAAGCACCTTGTTTGGAAAACAACGAAAATATTAATTTATAAAACTCTTATAAAAAGTAAAACAAGGGTATAAATGGCTTAAAACCATATTATTTTAAATAGTAAATTTTTTTTGAAATACATTTTTATGAAACATGGATGTGGATGATAAAGAGATCCCAGTAGATTATTACGTATAAATAACCCCGAATAATGAAGAGATTGCGAAATAAACCCTTACCTTGTACTTTTCCTTGGTTGGGGTAGGTTAACCTCCTGTATAATGGTGAAATAATTGTTATCAAATTATACAAGAATCATATAAATTAATATGATATCATATATGATCTTTTAACAATGATTTGTTAATAATATCTTAGTATTATCGTTGTTTCGGGTGTTAAATTACTCATTTTATTTTATATGTTTTGTTACATAAGCTATGTTTTTCATGGATAGGTTGTATATTAATCATATCCAGAATGATATCAAGTCCTTAGATATTATTATTAATCATCAAATGAGAATTATACTTGAATGGATACGATGGAGAATGAATCTCATCGCGTTCGTGAAGACGGTAGTCCGTATGTACGTACGAGCGACAATATCATTCTTTTGATATTAGAATAATATATAATTGGATGGTATATCATATATACAGAATCATTATCATTTTATATTTATTATTTACATGTGTTAAACATCATTATTATAACCATCCAAATAATAATTTATTGAATAACAATTACACCACGACGTGGAGACGGTAAGCCGTACGTACGCACGTATGGTGACATGTTATTAAAAGGATGGATAGAATAATGAATATGGTTATACCATATTTATAATAACATAACATTATATATAGGATACTAGAGTTTTTATTTTATAATGGTAATAACAAAGAAGGAAGATGTGGAAGAAGAAAGGAACATGAAAAAGGGTGGTGAAATCATTACCTCCTTTTCGGGTTATTCCTTTTGATTTGATCAAAATGGCTCCTTAAGTTGGATTTCTGACTAAATGAGGGCCTCTAGGATGAAGTGAGAGGAGTTTAGCGAGTATTTGGGAAGAGTCTGGCCGAACCAAAAGGCTTTGAATGTGTGAGTTAATGAGAAGGGAGAGTGCCCTTTTATAAGAGGGGTGAGGGGTACCTTTGGAAAAGCTAGAAATATTATTTTATTATAAGTTCATATTCGGTTTCAAATGGCTCCAATGTTGATTATTTAATTTTTAAGGTGGGTATGGGTCGAAAAACACTCAATTAATGGAATTTAGATAGGTTTGGGTTACTATATTAACCTTATCTTTAAGTATTAACTCTTAGTTAATTAGTTTCACTTTTACAATGTCTCTTTGTATTTTTATATTATATGGTTAATAAAATTACTATATACATCCAAGCGACCCCAAAGTGGTCCATTAATGATACACCTGTGATGATATAAGTCTCCTGGCCGAACCTTATATTTTTAGGAATTTAATATCAATTACAAATATAATATTTATTTTAAAAAATCTTTTATGTCAATTTTGACACTATTCAATAATTGATTTTTGTAAAACTCATAACAGAATTATTACTTCGAAAAAAGTAAGCTAAATCATTCCTAACATGTCATATTAACCTAGAAAATTAGTGTAATTCATAAAAAGTCTCAAATTATATTTATTTGGGTATCTACAATATCAATCATTTTAGTTGTTCACTATTATGTTAATTACTGCATCACCATTGCGTCATAAATAAATTATTTTATATAATGTATAAAAATTATAAATAAAATACCATTATGTAGTAAATATTGTTTTATTTCTAATGAATATTTATAGTTGAAAATACAACATATATAACCCTATGTAAAAATTGTTTTTCTATAAGATATATGCTTGTGTCATTTTTTTTATTCATTTTAACTTAATTAAAATAAAGTGTCCCTATCTCTTACAAGTTGCACCATGGGGTCCCAAAATCGACCCAAAGATGACCATGGTCGGGAACGTATCATCCAACAAGGTTAGGACACATTTTAGGGTAATTTTTTATTATTATAATATTATTTTTTAACCCTTATTTTCCGGATTTACCCTTTAACCATGGTAAATAAAATATTTACCGAAGTAATTATTCAAAATGTCTAAAAATAAAAGTTACCTATTTACACAATTTTAACATCCTGATTCCAAATATAGAATCTATTTTTCCAAATTCCAGACACATAAGTGGTAGAAATTAATTTAAAATTAATTCCCACTGTTAAAATAAAAAGCGTGTTTTTAAGATATAATAACTATCAAAAGATTGATACTTGTTTATGTTCGGTTTAATTGTGAAATTATTTCCAATGACCAAAATTGTATTAAATTGTAAAAACATATTATAAATATACTTTAAAACCACTCAAATTCATAATATATCATAATCAATTATTTTGATTAAAAAGTTGTTTTTAATTAAAATTTAGTAATTTTCACTATTAATCAAAATATTAAAGTTATCCAAAAAGTACCAAAATTTCACCTTATGCTAAATTCGATACTCCGAATCCAAAAATGAAGCCCATTTTGAGAGATAAAATCTCTAAAATTTTAAAAAGTATGTATTACTATTCATAATAGCTAATTTGATCGGTTGTGGTGTGTGTTAGAACTCGATGTTGCGTACAACACACACTATTGGATTATTCAAAGAGAAGAGTAACGTAGAAGCATGGGGTTTTATAGTTAAGATACATGGTTGAAATCAATTGCATTATGTAAAACTACACATTTCTATAGTCCTCACCTAATAGGACCACTATACTTGGTGATGGTCTCCCACCACAACCCCATTCAAGAACTACATATATCTTGATTCTCAGCCTTATGAAATATGTAGTGATTCCCAGATCTATTTTCCTAGTCCAGTCACAATATTAATGTAACTTTCTCCCTCCCGACACTAGAATACTATTATTATGGAGAATCAATAAAAAAATATACATTCATTGATTTTCTCAATGAAGAGATACGTAGAGATACTCAGATCCTATGTCCTAGCCCAAAAAAATTTCAAAAAATGTTTTCTACCACCCTTCATATTGGGAAGAACTACACATGGAACATTTTTCCCATTATTGGTTGATTTAGGCATATATTTATCTTTCCATACTCTAATACATTCTTTATAAAAATAAAAATATGCATCTAGGGGACATTTTGGTCACTATAAGCTTTTCTCGACCATCGATAATAGAATGTATGATACCATAGGGAACCGTTTTTTTGAATATTCATTATACTATTTAGATTGGATTAGTATAAGTCACCCTGAAGGACTTGTAAACCAATGTAACCTTTTTTCCTCATGGTAAACCTCTTCTATCTATGTATTCCCCAAACAAATCTTATTGGAAACCACTTTTCAAACATGATTCATGGTCATTACCTAAATACTTGTCTTATGTCACCTTTTGGATCTAGTATCCCTTGGATTAAGGATTACAATATTACCTTTTCATGCTTGAATAATGATGGGAAATTCTTCATTATATCACCCCGAAATGGAAAATCAGTGAACTTTTTGTGAAATATAAATTGACTTAAATTGAATCCCTCAACATCCTTTCTATAGGATGTTAAAATGCATGGTCCATGTACTATTAAGATGAATTTAAAAACATGATGCTTCAACCCTCATCCAAAATAAACATTTCCTTATAGTGTCAGTCATCCACCAAATCACCCCTGAATAACTACATACAACTTGATTCCTATTTCATTAAGACACACAGTGATTCTTGGATCCCTCATCCTCGACCCATATACATATAAAATAATTCCCATCTCCATATTTCTGTCAGGACAATATTGGGAATTGGTTACCAAGAATTAAATATGGATTTATTCTCTTATCAATGAGATATGTAGTGATACCTAGATCCTATATTATTGGCCTAAATTTTTCAACACCTAAAACATGTGTGTTCTTACATTAATAGATATAACCTCGATCTTTATAGGAAGTTGCAGATTTATTCTAGGAACCCTCCTTTGAATGGTCATGGTTGATATATAATAACCATTTATTTACATAAAATTCTAATTTATGAAAGGGGTTTCTCATCCATGTCTAGTACTAAACCAGATTCTTCCTTCATTCTCAGAAACATTCCATTAACAAAACAACCCTTCATGGTATTGAGGAATTTAGATCCTATCAACTCCCCTTGTACATCGGTGACATAGAAATACAAATCCAAAGGAAACCACTATTTTGACTATAAATAATACACCCCATTTTAGAATTTCATAAGTCACCCCCAAAATGGCATATCAACCAGAGGCACCTTCATCATTAGGAAAAGGTACATTAATATTTGTATGACTTAACAACATCATATTAGAAGCCTCTTTTCAATAATTCTCGACATTCATTACCTGTATATTTTCTCCATATAATATCTTCAGATCTTGAAATCTCAATATCATAAATTAAAATAACCCTTAACATACCTGAATATTTTAAGAAAATTATCTTCTAACAAACCATGCTAGAGTCATTGGTCAGAAAACTAATAGTCAATGCCATTTTACCTAAAACAAAATTTTCCTTATTCTAATTTCCAAGAAATTAAAATAATAATTTAAATAGACACAATTCTCACTAGGATAAAAACCTAAAATGGGAATCCCAGTTAAAAGTCAAGTATCCACTCACTAGACATCAAATTTCCATGATTTTGGGAAAGTTTGGCAATGAAATATAAAAATATAAAGAAGTATAAAACTTGTAAGATTAAAAACCTAAAAATGGAGGCCTATAAAGAATCCTAGTCTCACTCACTAATTTTAGTTAATATTTAACCTGGGAAAAAATTATGGTGGTGATGAAAATTCTAAAAACACCATAAGATTCATCATGTGATTATAGAAACATTTGAACTATGCTCGGTAGGTCCAAAGACATAGTCAATAATTAGAACACACCCATTACTATCATTGTAATTACAACATATCGACACAAAAAATATCAATCAAATGCATCATTTGTAGTGTTATGTTAAAACAACAGTGAGGACACAAAAAAATAAATAGGCGAGTGAGAATAAAATCATTTCCATTTATAAATAAAGAATTAGAAGATAATCCAAATGTTGGAGTCTTTCTATCATGTTTTATAAATGTTCCTTAATATTATCATTGATATTTCAAAGCATCACTTGAGAATTGTTTTCTATTTTCTAAATCCCATTCAACTATGGTTTGATATAATAATCAGTATTAATTAGGTTATCCTTTTATATAAAACAATTCCTTTCCCAATATTTGGAAACTCGTTAAAATATACTCGAGTTGGAAAAGATCCCCAATAATGATGTCAAACTCTTCTTGAAGGCATATCATCTGAAGTGATTTCTCCTAAATTTGGCATTGAAAATCATTTATATTTTTTTCATGATTATGCTCTTCCAAGGATATGATATCTATAAGGTTTTCAAATTGGGAAAGACGTTGTGACTCAATTTTTCATAACATATTATTTTACTCTCAGAGCTATAAAATCTCCTTCATGACATTATGGATTGATCGATAATAAAATCCCAAATATCCCAAAGTGGTAAAAATATAATTGAGATGGTGAAATATCAAGGGAATGGATTCAATATGTGTCCCCAAAACTATATTCCATATGTCTTTATATATGAAACTAAGAGAAATATGAAAAGAATATTGGGAATATAACTCCGTCTAATAGCTACTGTTTGAGTGGGAGACATACCACAAAATCAACTCTCTTATGTAAGAAGCTTGAATTATTTCTTTGGGAGTAGTATCACCCTCCCCTTGTTCCATCAGTTGATTTAAGATAAAGGTTCCACCTTTATGTTTGACCATTTTAAATGATGATGAGAAAAGATAAATGAAATAGTCTCCAAAATTGTGAGATTATAAAAAGGGAGGAGAAAATGTGGTTCAAACAGTTGATGGTTCACACCCATTGATGAATTGGCCACTAGGATTGAACCATCCATAACATCATAAATCACGATTTTTTCATTAAGGATTTTCTAGTGAGGAAAATCCCCAAGAGTTTTCCCAAATACTAAGTGGAAGGATTATGAGAATATCCCACTTTAGGACCCTTAACTATTTTCCCACAACAATGGGAGTAGATGGACCTCGTTTCTGAAGTCACATAACACCATGAAAATGATTTTGACAACAAATGATCTATTAAACAAATAGTCATGACAAAAAAATCAGGTTTCATTTTTGGATTTAAATTAATAAAGACTCATGTCTATCTTCCACTATATTGAATTCCTAAAACTCTTATAAATAGATCAGGATATTAATATATGCACGAATATATTGAATTTTCATCTCACAAGTTATCATTTCACGATATAATGCCCCATGCCCCATGAAAGCCTCACCTATGGGGACATGTGGGACATCAGGCTCGGGACCTAGTGGAACACCCTATGATGACAACATGGGACCCAAGTCAGTATCTATTGAGATAGAAATAGGGGTAAAAATGGTCACCATATGGTCCTCCAATACATGTTATAGACCTAAAATATCATGAAAAAGAAGTGTTATTCACAATTGTAAAACATACATTTTTGCATGATCGATCTTAACGGGATATCATTCTTCTTCTGTAGTGATAGGTATAGATAACGGATGGTCCTAGAATGGTTCTACTATCAATGGTCCAGATTTTTCAACTAGGGTTCATGCCCCGACAAAATTGTATTCTTCAACTCCTAAGGGAATGGAGCTAGACCCCTTGAGGGAGTAAAGTAAATAATATCCTACAAAGTTCAAGCATGTTATGATAGGTACTTCAAGAGAGTTGATTGACTAAATGAGATTTATGATAATTACTGTGGCACAAATTCCTGAATAACATTTTTTCCCACCTATTTTTCTTCACCTAATATTGCGAGGGGCACATTATAGTTCTCTAAAATACTGGTACTATTGGTGGTAAGGGTCCCCCTATATCTCTTCTTCCATTAATATTTGACATGGAGATAACTACATGGGATTACTGGAATACCTCTCAACTCTAATAAGGGTTCCCATTTATGTATATATTGAAGTGGATAGTTCTGGTGAATCTCCTTTCTACAAGTCAAATTAGCACCTTATTAGTAGTTCCTCTAGATACAAAAATTCTTATGGATTCAAAGGAAAGGGAAATAAGGTTACACCACCATTATCAATGAATAAATCCAATTTTTCACTAGATTGGTTAGCCACTCCCTCTACAAGACCTCAATGTAGAATATCAGTTATGCTCTTTATGGCTAGGGCCTGATCATCTATTTCATATACCAATATCCCTAACTTCAGAATATATTTCCCATACTCAAAAAATTGGATTCAACATGAGTATTAGAGATCACTAGAATATCCCTATGCTATGGGATATTTATATCCTTTTATAAAATACCTATAAATCTCGTATGTTGTGGGCGATGCCTTCATAGTATTGAACTTCTATAGGCCACATGTAATATGATGTTGATATGGTTGGATGTAGGGGAAACCTGATGTCGTTTGATATAGAGATCCTTTCAAGCCTCTCTAATCTAGAAAGAGGCTAGGTGAAAAAAATCATTGGTTTCCTCATAGAGATGATGAATAGACTACCTCAACTCAAAATATGTGGTATTTTCGTCTTTTTCCTGCTCCATGGAATATGTAAAAGATAGTTTCGAATATGTTTGAGCTTCGAAATCATCACCCTTGGATTGAGAAATTCTACCATACTTACCATTCCCAGTGTTCATGATGGCTATGACTCAAGGGAGACATGTGATTAATGCCCCTTGAGGGTTGGATGAAAACCAAACCTTGTCATACCTAGAGTTTAACCTAATGGATCCACATGATAGAGGTAGCATAATCCATGATTCAGATACTTGTAATTCCCCTGGGATCCACAACTACCAGGACAATATTGGGGTTTTCTCTAACTAAACATGTGTTTGGGGATTTATATTCTACATTAGTAGGCACTTGAACTGATGGTAAAATCAATATTAAGAATATGTTTGATATATGACCTCACGATCAATTTGGGATGCCATTAAAATATATTTGAATTCAATCATATATGACCATAGATCATCATGACCATATTCATTTTAAACAAATGTTCCAGCAAGTGTATCACCATATGGGAATAAGTTAAACTCTCCCAATATGTTTAAATTATTTATCACCTAACCATATTTCATAGATAAGGGTTGAATACTAGAACAACATGAATCAAAGGAAAAAAATGGGCTCTAAGGACATCAAATCCACTTATCATGATGAGTTAATCGAAGAGTGCAACAATCTACCCACACAGTAATTGAAATGGCTTGAAATTTTATATGGAGCCTTCCTTATGAAAACATGCAATAAGCACTGGTAAATTGTTTCCATAATGGGAACATCAAGCCTTTTATTCTTTGCATCTTCTACTTTGGCCACTATAAAAAATGTCCCTATCCTCACACCACCATTATAAGTAATAAATGAATTCAAATATGTTCTTAACTACATATCTAGGAATCTAGCTAGGTATGTACTCACAAGGACTGCAAACATTACTATATATCCCAACCGACTATACCAACCTTGCTCCATCAAAGCCCAATATTTTCATAGAATGCCCTGATTCTTCAATAAAGGGAATCTTATTGGGTAATGGAAGCTAGAACCCTCTCCATGATACTCTATGAAGGGCTTCAACCAATCCTCAGAATGAATATTTCACCTAGAGTGAGGATCAATTTTCTTCACTTTTCCATTCAACTTTAACAACTCATAAGATAACACCTGTGAACTTTCATATTTATCCCATTTTTCTTTTAGTGGGAAGGATTCATCATACATTTCTACAAGAGTGTGCACCCTTAATATCCAACAGAAATCCCAAAAGAGGATTCCATATTCACCACATGTTAGATGGAAAGTGTTTTCTTGATAGATCCTCTAGCTTATCAGCTCAGGGATGATGTCAGAAATCTTGTACACATATGTATGGTCTAACCAGAAAATGTTATTAATCCCAAATTATTTCATGTAATCCTTAAATTCTTGACAATTTTGTCTCACACTATAATGACTCATGATTTTCATAACATGGGAAAAATGAAACATAAAAAAGGGTGAACATAGATACTAAGTAAGGGAACCAAAGGGAGATACATAAGAATAATCATGAACAAAACTGTTTGAGAACATGATCTTACCATTAGAAAACTATACCCCACATATCAACTAACATATAAATGAGTCATGGATTAAATAATGTATGTTAATAATATAAGAATGATAAAGAAATAAAGAGAATAAAACATGAGATCATAACATTAAATTAAGACATTAAATTTTTGGTAGATAAATATTCATGTAATATCATTCTCTATTAGCCAAGGCACATACCCAAAACATAATATGGCACTTCATGGGGATTACACCTTTTGGGAGGGACATTCCACCTTCCCCAGTCATAGTCCATTACTTGTAAGATATTGGGTTTGTCATCTTCCCATAGTGGATCAGGTTTCCCCATATTCATAGAGTGAATCTTGTTTCCATATCTTCTATAGTGGATTAATTCTGTCAACTTTTTCCATTTTTATCTCACCAGATATAAATCTTTAACCAATTCATTGGATGGAGATATAGGTCTAACCTGTCAAATAATAAAAACTATACATATGTATTCCATAAGACCATAAATCATTCATCATAAGAATATTTCACAATAGAAATAATAACGATAATATCCTTGAAAAATAAACCCAGTAGATCATAAGTAACATAGAATAATGTTATCTTAGATGGAAAATGTTTTTTTGGAAAGATCATTTGAAATAATTATTAATGAAACCATCCATAACATTTTTGAAATTAAAAGGTTTTTAAATCATAACATATTTATAAAACCGTATTATTTTAAAATAACCTTGAAAACATATTAAGTATTATTTTCAAATACATTTAAAAATATTTTAAATCCCTTTCCTTGAAAATTAATAAAATATCATTTAAAACACCTTTAAAACATTTTTAGAAATCATTGTTTTGAAGGAACACAGATTTCCGACTGAAGAGAGAATAACATTACATGAAACTTATAATATCATAAAAATAAGGATATTAATTATAAAAACATTCAAAGTAAATTATATAAACCTTATAAATTAATATATGTTCATAATTTAACATGTGTCTCAATAAAGGCAAATTGAGACAAAATTACCTTACGAATTTGGTACCTTTTGAACTGTATACCACATGAAAGAGTAATCATCAAATAGATATGAAATTAACCCTAAATTTTCAGAATAATAATAATAAAATACATTAATGGGTAGTATATAAAACATAAAAAAGAAATGAGTGGTGTATAAGTCATGCGTCCCACAGAAATAAAAGTGAGAAAAACCCTTATCTTATATCTTGACTCTCGTAGTACTCATGAAAACGTAATATATAATAACTATAAGTGTTTTATAAATCTATTAATGATCGATATTAATTTATATAATACCATATATTATTTAATTATGACTTTATATTACCATATTATTAACAATTCCATGTTTAAGTTATGTTTTGGGTAATAACTGCTTTGTTTCTCATACATGGTTTGACTTGTTATTCTTGGTCCTCATACTTAGATCATTATTTAATATTATATAGAATGATAAAGATGATATAAATATCATATATATGAATTCTTTATGTATTTATGGTTATATATAAAATATATATGTAGAAAATGAAATACAACGGTCATGGAGACGGTAGGTTGTACATAGACATGAACGATAATTCCATTTCATGTCGTATTAAAATAATGAATACAAATTAAATATATATAATATATGTATAATATCATTAAAAAAGAATTATTATGTCATATATATCATATAGTTTCACTAAATACACCCTTAATATATTCCATGTAATGTGTGAATGAATAACATCGCTTTAAGGAGGTGGTAGTCCCCACGTCATCAAAAGAAATTTTCATATTTCCATAAAATAGAAAGTATAAAATTATGTGTTATATAATGAATCAATAAGAATAAATAAATCATAACTATGATATATATCATGTAAAAATATAAATTTAATTATTATTTCAAGCCTCGAATGGTGGAAATTGAATAACGAGTGACATCAATTAGCGAGGTGGTGGTCCTCCTTACACACGAACAATGATTGCATATCCCATCTGATTGAAGTGGGTGTTATTTTAGGTATATCCATTAATGTAAAATCATATCATTATATTTTTTATTTATATTTAATTATATATATAATAAATAAAAATAATTTAAGGGGTTTAAAGAAGAAATAAAAGAAAAATGAATGTTTATGAACATTGCCTCTTCTTTGGGAATCTCCATTTGATTTTCAGAAAAGGACTTATTTGGTAAGAATTATGCCCAATGAAAGTATACTAGGACTAATTGAGGTTTGTTGGGAAGTTATTTATATTGAATGTTTTAGAAAAAATAGGTTCTAATGTGTGAATAAAAGATAATAATAGGTCCACTTTTATAAAAGATAGGAGAGGGGATCTTTTGGAAATTTTCAAATGATTAATATATAATAAATTAAATATAAATATAAATACCAAAAAATTTCCATTTATTCGAATATAAAATATTATAAGGTTTTAAAATCATCATCAAATATATTCATATAAGTTTTAGTGTTATTTTAAACCTTATCATTCTGATTAACCCTTAGTTAATTCATATTAATTTTAACTATGGTAACAAGTTTTTCAATATTAAGAGGATGAATATTTTACTTATATAGTAGTAAGTGGACTATAAATGGGATAATTATGATAACTTAGACCATATATAATCCCATTAATCCTTATTTAATATTTTTATGCTTTCAAAATAATTTAATAAAATATTATTTTCATAAAATATCATAAGTGTCTATTCAAACACTACAGATTACTTTGAATTAAAGAAAATCAATACAACAATATAACTTTGAACCAATTACTTAAATAAAAACCTAAAATGTAATATTTACATATAAAATTAATTTATTATATTAATCAAGTCAAATTACATTACTTTTAATACTTTTAATATCTTTTAATTTATTGTTTCATTAATTGAATAAATATTTCATTATCATTTTGTAATCATTTATACTAATTATTTCATCACTAAAAATTAAAAATAATTTAACAAGATGTAGAGAAAATTTTATATTTCAGAATAATATATATATTTGAATATCTTGTATTTACCCCCATATTAAAAATATCATTCTTATTAAAAGTAATAGTGTGACATTTTGTCACTATATTTTATTTTTATAATACCATATAATGTTCATGGAAAAGTTTCCATTAAAATTTTAAATTTTATAAATATATGTCAAGTTTCTAATTAACTTCATAAAATAATGTTTTTTCATGTTTTATGGTCATTTTATAGTCTTTATCACATTATTTTAAACTTAAATTAACTAGTTTTTTTCTTTTACCATGCTAACAAATATTACCAAAGTTAATATCAATATGGTCCAAAAATAAAAGAGGAATATTTATCAAATTTGGAACATTTAAACCTAAATATGGAATCCATTTTTTATAATTATAAAAAAATAATTTTCTAAAATAAATTTAAAATTAATCCCATTGACGGAATGAGAAAACATATTTTTAAAGTGAAAACGTCCAAAAGAGATAAATGTTTTTATATTAAAATTCAATGTGAAATTGATTAAAATAACCTATATTTGATTAACTAATAAATATTTTGTCTAATTATATTTTTAAACAAATCAAATAAATAATGTAACACTATAAATTATTTCAATGAAAAATCTATTTTCAATTAAAATTTTGTATTTTTCACTATTCATCAAAACATGAAACCTACCAAAAAAATAACAAAAGTTCAAATAAAGTAAATTTGGATAATAAAATATCAAACAATTTTTTTTTCAAATTTAATTTTTAAAAGTTTCACATACTATATTTAAAACATGTTTTCCATCAAAAAGCGACAAAAAAATATTTTAGAAAAATACTTCTTTTATACATGAAATTGGATTTTTTATTATATGATGTCTAAAAAACACATAATATGAATATTAAATAGTAGATTTAATATTATATATATATATAGATATTTTTGATTAATATAATTCTATTATATTTATCTATTTATTTTTTTTAAATCACACTTTTTCACATTTAAATAATTTTTCCAAAAAAAATTTATATGATTTTAGAAAAGGGTTTACATTCATTTATAATTAATTAGTCAAATAATTTTTTTTTAAAACATATTTTCATAATTTATTTAATCTTTTTCATATATTCCATTATAATGGATGAGTTATAATTTTATTATTTAAGTTTGTATAATAATAAAATGATGTTTCATAGAAAATAATTGTTGTGTGTAAGGAATGATAATTCGGTGTTGCATATAGTACAAGATTAACTTTGTCTAGCTTATTACACAATAAGTCAATGAAATTTAATTTATTGTAAAAAAACCTCATAAAAACATAGGGTGTTACACACCCAATACACAGAACAATTCAGGTTTCACTCCCCCTATGGAATGGAAGTCTCAATCTTCCATATAGACTTTTGATTGATCTACCTTTGAAGTAAAAAAGATCGACTGGTACCAGTGAGGTTTTGATTTTAGGGTTTTATTATTCTAATCTAGAGAACATAGAGTGTGATAAATGACACATGAATAGGCTATTGTTCCTTTGCTAATGAATACCCCTCTGTAAGCGATGTTGGTAGTGGAAAAGTTGGTGTACTCCATGAACTAGGCCATGGGTAAAAAACTATGCAGCTTCAAGATGAGTGTGTTCTTCCTAAGACTGTGGTTAGAAAGATGAATTAGGTCACTTAATTGGAACTCACATTAATAATTATTAAAATATTTTTCAAATTATAGAATAGTAGAGTTGCATGAATCATAATAATATAGCCTTAAGATATCAAGAATATCATTAACGTGTGCAGTAGCTTATTTGACAAAGATTCTTTGAGTTTTCATTTGAAATATATAGAGGAAACATGAAGATGTTCATTATGTTAAATTCCATAGTGTGTAATTTTTTTTAAATTCGGAAAATTTGACAAATGAGTGGATTCACACAGGTCACTCACTCAAGTACCCCACATAGGACACTCGCTCAAATAGACTCAAGAAGGTCACTTGGTCAAGCACGCTGTATGGGTCCCTTGCTCTGATAAAACCACATAATCCACTAACTCAAGTGGCCCCATGTAGTTCACTAGCTCAAGAAACCTTGTGCATGTCGTTAAATCAACTGTTTAGTGTGTGTACTAAAGGTACATGAGAAGAGAGGTGTGAAATAGAAAAATGAGACGACTATGTGGAAAACATTCACAATGGGGGAGAAAAATCAGTGTTAAGAAGATGGAGAAATCATTGGATAATAAACCATATGCATAGATTCTCGATCAACTACATGGAAGATCTTCACAAAGGACATGCATAGATGACCTACATGATAGACCTGCATGAATAACCTACATGGAGGGTATCAATACTCAATCTTCCATCTCTCTATTTTTTAGAAAAGGAAGTGTTGTTTGAAGAGAACCCAAGGGCATGTGAGAAAATAGAAATCAGTGAGTGATGAATTTCTCATCAGCCATATTCCTCTATAAATATAGACCGGATCATCTTCTTTCAACCTGACCCATACTAAGGTGGAATTTTCTTAACACTCCTTTTTTCACATGGGAATGAAACGTTTAGGGGAAGATACTTCATGTAGTATAGTATAAAGGAGATTGAAAAAATTTTCCTTGGTCCACCCTATGTAGATTCCACCTGCACACTAAGAGGATTATGTAGGCCCAAATTATGTGGGTCAGCATGAGAAGCCAATATCTACACGAGGGTCCTGTGTGAGACACATGCATGAGACACCTCTACAGATGGTATTATTTTCCCATGTTTTTTTAGTTTTCTTATAATTATAATCCTTGGGATCTTTATTTTACATGACTAAAAGTCAAAGAGAATGCTTGTAGCTCTTCTCACTTAAGTCTCTCACCTAAGTCCTCCAAACCTACTAGTAGTACCCTCATCCTAAAAATGAATATAAAATTAGTAAATACATAGGGATTAATGTAACCTATGGTTTATAATTCTTAGAGCCTCTATAGGATCCGTCCGCCCTATTAAAAACTACTATGGTGAAGGTCCATTATGTAGATGAAAAATTTAGAGGAGACCCTTAGAGTATAGAGAAAGGCCTCTCCCAAGTGAAGTATTTTTGGTTTTCAATTTCCTAAATAATTATTTAAATAAAACAAATATATCTTACATGATCCACCTTGTATTATCCCAAGAAAAACCTATGTGATCAACCTTATGTTCTCAAAGGATAACCCTGCGCAATCCACCTTCTATTTTCGAAGGACTACCCTACATGAGCCACTGATTGAGCCCTTTTAATACCAACCATGATATGGAACCTCTTTAAATAGACCCCTCATCTAAGGGGGGCTATGACAAGGCCTCTCTTAAATATTCTAGTAATGTTTGAATAGAGAATAATGAAAAATTTTATATCCTCCTGATTATAAATCCTGATGGTAATGGAAGTACCAAATTTATCCTACCTAGTATGTGGGATCCTTTGGGTGTTCTCAATTATACATTCCCATGGTACATTGGGACCCAATCCTATGGATGGCGGCATATAGCTTCTTAAGATGGGTAGATACATATGTGGTTTGAATCGTGATGATAATTAGTCCATATCCACATGGATACATATGTCTCAACCCATGGGGTTTGAAAACAAGAGAGGAGACATGCACATATAAGACCAATAGTTTCCATATTCCCACCCTCATCCACCAAAGGAAGAATGCGTTCATCATAATTTTCATATATTATAGGTCATATTGTTTTGTACACTGATCATGATTAATGTGGTCTTAGAGGTTAGTTGAATTTATGTCACCAACATGACCAAATACTTGTCTTAGTAGGGAGTCCTCTGGATCTTTATCACACCTTGAATTGGACCTCTTATTCAGTATAAGCCCAAATCATGTTTTGACCACCTCAAAGGGCCAAATTACTTATAAGGACACCAAATGGGTATCCTTCATTGGTGTAAGCCTCAAAACCATATTATTATTCTATCAAAGGGTCATATTACATAAAAAAACTACATTCAAAGGGACACATTTCTGATGAACCGATCGTAGGGACTCCTACTTGGTATAATCCATAAACATCGGAACTATGTGGGATTTGATTCCTGTATTCATGGGATACATAGAAAGCCTCCTATAGGTACCAACCAAACACTCCCATGCCATCATCATTCTTATTGGGACATATACCCAGTAGGATCATACCACAATCATAGAAGGCCACATTCCTTTTGGGACCTCCAAATTTCATCCTTATTAGACAAAATTCATGATGTAGTTTACCTAATTATAGGGATATTACCTACCAGATATACCATTAAGGATTATTTTCCATAATCCATACTCAGTACCTGTCTAGGAACCTTCATCCTAGATGTACTTTCCACACAATGTTAATCTACATGGTTTGGTCCTTGTCACATGACCATAAAACATTAGATGTGTCCCATTATGCGAAACCAAAATACATGGGTTTTATTTCCTATAAATGGGTTCTCTAGGAAGACCATGTCATGGGTCAAATCCAACATAAAAACAACTCTCTTCCTTCTGGATGATGATATATTTAATATTGCCCCACCACATGGATTGAAACCACTATCATAATAATAAATTCTAGAAGGATATATACACATATAGATGATTCTATAGAAAATACATTCTAATAATTGTTTTCTAATATAAATATTCCCACTTATATATCAGGGATATAACAAATGATTCATGAATATGTATTAAATCTTAATGAGTCTTAGAATGGACAATAATACCCCCCAAAAAAGGGTGATATGATACTAAACTCCCATCCCCTTGACCAATGTGAGTCCCTAAGTATTTTTGGATCCATTTCCCAATGAACTATTTCATTTGGAAATAATGTTCATGAGAATTCATGAATAAGGGAACTATTGGGTATTTCTAGTTACAAAAATAAACCCCATTGAAAAATTATTAGGACGGATACAGAAATAAAAAGTGCCTGTTTGGTGTGAAGAGTAATTCCACCACCACCAAAAAAATCCATTCAACACGCACCTGAATTTACGAATTAAATTGAATACCTTTTCTGTCTAAAAAAATATCAGAGGAAAATATTCTATAATAATTTTACAATGGGAAAAATAAATTCTAAAATAAAATTATAATAAAGAACCCTAACTGACATCAAATATAATGAGTAGATTGGGGAGAGCGCGAATAAATATCCCAGAGCCCAACTAATTAAAATGGTTAGTTATTCCATTTACATCTAAGATCCATTGATACTAGGCCCTCCATAGTCACTGTTAATATGGCTGTTGATTGTATAAGACAAAAAACATGTAGGTAAATCCCTACATGGGTGAGTATATACATACCCAAATAGAAAGACCTAAAAACCAATAAGGGGTAGTAATAAATTTAAACAATATTCATCTCAACCAATAATTAAGAGGGTCAATGAATCCTAAGATTATATATGATAAAACATATAGTCAATTGAAAGATAATGGGGATCTCCATCTCCACATCCAACCATGAACAAAGGGTCTCCCCACAACTCCAAAGGTCTCAAAAATAATGCTAAAAAACTTTCAAAACACATTATATAATAATTAGAGAAATATCTCATTGCTATTAAGTGTCATAGATAAGAAAAACTATATTATACCACTGTATCATGCATAAAATCTCAATAATATAGAGGCCCCTCACCTCTAACCTATATAGCACAGTTGAGGGGGAAGTAATCAAATAGAGGACTGACCCACCGCCTCAGATTAAATATGTGGATTCCAATTCATAGATAGAGGAACAAAAACCTCTATAATGTTGGTGAGTGGCATCTCTACTAGTATAAAAGGTATGTGGGGCCTTGAAATAATAGAAAGACAAGGGACTACTGACCTCAGTAACACTTCGACGATCACACTAGATTATTGTCACCAGCTAAACATCAATAGAAGAATAATTCTAACATTATAAACTCATTTCATAACCCTAAAATAATAATGAAGTCCACCATAACATTCCTCATTAAAAATTACTCAGAATAGGTTACTCGTATGCCTGAATTTGATTCTTGAAGGAGGAACTATGCAAGGTAAGATTGTCATAGATGAGTACAAATCGTGTATATATGGATACATGGTGTATGACTGCAACTAGATACCTAGGTGTGTCCTCACCTACACATGGATTTCCTAGATATGTGGTTATAAGAAACTTTTACATAGAGTACCTAATAGGTATCAGTATCATGGGGTATGCTTGTGTCCTCCCAACCCATGCTTGTGTTTTCAAGCTCATGCTAGTTCACTCTAACTGTGCCCATATACCTAGCCATGCTGGTGTACTTGGACATTCATATGTACCTAGATGTTACCATTCCCATGTACCCTAGAGGTACACACCAAGATGCCAGTTCTTAATCGCATGATGTGTGGCAGTCCCATGTGCCATGTGATTTTTAATATTCTGAAAACTCCTATCCACTCTAGTAAGGGACAATATGACGTGTGTTCTTCCAAAGTACATACCATGTATGTCATAAATTTCCATAATCTCACGGTATTTACATGGGAGCTTAGATACATAATAAAATATACTTACACTACCTCTTGAATTCCCAAAATCAAAAAAAATCTGAGAGTAACAATCCAATCATCATTTCCCAACATCTAGTTGACCGGATATCTAACTTAATTTACATATAGGTGTAGCCAATACACCTCTAGCCACCATTTAGGGTTACAAATGTAAAATATATTTCCCTCATCCTAAATCCCAACATTATGTATCCACAGACAATGATATTTATGTCGTTCTTGTATCCACCATGAATCCAGGGGTTTGATCATGCGTGAATATGGCCTGTCAATGTCGAATCACAACCCCATGGGCTAATGGTGAAGTACAAAAGGAATAGAAGATGGAAAATCACACAAATGTAGCTAAGATCATTATTGGTTGATTTAATCCTAAAACATTATCATAAAATTATGGAAACTTTGGGTTGAAAAATAGCAACAATAAAACCTATATAATCAGCATCAAGAACACTAGTCAAATTTATGGATTATACGGGGAATAGAATTCACAAAAAAAAAACAAGTATAAATCAATCATCATTAAATTAATCAAGGGAATAAATATATGAAACAATGATCCCTACATTATAAATAGATCAATAGATAGTTAATAATGAATTTTCCAGTGAATATGAAGATGGTATCATAGTGTACATCTTGTCTCCCATGATTCTCCATGATTGTTTGATGCTGGTCCTTTTTACCATTCTTTAATTACTAATAATGTTCTCATCCTCTATAATATCACAGGTTTATGTGGATAACTAAAATAATCCCCCATAATTTTATATTTAAAGAGGATATTTGGGGTTTTGAAAATTAATTTAATTAATTTAATTAAATAATTAATCCAGTTTACATACCTGCCAACGGTTTACCTTACCAAAAAACTCAACATTGAAAAACATTATATTGATCCGAGGGTAAAACACAAAATTCAAAAACAACCAGGGTCTCATATTTCATATATGAGGTTTTAATCAATGAGAAAACTATTTATTCTAAAAGGATTCACATGTGTTGTTTAATATATATTAATATTTTAAACATATTAATTATATGTTCCCATGAAACTCAAACATAGTGATGACTCCCTGGAAAAATCCAAAGATATATATATAGAAATATTCATAGGATCAAACTAAAAAAACCATATTTTTTACAATTAATGATTCTGAAGCATTATTTGAAAAAATAAATCAAATAAATGTATGATTTTTAAAAATATTTCCTATATTATTCATTTTTTAAACTCTATAATGAAAATTTCTAATTACCTTTTCATTAATATGATTAATGTTTTACAATTTTGGTTGATTTGGTTCATGATCCCACTTAATATATGTATCTTTCATATGAATTTTCCTTTCAATAAGTTCAACTCATCTAGATTTAAATATCCAAATATTTTTCCAAACTATACTATCATTATATAATTCTCTAAAGTATGCTTCACATTAAATTTAAAATGAATATACTCTACCATTATAATGGTTGTTTTGGTATAAGCTCTATAATCTCAACTACGGTTAGAATAACCTAGAATGATAAATTCATTATAATTGGAATCAAACTGATCCAAATTATAGTTGAGATTAAGGATAATAAACTTACACCTAACTGCATTAACATATCCCAATTTTAGATCCTTTATTTATAAATATCATAAGGTGATTTATTTAGAGTCGGCCAAGGGAATGTTATATAATAGATGTGATGTATTGAATTGAAAACTTCTACACATAGATAATTTGGAAATTAATATTCATTAAAAAAAATTTCATCCAATTTCATGAAATTTCCAATTCCTTCTCTCCAAAAATTCTTTCTACTATGATGTTATTAGTGGTGATAAATTATGTCTGTATACATTATCTTTACAAAAACATTTCAAACTCCTAGTTTTGGAACTCTTCTCCATGATCAATTAATATTGATATTATCATATAACCTTTAACATTATGTACTACATTATATTAGGTAGTCAACATAGAAAGAGTTTCACTTTTATGAGGTATTAAATATAAAAAATATAGTTAAAACAACCACTATAATAAAGGAATACTTATTCCCTCAATGAATTTTATATGTGTTGTCCCCAAAAAATTTAGATGAACCAACTGGAGTGGTCTTTTGGTTTTCACTACCTTTTGTAACATGAATGAATAATTGTGCAATATAGATTGAGTAATGGTATATCTCAAGAAAAAATATGGGATATCAAAATAATTGAATCAACAAAACTAATAATATTTCATGACCTCTACGTAATAGAGAAAGAAATAATAATATGTTTTAGTTATCATATGAGTTCATTATTTCTCCAAACAAATATGTGGAATTATGAAAAATATGTCAAAAGTGTTTATCATACCTCTCTATATGGAAACATTATTTAGGTTGGTTTCCATGTATGTGAATTTCATAAATTGGAGAAACATTAAAAAGTTTTAAGAAAAAAAGTTAATAAAAAACTTCCAAATCAATAATCATATACATTAATCTAAAACCATGTAAAATTTATCAAAATAAACTCAAACGTAAAAAATGATAATGGATATTTGTTTGATATAAAAATTACTAAATGTGGAAAACAAAAATAAAAACAAGAAAACTATAAAAATAGGTTTATAATCCCCCACATAGAAATGTTATTACCCATACATGTAGAATAGATGATGAAAATTTAGACAGTATGAATAATAAGTTAAAGAAATATAATATGAATTTTATTTGTAATCCAGTGTCTTGAGTTACGCCCCTTAATACCAACTTAAAAATCATAAAATAAAACAAAGTAATTAATAATTATTTGATAATTAAATAATATATTAAATGTAAATATGTAAATATATGAATGGATAATCCCCATAGAGGTGATGTGTATATAATCCCTTGAAATCCTTGAGGTTATACCCAATCTGAAGGTGGGAAAAGGATTATGTGTTGTAAACTATCACACTAGTTTTCATCTAGGGATCATTCAAATTCATTGGCTACCCTGGGATTCATGGAAAATGTAATGTGGTTTTAACCCCTATATAGGGAAACATAACTTGGGTTGTTGTGGTAGAAGAAAGTTATTGTCCCCCACTTTTTCCACAATTTTTTTCGGATTTATATTCATTGACACCAAATTACTTCAATAATGATAATGCATTAACATTTTTATCATAGGAGGAGTAAGTAAACAATATGAGTAAAATAACATTAAATCAATATGAATTTAAATATAAATTTTCCGCCCCAATCAAATTAATTTGGTTCTCTATATCTTCAGGCAATGACATTGGGAACTCTTCTTAATTAACTCCCTATAAAAAATGTTCAAAGGTATTGGGGATCCACATATGTATCACTGTAGGCGAATTGACTTGTTTTTTTCAAATAGTGAGAGATATAATGGTATTTATGGTTCTTCATTCAATATGGGAGGATAATTTTTGATGTTAATTTTTATAAAGCTGCTCCAGTATGAATTCAAAAACTATTTATAGCCTATATATGTATTAGGATGGAAGTATACTATAAATATTTGTCCTAGAAATAGTAGAGTGTGTTTCAATAGTGGAACTTCATATTATTCTTTCTTGGAATCTATTGGTTATTCAAATTGGAAAGTTAGCGGGGAAATCACTTCCCCCACATTTTCTTATTCTTGTAGCTCTAGTGATAGTTCATTTATTCTTGAAGGTACTCATCTATCATTGTCAATTTATTTTCGTAGCCCATGAATCCCTTCACTAATTTCATGAATCTTGTAATTACTTGAAACATGAGTTTATTTTTCTTTCACTTTTGAGTAATAGTCCATGCCTAATATTATTCTTCTTGAAAATTCATCAAGATTATATGTATAAATCTCGTTTTTTTATAAAAAATTTAAATTTTTACTATTAGTCAAGGAGATAATGAATGATTGACTTTAATATTTAACAAAGATTTTAAATATTTGACACATGTATTGAGGTTTATGAAAAAATAGACTTTGTAATACTCATAGTGCAGTATAGTGGATGGAGCGGGTCATCTATCAAGGATCCTATTTTAGATCACTCAATGTACCTTTTCAATTATTATATTTCTTATATTTTTAATATATGGAAATAAATGGAAATGGCAGTGTGAAGTGTAACGACCCAAACACCAGTAGCTCGAAGCGAGTGACTTACTTTATTACATTGGCATAAGATATAAGAAATCACATCCCAAAGGGCCAACAATTTTAGTAGTCTTGGTAAAATATATTATGTATATAACACCCGTTTTACATTGGGAATAGAAAATAAAACATAATAAAATATTTAATAAACTATATCCTTAAAAACTCATTTAAAGACCTATTCTTCATAACTTGGGGAAAGGAAAAAAAATATGGGTGAGCTCAAACACTGAGTATGAGTCAAATATAGTGGAATATATCTTTAATAAATAAGAATGATAAATTATGAAAGGTAAATATCTAAGAACATATACCATTAGTCAATAACTTGAGAATAGTATGGAAAAAATAGAAGATGATCAAATAATTCCTTATAAATAATCACATGATCTTAGAACATGACCATGGATAATCTAACTAATTGATTTATCACATGTATTAACAATAATGATGGAATTCGTAATTTTGAAAATTTTAAAAATAAATATATATCATCTAGATAGTTACTATAAACAGGTATCCTTTTTTCAATTTATGTCTGTTTGTAGAAACCTTTTTGATTTGTGTTAAGACCTTTCATAAGACACTACTCTCAAGATGAATCCTCCAGATATTTTAAAACTAATTGGAAACAGTCACGAATGGATTTTCCCAAATAAATTCATCCCATAAGAATAACAATGAATCTTGGGGATTTTCTATATACCGTTCCCACCCTTTCTTTCATGTTTAATGCATTCCTCACATGAATAAATAATATAACTGAATAAACAATCCTTAACAAAATCAATAACTAGTCATATGATCCATCAATACTTATATAGTAAAAATTACCATAAATCGTTCAAAAAAGTATTGAAGGTGTTATCAAAAGATATAAATATCAATTAAGTACTTGATTCAAAAAATGATGTTGACATAGCTGAAAATCTTTTGAATGAGATCATTGAAAAATTATTGAGTAAAATAATCTTTAAACATTTTGAAGTGTCCCATACCACTTCAAAACATTTAAATCATAAGATAAGACCCATGAAAGTATAACAATAAATGGGAAATATAATATCACGAGAATAAAGATATTGATGACATAAAATGTTAATGGAGGAATATATACACCTCATAAAATTATATTAGTGTATAACATGAAAAATATCTCAAAGAAGGAAAATTATGACAAAATCTATTACCATAGTTGTAACCTTGAAAACGTACACCCCACAAAAGAGAGATAATAAAATTTATATGTAAATAGACATCTATTTAAGAATAATAAACTTAAAATACATTTAATCTCATTATATAAACTATAAAACAAAAAATAATTGGTTAATAAGTCATATATCTCATTGAAGTAAAATTTTGTCGAGAGAACCCTCACCTCATGATTATATTTAGTGGGGCATACTTTAACCTATATTATAATGGTTTAAAGAATTTTATTAACTCATTTATGAAATATATTAATATTTATAATACCTTTTGTGTTTATTTTACAACATTTTAGGAAAAATTCATTAATAATTTTTCATAATTTTCGTGGTTTTAGATGAATTCATTTCATGGTTTCATGATCAGATTATTTTTGTAGAATTATGGATGTTGTTGTAAAATGAGATTAAAACTGTAGAATTTGAATGAAATAGTTTTAATTTACATCCAAAAGTAATAATTGTCCCATATGTCTTTTTTATTTTATTCATGAGGATGATTAATTAGTTAAAATGTTATTGATAAATGTTTAGTTTTTTTGGCATTTTTTCCAAACACCAGGAACTATTTTCATTTTATTTACTATTATGAGTATATAATAGTTATCTAGAATTAAATTTTTTTTAATATACATATTAAAATATTATTTAACCATAAATTTTTTTTATAACAATACATTAATGTTGTAATGGAAAAAAAACAAAAAACACTATTCATAGAGGTTATTAAATGACATAATTTGGACAATAGATTCATTTATTTGAATAAGAGAAGTTAATAACAGGGGTGTATAAATGATATTACATAAGGAAGTAACATTCCAGAATTTATATTATTATTTCATTATTATTTTTTTATGTATTAAATATATGAAGATAATGTAGATTAAGAAAGGAAAATAAGAGATTTGCTTTTAGAAAATCACGTCTTGAATATCTCCTCCTTAGAGGATCCATTAAAGAACTTTGATATCATATTTTGGTGATAACATAAGAACTTCGAAAAGGGTATAGTGAGTGGTAGAGGTTTCAATATACATTTTCGGCGATTCAAGGATTTTTGGTCAAAATGGGGTGGTATTTATACTTTAGGAGAGGTGGGTTTAACAGATTAAATAATGATTATTTTATGTTTAAATCCTACCACATTGAGGTGAAATTAATTTACACAAATTTTGTAGATAATTAATGAAATAACGGATATTTTAGGTCATTAAATATCTCAACACCCAATTTTTTTTAGGTATTTTAAGCCTTTCCCAATTAACATTAACCATTTTCATTATTTTACATATACCGCGGAAAATAATTTGTTACCATGATATTTTTTTTATTTATAAAAATAAAAATGAACTTAAAACCTAATTTTTACCTTTTTATTCTAAATATTTGATCCATTTTACCAAATTAAATTCACAAAATTGAAAAAATTATATTTAAAATTAATTCCGTAGATGTTATAGGAAAGCAGGTTTTTAAAGTGAAAGATCAAAAAGTTTGAAATGTTTTTATATACAAATTCAATGTGATATCAATTATAATGAACTAAATTGGTTTTATTTATTTATAATTAAACTAATTAAAATTCATAACCAATTTTAAAAAAAAATTAATTATTTAAACAATCTAAAAGAGAAAAATTATGGAATTAAAATTCAATATTTTTCACAATTCTTCAAAAATTGAAACTTCACTGAAAAATAACAATATTTCACCCTAAGATAATTTTTATGTCAATATTTCAAAAATAAAATTTATTTTTTCAAATAAAACTTATGAATTTTTCAAAATTTATATTTCAAATTGGTGCACCATCAAAACGCGTCAAAACTATATTTATAAGAATATTGCTTTTATGATTAAAATTCAATTTATTATTATCTTAAGATTATCAAACATATTGAATTAATTTAAAAACATTTTATTGATTATATAAAATATAATATACAATTAATATATTTCACTAATAGATTATAATTTAATTTATTAAGATAAAATGTCATTATGGACATAAAAATGGGTTTTTTATAAAAACACGTACTTTATGTTCAATTGGTTTTCCTTTTCTATTTATAATTTATTGGTAAGAAATAAATTAATTTTATAGACATGCGTAAACTATATTTTCATAATTTTGTTAATCTATTTCATTCCCTTCATGATAAAGAATAAGTGATAACTATAACTATTAAATAATAATATTTTATATTTTGTTTAAGGTAGGTGTTCTATGTAACATAAGCTATTGAAGAAACTGAATTTATTTAAGAAGAGACATACCATAAAATATTATGGTGTTATATTATTCCCTACTTAAATAAACTTTATCCTTAGAATTTAAAATTTTACTTCTAAAATCGAAGTTTGATACTTAAAAATTCCTTTTCGGGAAACCCAAATAATAAATAGGGTTAATCAAGCATCCCCTCAATAATAGGGAAAGAGAAATGTGAAGGTCACTAAAAATACGGATTTTGAATAGGATAACATTAGTGGGAAAGGGAAATTGGGACATGAAAGGGAAATATAACTTTCAAGTTCTGAAGGAGAATTATATAGGGCATGATTATTATAAATTTAACCCTAAAAAACAAAAAATATTGTGATCGATTAAAATACCATTGATTTCTTAGTAAGAGAAGTAAATGGATAACATTTTTGTTCTAAAGTCCATTTTCCTAGAGTTGATGAAATATTTTACTATCCAGATAAAGATTATATAAAATAAAATTACTTGATTACTTTCCATGCCATATGTATATTCTCATCCTTTGGATGGGCTTCTATCTACTTTCAATTCATCCCGTACAACAAGAAATGAATTTTTAAGATTAATGTTTTTATGACTAAATCACATTAATGGATCATAATATCCACAAGTCATTCCTTAGGACATTAAATGTTTAATGAAACCAAAATGGTTAGAATAAAATGTCCAATAAATCATACTTTAACCTTAAATAATAATATCCAATGTTTTAATTAATCCATTACATTAGTAGATGATTTTAAGACACATTTAAATTTGTCAACAGAAATTTAGAGACAAACAAATTAGTAGTAAAGTCACCAAATTTGAAAAATAAACATAACATTATATTATAATGACAAAATAATATAACTCTTAAGGTCACATAGAAAATATATGAATACCTTCATCAACTTAAAAACTTAATGAATTCAAGTATGATTCCAAAAATAGGATCTCAGGTTGTTGGATATATTATTTAAATCCAATCATGTAGTAAACCCAACATAAACCACAAAACAATTAATCACTTTATGGTCACCAACACTATAACATAAATATATATTTATAATTATTATCTCAACATTAATAACATATAAAGGATTATCCTTCCTCAAAAATTTGTTTTTTAAAAGACCAAATTGCAATAAAATTACTTCTCTTGGTTATTGGTACTATTACTCACATGCATAAAAATCCTTTATGTATAAGTATTGTATTAAAATATCTATATTTATTATGATTATTATAAATAGTTAAATAATTTTACAACATAATTCTTTTATACAAATAGTCGGGATCTTTAGTAATTCCACTTCATTCTTAAACAATTATCATTGATTAATTCCTCCTTCCTATCTTATACCATTTTGAGTTTCTTCATCGTCAACTTTAAAACTATTTCTCATATGACCATACAAATTACCTTAATTATTCCCACCCCTGTGAAATATATTTTTATAGTGATCATAATATCCATATTTAAAACATTCAACCAACGATAATACCCAAGGGAGACCATTATTCTAAATTTTTCATTTTTATTTAGAAATTACTTGCTTTATATCCTTCATTAAACCCCGAAAACATCTTCATATTTCATTAAGAATTTAACATGGGTGTTTATTATCAAATTCTCCGCATTTTTTAGAACATTGATCATTAACCGTGCTCCTTCTATATCCATCCATTGACTGATACCAAAATCACAATTTGAGAAACAGTAATCATATTGAGAAATCACATAGTGATGAATAAAAATTTATATGATGTCTAAATCATGAAACTTTCTCAATATTTGAATCCTTATTTTTAACCAATGTTATTTATTTTCATTAAAAAATTAAGAATTTATTATCCCATACTTATAATTATCCCCAAATTTTGGTATACAATTATGTTTTCTAATCCATGATTTCATATATCGTGTTACAAGGATTCTACTAAACTTTCTTTGATACCAAGTGTAACGACCTAGTCTCTAGTATCCTAGAGATGATTCCTTAATTTATTAAATTAGAATAACATACATGAAATCCCATTCCATGGGACCAAATAGTTTTTTTAGCCTCGGTAAACTAGATTATAGACATGAAACCAATTTTACATTAGGAATAGAAAATAAATCATAATAAAAAAGATAATAAACAGTATCCTTGAAAATGCATTCAATGTTCTCTGCTTCATGACCTTGGGAAATTAAAAAAGGAGTGAGTTCAAATGATTAGAAAGGATTAAATAATTTGGAATATATTTTAAATAAATAATAATAATCAATATGGAAAGGTAAATAACTGATCATAGATTCCATTAATCAATATTTTTAGAATAATATGGAAAAAATAAAAGAATATCAAATAAGGAAATATAAATAAACCCATAATCAAGGAACTTAAACATAGATATAATAAATAACTGATTAATAACATGGAATAATAGTAATGATGGAATTCATAATTTTGAACTTCTGAACTATCAAGATATATCATCCAGATAGTTATTGTCAAAATCAATCCTCATTCCAGTTTAAGTCTATGGGAAGAAATCTAACTGATTTGAGTCAATAACTTTTAAAGTACATTACTTTCCAGATAAATCTTCTAGATAGTTTAAAACTTATTGAAATTTTTTTGAAGGGTTTGTCTGTGACATCCCATCTTTTTATTACATAAACATTTCATTACATTATACAAAACAGAGGATCTTGTAAAGTTTAGTTTATTAGAAACAAGGTATGTAATACAAGAAAACATAAAACATTAATTTAAAAAACGGTAAAGGTTTATTCATCAGTTAATCGCATTTTACATTACTTAATATTATAACTCAGGGACATACATCAAAGGAAATGGTGAGCATAAGGTCCAGTTAGGTAATACGAATGGGAAATAGTTTACCAGTGCTCTTGAAGAATATCAATTATAACATAATGAAATTCATTAAGGATTGAGGTAGATCATAATAAAAATAACCTAAATCATAACTTGTAAATGTGTCTACAATATTCAAATGTGTCATTAATAAGCATATCACCAAGGTTTTTCATCTAGGTTTCATAAAAATTAACAAGGATTTTCACAAAGGTATCATAAATTATATCATCTATATAGATTGAATTCTGTACCCAATGCATTGGAGAAATACCCGGGTTCACCCTAAATATGTATTAATTTCATGGGATACACATATATCATAATAAAAAATTTCATAAGTGACCCATAGAGAATAAAAGAAACAGGTTTCATTTCAAAATCATGGCATTTGAAAAGTAATTACAAACTTGACCATTATGTCATTTTCAACCCACATAAATGGATTTCGGGTTTCATGTATGCTAATCACAAGAAAACATAAATAATTTATACATATATTTTAATAACCTAGAAATTAAATTTTATTGGTTATTCCAAAATTCAAATTAAAAGGGAATATCTTTAATAGAAGAGAGAAATTTTGAGAAGTAAAATTTGGCAGTATAATGGGTATAAAACATGGTGTTAGAAAATTGTAAAATGAGAGGGTACATGGGTATACAATTGATAAATTATAATTTTTCAATAAGGGAATGAATAAAAATGAAATAATATAGAGTAATCATAACATTCATATGACATATACACAAATAAATTCCTTAAAAGAAGAGAAAAGAAAGATATTTACATTACATTGAAGAGTAACTCCTAAAACTTGAGGATTGGAACCCTATGGGCTGAATGAAACCTTGGGTGGTAAACATATCATATATTCATAGAGGATAAATTATATGTTACTCTGAATGGACAAATTAGTGGGTATTTATAGAAAAATTTGAGGATATATTTATTGATTTCCATATATATGCCTCAGAAATCTAGTATGTGGAAAATGAAAAACTATAGTCTTGAGCACGATATTTTCTGATTGTTTTAAACACTTTGGACATATTTTATATTATTTTAATAAACACGAGTCAACAATAATTTTATATTACTTATTTTATAATGTAAATGTAATGTTCCCACAAAAATAATGTTTTTAATGTTAAAGTTTCCATTTTAGAATTTGGAAATTAAATTACAGGTTTGAAAAATGAAAAAAATCAATTAAATTACATGATATTAACAAAATAAATGATTTTAGGTCACGAATTGGGGTCAATGTTTTATGACATAATTATGAAATAATTATGAAGTCATTAAACATACCAAAAACTCAAACTATAGTCTTACTATTCTTGAAAAAATAAAATATTTTATAAAATTATTATAAATCCACCATAACATGATATTGTTCTGATAATTAAAAAAATTATATTTATTTTATCTGAATAATTCTATAAATATTATAATTATATCTCTTAAATATAAATATACCTATTTATTAAAAATAATATTGGATTGAAAATTCATAGTAAAATTTCCAACACATGAAAAAAAAATTATTTATCATCTATTTTCAAATAAGATTATTTTATCAAACTATTTCATTAAAATAATTACTATTCATAATATCATAGTTTATTATATATATTTATATATTTTCCAAAAGGTATAATTTTTTTCCATCAAATCAATTTATCAAATTATAACTCAATTTTATTGAGGAAAAATATTCTTAAAACAGAATTAATAGAATAATAATTTTATTTATAAAATGGAATTAATCATTACGTAACTATGGACTTAACACATAACCCCTTATAACACCCACATATGACCTAAGGTAAAGGTGTGTGATGATGATAAATTTATGGGGTGGCTTAACTAACATCACTCGAGTGATAATTTCCACTAACTTGAAATTATCCCAAAGGTGATTCCACTCTAGATTTACTTGTTGAAGCATGGATTGGGTTGAGTCAAGAGAGAACCCTAGTGATGAAACCTCCTTCCTATGTTCTGATAGATGGGCTTTAAATTGAATGACTCTTCTAGTTGAGGCAATGAACTATTCTTTCTAAATCAATTTTCCTTTGTCAAAATTTACTTACAAACTCAAATGATAACGATAAAATCATTATCAAGAGTATAATTCTAAAAATTCATATTGACCAATGGTTATAATTGAACAAAAATCATATAATGTTTCAATATATATGATCAAATTTCTTTTTATATCTACTACATTAAAAACTATAAAGTTTTTTTGGGAATAATATAACATAACACACATTTTTAGGAAACATTATCATTGAAAAAGTATGGGTCATTACATTCTTCTCCCCTCAAGAAATTTATTCCGTGAAATTTCAGTTGGTTCTATTAGATGAGAAAAATTTGTGGGTAATTCTGTCTCATTTCCTCCTTTTTCCCTCATTGCTTCTCCATGAATATGGTTCTTCCACAACACATTGAAGAGGGGGTAGTAATGTTATGTTAGACATTATCTCTATGATCCAAGATCTCTTCCATCTACTGCTCATAATAGAGTCCATATTCCAATTGTAAAGACTTAGGATTTAGTATATGTACAGGGTCAAGTATGTACTTCCTCTAGAGAGATATGTGGAATACATCATGAACTTTAGTTAGATTTGTTGGATGTTCTAGCTAATATGAAACAACTCCTATGTGAAGAAGGATTTCATAGGGTCAAATGTACATGGGGAAATGATTCCCTTTCTTCCCAAACTACATGACTCTCTTCCAAGGTGATATTAAAAGGCTATATTTTCCCCAAACATCAAACTCCAAATCCCTTCGATGGTTGTCAGGATAGCTCTTTTATTAAAACTGAGAAACCTTTATGTGTGGTCCGATATAATGAGCCTTTTCCATCATCTATTTTACAAGATCATTCCCAAAAATCATTCTACCACTAACTTCATACCAAAAATTATTATTTATACATCACATCCCATATAGAGCTTCACAGGCATCCATTTTTATACTCAAATGGAACATATTATTGTATGAGAACTCAACTAATGGGATATACTGATCCCATCAACCATTAAATTCCATTGAGTATATCCTCAACATGACCCAAATTGTTTGAATAGTCTTTTCAGATAGTCCATTTGTTTTGGGGTGATAATTCGTACTGAAATTCATTTTAGTACTCAGATAATGTTAAATACTTCTCTAGATTTATTATGTGAACCATGGATCATGATCAGAAATGATATGAAGTGGTACCCCATATAACCACACCACTTAAATTTTGTAAATCTTGGAATGTTTGTCATGATACAAATATTCATAAATAGATATTAAATAGTAATTCTTGGTGAGAAGATACACTATAATCCATACCGCATTGCTTCATTTGGATGTTCTTGGGAGAGTAGTGGAAATGACCATAGGGATATTATCCCACTTCAATGATGGTATGTGTGGTGGTTGAAATACACATTTAAGAAGTTATATATGTACCTTAATTTATTGAAACACCAAGAACCTTGTAGTGTAGTTGGGAATCTCCAATTTCATGTTAACCCACGAATACTGATCACAATGGCCCTTAAAATTTTTGTGCTTCTAAGATGTATAGAGTTAATAGAGCTATGGGATTTTCCTATCAGCTTATTATTTATTTCTAGAATATATGCAGCACATAGAATTTTGTGAAATTTTATTTCAACTTATTGATCAATATAGAACTTTCGAAACATCCCATTATTCAAAGCCTCTATGTTATTCTATAACAGTGGATATTCCAATCGAGATTTCTTGATCTTTTATAGTAATTATTTCTTAGAAATATTTGTGGATGGGTCTGATGATGTCCCTTCCCTTACGATTCTTATGACTTATTTCACTAGGTCCTTGATAAAAGGATATCCTTGAGTCCTCATCATTTTCAAAATAATAGGTTCATTCCTACTTAATACATCAGTGACTTTGTTTTTTCTTTCTAGATGATAATGAAATGAGAAAACATAGTCTTTATGAAGTTTGAACCATCTCCTAAATCTCATGTTCAATTCATTTTGTGTAAAAATATACTTCAAACTTTTTTGGTATATGTATATATCACATTTCTCTCCATAAAGATAGTTCCTACCTAACTTTAGTATAAAAACAACTACATATAGCTTCAGGATATACGTTGGATAATTCTGATCAGGGGGCTTCAATTCTCGAGATAAATAAGTAATCACCTTATCATTTTGCATGAGGAATCACCCAATCCCTTTTAAAAATGTATATTTAAAAATAATGAATCCTTATCTGATATAGGGTAGTGCTAACATGGGTGCAATAACAAATCTATTCTCTAGATCTTGTATACATTCTTCACACTCCTTTATCCAGATAAACTTGGACCCTTTTCAAGTTAACATTGTTAGTGGATTATAAATTCATGAAATGTTTTTCTAAACCCTCCTATGATATCATGCTAAACTAAGGGAACTTCGAATCCCAATTACTATTATAGGATGTGGAATATCATCCAAAACCATTATATTGGTAGGGTGAACTAAGATTCTTTCACTGCATACAATGTTCTCCAAGAAAGAATCTTCTTTGAACGAAAATTCACATTTTATAAACACTAAAAATATCCTAACCTTTTTAGAGTTTTCAATATAACCCTTAGATGATCCTCATGCTCTTTAAGACATTTAAAATATAATTTAATATCATCAACAAAACTACCAAAAAGTTATCAAGATAGTATTTAAATACGTTATTTATCAAATAAATTAACATAGCAAGAGGTTTAGTCAAGTTGAAGGGCATAAGAACAAACTCTAAATCCCATATTTTAATTAGAAGGAAGTATTTAGAATATCGTCTTGATTAACCATCAATTGATGATAAGCAGGATGAAGATAAATCATTATGAATAATGGATCCCCATAAAGTTGGTAAAATAAATCATTAATCCTTGTAAGGGGTTACATTTTCATCACTGTGACCCCGTTAAGTTTTCTATAATCATTGAATAGATTAATTGTTCCATTCTTATTCTTCACAAAGAGAATAGGTTCTCACTAAGGAGGCACACTTGGTCAGATAAAACCCTTCTACAAATAATCGTGTAGTTGTTTCTTTAATTCATCCAACTTTACATTTTACATTATATATAAGGTATTGATATTATCTTGGATCAAAGAATATGTTCAATAGATAAATCAACCTCTCTTTAAAGGGGAGGCCTAGGTACTCCTTAAGAAATACGTCAATGTATTCATGATTGATGGGGAAATTTTATATTTGTATTCTTTCATTTCCTTTTACATATTCACCATTCATTTTCATAAACAAGGATATGAGAGGTGGTTATAGACAATGATTAGGGTTTTATATCTCTTATTTGAAAAATATATATTAGTTTTTAGTTCAAGACTAATAATATTTCCTTTCTTATGCAGTTCATCTTTGTATTATACTTTGAGAGATAGTTTATCCCTAGTATAGTGTTGAATTCCAGCATGGTAATGACTACTAGATTTACGATGAGATTATTCTCTCTAAAGTTTATACTAGAGTTTTTATACACTACTGATTCTTGGATAATCCTCATTGAGTCTTAAAAGATAACTTTACGTCTAGAAGTTTAGGGTTTGAATACATATTATTTGAAAACTTATAGGAAAAAAAGAATGCACATAGCCAAAATAAAACAAAGTAATTGCTATATTTGTGATAGAAATGAGAGTATATTCCTCAACATCATTTGGAGCCACTACTTTAGTTGTTGTGATTGAAAATTCCTAACCTTTCTCCCTTATCTTATGCCTGGGTTGATGGTTATTCCACTCAATTACATTCTAATTTGAATAGGGATTGGAAAAGTACCCAAGATATCCACACATGAAAAATTAGACTTTTGTATGGGTTGGTAATATATTTTCTTTGTTTTTAGTGTTGATTAGTTGAGGCTTAAACTTACTACAACAGTTGTAAGTAATATGGAATTTTGTTTTACCCTTGAAACATTTCCCACTCCTGATCAAGAAGTTCCCTGAATACTTATTTCTATATTTTTTATATTGGGAGTTAAATATATTCTCTTCCTCTTCCATGATAGAAGATCCTACCTAATCTGGGATCCCTTGATCAATTATTTTCATTGCATCTCCCCGAACAATAGTTCAACCTTCATAGAACTTCTCACTACCTCTTCATAAATATCATACTCTCGATTGGCTATATTATTCTATATATGGAGTCATATTCCATCAAAGAATATATCAACCTATATATAAGAATCCCTAATAATTCTAGAGGTGTAGTGATAAAGTCTTGTAAATTTCATCTCATAGCTTGCCACATATTCATCTTCCTTCTACTTTAGCTCTATGAATTCCTTCTCCATTTTCATTCGCATTGAAAGTGGGTAATAATTTTTGAAAAAGATTCCTCTGAATTATTCTAACTTTATAATATCAATATCACTTATTGGTTTTGTGTATTTTAACTAGTGTCAACTACTTATCAACATATCCCTCTAAGAAGTACACGACCAATGTGACTTTCTATTTCTCTAAACAACAAAGTTCAGAAAATTTATCTTCTATAAATCTTATCCATTGTTCAAAATTCAATGGGTAGGTTGATCCGCTAAAAATGGTGGTCATTGACACGTAAAGGTCTGAGTGGAAAGTTGTTCCTTTATAGGTGAATACTATCTCTCATCCTGATTCATGTTTTTGTTTATAACTAGAGACAGATGATATATCATCCTCATGTATTTTTCCATTCCATATTCCATTAGAGCGCTATCAACGCATGGTTTGTTTCTCTCATAATTTACATGGTTCCTCCCATTTACATTAATTTTACAAAAGAGGGAAACTTAGTGAGAAATGAGTTTATTTTATGAATTTTATAATTCTAAAGTAATTTTATGCTTTAAAAAATCATTATTAAATATGTTATTCATTAACAACAATTAAAATTTAAATAAATCCTTCACAATGGTTCATAAAAATCTTATAATTAGCAAAAAATATCCCCCATGACTGTCAAAAAAATTGTTTAAAAAGTCCAATCTTTGTGAATCGGTTCTCGTTTGAGTCATGCTCAATGTATTGTTTTCATGTTTTAGCACTATATACATCTGTGTTAGAGCCACATCCACTTCTTCATATCAAGATATGGATTTATTTTCTCAAAATCCCTTTAATTAATACATCACCAAAGCACCAATATATTTTCATTTATGTTAACTTCTCCCTAGGGTTCTTCCCAAATCATTTAAATCTTAATTTCTAAAAAATAACTAAACCATAATTTGATACCAACTATGGAATCCTGCGTTTTTTATTACATGAACATTTCATTACATTTTACAAAATAGAGGATCTTTTAAAGTATAGGTTCTTGGAAACATAGAACATAATACATGAAAACATAAAATCTTCTTATAAACAATGAGAAATAATTATTAATTGGTTCAACATAATTAATTTTACTTCATCTCAAAACCTGAGGATATACATCAAATGAAAGGGTGAGCATATGACCTAATAAGGGAATAAGAATGAGACAATTTTTACAAGTGATCTTGAAGAATATCAATTAGGGTATGAGGAATATCATTATGAATTGTGAAATATCAAAATTAAAAGAACATAAACCATAAATTTTAAATGTGTATTTGCAATTTAAATGAGACAACATATCACCAAGCTTTATCACAGAGGTGTCATAAAAATTTACAAGTTTGGTCACCAAGGTATCATAAAATATACCATCTCTAGAGATAAAATTATTTACCGAAGTCATTGGAGAACTATAAACGTTCACCATTAATATTTCATAATTTCATTTTATCCACATAGATCATAATAATTTTTTTTTATAAATATCCCATGGAGAATAAAATAAATTGGTTTAATATCAAAAGCCTGGCTTTTCGAATGTGCTTAAAAACGTGATCATTATGTCATTTTGAATTGAAAAAATGGGATTGCGGGTTTCATTTATGTTAGTAACATAAAAAAATAAACAATTTATACATTTAGTCGAATAAACGTTTAAAATAAATAGGTTTGGGTATTGAAATAATAATGTGAAATAAAATTTCTTTAGGAGAAGAATGAAATTTTGAGAAGTAAAATTCTACAACATAACAGGTATAAAATGTGGTTTTATAAAAGGGTAAAATGATAAGGTAGATTGGTCTCCCATTTATAAAACATAATTTTTAAGTATAGGAATGAATAAAAAAAATAATAGGTAACTAATATAAAATTAATAATACATAAATAAAAATAAGTTCTTGAAACAAATGCAAAATAAGGATATTTCCCTTACCATGAAGAGTAACTCCTAAAACACGAGGATTTGGACCTTGGGTGATTAATGACGCCTTGGGAGGAATAAATGGTTGGTTAATCTATCATATATTTATGGATTATGAATTCTTATTGAATGTAAGTGGATAAATGGGTGGGGATTTATAGAAAAAGTTGAAGATTTTTTTATTAATTTCCAAATATATGCCTTGGAATCATAGGTTGTGGAAAATGAAAAAACATGGGATTGAACATGGTATTTCAACATGGTTTTGGAAAATTAGGTTATATTTTATGTTATTTTAATCCACAGGTTTCAATAAAGATTTCATATTACTTTCTTTATCCGGGAAATTTAAGGTTTCCAACAAAACATTTTTTAATGTTAATGTTTCCATTTTAGACATTGGAATGGAAATTATAGGTTTGGAAATTGATTAAAATCTATTAAAATACTTGATATTAATAAAATAACATATTTTAGGTCATTTAGTTTGGTTAATTATTTTTTTCATCATTATGACATAATTATGAATTCATTAAACATACCGAAAAACTCAAACTGCATTTTTACTATTCATAAAAAATAATGTATTTTAAAAAACTTTCATAAATTCACACTAACATAATTTTTGAATGATGACTTAGAAATAGTATTTATTTAATCAAAATAATTCTATAAATATGATATTTCTAAATTTAAAATATAAAAATAATTTTTTAATAAAAATAATAACAGATTGAAAATGCATTTTAAAATATCTGACAATTGAAAAAAATTGTTTTATCATTTATATTTAAATAAGAGTGTTTTATAAAAATATTTAAATTAAAATATTTATCATTCATAATATATTATTTTATTATAAATATATATACCTTTTCAAAAAAGTACAATTTCTTTATGAAAAATCAATTTATCATACTCCATCTCAATTTTATTAAGGAGAAATATTTTCAAAAATAATTTGATAAAAATTTTATTTATACAATGGAATTAATAATTACATGACTAGGGACTTGAAACAAAACCACTTATTAAATCTACATAATACCAAAGGGTAAGGTGTGCGATGGTGATGGATTCATGGGGCAGCTTAACTGACATTTCCCAAGTGGAAGTTTTCCTTACCTTAAACTTATCCCTTATGTGATTTCAATCTAGATTTACTTGTTAAAGCTTGGATTGGGATAGGTAAAGAGAGAACCCCAGTGATGATACCTACCTCCCATGTTATGACATATGGGAATCAAATGGAATGACTCTACTGGTTTAGGACATCAACTCATATATCCATATCAATTTTCCTTTATCTAAATTTTACTTATAAACTCTTATGATAATGTTAAAATTATTATCAAGAGTTTGATTCCCAATAGTCATAGTGACCAATGGTCATAATTAACCAATATTCATATAATGGTAGAATGTATAAGGTTAAATTTTCCTTTATATCCACTTCATTAAAAAAATGGTTTTGTGGTGAATAATATAGCATAACACACATATTTAAGAAAAAACTATCATTCAAAAATATGGGTCATTAAATTATCTCCTAATTAATTAATCGCATGAGAATACTGATGCATCAGGGGGGTTCTATATCTGATCACCACTAGTTCCTTCATGTCTGATGCATTCCTCACATGGATAAATAATATAATTGTAAGAACCCTGGTTATTGTATGAAGTACTGATTCTTTTTATTTTTTAAAAAGTTGGTTTATAGAATAAAATGAATACCCATTGAAATTATAGGGGTATTGGAGGTGTCCGGGACTTGTTTAGATCTTCAAACCCATATTTTTTTTGAAGAAAGGAAATTTATATGGTTAATAGACAAAAACCGTGTGAGATAGGCTGCACGGTCTGAATAACTATGGGAAGCCTGAAGAGAGGGATAGAGGAGATTACATGATTTGTCAAACCATACAGATGGAGGTTCCTACCCATGCGAGGAACCTAACGTTTTTAGTAGAACCAAATTTCATAGTTTGTGCACGGTTAGTAAAATTGTGCACAATGGCCATGCGAGGTGCCCCACTTTATAGTTGTGGGAAAATTATTCATGCATGATTTGGCCAATGAGGTTGTCAAACAGTACACACTAGGAATTATTTGGGAAATTATTATTTTTACCTTATTAAATCTTATAACCTAAATTCTATTTTCTTTTCCTCCTCCATTGGTAGTGGAATGTGTGGGAGAGCTCTATTAAAGCTCAAAGGTAGTTTTTGATCCCTCTCCTCCATCCAAACTCATAATGAAATACTATCGGTCATGTTGGATCAATGTTAGCGAGTACTCGATTTTATTTGTGTCGTTATTTGTTCTTATAGGTTTCGATGAAGTTATTTAGGTGTAATATAATATGCCCTAATTTTTTCTTCTTCATCTTTTCTTCTTTTTGTCTTCTGATCTGAGTTGAAATAGGTGTTGATACTCGATGATCACTCTACTACGGACCTATGGTATGTGTTATATACTTTTTCCATTTGGTTTGGTGCTTTTTAAAGATATTGTTTGTTGATCCACTCACCAGACTTTATGGAATGGCTAAAAAATGACTTTGTTAATTGATTTAAATGATAGAGAACATGTTAGGGATGCCCTTTAGTTTCATTGATATGTGTTTTAGGTTGTTTCCCAAACCAAGGCAACCCATGGGTTATTACATGTGAATTTCCTATGGTTATGCCTTGTTGAACCCCACAGGGGGTGTGTTTTTGAGATTTCCATGCTAGAAGAATCCCATAATAAAATAAATTGAATTAAATTGATTATTGGGAGATTTTTTACCTTATTTTTCTATTGATGATTTGATTATTGGTTTATATGGAATTTAAATTTCTTGAGTAGATGATTTATAAATTGTGGAAATGATTGGGTAGACTCATGGAATAAATTTTTAATTGAATTTATTGATGTACAGAATGTGATTAATTGAATGGTAGTGTATTCCTTGGTTGGTACACATTGTGTCTTTATTCTATTAGATGCCATAAGAATTTCTCATATGGGTCGTAAATGTAGTTGTGTAAGAAATGGATAGATATTTCTCCTTGGTTATTTATTCCATGGGATTCCTTAGGCCTTGATACCCCTTGGATATGATTTTTTTCTCTCTATGGACATCATCCAGTGACATGCTTCTTGGACCCTAATTGAAGCTTGAATGAGTTTCCATCGAGGTGATCCTAAGACTCGATGATGATATCTTGGTATACTCTACCTTGGATCCAACCCCATGGGGTGTGACATTATTGATTATATGACATGACCATGGTAAATGTGACATGATTGCTTATACAGCTCGATTATGAATGTTATGCCACTTCTAGTTATATAAAAAGGTCACTATTATTGATATATAGGTTATAAAGAAAGTTCATGCTTGACATGATATGTATGGATTTTCTGTGGGTCCATGTTAGTTATTTATCATTTTTTATATCTACCATGTTATAAGATGTTGACCGTGTTTTTGAAGAAATATTATAGGGAAATACAATATCACTTGACATGTTCCATGAGAACTTTACTATTTACTACTGCTTACATGTTTTAATTTAATTCCTCTTTGGGTTGTTGTATTTTATAGAAAGTATTATTATAGAGATCTATGTGGTTACATACATGGATTACATCGCACAACCTATTTTCCCCATAATTGGGTACCCAAAGAATTTATTTGGATGTACGTATACACTAGAGAAACCACCCATAGTTTGATGATTGACTTTGTGCCATGCTTAGAAGCATGGGATAATGTGACCAAGTTGAGGCTCCTGATGCCATTAAGAGTTATTTATTTTTGGGATTTTTTGGAATTTTGATACATTTATTGTATTGTTATATTATATAGCTATTTTGCATGATTTTTAGAGACAAGTATCATCATCCTTATATATGATATGCCTTTTATCATTGATATATATTACTATAGTTTATCTATTTTTTGACTATTATACTACTTATTCTATTTGATTTTTATATCTATTCAACTATGTTACACTCTAATAACAATGGAATAGTCTCCCCACAGACACACCCTAGGCCCTTTCTGCTAGTAGGTAGCCTCTGAAATTCAAGGATATGTGCTGCAGGACACGTGGCCAACTGATCTCAAGGCACCGTAGAGTGGAATCTAGGTTAGAGATGTTATGAATTGGAATCAGAGGTTTATTTTTCTGGATTGTTATTAGAATAAAATAGACAGGCATAAAAAGGTATTGGAATTTGGTAATGAGCTGTGTCTAGGTATAGCTAACCCACGTGAACGAAAAAACCAAGTTTCTTCAATTGAAAATGTTCTATTTTATTTATTTTGGTTATTACAGTTGATTTTATTCCACCAATGGGTGATGCAATTCAATTACGATGTTATTATTGTTATGATTATGGGTTCTGTTTTGTTGAAACCTACTGAGATGAGGCTATTCCAACTCATGCATCATTTTAGTCAACTGTTATGAATCATATTCCCTGAATTATGCCTGGCCATATATGATGTGCTTCTTATTTTCATGATTTTATAATAGGTTTTAGGATAGATATACTATTTTTTGTGATATAATTCCATGCACAAAATTGAGAAACATGGTTGTTAATCTGATTTACTTCCATAATCTAATAAGTATTTTCTTGATTAGACTAAATTAGACACTCTGAGCATCTAATTATGGCACTTTGAGTCCAAGACCATGAATCACATGGACAGGAACGTGTTATGGGGTAGATTAAGTAGAATATTTGTTTTAGTTCATAATTAGTATAGGACCACATTGATTAGAAAGTGACATACAATTTGGTTAAACTATTTAAATGAAATGTGAAATGAATATGAAATGAATATGTAAATTGATTTTGATAAATAGAGAACATGGATTAGACCTGACATTTGAGTGGGAAAGAGGAAGTGTATCTAGTGAAATTTTTAACTATTTATATTAATATACAGTGATGGATTTCAGAGAAGGAGGTGTGATATGACCTTTTTATAAGAAGGTGTTGACCTTTTCTACACTTTTACATAGTTAACATTGATATCATTATTTTCTATGGAATGAGTTTGGAATTGTAGGGATATGTAACCACAAAGACCACTATTTTATGCCATGAGGGTGGAGAAGAACATGATCTAGAGGCAGTGGTCCATGGAATACTGGTGGATCCTTCTTTAGTGACAGTTGTGAAACCAATTGTTATTCTGGACATAAGTGCTAAGTCACAATTCCTTTAGGGGTTTTATCACATTATGCATACATTTTAGGGATCATTGGAACCTTCCATGTTTATGACTATGTTGATGTGTGTCTTCCTATAGAAGATTCATCCCATGATTTTAGGGATGGAAGTATACAGGCTTATGAGATATGGCTTGGAACTATACTATCAATCTTCGAGTATCTGGACATAACTCTTGAGGGGACATTGAAGAAAATGACCCATATGGTTTGAGGAGAAGAAAAGTGCTGGTGGGATGTTCTAAAATAGGATGACATGCTATGAGATATGGTTTGGGATGATTTCTAAACCATATTTAATGACTTATTTTACCCTGATACTTTGAGGGAATAATGGGTCTGTGAGTTCATGCATCTGGAGCAGGATGTGATGACAGTTATGGAGTACTTGGTACATTTTATAGAGATGAATACTTTTTCACCAATGTACCTTGATTATGACATATCGAGGGTGATTTGCTTCATGGAATATCTCTGACATTCTATTTTATCTCAAGTGAATGTGTTCATATTGACCTCTATTAATGAATTTGAAAATCATGCATTAATTATTGAGATAAACCTGGGGAAAGATAGGGGTATAGAGAAGAAACATGTAGTATCTCGACCCAGTAGTTCTATTTGAAGAAGTATGAAGTGAAATTTTGAGTCTTCTAGTGAGATGAGTACTATCCAAGCTATGAGTACTGGTAAATTAGTTTTCTATCATCAGTTTGGAATATAGGGTCACATGAAGAATTACTGAGTTCATAACCAAATTGAGTGATGAAAATATGGTAGGATGGTCTGCATGAATCATTTTTTTAGTAATTTCTCTTTAGAAGTGTGTGGTGGGGGATCAGCTCAGACCCTAGGTTTGAGATAAAATTTCACTACCCCCTCTCAGGTAGGGATTCGGAGTAGTATGGTTTGATCAGGATGAGGTGGTGGTTTTCCTATCCAAGGAAACTATACACTAGTAGTATTGAGAAAATAAAGTAGTCCTATTACAAGTAACGAGGTTGTATAATAGATCCTTGGTTCAATCCATATTTATTTTACATAGCCTACCCTATAGGAGTAGGGTGCTAAACCGTCTATGGTGAGACGTACAATCTTGGAAGCCTGAACTCCCGTAACTTCTCTTTTTGACAAATGTTCATCACACAGTTTTATATATTTAACTATTATAGAGAACCTTTGGTTCATGATTCAGTTTTTTGAGGGAGTTATAATGTTCGACACTCTATTAGGGATCAGAATATAAATTTTACACCAGTTTAAGGAGTTCCCCCTTGATATTGGTGGGTGACACTTTGTCTGGAATCTTTTTCCCCCAAGATGATCAGGTTTTATATCATACTTAGAATAGAAATTCTAGTAGCTTATCGAGCCTTCATTTATTTCCATCACCAGAGGGTGAACTTTAAATCACCATAGGACACAGTTTATGTTCAAAAGGGTGAATGGAACGTCTAGGTTAGCCAATATAGACTAGAGCATCATAGACTAGGTGGGATGACAACACATATTTCTATTTTATATCTGCATGATCAGGGTGTGTGTCAGGAAAAATTTCATTGAGTGTTTGAACATATTGGGGATTTCTTCTAAGATGAATATTCTAGTTTACCTTCTAAGATAGAGGCAGAGTGCTCCATCGATCTAGTTATAGGTGTTTTATTGGTATCCATTCTTCTATATAGGATGGATATGATAAAGTTTAATTATATTAAAATGAAGCTAGAGGATTTAGAGGAAAATGGGTTTATTCGACTTGTACTTATCCATGTGGTTCTCTAGTCCTTTTGTGAAAAACGAAAATTGTACCCTTAGTCTATCCATGGATTATATAAAATTGATCCAACTAATGGTTAAGAACCATTATACCATACTATGAATAGTTGAACTATTTGATAAGATTTAAAGAGATATGGTGTTCTCAAAAATTTATTTACATTCAGAATATCACTAGGTCTATGTTTGACCTGCAAACATACCTCAAAAAAGATTTCTTAGCTAGTATGGTCAATATTAGAATCTGGTTATGTCTTTTGGTCTCATGAGTGCATATAATATTTTCACGGTTCTTATTAAAGGAGTTTTACATCCTTATCTGGATTAATTTATAGTGTATTTCATGGAATAAATCTTTGTGCATTCTCACAATCGACATAATAATTAAAATCACCTTGATATCATTTTGGATAAACTAATAGAACACCAATTATATGCTAAGATCATAAAGTTACACTTATATATGAGTAAAATTAACTTCCAAGTTCATATTATATCCAATACGAAGGTATCAGTATACATAGGGAGGGTGAGAGTTGTGGTTTCCTGGGAGAAACCTAATAAAATATTTGAAATACAACATTTCTTGGGGATAGCTGGGTATTATAAGTGTTTCATACATGAGTTATCACACTCAGAAGCACTATTGACAAAATTCACTAATAAGGGTGTGGTTTTTTTATGAATAGAGAAATATGAGACATCATTTTAAGATAAGAAATTTAGACTTACTATAGCACCAGTTCTAATACTGCTAGAGTAGGGTAGGAGATATACTATGTATTGTGACACATTAGGTATCAGGATTTGAGTATTTCTTATGTAGGCAGATAAAGTTGTGGCACATAGGTCACTACAGTTGAGGAAACATGAGAGGAATTACATGATTCATGATCTTGAGTTAGCTGTAGTTATACATGTATTGCGCTATTGGAGAATTTACATACTTGGAGATCATTTTTTTTACACAGACCTGAAAAAATTCAATTACATAATTAAAGATCATGATATGAATCTAAGGAAGTGAAGGTGGGATGGATACCTTTATTCTTTTGACATAGAGCATGCCCATACACCTTGGAAGGTAAATGTAGAGGATGATTCACTAAGCAGGAGGAATCAGATAGAAGCAGTTTAGTAGTCTAGTTGCGGGTGACATATTTCGGATTTATTCACTTAGATGAACATAGATTAAAGTACAGTCCAGGGAAAATTTATATTTCATCCTTCACTATAACCTATAAAATTTTGGATAGAGTGAGGATGATATATCTATATGATTCAGGGTTCCTATTCTTATGAGAGAGTGTTTCTGGTGAGGACCCTCCTTCTGGTTTCGATGATACGTGAGGATAAGGTTATGCATATCTATGGTAGTGTATGGGTTCTAGTGGACATATGCATGGAACTAATGTGGGAATTTCATACTTTAGTTTTGGTAGTGCATCATGCAATCACAAAGATGTAGCATGACTAGTATCATCAATACTAGTGGTTAGGTATTAAATGTGAAGTATCCAATTGTGTTGATAGATTTTCCCCTATTAGTTTGTAAAGGAATAACACTAGTAACCATCTATACTTCTATAAAAACATCCCATTATCAAGTGGAAATGGTAGGAAATTACGATGGAATTTTTTACTAGGTTATTGATGTCACCAAGAGTTAGTGATGTCATTTGGGCTGTTGTTAATAGGTTCACAATGGTTTCACAGTTCCTACTAATCAAGGATACCTTCAATGTTGATGTGATTGGGAGGTTGTATATTCGTGAGGTAGTATAACCACACATGGTCTCATGCACAAGAATTTCAATTCTGTTAATCTATTTTATATCTTTTTATGGAAGAGTTTATCTAGGGAACTAGGTACATAGGTTCTTCTGAGCACATTATACCACCCTCATACTGATGGCCAGTAAAAGAGTATGATACTTGTTCTTGAGGACATGTTGTGAACATGTGTCCTGGATTTTGGGGGCTCTTGGAAGAGGTATATAGCCCTGGTTGAGTTATCATATAACAATAACTATTAGTTGATGATAAACATATCCCTATATGTAGTTTTGTATAGTATTCCATGTCAATCACCCATGTGCTGGTTAGAGGTAGGTGAAGCAGGTTTACTGGGACTGCAACTCATACAGTAGACTTTTAAGAAGGTTAAATTGATCAAAAAGTTGATGGCTACTGCATAGTCATAATAGATATCAAATGCCAATCATTATAGATGATATTCAGAGTTTGAGATAGTGGATCATGTGTTTTACGTGTTTCACTGAGGTTAGGACATAGAAAAATTAAGATACAAGCACTACTACAAATATGACCTTTATCAGTGCTAGAAAAGTACATTAATAGCGCAAAAAAACATTGTTAATCGAGGCAAAGATAAATGGGTTGTGGGGGGTCCCTTTTACCAGCGCTCAAAAAAGAGCTGATAAAGGCCCCTTTTATCAGTGCTAAAAAAAAGTGCTGATAAAAGCGTTCTTTTATCAGTTCTTTTTTGAGTGCTGATAAAAGGGTTCTTTTATGAGCGCTTTTCGAAGCGCTGATAAAAATCAACAAAAATTAAAAAAAAATAAAAATGAATATATAATGCGGTGGGGGGGGGGGGGTATTTTAACAGTGCTTGACCCCCTTTTATCAGCACTAGGTGGACCCCCTCTCACTCTCTCGTGCGCTGCCCTTGCCCGTGCATCCCCCACATGCCCGCGCACACCCCCTTACTTCAACCCGAACTCAAACCCGCGACCTAACCCTTGCGCGCTTACACCTTTACCACTAAGTCATTTCATTTTGTTCTCTATTTAGTGATATATCTATATATTTATATATATATATATAGTTATATTTATTAGTATATTAATATAGATTCATATTAATAAAAATATATTTAGTTATATTAATACATATATATTTATTCATATATTAGTATATATATATTTATTCATATATTAATTTATATTTATATTTATTTGAATATACAAATATATATTAGTTATAATTTTTTATGCATATATTTTTTTGTATATTAATATATATTTATAATATTAGTTTTAAATATATTTTTGAAATATATTTTTTAGGTGTGTCTATAAATAAATAAATAAATAAATACATATGTATATACATCACACACACACACATACATATTTACGAATAAATACATATATATGTGTATTTGAAAATCCATAGAATTTTAAAATGACCATAACTTTTAATCTAGAAGTCCATTTCAACTCCACAACAAGTCAAATCGAATAAAATGAAACAATCTTCTATATGATATGTGGTACAACCCTAGAGTGGATCCATATCATAAGTTATAACTGTTTGAATGTTACCAAATAGGGGTATCCCGACTAAAAAATCAGTTTTGGAGGCATTATGGGCCTTTTTTGGCCTCGAAAAATGTGGCAGAAGGTTTCCTTGGGTTATTAGTGCGTAGAGCTCGTCGCATGATTTGATTTGATATGCTGTAGATCTCAAATGGACACCCGGATCAAACGTTATGGTCATTTAAAGGTTGAGTTACATTTTAAAATTATTTTAGATCTTTTATTATTATTTTTTGATTTTTTTGTCGTCAAATTTTTATTAAATGATTAGTAATCTGTGATAATTAGAAAATTATTAATTAATAATATTTGTTAAAATATTATAAATCCATTTTCACTATTTTTTTATATATTAAATGTAATAGTCTATTTATACTTATCTAAAACATATGTAAAAATATATATTATATTTTTATCAATATAAATATAATTATATAAAAATATATTATTTTTCATAATTTTTTTTGAAATATAAACATTATCAGTGATAGAAAAAGTGCTAATAAATCCCCCCTTTTTCAGTGCTACTAAAAAGCACTGATTAATCCCCACCCCCTTATCAGTTATTTTTTTAGCACTGATATAGGTTGGCACTGCGGAAACCCAGTTTTGTGGTAGTGAAGGTAATCTTTCAACCCAATATGTTTGGCCATTTTAGATTCTGGAGAGTCTATGTCTTGTATCCTATCAATTATAGTGAACTCATAGGTACCAGATTATGCATGATGTAATCCAAAAATCTTAGATGTGGTGGTAAAATTTAGACCCAAATCATGATTTTTAGCTTCAAGAGGCTGTATTAAAGGTAGAGCATAATTTGAGGACCATCCAATTCGAATTTTTGACAAGAGCATAATGGTTCATTGATGCTGGTCAGTTCTTCTAGTATAGGTGTTATGGTATCACATACATTTACATGATTAGACTTGGTTGTGGGAGGCTGATGTACCTGATTAGTGGCTAGATTTTTTCTCAAACAAATCTTGACCACCAGTGAGAGGGAAATTATGGGACACATTGTTTTATGGGGGGGGGGATTATAAAAAACCGAGTCTACATACAAGGTATATATTCATTTTCCTTATGTTTAAATTATATTTATGGACAAATGTGAATAATATTTGATACTGTGGGGGTTTAAAAAGCATAAAAAGATTTTTTAGAGATCAAAACAAATATTTTTGGTAAAAATAGATAGGTCGCACTATTATTAGAAACCATGTGGGATAGCGAACACATTTTGACTAATCAATCAAGGTATAAAAAGCGGGATAAATGAGCTCGTATGGTTTTTCATACCATGTAAATGAAGGCACATGCCCATGTGAGGAACCTGTATTTTTTAACTGATTTTAATTTTATGGTTTACGCATGATTATTGATACTGTGTTCTGTAACCATGAATGGTGCCCCTCCTTATAGAAGTGGGAACACAGTTGGCCCATAGTTTGTCCAGTCGTGTGGCCAAACTGTGAGACCCAAGACTTCTTTGGGAAGTTACCATTTTAACTTACTAAATGTTATAACCTAATTTCTATTTTCCATTCCTCCTCCATTGACAATGGAATCCATGTGAGATCTCTATTGAAGCTCAGAGGTAGATTTTGTTCCCTCTCGGCCATCCGAACTCAAAATAGAGCACCATCAATCTAATTCGATCTATTTCGATGATTATTCAATTAATTTTGTTATATTATTTATTCTTTTGAGTATCAATGAAGTTATTTAGGTGAAACATAATATGCCCTAATATCATGGTTTTTATTGGGTTTTAATTTTTCTTCATATCTGAGTTGAATTAGGAGTTTATAATGGATGAACACTCTACTACGAACCTACATTATGTGGTCTGTACTTTTCTTCTATGGTTTAGTACTTTTTAATGATATTTTTGGATGATCCACCCACCAGAATTTCTGTCCCAATGTTGAAAATGAAATGAATAATTGAATTAAATGTGATGTAACATGTTAGGGATTCCTTTTATTTCTAGTGAGATGTGTTGGATGTTTTCTCCCTAACCAAGGCCACCCATGGGGCATTCCATGTCGAATTACTATGCCTTTTACTTGTTGAAAAATCCAAGGGGTGTGTTTTTAAGATTTCATAGTTTGAGGAATCTCATAATGAACTAAATTGAATTGAATTTATTATTGGAAGATGGTTATTCTCATTTTCATGTTGATTATTTTGATTAATGGTTTTTATGGAATTTTTATTGCTTGAATGGTTGATTTTAAATTTTTTGAAATGAATGGGTATATTCATGTTATAAAATATTAATTTAATTGACTGATGAATGAAATGTATTGAATTGAATTGAATTGGATTTCTTAGTTTTTACACCTTGCATATTATTTCCCTTAGATGCCATAGATTTTTCTCCTATGAGTCTTGAATGTGGTAGTGGATGCCTTTGTTGAAAATTTATCTATTGGTATTGATTAGATGGGATGCCATGGGTCTTGAAACCCTCGAATCTAGGTTGTTTGGATCATAGTGGAAATCCTCTAATGAAATGATCCTTGGACCCCAATTCAAGCCTAACCAAGTTTCCATTGAGACTCTCATATGAAATGATGATGAATTTTTTGTCTACTATACCTTGGATCCAGCCCCAAGGTGCTTGACATTATTGATTAAATGGAACAAATATGGTTAATCAATCATTATTGATTTTACGGCTTGAAAATGGATGTTCACACACTTCTAGTAATACAAAAAGTCCATGAATGTTTATACAAATGTTGTACGGAAAGTCCATGTTTGATATGATATGTAGGGATGTACAATGTGACCATGTTAGTTATTTATGTATTGTTTGTAGTTTTATTTTTATTTGATATTGACGGTGTTTTGTAGGAAACCTTGTTGGAATATACAACATCACTCAACATGTGCCATTCACACTTAACTATTTAATAATTCTTACATGTTATAATTTCATACATATTTAGGTTTTTATATTGCATAGCTTGGATTATTATAGACCTTTGGGTGGTTACAGAATGAAAATTTATCTCACACTCTATTCGGGCCACTGTTGGGTACCCATAAAGACTATTTAGATGTAGGTAGGGATCGAGGAAAGCACCCACAGTCCAATTCTTGACATTATGCCATGATTATGGACAGGGGAGCATGAGACTGAGATGAGGCTCAAGATGCCATCATGATATAGTTATTTTTTGGTCTTTTTGGTATTTTTGATACACCCCTTGTATTTTACTAATGTGTACTTATTTTGGAATATTTATTGAGAGATGTGTAATCATTATTAGACATTATATACATTTTATCATTGTTACTTATTCCTTGAGTTTATTTATTGTTTTACTGTTATACTACTTCCTCTATTTGACTGTTATTTATATCGTGTCGTGATACACACTTGTAAAGAGGGAATAGTCTCCCTATATACACTCCCTATGAAATTGATACTAGTAGAAAAATTATAGAGTTTTGTTATATGACCTTGAGTCCATGTGACCAATTGGGCTTAGGGCAATATATACCAGAATATGGTTTTGGGATTTTATAATAACTGAATCAATATGTCTTAAAAAAATCTATAACTAGTCATACAATACATCAATACTACCCATATCAAACTGACCGTAAAACATTTACTAAATTATGGAAGATGGTATCATAAAAGATAATTAATATATTCAATAAGGTATTTTGACATAGAATAAAATACATTGAATGAGATCATTTAAAAAATCTAGAGTAAATTAATATTTAAACATTCAAAAGCATCCCACACCACTTTGAAACATTTGAATCACAATCCCCATAATGGAATAAAAATAAATGAAACTTATAATATCACGAGTATGAGTAAAAAATGATATAACATTTCAAAGGGGTTGTATATACACCTCATAAAATAATATAGGATTATAGCACCACAAATTTCTCAAAGAAGTAAAATTGTGACAAAAATCCATTAACGATTTAGTAACATGGAAACCATAAACCACATGTAAGAGAGAGAGTCAAATGCATATGTAAATACCCATAAATGTAGGGATAGTATACTTAAAATATATCCATATATAGTATGTACACCAAAACAAATAAGTGGTTAATAAGGCATATATCTCACAAAAGTAAAAGAGAGATGAGAAAACCAATACCTTATGCTTCCCGTTACTGGTACATAGATTAAAATCCTGTATAATGGTTAAAAGAATGTTTTTATTTAATTATAGAACTGTATTAATATTTATACACCTTATGTGATTATTTTAAGACATATTATCACCCATTAAATAATAATATTTTATTACTTTCATGATTCCAAGTACATTCGTTGCATGGTTTCATAATTAGTTTATTTGTGTAAAATTATGGATGTTCATGTAAAATGGGATTAAAACTGTAGAAGTGGAATGAAATAGTATAAAATTAAATATAGTAGTATAAATGTCCTCATGTACAATTTTTATTTCTTACATGAGGACTTTTAATTATATTAAACATTAATGATAACTTCTTTGTTGATTTTGGAGGTTTTTTCAAACACAAAGAACTAGTTTCGTTTTTATTTCCTATTATGAGAATATATTAGTTTCAGTACATGAAATAGGTTATGATATACCTGTTAAAATCCTATTTAAACAAAAAAATATTTTTATGACCATCACCGAAGGCATTATTGGAAAAGGACCAAAAACATTATTCACGGAGGTGATGGACCGACATAATTTGAACAATAGATTTGTTTCTTTGAATAAGAGGAGGTAATAAAAGGGGTGTAATAATATATTAAATTATAAAAATAAAATTACAGTATTTAAATTATTCTAGAATTATTATTCCTTTATGGATTAAATATATGATGATAAATTAGAAGATGAAAATAAAATATGAGAGGTGTTTTGATAAAATTACCTCTTGATTATCACCTCCTTGGAGGACCACTTGAGGACCTTGGATTTGATAATGTGGTGAAACAAGAAGAAATTCAACATGTTTAGATTTAATAGGAGTGTTTTATAATATATTTGATGATATTCAAGGATTTTGGGTCGAAATGGAGTGGTGATGGGTGGTATTTATACTTGAGGAGAGGTGGGTTTGAGTGATTACGTAATTATAATTTTATGTTTCAAGGAAACCACATTGTGGTGGCATTAATTTGCATAAATTTGAATATAAGTATTGTTGTAAAGTATGTTAAAGGTAAATAAATACCTCAAAAACCCATTTAATGATGTAATTTTTATAAATTTTACACCTTTTGCATTTAACTTTAACCCTTTTCCTTATTTTACATATACTACAAATAAATGTTTTTGTTCCATCGTAAATATTTTATATATAAAAATGAAAATTAAACTAAATCCTTATTTGGAAAATATTATTAAAAATATGGAATAAATTTTAGAAAATTAAATTCATCTAATTGGAAATAATATTATTAAAATTAATTCCACAGACACAACGTGAAAACGAGTTTTTAAATTGAAAATTTCAAAAGTAATAAATTGTTTTATAAAAAATTTAAATGTAAAATTGATTAAAATTACATATTTTATTTATTTATTTATAATTTAAATAATTATACTTTAAAAAAAATTATAATATAATTTCATTATATAAAATAAATTAGAATTAAAAAGTTTTAAATTATCATTTAATATTTTTAACTATTCATCAAAAATTAAAACTTCTCAAACAATACTAGAATTTGACCCAAAGCTAATTTTTATATTCAAATTTTCAAAAAGAAACTATATTTTTCAGAATGAAACATATAAAAGTGTTAATATTTTGATTTAAATTAGGCGATCCATCAAAAGATAACAAAACTATCTTTAGAAACAAATATAGTTCTTATGCATAAAATTGGATTTATTCTTATATTAGGCCTATCAAACATATTGAATGAATTTTAAATTTTTTTATTGAATACATAAAATAAAAATTTAATTAATATTTTTCACTAATATTTATTAATTTATTTGTTAATATAAAATATCTTTGTAATTATAAAAATGGTTTTTTATAAAAACACATCCTTTATGTTATATTGGTTGTCATTTTTATTTATAATTAATTATTAACAAATGAATTAATTTTGTAAACATGTGTAAAATATATTTTAATAATTTAGTTAATCAAATTATTTAAATCCATTCCAATGGCTAGGATATAACTATCAAAATTAAATAACAATATTTTATCATTTGTTTAAGCTCGATGTTCTATGTAATGTAATCTTTCAAATAAATTGAATTTATTTGAAAATATGTATAACATAAAATATTTCGGTGTTACATAAAGATACAAACTTCAAATACATAAATATTAAATCTATTTAGACAAATATTCATTAATGTACACAAACACACACATGAGGATCATAAAGTTATAGTTCATTTGAAATCATGGAGACATAAACAAATGGATTATAAGAGTTCTACATTGTCTCCCATACAGTTCCTGAAAACGAGATCCCTTATTATACATATCACAGTAATACCTATTATCATAACTTTGAAAAACGAAACATAATAATGGGTGATCTAAGATGATCAGTAAGGGTAAACAAGAACACTATATACATAATGTGAGCCTAAGGGTATGAGAGCATTCTCATAACATATGAAAACCATAACCTTCATATCAAAGATCAAAATATTGAGTCATGTAATAATGATTGACCGTTCACAAGACAAGAATCATAAAGAAATTAAAGAACATGATCCATGAGATCATAATATTGGCATAAGACATAGTGTTATAGAAAACACATCATAATTTCAAAAAACATATCATGGATACCCACCAAGACATTAATAACATTTTAGTCTTGGGATATCAAATTTTGTACCATCTTCGGGCTTATGATAACCTCACGTGTAACCAATTTTCATGCTTGAGATAACCTCTCATGTACCCTATGAGATCATTGAATATTAATCAATATATAATTATTTGGAGGGTGATATAGGTCCTCCCATCATATATTCCATAAATTTCCATTCCACAAAATCATAAAACATTTATAATATAAAATCCCTTTAAAAGAATTTGGTTTAAAAAATATTTCCATATAACAAAACATGCGATAAATAAACGGCGTTCATAAAAATTTTTACATCATACACATAACCATATAAAGAAGCACTATGAATGGTTTCATTTGATTATATCCATAATAATTCATAATTATAATCATAGTATGACATAGTAAATGTAAAATGATATTTAAAATACACTTGGACAATTACGGTGGAAAATACCTTTTCATTAGAAGTCACGTTTTAAAGCCTAAAAAAATTCTAGAATAATTTTATTTGGAGACAATCTAGGAAACATATAAAGGAATCTTATAAGATCATTTTAAAAATTTATTAAGTAAAATATTATTTCCAATTTGAAGAAGACTTTTTAAAACATAAAATAATTTCAAAATACTTTTCGTTGAAAGAACCTTTAAAACATATAGAGAAAGATTTAAAAACAATTTAAAACTTCTCTTAAGGAAAATATTAATAAATTTTTTCAAAAAAATTGTATAAAAAATAAAACAACTTCAAAATAACTTTATTTGAAATTATCAATGAAAACATATAAATTAAGATTCATAGAAAATAATGGTCTTGCCAGTGGGAAATTCTATTCCTTCCATACATGATAAAAAAAGTATCCATTCAAATTTTTAGTAAAATAAAAATGAGAAATGTTTGAAAAATTTCATAAATATTATTATTAAAATAGTATGAAAAAACTTCAAAAATGGGTAAAAATATCTTTAATAAATCATATTAAATTTTTTTTTTGTGAATTTTCTTAAAATAAGGATTTGCAAGAAAAAGAGTTTTCAACTGAAGAGAAGAATAAAGTAATTTTTTTAAACATTAATTTAAACTATTGTTTAAAAAACGAGATTCAAATAAATGGAAAACAAGTATTCTCAATAAATAACATATTGATAAGAAAATATACTTATTTCTAGAGAGATAATTTATAAGAATTTATCATTTGAAGCATAAACATAAAAATCCTGATAAATGATGAGATTGTATCATAAAACCCTTAACACTTTTGTAACATTAAACAAAACTACCAATGAATAAATTACATTAAATGAAACTTAAAATATCATGAAAATAAATTAATTCATAATTCTACATATCAAATATTATGTATAAACATCTCATAAAATAATATCTGTTCAAAAACAAAATGTATGTCCCAAAGAATATATATTGAGAAACAAATAACTTACCACTTGGGTAATATACATAATCATAAGAACAATTAAATAATAACATAAAATGCAACATTAAATGTCATTAAAATTATTATATTCAATATATAAAATTTAAAAGTCGGCGTATATATAACACACAAAATAAATGAGTGGTGAATATGGTATACGTCTCTTAGAAAAAAAGAGAGACTAAAAATCCCTTACCTCGAGTTATAAATTACTTCTTAAGCCTTCAGAAATTATATATAATAAATTTAGGATTATGATAAATATATTTTAGAACCATAATCATATATATCATACTATATGTTATCTTCTTATGAGCTGTTATTAATTTTTTTACTAACAATTCTTTGTTAAAATCATATTTTGGGTAATAACTTCTCTTTTTTTAATGTAAGCTTTTATTTAGTATTTTATATACATTGAAATAAATAATGGTTCCATAATATCCATCTTATTAACCATGATATAAATATAATATATATTAATTATACATTTATTTATATTAATCCATAAAATTTATAGATAGAAAATAAAATGCATCGTTCATGGAGATGATATGTCATATGTACGCACGAACATTGTTTCCATTTTTATTAATCGTTGACTAAAATAGTGTAAAATAATAAATAATTATTAAATTATAATTATGAGTTAATATATATCAAAAATATTTATCAACATTATCCTTATTACCATCCATGGAAATCACACGTGAAAAAAAATCACATCACTTCATGAGGCGGAAATCCTTTGTACACAGGGGCGACGTTCTCCTTGGAAAGGAAATTAAGAAGGAATAAGTAGTATAATAATTGAATAATTATAATTATGTTTAATATATATTATATATTTATTAAATATATCCTTATTAACATCCATGTAAAATGGAAATGTAAAAACACATCACATCCGTTCGTGATGCAGTAGTCAGTCGTACACATGAGTGATGTTATTGTTTTACAACGGGTTATACGGTAAGAATTTTGGTGTCATATTTAAACTAAATATGTATTTTGATATCATATATATTATATTAAATTTGAATCCATAATTATATCCACATGCGATTGGTGTTGATGGAAAATGAATAACATCGATTCGTGAGGCGAGAGTCCGTAATACACACAATCGATGGTTTTTATTCCAATTTGATGAAAGTGGAGAGGGTTATAAACTATTTAAATAAAAAATAACATATAAATATATGTAATATTTTGTTAATATTATATAATCATAATTTAATAGGATTTAATGATGTTATAATAATAATTCAAAAAAACATATATTTTAAAACATCACCTCTTCTTCAAACAACCACTTTTGGTTTAACATAATGCCTTTTTAGATTTAATTTTTGATCTCACAAAGAAATATATGATTTGGGGAGGGAATTAATGGATATATTTGGTTAGTAATTATAAAAAATAAATGGTTTTTAATGTGTTAAGTGGAGGGAATAGTGGTGATCTTTTTTAAATAGGGTAGTCGACGCACATGGAATTTAAGAAAAGAATAAAGTGTACCTACATTTTTCACATGAAAAAGGGAAAGAATAAACTATTATATGACCTTTGATATTATAAAGTCTAAATATATCAATAAAATAGGATTTAGAAAAGTTTATATGTCATTTTACATCTTAACATTTTAGTTTAACCTCATGTAATCTGGTTTTAAGATTAACCACAATAATTAGTATTTATTTTTTTACTATTAATTTTGACCAAAAAATTAATTTGACCTTAATATATAACATAAATTATTATTATTAAAAATAATTAGTCCATTTTTCTAAATTTTATTCACATAATTGGAGAAAGTTAATTTAAATTTAAAACCGTAGATGCAATGAAAAAAGCGTTTTGTAATGGATGTTTTTAAAAAGGTTAAAAAGTTTTTGTATACAAATTCCATATAAAATTGATTATAATGACCTAAATTATATTAATTGATATATATCTGTAGTAATTCTACTTTTAAAACCATACTAAAATAAAATGTATCTTGAAAAATTCATTGAATGAAATGGTAGTTTTTTTAATAAAAACTAGTATTTTTCACTATCCACTAATACAATAATATTTTCAAAAAATTTTCAAATATTCACTCTAAGATAATTTTTGACACTATTATTTGATATTTTAAGTTCAGTTTAAAATTTATATTTTACAATTTTTGAAATATAATTTTAAAATAAGTGTGAAAAATGTTAAAAAATGTATTTTCAGAAAAAATAGTTTTTGACAGTAAAAATGGATTTATTTTAATATGATACTTAGAAAACACATAAGTTTGATTTTAATTTTTTTAATATATAATATCAAAATATTTAAAACCATTCACCAAAATTTATTTATTTAATTTATTCAGATATAACATGTTTGTGCGTATAAAAAAATTAAAAAAATATTTCCTTTCTCTTCAAATGTTTTTTATTTTCATTTATAATTCATTGATCAGAAAATAAATTATTTGATATGAATTTTTAATCCATATATTTTCATAATTTAGTTAATCCTATTAATACCCTCCATTCTAATGGCTTTTTTATAACTATCATATTATAATTTTTTAATACAAAGTCACATTTCATTTAAGATCTCTGTTGTGTGTAGCTTAAGATGAACTCGATATCTATTTTAATAAAAGATAAACTCAGTGTTTTTTATAACAAAAGTTATCAAATTAATTATATTTATTTGAAAAAAATTAATAAAATTGAAAAAATATCAGGGTGTAACATTCTACCCCCATTAAAACTAATTTTTCTATTGAAATGATTCACTCTAATAAAAAAACAATGAGGATACATGTACCCCATTACATCATCAGGTTACCACATAGGTTAATCAAGATGGAGATTTCTTTATTGTACCCTAATCTTTAACTCTCACATGTGGCTAAAGAAGGATGGTTATGAGACCTCATGTGCACCTCCCTATAATCCAAAGACTATCGACTAGTAGTGTGGGTGTGATTATTATAGTGGGGAGACTATAACGCCTAGTTACAGTGTTACAACACTGTGGAACAATCCAATACCAGTAATAGTAAATAAATTTATAAGTTTGAAAAAAAAGGAAACAATAAAATATATAAGAATACCAATAATAAAATCCAACTTAATAATCCAATAAATAATAAAGGAATAATGTAATGATTCACTGAAATGTAACTAAATGTAATGCTTGAAGTAATGAAAAACAAACAAGTTGAATAATCCACCAAGGAATCAAAAGTCCTTAGTCAAAAACCCCACATAGGTCCCATCTCCAAACTCCATCCCATCCAGAAGAGACAATCAACAATAAGGTCCCTTGACCTTGTCCAAACCTATATCCTTATTCTCTATTTGGGAACCAAATGACAACATAGATAGAGTGTGAGTATAACTTAGTAGGTCAACACCACATTGTCTAAACATAACCATTTTGATAATAAGTTTGTGGGAAAATTATTTAAACAAGTGCATTAATTTATTAATAAATTATATTAATACCACACTAACCTCCTTTGAAAAGATGTCAGAATGTATCTAGGTATGTATCACAACAATTCCAACCATTACCGTATAACCATGGTAGAAAATAACCTGCTTCGGTGCCATGATAGAATGTTCCTAGGCATGTCCTACAACCATGAAAATCATAACCCTATAACCAAGGTATAAATTATACCATTCTGGGTTATAACAGACTATATAAATTTATCTACATCAATTGGGGCTGAGCCAGGTATATAAGCATTTCAAGATTTATCATGGACAAGTCCGGTATATAAAACTTTCATCATGTGTCATTGGGTATTGCCCTATATATAATCATTTTATCATGTATTTGGGCATAGATCAATATATAATAATTTCATCATGTGTCACTATGTACGACCCATTGTACAAGCATTACAACATTTATCAACCCGGCCAACACCCCATATAAAAATTATAGTATTTATCAAAACACATAGCAGAACAACAACAATATCACAACATCACATTATTATGCTCAATGGTTAATTATGAAAATTACCATTTATCATTCAATTACCCATTCCATATATCAATTATTCATAACCAATAACATTCTATTTATCTCAATATAAAATCCCAGTAAAAGAAAACTAGATAAACAATCACCCCAAAATAATATAATACTAAACACACATTAATCCATTAAACAATTCTTGCAATCAAGGGTCCTCTCACTCAAATGGTAGCCACAATCTAGGTTAATAACCATTTTAATCCAATGAGACTACAAGGAATAATCTAATTCATAATTTAATAAATTGAGGTGAATGTATATTGGTTCCAATGAAATATTTCATATACATAACAATCATTAACCCGTAAGGTTATGGTTTTGACCACATACCTTTAACTAGTGATATACCAACACTTTTAGCTAGATTACCCAACAAGAATGACAACACATATGGTAATAAGAAGGTTCTAAGACTATAACCGATCATGATTAAAACCATCAGTCGGAATGGTAAATATATTACACCATAACGGATGGAGAACAATGGGATAGAAGGGAAAACATGTAGAAAACCCACATACATGGGATCATATTTCTGATCGAGATGTTTGTAATTAAGAATGGTGATCCAAAATTGTCTGGAAACCACTATAGGGTTGATAAGAGGAAGTTTCACTCAAGTTGGAATTAAAATCAACCACATGACACACATATAAAATATCAGTCGGGGGAATTACAAGGTGTGTAAAATAGTTAAACCTCATGAATTTATTTTTAGTGGGATACTATAAAAAACCTGTCGCCTCATATTATTATTTATTCTGATAAAATATTAAATGAAATGTAATGGAGTTAGATGATTTTTAATATTTTAATGTCATGAATCAGTTAAAAATAATTAACCATTCATGAAATATGTTTGGAAATAATTACTTTATTTTTATTTTAGTTAAATTTCATGTAACGGTTTTGTAGAACAATTTTCAACTCGGTATCCCTATAAAAATCAAAAATCCTTCTAAATATTATAAATTTTTCTAAGAACTCTTTGTAACACTTGAACCCTTTATACCCTGACTACATTAATTAAATCGACATCCATGAAATTTCATTCATTTTCCCTAAAAAGACTCTATATCATCTAACAGGATACAACCACCAATGATAAAATGTGAATAACTCGAAGAGTGATGTAATTAGAAAAATATGGGATCTTACAACCTCACCACGCTATAAAATCTCATCCCTGAGCTACTCTAAGAATAATTTTGGGGTCTTGTAGAATATGTATGGCCCTTATGATCTCATATCAGACTCCCTCGATTAGGTCTCCTCTTAAATAATCGCACGCTACCACTGCACTTGAACCAAAGGAATCTCCCTACACCGAAGATACTCTTCACTACAGTCCACAATTCATATAAGATGATCCTAAATGGATTAATCAACCCTAAGATCTATATATGATACATATATCTTCTATCATGTTTAAGAATAATATCTCTAAAGATGTGAAACATGAAACACGTCATGCATTTCATTGTATCACTATGGAAGGGATTATTGGTAAACCATTAGAACCACCCTATAAATTATCAAAATTGGCCCAAGAAATATAAGTGATAGTTTCGCCTATTTCCTAATACAAGGCTTCCCCAACCATGAAGATGCCTTAAAGAAAACATGATGATCACACTCAATATCTAGAGGTATTCTTTGATGGTTATCATAATATTTTTTCCTACTGTTAACAGTCACCAATCACTATCTGCTCGACTGAACTAGCATCAAAGTCTCCACTAAGAAACTAATCATAATAATTTTTGAATCACTTGACACTAAAACGAAAAGTGTTGAAAAACATGGTTTTCCATACAAATCATCAATGGTGCCATCTGGATTGACATATGGACTTTTTTATTTTATGAAAACTCCACAAGTTCCATATGCTTCTCCCATGAATCACCAAAATACAAAAAAGGATCAAAACATATCCTCTATAACCTGAATTATCCTCTATGATGGACTATTAGTCTAAAGATGATAGGCCATACTGAAAAGAATCTGTGATCCCAGATCCTTCTGAAGGAACTACTAAAATAGAGATGTATAACAAGGATATATATATGAAATAATACTCTTTTGAACACCATGTACTTGAACTACCTCACACACATAAATACTATATTAACCATCTTCTATGAAGGTATCCACGAGAGTAAAGAATTTGAATACCTTCATCAGTTAATCTATAATTACCCATACAACATCATTCATATGGGTTGTTATGGGAAATCCTTTCACAGAATCCATAGTGAAATCATCACATTCCCACTTATAAATGGGAAAATGCTATAAAATCACAATTTCCCTATCATGGTTCGATTTCACCTACTATCAAGTGTAATATCTTTCCAAAAATAATTCTACTTACTTCTTCAATCCTGACCATTGGTACTTTAAATGGGGATAACAATACATATTTATGAAACCAGGATGTACCACCCATTTAAAATCATGAAACTCTATCATCCACTACTCTCACAATCCCATGGAATCCCATACTCTACCGTAGAAAAGAATATAATTTCCACTCTTAAGATGCCATCTAAAGAGTATCTCCCAACCATATAATATTTCTCTCAAAACTAATACATCAATATCATATAACTACTTGGTCTTGATTCTGTCCAAAATCACGGGTATAACAGATTTCAAAGTCGAAGATACTCATCCCTGAGATGCCTAAACATCTAGATACAGGTTTGTAAAAAGGGACATCACCTACAACTCATTACAAGACTTATGCACTTCCTCTTCCTACATCATTTGGCTCAATTCATTGGAAACAACATTTACTTTTCCAAGTGTATTTTCCTACTCGAAGTCATGATACTTAATATACATGAACCACATTCTCTGCTAAAGGTTTAGGTCCCATAGATAAAATATATACCTGAGGATATTTTGGTCCATGTATAACAAAAACCTATCAAACATAAGATAATATCTCTATAATATCAAGGCATGTACCACTACTGCTAACTATGAATTGTGAGGATGATAACTCCTCGCATTCAGTCTCAGTTTTCTAGAGCTATAAATAACCAGTCAATCCTCCTACAACCTAACTACTCTAAGTCCAACTTCATCAGCATCATAGTACACTATATATGCTTTACTAGAAAAATGTAAAGTGATAATAGTTGATATGGTCACCTAACCATCATCTTTTGAAAATTACTCTCACAAGCATCTGACTATAAAAACTTTTATGCCTTCTTGGCCAGCAATTGCGTTAGTTTTTCCAAACCATAAAATTCCTAGATAAGGGGTAAATACTAAATTGATAAAACCAAATATCTATAAATCTTGAATAATTTTTTTATTCTCCCTATATATCAAAAAATGAAACATTCTATACGTCCAATAACACTCCTTCCTATGAGATGACATGGCCCATAATGTGAAAATTTTATTTCAAAACAATGCATTTGTTTATATTTGTGTAAAACTGACGTTCTTTCAATGTAAACATGATGATGCCAATATGTCTGGAATTCTTGTCTACTAAATGGGAGTACACTAAGATTTGATCAAAAATCTTATAAAAAACTTTTCCAAAAAAAGATGAATGATCTGATTCATCAAGGCCATGAATATTTCTCATGCATTGTTCAACCCAAATGACATCTATAAAAACTTATAAAAACCATACACAAAACTAAAATTAGTCTGAGGTATGCACAATGCTATCAACCTCAACATATGGTATCCTAATCTGAAATCAAACTTGTAGAAGATCATATATCGTTTCAACTGATTGAAGATATCATCAATGTGTGGAAGAAGATACTAGTTCTGGATTGTCATATGATTCAACCTCCAATAATCCACACACAATGGAAAATTCCCATCAGTCCTATTAGTGAAGAGAATTGGAGATACTCAAGAAGGTGTATTCGTCCATATGAAACTTATTTCTTCCAAATAATCTAACTAGAATCCCAACTCTCAGAGCTCTTTTGGTTCCTTTTTGAAAGGAAATATAGAAAATGTTCCTACTCTTAGCATCAAATAAATCATAAAATAGATCTATCACTCGGGTGAAAAGCCATATAATAAATTAGAAAATAAATACTAAATTTTTTTTACCATGAGATGAAAACAATTCCACTACAACCCACCACCATATATACCAAAACAAGCTAATTGATCCACAAGACAATCCACACAATTCTGTGAATTGGTCCTATACAACCTACATGAAGATCCCACTCACTCTAGTGAGAATAGTTTCCTATTTATAGAGATAAAAAAGTAAATTTAATTAAATAATATTCAATATGAGAATGATATAGAACTAAAAAATACATACCATGAATCAAATAAAAATATGTCATTTCTAGAACAATCAATTCCCAAAAGAAATGGCTACCACCAATCTCTAGAGAAGGCACCTTACAATGATTGACATTCTTTGATCGCACTCCCAACATTGTGTCAATTGAAAAATAACCATATATTATTTCCACATCCAAGCTCAATCCATTTAAAAAATAGAAGATAAAAAATGAATGTGATGCTCTTGTATCAATAGAAACACATGAAAGGGTAGAAGATACTATAATTTTACCTTTGACAACAGATGATCCAACATCCGCACTATAACGAACCAAATTTTCATTAATAGAAATCCCTCTTGATCTAATTAAATGCCTCTTTATGTAAAATGTTTATATAAAATGTAAATTTTTTTGGTTTTATGTTAAGAATTGTGACCGTTTCTTTTATATCCGTTGAACAGTTATCACATGATTAGTATAAATATAGGGCTTTAACAAACCCAATTTACTCTGACAAAGGAAGCAATTGACTCATCCAGTAGAATTGCTCCATACGAAGCCCATTTGTTGGAGCTCAGAAAAGAGGTGGAATCTTTGGGCTTCACTCTTGATCAAGCCCAAGCTGAGCTTCATCATATCAAGCTCGAACATGACTGTCTACGAGAAAAGTGGAAGTTGATAGAAATTACCACTCGAGCGATGTTATCCGAGCCACCCCAAGAGTCAGTCACCATCTCTCACCTTACCCTTATGTCTTATGTGGCTGTATTAAGAGGTTATGTAACAAATCACTAGTACTATGTTCATGTACATTATTTTGGTATATAATAATGAATATACTTTCTTGTCATCATTGATACATTGTAAATAGTTTTTAAAGTAGAAATAGTGTTTTTAGTTATTATTTAATTAAGAATTCTATTTTATTAAATTAAGTGATTTTTGAATTAAATAATAATTTAATAAATTATTATTATTATTATTGAATTAGTTTTTATTAAATATAAATGATCATATAATTTTATGAATGAAATTGTAATATTTATTAAGGTTTGAATGACATTTTTGTCAAAACCTGTGACTTTTTGATAAATATCGGTTTTTATTTTAAAAGTAAAAAATTATCATATTTAGAAAATTATTTGGATCAAATAAATTTTTATTTCTGGAATCAGGATGTCAAAAATATCTAATGATGGATTTTTCATAATGTTCTGAGACAATCAATTTTTTTAGGGTAAAAATTAAATACTGTTTAAATATATAATGTGTTTTATGACATCATAATGACTCAATAGTGATGTACTAAAATACTATAAGCTTTATGTTCAGAAAATATATGTTTTAACATTAAAATAATGTGATTTTGGGTTTGTTTGACTTACTTTTCAAAGCATTAATGGACCCTTCAAGACTTATTAAACACCTTGACTTTTTAAATTGTTTTCCATGGGAGTGTGACTCACCTCACAATAAGAAACCCAATTATTTTAAGAATTTAGGACTTTGGCCTTATAAAATATTGTTTTTCTCTTCCCTTTTCAAAAACCATGGGAAAAAACCATGGGATGGTTTGTGGTTTGGATTAATTTAATATAAGGGGCCCCAAACCTAAATAATAAAGAATTCCCTCAACTTTCCTATATAAACCCACCCAAGCTCCCACTTCCTCCACACTAAAAGCCATTTTAGTTCGTCCAACCTCTACCCTACTCTCTCTAGAATCCTCTAAAGGTGCCCCATGCTCCCATTAATCCTCTCTCAAGCCTCTCTCAAGCCTTTGGAACCACACTTTCAAGTAAGGGGTTTTTATTCCATTCTCATTTTGTCCAATTTTCTTTAGTTGTTTTGACATTTTAATTTCAATTATGATTGTTGGGGTATGGTTTCTCACCTCCCTCATACTGTCCTATCTATGTTTGAATTATGGGAGACCCCTTTCTCTCTCATTAAATGCCTCCCATGTACACCCGTCACTATGCCAAAATTTCGAAAGGAACTTCTCTCTCCTCTTTTACATTCAAGCAATACTTTTGAATCATGAATATAAATTCCATTACAATTTTTGGGACATGTATCTATATGACCTAATTACTATCCATTACATGTAAATATTATGATGAAACCCTTTCTCTCTCATCAACCATTTTTATGAATTCTTATGTCACATTGTTACGCTGCCCAAAATCGCACCGATTTTCTATGCAGATGCTATTGTGTAGTGAATACCATGCCCATTTCTCCATAAAGGGTATTCGCCTTTATGCACATTTAATTATTGATTATAAAGTTTCATGTATGAATTCCACATTCCTTTATCATGTAATATATGATTATGTTTTATGAATCCACGTTTTATGATCCATGTGGCACACTTATGCATGAAATGAAATGTTTAAACAGGGTGCGCCCTTATAGAGCTTCAATGCATTGGGTAAAGTACAGTATCATGATACATCATGTGCAATGAGTGTTGACTAATGCTAATTCAAGTGAAAAAAGGGTTTACTCGTTCTTCATGTGCAATGAGGATTTACTCATGCTCTATGTGCAATGAGCCTTGTCTTATGCTAATTCCATGTTAAGTGTTGTTGCCACATTTCCATGTTATGATTATCATGCTTTATCATGCCTTTATGTTCATGTTTCTCTTGTGCTCTATTGATATGCCTACTATCTAACATGTATTGTACTCCTCATGTATTCAATGTTTATTCCCTTACTGGGCTTTATAGCTCACCCCTTTTCTTATGCATGTCCTCAGGTTATCCCATGCAATGCTAAGAATGAGGGAATATAGTAGTCATGTAAGGAAGTTTTCAATAAATATGTCATCATTCATGTTTTAAGATGTTATATACTGATCCCAAGCCGAAAAGACACTATAAATCATGATCATCCATGTTGTATCAAGTGAATGGTTTATGTAATAAATCATGTTTATGTTTGTAATAAAAGCAGGGTTGTCATAGTTGGTATAAGAGGATAGGTTTAGTTATTTTTTGGATTAGGATTAGAAAACTCTAGTAAATCCTTAGAGACAAGACTAAGTATAATGAAAACATCCCTAAGTTTTTTTAGTATTGAGTAAGTGGTTTATCAAAAAAATACACCCCTGTCTGGATACGAGCAGGTAGAGGCGGCTCTGGCACAAATGTATCATAGGGGTAAAACCTGAAAACACTGCTTTGAGCTATACTGGAACTGAAATTGGTTCACGACAATGGGCTTTGTTGCAATCTTGGTTATGACACTCCCGGGGGATATGTTTTGACAAATTCACAAGCATAGTATGAACAATTATTAAGGGAATTAAAAAAATGCCCCTAAGAATATATGTTAGAATGTAGATCATGAAAACCCTAGATTGAATCCTATAGAGTCATGAGTTAAGGAAATAAAAGTTTATTCATAAGACATCTAGTTTTGTCCTTAGATTAACCTTTATGTGCAACCCCATAACTTTCCTTTTATTCCAGCCAATGGCCGGTAATAGGAGGACTCTGGCAAACAACCTGTGTGAAGATCAGCATGATGATTGTACTAATGAGATGCCCAATCCAATGGGAGCGGGAATCGTGAACTTTGTCACACTTCTCTCTCAGCTAACTCAATATTTGAATAGAAACACGGGTCAAGAGGAACGTCCAAACCCCCCTAATAAGTAACAAGTCGATATCGAGAGCTTCATGAGACAAAGGCCTCCTACATTTAGTGAATCATCTGATCCCACGATCGCTGAACAGTAGATCAACTCCATTGAAAAGATCTTCTCCATCCTTCAATGTTCTGAACAAGAGAAGGTTCTCCTGGAAGCTTATCGTATGGAGGGAGAATCTGATCAATGGTGGATGTTGATAAAAAATACGAAGCCTGAGGAGGAGATCGAGGCGTTGGAATGGAAGGATTTTCGGAAGATGTTTTTTGATAAATATATTCTGCGCACCCTCTGGCTTAAGATGGAAATGTAATTCCTTTACGTCAAGAAAAAGGAAGAAGAATTTTTTGGAGAGTACGAGGCAAACTTCACAAGGCTTGCGCTATATGCTTCTGGCTTTGTTGTTACCCCCAAATGCAAGGTTTACCGCTTCTCTGGCGGGCTGAAGCCTAGCCTACAGAAAGCATTAGCCATCCGTGACATGGATAGCTATGAGGAAATTGTTTGATGCTCCCTCAAGGTCGAAATGGAGATCGGGGAATCACAGGGGTATCATGGGGACAAGAATCATAAGGTGGACTTCAATTCTAGTGGTCCGATGGATAAATACAAAGGTTCTAAGAAGATCCAGCACCCCACTTTCCAAAAGTGTGGAAAGAAGCACCCTAGAAATTGCATCAACATGATGAGCAAATGATTTAGGTGTGGAAGAGAAGGGAACCTAGCTGTTAACTGTCAGCAAGAAAGACCTGTGGCTGCAATAGAGGGGTGGAACACTCTGTTCGAACCTCAATGCATTGTTCATTGCTACAAATGCAATGAATCGGGGCATCTTGCAAATCAATGCCCTAATCCAAAGGTTTTCGGAGGCAACCAACAACCTCCAAGGCAGCAAGGAAGCGCTTTTTCCATCACTTATGCCAATGTGAACCCTATCAACAAAGTGGTGATAGGTATACTAGTTATTCATTCATGAATAGAGAACATACTTTTTGATTCATGTTTTATGAATTATTGTATATCTTGAAAGATTAGTAGAAGAATATCATCACCACCACAAATCATGGAAGTGAAGATGTCGGTGAGTATGGAAAATGAGGAAATCATTGCATTCCATTAATATAAGTCCTCCCCTATTATAATATGTGGATTTAATTTCCCAGAAAACCTCGTCATACTCCCTATAGTGGAATTTTATGCAATTTTTGGCATGGATTGGCTTTCCATATATAGAGCGAACATAAATTTTCGGGAGAGGGAAATCACACTCCATATGGAGAATCGACCCCCCATTCTGTAAAAGTGTAAGGAGGAAGATGAATCTCTTTTAGCTCCATCATCTCATGCATTGATATTACTTCCCTATGAGCACACGTATCTGGAACAAATGATTGAGTCCAAGGAAGAAACCATCCTTGAAGAAATGCCTATTGTGAGGGAATTTGCTGAAGTGTTTACCGAGGAACTTCCTGGTCTTCCTCCTAGAAGAGATGTTGAATTCTCAATTGAACTTATACCAGGGGCACTACCAATATCCAAGACTCCATATATAATGGCTGTCGTGGAACTTGAAGAGCTGAAGAAACAACTACAGGAGAATCCGGATAAAGGGTTTATATGCCCAAGTGCTTCACCATGGGGTGCACTAGTCCTCTTCCTCAAGAAGAAGGATGGGTCAATGCAGATTTGAATCGATTATCTTTAACATAAAAAAATCATGATAAAGAACATGTATCCTCTTCCACGGATCAATGACTTGTTCAATCAGCTGTGTGGAGCACAATACTTCTCCAAGGTTGATTTGAGGTCAGGATATTATCAAGTAAGGGTGATGAAGGAAGATGTCCCCAAGATTGCTTTTTGTATAAGATATGGGCAATATGAATTCATAGTAATTCCTTTCGAACTCACCAATGATTTAGCAATATTCATGGAGTTGATTAATAGAGTCTTTAGAGATTACCTAGACAAATTTTTGGTAGTATTTATAGATGATATTATAATATAATCCAAAACCAAGGAGGATCATGAGGAGCATTAAAGAACTGTACTTGAGACTTTACGCAAGGAGAAGCTCTATGAAAAGTACAACAAGTGTGAGTTCTGGTTGAAGGAAGTCTCATTATGGGGCCATATAATCACAAACAATGGGATATCTGTGGATCTCTCTAAAATAGATGCAATTGAGGGATGGCCGATGCCAACATCGGTAACCGATATCCGTAGCTTCTTGGGGTTAGCTGGATATTATCGATGATTTTTGAGAAATTTCTCACGATTATCGAACCCTATTACGAAGCTAACTCGAAAGGGAGTAATTTTTTTGGAGTGATGAATGTGATGAAAGCTTCAAGGAGTTGAAAAGGAGGCTTATCATTGCGCCCGTGCTCACTTTACCTATAAGTGGGGAATTTTTTGGTATTCAGTTATGCTTCGAAGAAGGTCTTAGGATCTATGCTAATACAGAATGATAAAGTGATATCCTACGCCTCAAGGTAGATTAAAATCCATGAGAGAAACTATTCAACACATGATCTGCAGTTGGTGGCGGTGATCTTTTCCTTGAAAATCTGGCAGCATTGTCTCCATGGGGAGAAATGTGAGATATATACTGACCACAAAAGTCTTAAATATGTATTCACACAGAAATAAATTAATATGCGCCAGAGAAGATGGATAGAGCTCATCAAGGATTATGACTGTTCAATACATTACCCCCCTGGGAAAGCAAACAAGGTGGCAGATGCCCAAAGCATAAAGGAACCAGCGATTCTATCAATGATGATAATTGAGAAGGATCCAATCTTTTTAGACATAATGAAGATGGACATGGGAATCATAAAGAAGGGAACATCATCAATCCTTTAACATATGATTTCTCAACCATCTCTTTTGGAAAGGTTAAAGGATGCTCAAAAGGATGATGTGAGAATTCAGGAAAAAGTGAAGCTATCAAAAAAGGGAAATCCTTAGAGTTTAATGTTAATGAAGAAGGAATTGTGTGATTTGGGAAAAGGCTATGTCTTCCATCACGTCCGGAGCTGGAGAAGGAACTTTTGGTTGATTCACATAGTTCAAATTTCACTATTCACCCAGTTAGAACAAAGATGTATCGAGGCCTCCAAGAAAACTTTTGGTGAGATAATATGAAAAAGGAGATCGCTGAATATACATGAAAGTGCTCGGTGTTCCATCAAGTGAAGGAAGAGAGGAAGAAGTCTAAGGGGATAATGATACCATTTCCCATACCAGAATGGAAATGGGAGAACATCACCATGGAATTTGTCACTGGACTTCCGAGGACATCCCAAGGCAACAATGAAATCTGGGTTGTTGGGGATCGTCTTAAAAGGACTGCACACTTCTTTGCTATTTGGGAGGATTTCTCATTGGATCAACTCGAACATATATATATCAGAGACGTGGTAAGGTTGCATGGAGTGCCACTATCTATTTTGTCTGACCAAGATCCAAGATTCACCTCTATGTTTTGGAAGAGTCTTCAAAAATCATTGAATACTGAACTGAAATTTTGTACGGCCTATAATCCTCAAACTGATGGACAATCTGAGTGGACTATCCAAACACTTGAGGATATGTTGAGAGCGTGCTCAATGGACTTTAAAGGAGGCTGGGATAAAAATCTTCATCTGGTTGAGTTCTCTTATAATAACAGTTTCCACTCAAGCAGCCAAATGGCACCATATGAAGCCCTATATGGGAAAAGGTGCAGAACACTGGAATGTTGGGATGAGGTTGGTGAACGTAAGCTGCATGGACCAGAAATGGTCAAGGAAATGGTGGAGAAAGTGAAAACCATGCAGCAACATATCAAGGTAGCCCAGAGTCGACAGAAGAGTTATACAGATAATCATCGACGAGACCTTGAGTTTAAAGTTGGAGACATGGATTTTCTATGCATATCTCCGTGGAAGAAAGTCATCATGTTTGGAAAGAAAGGGAAGTTAATTCCAAGGTACATCAGCCCCTTCGATATTCTTGATCGTTTCAGGTCAGTGGCCTATTGACTAGCAATTCCACCTACCATGGCCTAAGTACATGATGTCTTTCATGTATCCCTCTCAAGGAAGTACATACCAGACCCTTTACATGTACTCTATTATGAGGTGGTACAGTTGGAGGATGATCTTTCGTATGAGGAGAAAACAGTGAAGATATTAGATCGTAGAGAAATAGTTCTAATAAATAAGACAATGCCCCTCATCATGGTGTTGTGAAGACACCACAAGTTTGAAGAAACAACTTGGGAATCAGAGGAAAGGATGAAGCTGAGTTACCCACATCTATTTTAGTGTGGGAGAAGGAAATTTTGAGGGTGAAATTTCTTAATGGGGGAATATTGTAACGACCCAATCCTTTATTAATGGAAATCCATCTTGATCTAATTAAATGACTCCCTATATAAAATGTTTATATAAAATGTCAACTTATTTGGTGTTATGATAAGAATTGTGACCGTTTCTTTTATAGTCATTGAACAATGATCACATGATTAGTATAAATATAGGTCTTTAACAAACCCAATTTACTCAGACAAAGGAAGCGATGACCTCATCCATTAGAATTTCTCCATACGATACCCATTTGTCGGAGCTCAGAAAAGAGGTGGCATCTTTGGGCTTCGCTCTTGACCAAGCCCAAGCTAAGCTTCATCATGTCAAGCTCGAACGTGACTGTCTATGGGAAAAGTGGAAGTTGATAGAAATTACCACTCGAGCGATGTTATCCGAGCCACCCCAAGAGTCTGTCACAGTCACACACCTTACACTTAGGTCTTATGCGGATGTTATAAAGGGTTATATAATAAATATCTAGAACTATGTTTATGTACATTGTTTTTGTATATAATAATGAATATATTTTCTTGTCATCATTGATATATTGTAAATTGTTTTTAAAGTAAAAATAGTGTTTTTAGTTATTATTTAATTAAAAATTCTATTTTATTAAATTAAGGGATCTTTGAATTAAACAATATTTCAATAAAAAATTATTATTATTATTAAATTATTTTTTATTAAATCTAAATGATCATATACATTTATGAATGCAAATGTAATTTTTATTAAGGTTTGAAATACATTTTGTCCAAAACCCATGAATTTTCGATAAATGTCAGTATTTATTTTAAAAGTGAAAATTAACGTATTTAGAAAATTATTTAGATAAAATAAATATTATTTCTAGAATCAGGTCGTCGAAATTATCCAACGGTGAATTTTTCTTAATTTTCTGAGGCAGTCAATTTGTTTGGTAAAAATTAAATATTGTTTAAATATATAATGCGTTTTATGACATCATAATGACCCAATAGTGGTGTAATAAAATACTATAAACTTTATGTTCGGCCAATATATGTTTTAACATTAAAATAATGTAATTTTGGGTTTGTTTGACTTACTTTTCAAAGCATTAATGGACCCTTCAAGACTTATTAGACACCTTGTCTTTTTAATTTGTTTTCCATGGGAGTGTGACTCACCTCCACATAAGCAACCCTATTATTTTAAGAAGTTCAGACTTTGGTATTATAAAATATTTTTTTCCTCTTCCATTTTCCAAAATCCATGGGAAAAAATCATTGGATGGTTTGTGATTTGGATTAATTTAATATAAGGGGTCCCAATCCTAAATAATAAAGAATTCCCTCACCTTTCCTATAAAAACCCACCCAAGCTCCCACTTCCTCCTCACTCAAAGCCTTTGGAGTTCGTCCAAACTATTCCCTACTCTCTCTCGAATCCTCTCAAGGTGCCCCAAGCTACCAAGAAGCCTCTCTAAAGACACTCTCAAGCCTTTGGAAGAAATCTTCCATGTAAGGGATTTTCATCCTTTCTCTTTTTTGTCCAATTTTCTTTATGTTGTTTTGCCCTTTTAATTTCAATTATGAATGTTGGGGTATGGTTTCACACCTCCCTCATACTGCCCTATTTTTGTTTGAATGATGGGAAAAACCTTTCTCTATCATTAAATGCCTCCCAATATACACCCGTTACTATGCCAAAATTCCGAAAGGAACTTCTCTCTCCTCTCTTACAGACATGAAATACTTTTGTATCATGAATCTAAATTCCACTAAAACTATTGGGAAATTTATCTATATAACCTCCTTAGTATCCATTACATGTAGATATGATGAGGAACCCATTTATCTCTCATAATCCAATTTTATGAATTCTTAGGTCACGTCGTTATGCTGCCGAAGTCCAAATGATTTTCTAAGCCATTGACATTGTGTAGTGAATACCATGCCCATTTCTCCATCCAGGGTATTCAACTTTACACACATTTACTTATTGATTATAAAGTGTCAGGTATGAATTCCACATTCCTTTATCGTGGAATAAATGATTATGTTTTATTAATCCACGTTTTATGATCCATGTGGCACACTTATGCATGAAATGAAATGTTTAAGAAGGGTGAACCCTTATAGCGCTCCCATGCATTGGGTAAAGTATTGTATCGTGATACATCATGTGCAATGAGTGTTGACTCATGCTAATTCATGTGCAATGAGGGTTTAATCATGCTTCATGTGCAATGATTATTTACTCATGCTCTATGTGGAATGAACCTTGGGTCATGCTAATTCCATGTTATGTGTTGTTGCCACATTTCCATGTTATGATTATCATGCTTTATCATGACTTTATGTTCATGTTTCTCTTGTTCTCTATTGATATGACTATTTTCAAACAGGTATTGTACTCCTCATGTATTCCATGTTTATTCCCTTACTGGGCTTTATAGCTCACCCCTTTTCTTATGCATGTCCTCAGGTTATCCCATGCAATTCTAAGTATGAGGGAATGTAGTGGTCATGTAATGGATGTTTCCAATAAAGATGTAGTACTTCATGTTTTAAGTTGTTATGTAATCATTCTAATCCCCAAAGACACTATAAATCATGATCATCCATGTTTTATCAAGCGAACGATTTATGTAATAAATCATGTTTATGTTTGTAATAAAAGCAGGGTTGTCATATGCACTAATTGGAGTAGTCTTCATATCATGAAGCTGACCATCCCTTCTACCCTGATAAATATCTTGAATCCCTATAGATATAAAATATTTCTAGTAATATTATTCTTATACCGGGCAACCTCATCCTCTACCTCAAGTAGAATATCTCGTGTAACTCCGCCCCCTATTTGGTGAGGAGTATCTAATTCCCTTCCAAATTCTAGTGTCTGTCCTAATTCCCTAACACTTATCTTATACTATATGCCCATAAAAAACCTCTATAGGTGGACCATTACACCACACTCACAAAACTCTAATGTGGGGTATGGAAACTGAGTTCTTTTGCGACCCATCTTTGCTCACCTATAGCATTATAACGAAACACGTTCCTGAGATTTCTTCACACTACTAGGGCTGGTCTGACTGCTACCGACATGAAGAAAACGTTTATAGTGTCGATTCATTCCACTAGAAGAAGAGTTCTTGGTTTACCCTATTGAAACATCCTCATTGCTTCTCAGAGACTCTCTCAGATTCCCTTCTCTGATGAGTTCCTAATTCATCACATTTAAAAATTTTCTTAAATAGCAAATTTTCACCTATGTCATGATCTCATAGTGAAGAATATCCTAACAAAGTCTCACACTGGACACCTCATTATCTTCCCAAGATAGTTAAAAGATCTCTAGGTTTGTGAAATGTTTAGAATAATATCGCACTACCCTTCCCTCCCGATTCAGGTGCTTGAACATGTGGTCTCTCTCATCCCTCAAGGTATTAGGATAGAAATGGACCAAGAACATCATCTCAATGTACTTCTAGGATAAATCCTATTACTGTCCTGCCTTCTCCAGAATGCCTCATGATTTCTGGGCTAATCCACAAAGAATATATGTAGCAAACTTCACCCTCATATCTGTGGGTGTCTCTAAATGCTTAATGATCATCTTGAATGACTCAATATTGAACATGACTACTTAGGGTCCTCCCTCCCTAGTGAACGTAGTGGGATTCTATAACTGTAACCTTCTAGTAAACTCAGACATAGAAGGAATGATGCAAAAATTCTCTCATTACATAAATATCATGACTCTTTAGAAGGTTTAACGATGCTAAATATCCATATGATCGTTAGGAAATACCCGAAGCTCAGGTTCACCTACTTTATGAGAATTCTATTTTCTATTATCCTGATGCTTAAATTAGTGATGATGAAGAGTCATTTTCTATACATGGAAAACAAAATCCTTATAATAATGAATATAAAAACAAGGGAAACCTCAACAGGTGACTTCAACAGAGAACCACTGACTCCTAGTCTCTATAAAGATATATTGCAAGTGTTTATCATGAAATATCAATTTATTTATTTCATTTTTAGATATAAGATATATCTAATACCATAGTTCAATAGGAAATTATATATCACCTGAAAATTAATAAGTACATATCATGGATAATGCATGTCAATATATGTCCATGTGGGTATTTTAGGATTCATGCATAATCATTTCATGCAATATTGGGCCACATGTATAAATCATAAAAACCAATAACATCATAAATCAATAACCTCAAACAACTTGTGAATCACTTAGGGTGAAATAACATTAAATGTAAAAAGAACATAGTATTAATAGTTATCCACACCAAAGCACTCGAATTTTCCCACATACTTCGTTTAAATACTCCCATAAACATGACCATTACCATGTCCAAACAAATCATATTCTCCATTTTAGCCTTACTAAAAAGTAAATAAATAGAAAAATAAACCTCACGTCCTTTAATAAAACTCTGTAATGTCTTCCAATACAGAACACTCTCATATGGATAAAATAGGTTAGTTATGAAACCTCAAGTGCACCTCCCCATATGACAGAGCCTTCTGAATACTAGTGGGGGTGTGATAAGAATACAAGGTAGACTATACCTTGTGTTAAAGAGTTACAACATAGTAGAACAATACAATTCCAATAATAATAAAGAAACATAATAGTCTAGAAATAATGGAAATAATACAATACAGAGTAATTCCAAAAATAAATGCCAACGGAATAATCCAATTACTATTATAGAAAAAATGTAATGTTGTGATGGAATGTAACTAAATTTCATGCAATAAGTAATACAAAATAAAACTATAGTAGACTCAATAAATGACACAAAATTCTCCATTCCAAAACCCCATGTCGGTCCCATGTACAAATTCATACCCATCCCATAATGACAATAAATAGAAATGTCTTTTATCATTATCCAAGATTTAATCCATACAAGCTGCTCTGGTACCAAACGGAAACCCAAATAAGATGTGAGTATGAAATGGTAGGTATTTACCAACATATCAAAACATAACCAATCTGATAATAATTATATGCAATGAATCAATTAACAAGTGTGTTAATTAATTAACAAATTAGGTTAATACCACATCAACATGCTTCGTTACCATTCTAGAATGCCTCTGAGAATGTCTCACTACCATTCTAACCATAACCATATAACCATGATAGAACCTAACCTTCCTTAGCACCATTTTATAATTCCTATGATAATTTCTAACAACCATGCCAACCCAAACCTTATAAACAAGGTATAACTTAAAACAATCTGGGTTAGAAGCTGATATATAATCATTTCAACAATCAATCAGGGAAAACCCTAATATATAAGAATTTCAATAGTTATAATGGTCAAGAACGATATATAATCATTTAATCATGTGTCACTAGGCATAGACTTCTATATAATAATCTCATCATGTCTTATGGAATCTCCTGGTATATAAGAGTTTCATCATGTTTCCCTAGGCATAGACTACTCTATAATAATTTCATAATCTATCAACATGGCCAACACCCCATATAATAATTACAAAATTTATAACAAAACATGTCACAATGGTGAAAAAATCCCAGAATCACATCATTGGGATCAACGATTAATTATAAAAATTATCATTTATCATTCAATTAAATATTTCATATATCAATTGGTCATAACCAATAACACCCCCCTTATCTCAATAACCAAGCCCAGACAAGGTGAACTATATCATGCAATCGTCCAAAACCCATGTGATTCTAAACACACTTTAATCCATAAAAAAATTAATTTAATCAATGTTTAGATCACCTAGTTGGAAGGGATAAGCCAGGTCAATTACCATTTGTATCCAAAGGGACTCCCAGGAATAATGAAATTCTTAAGTTTCAATATTTGATATAACTGACAATTATCAAACCACATGCTTAAGGTTTAGACCCCTACCTTTAATTGATGATCAACTAATGATTCAATCAATATTCTATAATAAGAGTGAAGGCACATATGATCTGAAGAAGGTTCCTATATTATAATATGATCAATATTAGAAACATCAACACACAAGGTCAAAATATTACACTGAAAATGACTATTGAACCAATGGATAAAAAGGGGAAATGAAGAAAAACCACTTAATAGGGATCAGATGCATGATCAGGATGTTTGGAATCAAGAAGGAACTGCAAAATCACATATAAAGAAAACCTGGTCTTGAGAGGAGGAAGCTACATGCGAGTTGAAGAAAAATAAACCGCATGATGCACTTAAAAATTATTGTACACTGAATTACATGGTGTGTAATATTGTTACATGATTTGAAATTATTTTTATTGTTATATTCCAAAAAACCCATTTCCTATGGTTATAATTTATTCCGATCGAATATTACATGGCATGTAGCGAAGTTACACAGTATGTTCTCTTTTCATGTTTGGAATCAGTTTAAGACCAGAAACCATTCACAACATGTGTTTGGAAACAATTACATGACATGTAACTGTTCTTCAGAAAAACATTTAGCCTATGTTTATTATAAAAACCTAAAATCCAATTAAGGCTGTTTCCGACACTTTTGATGGGGTGTGCATCTGTCTGTCGAGGAATCACAACTATTGCCCCGAATTCCTAATTTCTAAAGGTGGGGGAATCCATCGCTTATTTAGGGAAGTTTTATCCTTAATTGAAACAGGATTATAGGATTTCAATTCCTCCTACCATGGGTTCCTCCTCAGAATTTGTTACATAGTCTGGGTCTCTCTCATAGATGAAGATATTATTTGTGAAACTCTTCCTAGTGCCACGTCTTCATGGACTCTGGTTAACTATCCTTCTTTTTCCAAAAATTCCATGGGGTCCGGTTAGGGAAGAAACCTTCGGTCGGGGGAGTAGCCACGTTGGACATCACTAGCGTGTCTAGAGGCTAAAACACTAATTCATCTGGGTTTATTCCTCTTATTATAAGGCTTCTCGAGGGCACAGATGCCCAAGTCATCCCATGTTGAGTGCGGGGAATTATATTTCATAGGCATGTATCTGAGGTTTTCCTCAGCTTCCCATGCTGAACACAGGGTATGCCACGAGTTTTACGTCTAGACGATATGGATCATACTAATCAGAACACTGAAGAGAGTAGATCAGATGTGTGTGACCCCAGGGGGATCACTAATGCTGGGGATAACACGTGGTTAGTTACCCATTTTCATTTAGGAGCAGTGAAAAAGTGGGTGACATGATATCACTGGTATGTGGTGGCCTGAGTAAGAACCAGGATGTATGTGGATTGTTGAGAGTGAATGGGGAATGAGATGGATCCATCATGTAAGTGACAATATTGTTCTCCTTGATCCTCAAATAGGATTCATAGATATCCCTGTGGCAGGGAATCAAAGTCAACGTAGTTCATGGGACGATGGGACACCTAATGCAGCGTCCCATAGGGATGGGACCCAGAGGGAGTGGGACCTCCAGGATAGGGGATGACCTTCATGAAACACATAGGCTCAAGGGAAAGGCCAAGATGAGACATGCGTGATGGGCTTGAACCTCAAAGAGGCTTCCTACATACTCCCATGTCTGGGAATCAAAGTCCATGTAGTTCAGTATGGGGGAATAGAATTTAGGTGTATGCAGAGGATATCGACCCGATGATATACTAGTGATTACGTGTGGTTAGAAACATGGGATTGTATGCCTCTAGAGCGGAGGAGTAGGGAAATGGGTCCCAACAAAGGGTACTACAACGACTTATCGTTAAATGTGGAACACAATGAATTACCACTGGTTGGGGTTGATAATAGCTTACTGCTGATTGGGGAACATAACGGCTTACTGTTGATTGGGTGACAGAACAACTTATCACTGGTTGAGGTTGAAAATGGCTGACCACTGATTGGGGTTCTAATGACAGACCATTGATTGGGAGACACAACCGCTTACCGCAAGATGGGAACACAACGACTTACCGTCAGTTGGGGTTGGGCCTTAGGGAGGCTTCCTACATGACTTTCGTAGGAGATAAGGATAAAATATTATTAGTTAAAATGTTTATAATTTAATGTATCATGAGATGAAAAGGGGGAGTATAGTTTAAAGTCATGCGGGAAGAGGGTGGACCGATGTAGAGTGGTCGGTACCAGTGGGTTTTGGGCTTGAACCTCAGGGAGGCTTACTACGTACCATTCCTTGGCAAGGATCAAAGTATACGTAGTTCAGGACGGTTTGGTGAACCAAAGTTAAGGGGGTCGAGACCAATAGGTATTAGTCTTGAACCTCAGGGAGGCTTCTTATAGTCCTTTACTTGGAAAGGATCAATTTTCACGTAGTTCAAGATGGTTTGATGAACTGACGAGAAGGGGGTCAGGGCCAATATAGGTTGGGCTTAAACCTCAGGGAGGCTTCCTACATACCTTTCCTCGGAAAAGATCAAAGTCCACGTAGTTTAGGATGGTTTGGTGAACCGACATGAAGGGGGTCAGAACCAATATGTGTTGTTTATGAACCTCATAGAGGCTTCCTACATACCTTGCCTTGGGAAGGATCAAAGTCCATGTAGTTTAGGATGGTATGGTGAACCGACATGAAGGGGGTAGGGACCAATAGGTGTTAGGATTGAACCTCAAAGAGGCTTCCTAGATACCTTGCTTTGTCAAAATTCAAATTCCACATTCTTCAGGTATGTTTGGTGAACCAAAGTGAAGGGGATCGAGACCAATAGGTGTTGGTATTGAACCTCTGGGACGCTTCCTACATAACATGCCTTAGAAAGGATAAAAATCCACATAGTTCAAGATGGTTTGGTGAACCGATGTGAAGGGGGTCAGAACCAATAGGTATTGGGCTTGAACATAAAAGAGGCTTTCTACGTACCCTACAATGGCAAGGATCAAAGTCCACATAGTTCGGGATGGTTTGGTGAACTGATGTGAAAGGGGTCAAGACCAGCAGGTGTTGGGATTGAACCTCAAAGAGGCTTCCTACGTACATGGCCTTGGAAAAGATCATTTTCCACGTAGTTTGGGATGATTTGGTGAACCGACATGAAGGTGGTCTAAACCAATAGGTGTTGTAATTGATCCTTAGAGAGGCTTCCTATATACCGTGCCTTATCAAGGACAAAGTCTACATAGTTCAGGATGGTTTGGTGAACTGACACGAAGGGGGTTGGGACCAATAGGTGTTGGGTTTTAACCTCAAGGAGGCTTCTTACATACATTGCATTAGAAGGGATCAAAGTCCACGAAGTTCATGATGGTTTGGTGAACCAACGTGAAGGGTGTCGGAACCAATTGGTGTTGGGCTTGAACCTTAGGGAGGCTTCTTACATATCATTCCTTGGAAAGGATCAAAGACCATGTAGTTCGGGATGGTTTGGTGAACTGATTTGATGGGTGTCCAGACCAATAGGCGTTGGGCCTAGACCTTAGGGAGGCTTCCTATGTTCCTTTCTCGGTCAAGGATCAAAGGCCACGTAGTTTGGGATTGTTTTCTGAATTGATGTGAAGGGGGTCAGGAGAAATAGGAGTTGGACTTGAACCTTAGGGAGTCTTCTTACGTACCTTAACATGGAAAAAAACAAATTCCACATATTTCAGGATGGTTTGGTGAACCAAAATTAAGGGGGTCGCAACTAATAGGTGTTGGGATAGAACCTCATCGAGGCTTCCTATGTACCTTGCCTTGGAAAATTTCAAAGTCCACATAGTGCAGGATGGTTTGGTGAACCGATGTAAAGGGGGCAGGGACCAATAGGTGTTGGGATTGATCCTCAGGGAGGCTTATGAAAGCACATCATATTTTATTTTATCAACCGTTCATGGTTACAGTGCTCTCCTAATGTGTATCGCAGCACTTAGGTCGAATCTTTGATGATGATACTTTATAATAGTCAGTTGTTTTAGTTGATTGTATTTTGATCGGGGGGGGGGGTTGTTTTTAGATCTTATGAAATAATTTATGGATTATGTTTGATTTAAAAAATTGATAATGATTGGGGTGAGTATATTATTTGGGATTTAATCTTAGATATCTTTGTGCTTTGATTTATACTGCATTAAATTAATACCCATTCACTAGATGACTTTTATCGGAATTCCCAAGTGTTAAAGATTTAATCCAATTCGTAACATAACTTAGTGTTCTAATAATTACAATTAATTGTCTAAGGTAGTGTATTTATAGTTTCAATAATCCATGCAATCCACATATTAAACAAAACATTTCATTAATACATGACATGTAAAGTTCAACATACAAAATATTAACTCAAAGAATACCTATCGAGCAAAAGTTATCAATCAATTAATATAACCAAATTATAAATAACCCCAATGGTATATTTAATCATCCATTTAAATGATTATTAATCTAGTTATATATGATTAAGGTGATTAATTATAAATAAAGTTAAAAATGGGATAAGAAAAGAGTAGTGCGTCGAACACACACGTGATTGTTAAAGAGTGTTAAAAAAAGACTTTCGATTGAATGAGGAAGCAAAAGAAGAGAAGGGGTGTTAAATTTATTTAATCCATTTTATGAAAATCAATATTATAATACAAAAGGTGTATGAGAATAAGAGATATTGAAGAAGAAACTTGCATTAAAATAGAATTACAAAAAAAATACTTACAAGATTACACCAATGAAGAACAATGAAGTAAATGAAAACAAAGAGAGGGGGAAAGGTTTATCAAGTAAAAACATGAGTATAGAAGGTCCTCACAAGAATTTTAAAAGTATTTAGTCCTTCCAATATATTCTAATATCTTCTGAAATTCCAACTCTATACAATGAGTAGAGGGGGTTGGCACAAGTTCCTCAACTCGGTTAGTGAGGACTCCTTAAGTGCATCCAAGAAACCCGAGAACAATCTAGCTGGAGGCATATTTTTTTTGGATACTGTAGTATTAATGTATCAGGTACTATAGTGGGAACTGTAGTAGGTACTATTTGGCACTGTAGTAGCTGTGAATATTCCCCTGTTTGGTCCTTCAGGCCATTGATTTGGTCCTCGAGTCCTTTTAGGCCTTCGGGACACCCGAGCCTTTGGGCCAGCAAGGACTTCGGGCCACCTTAAGTGCAGATACAAACCAGACAACCAACAAGGAAAAAACTCTAGAAGAAGTATGTGTAAGGAGATCTCACCCAAACATAAGCTAAACGGATTGCAATAATGAGAGGGTATGGAACCTGACACCGGAACAATATTATGAATTCATGGGAAAGCCTAGTTGAATAGCCTTGAGAAGGTGGAGAGCTGATTTCATAATGAAAATGCTGGGGAGGAGAAGTTCTAAGTAGTTAGTCTGGGTTGTATGTAATGTTTTAAGCCTATGGGAAATGAATTCCTTTATGTGATATGGGATATGTAATACGTAAGCCTACGGGCCTTGTAAGGGTTCCACCTCACCCCTTGAATGGTGGAATATCAAAAATCAATATAAAATGAAGGCCTTAGGGCCATTAGAGGAGAAGGGGTTGTGTTTGTAGTGCTTGGAGTTGGACTGTTTTCATTCCAAATATGTCCCTCCACTTGTCTCACTAGTTTGGCTATCCAGATAGCTGAATCTCGAGATATATTATTCTTAAAAGTTTTAGATACTAATGTTGGTCAACAAATCTCAAAATTGGGAGGCATTTGGACTTATGGAACTAAAGTTATGGAGGTTGGAGTAAACAATTGTAATCTGTCCATTTCTATCAAGACTTTTGAGAAGGTCAAAATGTGAATGGGTTTTTGAACTAGAACATGCCCTCAAATAAATAAAATTTCTTATATAATGTTGGCCGCACATATATTAGTTTTCACACCGAAAAGTACAAGTTTCATTTGATGAATATATCATGAGGAATTCCATTAATAGTGTCTGGATGTTAATTCCCATCCAGAATGGTGGGTTGGGTTTAAATTCAAATGTTGGGCCCCTTTTCTTTGGAGTCGGGCCTTGAAATTTTTTTCCAACATGAATTGAATTGTCCCTAGATCTCTAGATGATAATTAAAGGATTTGGATTTCTAGAGTGAGCCCAGTAATTCTATCTTCATGGATTATCCAGTTTTTCACTAATTATTTGGGACTTTTTGTGGGGACCATATGACCATCCAAATGGTACAATTGGTCCAAGAAACCTCATTATGAAATGTTTTATATTGAAGTAGGAATCCTAAAAAAACCATGCCATTTAGATAAGTAGGGTGATATGTATGATTCAAATAATAAAGAGGCTTAAATCTGGATGAATTCAAATAGTGCTAAAAATTTATATTTAATATTTAAACATTCATATTTCACAAAAAATATGCACATTTAATATAAAACCAGTAAAGGGAGTATATAAAAAGTTATTAAAATATTAATAACATCAACTCCCCCATAATTATCCTTGTGCATGTCCTCATGTACAACAAATATAAAACCATGAAAAAATCATTTGTACTCTCCAAAAAATATTAAAATTTTGTTTTCCCCAATAAGGGGAGGTTTGGACAATTTCAATCATCCATATCGATTTCAACAACAAGTTTCTATAGAAACAATGTTCCAAAAAATTTCATTTTTTCAAGCTCAAAATTAGAAATTGAAAATGGGGGCACACAAAGCATACTCATCTCAAGATGATACAATTAATTTATAGAGATTTACTCATTCACCATCCAAAAGTGAAAATATTAGAGTTTGTAAGAGTTATCATCTTCCACTCCCTATCCTAAAGTGCTAAAAATATCAAAAGTTCTTTTTAGGGGTTTTTCTTGAGGCTATGGGATGGTAGGAATATGATATCCAAATTTTAGGAAAAAGGGGGTAAACACTGACATGGAAAAATAAATGCACATTTTTTTTGAAACGAGACATGAAAAGAAATGGAAATTCATATTTATGTTGGAAAAAAATGCAAAATAAGACCCAAAAGGGGAAAGATATTTGAAGTGGATGAGAAGATGAAATATTTACAAACCATGAATCCTCCCCCAATAAAATAAGTGGTCTTTTTATTTGTTTTTTTTTGTATTTTTTCGAAATTTGAACTTGAAACAGATCTCACACACATCTCCCAACCCATGATTTATCTCCTCACAAAACTAATTGTAATAGTTATAATAATATCAATGGTTTAGGAAGAGTGGTTTTTGAACACCCAAGACACATCCCATTCCTTTTTTCAAATTTTTTATTTGTTTTTTATATTTATGAAAACTTTTCAATATCATTTGTACAAGATAAACATATAAACATTCCCAAACCCCACTAAAGTATAAAATCCCCCCACACTCAAATTGATGATTTCACTCAAGAATATGATAACATGGTGAAAATCAATAAAAGGTTATCAAAAATAAAATCTATTCCACCCACACTTAAATCTGAAAAAATATGCAATGCAAATCCATATTGATATTGGGTGGGATAAGGTATTGGGCTAGTAATGTGGATAACAAAGAAACGGTTTTCAAAGGTTTTAAGGGGCTTTCAAATAAAGGAATAATTTAAGAGTAATGGGAGGCTGTTTGGATATTTTTCTTCTCATGAGGTTCAAAAAATTCCTCTATCATATTAATGCAGACCAAAGCTGGAAATTCATCTCTATGGTCCAAAAACATAAGATTCATATATGGTGGTGAAAAACAGACATTTTACAAATATGTCCATAGGTAGGCTTGGAATGAATGAAAATATTATTCCTCAGAGGTGGGGAAAATAATTTTCCCAATCAAAAAATTGAGCATTCATATTTTTTTTGGATATGACACAATATTATTTATCCAAATTTATGAAGAAACCATAAAAAATTTGTGATGAAACCATGTATTTTGACTCCCCAAAATGGTAGGACAAAATTTTAAAATAGGAAGGTGAGTAAGTATGAATCCTTATTTTTTTATTTTTTTAAATGATATTTTGGATTTTTGTTTTTTATATATTTTTTAGTTTTTTATAAAGACCCTACCTCACGAAAGATAAAGATAAAAAGAAAAGGTTTTGATAAAGAAAGTGGAAAAAAATGAAAGAGAGGGGAAGAAGAAGAAAGAGGGAGAGAGAGGAAGAGATAAAGAGAGAGTTAAAAGGAAAGAGTTTCCCCCTGTTTTGGATTTGGTGGGTCACTATCTCTATCCAGTGGTGGGTATACTGTAGAAGTTTTGGATTCGATTGAATTCGATGTGGTTCCTAGGATATGTGTCCTATCATGGTGATTCTTTAATCGATGTCCATTAACCGTGAATATCCTTTTTGAAGAGGGGTCTTGGACTTGAATTTCACCAAATGGATAGACGTTAGTAATAACCAAAGGACCTTCCCAATGAGAATTAATCTTAACTAGGTAAAGCCCTAAATCAATAATTGAATATAATTAAATTTTCAGCTTCATGAAATTACTTTCTCAGGATGTTTTTATCATGAAGTATGTTGGCGTTTTCTTTCTACATATTGGAATTCTTATATAAATGAAGTCGAAGATTCTCTATTTCAGCCAATTGCTACAATATTTCTTCCCCAAAATTTTCAAAATCAAAATTAAATGTTTTCACCGCCCCAAATTACATATGTTGTATTTCAACTGGAATATGAAATGATTTAACAAAAACTAGCCTATAAGGAGATATCCCAATGGGCGTTTTATAGGCTGTTCAATAATCCCAAAGTGAATCACCAAGTATTTCAGGCTAGTTTATTCTAGTGGGTTTTACAATTCTCTCAAGCACTCTTTTCACTTATCGATTAGAAAGTTGAGCCATTTCATTGGTTTAGGGGTGATATTTAGTTGATGTTTTATGAACAACACCATTCTTTTTCAAAAGAGATTCCATGGTTTTATTACAAAAATGGGGTCGAAATTCACTTATCAAGCCACGTGGTGTGCCAAATCTGTTGAAGATTTGTGTCTTTAGGAACTCACTAATAGTATATGAATCATCATTTCTTTTGGGTTTGGCCTTGACCCACAATGAAACATAATCAACCACATGAATAATGAATGAGAATCCATTGGAAGGGGGGATGGTCCCATGAAATTGATTCCCCAAACATTGAAGATCTCACAGAAAATTAATGAATTTTGGGGAATTTCATTTCTCATTGAAATTGTGCTAAATTTTTGGCAAGTGGGACATGATTGACAGAACACATGTGAGTCCTTGAAAAGTGAAGGCCAAAATAATCTAGAGTCTAAGACCTTTCGGGAGGTCCTTCGTGTTCAAAAGTGGTCACCTCAAGGAATTGAGTGACATAATTCTAAGATAGAGGGATGTTCATCTTCATCATCACATCTCTTAATTACCACATCATCCCTAGTTTTCCAATGTTTATTATAATCCCAATAATATATTTTTGAATCACTTTTCAGCTTCATTTATTGTTCTTTTGAAAAAAGTTCAGGAAAAATACCCGCAACCAAGTAGTTTAAAATCGGGGCATACCATCGTAACTTTGGAGTGAGAGATGAAAGGTGATCAGTGGGAAATTCAGGATCAATTATTTCTTGAATGAGAAGAATTATAAATTCTACTTAGGTTATCAGCCACAATGTTTTATTTTCCTAGTATACATTCGATTTCAAGGTAAAACTCTTGGAGAATGAGGATACATATTATTAGACTCCGTTTGGAATCAAATTTCACGAGTATGAACTTTATAGATGAATGATATATGAAGATGATTATTTTGGACCCTAAGAAATATGTCCAAAATTTATCTAAGGGAAAACCACTATTAAAAGTTCCTTTCTAGTCATAGTGTAGTGAGATTTAGTTTTATCCAATTTTTTTAAGGTATAATAGATGGAATGAGGAGTTTTTTCTCTTCTTTGACCAAGAACAGCCCCAACGGATCTATTAGAAGCATCACACATCAATTAAAAGTTTAAGGACCAATCTGGGGATTGGATTATCAGGGCAGATGTAAGATAGATTTTGAGTTCAATAAAGGATCTCTGGAAAACATCATCAAAATGGAAAGTGACATCATTTCAGAGAAACCAAGTGAGTGGGAGGGAAATACTACTGAAGTTATGGATGAATATCAGATAAAAATAGGAATGGCCAAGGAATGAATGGATGTCTCGAATAGTAGTGGGTTCATGAAGTGATTGGATGAATTCAATTTTGGCAGGATCAACTGTAATACCATCTTGTGAAATTATGTTCCCTATAAGAGTCCCATTTTCAACCATGAAGTGCCATTTTTTAAAATTTAACACAAGCTTACACTTGAAAAAAAATTTGGACTATAGAGAGTGAATTAAAGTAAGATTCAAATGAATCACCATAAATGGTGAAGTCATCCATGATGAATTCAAGATAGTGTTCAATGAATTCCAAAAAAAGACTCATCGTATATCTCAAGAATATTGCAGGAGCATTTCAAAGGACAAAAGGCATTCTCTTATATGCATATATTCCAAAGGGGCAAGTGAAAGTAGTATTTTATTTGTCTTGAGTCACAATTAGGATTTGGAAATAGCCAGTGAATTTATCAAGAAAGCAATAATGTGACTTTCCAGCTAATCGTTCTAGGATTTGACCAAGGAATGGAAGAGGTTAGTGATATTTTCTTATTTCTACATTCAATTTCTCGTTGTCAATGCACAAACACCATTTATTTTTCACTAGAGTTGTGACCAACTCACCATGTTAATTTTTGACAATAGTTATCCCACCCTTCTTCGATTCAACTTGAATTGGACTCACTCATTCACTATTAGAACTTGGGTAGATAATAGAAGCGTGAAGAATCTTGGTAAATTCTTCCCTAACAACCTCAATTATGAGTGGATTAAGGCATATTTGTTGTTGTCTAATTGGTTTGGATGATTCCTAAAGATGGATGTGATTCATGAAAAGAGCATGGTTGATTACTGTTATGTCATCTAGGGTCCAAGCTAAGGCCTTTTTGTTTTCCTCTAACACCTGAACAATTTTGGAATCCTCAGTTTCAGTAAGTGAAATAGAGATAATGACATGATGAGAGTGATAATGGAAAAAGAATTCATATTTTAGGTGTCCAGGAAGATGTTTAAGATTAGTCTCATCTTTCATTTGTGGGTTAGACAAATCAGGAATGGAGGAAAGGACTTCAGTTGCTTCATATTCATTTTCCTTAATATTGTCTGAGGTGGAGCCATAGAGATCAGAGATGATGTAGGATTCAGGAGATTTTTCAAGATCCTATATATTGATAGAGTCTATAAATGAGAGGTCCATATCAACCTGACCATTTATGACTTGGTTAATCATGGTAAAGATTTCACAAGATCCTTTGTCATTAGAACATGAAGAAAATGATTTATTTGGGTTCAATTGACTCTTAAAAGTGCCCTCGAAAGCATGGATTTTGAATGTAGATTGATCCTTATATGGGTATCGCATGGCTTGGAAAATGTTGAACATGACCACTAGGTCACCAAATTTCTTGTATAAGATGGCTGAATGGACGTCAATATTGGTTCTCTCTGTCCTTAGGAATGGTCTTTCTTGAATTAGGTGAGATCGATAAGAGTTCATCTCACCTTCCATGTCAAGGACACAAAAATCTATAGTGAAGATAAGATCATTCACATGAACAAGGACATCCTTGATTACGACCTCAATACTAGAAGTGTATCGAATAGTCAATTGAATGACAGCACCCGTTGGATGTAAGGGACCAAGACCAATTTAAGAGAAGATGGATTTGGGAATGAAATTAATTGAGGCTCTTAGGACCATGAGTGCATCATCAAAGTTGGAAATTCCAATTTGGTATGGAACTATAAAGGTCCCATGATCATTTCACTTTATGGGAATAGAAGTTGGGTGGATAAATTTTCGAAGGACCTAAGGTTCCTCTTGTGGGTTCACAATTCCTTAAAAATCATGACATACTTAGGGATTTGTTTTAAGGAATCTAAGATGGGGATGTTGACTTCAACAGGTCTAAAAATTTCAAGAATTTCAGGATAAGATTCAAACAAAAATTTGGATTAGAAACAGCTTGAGGAAAAGGAATTGGGTTCCTAAGTGGAATGGAAGGAGGCAAGGGAATGGATTCTGATTTCTTTTTGAGTTTCATTTCCTTTACAATTTCTAGGTCAACATTTAAAGGGGGTGGAGAACTTATCTTGAGACATATTAATTTTCTTCACCGATCTAAGTGCAATTTCACTTATATTAAACTTGGGGTTGGGTAATGGTTGAGCTGGGAGTTGGGAATAATTTGATTGTTGTTTCTGGGTTAGGTGGGATGAAAATTTACCAATATGTATTTCAATGTTTTTGAGGATGGAATGGGTGAAGGAGGAAAGCTCTTCCACTACACATTCCAATGGTATTATAGAGGAAGAGTCTTTTCTCTGATTGGGATTACCTTGATTTTGGTTCTTGGGAAAGTGATTGTATTGGTTTTGGAATTGGGAAGGCTCACTAGGATAATGGAATCTAGGAGGAGGATTGTTCCTTCGAGGTTGAGGAACTAAAGGATAAAGATGATGGAAGTTACCACCACCTTGACCATATTGGAATTGGTTTTGGTTTTGAGTAGGTAATTGAGAGGGATGAGAAATGGGATTACCATACCTCAAGTTAGGGTTATATGTAGAAGATAAGGGCTCAGAATGGGATTTGTTGAAGTTTCTAACAAACTAACCTGATTGTTGAGGGCTGGGGTTCCATTGAGCATATGATGCATTTAGCTCCATTTGTCTGGATGAATCAGATTAATCAACTTGAAGTTTTGGACATGTGTCAGTTGGATGAGTTGGTGAGTTTCTGATTCCATAGTTTTTGATAGGTCCAAGAAACATTGGTCGTTGAGAAGATGAGGTTGGGGATTTTGACGCCACAAATTGTAGTCACACAAGACATGTAAGTTCACTCATCCCCTCTATCATCTTTTTCAGCTCTATAGATTGATTATCTTGAGGTTTTCTGACTTGAGCATGTTCTCAAGTATGGAAAAGTTGTGTGTTTTCATCCATGTTACTTATGAGATCTCATTCAGCCACATGAGTTTTATCCACAAGAGCATCACCACTTGTGGTATCAATGAGAGTTATCTAGATAGACAAAAACCCCTCATAGAAGTATTGGATGAAGATTTAGTCTAAGATTTTGTGGTGTGGTCATTTTGCAACATGTTTCTTGAACCACTCCCAGTACTTGTGGAGTGATTAATTTTGGAATTAGTGAATACCACTTATTTCCTTTCGGATAGAAGCAATATGAGAAGCAGGAAAGAATTTATCTAGAAATAGTTGCTTCATGTCATTCCACGTGGTTATGAAACCAAGAGGGAGGTAGTAAAGCCATGAATTTGCAGTTTTAGCTATGTAGAAAGGGAATGCTCAGAGTTTTATTTGTTCTTCAAAACCCATTGCAGCTTCTTGGTAGAGAACACAACTTAGAACTCTTTAAGGTGGAGATGTGGATCGTTATTGGTTAGCCCATGGAAATATGGGAGAAGATGAATAAAACCTGATTTGAGTTCAAAGTCAGCCTCTATGTTCATATATTTAATACCAAGAGGTTGGTAATTTATATCAGGGGTAGCAATTTCATTAAGTGTTTGTTCTCTAGGATTGGCCATAACTAATTAAATTGGTTGGACAAGGACATGTTCTTGAATGAGATGATTATCTCTTATGTTTCTCCTATGTTGGTGATGTGTTTGCTCAATTTTTGGGTTAAAAAATCCAAGAAATTTTTTGGGAGGCTACAGTGAATTTAATAGATTTTTTAAGAAATTGGAATATCGGTTTTTCTTTGTGTTTTTCCTATTTGTGATTTTTATGAGGAAGCAGGTTTTTCTTTGTGTTTTTTTCAATTTTTTTTCAATTTTTTTCATTTTATTATAATAACCAGAAACTAATGAATACTTAATTGAACAATACTTTGCAACAAAACTATTTTAAATCATGACCGATTGTCTCCTATAGACCCTTTAAGGTTTTGGTGCTCTGCTAATGTGTATAGTAGCACTTGGTTCGAATCCTCGGCGATGGTACCTTTTAATAGTCGGTTGTTTTTAGTTGGTTGTATTTTGATTGGGGGGGTTTGTTTGTAGAGATTATGAAATAATTTATGGATGATGTTTGATTAAATAAATTGATAAATATTGGGGTGAGTTTATTATTGGGGATTTATTCTTATGATATCCTTGAGCTTGGATTTATATTTCATTAAATTAATACCCATCTCACAAGATGACTTTGATCGGAATTCCCAAGTGTTAAAGGTTCAATCCAATCCATAACGTAACTTAAGGTTCAAATCATTACCATTAAATGTTTATGGTAGTGTATTTGTGGTCCAATAATCCATGCAATCCACATATTAAATAAAACATGTAATTAATCCATGACATATAAATTTCAACATACACAATAATAACTCAAAGAATACTCATTGAGAAAAAGATTTCAATCATTTAATATCCTCCAATTATAAATCACCCCAATGGTAGATTTAATAAACCATTTAAATTATTATTTATATAGTTAAATATATTTAAGGTGATGAATTATAACGAATGTGAAAAGGATGGGATAAGAAAAGAGTAGTGCGTCGAATACACACACGATCATTGAAGGGAGTAAAAAAAATACATTGGATTGAATGAGGATGAAAAAGAAGGGAAGGGTTTTTAACACGATTTAAACCATTTTAAGAACATTAATATTAAACCATATAAGGTGGATGAGAATAAGATATATTAAATAATACAATTGCATTAAAACAAAATGAAAAAGAAAAAGACTTACAAGATTACAACAATGAAGAACACAAAAGTAAATAAAAACAATGAGAGGAGGAAAGGTCTCTCTAGTGAAAACATGATTATGAAAGGTCCTCCCAAGCCTTTCGAAATGTTTTTTTCATGCCAATATATGATTTTATATTATTAAATGGAAACTCTATGAAAGGGGAAGAGGGGTTTGTATTTATAGCCCAAAGAATTGGACTGTTTGCATTCCAAATCCGTTTCTCCACTTGCCTCACCAGTTGGGCCATTCAGACAGCTGAATCGCAAGATATCTTCTTATTAAAATTTGTATAAAATAATGTTGTCTAACAAATCTTAATATTTGGAGGCATTTGGACGCATGGAACAAATGTTACTACGGTTGGCGTAAACAATTGTAATATGTCCATTTCAATCCAGACTTTTCCGAAGGTCTATATGTGGATGGGTTTTGAACCAGAAGATTCCCTCAAATAAAAATAGTTAATTCTATAAATTTTTCCAAACGTATATTATATTTCACAATGAATAATCTTATATTTATGTGATGACTATATCATGAGAAATTTCTTAAATTGTGTCCGGATTTTACTTCCAGGCCAGAATGGTGGGCTGGGTATAAATCCATCAGTCGGGCCCCTTGTCTTCGGAGTTGGTCCTTGAATGTTTTATCGAAGATGAAATGAATTGACCTGAGAATGTTGGAGGATAATTAAAGGATTTGGACATCTCTAGTGAGCCTAGTAATTCTATTTGCATGGATTGTCCAGTTTCTTCACAGATTATTTGGGCCTTGTTATGTGACCATATGACCATCCAAATGGAATAACTTGTCCAAGATCCCTTATAATGAAATATTATATATTTAATGTGGAATCCTAAAAAAGGAAAACCATGAAATTTGGGTATGTAGGGTGAGATTTATAATTAAAATATTAAATTTAATTGAATCTGGATGAATTCAAATATTGCTAAATAATTATATTTAATATTTAAACATTCATATTTCACACAAATTATGCTCATTTCATATAAAATTAGTAAATAGAGTATATAAAAAGTTATAAAAATATTAATATCATCAGATTTCTATGTACCTTTCCTTGTCAAGGATCAAAGTCCTCGTAGTTTGGGATAGTTTAGTGAATCGTCGTGAAGGGGGTCGAGACAAATAGGTGTTGGGCTTGAACCTCATAGAGGCTTCCTATGTACCTTTCCTTGGCAAGGATCAAAGTAACCATAGTTCAGGATGGATTGTGGCTTACACTCTAGGGAATACCAATAAGTATGCCATGATCAATGCTCACTATAATCTCACATGAGTCATGCTCGGTGTGAGAAACAATAGGCCGCAAAGACATGATGATCACGGTGATAAAGGTGCATTCGTGGGAAGTGGAGTAGAGCTTACATGTGGTTACCGGCCAAAAAAGGAAACATTGGCTTATATGGGGTTATCAGCCCAAGGATATGGATATTGGAACTTACTCATGGATGGAGGCCCCGCAGTGACAAATCCCCAAGGGAGAGGGATGAGCTAACATAGTTCCCCGTGTCCCTATCACCTCTCAGTCCCTAACATAGAGGAATAGTGGAGTATAAGGGGTGCTACCTCATGATAGAAAGGCTAGGGTATTACAGAAAGGTGGTTGAACTTCCTTGCGGATAGACTCCGCTTGATCATAGCGGATGTCATTACAGGTGAGGAATATCTCACTTCCGTGGAGACGGGCAGACATAAAGAATGTCCAAGACGGGTCATTCCATTTATGATGCACGGGGGAGGACATAGTATAACGTCATGTGTAGAGGATGACGATTCTTGGAAGTTTTTTTCCTATAGCATAGATGAGGTAGGTTCACTCCACCCCCCCCTTGGACTTAAATAACTGATACCTGTCCGCCCTTGGGGAAGGGAAGGGATCAACAATGCCATGGTAAGGGGGTGTCTTAGAGTGATCCACTGAGGAGTCCCCGTTAGCGAGGCTATGTGAAGAAGCAATAACTGTTAGTGTGCCGGGGTGATGCTAAGGAGCAGCAATGGTGAATGAGGCTTATGTATGGAAGCTTCCTGGGTTCCACTAAGGACTGGAAATTATGGATGTGGATTATACATGGAAGCTGCCCAGATGCCTTTAAGGAGAAACAATGGTGTATGGGGCTTATGCATGGGAGATTCCTGTGTTCCGATATGGAGTGACAATAGTGATTGGGGATTACACAAGGAAGCTATTCGAGTATCGATATGGAGGGAAAATGGGGAATGAGGCTTACGTGAGGAAGATGCCTAGGTGACGCTATGGAGAAGCAATGTTGAATGGGGATTATGCATGGAAGCTTCTCATGTGCTGCTATGGAGAAACAATGGTGAATTGGGCTTACTCAAATCAGCTTCCCTGAATGTATTCCTCATGTTTGACCATGAGTTCATCACAACTCCCCTATTGGTTGAGGCATATAATTAGGGCCGACACCTATGCACAAGTTCCCAAGCGGGATAACTCTGAGGGAGTTGGAATCGGTCCGACGAAAGGGAGATGAAAAGTGTGAATCACTTGCTCGAAATTTGGAACACGATGAGGGTGGAATGGAGATGGAGGATAACTTTTGACTGTGTTCGAAACACAACATCGATATCATGGGGATTATGCAAGGAAGATGCCTAGGTGCTGCTATGGAGAAGCAATGGTGAATGGGGATTACGTAATGAAACTTCCCATGTGTTGCTATGGAGAAAAAATGGTGAATGGGGCTTAGGCAAGGAAGCTGCCCGTAATTTCATCCTCATGATTGACCATGAGCACATCCCAACTTGCCTGCTGGTTGAGGAATATAATTAGGGACAACACCTATGTGCAAGTGCACAAGTTGGATAACTCCAGGGGCATTGGAATCGATCAAAACAATGGGAGATGAAAAGTGCGAATCACTTGATCAGCATTCAGAACTTGGCAAGGGTGGAATAAAGATGGAGGATAACTATTGACAATGTTTGAAATAGAACATCCATATCTTGTTACCCTGAAAAGGGGACAAAAAAATGAGGTTTGATTGTTGACCTTGTTCGAAAGTCAAGACCTGACTCGAATTGTCGTCCAAAGTCTTCCGAAGTGTTGGTCCAAAATGGTAGGTGAGATGAGCTGTCATGGGAACAGGCCATTATGGGGTCTATTCAGACATGAAAGAGGATAAAGATCTTAATGAAAGATAAACAAAGTGTGAGATGGAGTGAAGGAATGTTTTAAAAGATTCCAACGCTCTTGAAATTATCCCATTGTAATCATGGCATGAGGTATCTTATTCTTTTCACATAAGCTATCTCTTATTTGGAACATGAGGAATCCCATTATTGAATAATAAGGAATACTACAGTTTGTAGTCATGTAGAGAGGACTTTTGGCATATTATGCTTTTTGTATAAGGCATCTCTTCTTTGGAGCAAGATGCATCCTATATTTGTCATATCGGGTGTACTACAGTTCAAATTCATGTAGATATGGCTATTAAAATATTATTTTTGGTGCATATGGAATCTTTTGTTTCGAACAAGAGGAATCCTATTATTGAATGATAGGGAATTCTGTAGTTTATAGTCATCCAGAGAGGACTATTGGAATCTTATGCTTGTTACATAAGTCATCTATTTTTTAGAGAAAGTGGCATCATATATTTTTTGTATAGGGAATACTGCAGTTTATAGTCATGTAGAGAGGGCTGTTGGAATCTTTTACTTGGTGAATAAGGCATCTATTTATTAGAGAAAGAGTCATCCTATTTTTATTTTATAGGGTATACTATAGTTTAGAGTCATGTATAGAAGACTATTGGAATATTATACTTGGAACATACAACATATCTTGTTTGGAGCAAGGGGCATCCTATATTTGGTATATAGGGTTTACTAAAGTTTATAGTCATGTATAAGGGACTATTAGGAATAAGTCACCTCGAAATGGCTGCTGTTGGGACTTTCTCATGAGTGGACCTTTCTAGATCAACTTGGAAAATGAGTTAGGTGGTGGGGTTTGGAGGAGTTGCTTGAGGAATAGTTCAACTCAAGGTACTCGAGGAGGTGATGATGAGAATCTGATCTGTCAACATGTGAAAGGGACCAAGAGGAATATCTCGACTCAAGGAGTTTCATGGTGTGTGTAGGAGTAACTAAAATCATGGTATTCCATAGGTGGATGGTGGGTGTGCATAAGGGAATAATGGAAAACGATGATATCCTGACCAAAAAAGTTCGTGGTTACACTCTACATTTTTCATGGGGGTTAGTGATGGAAGTGAAGGGACCAACCTGGAGGGCTAGGACTGCAGCTCAACAGTGATCATGAGTGGGGGTATAGGGGCTTATCCCCTACTGTATGGACTGGTGGGCACATGCTTGGATACAGTTGCAAGTAAGATGCGCCATGCGTTAGATAGGCTGTGCGCTAGAAGGAAGGATTGTGCACAATAGACAAGGAATGCACGTTATAGGGTAGGCGTATTCCCAATATGGGAGATGTGTGCATAATAAAGGAGTTTTGCACACAATAGGGAAGGATTTGCGTCTAATAGGGGATATTTGCGTGCAATAGGTAATGTGTGTACATAATTGTATAGGTGTAGCACTGGTGCATGTAAAATAGGGCACAATGGCACTGCTGTAACGCCCCGACCCCAGCTACCCAGAGCTGGTGCATTACTTCGTAACATTGGCATGATCACAAAAGATCAAGTCTCGAATGACCGATTAGTTTAGTATCCTTGGAAACACTATATAAATTCATAAATGTTATATTACATCACAAAGTGAAAAACTATAATAACATAGTCTCCAAAGTCCACACTTCTATCCTCTTCAGACTATCCCTGCAGGTCATTCATAAAATACTTTTTCACATCCTGGAAAATATTAAAACATTGAAAGGGGTGATCTCGGATGCTCAGTAAGGTTAACAATATATCGGAAGCTTTCATAAATAAACATTAACATTTAAGGCAATGTATAACTAAAACAAAAGCCTTTTAAAATTGAACTTCAACATAATATGGCAAAAGTAAAATGAGATAATGCCATTCAATTCTTCACATGTATATTCTACTGGTCGAATAATCACATGCAATATCAATAACCACTTTCATAATGATGGAATACATAATGCCAGACTATCATAACCACGTAGCCAAGGCCTCGTGCCAAGACCACAAATAAGATTTTGTCAAGGCCTCGTGCCAAGACACTAGTTTGTCTCATGAGACCTGCCGATGCATCGAGGAGCTACAGCGGGCTCCACCCATCACTTATTAAGTCCAATGCATTCCTCATATGAATAGGTTTAAACATATCATAAACCATAACATAATCGTATCACATAAAACATGCATAAAGGAAACATAACATTTACACATTTCAATCAAAAAATATCAATACAACACATTGATATAATAAAAATGCTTTCAAAACCATTTTCAATACCAAAATAAAAGAAAAGTATAACATGGTATTTATTTTTCATTAAAAAAAGGCATGGATTATAGAGGAAGCCGAAACTCAAATAGTGGTCACAGCGGCGGATAAGTCGTTGTCACCGCATACGTACGACAAAAACATTCCCTTTTGTCGTTTAGTAAACAGTTTGTATAAAAAAGATTCCTTTTGAATATATGTAAAAGTCAAAGGTTTTTATACACCGTATAAAAGAAATTTGTGTATAAAACCAAATATGCCTCAAGGAAAGGAGATTGAGATGAAGTCCTTACAAAGATCATTTTTTAAAAATAAAATAGATATATTATGTGTATTCACTATAGGTACACATAAAGAAAGTAAAAATACAAAATAAGACATAATAATATCATGACATAATTTGAAAGTAGGAGATTAACCCAAAGAATGGAAGTTGGGTTAAGAAATTCCCTTACCTTACATCCTGTCCTGACTCGACCGTTCTTTAACCTCCTGAATAATAAAATAGAGTTAATTACTATTTACCTAAGAACATTTTTCATGTTCATTATTCCTTTTATATCCCTTATTACCATGTTATGAACATTATGTAATTATTTAAGTTAATAACGGTCGTTTTGTCGATCTTTGGTACTTGAGTCAAAAATAATCTTCCTATAATTTCAAGTTGTTCATGTGGTGAAATATCCATTATATCCAGAATTATATTCATGATGTAGATATCATATATATGATATATATCCAGTATATACATTCATTCATAATGTCACGTAACATTTAGAGGTAAGAAATGAAATGCACCGTTCGTGGAGACGGTAAGCCGTACGTACGCACGAACGCTACTTTCATTTCTATTTCATATTTAATGGAACGGAATCATAATGATATAAATTTATAATATAATTACAGTATAATATAGTGTATAATACCATTTAATCCATCCTTTATACATCCCACATATGGCATTAACGATTCAAATCACTTTGAGGGGGCGGTAGTCCGCACTTCCTAAAATGAAATTATCGCGTTTTACCCATAATGGAAATCATAAAGTATGCCATAAATGAGAAATACAGAAGCATAAGTAAAACATAAACACATTATATATCATATATAAATATAGTGACATCTTAATGGCCACCTTTGAAGGTGTTATATGAGTGTTGAACAATCATCATTTCGTGAGGCAGAAATTCGCCATCCACAGAAACCGTATGTTCTTTAACCATTAGATGTAGGTGTGTGTAAGTGTAGCTCGAATCCTTCTTATAAAAACATCCTAGTATATTGCGAATACTGGTGTTGTTACAAAAGAAATGAATAAAAAGAGTTTAGGGGGTTGTAGAAGAAAAATAAAACCAAACAACATTAGAGAAGACATTACCTCAAAATCGGGTAACTCATTTTGATTTGAGCCAAAGGCTTCCTTGAGAAGAGTTCTGCCCAAAGTGATGCTTCTAGGAGTAAGAGGGGGAAGTTGGGAGAGTATTTGGGCAGAGTTTTTCTGAGCCAAAGGGCTTGAAGGTGTGAATAATGTGGGAGATGTGGGGGCCTTTTATAAGTGGAGAGGAGGGGCTCTTTTGGAAAGATTTAAATGTTACATTATTACACAATGATATTAGGATTCTAAGGGTCCCACACTGATATAATTCGTGGCTAAGGTTATAAGGGTTCGAAATCTACCCATCCAATAGTCTTTGGACAAGTGTAAGCCTTGGAGTTTGCATTATAGTTTCATTTTATTAAAATCGTAAAATAATGAGGTCATCGCTGCATCATAATGATGTCATAAATAATTTAATTTATATAATGTCTAAAAATTATAAAAAAAATACTATGATGTGGGAAATCGTTTTATCTTTCTAATAAATATTTATAGTCAAAATTTGGACTTGTGTAACCCCACTTAAAAACTGCTTTAGTAAAATAACTCATGTTTGTGTCAATTTAATTTTAACATTAAATAAATATATATTAATGTCATTTTCCAACTAAAGTGGCTCCATGGGGTCCCCGAGTTGACCCATGGGTTGTCTTGGTCGGCCATGACTCATACAATAGGAGTAGGACAAGTGTCATGCTCATCTCATATTATTAAAACATTATTTGTACCTTAAACTACACTAATTACCTCTAATCGCGATTAAGAACTTAAAAGTTACTATTCACCAAAAAATTATTTTAATCTCATTGAACCACATTTTACTTCTCAATGACAACCATGTATGTCGGATTTTTGAAAATCAAATCATAGAAGTGGAAATATTTCATTTAAACGAAAAATCAGTTATTTAACTACCACTTAGTGGTTTCACTATTCATCAAAAATTGAAGTTTTTCAGAACAAGGCCAAAATTTCACCCTAAGCTATAATTGATATTCCGAATTCAAAAATGATGTCTATTTTACAAAATTCCAAACATATAAGTTTCATTAATTAATTTTATAATTAATTCCCACTGTTACGACAAATAGCGTGTTTTTAAGAAACAATTTATATCAATAGATTGGCAATTGTTTATGTCCAATTTCAATGTTAAATTAATTCTAATGACCACCATTGGATAAAATGGTAAAAATATATTCTAATTATACCTTAAAACCACTAAATATTATAATTTATCACAATAAATTATTTTTATTAAAGAGTTGTTTTAAGTATTTTTCACTATTCATAAAAAAATTAGAAGTTCTCAGAAAAATACCAAAAATTCAACATAGGCTAATTTCGATATTCTGAATCCAAAAATGAAGTCCATTTTGAAATATAAAATTTCTATAATTTTAAGAAGTGGTTATTAATATTCATAATGGCTACTTTGATTAGTCGCGGTGTTTTAGAACTCGAAGTTGCGTACAATGCAAGCTATTGCATTATTGAATGAGAAGCGTATCGTGGAAGCTCGAGGTGTTACATTCTCCCCTCCTTCAATAAATTGCGTCCTCGCAATTTGAAATTTTTCTTAGAAAATAAAAGGTTGAAAAGAGAAAATACCTTTGAGGAAAACCCACATCGGAAATAAGGTAAATAAATATATAACATTAAAAGAAAGCAAGATAAGTACAAAGGTCACCCGATATAGCCCATTCTAGGATTCTATGAAAATATGGATATGGAGGAGAAACAAACCATCAAGGTCTGATGGAGAGTTATAGAAAACAAGATTAGGAGAAAGTTTAACCACAAGAAAATCACAAACTTGTGATTGGTTAAACGGTCATTGAATCCCCAGTTGGAAAAGTTAACCGACAACGTTTTTGTTTTAAGTTACCTTTTATCATGTTGAGGAATTTATTTAGGAGATTTACTAAGAACGTAAGGGAATATACATAATTGTTATGTATACTTTCATTCGTTAATAAATTTTTACCACAAACCAAACTTTTACTCCAAATGGTAACGAAACTCAAAAATATTCTATTTATCCTAATTGTATAAGGTTCCAAATGTCAACACATACCATTTAGATTAGTAAAACTATTTTGTAATAACCAGGGACTTCCTGTAGGCTAGTTTTAGGAAATAAAGGCTTGTCACACTATGGTTGTGGGTTCGATTCCTGTAGCTTTGTCCAACGCGACGAGTTATGCCCCACCCTGCAGGTTGTCCTTTTCCTAAAACTATAGTATCATAATATTCCAAAAATAATCTTCATAAATTTTTTAACCTTAAACAATACTTTCCATGGTTCAACGTAATCCATTCCAACCTTAATAGTTCTCCAAAATACCTCCGTCCAGACTTTCTCTAAAAGGTCTCTAAATTCCAAAATCAATTGTAACATAAGATTCCACAAACAAAGAAAAGTTTCTCTTATTGTCACATACTAAAAATATGATTACCTTAATCATATTAAAACCTTACTGAAATAAAAAAGTACTATAGTACAATCTTTATATATATCACATTATTCTTATAACCAGAATATAATCCTTGAGTCCAAAAGCACCAATACATTAATTATTCTGCTTCAACTGTAGTAACAGCATAAGATTGTCCTTGATCCCTTGGCCTTTTCTGAGGTAAGTTTCCTTGACGCTTAGGACATTCATTTGCATAATGCCCCATTTCCCTAAAATTGTAGCATTCAACTTTGACAGCCTCTTTCTTTCCCTTGCAATCACGAGCCTGGTGACCCTTTTCTCCACATTTATAACAAACTCCCATTCCTTTTAGGCACGTCCCAGGGTGATTCTTCCCACAATTATCACATAATGGAAAATACTTCTTTCCCTTTTTCCCTTTATCTGTCTCTTGTTCCACCGTCCTCTTCTTCTCTTGCTTTACTTTGTTGTCATAAGACTTAGAGAATTCCTTTTCTGTCTTGATAGCACACGAGACAATATCTTCGTATGATGAGAAGGATTGTGATACTAAAGATCGACGGAGAAATGCTTTTAACCCATCAAAGAAACGATCAATCTTACTCCTTGGGTTACGTATATAATCGGCAGCATGCCTCGCTAACCTTGTAAAGTTAGCCTCATACTTTGCGACATTCTCATCCTCCTTCTGCCTCAGACTCAGAAATTGCCTTTCCCTATCTGCTCGATGGTCACGAGGAAAGTATTTTTCTAAGAAAAGCTCTTTGAACTCCCTCCATTCCATATTCGATATGTCATCATATTCCTTTGTGTTTTGAATCAGCGACCACCACTGATCCGCATCTCCAGTGAGGCGGTAAACTGCCATGACAACCTTCTCCCTTTCACTACTCCCCAAGGCATGTAATATTTTCTCTAAGGAATTTATCCATTGCTCAGCTACTATAGTATTTGTACTCCCATTGATGGTTGGTGGTTGTTGCCTCATGAAACGGTCTAGCATTGATCCTCCACGTTGCGGATCAGGGTGCTCCATACGAGTAAGGTTGTTATTCATAACCTGCGTGAGTTGTCCAAGTATGGTGAGAAGCTGATCAGCACCAGTTGTATCACTAGCTCTACCATAATTATCTTGAGCAGGAGGGCAATCCCTACACAGAGTGCGTGCATTGATACAGTTTCCATTCCTTCCACTAGGCACCATTTCTAAATAATGGCATAAACTAGATTAGTTCATGAATCAAAATACATAATTCCATACTTGTAAAACACTTAACATAAATTGAACTAATTATGGATATAATCCATAATTATAAAAATGTTTTCTTTGAGTAAGTATATACTCGTAACCCTTCATAGTGGTTTATAAAGAAAATGAGAATTATCCAAAGCATATCCCCCGGGAGTGTCGTAACCAAGAGTGCAGCAAGGACTGTTGTCGTGCACCAGTTCCCATTTGAGTCTAGCTCAAAGCAGTGTTTTCGGGTTTTACCCCTAGGTACATCTGTGCCAGAGCTGCCTCTACCTGCTCGTATCCAGACAGGGATGCATTGCTCGGAAAACTCACAAAATCTCTACAATACAAAAATTCTAGGAAGTTCTTCTATACTAATCCTCAAAGTTCATCTTAGGTCTACGTGCTCTAATCAGAGTTTATCTAAATCTAGCTTCCAAGGTTTGTACTAAACTTCCTTTGATAACAACTGTAACGCCCCGACCCCAGCTACCCAGAGCCGGTGCATTACTTCGTAACATTGGCATGATCACAAAATATCAAGTCTCGAAAGACCGATTAGTTTAGTAGCCTTGGAAACACTAGATACATTCATAAATGTTACATTACATCACAAAGTGAAAAACTATAATAACATAGTCTCCATATTCCACACTTCTATCCTCTTCGGACTATCACTGCAGGTCATTCATAAAATACTTCTTCACATCCTGGAAAATATTAAAACATTGAAAGGGGTGAGCTCGGATGCTCAGTAAGGTTAACAATATAGCAGAAGCTTTCATAAATAAACATTAACATTTAAGGCAATGTATAACTAAAACAAAATACTTTTAAACTTGAACTTCAACATAATATGGAAAAAGTAAAATGAGATAATGCCATTCACTTCTTCACATGGATATTCTACTGGTCGAATAATCACATGCAATATCAATAACCACTTTTATAATGATGGAATGCATAATGCCAGACTATCATAACCACGTAGCCAAGGCCTCGTGCCAAGACCACAAATAAGATTTTGTCAAGGCCTCATGCCAAGACACTAGTTTGTCTCATGAGACCTGCCGATGCATCGAGGAGCTATATCGGGCTCCACCCGTCACTTATTAAGGCCAATGCATTCCTCATATGAATAGGTTTAAACATATCATAAACCATAACATAATCGTATCACATAAAACATGCATAAAAGAAACATAACATTTCCACATTTCAATCACAAGATATCAATACAACACATTGATATAATAAAAATTCTTTCAAAACCATTTTCAAAACCAATATAATAGAAAAGTATAACATGGTATTTATTTTTCATTAAAAAAAGGTATGGATTGTAGAGGAAGCCGAAACTCAAATAGTGGTCATGGCGGCGGAGAAGTCGTTGTCGCCGCATACGTACGACAAAAAAATTCCCTTTTGTCGTTTAGTAAACGCTTCGTATAAAAAATATTCCTTTTGAATATATGTAAAAGTCAAAGGGGTTTATACACCGTATAAAAGAAATTTGTGTATAAAACCAAATATGCCTCAAGGAAAAGAGATTGAGATGAAGTCCTTACAAAGATCATTTTTTTAAAATAAAATAGATATATTATGTTTATTCACTATAGTTACACATAAAGAAAGTAAAAAATACAAAATAAGACATAATAATATCATGACATAATTTGAAAGTAGGAGATTAACCCAAAGAATGGAAGTTGGGTTAAGAAATTCCCTTACCTTGCGTCCTGTCCTGACTCGACCGTTCTTTAACCTCTTGAATAATAAAATAGAGTTAATTCCTATTTACTTAAGAACCTATTTCATGTTCATTATTCTTTTTATATCCCTTATTACCATGTTATGAAAATTATGTAATTATATAAGTTAATAACGGTCGTTTTGTCGATCTTTGGTACTTGAGTCAAAAATAATCTTCTTATAATTTCAAGTTTTTCATGTGGTGAAACATCCATTATATCCAGAATTATATTCATGATGTAGATATCATATATATGATATATATCCAGTATATACATTGATTCATAATGTCACGTAACATTTAGAGGTAAGAAATGAAATGCACCGTTCATGGAGACGGTAAGTCGTACGTACGCATGAACGCTACTTTCATTTCTATTTCATATTTAATGGAACGGAATCATAATGATATAAATTTATAATATAATTACAGTATAATATAGTGTATAATACCATTTAATCCATCCTTTATACATCCCACATATTGCATTAACGATTCAAATCACTTTGAGGGGGCGGTAGTCCGCACTTCCTAAAATGAAATTATCGCGTTTTACCCATAATGGAAATCATAAAGTATGCCATAAATGAGAAATACAGAAGCATAAGTAAACCATAAAAACATTATATATCATATATAAATATAGTTACATCTTAATGTCCACCTTTGAAGGTGTTATATGAGTGTTGAACAATCATCGTTTCGTGAGGCAGAAATTCGCCATCCACAGAAACCGTATGTTCTTTAACCATTAGATGTAGGTGTGTGTAAGTGTAGCTCGAATCCTTCTTATAACAACATCCTAGTATATTGAGAATACTGGTGTTGTTACAAAAGAAATGAATAAAAAGAGTTTAGGGGGTTGGAGAAGAAAAATAAAACCAAACAACATTAGAGAAGACATTACCTCAAAATCGGGTAACTCTTTTTGATTTGAGCCAAAGGCTTCCTTGAGAAGCGTTCTGCCCAAAGTGAGGCCTCTAGGAGTAATAGGGGGAAGTTGGGAGAGTATTTGGGCAGAGGTTGGTCGATCCAAATGGCCTGAAGGTGTGAATAAGGTGGGAGAGGTGGGGGCCTTTTATAAGTGGAGAGGAGGGGCTCTTTTGGAAATATTGAAATGTTACATTATTACACAATGGTTTTCGGCTTCTAAGGGTCCCACACTTATATAATTCGTGGATAAGGTGATAAGGGTTCGTAATATACCCATCCAATAGTCTTTGGACAAGTGTAAGCCTTGGATTTGGCATTATATGTTCATTTTATTAAAATCGTTAAATAATGAGGTCATCGCTGCATCATAATGATGTCATAAATAATTTAATTTATTTAATGTTTAAAAATTATAAAAAAAAATACTATGATGTAGGAAATATTTTTATCTTTCTAATGAATATTTATAGTCAAAAGTTGGACTTGTGTAACCCCACATAAAAACTGTTTTAGTAAAATAACTCATGTTTGTGTCAATTTAATTTTAACATTAAATAAATATATATTAATGTCATTTTCCAACTAATGTGGCTCCATGGGGTCCCCAATTTGACAATGGGTTGTCTTGGTCGTCCATGACTCATCCAATAGGAGTAGGACAAGTGTCATGCTCATCTCATATTATTAAAACATTATTTGTACCTTAAACTACACTAATTACCTCTAATCGCGATTAAGAACTTAAAAGTTACTATTCACCAAAAAAATATTTTAATATCATTGAACCACATTTTACTTCTTAATGACAACCATGTATGTCGGATTTTTGAAAATCAAATCACAGAAGTGGTAATATTTCATTTAAACGAAAAATCAGTTATTTAACTACCACTTAGTGGTTTCACTATTCATCAAAAAATGAAGTTTTTCAGAACAAGGTCAAAATTTCACACTAAGCTATAATTGATATTCCGAATTCAAAAATGATGTCTATTTTACAAAATTCCAAACATATAAGTTTCATTAATTAATTTTATAATTAATTCCCACTGTTATGACAAATAGCGTGTTTTTAAGAAATAATTTATATCAAAAGATTGGCAATTGTTTATGTCCAATTTCAATGTTAAATTAATTATAATGACCACCATTGGATAAAATGGTAAAAATATATTCTAATTATACCTTAAAACCACTAAATAGTATAATTTATCACAATAAATTATTTTGAATAAAAGTTGTTTTAAGTATTTTTCACTATTCATAAAAAATTAGAAGTTCTCAGAAAAATACCAAAAATTCAACATAGGCTAATTTCGAAATTCTGAATCCAAAAATGAAGTTCATTTTGAAATATAAAATTTCTATAATTTTAAAAATTGGTTATTACTATTCATAACGACTACTTTGATTAGTCGCGGTGTTTTAGAACTCGAAGTTGCGTACAATGCAAGCTATTGCATTATTGAATGAGAAGCGTATCGTGGAAGCTCGGGGTGTTACAACTGCTGCATGAAGAAATAATTTTTTGTGTGCAAAATTGGGCTTGTAATCATATTTGTGCACCGATGAGATGTTTTTCATGCAAGAAATTGGTTTTGCGCACAGGCGCAAAAAATGCGGACCTACATGCATTAGAGCAGCGATCGACCTGTGACGGCCCTCTGGAAGAAGGGGGTGCACTTGAATTTATAGGTGAAATGTTGATTGTTAGTGTGTGTGAAATTACATTATACCTTGGTGCAGTAATCCATTTTGCACAAAAGATTCCATTTTTGCACACAAGGTTCCATTTTTTCATTCAAATCTATACTTTACCCCAAAATCATCCTGGATGGTCATTTCCAGCAGTCTGCCTTTGAACGACCATCACTTCTAATCCGTTACTTCGTTCAGGCTCCACAACCTGTCAAATCGGAGCCTAAAGAACAAGATTTTCTCTGAGATCATGTGTCACAACATTCGATGAATTACATGGATGTGTTTTCTGGTACCAACAAAGGCTTCTCAACTTACCAAGAAAACATGTTAACACTTTACCCCTTTATATACAAACTCTATTAATTAAAACATACATCCATATATATTAAGTTATTTTACCCATCAAAGGATATCCTTCTCAAAAGAAGACTTCGCCACTATGGCTCAAATGAAAAAAGCTCAAAGAGTGACATACTTGTAAAAAACAGTAACTTACAGTTTTACCAATAAAAATTTACCTAGTGAGTGATATTATTTCATAGAAATTTTTATATATAATCAATAATATTAACCGATTATTCCTTCTAAATAGATCATGCTTCAGTGGTATGACCTACGAGCTCTGTAAATGTGAAGGATTAGGTATGTAATTACTAAAAAAAAGATACATGGAACACATCATTGACTTGAGAGAGGTTCAGTGGAAGAACCAATAGATAAGCCACTATCCCGATACAATCAAGAATTTGAAAGGTACTGATATACATAGGTCTTATATTTTCTTTTATATTGTAAGAACCATTTCATCCTTTGGTTTTTCTTTGATCAATTCCAACTTCATCTCTTACACTGAGAAAATTAATATGGATTTATTATTCCTAAAGCACTAATAGATAATAAGACTGAAAATATAATGATAATTAATTCATTATATCTCTAGTTATAATCAAAATAAAATTGTTATATAAAGTTATTAAATATGATTATATATTCATATAGTGAAGAAATATATTAATAACTAAAACCATATTCAAAAATAAAATCAAACCATTACCTAAATGGATAACCTTATTACCATTATAAAATTCAAAATATATAAATAAGTCACTAAATTTCCCAAAATCTACTTACCCTTAATCCCCTAAATATCAGTAGGTATCTATTAATGGTTACATACCAAATATGTCAGTACCTTGGTCATATATTCTCCTAAATCATGGTAATAACAATAATCACCACAACACCTCAACGAAAATGTACATGATTCATCATTACTTAAATAAAAACAAAAAATATTGAATATATTCAATAAATCCTAAACATGTTGTAGACTCCATAAATGATACGTATTCAACTTAGTCAAAAAATTATTAATTAGTAAAGGGGAAATAAATACTATATATTTTAGTTTACCCATATCAATAATCTCTCTATCCAAAAAAACGTCATATTCCCAAAATCATGAAAACATAAAGGGTAATATTCACTTAATAATTTGTATTCCATAAAATAAAACATTTGTATTAAATTTCATTTATAGATCATTATTACTATTCAACATATTCTTGATAATTCTTAAGTAAAAACTTATATATAAAGTTCCTTATATATTTTATGATTCATATACCATAATTCTTGAGTTACTGTAAAAAAACAATTCAATACTTCCACTTCATTCTTAAACCATTTACTAGGCTTTATTATCTTATTCTTTAATACCTTCTTCCATTCAAGTGTATTTTGTAATCTCATCTTTATCAATAGAAAAACCAATACTCATAAAACATTATAGATTCTCCTTTTTATATTTCCCCTAGAATTTTTTTTCATAATTACCTTACATTATACATTTGAAACATTCATCAATTAATAATATATTAAGGAGACCAACATTCACATCCATTTCATTTAGTAAAATTTTATTTTTCCTTGGAAATTACTTAGTCTATTCCCTTCTTATTAACACATAAAACATATCCTTATTACTTTTAGGCATTATATTTATTTATTATTATCACATTCTAGATATATAGTAAAATTAATATTATTTCCACTATGGTCCCCATTATCTAAGATCTCAACAAACTCTTTCCTTCTCTTCTTTGGTGAGTTTAAGAGTTGTTTAAAACGAAAGTTATCAATAGTATGTCGTGACAAATAATTTTTCATAATAATAATATCTTTCAATTTAGTAATTATATCATTTGGTTGGTTATCAACAAATTTTATTCCATATTTAATATTATTCTAGTCAAATTTGGTCCCTGCCATTGACTGAAACCAAAATTCATAGGGTTATAAAATCTATTCATTATGAAAAACCACATAATCATGAAAAAAACTTATAGGATATAGAAATAATTGAACATTATTATAAATTTATGAATAAATAGGATTATAAAAGGTCATTCATGATCATTATTCAGATCCTCCATGATGTTTCATAAAGAGTTTTTGAATTTCCAAAGAATATCCCCCAGTAGAGTCACAATAGATGTGTAGTAAGACCCATTTTCATGTACCAGGTAACAATTGAGTCAATCCAAAAATATTATTTTTAGAGTTATTACCCCTAGGTATAGATTTTTCAGAACCGTTCCCACTTTTTGTATCTATAGATGGATTTAATTTCTTGGAAACCACTTTCTTCATCGTTCAATAAAATTCTAGGTTATTTTCCTATACATAGAAGTATCCTTAGAATTATCTTATGAAATATAACCAATTTTCTCACTAAGGTATTCTCATCATAGATTCTAAAGGTTAACTAAAATTATCCTTTAATACAATCCGGAAGGACCTTAACATCTCATATATAAATATTATATCTTTTTAAACAAATATTCATTATATTACACAAACACACACTCGAGGTTCATAAAGGTATGTCACCTTTAGGAACCCTGAATCATAAAAATATTGTATATAACAGAATTTCATTAGCCCCCACATAGTTTCTCATAACAATCTCCATTCTTATACATATCACACATAATAAATATCATCATAAACTTGCGAAAATAAACATAAGAAAGGGTGAGATCAGATTCCCAGTAAGGGTAAACAAGAGAAATAAAAAAATATAACGTTAGAATATGGGTATGAGAACATAATCATAACCCATAAAAACCGTACCATCTATATCAAAGAACAAAATATTGAGTAATTTCATAAATATTAGTAGTTCATTAGACATGAATAATATAGAAATAAAATAACTTGATCCATGAGACAATAAAATTGGAATAAGATATAAAGCTATGGTAAACACATAACCATTGAAATTTTTTTCAAGGCCATCCAACATGATATTTATAACATTCTTGGATTGGGTTAACCAATAATATACCTAATTTGAGCTTTGGATAAACTTCTACGTACCGTTATTTTAGGCTGGGAATAATCTCCCTAATACCCTATGAGCTCATATAATAGTAATCATTATCCAAATAATTATAGGGAGATATATGTCCCACCTTTCACAAAATACTTACATTTGTGTGCAATGAGTTCATAAAAAATTAATTAGATCATAACTCATAAAATGAAATGGTTTTTATAAATATTTCATTATAACATCACCCATGGTATAGAAATGGGTTTCGTAATGATTTTTTCATTATAAAAATATACCAAAAATAGGATGAATAAGAATGATGTAACTGAATAATATCCCTAATAAAGTATAATTAAAATAAAAGTATGTCATTCTAACTGGGAAATGATTTTTAAAATACACATAGAATATTTATTAAGGAAAACAACCTTTTATTGAAAATTAATTTTTAATATATAAAAACATTTGAAAATCCTTTTCATTGAAGAAATCCATGGAGTCTTATAAGGTAGGATTTCATGATTATTTAAAAACAATATTGATGAAAATACCATTTACAATTTTAATAACACGTTATAAAAATATAAAACATTTTCAAAATAATTTTCATTACAAATAACTATGTAAAATTATAAGGGGAGCGTTAAAAAACATTTGAAACATTTCATGATGATAATATCACATCTAAATTGAATTTTTTTTAAAAAACATAAAATATTTTCAAAATAATGTTATTTTGATATAACCTTGAAAACTTATAATTTAATCCTCAAAGAAAATAATGGTTACTATGGTGAGAAATTAGGTTCATGTAGTTCATGTCAGAACAATGGTTCCTTTTAAATTTTCTCTAAAACTAAAACAATAATTGTTTGTAAAATCACATAATGTTTAATTTTAAAAAAATTAAGAAAAAGAAAAACATAGGTAAAAATATATTTAATAATTTTTTTTAATTTTTTTATATATTTAATAATGATTTTATTTTTTTTTCAAAATAGATATAAAAAATGTGGATATGGAAGAAGAAGGGTTTTTGACTAAATAATAAAAAGAAGTTGATTTCTCTTCAAAACATTCTTTTGAAATATTGAGTAAATAAAAATATAAAAGTTAGGGGAAAAATGTATTCTGAATGAATAACTATAGAATAATAAAATATATGTGTTTTTTGAGATATATTTCATAATATTTCATCATTGAAAGCATAAACATGAACCATCCCAATAAACAATGAGATTGTATCATAAAACCCTTACAACTTTGGTAACTTTCAATTATAATACCCATGGATAAATAACATTAAATGATACTTAAAATATCATTAGAAAAAAATAATGATATTAGATTTATAATGGGCTATATATACATCTCATAAAATAAGATAGGTGCATAATATAATGTATGTCCTGAAGACAAAAAATTGGGTCAAAGTCCCTTACCTTAATTGTGATCTCAAGAATTTTAAGACCCATTAAATAATAATATAAAATGAGGCATTAAATATCATAAAAAATAATATTATTAATTACATAAAATGAAAAATGGTCTATTTATACACCATAAAAAATAAGTGGGTGGTGAATATGAAATAAGTCTCTCAAAAATAAAATAGATAGTATAATTTCCTTACTTTGGGACTCTAGTTCATTAGTACAAATTCAAAACTACTATATAATCAATATAGGTTTATTATAAATAAATTATATAACCATAATTAGATATATAATACCATATATTATTTACTTATGACCTTTTATTATCAACTTATTAAAAATTCGTTGTTAAAATCATGTTTCGATTAGAAACTACATTTTTTTCATATAAATTTTGATTTTTGATTTTTGATTATTTTACATTAGTAATAATTCCATAATATATATAATTCAAATGATGGTATAAATATAATATATATTCAGTATCTATGTACTTAGTGTATTCCATAAATGATAGAGATATGAAATAAAATACCCTATACATAGAAATGGTATGTCCTACGTATATATAAATGATGTTTCCATTTTTCTAGTGGGAGGAAACAATGTAATGGAAAATAACAACTAAAATTTATATTATTATTTTCATTATATAAATAATATATATTCATTAAATTTATCCTTATTACCTTATATAAAAAGTTTAATTTAAAAACAAATCGTATCCCCCATGGAATTGAAATTGAGAAGGTATATTTTATATATTACTTAAATAATTAAAATTAGGATATAAATATCATATATATTCATTTTAATTCTTCTTATTATCATCCAAGTAAAATGGAAATGGAAAAAACATCACATCAGTCAGTGAGGTGGTAGTCCTCCGTACTCACAAGAGATATTTTTATTTTCTAAGAGGTTGAAAGGTAAAAATATAGGTGGGATATTATAAGTTAATAATTATATTAATATCATATATTTCTTATATATACATTAAATAATAAATTATATCCATCAATGATACGTGGTGAAGGAAAAATTATGACTTCCAATTGCGAGGCGATAGTCCGCCATGCTCACGATTGATGGTTTTGTTTCCCATTTGATGGACGAGGATATGGATATAAGTTATGAAATTAATATAATTAAATATAATTATATTATATATAATTTTTATAATATCATAATAATTTTATAATATTTTAATCATTTAGTTGAAAAATTTAAATAAATGCATAGTTTAATCCATTATCTCTTCTTCGGATATCCTTCTTAGGTTTAACTAATGCCTTCTCAGATTGGATTTATGATATAAAAAATTCATCTCAGATATTGTAATGGATTTAATAAATAAATTTTCCTAGGGATTTCCTAATTCATAGGGTTTTTAATGTGGGGAGGGGAGAGGTGAGGGTGTGGCCTTTTATAAGTGGGGGAGAGGACAGAAATGGAATTTTTTAAAAGAATAAAGCATACCATTGTTTTTCACATACCAACAGGATTAAAAATAAATAATTATCCCTAGTTATATATTTTAAAACCAAAATATTTTTCTCTAATTGGTTAAGGACAAGTTTATAGTTCATTTGTTCCCTAGTAGTTTTAGTTTAACCCCATCGTAAACCAGTTTAAATCTGAACTGAAAGAAATAATTTTTTCTAATTTTACAATTCATTTTGACCAAAACTTTAGTTGAAATTCTTATATAATATAAATTATCTTAATTAAAAATATTTAATCTATTTTTCCAAATTCATTTCACATACGCAAAAAATTGTAATTTAAATTTAATCATGTAAATGCGATGAAAAAATGGATTTCTAAAGAGAAAATTTTCAAATGATAAATTTTTTTTATATGAGAATTAATTATTAAATTGATTACAATAAACAGAATTGGATTAATTTATATAAAAATGAACTAATTTGTATTTTTAAACAATATTAAAATAAAATTTATCTTGTAAATTATTTTAATAAAAATACATTAACGGAAAAATTATCATTTTCAAAAAATATGAAAACATTACAGAAAGATAATTTGACATGATTATTTCAAGATGAAGTTCATTTTTTCAGATAAATTTTATATATATAGAAAACAATTAAATTTAATATATGTGTGAAAAAGGTTTCAAAACAATTTTGTAGAAAAATATAGTTTGAAGTGTAATATTGGATTGATTCATATCTCATAAATTGAAAAATCATAACATGAATTTTAATTTTTTTAATTTATAATATATTCATTTCGTCAAAAATAATTATGAAAAATTTATATATTTTATTTATTAAGTTAAAATATATTTTTGCATATAAAGATAATAGTTTTTTAGAAAACTATTTTCATTATCATCAATTGGTTTTCATATGAATTTATAATTAAAATTCTACCAATGTATTAGTTTTATATAAATGGTTAAAAAATATATTTTCATAATTTATATAATCATATTGATTCCCTCAAATCAAGTGTCTACGTTATTACTATTATATAATAATATATTAATAGTAATTCACGTTTTGTTTTTCCTCAGTGTTGATTGAATGGAAAGCTTAAATCGATATTGAGTTTAATGAAAAATAAACTTAGTGTTTCATATGACACATGTTATCAAATAAAATAATTTTCTTAAAAGTATTTCATAAAATATCAGGGTGTTACCGTGGTGATATTTTGTATGATTTGAATGCATGAAAGTGAATGAAATTAAGTAAAATCATACAAGTTATAAATAAAAGAGAATAATCCTACGGTTGTTATGGATTCTTTTATTGTCCAATTATATTATTTAAGTACATTTGAATGAAAAAATTAATATCATAAATTTTTTAACCACCTATCATCAAGGTTGTGGCATAAAATATACATGATAGATATATCATGAATATTTATTCCCACATTGTCCATAATTAAAGGTAAATGCATCCCACAATCAAGAATACACATCTTTAAAGCATATTTCTCCTTCATATGCAGTTCTTCCATCATCCTCTTATTCGCCATTATATAGATATTAGGATGAGATAAGGTAGATTAAATAATGAAATAATAGTGTGAGTTGATCCCATTAAGAGTTAATTTTGAATATATCTTGCTCGAACCATTTTGTTCTCACTTATCATAATGATAATAAATAAATAAATAAAATATACTCATGAATGAGACTCACGAACACCATATTTTTTAAATCCTAAAATCCATTAGTTATTTTTCCACCACCATGGAGTTAATGAAGATAAAAATAGAAGAAAAAAAAATAAAGTAAAGAGAATGAGAGAATGAAACAACTGCTCTATTAAAATATAAAGAATGAAATTAAGGAAAATAATAAAATAGTGAAACCCTACTCTAATCCCATGATCAGGAAACCAGAATCCTTTAAAATTGAGTTACTGAACATTTAAATAACAATATGATAGAATTTAGTTATTTTCAATTTTCATGTGAAAGGAATCCATATGGGAAATGGTGTATGAAGTATGATTTTTTCATGTTTTAATATTATTGATTCTTTTGAGTTTGAAATTATTCAAAATCTCCCAATATATTTTTCATGATAACATTTTTTTAAATCTCCCATGATATTGTTTATTTCTTATATATCAAATTATATATATAAAATATCCTTTTAGAATTGTAAAATATGTATATTTTTATTATTTATTCAATGTTCCCTGCATGTATCCTCATGTGTAGTTTTATGAATCTTATAACCTCAAAATAATATTCATGAAAATCCCCAATACATTAACAGTAATTCACAGAACATTAATAGAAACCAAATATTGTATGAATGTGAGAAATGATCTTCTTCCTTAGTTCATAACCCTTCACTGTAACTATATAGAAGTAATTCTTCTTTTAACTGGAAGATAAATCTTACATGAGAAGCTTGACTAAAATAATCCAAGTAGAAAAATTTACATATCCATTTAAACATATCCTAATTATATTTCATATCAATAAATATATATTTTTCAAAGAAATATACTTCTTATATATCTCAAATTGTGATATTACATAGGAAAATATATCTTATGTATCAACAAATTGGATGTTACATATCTTAGGGAACTCTAAAATGCATCTTACGGATCACATGGAAGATCGTATCCTTCCATCCCAGGGAAAAAGTATAGATTCTTATGTATAATCCTTATTAACTCAATGATAAATTTATATTTCTTTTGTAATCATAGTTCTAAAAGATATTTATTTACATATCATGCATATATTTCACTTGAAAAATAACAAAAACCCATTTTAGTCCAAAATCAATTTATAATCATCCATATCCCATTATCTACCGCCTCTATTCTAATAGGTAAAAGTAACTTCCGTTACCTAAAAAATAACAAAAACACATTTTATGTCTCAAGAATCAACATTTATGAAAAACAATAATCATTTAATCAATAAAATTCAAAAATTAGGTTATTCTCATATTATAAAGATCTGACCTATAAAATAAAATTGTGATAATTTCCATTAAATTATGAAATTCACGATGATAAAATAATATATTTATAATGAATAATATTTTAAAATATCAAATATATAAGGACTAAACTGAAATAGTATCATGAAAAAATAATTTTAACACTCTCTTTTATGATAAGTTCATTTAGAAAAAAATCCCAAATTCATAAAAATCAATTTTTAAAATCTTTTCACAGTTAAAATCCATATTTTTATCAATGGCTATGAATGTATAATAAAATATGTATCCATTAATATTTACAAGATTCATTAATACGATTCACATCATTTTATAAGGAATTATTATCAAGTCAACCAAAATAATAATCTATAAGAATCCAGATAATCTCCTCGGCTACATGAACTTCTTGATAACTTATGATTTATAATTAACATTTTATATCTATTTACAACTACTTCAATCATATTTACCAACCCATCACCATACATCCTACCCAATTATGCTAAATTTGAAAAAATTATAAAATATTATCCTAGCCTAATTATCACAATACTATCCAAACTAAGTTAGTATGTAACCCGGTCTTTGAAGAATTCCCCTATTCTTAAATGATAGTAAAAAATTATGAGATATTTCTATAATAAAACTGGAGGGACAATTCACTTTATGCCATATTTTCACTAAAAGTCATTATAATTATACCATAACTTAGATATCCCAATGTCTTAACTAACTAAAAACCCAAGCTAAAACAGAATGGAAAACATTAAATTGTTTTAAGATTCATGTAATATATTTCATTAGAATATTTAAACAAAAATAATATGGAAAAAATATGGGTAACATCAATGTGGCCATAGTATAAATAAATAAAATGAATAGTCCCAAACATATACTCCATATAATAAAAAATCATTACATTAAAAAAAGGATAAAATTATTTAACATATTTGTATTCCCAATAAATTATATAAGGTTCTATGCACATTAGAATTTTCATACATGTGTCAATATTTTAAATATATAGGATTTCTCAATTTTCATGATCCACATATATAGGAAATTTAATCAATTATATGTGCGTGTTTTTTAAAAAAATTTGTAATTCATGCTAAATAATATAAAATATTCAAACTATTAAAGTAATACACAATATATGTGTGAAAACACAAAAACAACACATCACAACAACCTTCAGGCATATGAAACCATCACACCCATTACAATATGAAAAATTAAGATGCAAAACCGGAAACAAAGGCCGTTCACTTACTAGAAAACCCAAATTATGCATATAATGCTACCACCCATCCCCAGTTCATCACAAAAAAATAAAATAAGAGTACATTTCTTGTGAAAATTGATAAATAACACTGTTTTCAGCTAACCAATTTAAAAACATTATCTTAAGAGACTGAAAAATTATTAATCCATAACTAATATAATTAATCATTATACATTATTTAAAAAAAATTGTATGTAGTAATAAAATTTGGGAAAATCTATTATAAAAAATTTATTCATATAAAATGCTAATAAATTAATTAGTATGGGAAATGTCTCTAAGATAATACAATGATCATGGTAAAATAAACAATAGAGAGAAATATTTCTAGAAATTTGGATATTTCAATTTTAAAATGATTGAATAGTGTGATATAAAATCATTTCAACAAGGAAAATAAAAAAATTAGGGAAACATTCATTGTAGTTTAAAGAGTTACACACTTAAACATCAAATATTTTTATCAAATTTTATTATAATAACAAATTAATAATGAAAGATATTATAGTAATCTTTGGTTATAGAAATAAAATTATCACTGAACTTATAAATATTTAAATATTAATTTTATTTAAGAATGGTTAACATAAAAAACCAATATTAAAAATATATTTCTATCTATAGAATTAAACCAATTTATTAATATTTATATATGTTTAAAGAATTTTTATTTGATTAATTTAGTTCAATTTAATTAATTATTCAATCCCTGAGGTGATGCATCTAAATTAGAAAATATCTATATCAAGCATTGGATAATAGAACTAATGTGGGAATATATTTGTAATGCATATGAGTTAACATATAAAACTATATTTCACCAATTCAAAAAAAACTCAAATCATCATTATTTATAAAATTATCCAAATTTTCATTTCAAGTCTAAAATGGTAGAAAATAAAATACAAAATTTTAATTTAATTAAAAAACATACAAAAAACCTTTTGAATGTAATTTTAAAATAAACGTGTATAATTAATTTAAAATAAATTGGAATACATTATTTGAAAGTTATCACCTAATCAAAACAATATTTTCCATAAATATGACAATCAAGAAAAGTAACCTACCTCAAATTATTTTAGGGAGCAATGAAAAACATGCTTGATGAATATAGAATATTTCTACAAGATTTATAGTATCCTAGATAAAAAATTTCTAAATTAAAATAAAATTTTAAAATAAACATTTAAAATATATCATGGTTAAGATTCCTATAAGAAAACAGTAATAGGGGATGAGAGATAATAACAAAAAACGTTTTTCCTGAGGAACACGCTTCCAATAATGTAAGAGATGACATATTTAAAAAATATAAACCCACCAAAATCTCCCAAAATAACTTCTACTAGGTCTATATATAGAATAAAATAAATTTCCTTGTTGTTTTTAGGAAAAGTACATAATTATAAATAGTAAGGACCTGACCTTAAGCATCTCAAACACTAGTAAATTTATACTATAATTTACTTTATTTCCTTGTCACATATCTTTTAGATTTATAGTTTTAATAAATTAGTACAAATAGATACATAGTAAACCAATAAATTATAAGAAGAAACTTATACCAAGTATCCATTTTTCAACTAAAATAACACCTTTTAAAATAAAACATCTTTTATTTTCATGGCACATCTTTAATACTATCATTCTGACTTCTTCATTGTACTTAATAATATTTATGACCTGTGAATTGTATTTTTAAAACATGGTATGAGCTACAAAATCATAATAAGAAACATACTGAAAAAAATTGTTAGTCCAATGAAAAACATGAAAACCTATTTAATACTATTTGAGAAAATAAAAAAAAATATTTTCACATGAATAACACACACACACACACACACTTTATTCTCAAAAAAAATTAAAATAAATAAATAGAATAAATCATAAAGATAAATTGTGTGATAACATTCACATCACACTTAGATATAGAACTCATGGATAATTTAGTTTTTGATGGATATATATGGAGTAAACATCATAGTTACATTTGGAATAACTACCTTATTGTATTCATATAACCTCTTAGGAGAAAACTAATCGGTTAACATCATACCATTAACCAATTAATTGGAGATCTATAATGAGATTAGCCTCCCTTGGTTTATAACAGAACCAACCATCCTAAAAAACAATTGCCATAAACCATAAAATATACATAACACATAAAACAGGAATAAAAGAATCATTATTGAGGAAAGTAATTTTCCCATTTTGAAATCACTTTTCATTTTTAAAAAGGTGTGCACTCAGAATTGAAAAATATTATTTGAAAATAAAATTGTAAACTTCTATAGAAGATTTAAAACATTATAGTGTCATGAATTTAGCAAAATCCATTTTTGTAGTAAAAGTTAAAAAATACATTTCATTTTTTAAAAATATTTGAATGAGTAACATTAAAAAGAGGTTTTAAAAGAAAGCCCCTTATAAATATCATATCATTGACATGATCATTAATAAAATGAAAATATTATGTGTATCTATTGTAATCAGTAAAATAATACACATCAGAAAATTAATAATTATCAAATGAAACATTTATTACTATGAAGATAATGAGAATCATGCTATGATATATCAAAGGCATTATATACATCACATAAAAAAAATTAGTCATGAATGAGGCCTATATCTTAGAGAACTAAAAAGTGAGACAAGACTCCGTTAAATAAAACATTAAATATTCCTTTTTTGAAACCATTTGAGGGAAATTAAAAAATACCATATAGAAAAACAGTATTTTCTCTATAAATAAATTTAAATTAATCATTTGGAAAACACGAACATGAAAGAGATAGATTTATAAGAATAAATATTCAAAACATTTCCAATTATGTTTTAGTTAACGAGTCTCATACCTTGAGCATGAATTTTCATGTACATTTTTTTATCTTAATGAATAATAAATGTAGGTTTATTTACACATATTTTATAACCTTTCAAATGTTTATTATTTTATTTTAATGACTAATTTCAATTTTATATACAATTAATTATATATTTCTTATTATTTAAGAGGTTTTTACAATATTCGATACATATGTCCAAAATGAATATGGTATGATGTCTATAGTGAAAGTGGTCATCAATAAAAAATAATAAAAATAATATTACTAACCTAATTATCATTTTCTAAATCAATTATATTTTTATATCAAAGTACTAAATATGGTTATGAAAATTGAACTACATTTTAATCATGGAAATAGTAGGTCGTGCATATGCAAGAGTAACATTCCCATTTTTCAATGATTCTTATAGAAAGAAGAAAATTGTAACTTTATCTTTATATAATTATAATAAAATCATTATTTTCATATTAATAATTTAAATATACATATATATATCATCCTTGTGATGTGGTGATGAGTCACATCGCATCACGGAGGTGATAATTCACATGGATGGATGGACAAAATTATCATTTTTATGTTCATGGAAAGGTAAGAATGTAAATGATATATTATCATTTAATAATTATAATTATTTAATGAATATAATATATAAAATTTAATTTCATTCTTATAATGAGTCTTGAAATACTATGATGGTAAACGAATTACATAGGTTCATGAGGTAGTAGTCTGTCATATAGATGGATTATCAATTATTTTCTCTTTTGATGGGCAATAAGGTAGATATGTTTCATGAAACAAACATAATAACCTCTCATCATATGTATGGTTATATAGTTTTTATTTTATCATGGTTTAATAAGATTTAAATTACGTATAATAAGATACAAAACATAAACACTAGATTAAAAAGTAAACATCTTCTTTGGGAAATCTCTTTGATTAACAACTCAACACCCCTAAAGCGACTAGTCTACAAAAAATAATAAATCTATAATACATGGATGGATTCTACGATGTTATTTTAGTAGATATTTTCTAATCCACATAGGTTTTGAAGTTGTTATCAAAAGAAAAGAACATGTGACATTTTATAAGAGAGGGAATGGGAAATCTTGTAATTTCTTAAAATATTAAATTAATATAAATTATTTTTCAATTATAAATTGATAGAAAATTATAAATTTATAATATAATATTTATTTGGGTCTAAATAACTTAAAAAAATTTAAATTAGACAATTTTTACAAATTTATACCCTTATATATTTGTTTTAACACATATTTAACTTCATTAATGTTTTTGTGACAATATGGTTTTTGACACATTAAGGGTTAATATATTTTCTATAAAATATAAAAATACCCATAAATGGATAATTTATGAGATTATAAATCTTATATAAAACATTTCACTAAATTTTATATTTTTATAATTTTATATCATTTAATAAAATCTAATTTTTTTTCAAAATATCTTTAATGTCATTTTTGACAATGTTAATTACATCGACATTTAAAAACATCAATAAAATAAAATAAATTCAAAAAAAATATTCTAATACACCAATAATATTACAAAATATTCTAACAAATTCTTTTCTCATATTAATTAAATATAATTATATTTATTTTAAATTTTTTAATATCCTTTATTTGATATTTCTATTAATAAAATAATTACTACATCATCATTGTGCAATCGGGTAAAGAAATTATTTTTTACATAAAAAATAAAACAAAATTAACATGATGAAGAAAGATATTATATATTTAAAAGGAATATATATTGTCAAATATATCTTCTAAATCACCATATATTATAAATGTTTTATTTATTAAAATCATATGTATGACATCTTGGACTTTTCATTAAAATAAAAAACTATAATGGGCTTAAAATCATTCATGTGGCTCCACGAGGTCATAAATTTCTCCCAAGTATGATTTTTATCATAAAAAACTTATCAAAATAACTTATTACAAGTTTTAGGGAAGTTATATAATATTTATAATATTATTTTTACCCATTAATTACATGTTCTTCCCATAATTGTAGTTATAAAAATACAATGTGTACTATTCATATTTCAAAAAAAAATCCAAGTGAAGTATTTAATAAATTTAGAACTATTTTTTCAAAATATATAATACATTTAAATAAAATTTAAAACACATATGTGAACTAAAAATAATTTTAAATTAATCCCGTATATAGGGCGAGAAATCCTGTTTTAATGTAAAAAAGTCAAAAATTTTGTGATGTTTTTATCTAAAATTTTAATTTTAAAATTATTTAAATGATCTAAATCAGATTAATACATGTATAATTGATCTAAAATTAGATATAATAAATTAAAATATAATTTATCATTATTAATTATTTAGATGAAAAGTCAATTTTCAATTAAAATTAAGTATTTTTTGTTCTTCCTAAAAGAATGAAATTTATCAGAAAATACCAAAAATTCACCCAAAGATAATTTTTAAATTAATATTTCATAAATGATGATTATTTTTTCAAATAAAATTTATACATTTTTCAACATTTATTTTTAAAACAAATGCACCATCCAAAGGCGGTGAAAATATATTTAAAAAATACAAAGTTTATGCATAAAATTAGATTTATCATGCCTATAAAATACATACAGTGAATGTTAAATATTAAATTGAATATTATATGTAAATATATCCATTATATAATCTAAAAAGTGCTATTTTTTATTTAATTTTTATAAATCACACTTGTGCGGATTTTAATAGTTTTTTAGAAAAAGATTAACTTGTATTTTCTGAAGTGTTTTATTTTCACTTATGATTAATTAGTCACAAAATAATTAATTATATATACTTGTGTAAACCATATTTTCATAATTAACTTATTTATTTTTATACCATCCATTCTAATGTCTAGGTTATGGTGATAACATTTAAATTATTATTATTTGTTGACCATTTAAGATCGATGTGGCGTATAATTTATGCTTTAAAACGTAGTGTTTCCTTCTTAAAATATCAAGATATTACATTCTCCGCCCTCATTAATAAATTAAATCCTATCAGTTTTAACTCATTTTTTATTACTGGGGTTTGATTATTCGAAATAGATTTATGAAAATTCAATATCATAAAAAGGATTAATAAAATATCAACTTGATAAGAGAGAGAAAAAAGTATTACGGTCACATGAGATTACACATACTAGGGTTCAATATAGTAAAACATGGAAATTGAAGTGAAAAATGTCTGAAAAGTTATGATTTATAGTGATAGATAACATGTTCATGATAAAGTGAACAATTAAAAAACCATAAATCAATGATGGGTTAAAAGGTCATTGATTTCCTTGTAAGAAAAGTAAATAGATAACATTTTTTAAGATACTTTTCACAGTATGGAGGAATTGTTTTAGAACCTGGACTAATAAAGTAAAGAAACATAACTATATTAAATCAATTGTTTCATCCTTGAATCAATTTCCATAATAATGTCATATTTATCTCCAAATAATGTGTATTTACGTTGAATTCCTGATGCATTAGAATCAAATTATATAGATCAAACAATCCAAATTATTTCAATCTATTATTCCTATCTTTAGAAATTAACCAAAACCCAAATTTATTGGATAAGATAATATAATTATCAGAAAATAATAATCCTTTATATGATGAAAATCTACATCAATCTTTTAAAGCTAATAGTAATAGCCAATGTTCAACATAGATAATTAAATAAATAATTATCCTTATTATTCCTGAAGAATTAGACAAGTATTAAAACCAAAAAAATAAAAAGGATTTGATTATATAATCTTCCAAGATAAATTTTAACCTTTAACTCCAAATAACATTAGTCACACTGAAGGTCTCATACCAAAAAGTAATTTCTCTAATCACATAATTTTAAATATATGTTAATAATATCCATAAACTGCCAGAATCACCATAAATACATAATAAAATAATATTAGCCTCCAATATTCAATCAAAAAAATATCAATTAAAAAAATCCCAGAAAATTATTTTTAGTATAATCTTATATGATTCAAAAAATAGTGAACGTCTTCTGAAATAACATCGATTATTTAATCGCCAAATAAATTTTCAATCCCATGGTTATAAATACAATGAATTATGTGATCTCAAAATGTATGTATTATTCATTTGTAAAAATGTTTAACTAAAATAGAGAAGTCATACTATCTATTACATCACGTGTTCTAGGGTTTGGCAATTCACCCATGTCTCCCTTTGTTTGTGGATTGAATTCTTACTGCCTCTCCAGATGTGATGGGTTGTCACATGGTCTACGAGTTGACATTTATTTCTAAATCTATATAATTATAATAAAATTGATAAAATTATATTAAATTCGTAAAAAATAACTTTAATACGTTTTAAACTCAAATATTATCTAATACCTTTCATTTTTCAGCACAAATTATAATAACCCATAATTACCTCAAAAAGGAATGTCTCAAAAAATACCATTAGTCACAGTAAAATTTGACAACATAATACCTAAATAGGGGTTTCTAAGACTCTGAAATTATGATCAACTAGAAAATTATAAACCCATTATGATACATATAACCCTTAAGATGAAATAATAATACAATTTTTTTTCTAAAACGTGCTCCTACACCATTTTTAAGGACCTGGACTTAAACATCTAATATTCTAGTGCATTTAGACTATAATTGGCATTCTTTATTTCCCAAGAATACATTAGGATTGGAGTTTAGGACAATAATGAAAAAAAATTACATAGTAAAATCATAAATTATATGTGGAAAATTATACCCAGTATCCATTTTTGCACGAAAGGAATCCATTTTAAAATAAAACATAATTTCTTTCAATGAAACATTTTTAATACTTTCATCATGACCTATTATTTGTCCTTATCAATATTTACAAAATGTAAAAAAAATTTAAAACTTGAGATAAGAACAAAAATATCATTAAGGTAAATAAATAAAATAATGGTTAGTCCAATGGAAAAATGAAAACCCATTTAATGTTCTTCGATCGAATAAAACAAATCATTTTCAAATGAAAAAAACACAAACTTTATACTCAAAGAAATAATTAAAATACATAGAATGAATAAACCATATAGATAACTTGTGGAATCAATTTCATATTACACTTTCATGTATATTCGATGGATACTATTGCTCTAATTGCTAAAAAGGGAGTAACTATCATAGTTACATTTATAATAACCACCGTAGTAAATTCGTACAATCTCTTATGAGAATCCTAATAGGATGACTACACACCATTACCTAATTCATTGGAGAGATATAATAATCTCACCCACCCTTGGTTTATAACATAACCACCCATCCCCATAAACAATTCCCCTTAACCATAATATAATCACAACGCATAAAACATTCATAAAAGAATAATTTTTGAGGAGAATAAATGTTCCATTTTGAAATTTCTTTTAAGTTTTAAAATTTCATGGAATCATAAATTAATATATTACATTTGAAAATAAAACTGTAAAATTATAATGGAATACTAAAAAATTCATGGAATTATGAAATCTGGAAAATACATTCATGTCATATAAGTTATTAAAAACAATCCTTTTGAATTTCATTGAAATATTTTAAATATTAACTTTAAAATAGGGATTTCAAATGAAATTACTTTAAAAATATTGTATCCTTGAAGTGAAAATTAATCAAATAAATTTATTATGTATATATGATATAAATACACATAAAAAATTTGAAACAAAATATAATATATTTAGAATTCATTTCAAACATATTGTTAACTAGACATAATCAAGAAGTTTAACTTCAACTCAAAGAATTCAAATTATGTTAATAATTCCCATAAACATTGAAATAAGTCAAATCGTATGAATCATAAACATAATAATTGACAAATTAAGAATTTAATACCATTAAGATAATGAGATAAATGATATTATATATATAAGGTAGTATATAAAATAAAAAAAGAAATTGGCAGTGAATAAGGAATATATCTCAGAGATGTAAACATTTAGGCAACAAACCCTTACATAAAAATATTAATAAGATTAATTTTTAAATAAATTGAGACAAATTTAAAAATAGTTTTCATTAAAACATTAATGTACATATAATTAAATTTTATAAAATACTTTATAAAAAATGAACTTTAAAGATAAATATTTAAGATAATAAATCTTTTAAATAATTAATATGATGTTTTAGTTAAAGAGTCAACTACCTTGAGTCTGATACATCACATACATTATTTACCTTCATGAATAATAAAATTAGTTTAATTTATACTTTCTTTAGATAAAAATTTCATGATGATTATTCCATTATATCACTCATTTATATGTAATATACAATTAATTATTCATTTAAGTTCACGTTGGATGTTTTGACGATATTCGGTACCTATGTCCAAAATAGCTTTATTATTATGTCAATAGTAATTGTGGTAATTATTATATAATCTCCATAATAATATTAGTTATATAGTTAAAAATTTTATATATAAATTATTCTTTTATATGAAACCACTAAATATGGTTACGAAAAATGGACTGCGTTTTAATCATGGAGACATTAGTTTGTACGTTCGCATGAGTAATATTTTCATTATTTAATGATTATTATGGGAAAAAGGTAATTATTATTTTTTATTTATATAATAATCATAATATCATTATTATCATATTCATATTTTAAATATACTTATATAAATTTTCAATATGATGTGGTGACAGAAAATGAATCATGTCACTTCGTGGAGATGATAGTTCACATGTACACATGAACGATGTTATAATTTTTCTGAATGAGGAATGATAAGAATGTAAATTATATATTATCTTATAATAATTATAAATATTTAATTAATTTCATTTAAAAAAATAAATTCAATAATTATATCTAGTATTGAGATACACTGATAAAAAATGAATGAAACTGATTCACGAGGTGGTAGTCTTATATACACACAAACTATGAATTATTTTTCAATTTGATAGAAAAAATGCTGATATAGTTCATTAAAAAAACATAATATATACTATGTATATGTATTATAATTGATTTATTATTTTATCATGGTTTAATAACATTTTTTGGTAGTGGAAGAAGAAAAAAAAAGAAACACATGATTAAAAACAATACCCATTTTTTGGACAATCTCCATTGATTAACACCTTATGACTGCTAAGGTGAGTTTTAAGACTATAAAAAGGAACCTATAATGTGTATAGGGGTTATATGAAGGTATTAGGGATGATCAAGGTAGGAATTAATAGGTTCTTAATTGTGGCCAAAAGATAAGAAGATGTCCCCCTTTATAAGAGAGGGGAGGGGCACTCTTGGAAATTCAAAAAATATTAAATTATTTTCAATTAATTTTCAATTCCAAATGGCTCCAATTTTTTTAATTTTTAAGATAATATGAGTTTGTGTCAAATAAATTTATAGATGGAAAATTATATAAGTTTTTTTACCAAATTTATACCCTTATCTTATTGTTTTAACACTTATTTAACTATATTAACTCCCACCGCGACAACATGGATTTATACACATTGAGTGTTAAAATTGTTACAATAAAAATTAAAAAGAAAAATAAATAGAGATTTATGAAATTTTAAAACATATAATAATTTTTTGGATGAATTGTATATTTTTTTAAATATTATATCACTTAATAATATATTATTTATTTTAAAATATCATTAATGTCAATTATAACACAATTCATTACATGGAATTTGAAAAATATCAATAAAACAAGATAAAATAGAAAAATAGTATAATAAATTAAAAACATATAAACATCATTTATAAAATTAGTTTCTCATATTAATTATATCAATTTATATTTATTTTAATATTTTTAGTAACATTTATTTTATATTTCGATTAATAAAATAATTAACACATCATCATTGTACAAGCCGTTAAGGTAATTATTTATCACCTAAAAATTAAAAATAAATTACCGTGATGAATTTAAATATTTTATATTTAAAATTAAGATTTATTTTTAAAGATACATTCTAAATAAACCTATATTATAAATTTCATAGTTATTGAAAACACAAGTACAACATCTTTGACTTTAATAAAAATAAAATAATATAAGTGAATTAAAGTCATCTAAGTGGCCCCAAGAGGTCATAAATTAAAAACATGGATTATTTTGGTCAACAATCTCTAATATATCAAAATTATGATAATAGTTATTTTAATCTTCTAATATTCATAATATTAATTTTACCCTTAATTACCCGATTTATCTTTACATGCGGTACCAAAATTACCATGTTTACTATTTATATTTTCCAAATATAAAAGTGAACTATTTAATAAATTATATCATTATTATTAAAAATTATAATTATATTTTTCAAAATTCCAAACACATAAGTGGATAAAAATAATTTTAAATTAATACAGTAAATGGGATGAAAAAGTGAGTTTTTAATGTGAAGAAGTTAACAAGTTTGAAATGTTTTTAAATCCAACTTCAATAGAAAAAATAATAAATCCCAAGTATTGATGATTTTTTTTATTTATGAATAAATTATATTTATTTATTTCTTATGTTATACAAACACCATGTTAATCTTACACTACATGCAACCCCAACTTAACTTGATTCAAACGAAACTATGAGTTCTATACAACATCATTTTATTATTATACATATTTAAATAACTAAATTAAAACATAGTAATTATAATGAAACGTATGATAATTTTTAACCTAATTATGGATTATTATTTTTAGACATAATTATTTATAAATGAATGTAAAATCATTTTAAATAATAAAATGAAATGTTTTTCTTCAAAATTATTTAAATGCGAACAAGTGTGTTTTATAACAATAAATAAAAAAATAAATATTTTTGAATTACATTAATAATATATATATATATATAATTTTATTTAATTCTTCACAGTTATATAATGTATTTTCTAGATATGATATAAGATAAAAACAAATTTTATGCATAAAAAAGTATTTTTCTAAAAAGGAAATTTTGCCGCATTTTGATGGAACACTTGTTTTAAATATTGTTTTGAAACTTTCATATATTTAATTTTACAGAATAAAATTATTATTATAAATCATAATATCAAAATTAACTTTGGAATATTTTTTGGTATTTTTCTAATAACATTAATGTTATAATGAATAATGAAAAAACATAATTTTAATTGAACATTTAATTTTTTTCTAACTTATTCATATAGTAAAATTATATTTTAAATGGATTTAAAATTATAATTAAATAAAATATTTATCATTTAATTAAATTTAGGTAATTTGAGTTAATTTTACACTTAAATTGGATATAAAAACATTATAAAATTTTGAACGTTTTTACTTTAAAATAGATTTTCTTGTTCCATCAACGAGATTAAATTTTAATTAATTTATGTAATTTATGTTTTTTTAATTTAAAAAAAATAGATTTCATATTTTGAATCAAAAGTCTAAAATTATGTAAATGGGTCCCTTTTATTTTTGGAGAATATAAAGAGTAACTTTAGTATTTTATTCATTACAACAATTAAGGGTAAATCAGTTAATTATGGGTACAAATAATATAAAAATATTATAAACATACCCTATTTTTTTTCTAATTTTACTGGATGAGAATTTTTGTTCCTTAAGAATTAAATTGTGACACAATGATGATAAATTAATTTTTTAATTGTTGGAAGGATCAAATAAATCATATTAAAAATATTACAATAAATATGATTTGATATAATAAATATAATACATAAATTTTATGGATGAATTTTAAATATTAATTATCTGTTAAAAGATTGTTTTGAATATATTAAGTTTTTATGATATTTTTAAAAAATTCAAGTTATGAATTGTGTCAAAAATTACATTTAATATATTTTAAGGTAAATGATATTTTATTAAATGATATAAAAGTTATAAAAATATAAAATTCAAGAAAAATGGTTGGGATAATTCTGAAAATTTCAAAAATAATAATTTAATGTGTTTTTTAATTTTATATTAATTATATTTACCCTTAAATTGTAAATTACATGATATCACGATAAGAACTAAAAAATATTAAATACGGGTTAAAACAAAATGATAAGGGTTAAAAAATAATCAAAACATGCCAAATTTTTGTTGGATTAATTAATTTTGACTCATAATCATACTATATTTGAAATAAATCAGTTCATATCTATTTAAATTATATCACTAAGGTATATTAATTTAATAATTTGGATAATTCCAAGAGTACCCCTCCCCTCTAATATAAAAGGGAAACCATTATTTTCTTTTATATACACCTCAACTACATTTTATTTCAGCCAAAATCATTCAAAATATCCTCAAAAATTCCCTAAATTCATATTTTAATCCTTAATTTGGGAAATAATCCAACCAAAGGAGTTAATTTTTGCAACTAAAAATGAGATACCCAAAGAATACTCAACGTTCACCAATATACATTTTTTTATTTCTTCCTTAAAACCATTAAATTATTTTATTTATTTTTTATTTTATAACATCATTATAAATAATATAATTATATATTTTTATATTAACATTTTAACCTACACTCAAATAAAAATTCCATCAAATGAGATACACAATCATTATTCATGTGTACGGCTGACTACTACGTCATGAATCGTTGTTGTTCATTCTTCCATTTCCACCATTCACGGTTAAAAATAATGATGTAATTTAAACTTTTTTAAGCTATATATGATATATATGATGTTTTTCTTCTGTTTTAATTATTATATAACACATACCTTCCTAAATTATGTTTTATTTGAAATAGGAAAACTTTGTTTGTGGATGTGTTGACTACCGCCTCCACAAAGCGATGTGATTTGTTCACTCATTATATGGAATTTTTTAAGGAGGGGTTGAGTGGAATGATATGATAAATATGTAAAAATAATTACTTTTCAATTATATTATATATTCACATATATGTCATTTTCTTACTTTCTTTTAATACAACATGTAATGGAAGAAACATTTATGGGTATGTATGACCAACTATCACCATGGATGATGTGTTTTATCTTCTATTTATATCTTTTATAGTTAACCTTAAATAATTATATAATGAAAATATTTGATATTTAAATCATTATTAGAATTATTGAGATTATTCATTCATGGTCTAAGTATTCGGACCAAGAATAACTAGTCCAAACATGTATGTGAAACAAAGTAGTTATTACCCAAAATATGATTTGAACGTAGGATGGTTAATAAGCGGGTAATATAAAGGCATATGTAAAAAATTTATGTTATTATATTAATGATTATAGATATGTAAATTTTTTATTATAAACTTATATTTATTATACAATAGGTTCTCATAATTAAGACGTGAGTAAATATATAAGGTAGGATATTTTCATCATTCTTTTATTTTCTGTGATATATAATCTATCTTCACCACCTATTTATTTTGTGTGAGATATATATACTAACCATGAATGTATTATTTGATACTTATGCTTAAAATTATTAGTATTTATTTATCCATTTTATGATATCTCTTTGATGTAGTTTACGGTTCAAACATTACTAAATTGATAATGTAATTTTGTCACAATTTTTGTTCTTTGAGACACGTGTTATGTTACGAACCTATATCATTTTATGAGGTTTATATAATACCCTTTGAAATTTTTTATAATTAATATAAATAATTTTATGATATTATAAGTTTAATTTAATTTTTTTTCTTTTTGGTCAGAAATATGTGTTTTAATAAATAAATGTTTTCTGAACATATTTTAAAAGTGTTTTAAATGATATTTTGGAAATTTATAAGGAAAATTATTTTTAAAGATGATTAAAATAGTTTTAAATGAATATTTTATCTTTTTAGAATTAAATTTTCAATAAAAAATGTTTATAATTGTTTTATGATTTAAAATGTTTGTTTTCAAAATACCAAGAATATTTTCCTCAAGAATTATTTCATGTTTTTGTTTAAAAATCAATTTACATCAAAGAAAATGTTATTTGATGTTATTTATGTTTTTAGGGTATGAGCCCAAAGAATACCATTATTATTCCTTCTGTTAATAGTTTATGTTTATGATGGATTTATATTTACGAATTTTTTGTTTCTATTCTACAATTTATTTCATAATGACATGTTTATGAAACTGAATTTTTTAAGAGTTGTGATATGATTTATATTCTTATGATAAAAAATTTATGGTTTTAATTATGTGATGGGTGAGTCATATATCTAACTCTATTCTACTTGGAAAATATTTATATCTCATGAGATAATTATGTGTACAGTTTGATGGGCTTGATCTACTATGGAAGATTGGGAAACCCAGTCCATTGTGGGAAGAAGGGGAAACTGGATTCAGTATAGGAAGATGGGGAAAACCAATACCTTATAGGGAATAAACCTAAATTAGGGATAGTGGTATCTCTGCCTAGTATTTTTAGTCCCAATAAATTTCCAGGATAGGTTTTGGCAATGAATTTTGAGTTATATAAAATTACATTACATGTTTATGCATTTACTGCAAATTCAATGTCTTATTCTTATGTTATATTTAGGGATTATGCTCTTAATTTCCACAATAGTCATGTCTTATGAAATGCCCTTATTTATTCCATGACTCATTTATATTATCTTTTATATATAGCTTATGATTTTTTAATTTTAAGATCATGTTCTCATACCCTTACGTTCATGATTAGGCTTATATATATATATCCATTTTTTACCCCTATATAGAATTTGAGCTCACTATTTCCTATGTTTCCTTTCCCCATGTTATAAATAAAGATTTTAATTAGGAGTAATAAAGGGTAATATATTTATGGTGGATATTGAAGATCAGTCACCAAATTATATAAATGTGTTCCATGTTTTCAAAGGTACTAAGCTATTACGGTCCTCGAGCATGTGTTTGTGTGATGGAATGAATATTAATCTAAAAAGATATAATATCAATTTATGAAATGAATAAGTCATTAAAAAATTATTCCAATGACCTAAATAGTATTAATATAATTACAAATGATCTAATTTTACTTTAAAATAGTACAATATAATTTAACAGTATAAATTATTTAGATGAAAATATGTTTTCAAATAAAATGCAGTATTTTTCACTATTAAAAAAATGAAAGTTAACAAAAATTTTTTTTACCTAATATAATTTTGGTATTATGTTTCACAAAAGTAATTTATTTTTTAAATATTTTTTTTTAATTTTTTAACATTTAGTTTTAAAACAAGTGCATCATCAAAAGGTGATAAAACTACCTTTAGAAAAATACATATTTTTATGTGTAAAATTAGAATTATCATGTCTAGAAAATGAATAGGATAAATTCTGAACATTATATTAAATATTATATATAAAAATATTTTAATTAATATAATCAAACAAGTGTAATTTTTTTTAATTTGTTGCTATAAATCACACTTGTGTGCATTCAAATAGTTTTTAAGAAAACATGTTACTTTTATTTTCAAAAGGGTTTTACTTTCATTTATAATTAATTAGTAAGCAAAGAATTTATTATATATACATGTGTAAATAATTTTTTCATAAATTAGTTAATAGTTTTAATACCATCTACTCTAATAGATTGGTCATAATGATAATATTTAAATAATAATACATAGTTGTTAATTTAAGCACGATGTGGGGTACCATATAAGCTATCAAACATTTTGATTCTATCCTAACATGTCAGGATATTAGTAAAAATATTTGAAAAAAGTGATACATTTATGACAACATCACTCATATATATTCTGTGGATCACCAGTATTCGCGACTCACAATTTTTGGGAATTAATAACTTATAAACAATTTGATCAAATAAAACACCAACCAATAATTTTAAAGAAAAAATAAATATTCCACTCACAAAACCATAAAATATGAATAATATTTAAAAATATTTCAGGCCATATATTAGGGTAAAATTTTTCCATTGGTTATAAATAAAATTCTTTATCAATATTGATTCATCAAAATTTACAAGGGCATATTTCAAAATTGGTGGTGGTTCATTTTAGACTCTAAACTAATTATTTTATATTTAGATTATTTATGTTTCATGGTGATAGTGTAATTTTGTATTTTATAATCGTTTTTATTAATTTCCCTCAGTAATTTAGTAAGTATTATTTATATATAAAAATTATGGGATACCCAAGTATGTTTTAAAATCTTATACTTACAAATGAGGTCATTAGATGGTGAAATTAAATGAGTAACTTAATGAAATTGAAAGAGGTAAACAAATCACTCAATTTGGGATATTAATCATGGAATACATTAATAGTTAGTAAAAAAGTAAAAATTATCAATCATGTTTTTAGGGAACATCATAATGATGCACATTTAATGGGAAAATGATGAGTCAGATATAAAAGGTCTCTTTATTGGATTCAGTTATTCATTTCACATAGATTTAGTTCATCAATTTCTAAAATTAATTCCTAATAATAAATTTGAGAATAAAACCATTGAGTTATTCAATTATAAAAATATAATTATAGAAAAAATTATTAACAAAATTAAATATGTGAATAAAATAAGACGCATAAATATATTTTAGAATATTAGACTATATTCAAGGAATATTTAACATGATGTTATTTATACACTGAAATAAATTAGTTATAGTATAATAGAATATGATTATTTCCATCATAAAATAAATTTTTTTTAATTTAATCAGTGAGAAAATTTGTTAGAATAAAATTCATCCTATAACTAGTTGAATGTAACTTCAAATATTCACTTTTTAATGAAATGGAATTGTATGTATTTTTTTTTGGAATTATTATATGGAAATACATCTAATTCACATTTAAATCATGATAACATCAGTTCAAAGACATCTATTTTTGAGGTTTGGAATTCATAGATGTTGATCATTAATATAATAACATGTTCAATCATATCACAGGTTCGATAAAAAATCCAGGACATCCATAGTGGGTTACACTTAATTCAATATTCTATTTATCTTCTCATATGATTATTTATGAAGATATTTAAAATTAGGTTCATAAAAACTAACATATACATAACCACCATGGAAATCAGTAGTTCACATATACATTTATCCCAAGATTCAATTTTTTCTAAAAATATTATTTTAAATGAATTTAAAAACAATATATAATAAATTATTATAAGTAAATACAATTTTACGATGTTTAAACATTTTATATAGAATATATATTTAATATCCTATATGATTAATTTTTTACCTTTTTGATGTCATGATTATGTTTTAAAAAAATAACTGTTTTGACTTGAAAAAAAGATCAAATAAACAAATTAATTATCCCAAATACTTTTTTTAAATCATATAATCATATATAAATTTTATAAAAGTATATTAAATAACTATATTCCATGATAAAAACAATAAAATCTAATAAATCTTCATTATCTTAAACCAAATCCAACAAAATTTATTAAATACGAATAAATAAGTCAAGATTAATAAAATCTATGTAAATATAATAAATTTGGTAAAATAAGGTATCCGGGACAATGTATAGGCTATATTCTTACCATGTTTTTAGTTTATCTAACAACATACTAAGACCTTTAATTTTAACCAATTCCAATGACATGAATATAATGACATTAAAAGATGTATGAAAAAATATAGTTTTTCTCAATGATCAAAATTATTTTCAATGAATTAAATAATTTTATTGAAAAAATAAAAATATGAATTTTAATTATGTTTTAATATACTATTTTGTCAAAATACACCTATAATTATTTAGAAAAAAATTCAATAGTCCACCATCCAAAAATCTAATCTGATTTTTAATTCAATTTTAGCATTATTATAAACCATAGAAAAATTATAAATAAAATGTTAATATAATTCATTTTAAAATAAATGAAAACAATTTAATTCATATATAAAAATTATATATATCAATAGATTTATGAAAATTAATTAAAATATTACAATTCATTTTTGAGTTTTAATAAAATTTATCATAACATTATCAACACGAGTAATATTATGTGAATAATATAGTGGTAAAATATAAATTCATTAAATTACTATGAAAAAAATTTGTATCTTAAAAATTGTTTTGGGAATGAATAAAATTATGATGTTTTATTGAATAAATAAAAAGATGAAAATAATTTTTGGCAACAAAAATCAACTTTATTATGAACATTAAAAATCTAGAGAAAGAATATAGAACACTGATTTTCATTGTGTTTTATAAATGTTATTATCTATGTTGAAATGAAAAAGAGAATATTTATTATGAGAATAAATAATAATAATATTTCACAAAACATGCATTCGAAAGATAAACATTATCTTTTTTCAACAAGTAAATAAAATCATTAAAACTATTTATATTCATTGACATCACGAAGTTCAATATTCAAATTTCAAGGACTGATACATTAATTGATTAAATAATATGTAATATAATATAAGTGACTTGATACCACAAAAAAAGGTATCATGCTGTTTAAAACACGAAATATAGACCACACACTCAATATATGATTCTGGAAACATAAATATTCCTCACGAGAAAAGTGAGTTCATAATTGAGAAGAAAATATTTTCTTATAAACAATAATAAACATAAAAAAATAAACCAAATATGCATGACTTGATATATCATAAAAAATAAACTAATAGTGGGATAAAGGGGTGATTCAAGACCCATAAAACTTCATCCATAATATAAAAATAGATAGTGTCTTAAAAAAAGAAAAGTTTGACATAATTGTTTTTGACAAAGATACTGGGAAGAATCTAGGATTTTATTTTAAATCATTATAACATGGTTAATGTTTTGTTTTAAATTTATTCCACCAGTGACACATCAATCTAGATTAAAATCTTAATATGAAATGAAATGCCCATAAAAAGAAAAAAAATCATAATCCAAGGTAAAAACCATGGAATGTGTAAAGAAGATGAAAATAAAATGAATTGGGAGGAATGAACAATGTCTAATATTTGGAAGAAAAAAAATCATAGATAATTCTAAAATAATAAAATATTAGGCTACTGTTAATTCACCATTGTGATTTCAATGATAATGTTTTCATAATTATCAAAATTAATTAACTTCATAAAAATATTATATAATTTTATAAAATCACTCAAGAACATAAAAAAATAACAATAAAAAAATAAATAAACATTTATTGTAATATTAATTATATGATTACTTCAATAAATTGTGATAACTGTAAAATTATGGGAGAATAAAATTAAAATATGTATATATTTATAAAAAATATTATAAATATTTTTATTGACATAAATTTAAACGATCAAAAAAATATTTGAATATGAATTATAATTGTAGTTATATACTTTAATAAACATTTATTACAATATGATTATAAATTATTGTTGATGATAGAATATAAAAGTATTATTTTTTTAAATATATAACTTTTCAAGAACATCAATTTCTAAAAAATTTCATATAAATGGTTATAAATTATTAGTCTTTTAAACAGTAAAAGACCATAACCTCCTTTTACATGGATATGTTTATGAGAAAATGTTCTTAAGGAACCGACCACTTGATTATTCTGACCACTCTTGTTCTTAATCACAAAATTCAATTAATTATAGAAAAGTTACCCAACAATTGTGAATCTTGCTAAGGTTCTTTTATGAATATATATATATATATATATATTTGATGGGTTCTTAATTTTTAGGGAGCATAAATTCACACTAGAAAAGGTACCAATCCAAAGGTTTTATAGTTGATACTATGATGTATAATTCAATTATGTAGAAAACTCAATTGTGACATGAATGTTTTTTTATCACTCATAAAAGTAATTGGTCAACTAGATTGGGAAATTACTAAACCAATTTTAACAATGGATTCCCTTGTTTCAATTTAGAATAGCATACTTATGCCAGGAAGTTCCCATAATGTAGTGGTGGATTGATTCCTATTAATGGTAGTAATGTTCTCCTAAACTCTGTCACACCAATCAAGGTTTCACCTTTTCATGTATTCTGTTAGAGATGTACTGATTATGATAAAATAAAAAATGAATATCAGGTAAAATATAGAAAGAACATGGAATCTATGCAATTCACTAATATTATTAGGTTGAGTATACTCCTAGAATAATCTATGATTCTTATAATAAACATTAATAATGATTATTTTCACAATATATCTAATATATATCAATTATGGGAGTGTGAAACTACAATTAATATAGATAAAATAAATCATGTTTCCCTACAAATCAAAGAGCACATTTTTTAAATATTCAATGTAAAGAGAATTCAAATAGATACATAAATGAATATAATTAGATTAAATCATGGGGAAATTATTAATAAAGGGTTATAAATCCTATATCATAAGCCTAAAAAACGTTATAGTGGTGTTAGATAGCCTGTTATGTATCACTAAAGCACCATGAAACCCCTCTTTGGTCATGAAGGTGGTCTTCCATTAATCACATTGATTATTTTGAAGTTAATGATAACCAATTTTAAGGTTCATCAATGAAAACACGATTTACACTTAAAGGATATGAAGTATATTGTAATATCTAAGAATCCTCACTTCCAAATTTGGTATTAATGACATATGATTTTGAAATATGACCCAAATTATTTCCATCAAAACATACAACATCAAAAGAAAAACAGTAGATCACTTACATACCCAAAGTCCTTTTAGGATTATAGTTTTAGATAATTAGGATAAAATAATAGAAATTTTGGGTCATAAAACACTGTATACTAAATAAAAATAAACCATCTCCCACTATTTTATTCTTTTTATATTTCACATTAGGTCATCAACATCATCCATATGAAATACTTCTTGACAAAACTCATTTATCATCTTTCCTCTTAACATTAGGTTGGGGTTCATTTGTACGTATAAAAATCTCATGTATAATTGATTAATGAATTTTATTCTATTATTATATAATCATATTTATATTTATGATATCATATATGATCATATGATCAACCGTTTAATAATATTTTATTATTACTCTTTTTTGGGTGTTAATTGTTTCATATTTTCTAAGTAAAGTTTTTCATATAAGTCCAACATATTCATTATAGTTTATAGTTATATCAATTACAAAATGTAATTAATGTGTTATATATAATATTTATTCATTATATACATTTATTTAATCATATTTGATTTTTGATTAAGTAAAATCAATCTCATCATGCCGTGGAGATTCTAGTTTTTACCTACACACAAGCGATAGTATTGTTTCCTTAATATTAATAATTATGGATTTTAATGGAATATATGTTGTTTCAAGAATCTATATCATGTTATAATTATTATATATTTCTATTAATTCCATCATTTTACCCATGTAAATAAAATTGTGATGAATAAAAAGATACAACACAAGGTGGAGATGGTAGAGCTTATATATGCACGTGTGGTGATTTTGTTTTTTATTGTATGGATAGAAGGTGGAATATTGATGTTAAATAAAAAAATAAAATATCAGAATACATTTAATACATTAGTTATTATGTAATAATGGAAGCAACATAAGAAGAGGAAGTAGGAGAAGAAATGATTTTGGAAAGTCTATAAGTAAGTTACATCTTCTTTAATGATCACTCTCTAAATATCCTCTTAAGAATAATAGAGATGATCTTTTGAGAAGAGCAGAACCTTTAGAATGTTACTAGGGATGTTTATAATAGAAATGGTCAGAGTTTTTTCGATCTTCAGGTTTCAAAGCAGTGAGAAGATTTGATGGAGGTGGTTCTCTTTTATAATGAGGTGAGGGACACTTTTGGAATTTATGAAACTATTAATTTATATTAATTTAAAAATAAATCCAAATACCTCCAAAATGAGATATATTAGAATATAAGATATTATTATATTTTAATATAATTATACAATAAAATTTAGTCATGTTTGGATATCAATTTAAACCTTATATTTTTTATTAATGCTTAATTATCTTTTTTTATTTTTTCTAAGGTAACAAGTTTTACAATATTAATAGTTTTTAATTTTATTGATTTTTTGTCAAATAAACCATAAATTAATTATTTATAATATTTTATATATTATTATTATTTTTTATTTTTTAATATGTCTTAAGAGTTTTAAATAATTTTGTAATGTATTATTATAAAAAAATATTAATTGTGTCAATTTTGACATTATTCATTTCATGGATTTTTAAAAATATCAGGATAAGATGATAACTTCAAAAAAAAATATTTTACTATTTTCATAAGGGGTTAAGGTAATTTATATAATTAATTGGAAATATTATATAGCCGGAATTATTTTTATTTTAATATTTTTAATATCATTAAATTGACATTTCCCTTAATAAAATAATTACTACATTAGATTTGATTAATTATTTGATATATATAATTTTTCACAAAAAATTAAAAAAAAATACCATGATGATGATAACGTTTCATGTTTCTTTAATAATATTTATTGTCTAATATACCTTTTATTTAACCCCATATTTGAAATAATATATTCTTTAAAATATTAAATTACCAACTTCGAATCTACTTTAAATAAAATAATAAAAATATCTTAATCCTTTCTATATGGTTATAAATGGTCAATAACCCGACCCTTGGATGATTATAGTCGATATATACACAAAAAATAATATTTTTTATGTTTTTTGTATTATAATTGTTATTAAAATTCTAATAAAAATTTGATTATTGATTTTTATCAATTAATTAATTTTTGAATCATCACTATATAAGTATTTAAGGTAATTATTATGTCTTTAAAAATTCTAAATAAATTACCATGATGTAAATAATTTCATTATATTTATTTAGAATATTTAACATCTAAGTTTTATCATGTTTATCTCTATATTAAAATTATTATTCTTAAAATAAATAAGAGGTTGATATTTTATCACTTTCATGTAACTTTCAATTATTTTAATAATATTTATATTATTTACATTGAAAAAATACCATTAAATAAGTCAATTCAGAAAATTAGGTGTTAAGGTTCAATTCTTAACCATTAAATAGGATTTTGGAAGGTGTTAGGGTAATTGTATTTTCCTTATCATATTAATTTTTTATATAAATTAACCTATTTACCTTTAACCACATTAAATAAAAAATTACCGAAGTTTCTATTCACAATATAAAAATAAAATAAAATAATCCAATTAACATAAATTTTACCCATTTATTCTAAATATTTAATAAAATTCTCAAAATTTGAAACACATAATTCTTTGTAATTAAATTAAAATTATTCCTATTTGGGGAATGAAAATTGGGGTTTTAAAAAAGTAATAAACAATAAAAGATTGACATGTGTTTATAACAAATTTCAATGTGAAATTAACTAAAATGGGAAAATTTGGATTAAATTATAAACAATTAATCGTATTATACACTAAAATCAATTAAAAGGCCAATATTACAATATAAATTAATTATATGAAAAAGAATATTAGAATTAAAATGTAGTATATTCCATTTTTCATTAAAATATGAAAGTTATCAAAAAATACCCAAAATTTATCCAAACTAAATATGGATGCCCTGCTTCCAAATAATAAGCTAATTTGAGAAATTCAACTTATTAATGTTAAATAAAACTAGATTTAAATGGGTTCACCATCAAAAGGTGGAATAATTATAGTTTGTTTGAAAAATAATTTTATATAAAAATTTTAATTTGTTCTTATATCATGTCTATAAAACATATAAGATGAATTTTAAAAATTATATTGAATATAATGAAAATAATTTCATTAAAAAAATACAATAAGAGTGATTTTATTATTTTATAAACTCACTTATTTTCATTTAAAAAATTTTTTTATGAAAACATTTCCCTTTATTTAAAAATGTTTTTTTAATTTATAATAGTTTCTCACCAAAGAATTAAACATATTTTCATAATAGAGTTAATAATTTTCAAACCCACTATTATAATGTTTTGGTTATAAGTTAACATAAAAATATTTAGTTTTTCTCTTAAAAATGGGTTTTTAAATCAATTCTATCTAAAGAACTCAAAAGTGTTCATAACACAAGCCAAGAATAGTGTTACGTATTCCACAAGCTAATACAGTGTTATTTGTAGCACAGGATAATATTGGTGTAGGGTAAAACACATTGAATCAATGAAATTAAAAAAATATATCTCATAAAATATCTGGGTGTTACATTCTACCCCCTTAAAATTAAAATTTCCCTCAAAATTCATCAGGTTTTTAAAAGGATAAAAACCCACATCGTAAAAAGGATTAATAAAAATACAAATTTTAAATGAATGAAATGGAAGTATGATGGTCATCTAAGATAAAAGCATTTGAAGTACCATGTAGGAAAACATGGATATGGAAGAAAAAATGACCATTGTGTTCTAATGGAGAGTGATATAAAACATAGTTAGATAAAAGTTAATAATCACAAAATGATAGATTTTTTGATGTGTTAAACATTCATTAATTTTTTAGGATGAAAATTCAATGGGAGACCTTTTTAAAACTATTTTCATAGTGTTGAGAAAATATATTATGACCAAGACTATGACCCTAAGGAAATATACTTACTTGAATATTAGAGTTTCATCCTTTAATCAATTTCCATCACAAACTCATCTTTTCTTAGAAACAATCAGTATTAAAGATGATTTTTTAACACCTGAAGCACTAAAATCAACTTCTAGATAATCACATAATTAACAAAATATTAAATATATATATATATCATGTATTTATACATTAACCAAAATTTTTAGTATAAGAGAAGATAATTCCCAAAAATAATACACCTTATGTGATAAAAAATAATTCAATCTCCAAAATTCAATAGTAATACCCAATGTTTAACATAGACCATTGAACAAATAACTACCCTCGAGAATTTCTAGTCTAATATTGAAACCCCAAATTTAGGAAACGTTGAGCACATAATCAATAAAAATAAATTTTAACATTTATCACAAAACATCATCAACATGTTTTTATGTATTATACAAAAAGTAAATATCATAATCACATATTATCCATGATAGGTTAATCATTTTCATAAAAAACCTAATTCCCTATAAATCCAAAATTTATATCATAGATTGTTATAAAATATAATTATACCATTACTCCTCAATTGAAATCCCATAATATTCTATTTACCTTAATTTTATAATGTACCCAAAATAGTGAACATCATTCAAATTTATATCTATCACTTAAACCACAAATAATTTTCTAATACTAAGGATATCCATTTTTTAAAAATTATGTTCTCAAAATAAACTTATTCTATTCAATAAAATCATTTAACTATAAATAAAAATTCATACTAACTAGGGAATTCACATAACCCCGTGGTTGGTAATAGAGCCTCACTGATCTTAGATTGTGGGTTCAATTCTCACAACCCTGTCCGATGTGACGGGTTGTCACCCTTCACGTGGGATTCCCTTTTTATAAAAGTAAATAATTCTTATATCGTTCCCAGTATCAGGTAAGATCCTTAAAAATAACCATAAAATAGTTTAACCTCAAAGGTCGGAAAATACAAGTCATTTTTCAACCCAAAAATAAAATAACCCTTAATTAAGTCAAAACAAAATTTCTCCGAAATACAGTTAGTCACCTTAAAATTTCATAACCTAATTCCTCAAAAGGCAGTTCTAAGGAACTGATCTTATATTTAAACATAAAAGTATAATCCCATGATGGTATGAATTACTCCTAAGAATAATCCTAATCTCTATAGTTATCTAAACCATCCTCTGATACCAAATGTAATAGACCAACATTCACACATCTGGATTCAGTAATAATGACATAAAACTTACAACTGTGACCCAATATTTTCCAACAATACTTATAATAGTAAAAGGAATATAATGGATCACTTACATATCCAAGTACCTTTTATGTTTAGAGTTTTATATATTTAAGGCAAAAATTAGAAAATTTGGTTCATAAATAACTAATTCATAAATAAAATAATATATCTACTAATCTGTTAAGCTTTTCATATTTCACATTAGGTCATCAATGTCATCAATGTGGAATACTTCAAGAAAAAACTCATTTAGCATATTTCCTTTTAATAGTAGGTGATGGTTCATTTTTACATATAAAAAATTCCTGTATAATTAATTAAATAATGTTATTATCTTATTTTAGGATGATATTTATATTTATAATATCATATATGATCATATTATCACATGTTTAATAATATTTCATTATTACTCATCACCTGGGTGTTAATTATTATATATTTTATATGCATGTTTTTTTGAATAAGACCAAAATATTCATCATAGGTTACCGTTATATAATTTAAATAATGGAATTAAGGTTGCGTATATCATATTTAATCATTATATACATTTAGATAATCATCCAAGAAGGATAGATAGTGAGAATTAATCTCATCATGTTGTTGATACACTAGTTTGTACGTATGCACAAGATATAGTATTATTTCCTTAATTATTGGGAAAAAATACCTTAAGGTGTCGAATCAGTATGTTTTGGGTATGATTTTATTTTTTTGAAAATGAAAGATGATTGTGAATGAGAATGAATGGTGTGGAGGCTCACAGTTCGCAAAAAGAAAAGAGTTTAAGGAAGTGGTTTATAGGGTGAAATAAAGTTCAGGATGAAGACAGAGGGTACATGGAAGGCATGAAGTTTGTAGGTGGGTTTCAGTACATAGGATGGGTTGTCGTTTGTGGAAATTAGGTGGTGATTTGAGAAACCATCAAGGGAGTCATTATTGAAAACGTGATAGTGATTTGGGCTGCCCGAAAGGAGGAATGGTAGTACACGGATCGTGTAGGGTAGAATGGCTCATGGGTGAACCAGTATGTGGTGAAAGTGATACCACATTAAAGATTTGGTAAATATTAGATTAACAAGTTTTTTGGATTTATTTTTCCATACAAGGAGCACTAATACCACTGTTATGAAGGGAAATTTTCATAAGAAAACATATTTTCCCTAGGAATCTGGCAAAGTCCAAAAGTGGTTTGTGAGGGAGAATTCTGTGAAGTGTTTCACGTAGATGCAATTCCACTGAATGATTTTGTAAGGTCCACTAGGATAGATACCTTGAACGGTGGGTGAATCTGGGTATGAAAAATTAAAACAACTGGCCCATTTTATTTTGTTTTGTTGTTAAACAATACCCTCTTCTCTCTCTACTTCCCATTGCAGAGTATTAATGAATCTCAAAGCATGCACATGAAGAAAAAATTTTACTTGGTTCACCCTCAATAGGATACATCCAAGGGGCATATACCGAATATGTGCTGATGTACCAAATCCACTATAAGCACGCTGTTGTTTACATGTTTAAAGAGTACTCATTTTCCCTTATGAATTACAACCACTCAAAATTTGAGAACTCATTGATAACTCAATTGAAGTGAGCTTACTTCTTGATCAGAAGATACACTCATAGTTTATAGACCTGTAGGTCTCTTCATTATCAGAAATGAATTCATCTTTCTTTGTATGTATATTCTCCATTGACCACCAAACTTCACCTGCAGATGAATCATACATTGCACCAGAGGTACAAGGAAACCATACAACTTTCACACAATCCTAGAGTGACTGGCACACTTCTTGAGGTCCGGAACACTTCTCTATGCTTGGCATGCTTCTCTAATGCCCGAATAACGTCTTCAATACTGACACAAAAGTGTCACCATACCACTTTCATTACACTCCCTTCACAAAATCCAAAATTGATCCACTCACACCCTTTTACGCCCAAACCAATATCCGCATGCCACCATCAATTAGCGTTTAACCTCTGGGTATTTTTATACATGCGTGACCAAACCACCAAATGCACGACCGAACCACCTGCACGACTGGATCTCTAATTTTCTCTAATTATTGAAATAAATGGAAATTGAGGAGAGGTACCCCTCTATTTATAATAATTTTGGGTACCCTGAGACCTGGCCTGCAGGTCTCCTCTCGGCGTAGAAGTCCAGCCGCCCATGCCTCTGTCACGGTAGTCACTTCCGCGCCCAAACCAAACCTTTGGATCCCCTCTTTCCTTTGACATATTTTGATGTTTGGATCTTGGAAAACATATTGAATAAAATTTTATAATATTCCAATACAATGAAACACAATTCCCTTTTCCAAAAACACTTTTCTCCATTTGTCGATTTTGAGGGTCAAAAATTTGGCAAACAATGGAAAATGGCGTCACCTTGTATCTGCTCCTTTTGTACCACATCCAGATCATCCATTCCCTTTTCTAGGTTCTTTCAATAAATCAGGGATTGGTAAAAAATCCATTGAACTCTAGATGTCACCATGAAAACCCCCTTTTTCAACAAATTTGTACATTGTGGTTTGATTTTTCAACAAACACAACACAACAACCCACTTTGTAAACAAACATAATCACATCAAAAAATGCTTCAATGATACCTTGAGGGATTTTTTCCCAATTGATTTTCTGGGGAACTATAGCCTTCAATAGGCACAGTTAATAGAGGGAGAAGATGTGGTACATGGTGGAAGAAGACTCGGTAGTGGAGGAGAGGTGGTCCACATAAGCAGAGGTAGTCCGCGAATGAGAGAATGTTTGTGGAAGCAATGATAGTCCATGAAGAATGGATGGTTTTCAGAGGATAGATGGTCCATGAACCATACCTTTTACTCAGTTCACATAGTAATTAAGGTTGTATGTAGAGGAAGCTATGTGGTTCGTGGAGGACTCAAGGAATCTTGTAAAATCTCAAAACAGTTTTTGGAAGAAATTTACTCTAACCTAATAGTATACAAAAATGTGTTTTTCAAATACATGCGAAAAAGGGACCTAAATAGAGTGTCTACCTATATATTAGGATGAACACTTTCATGAAAATGAAGGGACATACTAGTCTATTAAAATTGAGTAGATCCCTTCCAAGAGTAGTGAGTGAAGGAAGAGGAAAATAGTGATCCTTCCCACTAGTACTGAGCCATAGGAAGATATATAGGGTGTGAAACATGTGAATGCAGTGAGTAGACCCTAAAAGTTTTAAATGCAATGAGATTGGGAAAAGAAGATCTATCAAAAGAATGGTAGTTGGCATTGAGCTATACTGTATTTGGTACATCGGCACATCGACGTTGTATGCTCCTTGGACGTCGCCTAGTGGGGGTGATCCAAGTAAAACTGCTATATCCTATGGATGATTACATTTCTGTTTATAAATTATTTCCTGAGAAATAGAGAAGTTTGTTTTGTTTAATGATAAAACAAGATCTAAAGGGGGATTAGTTTTAATTTATCATACCCTGATTCACCCCCCTTTTAGGGTATTTGACTTAGTAGAACAAACAATTGGTATCAGAGTGAAAGGGTAAACTTAATTGGCTTTTTCTCAGTTGGGAAAATGGATGTGTTCAATCAAAAATGAATTCTGATATTCAACAGAAACAATTTGAAACAATTGATGAATCCAATGAAGTACTAATTTCGATCATTAGGAATGGATGTCTTCACAACATCTATTCTTGGAATATCAGCTGATATCAATAGTGGTGATTTATCAGATGCTGAAGGAACAAAATTGGATGATGATGTTAAAGGGATTAATGCTTTATAGGGATCCTTATCAAATGAAATTTATAAAAAGGTGATTTCTTGAAAAATGTCGCATGTTATGTGGGAAACATTGTTGAATATTAATGAGGGTAACTAAAAAGTGGGAGGTATAGAGGTGGAGGTTCTTTGAAACAAGTATGAGGATCTTAGAATGAACCCTAATGAGTCTGTTGAGGAATTATTCAACTAAGAAAATATTGTTGTGAATGATATATAGGGTATTAGTGATGTTATTGAATATATAAATATTGTGAATCATATATCTATACATCTTCTAAACTTGGATTTTTTTTCTACTAAGGTGTCACTCATATACCGCTCCACATCGTCCTTTCCATCCATTTTTGCATTCCCTCTATTCATACAGCTCCCCCACTCGGGTACGACCTCCGCTGCGATTAGGGTTACAGCGGATTTTCTCATCTCCCACCTCGAAACCCCTCTACAGTCAGACCTACGGCTTTTTCTCCACCACTGCATCTAGCTGCTCTACCTCCGAATCCACCGCCTTCGGCTCCTCTACCAACGACTCCTCTTCATCTGGATTCTGTGCCTGCATCTTCTATGCCTCCGCCGCTCCCATCTACTCCTCCAACTCCTCCGCCGCTCCCATCTACTCCTCTGACTGCTTCGCCGCCACCTACTCCCCGTCCGGTTACTCCATATCTCACCTCCTCCCACTTGTGATTTTCCACGAATCATATTAGGGATCCTAATATATTTCCATGAATCCCCTCTACAGTGAAGCCACCGCCTCCGCCTCCGCAACCGCCTCCGATATCTCCCCAACATATCCTTCCACTGTCATATCAGCATCATAATTGACATCCTCTCGGCTCCCTCCATGACTACCATTTCTAGCCACGCCTCCACCTCCACCAGCACCCTTTCGAGGTAGCGGCCTGCTTCGACAAATAACTTTGACACACTACCTATTTTCTACCGCACATTTCATGGCGCCATTAGGTGAGTGGTGCGATGTGTACTCTTATGTACATATCACGGTTTTGACCTACCAGCTGGCTTCGATGAAGGACAACGAAACAAAACTCAGACTCTTCGCTACGCCTTCCGTATTGCTTCGTCCAGGTATAGATTCTCTATATGCGAGCTCCTATCGTTGAATAGATGTTCAGATTCCTCCATTCTACAATACGATGTCCAAATGAAATCTTCTAGAAGTTATTTTCACGTCGATGTTGTCTCGTTTCGCACATCAGGCTGCAAATTCAACCCATGTATGGGTACCTTTTACTACATTCCATTATATTCAGATTGCATATTTTCTTGTATATTTTCAGTCTAATTTATAACTGTTTCTTTGATGGTGCTATGACTGTGGTTCATTGCAATAATAGGACAGTGCTTCGTGAGGATTACAGAATATTTACTCCCATTCATGCTTCCATCTTCACTGTATAAATATTCCTCGATAACCATTTGAGGTATTCATTATAACTGTTTTGGATATTCGGTGAGTGGTGCGATGTGTACTCTTATGTACATATCACGGTTTTGACATACCGACTGGCTTTGATGAAGGACAACGAAACAAAACTCAGCCTCTTCGCTACACCTTATGTATTGCTTCATCCAGGTATAGATTCTTTATATGCGATCTCCTGTCATTGAATAGATGTTCATATTCCTCCATTCTAAAATACGATGTCCAAATGAAACCTTCCAGTAGTTATTTTCACGTGTATGTTGTCTCATTTCGCACATCAGTCTGCAAATTCAACCCATGTATGGGTACCTTTTACTACATTCCATTATATACAGATTGCATATTTGCTTGTATATGTTCAGTCTAATTTATATCTGTTTCTTTGATGGTGCTATGACTGTGGTTCATTGAAATAATAGGACAGTGCTTCATGAAGTTTACAGAATATTTACTCCCATTCTTGGTTCCGTTTTCACTGTATAAATATTCCTCGATAACCATCTGAGGTATTTATTGTAACTGTTTTGGATATTTGTGTCTTTGGTTCAATATTTTTAACGTAATTAACTTTCCACTGCTTTTTTAAGGGTACCTTTTAGTAGATAATTTGACATTCAATTTGTAGATTTGATTTTCTATTTCTTGTGAAATCTTTATATGTTTTTTTGATGTTGGTATAAGTGTGGTTAATTGCAATAACAGGACAGTGCTTCGTGAGGTTTACAGAATATTTACTCCCATTCTTGCTTCCGTCTTCATTGTATAAATATTCCTCGATAACCATAAGAGGTATTCATTGTAACTGTTTTGGATATTTGTGTCTTTGGTTCATTATTTTTAATGTAATTAACTTTCCACTACTTTTTTAAGGGTACCTTTTAGTGGATAATTTGAAATTCAATTTGTAGATTTGATTTTCTATTTTCTGTGCAATCTTTATATGTTTCTTTGATGTTGGTATAAGTGTGGTTCATTGAAATCAAAGTACAGTTATTCAGTTTTATATAATCTTTAGTTGCAATTCCATCTGACTTCACTACATATATATTCGTCAATATACATTGTAGGTATTTATTCAAACAGATTTGCAGACGTGTTCCCATATAGAATTGTTTTTACATGAATATTGTATTTTCAAATGATTCATTTCTGTATAGTATATACATTCGTCAATGTAGGTATAAGTGTCGTTTAGTAAAATTACAGGACAGTTCATATCAATGGGTACCTCATACTACATTATGTAACATTCAATAATGAGATTTCATTGTATTTTGTTTGTTTGTAATGAATATATGTTTCTTTGATGTTGGTATAACTATGGTTCATTGCAATAATAGTACAATGATTATTCAGGTTTAGAGATTACTTAGTTGCAATTCCATCCATCTTCACTGCATCAATTTTCCTCAATATCCATCCAACTTATTCATTCAAATCGTTTTTCAGATCTTTTCCTATATAGCATTCTATTTATTTGAATATGCTTCTTTTTGAATATGCTATTTTCAAGTGTTTCATTTCTTGGAAATCCATGTTTTCATGCTACACAATTTTCTTTATACTGGACGTCGCTCATGCTGGAGGAGGAGAATGCCTCACATTTTTTATTACGCTATATGTTTTTGATGCTGATTGTTTATGCTGGAAGTGTTGAATGTTTTCTTGCAGAATGATGATCTTGGGCGTTTTGGTGTATTTGATGATATCATGTTGCGAGAATGATAAGAATTTTATTTAAAGGGAAATGTTTTGATATGTTTAATGGGTTGTATGAACCTTAAGCTCTTTGTATGCACATTCTGCTATCTATTTGAAGAATTTTTTTTCCAGAAGTTTAATAGTGGGTTGATCCACTGTATAATAAGTGGTGATAAGGGTCTATAATTTATTTATGAAATTAATATTTCTTATGTTACTACTGCTTTTATCATCCTGTTGTTTGAAAAGGCGGGGGTGGCTGGTAAAGGGGTAGGATGTGCATATACACATTGTGCATTATTCATGTATCTGATGAAAATATTTATGCAGTCTTCCAATGTTCCTGGGATGTCTACAGGTAAATGTTTTTTATGATATTCTTTTATTTTTACCATATAATGTTTAATATCAATACTTTTTTTGATGGTACAGGAGTTGCAGATATGATATTGATATTGGGAAGATGGAGGGGGGTTTTCACATCCATGCATGTGGGTATATCTATTTATGTTGAAGTAGAATTAGTAGCAGGGATTCTTACTGCCTCTAAAATTTTGAATATTTAAACAAATATTTTCGTTTTCTGAATATACCTTCCAATTAACATGTTCAATGATAAATAGAACATGCGAAACATGTTTGGGAAGCCCAGTTTTTCCATTTATAATCAGTTTCATGAAATTTTATTTCTTTATAAATTGATTACTATACAGGTTTTTCTTTATTCATTTTGTAGATTTGAAAGGTGTTCACTAATTAATGTTGTGTGTTTTCCCCATTCTTGAAATTTCATTGAAGCGAAGTAATATTTTTTTACAAATTGATCATTTCAATATATTATATTTTAGTATTTTTGTTTGAAATGCCATCATAAAATATATTCATAGACTAAATTGTTTCCAAATTACTGGCCATACAAGTTACTATATCAGACTAACTTTTTTCACTTACAAAATCTTTCTTCAATGCAGGGGCATGATAGAAGAAGATATTATTTCTTAGCATGACCCCTCTATATCCCATAATTCCATGTATGTATTTATTCAGATTCCATATTACAAACACATGCTATAATATTAACTCTTGACTGAATATGTGTCTATTTATTGATGTCCATAGTACTGAATATGTGTCTGTTTATGGGTTCCTGAGTACCATAGAATATGAGTCCAATTTGAAGTGTCCCGATAATTCTTTCAAGAAGTGGAAGAAAACTTATCACTGTGAATAATTCACTTCTCCAACATTCCTACATCCTCCTATATCGAGCAAGGTATGTGACACATCCTTTTTACTATATAATATGTTAATATCTCAGCTTTTATTTTCTTGGACCCGAATTTATTTTATTTCACATAACTGGGAATCAATGCATGTTTTCAAAAAAACAAGGATTGTCATGCTAAATGTGACAACTGTTCTGATATGGATTGTATGGAGCGATTAAGAGGCAACTAAAGAGGTCGCAATATCAACATTTCATTCTTGTATTCCTTAGCAGCTACACAAAGGATGCAGATAAGCCAAATTAATGAATTTACTGATTAGTTACAGATTGATATAATATATATCCTCCACTTTCTGAAAAATTTCTCCATACATCTGTAGATTTACTAACTTCTTTGAAGACACTCGAGTAACAGTGTATAAAAATTTCTATTTATATTAGTAAACAAAATAAACAAAATACTAAATTTTTCCTCAGTATTGAACATGGAGATCAAATCAGTGTATATTCCCTTGTAAGTAGTGGCATCGAATATATATAGGTACAATTTCTTTGGTATTCTTTAATTATTTTATTAACAATTGAAATTATTATTATGGTTATGTTAATTTTAACAATTCATGATAGAAGCATCAACATAATAGGACTTATGTAGGGACTTCAAACATTAGCACACGATTTGATACCCCAACCTTGAATATGTCCACTACTCAGGTATTCAATAGTTATCTTTAAGGACTAATTTAATTTCATTAACATAAATACGAGTGCATTAATTCAATATAGAATGTTTTTTCTAAGGCTTTCAAAAAATTGTTCATTCTATCTTGTAGTTGTCTACATTAAATGTAGTGTGTACACTTAAATATTAGAATTTTCATAAATATTTCAATTGATGTTATCTATTTTATCATGACAATGAAGCACAAAGATGGAATTAACACCTTCTCCGGTAACCAATTTTGACAAAGCTTTTTATCATTTAATCTTTACATTTTTAGTATTTGTGATATCTACTTAAGAACCTACAATTCTTAAATTTGATGAAAAACAAGTTTTTCATGTAATATTCTGATTAGTGTGATTTATGCTATCTATAATCTGTATATTTTTTTGACAAACATGTTAAACATTACTATCATCTAAAAATTGTTAACATTTCTGCTGATTACTGTGTTTTTTGACATACATGTTTAACATTCTCGATTATGTATGTAATTTGAACAGATTAAAAATCAATTACCCATGGAGTTCTGCTATCTGAAATCTATATATTTTATTGACAAACACGTTTAATATTTCTGAAATCTATAAGCTATACATTCTTAACATTTTTATCATTTTCTGACAAACATGATTAACATTTTCACACAAAATATGAATTTTTTTACAAACATGCTTAACATGTCTGTCATGAAATCTACTGATTATTGTGATTTTTTACAGTCAGGTGTATCATGTAATCTGTACATAGTTTGAACTGGTTTTCTCTCATAGTTTATTAAAGACTTCAGTTCATAAAAATCCATATAACGTTTAAATCTGTATTTTCCAGTTGGCTGAACATATTTATCCTTATTTTTCAGCAGCGGGATTTCATTGCTGCTGTTTTTTTGATGTCTTTTTCTACATTGTTTTTGTTTGATAGGTGCACATGTGCAGTACATTTTAGCTGGAGAAGATGAATGGGGCTGTTTTTTGAGTCCATAGCACTACTTGAGGGGTTTACATTACTGCAAATGAATTGCAGGTCCATGATGGAAGAGCTGTGTAGGGGGGAGGGGAGGGGAAGAACTAGGCAGGGGGAGGGGGCTGGTGGGGGAAGGGGATGGGCAGTGAGGAGGAGGAGGTGTGAGGGGGAGGTGCTTGGTAGGGGGAGGAGAGGGGAAGAGTTGGGAGGGGGGGGAGGAGAAGAGATGGGGCAGGGGGGAGGTTGAGGGGAGTGGGAGGTGCTGGTAAATGGTGGTAGGAGGGGCTGGGTAGGGGAGGGGAGGGGAGGGGAGGGGCTCGGTAGGGGGAGGGGAGGGGCTGGGCAGGGGGTGGGTTGGGGGGAGAGGGGGGGAATGTGCAACTGGGAGGGGCTGGACAAGGGGCGGAGGGGGATGGCGGAGGGGAGGGGGAGGGGCAGGCCAGTGTGGAGGGGCTAGGCAGGGGAGAGGTGACGGCCTGAGCAGCAGGGAGGGGCTAGGAAGGGGACAAATAATTGTGTACTCCCATGTTTTTTCACGGGTGGAGTTAAAGTATGTCTCCACTTAAACTAATTATCCATATTGTTATTATTAATGTTTTATTCGAAACATTTTATCAGTTTTTCTAATTTATCATGTCTGTTTCATAAAAAAGTGTACCCTGGTTGTATTTTTTTTATTTCATTCATTTATTACTGATTTTCTATTTTATGATTATTAATTGCTTTCATTGAATTTTTTTAAAGTTGTTTTCATTGATGATTATTGTAAACATAGACATTTGATTATGACATGTTTTTTTCACTTCACCATATTAACCAATTAGTTTAGCATACTAATATGTGTCATTTACTCATATTAATGTTCAATTACATATTGTAGGGATCAATATAACTTTCTATAAACATGAAAAATTGCTGCTACTCTGCATCAATGGAACTTGGTAGTACTGCGAGGATGTTGACTGCACATTCTGTTTGTGTTAATGTTTTCAAACATGTATTTTCTAGTAAAATTGTATTTATGTTCACTTATCATGGTCAAATAACATTCAATAGTTCGGTTTCCAAGGTGACATAAAACTGACAACTTATGTATCTTTAATGACAATAAACCATGCTATTATTTCCAATTTCAATTTATGTTATCATGTTTCTGTTTTAATGTTTAGCTACTTCAACTATCTATAAGTTATATGTTCATACTTTGTTTCTATGAATAGATTCTTAATTTCAACATATTAATTATTAATTTTCGTTGATCACTTCTCATATATATTTTAGATTATTCTATGATGGATAGAATTGATCAAAATAATCTATAATTTCCACCATCATAGAATATTCATGGTGAAGAACTCATGAGTTATTCATATAATTTATTTATTCTACTATATAGATTTGTTTTCATGGATGATACCATGATTCTAGTACCAACTAATAATATTATAATTGGAATATTTTGGTATTCTTCTAGACATAACAATATATATATATATATATATTACTAATGTTAAAATATCCTATGAAATTAAATCAAGGGAGTGTGATAGTATTATGTATGATAAATGGAAATTTATTTATGATGATTAGGTTAAAAAGATGAACTCTCAGTTATATTATCTTTTAAAGACACCACACTGAATGCAACCATGTTTCCTACTAATCCTCATCCCAACATCTTTACAAGCCCATCCAATCCAGTCAAAATCTAGATACCATAAAACTCTGTACATTTCCTTCCATCATTTATCGCAATCTCACTTCTTGCCTCCACCTTCGCCATCACATCCACCTTCAGTTTCATCCATGTCTCTTATCTCTACCCCTTCCATTCCATCATGTCTTATCTCCATCACAATTAGTCTTTACTTCATTTCCTTCAATCACGAGTAACCTAATAACTTCATTATCATCATTTTATTCTAAACATTATATGAAATAAAACGACAGAGCAATTTATTTTAATGACACAAAACCAGATGATTTGAATGAAAATTGTATAGTCCCGTGAATTTTCATGGGCATAGTACTAGTTGATTAAACATCCACCAAAATTCAATATGAAAGTTTCAGTATTAGTAGATAAAGATCAAACATAGCTCAAACATGATAACTTTCATAGTACCCTTGTGGCACATAAAATGAGAAATGATGATAATGATCTATTAGGAAAGGGGATGTATGAAGAAGTGGAATTTATATCTGGTAAGAATCTATCTATGGATGATAGATAAGAATAAGATTATTTGGATGATTTTATATCATTTCTCTCTTAAAATATTCAATGAAGAAGAGGAAAGTTGAAAAGTAAAATTTTAATTTCATTCTTCCAATGTGGAAAGCTTTGAAAATTTTCAATAAAGTGTCCTAATATATTTTAATATGATAATGAAGACAATGATAAAATTCCAAAAAATATGTATTCATCCAATGTGAAAGGTAAGATAAGTGCTATGATAAATTTCTTTAAAAAGAAGAATCTGCTTTCAAAGGAAGATGAAAGTTGAGAAAAATCTAAGGCAGAAGAGTTGGAGGATTGAAAGGATCATAAAGTAGATTATTTTGTGGTGGTTGTAGGGAATTCTATATCAAAACAAGAAAGTGAAAGTGAAGATAGATAATTTTATGGAATATTTTAAATTCAATATAAATTATAATATTCTCTTGATGAAATAGTTGTTTGGAAAGGGAAAACAATGAAAGATAACCAGTGGTTTATGTTACGAAATGATATATACTGTAGTGGGAAGATGAGAAGTCTGAGAAGAATGAATAAATTGAAAAATTGAAGTCTTCAATCGTAGAAATATCAAAAAAGGTGGTTAAGTACAAAATCAAAATTGAAGAATAGAGAAGAGATATTGTTAGTTTGAATGAAACTAGAAAATATCCGATCAAAAATATCAAATAACATGAAGACGAAGTAATTGTTTTGTGAATAAGTGTTAATGATTAAGGAAAATTGTTGAATCTTGGTAAAACATCAAGAAAAAAGATAATGAAGACAAAATATATGATAAAAGTTTTGAATAGTGTAATAGTATAAAAAAAGGAACAATCAAATCAAAATGGTAAGACTGACAGGGGTCTTGATTGAAAATAGAATTCAGTAATGATTGAAGTCATACCACAAGAATCCACTCTAATATTAATTATTTATTTTGGTATGGAGCAGAATAAAAAAACTAAAAGAACCTAACAGATAACAAGTGGTTCAGTATTTCCACAGAGGAATGTACCCTTTGTTAGATGCTGTTGTTGCGGAAAGATGTGACACACATAAAATGATTGTTCCGTAGTAAAGAAATACCAAAGGGAATATGACCAACATAGGTTGTAATACGAAGCTCAATTTTCAAGGTCATCATTTTATGATCACTATTTCAGGTATGGAGGTTTTGAACCAATGGAGAGATATTTCTCAGCAACAATATAGAGGAATGTGCTGAAGTAGATTGAGGTTTTTTATAAGCAGTAGAAAAATGTATTGTCAAATGAGATGAAAATGAAAAATCTATTTCTATTTCTATATGTTGAAGTTTTTATATAACATTCTAAAAAATTTCAATCGTATCAATCCATACCATGTATAATGTCAGAAACATGTATAAAAAAAGAAAAGATTTGAACAGGAAGTGGTTTTTGAATTGCATTCAAGGTATAAAATATCACTGGGATACAGATTATTGATAGTGGATGCACCTCACATATGACATGAAACAAGGATCTAGATACATGAATTAGGTATGATATATATTGTATCATATGGTTTGGAAATGATAAAGGGTTGAAAATTATTGGTTTAGGTAATGAAATGTTTGGGGAAAAGACATAAGATGTAAAGATGTATTAGTTGTTGAAGGTCTTAGTCACAACTTGTTATGTGTAAGTCAATTATGTGACCTAGGATAGGCCATAATATTTTACAAGAAATTATGTGTCATAAAGGAAAAATATAGAGTTGTTGTGCTATTGTGAAAGCATATAAAAGAGAATATATACCATGTTTGTGAAGAAAAAGAGATGTGTTTTTTGTCCAAGAAGAATAGAATAAGCAGTGGGATAAATGAATTAGCCACATGAGCCAAACATACTTGGAATATCTGGGGAAATTTGATACTACTCGAGATCTCCCTAGATTATCACGTGATCGTACACATAAGTGAGATGCTTTCCAACAAGGGAATATCATTAGAATGACATGTAAGGAAAATGGGGAAATATCAACAAGATTACTCGAGGTGGTTCATATTGATGTGTGTGGATGAATATCAACAAGATATCTTTATGGGTGGAGATATTATGTTCTCTTCATTGATGATTATTGCATAATGGAATGGGTATCAATCATTACCCTACAAGTTGGCGATGTTATGTTGCATTACAAGATATCGACGAGAAGTTGAAAAGATGCTAGGTTAGAAAATCCAGAAGATATGAACAGAAAATGGAACGTAGTTCAAAAATAGCCATGTGGGGGATTATCTTGAGAAGTATGGGATAATCATAATGTTTCAGCGGTGATAAATCCATTTTAGAATATTATAATTGGGAGAAGAAATTGAATTTTCAACAACATGGTCATAAAAATTCTCATTGAGAAAACCCATCTAGATAAATTTTATAATGAAACAGTGATGATGGTAGTCTACACATCAAATAGAGTGTTATTATTTCTGAAAGAGGAAAATAATCTATATGAGATATGGAATGTAAATAAGACTTCATTAAATTACTTTGTAATATTTTGACATAAGTGTTCCATTCTCAACAAGGAGGAATATAGGATGTTTTAATCTTGTGGAGATGAAGAGATATTTTTAAGCCATTCAAAGAAAAGAAAAGCATATAAATTCTACAACAAGAGGTTATGAAATAATGTTGAAAGCTATGATATAACCATAGTATATAATGAACAGATTATTCAGAAAATAGATGATCTGTATCATGAGGATAGAGATAAATAAATACGAATATTAGGGGATATTCCTGTTCTAGAGGATGATTCAGAACAAGTCTCAAATGACGATAAGGATGAGGTAAAATTTGTATCTACACAGAGACTAGTGAGAAGATATGAAATTGATAGAAAAAATATAATTGGAGATCAGATAGTTCCAGTGTAGAAAAGGAGGATGAAAACTCTACAAAAATCATCATAGTTATCAAAAATAGAGACTAAATATTTTAGTGAAGTAGCTGGTGACGAGAATTTAGTACAAGATATGAATGATGAACTTGACAAAATTGTGAAAAATTTAGACATGGGATATTGTTTTGAGTTCATCAGACAAGAATGTCTTCTGGAATAAATGGGTCTTCCATAATAATATGAGTGAAGATGTTGTAGTGATTTGAAACAAAGAATGACTAGTGTGAAAAGGGTACCCCCAAATAGAAGGGATCAATGTTGATGAATCATTTACACCTATTTCAAGGCTAGAGACAATTATATTATTCATGGATATTGCAATGAAAATAATGTTTAGTGATTTCCAGATGGTTGTCATGTCTGAATTTCTAGATAGGGTTCTGTTTGGAGATGTTTACATTGACAATTCAGTTGGTTTTTTGATTCATGTATATGAGAAAAAAAAATTTGAGCTAAGGAATGATTTATATGGTTTGATGTTAGAACCAAGAGCATGGTATTCAATTCAAGATCAATTTAAAAATAGTCATGGTTTTCAGCATGGTCGAGTGGATTATAGTATATATTTCAATCTTTACAGTAATCAAAGTATTATTGTGATGGTATATGTCTATGACATAATATTTGGCGGTTCAGATAAAGCATAGTGTAGACAGTTTTTTTGTATTCCTGAAAGGTGAGTTCTAAATGTCAATGATTGGTGAGATAAAATTTTCCTACTATTTAAAGGTAACACAAGGAAAGAACGGAACATTAATTTCTCAATATAAATATGCCAAGGAAATTTTAAGAAGGCTTAGAATGGATAATTTCAAGGAGATGAAGACTCTAGTGGCTACCTAGACGAAACTATTAAAGGAAAAAGAAGGCAATGTGGTTAATATCATAGAATATAGGAATATCATTGGCAGTTTATTTTAATTTACAATAGAAAGACCTAACATTAATTTTTCCACATTCCAAGGAGCAAGATATCAAATAAATACAACTTAAAGCCACATGATTATAGTTAAATAGAATACGTCAGTATATCCAGGGAACACAAATATTGTCGATAAAGAAGATGCATGAGGATATCAGAGTATAAGTAAAGCATCTGATAAAAATATATTAGGATAATTCATGTTCTATAAATCATAGAACATATTCCATCACTCAAGGATAAAAAACATGGAAATAAAATATATTTTTATCAAGGATATGGTAGAGAAAGGGCTTCAGAAGTTGAAGTATGTTCCTACAGAACAACAAGTTGCAAATATTTTGACAACGACCTTACCCAAAGGAGTACTTGAATGGAATAGAATGGATATGGGAGTCCTGTCGACTCCCCAAACATGAAAAAGTGTGGATGTCCACCCCTATCCCTAAAGTATGGTGTATTGTTTATTTAATGTTCTAATATGTGTTCTTTAGACTTTTGTAGACTTCAAAGAAATAGAATTTGGTTTCAATGAAAAATGAGGAGAAATTGGGGATATAGAAGAGGGAAATTTTCTTAGTCAAGACACATGGAGAAGATGTTAAGTAGAGAATTTAGATAGGGGGAGATGAAGCTATTAGGGGGAGTAGTGATACAAGGAGAGTATTAATTCTGATGATGCTAGATGTGATCGATCAGAGGACACATATCATGACAGTTGAGGGTAGTGATTAAAGCATATGAATGGGTTTAGAATCGAATAAAGTGAATCATTCATGATATTTTCATTATACTCCTGTTTCTCACACCGAGAAAAGATCATGTGGTCTTATATAATGTGCTGAGAAAATCCTTTATCACTGTCTTAATCGCATGTTGGAAATGTTAAAAGAAGTTATAACAATCTCTAATGATATATCAAATTGAGAATAATTTTAAACAAACAAAAATGTTAGACTGTTGTGAAAAATTATTCATGGTGTCTTGTTGGTATTTTTTGGGTGTGAATCTGTTTGTTGACAAGTCCAGATGACCGCAAATGAGAATGAATGGTGTTTTTTTCAAAGAAGGTGTTTAAGGTGGCGTAGTTTCCCAGTGTCTTCAAAATTTTTGGGCCTCAAAATTGGAAGTTTGGATTTTGGAAAAGGAAGATTTCATTGTATGAGTGAATAACACACATACCATGATGTACATTTTATGGACTGCCAAGGAGGTTTGAAAAACAGTTCACAGAAGTAAAAATGTTTAAAGGGGAGACTTGTGGTTCTTGGAAGGTGAAGAGTTCTCAGAAGTGGTTCATGAGGTTGTATTTTGTTCGTAATGAAGTTATGAAAATCATGGAAGGAATGCAATATGTAAAAATATTTTGGTATGCTGGGTGGATTTTCATTCATGGAAATGAGGTGGTGATTGGAGAACCAATGAAGGTTGTCGTTTGTAAATATGTGATGGTTATTTGGGATACCGCAAAAGAGGAACAACCATAAATGGACCACATATGGCATAATGGTTTACAGGTGAAGAGGTATGCGGTGAAGGTGATACCACATTGACGATTTGGTAAATATCATATTAGAGGATTATGCAGATCTATTTGCATATATAAGGAGCACTAATTCTAGCATAAAACTATGAAATTTACCTAAGAAAAAATATTCTCTCAGAGAATTTGGATAATTTCAAAAGTGGATCATGATGGAGAATTATGTGAAGGGGATCACATGGAAGAAATTTTACTGAAGGATTTGGTGGGGAACTATACCCCACAAAGGACATAGTACATAGAGGAAGAAGGCATGATACACAGAGGAAGAGACCCAGTATACATGAGAGAGATGGTCCACATAAGAAGAGTTAGTCTTCAGATGAGAGAAATTTCATAGAATAAGATACAATCCATGAATAAGGGATGATTTGCGGAGGAGATACATTCTACAAACCATACCCTCTACTCAGTACATAGAGGAATAAAGATGGTATCTAGAGGAATCTATGTGGTTTGTGGGGGAATAAAGGAATCTCGCAATAGCTCAAAAAGTTCGCGAATTAAATTTATGAAAATCATACAGTACATGAAAAATTGGAGTTCATCTATGAGTGAATAAGGGACATAAAAATACCATTTACCTATATTTAAGGATGCATTCTTTCATGTAAATGAAGGGACCTACAAGTCCATCCATTGTGAGTGGATCTATTCTTAGAGGAGTTAGTGAAGAAAGAGGAAGGGAATGATCCTTTCCAATGGCAGTGATCTAGATGATGAGATATAGGTTGTGACCCTTGGTAATATAGTGAGAATAATCTAAACATAATATAGGTAGGCATCAAAGAACTAACTTGAATCTTGTAATTGGAAGTGAGATTTAGTTGATTTGGTATATCAACACATCATTGTTGTATGCTCCTTTATGTAGACCAGTGAGGGTGAACTATATAAAATCACTATGTCCTGCTCATGATTTCATTTCTATTCATAAATTACTGCTAGATAAAGAGAGAAGTTTTTTTCTTTAACAATGAAACAAGATCCAGTAGGTTAGTAGTTTTAATCTATCATACCCTTATTCACCCCCACATAGGGTGTTTGACATTGTAGACCTAACATTAATAGTAATAATTATGGAATTTAATGGTATATATGTTGTTTCCAAAATCAATATCATGTTATAATTATTATATATGTCTTCTTATTCAATTATTATACCCGTCTAAATAAATTTGTGATGAAAAATAGATTTCACCATATCGTGGAGATGGTATGTCGTACATATGCATGCGTGGTGATTTAGTTTTTTTATTTGATGGATAGAAAGTGGAATATTGTTGTTCCATAAACATAATTACATCTCATGTTCTAGGCAATACAAGAGTTATTATATAATAAGGTAAAAACATAAGAATATGAAGTAGAAGACAAAATGATTTTGAAAAGATGGTAAGGAAGTTACATCTTCTTCGATGATCACTCTCCAAATATGCTCTTAGGAATAGTAGAGTTGGTCTATTGAGAAGACAAGAACCTTTAGAATGTGACTAGGGGTTTTTATAATATAAATAGAAATAATTTGTTTGATCTTTACAACTCAAAGGTGTGTGATGATTTCAGGGAGTAGGTACCCTTTAATAATTGAAAAGTGGGGAACTTTTGGAATTTCTTAAACTATTGATTTATATTAATTTTAAAATCAATGCCAATACCTCCAAAATGAGATATATTTGAAGATAAGATATTATATGATTTTAATCTCATAATCTTATAAAATTTAGAATAATTTTGAATTCAATTGAAACCTTATCGATTTAATAAATCATTAATTATCTATTTTAATTTTTACTAAGGTAACAACTTTTAGAATATTAATTTTTTTTAATTTTACTTAGTTTATGTAAAATAAATCATAAATGACTAATTTGGAATAATTTATAGCATGTTATTATTTGGTATTTTAATATAATTCTTGTTATTTTTAAATAATTTAATACAACATTATTTTGACAAAATATTGATAGTGTCAATCTTGAAACTATTCATTTCATAGATTTTTTAAAATATAAAGATAAGATGATTACTACAAGAATTTTTTTTATTATATCTATAAAAGGTCAAAAATCCTCTATAAGATTCATTATAAATATCAATTATCCAAAAATATATTTATAGTAATATTTTTAGTATCATTCATTTGATATTTCCCATAATAATATTATTACTACATTGGTTTCAAGTAATTATTTAATATATATATATATGTTCACTAAAAATTAAAGATAAGGTACAATAATGAATATATGTTTTATATATTACAAAATATTATTTATAATTGAATATATATTTAATTTAACAAAATATTTGAAATGATATAATATTAGAATTATGAAAGTGACAACTCTAACTATACTTTAATTAAAATAATATAAATGTCGAAATAATTTCTATGTAGTTTTTTATGGTCAATAATTCATCTATTAGAAGATTATGGTTGATATATACTCATCCAATAATATTTGGTAATGTTTTTTTATATATTTTAATGGTTATTATCATTTTAATAAAAATTCATTTATAGATTTTTTATCAATTAAATAATTTTTGCAACATCATTATATAAGTCTTTAAGGTAATTATCTAGTCTCTAAAAGTTATAAATAAATTACTATGAGGTAGATAATTTCATTTTTTTATGTATAAAATTTACTAACTAAGTTTTATCATTTTTATCACTATATTAAAATTATTATACTAATAAGAAACAAGAGGGTGACATTTTTTCACTTTTATGTCACATTCTTTTATTTTAACAGTATTTATATATGTTTCATGGAAACAAGTTCATTAAATGAGTCAATTATGATTCTTTTGTATTAAGGGTCTATTTTTACTCATCCAATAGGATTTTGGTAGGTTTCATGGTAATTTTATTTTCCTTATCATATTAATTTGTTACTTAAATTACCCGATTTTCCTTTAACCATGTTAAATAAAAAAAATACTATAGTAACTATTCATAATATTAAAAAAATAAATGCAACCTATTAAAATAATTCGGACCCACATATTCCAAATATTTAATCAATTTATAAAAATTTGGAATTTTTTTTCAGTAATTAAATTAAAAATAATCCCATTGGGGGATCGAGAAAAAGGGTTGTTAAAATGAAAACACCATCAAAAGATTGACATGTGATTATATGAAATTTGAATGTGAAATTACATCCAATTTTTTATTAAATGATAAAAAATAATTATATATACACTTTATTTCCAATTTAAAGTATAACCTAAAAGTATAAATTAAATAGATGAAGAAGAAGTTTTGAATTTAAAAGATGTATTTTCCACTTTTCATTAAAATATTAATGTTATCAGAAAAATACCCAAAATTTATCAAAAAAAACATGATTCCCCAATTCAAAATAATAAGTTTATTTTTCCAAATGGAAATTATAATGTTTCAACAAAATATATTTAAAGTTGGTGCACTATCAAAATGTGACAAAAATGCATTTTTTTGAAAAATAATTCTTTTATCCAAAAATTTGAATTTTTTCTTATATCATATCTATAAAACATATAAGATTACTTTTAAAAATTTTATGGAATATATTACACATATATTTCATTAAAAAAAATCCAACAAGGGTGATTTTATTATTTTATAAGCTCACTTATTTCAATTTAAATAGTATTTCTGGAAAACATTCCTTTTATTTAAAAAGGGTTAAATTTTCATTAATAAGAAATTTCTCACCAAATAATTTATAATATTTTCATAATTAATTTAATACTATTTGTACCCTCTATTATATTGTATTGATTATATGGTAATATAATAATATTTATTTTTTCTATTAAACTCAGTTTTTCATAAAATGTATTTTATCAAAAGAACTAGAAATTGAGTGTAATACATGCCAAGCATAGAGTTATGTATACCGAAAGCTAAGATGGTGTTGCATGCAGCACAATATTATCTTTTTGTAATATATAAAAAATTACATCAAATTAATTATAAATAATCTATCTATTAAAATCATAGGGTGTTACATATATCATAAAATTATGAGATTTAGAATATATACGGTAAGGTTATCTTATTGATGGTATCCATGCTAAAAAACATAATGCATGATTCATATATGATGGAAACCAATGAAGAGAAAAATGACTAGGGATCAAGTCTTCCCATGTGAGACCTTTGTTAAAAACACTTTTCACATTATATTGAAGGATCTGTGATATATGGACTCAGGTAGTAGTGTGGAATATCATATAAAGGAACTCCTAGTAATAGCTCAATGTGGTTATCAATATCCTTTTTATGTGATAAGATGAGTGGTAGCTCAGTAGGCATAATATATGAAACACACCAAGTGGCTCTTAGATTCTTAAATGGTCATCCTAAAACACATGGGATTCAACAACAAAAATAATTATAGACTCTCTTGAATCCTTCTTGAAAACAATATTTTCACATAATGTAATAACTTAGATTCACTATATCTCAGTGTATGGGAACTCTGTTAGGGGTGATAATATATAATGAGCCTTGTCGATAATATGATCCATTTATTTGGATTAACCATTCTACTGGACATGAAGATTGAACTTCCATGTCCATCACAACTTAAGTTGGAACACATCCTTCTTGAACACATCACACATAAAATGGAATCTTCATTAGATGATTAATAATGGTGAACTACATTGTTTGGTCCATTGATTGTATATTGGTGACATTATCTATCCAATGTTATCAGATGATGGGTTATTGGTTGAATTATTTTGAATATTTATTACCATTTCTTGTGTTATTGAATTATTCTATCCCCTACATCAATAATGGTTTGGATCACACATCTCTTCACCAAACATCATGTGTGGAGGAAATTATGGCATTATAGATCCTCCTAGGTCTGCTCAGTGGTCATCACCAAGAATCATAAAACATTACCACCATATATTAATCATAAATGTATTTAATATTTATATTTTACTAATACACCCTTTTCATGGTTATTTTATCCCTTATCTTTATCTTATGAAATCAATTTTACTCACCCTTGATTTAGTAAATATTTTAAAAAGTGACTAGGTTACTAAAAATAATAGCACTTATGACCAAACTCTTATGAATATGGATTATTGGTTTGTTGAGGATAGGGGTGATCATCTATTTGATTGAGAATATTAAAATATGATATTATGGGTTTTCATGGTTAGTCTTTACTACCATTAAAATTTTCTATAGGGGCCTTATTATCTATTTGAGGTGGGGGATTGAACCCATAAATTTGCAACCAACATGAGTCCCATGTTTTTGATATTAAATGGATGAATGAGGGAAGAATTTTAGTTGTGCCTAAGCCAGTGGGGGTTGAGTAATGATATCGTTAAGGTCAAAAAAATTTATTAGTTGAATTTGAACCCAAATAGTAGGTATAGGGCCTCCAATATAAATATAAATTTTTTGACCCCGATCTTCTATAAGTTATTATGTACAAATAGTCTGTGATAATATTGAGTGTTGTACTATATGGTTCATGTTATGTGATGATAAACTTGGTATACCAAGTATGGAACATGATTATTGTCGTTTGGAAGAAACTGGAGGCTTAAGGAATCCTTTATTCAATGTCAGGAATGGATGAGATTTCAACATTGTCTATCCAAATTTAACTAATTTTTTACCTCTAAAAACCAATCAAAATAATCTTCCACATTGAGGTTATAATGAATGGTTGGTAGGTTTGATTTAATTCTAGAAGGTTTTTGTGGTCCTGGTGGTTAAACATTAGAATTATCATAGTTTGAATTGTCCTCAAATCATTATAGGAGACCATGAACTGGTGAACCAATCTCAACAAGACCCATATAGGATAATTTAGTTAATTTAAGGATTTCTACTTCCTAAAAATAGGTATCCAACACCTATGATTTAGTGCTGGTACTATTAGAAGTTTGGTTAGTGCATATAACAACACATTATTCCCCTTTATAATTTTTTTCTATTATTGGTAGAGTTTTACTTACTGATGAACATGATTCTCCAACATAATTTCTATAGTTTTACTTAAAGGAGAATATTTATTAGTATGGTTATTTTCCATGATTACTAAAGTAGAGGATGTGTACTGGCGACTGACTTGTTCATAAAAAGGTGTGATTTGTCAATGTTTGTGATCTTTTTTCCTTTTTTTATTCATTATGCTTTTTTACATCTAATTTATAGGTTAGTTTCTACCATTATATTAATATCCCACACCAAAGGACCTTATCAAATCATGGGTAGAATCTGGAAGGAATCATTATAAATTTTTTCTCATAGTAAAGTGTCACACTTAAAGAGATTCATAGAGGCCTTTCATGTGTTCTGGTTCTATATGATAGGGGTAATGAAAACACTGGGTATATAGTGGGATAACAATACATGGATATATGATAGGAATGGTAATTCACTGGAATGCCACACTCAGGGGAGTTAAGAGTATAAGAAAAGTAAGTTCACACTTGAGGGATATTGTGTGGGTATTAGGGTATACTAAGTCTCACAGATAGGCCTTTTTCATGGCCATGGGACATGTATCTTGTCTACAGCACATGCTAGTGGCCGTGTGGAGGAGACATAAGGGTGATCAAACATCTCCTAGGGTTTGAAGATATAGATTGTAATTGATGATGCACATTAAAGAATGAACCATGGGGGAATATATTCTGTCACATCTTATGATTTCTTGTGATATGTCTCACATATCATGTTAAAATCATGTGACCCATGTTATGACACTAATAGATATTTAAATTTTATCAAGGTTTTTAGTTTTTCCCATTTTTTTGTAAATTTTTCATAAAATATGGATATTAGAAATTGAATAAGAAGGATGTGGTAGAGATATATTTGGACAGTGGGCCTTAATGGAGTTGACATGTTTGGTTATAAAATAGAAAGGACATCATTCATAAACGATGTATGATAGGAATATACATGAAAAAATAAAAATAGTTATAAGATACCATTAAGGATGAGATAAGAAGGGTTATAATCACAATCAAATGACGGAAAATTGGGAAAAACATCAATTTGATCACAAAAGAAGAATTGTAGCAAGGTTAAACTATTACTTTCAAGAGAATGTCAAAAAAGAAATAAAAATTGATAGAATGATAAAAGTAATTTGATTAATTTTGAAAAATAATTCTTTAACTAAAATTAAGAATCATATTTACAGGCCAAAACCTTAAATTAAATAGAATACCAATTCAAGCTTATAACATCTTTTATTAGTGGAAAAACAATAAATAAAAAAATAAACATATTAAAAAAAATGAGTCCCATGAGGTGAATTAGACAAAACCACTACATCACATGATGAACCTAATATACTTATACCTTTATTTACAATTGAAAATATTCTATATTAAAATGATAATTTACCTTGTAATTCTCATCATTAAAAATATATAATTATTTTAATTCTTCCTCGTAAATTATTTTTCAGATAATCCCATTTTATAAAAATAATATTTTTATTTAAATATAAGGAAATATTTTTAAAATAATAACAAAATAAAAATTTGATATTTTTTCTTTATTTACAATGGGTGGAAACATTGGACTTCAAAGAACCCATAGAAATGTTTAAAATTTGGTGCTATTTTTTACAACATTATTTACAGATTTATATTATTTTAATAAGTCTTATGCTAGTCATTGACACATTTTTACAGTTTTAAAATTAAATGAAATTACCCAAAAACCACTTATTTTTTTACTTGTTTGATGTTTGGGGTATTGATTTTACAGACCCCTTTCAACCTTCTCACGAAATTTTCAATAATACGATTTCAGTTGATCATGTATCCTGGAAGGGTAGTTGACTAAAGTTGTTAGAAAAAATGATTCATTAATTATTTTTACATTATTAATATATAACATATTTCAAATATTTAGAGTTCCCAAGTATTTTATTTGTTATTTGGGACACCACTTTCTCAATAATTATCTTATAAATTTTTCAAAAATGAAAAAATTCTTTGATAAAACATTAATTACCTATCATCCTTAAATTAATTGGATGTCTAAATTTTAAAATAGTGAATTCAAAATAATTCAAGAGATTATTTAAAAATCCAATAGGAGGGATTGTTTGAAAAAATAAAGTGATGATCGTTGATATAATAGGGTTGAATATATACAAAAATGGATAGATCTTTAACACAAGTCATCATTGGATTTTAAAATAAGAAACTATAAACTTGAATAAACTAGTTTTTAAATAAAATTATTGTTGTAGAATTAATAAATGTATAATTTTATAATATTTCATTTTAAAAGTAAAAAATTTGAATTCTTTCAGGATTATAATATCCATATAAATGTTTTACATGTTAATAAGTAGGAAAAGATAAAATAAGGGGGTGAATTGAGACCTTTAAATTATCACAACCGAATAAATCCGGGAAGTTTTGGCTAGCGATGAGCTGAGTTTTACTCCTCAAGACCACCTCTAATGGGTTAGGGGCTGTTGACCAATATAGAGTAAGCATATCACACACATGGGAAGCCCTAGACTAACGGTTCTGTACAGACACACACATGTACAAATACCCATACAATGAAGAATGGTATAATATAATTGATACCAAAATGAATTCATACATACATATCCCACAATTTGAGTATGAAAGATATACTGGAAAGAATATGGGGACAATTACAACCCATAAAAACTATAAAAGAATTCCAACTCTCTAGAAGGGGGGGAAAACTATCAAATGAAACACCTGGTATGAACTAAGATCTGTCTATCTCAACTATTATATATATATAAATTGTCCACCTAAGACCCCATCAATTGTTCTTTTATCTAAATAAGATATAAAATGTGTATGTAGTGCCCATTTAGGGGTGAATATAACAATACTCAGAAGGACAACCTAAAATAACCCAACATTTAGAATCAAAAGAGTAGTCAACTCATCATAAAAAATATGGGTCAATTAGGATATGCAAAATATCAATAATAACCTAAACATTCTATAGATAAACACTATGCCTCAATATAAGGTCAGAATTGTACTCCTAACCTAGGATTTTGCTTGATATATTATAGCAGCGCTGATCTGTGATAACTGACTACATGAGCAAGAGAATTCCAATGGTGCTCATATGAGCGGTCATTCTCATCCAGTATTTCCATGTAAATGTACACACTAGAACTCAGAATAGATCAATAAAAATATAGGGGATCTCTCCCAGGGCCTGTGGGGTATGACGAACCCTATCTAGAATATACCTATAAGTAAGAAATTATCACCATTTTTTATTTGTCATGAAAATTCCTAAATCCTTAAATAGGGCAGAAGATATGATAGATGATCCCCCAGGTACATATATAGATTCCTAAAATTCTATTCGAGATTGATACCTCCTAGGGGATTATATATTATGTTGAGGAAATGATGCATGCCTCTTCCATCATAGGTATGGACAGATGACATTCACCACAAGGAAACCAGCAAAAGCGGATGAGGAAAAGAACTAAAAATTAACCTGGATAAAGTGGATGATGAGTACTATGAGTACATAATGTGTCTTTCCTACCTTATTTCTTCATGTGTGCTTCAGCCTGTGCTCATATACTTTAGGCCATGCCTGTGTACTTTGGTCACACACATGTACCAACCCCTATTTGGGTACTCGAACACATCTACGTACTGGACTATTCACATGTACTATGGTCATGAACATGTACATGGATGTGTTAATTCCCATGTTCTATAAGGGTATATAATGATTCTCCATGAATGCATCACATTTTATGTGGTAGGTCTCACATGGATTGTGATATTTTATTTTCACCGAAACCCAATCCTCAAAAACTAGGGTACAACATATCATGTGTTATTTAGACTATATGATTTGTTTTTGAGTTTTTCTACAAAATATTCTTTCACATGTGGTTAAAGTCACACCTCTAAAACATTTTCATTAGCTTCCAATCACATTATAGAAACTATATCTATCATTAACTATGCCTTTCCATCGACGATGCCTAGATTTTGATTACCCAAACTGTTCAATAATCAATCAATGTCTCACCATAGAGTCACCACACACCAAACCACAGAATACATTATCCAAATACTATCAAATGTACTATATCATTTTCACACAACCCCACTATTTTATCTATCTTCAATCAAAACTCACTTTATCGATTAGTTATATCAATGAGCAGTTGAGCAATAATCCCTTACTGGGTATCTATTGAACCATATTCCAAATGAGTGGATGAAAATTAAAGAACAATGAATATGTGGGTTCACAAAAAAACAAATGGAAAACAATTAATGCATTCTTCGGGGTAGACTCAATATGTTTCCATTATAAAAATGAAAAACAAGTAGCAAATAAATGAACAATAACCCAATTTCATTAATTCCTCATTTTAGGAATACAAATTAATACATAAAAAATATGATCAACCCATGAATAAATCTATTCATGGAATTGATTTTTGATCAACAATGAATTAAAAAAAGGATTAAACAAATGGAAAAAACACCCCACATTGACTTTATATCAATTTTCGATGAATAATGGTTCCATATCGCTACTGTAGGGGAGATCCATGAGCTTTGATGGCATACTAATTTCCAAAACATGATCTGTGGACATTCATAACATAACTACCACCAATGGATCCTATCTTAATCCCTTTGGTCCAGTAGATAACCATAATGAATTTAAAAAATAAGGTTTTTATGATTGGGGACATGAAATATCTTAATTAATGAATAAAAATTAATTACATTGATTAATTTATTTATTAATCCACTAAAGATGTTTTTATAGACTGACATCACATGTCTACAATGGTTATGTCACACAAAGGGTAAAATACTCATTCTTGATTTAATGGAAACCACATATTTATGATATGAGACCCCATTTTTGAGTTTTTAATATTTCATTAAAAATGGTGTAGGGATGATATAATATTTTGAATATTTTTATTATATCAATACTGAGCCTCAACGATCCCCATAATCTCATACTAACGTAGCACCTAGCTTCAAAAATCTCAATTAAAACACTCTAAAGATATACAATTGAAAAATTGAGTCATTAAAGCCTCCCCAACTCAAGGATTTTTGACCCAAAAAATGGAAAGTGAAACTAAAATATATTATCATACTATACTTTCATCTGGTTCTTTCACTCCCATACACTCTCATAATGATTTCTATGATGCCACCATATATGTTCCAAGGGAAATACTCACCCATGGAGGATATTCACTTATTGATACCTGATAATTTATGGGTACTATGTAAAGGTAGACCCATCCTCTATCTCTATCTCACTAAATTAAATAACATGTAACGCATCATGCACATACCTCCTCAGTTGAAATGTATGGAAGATGTTGTGAACCATGTCTTACTACAATAGTAGGGATAAGAATTATCGTTACACCCTATGATTTAGTGAAATATTTCTCTTCTTATTAGAATAAATTAATTTCCATTTATTTATTTTGTTATAATAATTAAAATATTAAATCCACATGGAACTGACTTTCCCTCTGCTACATGAAACATAGACTTGGCATGCATTATACACAACACTATGTTTCTACGAAACTTCTTTTTATTTTTATAATTATTTAAATGATATAATTATAACAAAGATGTTAAAATTAGTAATACAAATAGTAATAAATAATTTTCATACATTCTGGTTTTATATAAATAACATATATTTTTAATGAAATAAATAACTTTTGGAAAAAACAATATATATTTTAAAATAATATTTTATTAAAGAAACTGCATTTTATGTCCTTCTGAGAACAATAAAAAATTAAATTTTGACACTATTGGAAATTTAATTTGATAGAATGAACTTTATTTTTTAATTCCAAATGTTGAAATTACATATGGGTGAATTTTTGGGATTTTTCTGAGACATAATGTTTTTGGTGAATAGTAAAAAATTACTGCAATTTAACTAAAAAAACCCTTTCGTTTAACTAATGATTAGTATTAAATTATGTTTTAAATTGGTCTTTAAAGTAAAAAAAATACAAATTATTAATATATTATACCAATTTTAGTGATTGGAATTATTTTTATATTTAAATTATATATAAGAACTTATTGAACTTTTGAATGTTTTTAGTTTAAAAACTCGCTTTCTCGCCACATCTACGATATTAACTTCAAACTTACTTTTACCACAGATATGATTTAATTAAAAAAATTTATACAATGTCATAATTAGAATTATAGTTAACTATAATAATATAAAATTAATTTTTTGATCTAAAATATTAGTAAAAATAAATAAAATTTATCACAAAGATGAAGGTAAGATTAAGAATAATTAAGGACTAAACCATAATATTAAGAACCAAAATGACCAGGATACTTGCCTAAAATATATTTTATTCCAATAATATGACTATATCACATATTGATTATAGTTTTATGTGTTATTGAAATATTATTAAATGGAATTTACCTATATAAAATGATATGTATGGAAAAAGACAAAAGGGAACATTCCTTACCTTTAAAATTTAAAAAACATTGAGATATGTAAAACACATCATATGTTCAGTTATACAAATATTTTTGAAAGATATGTGGGTTATAATTATCATAATAATTTATCAATAATTTTTAGATATGATTTAGTTACATAAAATTCCTAACAAACACCAACATAATGACTATTTAGATAATAATTTACTTAAATAAATGATACTCTAAATATTAAAATTAAAGATAAATGATTGAATTTTAATATTTAATTACATTTAAGGAATAATATATTATTTTATAAATTTTAAAACTTAATTTATTTTAATTCAAATGTTAATTTGTTATTTTAAAATTAAAATTAAATAAATAATTTCAAAATTGACATTATCCTTATTTTACAACAAATGTTATTTTATTAAATGATTAAAAATTAATAAAAATAATGTATTATGAGAAGTTATTTTTAATGGTTAAATTATATTAAATTTGGTATATTAATGGACCAATTTATATTTTATAACTAATATATTTACCCATAGATTGTAAAAATATTGTTAGCACGGTCTGGGTTTAAGTAGTGTTTTGCGCCTCACATGCACTTGTTTTAAAAATATATTTTAAAAAACACAAGGGATTATTATTTTTCAAATTAGGTATAATATTTATAATTTATTTTATATATATTATATAATAAGTATCACATTATTATAGTTTTAATTTTCATATTAAATAGGCTATAAACCTAGATGCTTTAATAAAAACAAAAATAATAAAATTGGGGAATCTTAGATGTTATGGAACCAAATTATTAAAATGAATATATTTTTGTGTGGTGTATATTTTTTTCGACCATAATTTCATTTTAATCCATTAATTTCCTGTTTTTTCACACACTAGGTTAATGGGACCTCCCATTATTGAATAAATTTGGTATTTACAAGATTGCCACTCCCCCTTCACAATAAAAATGAAAGAACTCTACCCCTTCCTCACACCTCCAAAGCCACATAGGCCCTTCAAAAATCTTCCAAAATAGTATCCTAACATCTCTACCATACTCCTTGAATTATCCCTTTTGGATTTATGAACTCCAAGGATTCATTTTGGCACAAACCAAAAGGAGTTACCCGATTAAAAGGTATCATCTTCCCTCAAACCCCTTTATTTCATTTTCTATATCCACACCCTAAATTAATCATATTCTATGATTATATGAGAAAACTATCCAAAATATAATAGTCTGGTTTATTATATTTTTATAAGCAACATTTACAAACACTTCCATCTAATGGATAATGAAATACTGTTTATGTGAATGGCAAACTACCGCCTCACTAAACGATGATTGTTCATTTTTACTTTACCGACTCTGATGGAGAAAATTATTATGTGAACTATATTTATATATTTTATATGTTTTATTTATTATGTATTTAATTTTATATTTTTTTTGACACATATGGTTTTTCTTTCCATTTTGTGTTAATACGATAATTTCGTTTGAGGCATTGTGAACTACCATTCACTGAAAGCGATGTGATTACATCACACACTACATGGAATGTAATAAGGATAGGTATAGTGAAATTATATAATATATATAAAATTATAATTATAATATAATGATATTTTATAAATATATACATATATGTCATTTTATTTCTCTCTTTCAATAATGCAATAAAAATGTAAAGAACATTCATGCATACATACTGCTTACCATCTCCAGGATCAGTATATTCCATTCCATACTTCTATAATATATAGATTATTAATATTATAATATACTGAATATAAATTATATTCATATCATTTTTTACATCATGTAATCATGATATATGTATAAGTACTGAAGATATAACAAATTAAGACACATGTTAAGAACAAAGCGGATATTACCTAAGGTGAAACCTTAACATAGGATTATTAAGAAGAGGAAATATAAGGTAATAATAAAAAAAATATGGGATTAGGTAATATAATATGGTTATGTAAAATATGAAAAATAAATTTATATTTATTATACAGGTGTTTTGAATGATTATTATGGGAATCAAGATACAAGGTAAAGTAATTTCATCAAACCTTTTTATTTCTATGATATATATATATATATATTACTCACCACCCATTCCATTGGTGTGGTTCGTATATTTCCCATGAAATTATCATATGATGGTTATTATTAAATTTATGGTTATTTAAATATCCATTCTATGACATATTTTTATGGTGTTTACACTTCAATAGTTATCAAATTGTCAAGATAGTTTTGTCTCAATTTTCCTTATTTGTGACACCTATTTTATTATGCTTCACTATTATTTTTTAGGTGTATATAAATATATATTATATTTTTTCTCATTAATACCCTTATTTTAGTAAAATTTATATGCTCCATGTAATTTCCTTTTCTTTCATGGAGTGTACGATCCCATGTAACCATGTGGTAAGAGTTTATTGAAACAATCTCATCAGTTTTTAGGACCATTTATGAATATTATTATTTTGATGAAATATTATGTTTCAACTCTTAAGAAACCTCATGAATTTTCTTCTCCTATATTTATTAAATTTATTTACATGTATAATTACTACTTTCACACTCATTGATACTTAAAATTATTAAGAATTTTTTTTAAAATATTCGACCATATTTCTCTCATCGGCATGAAATCCATTTTATTTCAAAATCCATGTTATCAAAAATGTTTTAAAAAATGATTTTCAATTAAATAATATTTTAAAATTTATTATGGTTGTCAAATATTCCTTTATAATATTTCAAATTATTTTATAATAAATGGGTTTCAAAACGTTTTCAGGATTTAGTTATAGTTTTTAGGCTTTATTTTTAGGTTTTCAATATATTTTAAAGGAAATGGTTTTGAAAATGTCTTCAAGATTTCCTTATAAGGTTTTACAGTCTTTTCAAAAAACGATTTTCTAAAATGTTTTCAAGATATAATAATATGTTTTCAAATAATTAAAATAAATTTTTTTTTCAAAACTCATTTAAGATTTATTTATATGTTTTCCAATTATTTTCAATGAAAATGGTTTTCAAAATGTTTTCAAGATTTCTTTATAAGTTTTCACATTTATTTTTAAGAAAATATTTTTCAAAAGGTTTTATGTTAAAAAAAATCACATAAGAAAAGATATTTTCCAAAGAATTATTTTTGAAAGATATTTCAAAATCATCTTCCATCCATGATGAATTTAATTGGTGTTACTAGTGACTTTATAGGAAATGATCTAAAGGTTCCAACCATATTCTTTCTCTGAATGGATTATGATTTAATGTCATGATGTTTATGAAACTTGTTTCTCATTCACAGTTTATATACATTGTAAACCCACTTATTTTAATGGGTTATGTTTATGATGAAATGATTATAAAACCCGTATTTGTTTACACAGGTTAGGATATGGTTACTAGTTTATGACGCCCATTTCATTTCATGGATTTTGATATTATAGTTTACAAATTTGTGGAACATATATTTATGATTTCATTATGATATGGGTGGGATCAATATCTCCCTCCAATAAATTGCGTAAAGATTCATATCTCATGATATAGACATGGATGAAATAATAAATGAACTCATTTCAGTATTACAGGGTTGGAACATGAAATGAACTCAATTCAATAATACAAGGCTGGAATGAGGAGTGAACATAGTTCCTTAATATAGGAATGGAAGGAGGAGTGAAATATCTTTAATAATATAGGGATAGAATGGGGTGTGAAAATGGTTCAGTAAAAGACATTTTATATCAAGATAGCCTTGGCAGTGATGCCTGAACTACTATGGAAATCATATTATATTCTTATATGTTTCCCAAAATTACATTTATTATTGATATGTTATGTTTTCATGGTATTTGAAATAAATTTTCTCATGATTCATGTCTTATTAACTACCCATATTTATTCCATTATTCTTGTTTATGATATTTTATTTGCTCAGTGTGATCTTTTAATGTTTTAATCTTGATATTATGCCCCTATTCCCTTGTTTATTCATACATGTGTCCTTGGTTTGCCATTAATGGGCATCTAAACTCACCCATTTTCTTGTTTCATTCCCCAATTTACAAAAATATGTATCAATTATGATGTGTTGAAGAAGGGTTCTAGTCATGAATAACCTAGTGCGAGATAATGTACCTCACTTATGTATGAGTGTTTATGTTTCCATGTTTCTAAAGGCACTAGACTGGTACAGTCTTTGGGCATCTCTTTGTATTATTTTTTGATGTATTCCATAAATTTTATGTAATATTTATGTACATCATTAATGGGTCACAATAATTGGTATTTAAGCAATGGTTTAGTTATCATTTGGAATTTTGGATGAGAAAAAATTAATGAAATACCTAGATATATTTGTAAGGACTTTTCTAGGGATGTATATAAGGATATGTATACGGATCAATTAACATTTCGGAAAATGCACTTGAATTTTGGTATAGGATATAATGCATGCTTCTCTAGTAATACATTAATGACTCGATAATACAAGTGGATTTTGATATGGACTAGATGTTCCTCTGGGTAATAAATTTGAGAAGATGTTCTAGGCCTGAGCAAGGTAATCTGGAACATGAAAATAGGCCTTACGACACATATGGTTTGACACTCCCACGAGACATGCATTGGGAATTAACAAACACATTATGAATGATTTAAATAGAGTAATAATATGAAATAACTAGGATAAAACTAAGGTGTCATAGATTAAATATGTGGGATCAATGATTTAATCACCATATATGTAAAATTTCTGGATTTTATGGTATCCCAATATGATAAATGTTTCTCACACTATGGTTCTAGGATTTATTAAATGGAGATAACTATAAGGAACATGTTTAACATATAATATTTAAATGTTGAATGTTGTTGAATTAGGAGAATTATTTTTTTCTTGTGGAAATCTCATAATGAAAATCATGAAGGTGGTATGAGTATTGGTTATACATATGAAGATAATGAGACTGAAAATGACATATGAATGGCCTGTGATGTTCCTCTAGTATATTTTACATTAATCATAATATGAATGATTTATTAAGGTTGGGGAACCTTAATACATGATTAATATTTCATATTCTAATAAAAATGTATTAGGGAATTATTTTATAAAGATAGAGTAAGGGAATAATTATAAATTTGTATGAATTACGTATTTATGTTTTGGAATTAAAAGATTATCTTATATAAATAATGAAATATATAAGTATTTTTAGTATGAATTTTTATTAATGAATGAAACATATATTTTGAATACTGATTTCAAGGAAAGGTGATATTTTTTAAAGGAAGGTATCCCTTAATTAATTAATTTAATTGAGATAATGATATTTGGATAAAGATATGATGGACATGAATAAGTAAATTGGAAGATATGGATTACTATGGAACTGATTATTGAATAAGTTGTCTATGTCATAAAGGATAAAGTTTATAAGATCATGGATTTAAATAATGTATCTAGTATTCATTGGAATAAGGAAACATTCATGTTTTAAAAAAGGATTTATAGTAATTAATGTAATATATGATGAGGGTAATCACATATTTGGAATGTGACAACCATGGGAAACTTTAACATATATGGCAGATCAATGTTAATATGATTTCATGTTATTATTTCAAAATATTTTTATTTTCATCTTTAAGAAGTGTTATATGGTTATCCAATTATGGAAAGTTTATATAAAACTATAGATGATGTTATTAAGATTAAAGTTTTTTCTATTTATATGAGTATTTATGAATATTGGATACCATGTTAAAACTAATTCTTGTTTATGGTAACTGATGATATGTGGGACAGAATATCATAGATATGATGATATGTAAGTTCATCAGGATTGAAAAATTCACCTTCCTTTTTTGGATAAAGAGGTGAAGTGGATCTAGAAACATGAAATGGATAGGTTTTCATGAAATCATGCAATTATATATTTTCCTGAAAATTATTCATCTTTTGGAAAAGGATACTGAATCTAAAAATATTTTTCTAGTTCCATTATTTCTGGTGAATTAGGAGGTCCCTTATTTAATTTTATATTTATTAATATATTTTTGATAACTTTTTCTTGACCATGTTCTCTATCACTCTCCATCAAAACATGATGGTATTATTTCTTTTTCAGGACTATGTTTTCACTTCCCACCTATGTTCTTCTATGTGGGTATCTCGTTATATGTTACTTTGGGATAACCACTATAGTAACAAATTTCTATTTTTAATGGAGGTTTTAGTATTAAATTTTACATTATGGGGTTTTAATAATAAAAATTTCAAGTATTAAACCTCTTATAACCTAGATTAATTTCAAGGGGTAAATTAATTTTAAGGGGGTAGAATGTAACAACCCAGGATTTTGTGAAATATTTTTTCATATTCAAATGATTTAATTTTCATTGATGTATTTCATTTTACTAATTCAAATATTCATTTCACATGGAAGTGACATGACTTGCACTATATGCAACCCCAACATGTCATGCGTTATAAGGAACACTTATTTTCTACAAACCATCATTTTATTTTTATAATAATTTAAATGAGATAATTTTAACCTAGAAGTCAAACATATTAATTTGAATAGTAATAACTTATTTTCTTATATTATTTTTTAATATAAATAAAATATAGTGATAACGAAATATATAATTTTTGGTAATGTATTTATATGATTTGAAATAATATTATCATAAAGAGATTGCTTTCTATGTCCTATGTATAATAATAAAAATAAATTGAGAATCTAATAGAAATTTAATTTTCTAAAATTTTCTTAATTTTTGAATTCATAACGTTGAAATTAGATTAGTTTTGGGTTTTGGGTTTTTTTCTCTGAAACTTTTTTTTGGTGAATAGCAAAAAATTACTCAAATTTATTTAAAATCAATCTTTTCATTTAAATAATGATTAGTGTTAAATTATATTTTAAATTTGGTTGTAAAGTAATAATAGATAAATTATGGATATATCAATCAAATTTAGGTCATTGGTATAATTTTTATATTGACATTAGATATAAACACTTATTCAACTTTTGAATGTTGTTACTTTAAAAACCGACTTTCTCACCACGTATGCAAGATTTGCGTTAAACTTAATTTTTTCAAATCCATGATTTTAATTTTAAAAAATTGATATAAAAGGTTTTAGTCAGTATAATAATTGTATTACAATAATATCAACATATTTTTTGACCAATAAGATTAGTGAAAGTGATTAAAATTAATCATAATGATTAAGGTAATATTAAGCTTAATTAAGGAGTAAACCTTAATCTTAAGGAACAAAATGACATCTAAAACATGTCCAAAAGCCATTGTATGAAAAAATAGACCATATCCCCTATTTTTTATAATTTTTTAGGTTAATGGGATATTATTAAATGGAATTTTCCAATATAAATGGTTACATAATGAATAAGACAAAAAGGGAACTTTCATTACCTTCAAAATTTATAAAACTACAAGATAAGTAAAAAAGAAATATATTTTAGGTTATAAATATAATTTTGAAATATAAATGGTTTATTGGTATCATAATAATTTATGAATAATTTGTAGAGATGATTTAGTTACATAAAATTCTTACAAAATGAAAACATAGTTCTTATTTAATTAATAATTAACTAAAACTAATGATACTAGAAATATTAAAAGTGAAGTGAGATGACATAATTATTGTCTTAAATTATTATTAAAGATTAATATCTCATATTAAACATGTGTAATCTAAATATATTTTAATTAAAATATTATCTTGATATTTTAAAATTAAAATTAAGTAAATATTTTCCAAATTGACATTATTGTTATTTGACAATAAATGATATTTTATTGAATTATTTAAAATAAATTAAAATATTAGATTTTAACAGCTAAATTGTAAAGTGTTAAAAAATATTTAATATTTTATATTAATGGACCAATATAACTTTTTATAATAAATATATTGAACCATATATTGTAAAACAATTGTTAGCATGATCCTGGTTTAAGTAGTGTTTTGCGCGTCACATGCACTTATTTTAAACATTAACTTTCAAATCACGTGATATTTTAATTATATATATATATAATAATACTGATAATTCAGTGGATTAATATTATTTAATATATTTAACTTCATTTTAGTCTAAATGGTCAAGTTAATTATGTTTGAAAACTAAATTCTTTAATAAAAACCAAAATAATAAAATTGAGGAATCACAGATGTTAGGGAACCAAATTATTAAAATGAATATATTTTTGTGTGTTGTAGATTTTTTTGACCATAAATTCACATTAATACATTATATTTCTATTTTATAGGCACACCAGATAAAGTATACCTCATATTATTGAATACCATTTGGTATTTACATGATTGTCAGTCCCACTTTGCTATAAAAAGGCAAGCACTCAATCCCTTACTCCAACCTCTCAAGACACATTGGCTTGAAAAAACACTGAAAAATATTTCTCCCAATATCCCTCTCTTATTATTTGAATCCTAACTTTGAGTAGGAAGCAATCCAATGAATCCATTTGGAAAAAACCTAAAGGAGTTACCCGATTAAGAGGTAACATCTTATCTGAAACTCCATTATTTTATTTTATTTCTCCACTCCCAAAAATATTATTATACTATTAATTTATAAAAAAAATATCATAAATATATGTTGGGTTTTTTTAGTATAGGGTTTAGACCTAAAATTAATCACTTCCATCTAATTGATAACAAACATACTATTTATGTGTAGGATGAACTACCACCACACTAAATGATGATTGTTCATTTTTCCTTTAACACCACTCATGGTGGAAATCATGATGGAAAATATTTCAATATTTTTTATATATTATATTTATTATGTTTTTAATAATCTTTAATTTTTTCCAACATATATCTTTATACATTCCATTTTGTGTTAATATGATTATTTCGATTGAGTAAGTGTAGACTACCACCCCCTCAATGTGATGGATTTATTCACACACTACATAGAATGTATTAAGGATTGGTTTAGTGAAATTATATGATATATATAACATTATAAAGTTACTTTAATTATTTTATATACATATATATATATATTATTTTATTTAATTATTTCAAATGAGAATAAAAACATAAACAGCATTCATGCGTACGCAATACATACTGTCTCTATGAATAGTTAATTCCATTCTATACTTAAATATTCTATAGATTATTAGAATATAAATATAATTAATTTAAATGATACTAATATCATATATGAAATTTTCTAATCACAATATAAGTATAATGATGTATGATATAACATATAAAGAAACATGTGATGAACAAAGCAGATATTACCCGAAGTGAAACCTTAACATATGATTCCTAACAAGACGGTAATATATGGTCATAATATAAAAATATGAAATGATATATAAGAATATGGTTCCCCAAAAGATTTATAATAAATTAATATTTATTATATATATTGTTTGAATGAGTACGACGGAATTTAGGACACAAGGTAAGGGAATTTCATATCAATTTTTATTTCTATGAGATATATGTTTTAATCAGCCCCAATATCAGTGTAATGGTGTGTATGATTACGAAGGATTTATTATATGATTATTATTAATAAATTTATGGGTATTTACATATCCATTCTATGAAATTTTTTCGTAGTGTTTATGCTTCAAGAGTTACCAAATCGGTAAGATATTTTTGTCTCAATTTTCCTTCTTTGAGACACATGTTTTTTATGCAACTCCATTTTTTTCAAGGTTTATAGTATTAAATTTAAAATGATTTACCTTTAACCCATTCTTTTCATGAAATTTTTATGCATTATCTAATTATATTTTATTTAATAGAGACTGTAATCCCATGTTATCATGTGGGATGATTTTATTGAAACAATCTCATATCTTTTCGATATTGTTAATGATTATACATCATTTGATGAAATATGTTGATCCATATATTATAAACAATAATGAATTTTATTACCTTCATTAATTAAATATATTTTCATGTATAATTACGAATTTTTCACTCTATTGTACATAAAAATATTAAAAAATAATTTTTATGAAAAACCTGACCCGATCTATATTTTTGTTCAAAATATATTTTATTTTGAAATCCATGTTATCAAAAATATTTTCAAAACCTTTTTTCTAGGAGAAAGGATTTTGAAAAAGTTTATGGTTTTCAAATATTCATTAAAATTTTTCAATGTATTTTTAAATAAATGGTTTTTAAAAAAATTTCATGTTTTATTTATAATTTTTCAATGTATTTTAAAAGTAATAGTTTTAAAAAAAATTCAATCATTATTTAAAATTTGTAAAGGTATTTTAAAATAAATGTGTTTCAAAACATTTTCAAGATTTATTTTAATGGTTTCAAAATATTTTAAAAGAAAAATTTCAAAACATTTTGAATATTTACTTATATGTTTTAATTTTATTTTCATTTAAAATGGTTTTCATAATGTTTTCAATATTTCTTTAAATTTTTTCTAGTTTATTTTTAAGAAAAATGGTATTCAAAAGGTCTTATGTTTTTTAAAAAAATCGAAGAAGAGATGATATTTTCCTAAATAAATGTTTTTGAAACATATTTCAAAATTATTTTCTGTCTAAGATGACATCTATTGATGTTACTTAAGCCTTTAAAAGAAATGATCTAGTGGTTCTATTCATATTCATTATATGAATGGTTTATGATTTGATGTCCTGATGTTTATGAAATGATTTTCCCCCTCATTGGTTATGTAATTTTGAAACCTAATTCTTTTGATGGGTACTTTTAATGATAAAGTGATTATAAAACCTATATTTTTTATATAGATTAATTTATGATTACATATTGATGACACCCATTTAATTTCATGGTTTATGATATTATTGTTTATAAATTTGTGGCACATGTATGTATTATTTCATTATTATATTTGTGATACCTATACCTCCCTACAGTGCATTGACTAATGTTTTACATCTCATGAGATAGACAGGGATATAATGGGAAATAAAATCAATTTAGAATTTAATGTGTGGAATGAGGAATGATCTTGGTTTAGTAATACATGGATGGAATGGGGAGTAACATCAGTTCAAAAATATTGGGCTGGAATAAGGAGTGTACTCGACTCAGAAATACAGGGTTGGAATGGGGTGTGAACCTGGTTTAGTAAAGGAATTATCCTATCAAGATAGACTCGGCAGTTATGGCTTGAATACTATAGAAATTATATTATATGCTTATGTGCTTGCCACAATTACATGATTTATTCCTATGTAATGATTTTATGGATTATGAAATTTATTTTACTCTCATTTTTTAGTTATGAATAGAAAATATCTATGCCATGTTTCATGTTTATGTTCTTTGATACACAGGGTATGATCTTATAATGTTTTGATCATGATCACATTCCCTTATTGGAATTTTTATACTCACATGTCTCCCTTATTTTCCCTTACCAAGCATATGAGCTCAACTTTGTTTTCTTTCTCTAGGTTATGATGATATATGTTAACTTTGATGTGTCTAAGAAGGGTTCTAGTCATTAATAACCTAGTAGGAGATAATGTATCTCATATATGTATCAGTGTTTATGTTTCCATGTTTCCAAAGGCACTAAACTAGTACAGTATTTAAGAATATCTTTTTATAATGTTTTAAGTATTCCACAAAAGTTATGTAATATTAATGTATTAAAATAAGGATTTTCTATAAGTTTTCCACCTCACTGAACCTATGAACTATCTGGAATGGGCCAGTGAATCTTTGAGATCACATACCACCCAACCCATTCACAACATTCCACACTAAGGTAAAACTTTTAAGAACACATCATACCCCTCAAGAAACACAAGAGGCCTTTTTCATCAGTGCATATAAGACTTTTAATGTATATGTGCATTCCTGGTCGTTGCACCTTCTTTTTTGTCACTCACAATAACTATAGACCTAGAAGTGTAGACTCCCTTGGACAAGTCCAACATAATGGTGACCCACAAGGTCTCCTGTACATGGCCTGAAATGGATCCACACTGATTATGGAGTGGTTACTATTGTCACATGAAAAATAAAACAATGGAATATTATCATCTCAACTAGATCGAAATAATAACATCAATGTCTGATGCTTTTCCTCTAGATCACAAATAGTCAAATCTGTCTGGCTATGTCTTTAGTGTAGAACATCATGTTCCAAAATAATTGATTCCCAAAGGACTCCTACAATCACCTTTATAATCATGACATGAAGTTGTCATCATGGTCTAAAATGGTCATCAAGAGATCCCCATGAATCCAGACTATATACTTTATATAGTATCATCTCAAGATCTATATTGAACTCTACTCTCTAATAGCTTTGAGGTGGGTTGACTTATTGAGTTGGTCTACGATCACCTAAATTCCATTGTTTCCTCAAGATGATAATTGGATCCTCGTTAAAAATTACATTTAGATACCGTCCCACTTCAACTCTGTAACCTCAAAGGGTTGACCAAAACCCATTGGAACCCAGCACTATTCTTTCACTTGATTAAAAGGGAGGAATTGAGAGAGAAACTTATCTACACATTTCTTTATTCATGTACACCCAAAATATCATCAAAGTTACAGCTATATCATTTCCAAAAATAGATGTACCATCGATGGGGATATATGAAACTCCCAAAAAAATATCCTCTCACTGTATCACCGGTATTATTGTCTACACATTTAAATGGATGACATGCTTCGCTACTTCAAAACAACATCAGGAGAATGTCCAATGGATATCTTAATATGTAAGGTTTCATAATTGATATCTCAAAGTCGAACCTCCTTAATTATCTTTTTATGTGGATGGATAAAAACTATCTACTGAAGGTAAGCCACACCATCATTATCTACTGTGAACAACTTCATTATGGAAATCTACTTTTATGCATCACTCAAGAACTAATAATAAGATCTCATAGCTAGAGCATATACCACCACATTTCCCTTCAAAAGAGTATAGACTATATCAAAGTAATAATTCTAGGGTAACTGTAGACATTAACACTATATAAAGTTGAGATACTTCTATGAGAATATATAATTAAGAATATTGTCGTCATAATAGACTATAAATTGATCACGCATAAGATAGTGTAGTCACCTCTTTAGGGTGAAGAACACCACTATTAGTTTTATATCATTTTTCATCTTGTTCTTCTCGTGTGTACTCAACTACTGGGACCAATAGTCGATTATTTCATGCCTCTATATCAGAACACAACCATGCCCATCTCAGGAGGAATCAAATAACATTATATAATAAAAAATTCCTCTAGAAGGATCAATATGGGGGAACTTGTTGACCTCTACCGAAACTCCCGAAAATCCTATTGGTGGCTCTCCATCTGCACCAAAGGAAACACCTTTTGAGTCAAATTATACAAGGGTTATTAAATCCTATAGAAGTAAGGTACTAATCTATAATATTATCATGCCTACCCAAGGATGTTCCATAAATTATTCATGATATTGGGTGGATTCCAAGACTGTAATACATCAAACATCGTTAGGTCCTCTATTAGTCCCACATCTGAGATGACATTTCTGAGGAAATATACTACTCAAATGTATAACAAAAACACCAAGATCATACCATTAATTTTATTATCTAAGAATATGTATAAAGACCATCCTAATGTGTCTCACATTATCCTCATCTAACATCATGTATATGAGGATTTCATCGATGAATAACATAATGAAATGATCTAAGAAGGGGAAAATGATCTGGTTCACGAGTCCAATGAACACTTAACATGAGTTTTTTTTATAATTAATGGAATCAAAAAGTACCCGTAGTGAATTTAATTACATAATAATACCGTATTTGGTATATCCTCATCTAGAACATTATGCTGGCGATAACATGATCTGAGGTCAATCATTAAGAACCATATCGACCCCATAAACAGGTCGAAGATATCATTTATCCATATTATAGTGTACTTATTATTTATTTTTACCTATTATAGGATGCTATAATCCACACACAACCCCAATATATTATCTATCTTCTTGGTGAAAAAAACTAGGGCTACCAGGATGACAGACTTTGTCTAACAAAGTCCTTCCTCTACAGATCCTCCAAATACACATTCACCTTATGAAGATCCATAAGATCCATATTATATGATGTAACATATATATAAGGGGATAATTTGGGTGTAATTATATTATTAATATCACCTCTTTGTGGGGGTGGTAATCTGGAAATGTCCTCAGTGAAGATGTCCTCAAACTCTACCTCCACAATTGGAAGCTGATAGCTCAATATTTCACTCAATTGAACATGGTATCCAATTTAGGAGTAATATAATATATTCTTATATGTACTATCCCATAATTATTTAAATTGTTTTCCTTTTCATGGACGATGGAAAACCACACCCCATCTTTGTAGCAACACCACATACTTACTTGAAACAATCAGTCTTTGCATGATCTATTTGTAGACCATCCAAAATTCATATGGAATCATAAAGCATAATTTATTCAACAACAATACCCCAATGGAATATTTATAATGTAAGAGTTATGACCCACTATCTATATAAGTGTTTGATTTCTTAATCCCCTCCAGTAAGAGTTTCAAAATGCAACGGTTGAGCCAAAGGCTCACCTAGAATATCTAGTTCTTGAACTAGGGATGTAGTAAGAAATGGGTGGTTCAGGCCTAGTTCTATTACAACTATATATAAGGAATAAAATTCAGATATCATATCTCTAAAAATAATTTTAATGTTTGCCTCAAATTATTAAACTACCAATTGTTTTCATCGCCCCTAACCACAAGCTCCATGAGCATGGAGGGACCACATGTGTGTGGTGGTGGAAACATGTCAAACCAACCTCTACCACCTACTAATCTCTATGTTTATCTTCCATATACAACAACTTGAATAAATACTTTCTATAGATTATACCACTTCTTAGGTTGAACATTGACCTTCTCTCTATTAGCTTCGTGGTAGACCAGACAATCCCATGTGATATGTCCTCAACCGTCATAAGAGTAGCACCGCCTCTCCCTTTTATGAATAAAACCATTATAAGAGACTATAAATCTTGAAAAACATTACTATGATAATCTCGTGAAGGATATCACATTATATTTCCCTATTCATTTCTTCAGATATCTAATGCTGAAGTCTCAGCTCGAGTGTTCCCTCTACCATCACCAACTATCAACATATTCTCGGCCAAAAAATATCTCCACTAGAAAAGAATGATCAATCAACCATGCATAGTTATAAATGGAAATAAAATTCAATAAATACTTTATATATCCAAATATGACCAATTGAAAGGGCAGTTCTTAGATGAAAAAATCCCAAACTATATCTATATAGTGTACAGAGATGTTAGAGAACCTCAATTAATACTCATCCAAAATTATGCTTCTTTTCTGAAGCTGAAAATGCTCCAGGATAAACAAAATTCATAACATATCTAGAAATAAATCATATCCAAAAATACACATGATCTCTATATATTATAGAGTAGCCTTAGCATACATTTGATTCACCAGACTCCACCATTGCCCTATGGATCCATGAAAAAGGATCATATCTAGGACCACAAACAAGTATAGAGGTATCATAAAAAGGTTGATTACTCTTGTAATATCCTCAATATAGTCCTAATCTATTTGGGTGTCTATATTTACATGAAAATCGAGGGGTGTATACCTTTGAAACTCATGAAGTGTGGTCATCCAGTGTACCTCATCTATTAAAACATCCATTGTAACCTATTTATCAACAGTTGGATGTATGAATAAAAAACTCATGTAGGAACCAACTCTTCAATATGTATTTATATCAAAGAATCATCACTATAATGACAATCACTATGATATATCTACACAATCCTTGATAGAAATAATTATAGGGGAATCCTAAAATAGATGAGATGTACCAATGTCAAGAGTGTATCTAGGGATCGGACTCAAGAAGGACATGGAAACCACAACTCATTTATATGCGATTCATGTATGAATATATTCCATAGAAAATGTTCCTACACGTACTAGTTCAACAATAAGGTTATCAGATTCATTGTTAATGGATACAACGACCATAACACCGGCACAAGAATTATTAGAATAAGTGTTGAACTGAAAATAATTCAATATTATCATCATAGTTCTCAAACCAAACTCTACAAGTAGAGAATCATTAAAATCCAATCATAATATAAACCTACTCTGATACCACTGTATTATGACCTAGCCTATGTGGGGCTTCCTAGCTAGCGATGAGACGAGTATGACACCCAAATCAAGCCCTTAATAGGGTAGGGACTAGAGACCAACATTGAGTAGTCATATTACACACATGGGAGGCATTATCCTAAGGTACATATACAAAAGAACATATCAAAAAATACCCATAAAATGACTAAAGGTAGAATAAAACTGATACAATAATGCAATAATACATCTATATCCCACAATTAGATTATAAAAAGACACTATAAGGAATTAAATAAAAAATAAAATCCCACCAAAATGGTATAATAAGTCTAAACATATATAAGGAGGTGCCTATTATCCAATTAAACACCTGGTATGAACCATAGTTTTTCTATCTCAACTCTGCTCCATCTTCTCTGAGTATACATAAGACACCTTTAAATGGTCTGTTATCAATAGAAAATATGACATGTGTGTGAAGAGACCATATATGGGTGAGTATGACAATACCTCGAAAGACATACTAAAATCACCAAACGTAAAACATCAAGAGAGTTATCAACTATATGTCACAAATTCATGTTAATTAGAATATGATACATATAAATAATAACCTCTATATACTCAATACAGACACTATGTTTCATGGAATGGTCTCAACCAAATAAAAAACCAAAGAATATGTAAGAGACTTCAATTTAGTGCTCATTCCGGATAAATCACTCCATGAGCCTGATCATACTGATGTTGCTCATCAGAAAGTTCATTCACATCGAGCTCACCTTGAAGAAGTATTCACTGGATTTCAAAATAGATCAATACATTAATAGTGATCAATACTAAGTTATATGGGGTATGTAAAACCCTATATGAAATAACCTACTAACTAGGGGTTCAATTCCTGGTTATGTTGGTTACACGAACTGAAAAAACCCCTCCTTTTAAAGAATATACAATTGAGAATCCCTCCTCGATCCACATAATGGGATTACTAATTCACTATTTAAAACTAATCCCACAAAGGGAATCACATCCAATTCTTGGGATGCGATTCCTCACCCAACCCTCATGGGGATAGATTAGGGAATGTACCATAAGGAAAATGGCCCCCACATAAGATAACGAGGGCTTAAAACCACCCTAGGGAATGTATGAGTCACGTACAAGGTATACACAATGTATATTGCTTGACCTGGGTCGACCCATGTTATCTATACAATGCTTGTATTCTTTGGGCCATGCCTATGTACTTTGGACATGCCCGGGTAACCGGACATATCTAGGTACATGGTCATATCCGATTATTGGGTTATATCTATATACTATTGTTGTGACCACATACCTGTTCATGTTTGTGTTCATTTTCCCTCATGGTACACACAAAGTCACGGTACATGGGTCAAATGTTGTATGGTGGGTCCCACAAGATGTGTGATAATTTATTTTCAATGAAACTCTAGCTATCACAACCAGCGTACTACACAACATGTTTTCTTTGGAGTACATAACATGTACTCATGACTGTAAAATAAACCTATAGTTTTCCACACAATTATTCTTGAACCTATGATGACGTGAATCCATCTTCTAATCTCATAATAGAATCTTGATCTAGTATTTATTAGGCCTTTCCATCACAGTTGGACATATTTCGGTGACCTAAACATCATGGAAATAGGTCCCCATCGTACCATAACCACCCAAAAAACCATGAAAAAGGATCTAACAATCTAATCAAAGCACATTTGTCATCAGTAAGAATTTTTTTCGTCTTGTTGTTCCCAAATCTAAACCCATTGTATTGATCTATTTCTCCAATTATCAATGGGAAAATGACCTCCTATTGGGTATCTGTCAAACTATCATCCAAATAGGTTATCAATTCTAAACAAATAAAGAATGGGGGTAAAAATGAAACACAACAAGAGGATAAAACCTCATCCATGATTTAGTTCAGCCTATATCCATTTTCATTGTAATTATAAAAAGAGGAAAAAATTAAAGTATAATAATCAAATACCATCAACTTGTAACACCATTAAATTCTAAAATACGATCATTGTATTCAATACAATATATATTAGAAGAAAATATAACACCCCATTAATTTATGATATATTTAATTTTACATAAATTTTATATCTCAAATATCTTAAATAACGTGAAAAAATGAGTTTATTTTGAGTTATATGAAATACAATGTTTATCTTTCTTTATTCACAACACTGATTTTAGATTGTATTTAACGCAACAGATAGTTTAAATGAAACATGACATGTTATGAAAATATTATTATTTTAAATAATAGTTATGAAATATCTGTAACAATTTTCTTAATGAATATTCCAAACCAAATGATGAAAATTTTATTTCTCTATTTATGAAAAATAAAATAAGGATCATTTAAAATAAAAATGAATGTTTTCAAAAAAAATGTATTTTCTCTAAAAGACAGATTAGTCGAACACTGCACACATAATTTAGATGTATTTTTTCAACATTTAGAAAATTTATTTGACAAAATATAAATAATTATTGAAATCATTATATCAAAAAAAAATTGGTGAGTTTTAGGGGGTTTTCATAACTATTTTATTTTCTGATTATTTGTGAAAAATACTTAATTTTAAATAAAAATTAACTTTTATTTTAAATAATTTATTATGGTAAATTATATATTGAATTGACTTTATAGTAAAATTAATTAAAATATATAATAATTAATCTAAATTATTTATTAGAATCATATTAATATTGAACAAATATATAAAATCTTTATAAGCTTTTTTACATTTTCTCTTTAAAACCCAACTTTCTCGTCACGTCTATGAGATTAATTTTAAAATAAAATCTTCAATTATATGAATTGAATTTGGAAAAATGTATCCAATAATTTGAATCAGAATAATTTGTAATTACTAATAAGTTAAACAATATTTTTTACTAAAATGGATAATTAATGATATAAAATTAATTATCATGGTTAAGGTAAAAATTGATTTAAAAATAGGTTAAAATAAATGTTAAGGGTAAATATTACCTATAATGTTTCATGAAAACTATAGGATGGACATATTTTAACACTTACACATATAATGTTTGATTCTAACTCTTTCCCTTCTTTCATTTTTAAAACGTGGGATCAATCAATTATTTTCAAAATTTCCATGTGTGTCCTCTAACCCACTTATAAAAGTACACCCATGTCCTATAATATTCACACCTTCACAATTTGTTTCATGTAATAAATTCACAAATAAACTGAGAAATTATATCCCATCATATTTAAATGTTTATTTTTCTCATATATCCAACCAAATAATGATTTAATTCAAACATAAAGCGGATATCTAAAAAGGTGGTAATGTTCTTCAATGAGCATCTAAATATTGTTTCATTCTAAACCACCTAGAATTATTATTAAACCACAATGATATAATAACTTATGTGTGATACATATATTGTAATGTTTTTATAATAATGGAATGAACTACAACCAAATCTACTTCCCTGAAATGGGCTATGAATTCATCATTTGAGTGTATGGATAACTGCAACCCCACGAACTGAGGTTATTCGTTCTTCTATTACAACCTTTCATGGTTTGGTATAATAATCCATTTAAAGAATATATATATATATATATATATATATATATATATTATTTGAAACATATCTATCCATCATGAGTATTTAAATCAAATATATCTATTTTACTCTATATTCTATATGGGATATGGTATCGTCGCTCGGGTACAGTGGACTACCTCCTCACAATGCGATGTGATTCATCTTTCCTCAAAGCATTACATAGAATGTAATATGGTTGAATTTAATAATTATATTTAATATAGATGGTTTTTATTATTATTTTTACGTATTTTACATTCTATAAAAATAATATCTATCATTTTATTTCTTATCATTTAACACACTTAAAGACAATAACATCATTCATGAATGTATGGACTATCGCCTTCATGAAGATATTTGACTCTTAATTCATCACCACAAAACATGGATTATATATATAATTATATAATATGGTATAAATGTTATTATTTTCATTACGAAATGATAATATATTACTTAATTTTATTCTATAATGATCATTGAAAAATTGAAGCATTACTCATGCATATATACACTCTACCGTCTACATGATCATAACATACATCATTTCTTAATACCATATTTCATGATTATTTTTAGTGTAAAATTGGTATAAAAATATTATAAATATTTCATTATTGTTACTCTAGATATTATTAAATTATGTAATATGTGCAAGAACCATATTCTCAATGACCAAACATGAATAAGAATACAAGATAATTAACAATTGAAATAATGAAAATAATGAAATATTATTAATGAACGAGTGATAATATGTTATAAAAGGATCACATATAGTATTATATATAAAATATGGATATTATTTCATTTAATAACATGTTTAAAACCACTGTAAATGATGTTAAATAATGTGAAATCAAAAGTAAGTTTGGGTTAAGGGTGTTTTGAACACAATTTCTGTTAATTGGGTTAAACATCTACTTCATTGATTATATCAAAATAACATTATGTGTATAATTAATTTGATTAACTTATGTTATATTTGAATTTTTATGTGGTTGTATAGTTGAGAAATATAATTTATTTTTTAATTAATTCTTACTTAAAAGTTATGATCATTATAAAGGTTAATTTCACAATAACATTTAAATCAAGATTATTTACTCTTGAATTCTATTTGAAGGAATTTTTTTTGAAATTTTAATAATAAACATATTAAATTTTCTTATCCAATTTTTATTAATTTTATTTTCATTTAATAGTGCCATTTTATTATGTTTTGGTACTTACAATTTCTTTGAAAATGTTTTCAATAAAACGAGACTTCATTTTTTTCTTTATTCAGAAATCTAATTTCTTCTAAAACATTGGTTTCTAAAGAAAAATTCAAAACAAATTAACCTTTTATAAATGATTTATTAATGATATATTAAACAATTTTAAATATTTTGAAAAAATATTCAATGGAATCTTATTTTTATTTCAAAATAATGCATGTTTTTCTTTTACTTAATATATGAATGGAATCGTCAAGTCATTTTTCGAAGAAGGAACTTTCCATACCTTTTTAGTGAAATATGAATGCTCTTTTTAACTAATAAAGATTGTAAGGAATTACATTTGAAAATTAAAATCAATTTTTAGAAACGTACATTGTAATTTTATGAGGGTATTTTTAAAGAAATAATTTTTATGGTTTTTTTCAAAATGTTATTCAAAATGAAAATGATATTTTCCACCGGAATGTTTTTGAAGAATTCTTTATGACCTTTATATTAATGAATGATAAAAACCCTTTATTATTGATCCAATTATTATATGTTTATACCAAAATTATTCTTCACTTCTATGGTTAATGATTAATTTATCCAAGGATATATTGAAATACAAATCCTTATTTCATTTTGTAATCATTAACATCCCATCAAAATATTCAGTTTCCTATGATCATTACTCTTGAAATTTATTCAGAATAACCATATTATTTATCATGGATTTTATTATTTCTTGTACTATATTTCATCTCATTATAGATGATTTTACTTTGAATGCTATTTGATTGACTGAGTAAATATTGGAAAATCTGTATCCTTTACACAATTCAAATATTTGATATTATGGAATATGCGTTCTTGAATTAAATCTATTAGTATATTTAAGAGGAAAACATGGTTTCTTCAGTGATGGGTGGTCCCTATAAATATATATCCCCTTGATGTATCGGTAGGTCTGGTGATACAATTCAGTGTTGCTAGCATTACATGGGTTTTTACCTCAAATTTAAATAGTGTTGTGAAAGGTATTTACATTTTAGGCATCATGTGCCTGAGACATGACATCCAATTATAAGGAATTTTCTTCTTTAAGAGTTTTATTATTATTATTTAAGAGATTTTGAGGATGATATTATATTTTTATGTATTTTATTTTCAATTTATTGAAAAAAGGGAATGTGATTTCAGTTATGCACTTTTTTAAATTAGTTATTATTTATCCAGTGAAATAAATGGAATATGTGATTAGTTATCGTCCTTTATATATTTATTAATCTCATTTATTCATGATATATTCAAATATCATAAATAATTAATGATAATTTAAGCTCACCCAAATTTTTTTATTTACCTGGGAATCTATTAAAAATACTATGACTAATATGTAAGGATAAGATAAAGGGAATACTCTTATTCTTGAAATAATTTATGTTCTAATTTTTATTTTCAAAAGTAATGAAAGACTCAAGTATATATATATTTTACCTAGGCATTGAAAAATTTTGTCCTTCGGGATGAAATTACTTATTTCTTATACCAATATAATAAAGTAGACACCAACTATAAGAACCCAGGTACTTATAAATAAATTTATTTTAATTTTATAACTAAATATTTAAATTCATTATAAATTTATAGGGAAATAAGTTGTATTAATATAAATTAAGAAATCTATATTAATAAAAATGAATCTAATCTATCAAATTATATGTAATATTTATGTATCATATCAAAGAAAATATGATATATTTATATCCCCGATGAAATAAATAAATGTATTTAAAAATATAAATTAAGTGTCGGTATTTTTTTGAAACATAAATTTTGTTTTATGATTTTACAATTATTATAATTATTTAAAATAATATTTATATTAATAAAATTGATTCATAAATTTAATTTTTTTGTCTTATGAAAATAATAAAATTTTACGAGACCTTAATTAATTTTTGAAAGTGTAAAAAATCAGTTACAATTTTAAAATAAGTATTTTAATAATAAATTATTTTTAATTAAAAATTAAATTGATGATTTTTTAAAATAATATTTAAAAAAATTATATTAATTTTTTAATTTATTATTTCCAAAAATTATTAGGGTGATTTTTTTTGATTTGTTTTAAAATTGGGTATTTTTTGGTGAAAAGTTAAATACGTTAATTTACAGTATTTTAAAAAATACATGAGTTATTAATTCACAGATGATGTATAGATGATGTAACAACATAATATCAATAAATAATTATATATTTAATGTTTTTTGTCTTGGGAATCAAAACTATTCATAGTCTTCATCAAAAATAATAATTTAATGAATAAAATAATAAAAAAACACCTCTATCCTTCGCTATAAATACCACCCTCACCACCTCTTCTCCACACACCTCCAAATCCATGAAGCCCATCCAAAGTCTTACCAATAATCTTAAAAATACTATCCCCCACTTGTAGGATCCTTTTTTCGCAACAAAATTCCACATTTAGTTTCATTAGGGAGGTTCTCAAGGAGAAGATTTCAAGTAGTAAAACCCTCTTTAATTTTCTATTATTTTCTTTTCAATTTAATTTATTTTATTATTGTCTCCTAAAATACCCTCATAAAATTTAAATGACAACTATAGTATCTTACAAATACTATAATTTTATTTTTTTAATTGAATATCCATCATCAATCCTCTCCTCTCATATTCGTAATCTTGAAAATGAAAGCATTGTATGTGACGTGTCGTTTAACCATGTTCATGAATGATGAATTTTAATTTTTTTACTGCCACAAAGGCTGGTCATAAAAAATTAATATGGATAAATATATATATATATATATATATATATATATAATACCTTGTTTAATATTCTATAACTAATTTATTAACATCAAATTAAATAAATCTAAACTTGTTTGTGATGGTCAGAGAAACCTGGAAAAAATAAACCAAATTTTTTTCATCAATGTTTTATCTAAAGAACCATCCTAATATAATAAAATAATGATATATGGTATAATTTAAAATTATAGAAACATTTTAATACCATTACTTTCCATTTTAATTTTTTTTAGCATTTTAAAAGAATGTTCATAATGAATTCCCACAGAATCCAAGAAGTAAACACACCCAAAAAATGAAATTAACAAAATATTATTAATAAATGGGTCAAATGATGATATAAGGGGATCATATAAGGTAATATAAATTTTAATATAGTCATATAATAAATTAATAACACTCTTTAAACCATTATTACGTGAGTTTTTAATACCTTTTATGGAATTAAAACTAGATGTAAGGGAATTTTCTTTAAAAAATCCTCTTTTAGTTTCTAAAAAACTAAAATGATTGTTTTTTACAAATATGTAATGAGTTTCTTTCCCACTTTCATGATGAAAGAATTTTTTTTCTTTATAATATTACATATTTAAATTCAAAGAAACTTTTTCCCTTCCACGTGTACAATATTCATTTAAAATAAATGCTTTTTTATAAGGAGTTGTTTTTATGAAGATGGTCTTCATGTTTTGAGAGTATGTTCTAGTTCTTGGGAATTGTTTATAATGATGGGTGGTTCCATTATAACCCAAATATGGATGGGTTTGTGATATCACTCTAATGAATTTATTAAGTTGTAAATTAATATTAATGGTTATTCTATGTGTAAGTGTGATAGTTACATTATAATGTAGCCGTGAGTGTTACATGGTAACGTATCCATGAGGGTTACAAATCATATGGTAGAAACTAGGGTTAAAATAAAAATTATATTGTTAAAATGATTAACAAATTTACCTTAAAGGTTTATTTGTGATTTCTAGGTTGTATCAAAACCCCATGTTTTCAAAAAGTAAAAATATATTTCTTTTAAGGGTGATAAGATAATCTTTTATGTGTTTGTATATATTATTAGAGTAATGGTTTTCTGTTCTTATTTTATTGTCCCATACTGAGTTTTTTATGCTCACCAACATTTTTAAAATGTTTTTCATCTGCTTCATAGATGGGTAAAATCAATAAATATATCATATTTAAATTCATGACATTTATAATATAAAGAAAGAAAATTTTGTATTTAAAATTTTTATATTGTAAATATATATATTGAGTATATGAGTCTACTTTGTAATATATGAGTTGTTATGTATATGTTATGACCTAATCCTATAAATATCAAAAGGTAAAATATATTTGGTAATGAATAAAAGTTATTTTGATTATGAAATGATTAAGGTCGGGCCTTTATAGTTGACATCAGAGAAAAAATTAGATAAATTGAGGGGTTAAGATGGTGTTAATAGAATACTATAAATGATTTTAAATTTATGTTAAATTTTAAATGATATATAATTTAATGATAACCATGTTACTTAATCTAATATATGTCAATTCAAAATGGTTTTTAATATAAGAAACAAATAATTTGAAGTGGGAAGGCACTGAGAGGATGATAGCCTTCGAATCCTCAAACAGGACTGGTGGGAGTTGGAATTGATCAGTTTGGGAAAATAATGGCTCAGTTGAAGAAGTCCGTAAAAGGATGTGGCATCCATGAAATAGAAAATCCAGACCAACCACAAAAGAACATGATTATAGTGGAACATTTTATGAAGCATCACCCTCAAACTTATAATGAACCTTATGACCCAGTGTTGTATTAAGTGTGGATTAAATCTATTAAAAAGATATTTGAAGTCATGGTGTATTCATATAATCAAAAGGTTAGTATTTAAATTTAATTTTCTGAAGTTGAATCTGACCAATGGTTATCAATGGTCAAGAATATATGGGAAAGAGAAGACTTTGTTGCCTTGGAATGAGATAAATGTAAGAATCATTTCCTTGAAAAATATTTTTCCTGAGGAAGTTAGACATAGTATGAAAACGAAATTCCATGATTTGAAAATAAGGATGAATATTCACCGGCCATGTATAATGAAAAAATCACTCTATTGGAATGGTATTCTACAAATATTATTCAAGATATTGATAAAAAATCAGTAATTTTTATTCAGTATTAAAGCCAATATATCCAAGGGAATTGGATTCATGTGAATTAAAAAGTTATAATAAACTTGTTCTATGTGTTAAGAGAGTAGAAATGGAGTTTGATAATGATCAAGTGTACTTTCATATAAATAAGAAGAAAAGGTGTAGATATGATTAATTTACTAACAAATTAATCAAATAAATTTGATGGTAAAAAAATTAGTTTTCACTTTTAGAAAGTCTAATCAAAATCAACCAAAGGAAGGAATTAATAAATATTGGAAGTGCTTCCAATGTTGTATGTTTAGACATATGGACCAATATTGAAATGAAAAAGATATTAGTTTTGGTATTTTTGATTTTTATATGAATACTATAATGTGTTTTAAACTTGATGGGATGTGGAATTTTTCATATACTTTCCCAAAGAAGGATCTGAATGATGTGAAGCAGTAAAAATATAAGAATAAATGTGTTGTGAAATCCTTTAGGAATACTTCAGTAGATGTGAGGCCATATAATAAAGTGGTATCAAGTAAATTATTTGTTTACTAAGATTTTACTAATGTATTTTTTTATATGGGGCTTGCACATCTTTTATTTATGAAAAATTTTCTGGTAAACTGGACATTTCACCTCAAGAAATTAAACCATATTTTAGGGTAAAAACACAAGGAGGAAATATTATGAGAGAAATGAATTTTAAAAATATTATTTTTCTTTCATTTAGAATTATTTTACATAGAAACCTTGGTTTTTCCACTTAGTAGTGTTTTATGTTATTCTAGGTATGAATTATATTTCTATTTGTCATATAAAGATTGACTTTATACCTAAAGAAGTTGTTTTTTAGAAATAGTTTCAGTATTTATACAAGAATGAACCAATACCATTGATAAAATATCTGGAATATGAGAAATAATTAAAAGATATAATTTAATGTAATATTCACATATTATTGAAAACAAAGAAGTGGTAAATAAATATATGGATATTTTTCAGGATTAATTGATCATAGTAATACCTGATTCCTAAGTTGAATTCACTATTTATATAGTTACTGATTCTAATACAATTTCAAAAAACCACTTATTGAATGGATTAAGGAAAACTTATATAATTTAAAAATCAATTTAACAAGTTCCATGATAAAATATTCATTATTTCTAGAACATCACCATGTGGTGCACCGATTTTGTTCCCTAAAATGAAAAATAGTTCCATGGGACTTTTAATTGATTATAGAGCTTTGAAAAACATTACTATTAAGAATAAGTATCCATTACCTCATATCAATGGCTTGTTTGATCAGGTCCCTGGAGCTCAATATTTTTCCAAGGATGAGTTGAGATCTAGGTACCACTAGGTAATGGTGAAAGAGGATGAAAATTATAAAGCATCATTTTTAAATTTATATTTTAATAATGAGTTTGTTGTTATGCCCTTTGGTTTGACAAGTTCCCTGGATGTATTCATGTATCATATGAGTAATTTTTTTTATGAATATTTGGATAATTTTGTTTTTGTTTTTATTAATAATATTTTGAATAATTAAAAAATTTATAAGGATCATGAATGACATATAATGATTGTTCTTATATCCCTTAATAAAATCAATTATACGAGAAATTTAGAAAATGTTAATTTTTATTGCAGTAGATTTATTTTCATATGAAGATTATAAATAAGGATTACATAATAGTTGATCTCAACAAAACAAAAGTGGTCTATGATTGGACAAGACAAATAAATGTTACTGAGATTCATAGTTTTGTGACACTAGAATGATATTATGAATGATTTGTTGCAAAATTTTAATAGTTATCTATCCCTTTATCTATGTTAACATGAAAATGGTAAAAATTTATTTTTATATAATAATGTGATGTTGGTTTTCATGAATTGAAAAGAGGATTGGTGAAAGTTCTTGTTTTGGATCTGACTTTTAGAAACGAGGAGTTTGTCATCTATAATAATACTTCATTGAAGGAACATAGTTGCATTATAATGAAAAGTGATTAGTTAATTGGTTATATATGTTTCTAGACAACTAAAACCTCATGATTTATATAATCCCATATAAGATCTAGAATTAAATCCTATGTTTTTTTGATTTAAAATTTTCGAGACTTAATTTATATAGATCCAAATGAGAAATATATAACAACTATAAAAGTTTATGGAATATATTCACATAGATAGAATTAAATAAGAGCAAGAGAAGATGGAATGAACTAATAATGTATTATTATTGCACTATTAATTACTATCCTGGAAAAAGAAAACAGTGTGGTATATTACTTAAGTAAAAAAAATAATTTTACATTAAAAATTTTATGTTTGAAACATGATCCCTTGTTTAATAATTAGATGAATATTTTATTGGAAGATGTTGGTGCATGAAATTACTCTATTTTTTTTAGCCGTTACTATAATATTCTATATCAGACAGAATTAATAAAGTGTAGATGGAATATCATGATTTGTAGAAAAAAATTATAATTGGTTAAAAAGTTATGTTTCTAGATTTTAACATTGACAAATAATTTTTTTTGATATTTGGAAAGACATTATGTTTTGTTTGTGGACCATATTTTAATAAGGTGTTATTAAGTAAAGATTGGATTTCTCCATTTTCATTTCACCCCAACAACACTAAGATGCATATAATCTTTTGGGAGTATTTCTAGTGGAATGTAATGAAAACAGATATTTATGATTTTACCATGAAATGTTTTACTTGTAAATAGGTTAAAGAAAATTGACAACTACCGAAGGGAATAATTCGTCCTGTTCTAGAGAATGAGTGAAAATGAGAAAATATATCCATGGATTTCATTGGGAGACTAACAAATACATCTCAAGGTAACAATGTGAGTTGGGTTATTTATGATTTTTTGTCAACTATAACATAAAAAGTTAGGTAGGTTACATGGAGTAACTATCTCTATTATATCTAACAATGATCTCTAGTTCAATAATAAATTTTGGGAAGGACTTAATAAGTTGTTGGGAATACGATTAAATTTAATCACAAACCTTCATCCCCAATATGATGGATATAACAGGCAATCAATTTAGACCTTGGATGAAAAGTTATGTCATGTTAAATGGATTACTAGGGATGTTGGGATCAACATCTTATTTAGATAATTTTTCTTATAATGATAGTTTTCATTTGAGTATACAGGTGGATCCTTTTGAAAAATTATATAGAATGTGGTTTTGAACTCCATAATTTTGGGATGATGTTGATGAAAGGAATTTTATGGGACTAGAATCCATAGAGGAAGTTGATGAGAATGTATATATGATCCAACAACATATGAGGATAGCTCAGAGCAGACATAAAATTCATGTAGATAAACATATGAGGAATATTTATTTCGAGGTAGGTGGTCAGTAATTTCTCAAAGTTTCTCAATGGAAATGTGTGAATCATTTTGGAAAGAATGTCTATTTGAGTCAATTGTTAATTAAACCGTATAAAATTCCAGATAAAGTTGGATCAGTTTCCTACCTAGTGAATTTCCACTTAGCTTTTCCCAAGTACATACGGGTTTTCATGTTTTGATGATAAGAATAGATATTCTAGATTCATATCATGTTTTAATCATGGAGAATATATTTTTTTAAGATAACCTTTCATATGGGGAAAAGCCTATTTAGATTCATGATTGTATATAGAATGTAATGTGAAATAACGTAATTCACCAGGTTATGGTTTTAGGGAGAAACCTCATGGTTGAAGAATAAATATGGTAATCTAAAAATTCCATGAGGTAAAGGTATCCTCACTTTTTTAATAAGTAAATAAAAATTTCAGGGTTTTAATTTCCAGAAAGAGGGGGGGGGGGATATAACAACCCATGTACTTATAAATCAATTTGTTTTCATTCTATAATTAGGTAGTTCAATTATTAATAAATGTATAATGATTGAAGTAGTATTTAATGAAATTAAAAAATCTATACTAATAGAAAAGTCACATGACCTATGAAATTATAAATAAAAGTTTTGTATATTTTAAGTTAGAATATGTTATATTTATATAATGGATTAAGTAAATAAATGTTTTGGAAGTGATAAATTAAGTTATGGTATTTTTGTGAAATATAAAAATTTATTTACAATTTTATAATTAATATAATGATTTAAAATTAAAATTAACTTTATAAAATAGATTCATAAATTAATATTCTGCTGTCTTATGATTATAAGGTAATTTTATGAGACTTTAATTAATGTTTGAATGTGAAAAAAAATTAGTTATAATTTTGAAATTGGTATTTTTTATTTAATTGTTGATTTTAAATAACAATTAATTTTCACATATTTATAAAATTATCATCATAAAACTGAGTTCAATTTTTAATTCTATATGTCAAAAAATGGTGATGATGAATATTTGGTATTTTTTTTAAAATAGTTGAATTTTGGGATAATAGTGAAATATGTAATTCATAGTATTTAACAAAATACATGAATTATTGAGTCCTAGATGAAGAAGTCAAAGAATATCAAATACTACTTATATCTTTACTATATTTTGTCTTGGAAATAAAAACTATTCATAATCTTGAGCCAAAATAATAAACTGGTGAAAATAATAAAAAAACACCCCTCTCCTCTAGTATAAGTACCACCTCTCATACCTCTTCTCAAAACACCTCCAAATCCTTTAATCTCATCCAAATTATACCCAATAAACTACCAATCCATTGAAACATGTATGGGATTGTTTTCTACAAAAAAAAATCAATTAAATTTTCCTAAAGGGGTTATCATGAAGAACAATTCAAGAGGTAAACTCCTTTTTCATTTTATTTTATTTTCATTTCAATTTCATCTTTTATTATATCCCCACATCCACTCTTCCAATAAACATGATAATAAAAATAACATACATATATTTGATTTTTATTAATTTAATGGAATATCCATCATCAAACCTCTCATCTTCTCCTTTTATTCTAGAAAATAAAAGCATCATCCGTGATGTGTAGATTTACCACCTCAATGGATGAAAAAATTTCATTTTACTTTACCACCTTCAAGGACGTTGATAAAAAAATTATTATGGTAAAAATATATTTTAATATATATAAAATAATTTTTTAATGTTCTATAAATATTATATATATATATATGACATTAAAAAAATGAAAATAGTTTGTGATGGTAGGAAAAACCCACCAAAAATAATCAAAACATTTATCATCAATATTCTGTTTAATGAATAATCCTCATATAAAAAACGTATATATTATATCTTTTAAATGTTTGGAAACCTATTAATACCATTTCATTCCAATTTTTGAGTTATTATTCTATTTTATAAGAATATACACAATAAACCAACCATGGAAACAGTGAAATAAACACACCCGAAACAATTTAAATAACATAATATTATTAATAATTGGGTTTAAAAACGTTATAACATGAATCTGCACTCTATTAACCAATATTACATGAGGTATGAACTCATATAGAGGATTCCAAACCTGAGTTGAGAGAATCTTCTTAAAAAAATAAACTTTAATTTCATAAAAAATAAAAAATTCATGTGTTTAAAATATACAACATGTGCGTACTTACTTCTTTCATAACACATTAATGTTTTTATGTTTTAATTAAAACATTTCATGTTTATTTTCATAGAAAATGTTTTCCATTTTGTGTGTTTTGTATTCTTTGAAAATACGTTTTTTTCATCAATAATTTTCTTTTATGAACAAAGTATTCATGTTTTATGATTATCTTCTTGTTCTTGGGAATTATTTATGCTCATAGGTGGTTCCATTATAATCCAATGAAGGGTGGATCCATTGTATCCCTCCAATGAATTTGGTATTTTATAATTTGACCATAATGGTTATTCTAAGTGTAGTTTTGATAGATACATCATAAGGTAGTAGTGAGGGTCACATTATAAGATAACCGTGAGGGTTGCGACTCACATGGTAGCTTCATGGGGTACAATAATAAGTAATATTGGTAAGAAAATGATGAACAATTTCACATAAATAGTTTTTTATGGTTTCTATATTATATGAAAACCTTATGTTTTCAAAATTTATATATTACTTTTAAGGTTGATAAGTTTATCTTTCATGTGTTTGTATGTATTCTTTGATAAATTATTTTCCTTCTATATTTTACGTCCCTTAGTAATATTTTTATATTAATCATAAGTTTTAAAATGTTTTTCACAGGCTTTATGGATGGTTAAATGAAAATAATATTTCAAGTTTAAAGTCAGGATGTTTTTTACAGAAACAAAGTATGTTATGTTTCCAAAAGTTTCATATTGTGAAATAATGGATTTTAAGTAGAAGTTTACACAATATAATATTTTACTTCCAATGAATATGTTATTAGCTGATTCAATAAAAATCTAAACTGAAAAGATCCTTGGTAATGTAAAAATTCATTGTCTTATTGAGATTATTATATTGTGTAATGTATAAGTTCGAGTATTTATACTAACTTTGGGATTCCAGGGTTGAGTCCACTACCATTGGTATCAGATAAATTTTTGTAGAAACCGTGGGAGATAGATTTATGATGACAAAGATTAGGGATCATAATACAATTATATACTTTGGTAATAAGTATAGAAGAACATAACAATGATTGGATAAGGTAGATATTATGTGGTTTTATCATGAAATAAATCCCTTTATAAATACTATATATGGAATAAATTCTTGAATAGAAAGTAACAAGGGTTAGTAAATTGGGAAAAAGAGCATTGGGAATAACATAATTGTCACCTAGTGCATGAAAAAGGCCCCACTATGCACCCATTTTGACACTCATAGAGGATATTCTATAGATGAATCACATTTTCTTTACAACTAATTATAATGGATTTGAATAGACGATGAAAATTGGTGACATAGGTTAAACCTAATGCATGCTAGATTGAAAATAAGGTGTATAAAAGGAATGGTAAATGGTTTATGTGAGAAAAATAAGGGCATAAAGCAATTAATTTTTAAATGAAAATAAATAGTATGATGGAAAGAAATAAATATCATCCTAGGGACCCATTTATTGCTTATTCTATTAAATATGGATAAACTAAGAATTACTCCAGTCAATTACATCTTCTATATGGTAACCCCTATAATTATAAATTACCTATGTTGAAATGAAACCGTTTATATATTTATTGGGATTCTAGAATTATATTGTAGAAGTATTTTTACCAATGGGATTTTGGTTATAATAATCCTGATGTATCTAAGGATTGTATTAAATTTTATAATAATTTTTTTATTCATTAAAATAATATTTATAAATACAATCATTATATAATGAGTTTAAAATTTATCATAATTTAAAATACATAAACTTCTCTTTTTAGGTTTTATGTGATGAGTGTTTACCATGATTTAGAATATTCTCATGGAAAGGTATGGTTTAGTATATGTTTTACTAGAAAAATTATTTAATGGATACTACATTTACATTTCTACGATATAAATTAAGGTTATTGATAAACTATTGGGCTGATATGATCATTAATTACATTGTAATAATTGTTAAATAATAATATTAGACTTTTTGAAAAAAAATTGTAATAAAATATAATTAAAATGGTTTTTTAATGATTAATGTTTTTAAAGTATATCCATTATACTGGTTGGAAAAATTAAAATAAATAGATTATTATAGTTTATAAAAAGGAAAACCTCCACGCTGGGTGAAAACACCTCATGTTCAGAAAGGATGTGGGGCTCAAACCCATGATTGAAGGGTGATAAAGGATTAAATGCCTATAACTCGCTTATGTGTTGTACTATTTAATATGTAAATGATTTTAGTTAGATGATTTAAGAAAAATTATTAATGATGAACCAGTGCTGTTACTTTTTTGGAACCCCTGCTCACAATAGTGTTTTTGGAAAATAGTTTGATATATATGAAAATGATAGTCATTTAATTATGGATATTATGATCCGTTTAAAGAAAATTATAGAGCTTTCTGCATAAAATATTAATATTTAATATAACATCAATGAAATATAAATTACTTTTTTTGGTATGAATAGTACTAAATAAATTATAAAAACTATAGTTATGTATTTATAGGAAATTAAATAATGAACATTTAAAAGAAAAATTAATTTTTTCCGATGAATAGTCGAAAATATTGAGTTTTACATGAAAACTATCTTTTTGTTTAAAATATTTATAATTTAAAAATATATTTGGAATTGGTTTAAAATTAATATTAGTTAAAATATATATAAATTAAAACAATATACTTCATTTTAATAATATTCATATTTAATTTAGATATAAAAAATTTGTAGTCTTTTGAGCATTTTCTCTTTAAATCCCTACTTTGTCATCAGATAATCGAGATAAATTTTAAATTAAGATTTTCCAGTTATATGAATTGAACTCAGAAAAATTGATTAAATATTTTAAATCATAATAATTTATAATTTATAATAAGGTTACCGTAATTTTTTACCAAAATTAATAGTGAATGTGGTAAAAATTAGTTACCATGGTTAGGGTAAAAATTGATTTACTGGGTGTTTAAAAATGATAATGTTAAAAATGGACTATAAACTTGTATAAAAACTATTTTATGGATATATTTAGACTAATAATACTCTTAAGTACTATAATGTCTCATTTTGGACCCTCATAGCATATTGATAATGTGGGTGAACACAATTGTTTTCATAAATATATAGTGTGTCCTCTCCCCCGCATATAATATGATAACCCCTATAATCTATTAATTAATCCCCAAAACCTATTTATATTATGCAATAACTACAAAAATCATTTAAAACCATCGATATAATCATCATATAAAAATTGTTTGTCTATGTAAATCCATCATGAGGAGGATTTAGTGTATCCCTAGGGAGGATACCCAAAAAAGATGTGATGTTCTTCAATGAGAATATTAATTCTACTTATTTCACCACATTTTAAATTCTTTTTAAAACATGTTTATATAATAATTTACGCATCTTCCATATAATAGGGAAGTTTTATAATATTTTAACTTCCTAAAACCATCTCTACATCAATCAAATAGCTGATGAAATAATCGTTCGTTCGTAGAACAGACCACCACCCCACAAACCGATATCAATTGTTCTTCAATTACCATATTTCATGATTGAGTATAATGATGTATATAAATTATATATATTATATTTATAAAATATTAATAACTATTGATAAATTATATCACACATGTATTTTTTTTAATTTATATTACATAGGGTATACAATAACGTCATTCGTGTATATGACGAACTGCTACCTTGGGAAGTGATGTGATTATTCTTTCAGAAAATCATTAAATAAATTAAATAAGGGTGAAGTTAATTATTATATATGATATAAATGAAATAACTATGATATTAAAGTCATATTAATAATTACTTAAATAAAATATTTATCATTTTCTCTCTTACCTTTTCACTCACTCAAAGATGATTACATCGTTCCCATATATGTGGACTAAGACTATAACAAAAATATATTACTCTCTTTTCATCACCACACCACATGTATGATATTTATAAGTATAAAATATTTTATATATGAAAATATTTTTCTCCTGGAAAGAAAATATATTACTTACCTTCATTCTATAACAAATTTTTAAAAATAGAAGCGTTACCCATGCGTATGTATTGCCTACCTTATCCAAATTCATAAGGTATTTAATTTCTTATAACCATCTATCCTAATTGGTTTAAAATGTAATATTCGGGTAAAAATATGATAATAATTTCATTATTATTATTATTATTAAAATTTTCAATATGTGAATGAAATGAATCTTTAATGGCAAAACACGCATAAGAAAACAATGAATGTATCAGATGAAACAATGAAAATAATGAATGATTATTATGTAATAAATGATAAAGTGTTATAAAGTCTGACATATGATATAATAAATAGTTATATTGTTATGGTGTAAATTTATATCATTTTTAAAACCAATATACAGGATGCTAAAGAGAATTTAGTCAAAAGGAATCATAAGGTAAGAGAATTATTGACTCAATTTCTGTTCATTGTGTTAAACATATAATTCATTGATTATATCATTGTAAGATTATGTTTATAATTAATTTTTGTTAAATTATGTTAAATTTAAATTTTTATGTGGATTTATATTTGAATCATATAATTAATTAATTTATTAATTCTCACATCAATGTAATGATCATTATAAATGTTTATTCAACAATCTCATTCTAACCAAGATTGTTTATTCTTTAATTTCAGTTAATGGAAATGAATGAAAATTTCCTAGTAAACCCTTTAAATTTTCTTATAAGATTTTAATTAATTACATTTTAAAATAATATTATTTTTTTAAATATTTTCCGCTTAAAAGTTTTTATAAAATATTTTAAAGAAAATCTAACCTCATTTCCTTCTTCGGCCATTTTTTTCTAAAACCATATTTTCTAAATATTTTTTCAAAATTTGTTTTCCAAAATTATATTACAATTTTAAAAATGATCTATTAATTGAATTTTTAACCTTTTTAATCTTTTAAATATTCTTTCAACAGAATATTATGTGGTTTTGAAAATAATACCAATTAGGATTTTACTGAAAATATGATAGGAATATTGTTATCATTTTCAAAAAAGTCATTGTACTATCCTTTTTAAAAATAAAAAGGATTCTTCTTTTTATCTTGTAAAAAATATATGGAATTAGCATTCACCATGACCATAATTTATTTAACGATCCCCTTGTATGTTTACATATATATTTTTAAAGAATGTTTTCAAAAAATATTCTTAAAGAAAAGGATATTTTACTCATTAATGTATTGAAACATATTTTTTTGATATTTGAATTCATAAACGACAAATAAAATTTATTATTAATCCAATTGGTATATATTGATTCCATAATTATTATTCCTGAGGATGGTTTATGAATATTTAAAGAAAGGATTGTATTGAAATTCAGTTCAATGTTTCATTTTGTAGTCATTAACATCCACTTGAAATATTTTATTTTCCATGACCATTAGACATTAAATTTACCCTAAATACCTATATCATTTATAATAGATATTATAATTTCTTAAACTGTTTCTCATTTGTACATAATTGTTTTTACTTATTATGTTATTTGATTGCCTTAGGAAATAATAATTATTCATTTCCTTTAAAAAAATATATATATATATTAGTTTTTACAACATATTGAATCACAATTAAATGGATTATTTGATATTTGAGGAATGATTTGGTCCTATTGTGATGGATGAAAGTCAACCTTATATAGCCCCTTGATGAATCATAATTTATCATATGATAGTCTATGTAAGGTAGTATTAAATTAGATTTTACCTTAGTTTAAACTACCTTGTAAAAGGTATTTATGATATAGGTATCATGTTCCTAACAAATTATGACTAATAATTAGACATTTCCTTCATTAAATGTTTTGTTATTGTTGTCTAAGATATCATCACTATGATATTATAACCAGATTCTAATCACTTTTAGTTTATTAATTAAATGACATGTGATTTCAGATATTTACCTTTCTATTTTGATCATGCCCTATCAAATTATATAAATGAAATGTGTGATTAGTTATTTAAAATTCTATTTTTGTACTAATATAGATTAATGATATAATTTTTTATTTAACCCTTATTATTCATTTGGGAACACCCTTATTTTGTTCAATTTTCCCAAGAATCTAGGAAGTGTACTATTACTGATATGAATGAATAATCTAGAGGTAATAATAATATTATCAAAAAAATTATGTTGTAATATGTTTTTTTTCAAATGTAATGAAGGAGAAATGTATGTATCTAGTTTACTATGACTATGAAACTATTTGGTCCATCAGAATGAAATCTGATATCTCTTATACAAATTTAATAAAGTAGACATTGGTGACACGTGCCTGTCATGTGGTGTGACAAAACAAATATAACCTATGTTAAAATTTATTATAGTGGATTACCTAGGTTGTCTCCAGATAGGAGTGCACAACAATTAAACTGTCACCTTAAAATAGAATGAAGTGAGGTTGTTTTTAGAAATTGTTTGATTTAGAAAATAAAAGAAAGAAGCTAAATAAAGTAAATTAATTAAGTGAATGTTTTGAAACAAATTGACAAATTATGTGTTTTAAATCAGTGATATGAAATGGTGATTAGTTTAGGGTCGGTTTTCAAATTGTAATTCTATCATTGTTCATTTAAGCCAATTCATCTCTGCTAAATCGTTAAGAGTGAGAATCCACAATCATTTTTTATCACTCCCTTGGTCAATTAAAAATGTGAGAATAAACCTTACTAAAATCTTAGGTTGGTCTACTTTCCTTCCAATGTGTAATATAGTTGTAGAAAATACCCCCAATTATCTTAGGCAATTCTCAATCGGGTCTTGTTTATCCCAAGTAATCAAGAACATCCACTACTCCTCACACACGTACCGGTGATCACCGAGTACTTCACCACTAAGTCCTGGTCAATTACATCGTTTATAAACCAGAACCTAGGGGAGGGAGATATTGATAATTGACCAAATATAAATGAACAACAGAATCTAAAATCAGATACAATCGTATATGATAGTAAAAATTATTATAGGAAATTGAAACTGATTCGCATAAGAGAAGAGGATTTTAACACAGTAAGATAAGGAACTCATGAAATACAACAGTAAAACCTCTCCTTCCCCAATCACACAGAAGTTTAACCCACCATGGTATGTGTAATTGTGACTATGGTGAAATAAGAACACATTACAAGACTAAGAAGAACAAAAGAGAGAAAACAAAGAACAGAAAATTTGATGCTCCCGAATCTTTACTCCAGAAGTTTTCCTCTGTTCTGCCCAACCGCTGACCGAAACACACGGAGGTCCCTTATTATAGAATGTTGGAAATGAAGTTTTCTATCCACCCTCAAATTTTGAGAGTCATTGGAAAAGTGTAAAAAATGACATGGCCGATTCTATGACCATTATGTTTCTGGCCGCCAAACACTGTTTCACCCACTCCATTTGGACGCGTCAAAAGCATGCATTAATGAGCTCAATAATTTATGAAATTTAATGTGAACCATCCTTTGGAAGTCCTTTGTCGACACCATCTAGAATCACCTCATTCTAAATTCGGATGAAGGAGATATTCCATATTTAATGATGTGGTGTCCATTCTTCCTTCAAGTCTGATTTCTCCACTTGATTGAATTTTCTGTACCATTGGGTTTCGAATTGGGTCTTGGTCCCGAAGGAACATTTGAATCCCACAATCATAGGAAGCTTAAAAAAAGGATTCACTTCAATTGGGCACATATTATAAAATTAATGCCCGAATAACAGAAGCTATATAAAAATGAAATTTTTACGGAATTACCCCATTTGCACATTTAAACCCAAAATACACCAAAGACACATAAATGATGCAAATACACTAACATTGAATAATTGGGAGGGATTAAATCATTGAAAAACATATAAATAATAATTAAAATATTAAATCTATCAATTCTCCCACACTTATCACTTGGACTCTTGGACAAGTCAGAATCAAAATAAATTCAAAGTAAATTCAAAACACATAACCATGAGATCCACCAATTTGAAAACAAGAAACAAAATATATCATGCCTCCTCAAAATATATTATTTCATGTTCTTAATTAAGGATCATTAAATAAATTGGCTCTTCATTTCTCCTCCCATTCACACAAAACACTTACCTAACTTTCATTATCTGTAATTACACAAATTTCAATTTTTTAGCAATGTCTTTCTCAACCAAACTCATACAAGGGTCACCATAGGCTTGATAAATTCCGACATCTCCACCCACTGTGAGTCAAAGACATATTTTTATCATGAGGACTTGTTAAGGTTATTCTGTGGCTTTAGGTTGGTAGGATTTATATGTGAAAATTCTGAGGCTGAATGAAGAGGGCTTGGCTCTTTTTGAAGAAAAATTGCATTACTCTAATTTTCACAAAATTATGGTCTTCTCTTCACTCCCCTTAGAAGAAAATAAACTCCTTCTCCATATAATATCAAGGAATGTTCTCATAGTTCATCATTTCAGTAGAAAACATTTCAATCTCCTCAAACATAATATTTCGTGAAAGCTCCAGAAAAGGCACAACTTTCTTTTTACATTAGAATCTCCAGAAAGGCACAGCTTCTCTCATCATGAAAGCTCCAGAAAAGGCACATATTTTAGTAGAATGTTATTTTTTTGCAGAAATAACATCTCTTCAACATTTGTTTCACCCAATGTATCCCCAAACAAAGGTAGTACAATACAAGACATATTCCCCCCACACTTATGTTCAAATAGATCATGCAATTTCACTTCAAGAGCAGGTTGGATAGGGAATATTGGCTTGTAATGTGGCTAGCCTAACATGATTTACTTGGATTCTATGGGCTCCATGGATTAAATGTTCAAGGTAGGCCATTATGAAAGGGATTATCTTGAAAAGGGGGATTTCAAACCAAAGAAATGCCTCAATCATTTAAAACACAAGTACCTCAAAACCTCAAGTTTTGATAGGAATAAATCAAATTCTGGTTAAATAAAGTATTATTTGGTCCTCTCAATAAGTGAGGTTAATGTAATGAATATGAAAATAATAGGTTCAGAAGCCTCACGAGAATGTGATTTCAAATATAAAGATAGTGATATGTGGCATGGGATTCAAAAAACATAGTATTTTTCATGAAATTCCCAAAGAATTTAACTTGAAACAATTTCATTTCCAACATTAATTTACGCTCAGTTTCAAGGAATATTTTATTTCACTCATGGAGTTGGGTTTCAAAAATATCAATGATAATCATTTCAGCTCAAAAGTTTCAAAAACGCACAAAAATTGAAAAATAATCACACAAAATTTTAAACACTCACATGTTTTTTCAAACAAATAGAAAAACAAACAACACATAAAAATCCTACACTACAAAGGATCCGACCCCACACTTAAATGATACAGTGTCCACAATGCATTCAAATGTATTTAACATGTATGAATATTGGAAATTAAATCACAACAATCATGAAAATATAAAGGAGAGGTATAAACTGATGGAGTTTTTTGATAAATAGGTTGGAGGAGTGTGATCTCCTCTATTGGCTCTGATGGCATAGTCCCAAGGAATTTCGTCAATATGTGCCCATTAACAGTGAGTGGATCCTTCACTCCATCCTTCACAATCTGCACAACACCAAATGGATATACATTAGTAACTATAAATGGACCTTCCCACCTGGAATGAAGTTTACCTGGTATCATCTTGAGTATTGAATTGAATAACAACACTTTGTCTCCTGGATGGAATTCCTTTGGTTGGATCAGTTTTTCATGATCCACTCTTGTTCTCTCTTTGTAAATCTTGGAATTTTCAAATTATTCCCTTAAAAGTTCGTCCAACTCCTGTAATTGCAATCTTCTCTCTTTACCAGCACTTTCAAGATCTAGATTCATCTTCCTCACAGCCGAGTATGCCTTATCTTCCAATTCCAAAGGTAGGTGACAACTTTTCCCATAAATCATCCTATATGGACTCATTCCAATTGGAGTTTTGTAGGCTGTCCTGCCAGACCATAATGTGTCTTCTATCCATTGGCTCTAATCCTTCCTATTTGGATTAACAGTCTTTTCCAAAATTCCTTTGATTTCCCTATTGGACACTTCAGCTTGCCCATTAGTCTGTGGATGATAGGGAGTTGATGTTTTATGATGCACCCCATACTTTTTCAACAAAGCCGCCATTCTCCAATTACAAAAGTTAGTCCCTTGGTCACTAATGATTTCTCTAGGAACTCCAAACCTACAAAATATGTTAGCCCTGAAAAAATCACAAACAACTTTAGCATCGTCAGTTCTGGTGGCTTTTTCTTCCACCCATTTGGAAACATAATCAACAGTAAGAAGAATATAAGAATTTGAAAATGTCATTGGGAAAAGGGCCCATAAAATATATCACCCAAACTTCAAATATTTCACAAAAATTATGTGGCTTTTGGGGAATTTCTTGTCTCTTTGAAATATTTCCTATAAACAGACATTTTTCACACCGTTTACAAAATTCATGAGAATCTTTGAAAAGTGTTGTCCAGTAATGTCCAGATTCTAAAACCTTCTTTGATGTCCTTTGAGGTCCAAAGTGGCCTACACAAGCTAATATGTGACAAAACATAAAGACAGAATCAATTTAATTTTTAGGAAAACATCTTCTTATCATTTGGTCATTACAAATCTTCCATAGAAATGGATCATACCAGATGTAATATATAGATTCAGATTTCGATTTGTGAATTTAGTGATAAATTAAATGAGATGGGACCTGAGATATTACCAAATAACTGACCATGTCAGCATACCAAGGTACTTATCCTTCAATCAATTACAACTACTCTCCAGGAAGGAGATCATTTAGTGGTTCAGTGTCTGGAATTTCAACTTCAGCAGTTTTGGGTAGTCTACTTAAGTGATCAGCCACTTGGTTCTGAGATCCCTTCTTATATTTTATTTCTATGTTGAACTCCTGGAGTAGTATCATCCATCTCACTAGACTCGGTTTTGCTTCATCCTTCTTCATCAAGTACCTAAGAGCTGCATGATCAGAAAAAACAATGACTTTAGTTCCAAGCAGATACGATCTAAATCTTTCTAAAGAAACAATAACTGTTAAAAACTCTTTTTCTGTTGTTGTGTAGTTGAATTGGGCTGCATCTAAGGTTTTCGAGGAATATGCAATGACTTGTGCCCTGCCCTCATTTCGCTGAGAAAGGACAGCTCCAACAGCTTGGTTTGAAGCATCGCAATTAGCTCAAATTGTTCTTCCAAATTTGGTGGCTGCATCATTGGTGGTGTAATAAATTTCTTCTTCAACTCATCAAATGCTTCCCTACATGAACCGTTGAAATCAAAATCACCATCTTTAAAAAGTAATCTATATAAATGGAGAAAAATCTTACTGAAATATTTTATAAACCTCCTGTAGAATACTTCATGTCCTAAAAATGATCTAACATTTTTCACACAAGTTGGGTAAGGCAAAGAATTTATCAATTCAATTTTTGATTTATCAACCTCAATGACTTTCTGTGAAATGACATGCCCAAGGACAATTCCTCTCTCATCCATAAAATGACACTTTTCAAAATTCAAAACAAGGTTCTTTTCAATGCAAGTTTTGACAACTTTTTCTATATTTTTCAAACAATGGTCAAACGAATTTCCAAAAACTGTGAAGTCATCCAAGAAAACCTCTAAGAAATCTTAAATGTGATCAGAAAATATACTTACCATAATCCTCTGAAATTAATCTAGAGCATTACACAATCCAAATGGAATCCTTTTGTATGAAAAAGTACTGAAAGGACAAGTAAAGGTAGTCTTCTCTTGATCCTCGGGGGCAATGGGTACCTGAAAATAACCTGAAAATCCATCCAAAAAGCTATAATGAGTTCTCCCTGCCAATCTATCTAACATCTGGTCAATGAACGGGATAGGGAAATGTTCTTTTCGAGTGACCAGATTCAGCTTCCTAAAATCAATGCATGCTCTCCAGCTATTCTGAATTCTCACAGGAACTAATTCTTTCTTTTCATTCCTCACAATGGTTAGGCCAGTTTTCTTTGGGACTACATGGATGGGGCTAACCCATTGTGAATCTTGTATGGGATAGATGATCCCAGCTTCTAATAACTTCTCAATCTCTTTTTTCACAACCTCCATCAGGGTAGGGTTCAGCCTCCTTTGGGGTTGTCTGACAGGTTTGGAATCTCCCTCAAGAAAAATTCTATGTGAGCAAATTTTTGGGTTTATTCCTGGGATATCACATAAGCTCCACCCTATTTCTTATAAATTATCTCTCAAAAGCTCAATCAATGATTTTTCTTGAGTTTTAGATAGATTATTAGCAATTATTACTGGTAATTTCTCCCCCTCCATAAGGTAAACATATTTTAAATCAGTGGGGAGTATTTTTAATTATAGATTAGGAGGATTCTCAAGAGATAAAACTAAATTGAGGTTCTCTACATCCAATAGTTTGACATCCTGAACACTAGAAATCATATCACCTTCATCATTATTTAACAAATTACCAAAGAAATCGTATTTTACCTCTTCTTTCAACAGGAAATCAAAACCTCCAAGAGTTTGAGAATCTATATGTTCAGTGATATCTTTAATGGAAAAATTCTCTCATAATGATAAAAATTCATGAAACATACATGATTCTTCAATTGGTTCTATTTCATCATCATGGGAGAGTACAAAGAGTGAATGATCATCTGATGGGTGCCTCATGTATTCAAAAAAATTGAAGTGGACAGTGCTATCACCAAACTCCATGGTAAGTGTCCCTTCACGGACATTGATGATGGTTTTGGCCATATTCAAGAAGGGTCTCCCAAAAATGATAGGTGAGTGTTATGGGATCATATCATCTTCCATATTCAATACATAAAAGTCAGCAGGGAATAAAAGATCTTTGACATTTACCAGGACATCCTCCAGAACTCATGTTGGGAAAACTGTGGATCTATTTGCATGCTGGACCACTACTCTTGTGGGCTTCAAGTCTCCCATCTGCAAATAAGTATATACTTGTGAGGAAATACATTAATTGATGCACCTAAATCGCACAAAGCATCAGAGAAATTTAATGAACCAATGGTGCATGGAATAGAAAACATCCCTGGATCATGACATTTAGTTGGAAATTGTGGTGTGATAAGGGCTGATACGCTTCTTCCCAAATTGATCCTTTCATTCCCTTGAAGTATCATTTTCTTGGTGCAAAGATCCTTAAAAAACATAGCATACTTTGGAATTTGTTTGAGTGCTTCAAGTAGAGGTATGTTGATTTCCACTTTCTGAAAGGTGTCCAGAATTTCGTTTTGAAATGCTTCTTCTTGTAACCTCTTTGATTCAATCATCCTTGATGGAAATTGTGGTGGTATATCTTTCTTCTCCCTTTGTTGCCTTTGGAATGGTGTTTCTTGTTTCTTCCTTCTTGTCCTATCATTATCATCCTCCACTTTCTTATCTTCTTCCCAATGCATTTTCATAGAAGTTTCATCATTTATAACATCATTCTCACACAGATTAGTTTTTCTTGTTTCAGGTTCAATGGTGGATAGTGGTTGGAGTTCTTTTCCACTTCTTGTATTTATAATACTAACATTCTCTTTTGGGTTTGGGACTGTTTGGGAAGAAAGTTTACCAAGAGTTTTGGTCAGAAAGTCCATGAGACTTTCAAACTTATTGGAAAAATCTTTAACTGTGTATTTCAGCCCTTCAAACTCAGATTTTTGTTGGTTTTGAATTGGAGGTTGTCAACTGGTGGATGGTTGCTCATAGGGTATTTGGATATTGGTTGGTTTTTGGTAAGAAGGCTGGTTATAAGATGGTTTTTGTGGAAATGGTGGTGGATTCTGGAATTGATTCTGGAATGGGGGTTGGTTTTGTAACTGATTTTGGTACGGGGGCCTTTCTTGATTCTGGTGATTTCCAAATCCATATTGGACATGGTTAGGCTCTCTCCATCATTGATTTTGCTGGACCTGCCTTGGATGAAAGGCTGTTGCACATATTTCCAATCCCTGTATTTCATAACATTTGTCAGTAAAATGATCAGGTGATAAGCATAAACCGCATACCTTAGCTGGCGCTTGTTGGTCACTAACTTTCTTCAAGGACATCTATCTCACCAAACTAGTAAGCTCTTCAATATTAGTTTCTAATAAGGGTGATGGATGAGAAGTTCGTACCTCATGAATACCTCTTGTTCCAATACCTCTTGTTCCAAATTGCTACGAGTTTTGGGAAATCTTCTCAATCAAGACCTTGGCTTCTTCTGGTGACCTGTCAAAAAAGGCACCTCCAGATGATGCATCAAGAAGGTTTCTATCATTGTCCAGTAGTCCTTGATAGAAGAAGACAAGAAAGGGGTGTTCCTAAATGGCTTGATGTGGACAGCTGGCACATAGCTTCTTAAATCTCTCCCAGTACTCGTAAAGGCTTTCTCCAGATGATTATTGTATGGCATAGATTTCCTTCCGAATTGTTGTGCTTCTAGAGGTGGGGAAGAATCTTTGCATAAAACATCTTACCTGGTCATTCCAGTCATGTATGTCTCCTGGTTTTAGGCCGTTCAACCATTCTTTAGCAGCTCCATCCAATGAAAATTGAAATGCCTTCCACTCTACCTTCTCCTCGGTAATTCCACGGGGTTTGAAAGTTGAGAAAACATGTGTGAACTCGTTAATGTGCTTGTTTGGATCTTCACCTTCCAAACCATGAAACTTTGGAAGCAAAGGAATCATGTTAGGTTTCATTTCAAAATCATTTTGTAACACTGGCATGGCAAGTTGATTGTTTTGATTAAGGAATTGTGGTGCCCAGAGGTCTCCAAGTGTTTGGTTTTGATTTTCAGCCCTGATGACAAGCTCAGAGTGAACACTTGAAGTTTCACTTGAGGCTGCAAGGGGAACCTCCGGAAATTCAGATTCCAAATTAATGTTTCTAAGTATATTCAATAAGGTTCATTCAATTTCAAGATCTATGGGTAATGGTTCAGTTTTTGAGGTTCGAGTCATGCAATTTTGAAGAGAAAAGATGAAAAGAGAGAAAAGAAAAGAAAAGAAATGTTAGCGCTACCTCCCCGGAAACGACGCCATGTTTTGACACGTGCATGTCATGGGGTGTGGAAAAAAAATATATAACCTTTGTTAAAATGTATTATAGTGGATTACCTATGTTGTCTCCAGAAAGGAGTCCACAACAATTAAAAGGTCACCTTAAAATAAAAAGAAGTGAGGTTTTTTTTAGAAATTGTTTGATTTAGAAAACACAAGAAAGAAACTAAATAAAGTAAAGTAATTAATTGAATGTTTTTATACAAATTGAAAAATGATGTGATTTAAATCAGTGATATGAAATGGTGATCAGGTCAGGGTCGGTTTTCCAATTGTAATTCTATCATTGTTCATTTTACCCAATTCTTCTCTGCTAAATCGTTAAGAGTGAGAATCCACAATCATTTCTTATCACTCTCTTGGTCAATTAAAAATGTGAGAATAAACCTTACTAAAGTATTAGGTTGGTCTACTCTCCTTCCAATGTGTAATAGAGTTGTAGAAAATACCCCCAATTATCTTAGGCAATTCCAAATCGGGTCTTGTTTATCCCAAGTAAAAAAGAACATTCACTACTCCTCACACACGTACCGGTGATCATCGAGTACTTCACCACTAAGTCCTGGTCTATTCCATCGTTTATAAACCATAACCTAGTGGAGGGAGATATTGATCATTTAAAAAATATAAATGAATAACAGAATCTAAAATTAGATACAATCATATATGATAATAAAAACCGTTATAGGAAATTGAAACTGATTCACAGAAGAGAATAGGATTTTAAAACATTAAGATAAGGAACTCATGAAATACAACATGTGAAACCTCTCCTTCCCCAATCACATAGAAGTTTACCCCACCATGGTAAGGGTAATTGTGACTAAGGCGAAAGAAGAACATATTACAATACTAAGAAGAACAAAAGAGAGAAAACAAAGAACATAAAATTTGATGCTCTAGAATCTGTACTCCAGAAGTATTCCTCTGTTCTGCCCAATGACAGAACGAAACACACTGAGGTCCCTTATTATAGAATGTTGTAAATGACATTTTCTATCATCCTCCAAAATTTGAAAGTTATTGGACAGGTTTAACGAAATCTATGGTCGAATCTATTACCATTACGTTTCTGGCCTCCAAACACTGTTTCACCCCCTCCACTTTGACACTCCAAAATAATGCATTAATGAGCTCAACAATTTATGAAATTTAATTTGAACTGTCTTTTTGAAGTCCTCCGTCGACACCAGCTGGAATAACCTAAGTCTAAAGTCGGATGAAAGAGATATTCTATATTTAATGAAGTGGTGTCCATTCTGCCTTCCAAACTGATTTCTCGACTTGATTTAATTTTCTGTACCATTGGGTTTCGAATTGGGTCTTGGTCCAGAAGGCACATTTGAATACCACAAGCATAGGAAGCCTAAAAAGAAGGATTAACGTCAATTGGACCCATATTATAAAAGTTATTTCAGAAAAATAGAAGCTATAAAAAACAGACAATTACACAAAATTACCCCATTTTCACATTTAAGCCCAAAATACACCAAAAACACATAAATTATGCAAATACACTCACATTGAATTATTGGGAGGGATTAAATCATTTAAAAACATATAAATAATAATGAAAATATTAACTCTATCAATTGGATATGAGATTTTTTGGTAGTGGTATCTACAGTTTTTATTAGAGTAAGTTTAGAAGAAAAATTGTGAACTAGATTTAGAAAAACATAGATTGGTGGTCATAACCCTAATATAGACATTTAGGATAAGTATAGAAGAACATCCTAACGTTTTGGTATTGTAGAGATTATGTTATTTTTCCTTACAATTAATCCATGGTGGGATACTACATGTGTACGTGGTTCTAGAATAGAGGAACATAGTGGTAATAACACTAAAATAGTTGAATCGAGCTTGGCATGATTGTCACCTGGATCACAATAACGTGCCTCACTATTCACCTGGGCTTACATTCATAGAGAATATGGTATGGATAATTCATATTTTATTTATAAATAATTATAAATGATTTGAATAGATGGTGAAAATGAATGGGATAGGTTAAACCTAAGGTGTCTTAGATTAAAAATAATATATATAAAATTATAGAGAAAATGGTTTATGTGAAAACAAGAAGGTCATAAAGTAATGAATATATAAGTGGAAATGAAGTGTCTGACAAAAAGAAATAAATCACATCCTAATGATCCATTTATAGTTATTTTCTTAAATTTGGAGAGTCTAGGAATTATTTGTGTCAATTAACACTTTTAAGGGTTAAACTCAAGGCCAATAAAGGACTAACATTTAAATAAAACGTTTCAAATACCTATTGGGATTCTAAAATTATATTTTAAAAGTATTTTTACCAATACTATTTGAGTTATATGAATAATAAATTATTTAAGGATTGAGATGAATTTTAGAATCATTTCTTTATTCACTAACTTAAGTGTTATGAATAGAATCATGGGAATGTGAGTTTAATATTGATCACAAGTTCAAGGTCTTAAAAACACTTTTTTGGTTTTTATGTGATGAGTGTCTACCTATATTAAGTATTTTTTAAAGAAATTTATGGATTATTATATTAATTAGTGAAAATGTTATTTTATGAATAATGCCATCAAATTTTATGTAAATAAGATTAACAGTTTTAAAAACCTATATAGTAAATATGATAATTAATTACACAGTAATATGAATAAAATAAGATTATTTGATCTTATGGAAAAATTATAATGAAAACCAAAGTAAAAAATATTGTTTAATGATTAATTTTATTTAAAAATTTCCATCAATTTTTTTTGTGAAAAATATAAGAACTAAATTAATATATTTTTAAGAAAATTAAAATTATCATGTTGGGTGACAACCTACCATGTTTAGAAAGGCCATGGGGCTCAATCCCATGATCTAAGGGTGATAAGGGATTAATAACCAACCACCGACCAGTTTACTATTCTGGGTTAATATGTAATTGTTTCTAGTTAAATTATTTAAAATATAATTATTAATGTTGAACAAGTGCTGTTAATTTTGATGAAATTTTGATAACCATACTAGTTTTAGAAAATAAATAAAGATAGATGGAAAGACTATTCACATTATTATGGATATTCTGATCAGTTAATAGTGAAATTTTTTTCTTCAAGAATAAACAATTCATTTATGGATATTCATCTCATAGAGTAAGCGATGAATTAGAAGTTGACGTAAGCCCAAACTGTCACGACTAATCCTTAGGGCCCGTGCAGTGACTACCCCAAGCCCACCTTCTATAGAACAAGGGCTGGCGACTAGAATCAAAGGTGTAACTCCCTAAAACTGGGAAGGCAATGCCTTTAGAAATTGTAAATACACAAAACCAGAGAAAAAGAGGAAGAAAACACTAAGTAAAAGATGTATAACAAGTGTGTTGAATGTAAAGGGGTTGTAATTACAATCCCAATAGTAAAGTAGAAGGAAAAGACAAACATGTAAAACTAAAAAGGGAAACAACTGGAAGGTATCTAGGAGCTATGGGATCGTCCACCACGGATCCTACATGAAGGGCAGGTAAAGATAACCTCCTCAGTGCTACATGTTCATCTGTCTCTACGTGTACCGACTTGTCGTGAGGTCCACCTCTAGCTACCATCTAGTCCTCGTATATTCCAACTCAGTCAGTTCTCTCTAACGTCTATATCCAACACAACGAGGTGCAGGAATATCCCATGCATGGGTGAGTTTAATGATATGCATTCAGGACCCTGATACCCTCAAGTTCTCAAAAATTCAAACAAGGATAAACCACAAAGTAAGATACAATCACGAAGAATCAACCAACCTTACTCAGATATATTCCCATACATATAACTAAGTTACCAATCACAGTATGGATGCAACTCTCGAGCCCGAGCACAACACATTCTATAAATAAATTAAAGTCAATCATCTTAATGATGTCGACTGAAGGTCAAGACTCATATCACATAGGTATACATCTTTTGTAGAGTGATAGAGATGAGCCGATGTAGTCACTGATTCATCTAAGCTGTCGGACCCCCACAGGATACAGGACTAGCTAAGATGTTGGATCCACATAGGATACAGGACCATCTATTCTAGAGTGTTGAAGATGATCAGATGTAGCCACTGATTCATCTAAGATGTCAGACCCACACAAGATACAGGATCAGCTAAGCTGTGGGACCCATACAGGTTACAAGACCAGCTATTCTGTTAGACCCACATAGGATACTGGAATAGAAGTTATAACTATCGAACCCTGGTAGGATCTTGGTAAAGTAGTCATCGCTGTCGAACTCACAAAGGATTACGGTGCAGTAGTCATCGCTGTCGAACCCGTAGAGGATTCCGGTACAGTATCGTCGTAGCTAGCCCTAGGGATTCCGCAGACAGCACGTTTGATTCTGGGAAGGTTTTCTTCTCGAGCCATGTTTCGATACATAAATGATCACGATGTCCTGAGTTGTAGTATTTCATGGTTCTGTCTCACAATTAGGAACCCAATGCGACAGAGGGCGCGTTAATCGGACGCCCGGTTTGAGAGTTATTGGTATTCCATTCCATGGGCCTGGTTAGTTTTTAGGCACAAAAAAACCTGACTGTACCCCTACTGCATCCAAAAATCAAGTGAAGTATTCAAAAATAATCGTCTCGCTCCAAGAATTCCATCGCCATAGGCGGTACATCGATAGGACACCCGAGCCTAAGATATGGGAAGAAAGGGGGAAATGGCCATTCTGGGTCCGGGTCCGGTCCGACCCAGTCAGAGGGACCTGGCCTATCCCGGTCCGGACCGGGGTCTGACCCGGTCCGAGGGTTTGACCTGGTCTAAGGAGACAGCCCGGCCCAAAGGGGACGCCTAGCCGAGGGCGGCCCGGCCTAGGTCAGCTCGGCCGAGGGAAGCCCGGCTGGCTAGCCTGTGTGGCCTGGCTGGCCATGCGTGGGAGGAGGTGCTACACCCCCTGTTCTGCTCTAAAGAAACCAGCACTAGGTGCCGATTTTGTTGACTCATAGGACCTGAAGTGTCCCACTTGTTTGTTCGGCACCACGGCGGCCAGCGGCCTCCGCACCTCCACCGCGGCGTGATGGCGCCGCGTTCCTCCTACCCTCCGTGCGGCACGACGACGTCACACCACCACCGCCGTGTCCTGACCTGACTTCTACATTCGGCCCCACCACGCTGTGCGATGGTGCCTTTGTTCTCCATCCGACGCGGCCCTCTCGACTGTAGTTCCTCTCCGGCACGGTGCGAGGGCACCGCGCCCCTTCAGCACCGCCGCAGCCCACCTGGTCGTGGCTCGGTTCCTCTGCGAGACATGGTGGTGTTGCGCCCTTGCGGTGACCCGGCAGCCTTGCGCTGCTGTCACTTTTTTTTAGTCCAGCTTCGTCATCATAAAACTGAAAAAAACAAAGGGATGGAGGGTCGGGCCGTGTTTGTGTGATCTAAACCCTCCTCGTCATATGATATCATTTGGATTTTCAAACCAGAAACTTGTACAACGAAGAACATATACAAAAATTCAAATCCCCTACCTCATATTTGTTGTTTGTTGACGGCGGCGTCGTTTCATTGACCTCGGGGAGCATCCAAGGAAGTGTCATTATAGGCATTCTTCACGGGCGGATCCTTCTCTTTTAGCTTAGTCAAATATCATGGACGGTGTTCGACGTTCTTCGGAGAGGAGGAGCATTCTTCGGAGATGAGAAGCGTTCTTCATTGGGAGTATGTAGATCTCCAAAAATTCTCCCAAAGCAATCCCAAAATTCCACCACAAATGAATGTTTTCAACCATCCCAAATAAAATAATAGGTTTACTCTATTATTTTATTGTTGATATGAATTTAAAAATATTTCAAAAATACTAATTAATTGAGGCATTAATTAATCCTTATGTGTTGGCCCCATTATGAGGAATGGTGGAAAGGCTCCACAAATTAACAGGGGAGGTGAAGAGTTCATCCACTTTAATTGGGGATTCCAAGGGTTAATTGGGGGTTGGGGGGGGGGGGGGTTGAGCTTGTGTAGACCCCACCACATAATATACTCTCAAGGGAGGTTATGCGCGGGTGGGGCCCACCTCCAACCACCCCTTGGAGAATTAAACTGCCACAAAATAAAAATATGATAGACATATTTTTATTTAATTTATTTAGAAACACCAAAAAATTAACTTCCAATCTCGATAAAACACAATTGTTGTAATGGTCTCCTTAAGCAAATACTGGTGCTGCGAGTTCAATGGTGTTATCAGATTTCAATTCCATGCACTGGGTCAAAAGTTATGAAACGTCGCTCACACGTTTACTGAATGTACTCGAAAAAAGTTCGGAATATTATTAACGGCCATCCTCGACTCACTGCATCCGAGGTTAGGATCTTCCTAAGTGAAACACACCCCAACAAACCCAATGTTACCCTCGGATTTCCAATCCGAATTACTATTTAGATGTTATGAATTTTACAATAAAATAATTGTCACTTAATTATTTTATTTTCGGCCAAAAACTAACATTCTCTGGTGGCCCTCACCGACCCAAGTTATTATGTGGTTAAAGAAAGCCTACACTCACCAATTCAGCAGTGGTCTCAGATTTTTAATCTGAGTTACCATTTGTGATTTATAAGCATTTTAAAATAAAATAACTTTATTTAATTATTTTATTTACGGTTATTCCATTTTAAGGTTTTCTCAGAGGAGGCCCGCGCCGACAAAACTTAAGTCACACCTAGGGTAAACCCACCATACTGAGAGCAATGGCGCCCTAAAATTTCTGATCCATGTAACTGTTTAAGAGTTATTCTAATTTTTCAGGAGAACTACATACACACGTTAATTTAATCTTAACAAAACTTCGACGGATCATTCAGGGTACTCCGAGCCTTGGAATCACGCGCCGTCAGAAACTACGGGCTCGTAAAATTCCCACGTATTTATGAAAAAAAAATTCTTTGGAAATTCTGGTTCTTTACATTCTCCCCACCTCAGGGCTTTACGTCCCCATAAGCTACAACTCACACTAAGGAAACAAATGGGGGTACTGAGAACACATCATAGCCTCCCGCTCCCATGTGCTCTCCTGGAGGTTCCCGTACATACAATGAATGCGAACCATAGGTATCGACCATCCACATAGGAATTGATATTGTTGATCCTCAATCACCACTAGAACCTCCGTGAAAGTCGCCTCGTCATCAATGTCCAACTCACCATGGGTGATGATGTGGGAAGGGTCATGCACGTATCTCCTCATCCTGGATATGTGGAAGAAGTCGTGAACCTGGTGCAACTGAGGTGGAACGGATAAGCGGTAAGCCACGTCGCCAACTCTGCTACAGACTTGGAAAGTTCCGATGAAACTCAAAGATAACTTTCTGCCTCAACCAAAACTTCGTAGACCTCGTTGCGGTGAGACCCGTGGAAAGATGTGTTCACCATCGTCAAACTCCAGAGGTCTCCGTTACCTGGATGTACGTGGAAAACCCATAAAAAAGTCCATGGATATCTCATACCTCTTTCACATTGCAACCTATAAAGGCTAAACCAAGCCCGCTGGTATGTGATGCTCTGCCTTCACTTGTTGACAAGTGAGGCATCGAGAGACAATCTCTGCTACTGCATTCTTCATTCCTGGCCACCAGTGCTGTCGTCAAAGGTCCTAGTGCATCTTCCCCACTCTTGGATGTACCACTAAAGGGGATGTGTGGAAATCCCTCAACACTTCCTTCTGAAGTGACACTGGCACCATAGTATGTTCTCTGAAGAGGATGATGTGCTCCCCACCTTCATAAAATCCATCAGGTGTCTGTCATGTGGATATCTGAGCACATCATGTCTCACAGTCAGTGTTCCCATGCCGCACCTCCCTGACTTGCTAAAGAAGTGGGGGAGTGACTGTAAGATACTGATGAAAGGCTGCTCTATCTCAATCTACAAAAGATATCTGCAACACGGCCAGTAGCTCTGTCTCCTCTCCTAATAGCTGAATTCATAATCTCTTGCTAAGAGCATCTAATACAATGTTCCCCTTCCTAGGAGTATAGACTATCTCGAAGTCATAGTCCTGGAGGAATTCGAGCCATCATTGTTGTCTCAGGTTCAGATCTTTCTATGTGATGATGTACCTGAGACTCTGGTTGTCAGAGTATACTGCAAAACTTTTTCCCATAAGATAGCGATGCCACATCTTCAAGGCAAAGACCACTACTGCTAAATCCATGTCATGGGTATCATTTTTATGCTCATGCTGTCTCAATTTCCAAGAACCATAAGCGATCACTACTCGCTCCTGTATTAGGACACACACATGTCCAGTCCCTGATGCATCACAATTGACTACGTACCCTGCACCTTCTTCTAGATTCCTCGAGATTTGGGGCACTAGTCAGCCTCTTCCTTATCTCCTGAAATCTCTACTGGCATCTCTCTAACCACACTGTGGGTTGCCCCTTATTATACATAGTTGATAATGGTGCTGCAACTCTATAGAAGCCTATCACAAAGGTAAGTCTTTCAGACTCATTAGCTATCGACTGCACCCTCTTATGCATGATTCCAACATGTGCTGCCTAGGTTTTTTTTCACCGACTAAGGAAAACCTCATCCCAAAGTTGTAGATAAACCACAATTTTTTTCCTAATATAGTTAATCTTTGTATGAACTGTGGTATCCCAATCCATACCTAAACTAACTTCGTAAGGTCTCGACACTGGCACAAAGAGGTTCCAACTGAAACTCTCACCTCAAGTGTCAGATCACACCATTAGCGTATATGTGATTATCGAGTCTTCTACCAAAGTTATCTCTAGATGTGAGGGTCAGGTCAATAGATTAACCAGAAACTCTAGGTCTGGGACAAGATTCGTGGAAGAATGGAATGACTTATTTTTATGTCTATTGATACGACAGCTAGTAGTAGACATATATCGTAACTCGAATCATTCCTAAATCCCTTGGGTCACACTCCTTGACCGCATGCAGCTACTCTCTTCCCCTTTCCTCGAGCTCCCTCAGCCCGACAGAGACTACAAGGATGGTGGTTGTAACATGTCGAAATGTTCACCACCTAATGCTGCTCTTCAGGCTCTACTTCCATTTCTACTTCCCTGCACATTCATATGTCATTAACACTTCCTCTTCTCAAAACATTCTATACATTCAAGTCTCTGAGACTAGCGCGAGTTTGATTCTTTCCAACTATAAACATTAAATGGATGTATCCGCTCAGCCAAAGAAAATTCAACCACAAAGGTTCTCTCTAGCAGACAAACATAATTTGGAATGCATAGAGGAAATTGTGATGGCTCAGATATCATTAAACACACCTCACTCAGAGGTCTAAGATCTAAAGCACTGATCATATCATATTCACCGAGTACCGGGAATGATCGGTATGCCTCGATGAATACTCAGCTACCGACATGTCGTCTTGTTGAAACTGTATAAGCTCTAGAAAACTCTCAGCCAGCTCCTCAAGCCAGTCCTCAACTGCCTGTGGGTCGGGATCGCTTCAGAACATGAGGGATATCTGGTGTTGAAACACATGTAAGGAACTAAGACTAAAAGTTCCCTCTACCGGTACCACCAATAATGTCTGCTAACCAACATGCTGTGATATAGTTGGCACACTGCCCGAAGGTACCATATCAGGAAATGGTCCAAGTACCAAAACTATATCACTATGTAGACCATCCTCATGGTCACTCACTGAAAAAGATTATTAGCTAAGATCAACATCTACTATACTAGTGTCTCAGCTAGGTGGAAAACTCCAGTAATCGCCTTCATCCAGTCCTATAATTCCTGGTAATCTATCTCTCCTCAAAACCTCGGAGGCCTTTGCCGTTGGAACTCGTGTAACGTGATCAGTCAGTGTACACCTTCCTCCAATGAGGCTGGTGGCATCTACTTCCCAATGGGTGGTGGTTCTGCTGGTACACCACCCGAAGGTGCCAACATAGTAAGAGGGCCCTAAACTGGAGCCTCGTCTCTCGGTGGGCCGTCATCATGTACTCTCTCAGAAACCCTAGATGGTTGTCTACGCAGCGACATCCTGATAAGGAATAGATGCGACAAAATTAATAGTTATACATAGTGATCTGACTCAATGTGTTCACAAAAAAGACTCTTGAAAACACACTCATAATTAGGGTTTTCATGCACGGAGTCAGAAAACAGAAGTCAGGGTCCTGGTGTATGGATACATCGGCAGCCACACTAACACTAGACTCCCTAGACTAAAGAACACACTCAATACTCTTAACAATATCTCTTCACAGTAAGACATATCAGAGTCCTATGTTCTGTAGTAGAACCGACTCCTCTGATACCAATTTGTCACAACCCATCCTCAGGGCCCATGTCGTGACTACCCCAAGCCCGCGCTCTATAGGCCAGGGGCTGGTGACTAGCACCCAAGGCGTAAGTCCCTAAAACTGGGAAGGAATTTCCTTTAGAAATCATAAACACACACAAATAGAGAAAAAGTGGAAGAAAACACTATGTAAAAGCTGTATAACAAGTGTGTTGAAAGTAAAGGGACCAGAAATACAAGCCCAATAGTAATGTACAAGGAAAGGACAAACATGTACAACTAAAAAGGGAAAAAACTGGAAGGTGTCTAGAAGCTCCTGGATCGTCCACCATGGATCCTACCTAAAGAGTAAGTATAGATAGCCTCCTCCGTGCATTACATTCGTCTGTCTCCTCTGGGTACCGACTCGTCGTGATGTCCACCTCTGGGTATCGTCCAATCCTCATATACTCCTCCTCGGTCAGCGCTGTCCGATGTCTCCATCCAACAAAACGAGGTGCAAGCATAGCCCCTAAAAGGGTGAGTATATCGATACTCAGTAGGTACCCTGAGACCCTCAAGGTCTCACAAAATCAAATAAAGATAAACCAGAAAGTAAGATACAATCACGAAGTATCAACCAACTTTAGTTAGTTATATTCCCATAAATATACCTAAGTTAACAATCAAAGCGTAGATCCAACTCTAAAGCCCAAGCACAACCCATTCCACAAAGGAGGTAAATTCAATCATCTCGATGATATTGAATGATGGTCAAGACTCACCTCACACAGGTATACATCATTTGTAGAGTGATAGAGATGATCAGATGTAGTCACTGATTCATCTAAGCTGTCGGACCCACACAGGATACAGGACCAGCTATGATGTCAGACCCACACAAGATATAGGAACCTCTATTCTAGAGTGTTTAAGATGATCAGATGTAGTCACTAATTCATCTAAGATGTTGGACCCATATAGGATACAGGACCAGGTAAGGTGTCGGACCCACACAGGATACATGACCAGCTATTCTGTCGGACCCACATAGGATACTGGAACAAAAGTCAGAACTTTCGGACCCATGGAGGATCTCGGTACAGTCGTCATCACTATTGAACCCATAGAGGATTCCAGTGCAGTAGTCATCACTATCGTACCCACAGAGGATTCCGGTAGAGTATCATCGCAGCCAGCACTTGGGTTCTCTCACACGCACGCTTGATTCTAGGAGGGTCCGCTACTCAAGCCAAGTGTCGATGCATCAACTATCATGAAGTCCTGAGTTGATGTATCTCATAGTTCCATCTATCATAAGGAACCCAACGTGATATACGGCACATCAATCAGATGCCTGATCTGAGATTTATTGGCATTTACTTTCGAGGGGCCCTGTTTGTTTTTAGGCTCAAACAAACCCAACCTTACCCCAACTATGTCTAAAACTCAATTGGAGTATGCCAAATGAATCATCTCACTCCAAGAATTCCATCTCCATATGTGGTACTTCGATCGGACACCCGTAGCCTAAGATATGGGAGGAAAGGTGGACATGGCCATTGTAGATCCGGGTTAGTTCCGACCCAGTCGGAGTTACACGGCTCGTCCCGGTCTGGACCGGGGTCCGACCTGGTCCGATGGTGTGACCTGGTCTAAGGAAACGACCCAGACCGAGGGTGAGGCCCGAAAATAAGGGGTGGCCCAACTCGAGGGTGGCCCGACCGTAATCGGCCTGACCTGTTGGCGGCCAGGCCGAGGGTGGCCCGACCGATGGCAGAGCAGCCCACCGGCCGGCGTGGCTTGGCTGGCCATGCAGGGGGAGAGGTGCCGCACCACCCAATTTGCTCCGAAGAATCCGACGCTAGGCACCGGTTTTGTTGACCCGCGGGACCAGAATTGTCCTACCTGTTTTTCCAGCACCATAGCGGCCGGTCCAGCCGGCCGCCTCCGTACCTCCACTGTGGCGCGATGGCGCCGCAGTCCTGCTGCCCTCCATGTGGCATGGCGGAGCCGCACCACCACCCCTATGACCTGACCTGGCCATGACCTTCGACTCCACCACGCGGCGCGACGACATTGTGATTCTCCATCCGTTGTGGCCCTACTGGCCGCGTTTCCTCTCTGGCACGGTGCAACGGCACCGCGCCCCTTCGGCACCACCACGACCCACCTGGTCGTGGCTCGGTTCCTCTGCGCGGCATGGCGGTGTTGCGCCCTTGCCGTGACCCAGCGACCTTGCGCCGCGAGATCCTTTTTGCAGTCCACCTCTGTCGTCATCAAATGGAAACAAACAAAGTGGGGGAGGGTTGGGCCATGTTCGTATGGTCCGAACCCTCCACGTCATAAGATATCATTGGGCATTCCATACTAGAATCTTTTATGACGAAGAATGAATTCATGAATTCAAAACACCTACCTAATATTTTTCGTTCGTTGACAATTGTGTCATTTCTTTGACGTCGAGGAGCGTCTGAGGAAGAAGCTTCATCAACGTTCTTCACGGGCGACTCCTTCTCTTTTATCTTAGTCAATGATCGAGGATAGTGTTTGTCGTTATTTGTAGATGACGAGTGATCTTCAGATATGAGGAGCATTCTTCGTTGGGAGGATGTTTTTCTCCAAGAATTATCCCAAAGCTCTCACAATGTTTCACCACATATTAATAGGTTTAGTCTATTATTTTATTGTTGACAAGAATTTTAAAATATTTCAAAAGGACTAATTTATAAAGGCATTAATTAATCCTTATGTGTTGTCACCATTATGAGGGAAGGTGGAACGGCTCCGGAAATTAATGGGGGATGTGAAGAGTTCATCCACTTTAATTGGGGGTTCTAAGGGTTAATTGGGGGGTTAAGGGGGGGTTTTAACTCATGTGGGTCCCACCATATAATATCCTCCCAAGGGAGGTTATGCTTGGGTGGGCCCCACCTCCAACTACCCTTTGGAGAGTTAAACCACCACAAAATAAAAATATGTTACACATATTTTTATTTAATTTATTTAGAAACCCCAAAAAATTAACTTCCAGTCTTGATAAAACGCAACTCCTCTAAAGGTATCCTTAATCGAATACCGATGTTGTGAGTTCAACGGTGTCCTCAGATTTCAATTACGAGCACCGATTCAAAAGTTATGAAATGTCGCTTGCACATTTTCTGAACGTACCAGAAAAAATTAAAAATATTATTAACAATAATCCATGGCGCACTGCGTTCAAGGTTAGGATCCTCCTAGGTGAAACACGCCCCAACGAACCCAACAGTACCCTCATATTTCCAATCCAAGTCACCATTTAGATGTTATGAATTTTATAATAAAATAATTTTCACTTAATTATTTTATTTTCATCCAATAAATAACTTTCTCTGGTGGCCCTCGCCAACCCATGTTAGTATCCGCTTTAAGAAATCTTACCCTCACGATTTCAGCGGAGGTCCTGGATTTTTAATCCGAGTTACCATTTGTGAGTTATAAGCATTTGAAAATAAAATAAAATTATTTAATTATTTTATTTATGGTTATGCCATTTTCAGGTATTCCCATAGGAGGCTCGTGCTGACAAAACATAAATCGCACCTTTTGTAAACCTTCTATCCATAGCGCAATGGTGGGCTTGGATTTCTCATCCATGTAACCATTTAACAGTTATTCCACTTTTTTCAGGAAAACTGCATATGCGCGTTAATTTAATATTAATAAAACATTGACAGATTATTCCGAGCACTCCGGGCCTCATAATCGTCCTCCGTTAGAAACTGAGGGCTCGTAAAATTCACAAGTATTTATGAAAAAAAATTCCCACAGAAATTCCGGGTCTTTACACAACGAAAGGGTAAAAATGTTCTTTTGAAATAGAAACATATCATGTAATTATATTTACATATATTTTTATATTGTACATTAATTCCCTAACTTTAAGAAAAAATGATCTTTAAATTAAATTTTATTGTATTACCATCATTTATAATGATATTAATGAATTTTGTCACACCAATTTAATTTAAGTTTTTGGGGTCCTTTACATTCCATTGATCATTAACTTTTTTTTCAATGACCATAATAACACTATAAATTTTTACACTTTTATTTTATGTCCACTTATTCACTTCCTTCCAATATTTTATTAATTAGAAACGTAGTTATGTGTTATTCTATATGAACTTTTTAAATTCCATTCTATATTAATCAGAGGATATATTTTAACAGCATTTACTATGTGGGGTTCCAATAAAATATTTTTCAAATTCCATTCCCTTGATTACCATGATTAAATTGAAATCATTTAGATGTATCATATTTACATTTGAGAGAATGTAACACCCTAAAATTCAAAAATAAGAACATTGTATTTGATAGTGTATAGCTTAAAAAAATATAACACCCCAAGATATTAAGAGATAATTATTTCTAATAAATTAAGAATCTTAAATATATTGAATTATTTAGAACACATATTTAATCATAATTTAATGAAACATTTATTTCATCTTTTCTTATATGCAACACCGAGTATACCTTGTATTGAATGTAACACCGAGTTTGAATGAAACATGACTTTTTATTAAAATATTATTTTTAGTGTATAAGTTATAATGTAGTAGTAAAATTGGATAGTATTAATATAATGAAATAAAATTTTAATATTATATTTATATATCGATTATAAATAAAATAAATTTTATTTAAAGGAAAATGAATTTTTTCTAAATACTAAATTTTGTCTGAAAGACAGATTAGTTGTGATTTGAAAACATAATATATATTTACATTTTAAAAATTTTAGAAATATTAATTTACAGAATAATATCCTTTTTAAAAATGATAATATTAAAATTTTCTTAGGGATATTTTTTGTGATTTTTTTGAAATACTACATTCTCTGATAAATAGTGAATCATATTGAATTTTAATTGAAAAATACATTTTCTTTTAAATAATTAGTAATGTGAACTTTTTTTAGTTAGTCATAATGAAAAATTCTTTCTTGTATATATCAATTATACCTATTAAGTTCATTGGAATAAAATTAATTTTGAATTTAGATATCAAAGTATTGATTTTTTTTGAACATTTTCTTTTCGAAAACACGTTTTCTTATCATGTCTTCAAGATTAATTTTAAATTAATTTTTACCACTTATGTGAACAGAATTTAAAAATATGGATTCCATATTTATAATTATACTAATTTAAAATATATAATAATTTAATCTTAATATTTTTCTGAAATTAATAGTGAATGATGTAAAAATTAATTGTTACTGTTTATGTAAAAATGACCTTATAGGGGTCAAAAATATAATATATATAAAATTAACTATAAACTTGTATGAAAACTATTTAATTGAAATATTTAGACTATAACACCTATAAGTTCTTATAATGGACCATTTTGGACCATTGGGACATATGAAAAATGTGGGAGTACACAATTCCTTTCAAAAATTCCACGCGTGTCCTCTCCCCTACTTATAAAAGTCCACCCATCTCTACTCTTTTTCATACCACAAATATGATTTGGATTGGAAATTACCAATCCAAATCACTTCAATAATTACACAACATAATCTTATATGTGTTATTCACTTCATTAATCCATCATATGAAGGATATATTGAAAACCTAAGGTGGATACATGAAAACGAGGTAACGTTATTCTACGAGCACATTTATTTTATTTCTTTCTCCACATTCAAATATTATTACAAAAACATGATGATAAAATATCCTCAGTATATTATATTCACATTCATTTATATATAATAAGGTAACAATTTATTACCATATATACTTCCCTCAAATGGGTTATGAAATAATCGTTCATGTGTACGACATACTATTACCTCGCGAACCGATGTCATTCGTTCTTACATTAATACCATCAATGGTTGGTTTTGATGATGGGTATAAAGTATATATATGATATTTATATCATATTTATACCTATTTATTTATTATATCATATATATATATTTTACTTTCCATTTCATAGGGGATACTATAATATCACTCGTGTGTATTGAAGACAACTACCTTACGAAGCGATGTGACTCTTTTTTAATCACCACACCTCATAGATTATATATATTAGTATATAATATTGTATATATTGTGTTATTATCATTATTAAACAATAATGTTTTACTTACCTTCATTCCATAATTATCATTGAAAAATGGAAGCTTACTAATGCTTATGTATGACATGTTTTTTCCATGATTGTAACATATGCCTTTTTTCATAACAATATTTCATGAATGGTTTTAAGAGTTCATTTTTTGTAAAAATATAATAATTATCCCATGAGTATTATAATATATATTATTAAAATATATAATACGGGCATCAACCAGTTCTTTAATGAAAAACATACATAATAAAACATGGAAATTAACACCTAAAACAATAAATATAATGAAATATTGTTAATGATCGGGTGATAAGATATTAAAAAAGGACCAAAAATGATATTATAAATAGTCATATGTTTCCTGTTTAAGTAAATAAAGTTTTTATATCCAGTATATATGTAGTTAAAAGATCCAATTAAAGGAAGTGTGAGGGAAGAGATTTCTTAGCTCAATTTTCTTTCATTAGGATAGACTTCTACATCATTGATTATGTATATCTATGATTTTGTGTATAATTAATTTTTATTAACTTATGTTTAATTTTTCCTTGATTTATGACAACTTTTAGTTCAAACACATAATATATTCATTTATTAGCACTCGTATTAATGTTATAATCATTTTAAAGGATCATTTCACATTCTCATTATAATCCTGATTGTTTAATTGTGAATTTATGTTGAAGGAAATAATTTTACCATTTACTAATAAAACCATTTAATTTTATTATTCTCTTTCTATTCATGATATTTTCATGTAATAGTAACATTTTCCAAACTTTGGTACCTTAATTTTTTTTATAAAATTTTTTAAATAAAATCTCACTTGACTTATCTCTTTAGTTGATAATGTATTTTCTTCAAAATTATTGTTTTATAAAAATGTTTTCAAAAAGATTTTTTAACTTTTCAAAATTTTTTTTTGAATTAATATTCACCCATTTTTACTTTTTAAAAACTATTTTCAACTGAATCTTATGTTATTTTCAAAACAGTGCATGTTTTGATTTTAGTGAAAACATGAAAGGAATATTTTTATTGTATATAAAACAAGGGACCCTAATAACCATTTTATAGTGGATAAGGAATGTTATTTTTAAATTACATTGAATGTATGGAATTAACCACATTCATGAAATTCATTTCATTGATTATTCCTTTTCAATTTTATGAGGATATTTTTAAATAAAATGTTTTTAAATATTATTTATGGTGAAATGGATTTTAAAAATGAAAATTATATTTTCCTCATGAATATTTTTTAATAATATTTAATAATATTTCTATTTATTAATGAAAAAACCTTTATAATTACTCCAATGAGTATATTTTTATACTATCATTATTCTTCCCTTATATGGGTTATGATTATTTTTACTATGTATAGTAATGATATTAACTTTGATATTTCCTTTAGTATTCATTAACATACACTTGAAATAATCATTTTCTTGTGATCATTATATAGTAAATGATTCCTATATCCCAATATTATTTATCTTGAATATTCTTATTTATAAAAATGTATATCATTTCTATATATGGTGTTTAACATTAAAATTTAGTCGATTTATTGAGGTAATGGCGATCAATCTGTATCCTTTACTCAATACCGATATTTAAAGTTTAGGTATATTGATTCATGAATTAGATTTATTATTCTATATAAAAGGAATGATTTGGATCTATAGTGATGAATATGGGATTATATTAAGTATTGTCTCGATGCATCAAATGGTCTCATGAGATAATCTCATTAATCTATAATTGAATAAGTTTTTATCTGTAATTTAATCTTTCTTCGGAATGGCCTTAAAATTATAAGTTTCATTTTACTGATACATGAAATCTAATAATTAATAATTTACATTATTAGGATTATATTTATTATTATCTATGATATTTTGACTAAGATATTGTCTACATATGAATTTAAGTTGCTATTTATTGATTAAATGGCATATGTTTTCAATTATTTACCTTGCCATATTGATTATGCCAAATCGAGTTATACAAATAGAATGTGTAACAAATTATTTACCTTGATATATTGATTAACATTATTTATCCTGATAGCTTCTGTTTTAAAAAACGCTAACTGATCCATTGAGCCAACCCCTATTTTGTTTCGCTTCTGCATTAATCCCACAATTGTTCAATGACTAATATTCAAGGATAAGGTTTTGGAAAAAATTATACTCATGAAAAAAATTATTTTGTAATCTTTGTTTTAAAATACAACTAAAGACTCAAGTATGTAAATATTTTACCAATAATTTGAAACTATTTTGATCCTCAAGATTCTATTCATTATATATTATGAGAATGTACTAAATCAGACAATAGCTCTAAGAAACAGGTGTCTGGGTCACTATAGTTGTTATTAGATAAAGCTTAGTAGAATCCATGGGAACTATATCTAGGAAAAGATACATTACGTATCATAACCCTATGATTAAATTTTAGAATAAGTTTATAATATCATCTTAATGTTCATGAAATGTAGATATTATATATTTTTTACTTCAAATACACCCCTATATGGATACTTCAAGTTGACAATGTTGTCGATCAAAGGTACCTAGTGGAAATAACATCAAAAAGGATTCATTGGTCTTGACCTGAGCATAACATGGTTCAGAAAAACATGACTTACTTTGAACCTAGTTTGAAACTACTGAGGAATAGTCTACGGATAAGTCACATTTTTTATAATCCATTATAATAGATTTGAATAGTTTATGAGAAGGAATGACATAGGTTAAACGTAAAATGTCTTGTATTGAAACAATGGTGTATAAAAGTATTGGTAAAATTATTTATTTATAAAAAGGAAGGGCATAATGTAATGAATTTCCAAGTGAAAATGAACATTATTATTATAGGAAATAAATATCATATAAGGGATCCATTTATTAATCACTGATGTAAATGTAATGCCGCAAAATTTTGAATAAATTTTGTTTCATAATTTTGGTTGTTATTTTAATTTATACACAACAAAACTATATTCTTTAATTTATTATGTGAGTATAATTAAATGAGACTATTGGGTTTTGACTATTATATGACTGTTGGAAACTAAAATCTTAACATTACAATAATTTTTTATAAATACAAGTTATATTGTTTAAATAATATAGAGAGAAGATTTTTGGCCTCCCCTAGTAGAGTCGGGTCGTTCGAAGCCAATCTGATCGAACTTGGGAAGGAGGTAGCACCACTAGGGTTTGCTATGGACCAATCCCATGTTGAATTTCATAATGTGATGTTGGAACAGAGTCGCCTTCTGGAGAAGTTCAACCTGATAGAAATCACCACTCGGGTAATGTTGGCTGAGCCGCCCCAATATTCTATCACCATAGCACATCTTACACTTAGGGCCTATACAGGTGTTATAAGGGGCCATGTAACGAGACCTTAGCTGCTTTATGTAATCCTTTGATAAAAATAAAAAATTGGATTTCTTCTTATGGTGATGTTTATAAATTTTAAAATGTCTAGATAAATATAGTATGTTTATTATTGATGAATTTTGAAAAAAGGGGATAGTTGAAAATATTTATGTAGACCTTAAATAATTAATAATTTGTAATTATTTTAAAAAAATTGTCTTCAACAGTTGTGTTCAGTAAGAAATTTAGAGTCTAATAAAATCAACTAAATTTTTAGTGAATAATAAATTATGAATTCTGATTTTGCGCTTCTGATTAGTAATGTGACCAAATGGATTAATTAACTTCAATTAAGAAATTATTAATATAATTTAGGCACCTTGATTAAGTTATATGATTCAATAAAATAGGAAAATAAATATTTCATAAATTCTTTTGTAGGTATTAGTTTTTGCAGGCGAATAATGTTTTTTATTTGAATATTAAATTAAAAAAATTTATAAAAATAGATATTTTTAAAATGGAGTTCGTTTTTGAATTCAGAGCATCGATATTATGTTAAGTTTATTTTTGGGGATTTTTCTGAAAAAGTTGAACTTTCGATGAATAGTGAAGATACAGTGTTCAGTTTCAGGTGTTTAATGACATCATTAAGGATGTAATAATTATGAAATAATTATTGTATAATTGTGAATATTAATATAATGTATGAGGTGTCCTATTTGGCTAATACCATGGGAAAATACCATGGACAATACTATGGTTTTTCCAGTACCATCGATGAAGTGTCCTTGGCACCTATGATCTGTTCCCTCACTTTCCTTATAAATACCAAGCCTTTCCCTGATCCATTTCATTCCAAAATCCTCCTCAACGATGTTTTCATCTCCATACCTCCCAATGTTCCCTCAACACTCCCAGGGTCCCGACCTCCAAAATTTCGAAGTTACTCTTCAAGGTAAGGGAATCTTTCACCCTCCTCTTTTATGTCATGACTTCCTTTATGTTGTGTCTTTTAGTTTCCATTTATTTATGTTGAGGGTATGTTATTATATGTCTTCATTACTTTCATTTTCATGTATAATTTTTGAGAGACCCTTTCTTCTGTCATCAATTTGTTTTCTGAAATTTTAAGTGATGCAGTTAGGCTGCCAATTTATTTGTATAATAAATCATGCTTTCTCATTTCTTTCAAGTTTCCTATGCATGTGTTGTGTCATTCAAATGTACACACCATGATATTATTTCTTTTTATTATATCCCTCTACTTAAAAATGATCCATTTATGGATGCGAGACCCTTGTCCCCAGTCTTTTTAATATTTTCTAAAACCATGTTATATAGCCATTATGCTGCAGAAATTTCGTCTCAAACTTTCTCTCTGTTTCTCTCAAAAAATTATATTGTTTTATATATTTGAATACCCATACCTATTTAATTTCTATGGGTATTCATAGTTATTAAAAAATGAAATATTTTATTCCGGAATTGACATACATGTAGCATTCACTCCCTTTCCACGGGTTATAAATGAAAAAATGATCTTATTTTTAAGCCCTTTTAAAACATCATGATTTTGAATGAAACACAATTATTTTATTGTTTTTTTATTTATTTATGAAATTTTTTATTATGATCTATGTGGATCACATAAAATTAAATAAATATTAAGGGTGCGCCCTGAGAGCGCTCTTATGAATTGTGTAAAGAATTAATCTCTAGAGATTACAAGTTTAACGATAGCTTGGTGAATAACCTTGGTAAAATTTTTATGAAACATTGGGGATGGGCCTTGGTGATATGTTCCTGAACATATAAATGAAATGTTGTATCCACATATTGAAGTTATATTTTGAGTTATTTTCATTATGATATGACTATACTTCCATTGCTCATGTCTTTATGTTTTTTCCAAGTTCTTATTGACATCACAAGTACATTGATTCCATTGTTCACCCTTACCGGGCCTTCTTCTCACCATTCACTTTGATGTATGTCTCTAGGATATTAGACATAGTAATTGTACATAGAATGAGCATATGAAAAAGCCTTAAAATCATACATGAAGAATGTTTTATGTTGTTTTCATGTTTTATGTCCCTGATTTCCAAGACACTAGATTTTAAAGATCCTCAGTTTGTAAAATGTAATGAGAAGTAATGTAATAAAAAACGCGGGATTACATTGTTGGTGTCAAAGGATAATTTTGTTAATTATGGAAATTAGGATATGAAAACATTATGAAGAATCCAATAGAAATGTTTAAATATAGGAAAACTTCCTGGTATTTTGGGGAGTATTGAGTAAGTGGTTTATCAAACAAATACATCCCTTTCTTGATACGAACTGGTAGAGGCATCTCTGGGATAGATGTACATAGGGGTAAAACCTAAAAACACCACTTTGACCAAGACTCAAATAGAAGCTGGTACATGAAAAGAGGCCTTGTTGTACTCTGGGTTACGACACTCTCGAGTGATATGTTTGGTTAATCATAATCTTTTTATGAATTATTTTGAAGGATTTATAGAGAAATGTAATTGTTTAAAGCATGATGTTTTAAGACATAAAATCCTTTATAGTTACAAGATTCATAAATGATTAATATTCTCACAAAAGATTTATTCTTTTAGAAAATGGCGGGCAATAGGAGGAACCGTGAACATGGTGACCGCAATAGACGATGCGTTGATGGCCCTCTGATAGATGCCAAAATGGAAACATTCAAGCGAATGATGAACCAAATGACTCATGTTATGGGAAATGCCTTGAAAAATCTTAGAGACCAATATCACTACGAAGGTAACAACATTATTATTAGTCCCTTATGCACCAACAACCACCAAACATTAGTGGATCAACCAACCCATTGATTGTTGAACAATGGATCAGCTATATAGAGAAGATCTTTTCTGTGCTATGTTGTTTAGAGAAAGAGAAGGTCATCCTGGCAATCTATCACTTAGAGGGAGAAGCTGATCATTGGTTAGAATTGATCAAAAACAGAAGGCAAAGAGTTAAAGTTGAAGCTATGGAGTTGTAAGAGTTAAGAGGGATCTTTTTCAGTAAGTATTTCACTTATTCCATGAGAACAAGAATGGAGAAAGAGTTTCTCAAGCTGAAGCAGAAGAAGAATGAATCTGTGGGAAGGTACGAGATGAAATTTACAAGGAATTAACAATATACCTCTATCATTGTCATGGATCCAAATGGTAAGGTTGATATATTCATCAGTGGACTGAGACCTCATATGCAGAAGAATCTAGCCAACTGAGACTATGATAGCTATGAGTAGATCATGCGGAGTGTGATGAAAGTCGAGCTAGAGTTTAGTGAGATTCAATGGTCTCACAAATCAAATAACAAGAAGTGATATTTGGAGCCAATCATAGGGAGGTGCTTCCATCAAGGAAGAGGAGGCAAGCAAGTATAACTTACCACATGTAATAAATGTGGGATAAACCATTGAGGGAACAGCCTTCCTAGGAGCGAGAAATGCTATAAGTGTGGAAGAGATTTCCATGTTGTGAGGAATCGTCATAGTGAGGTGAAACCTCAAATTCCAAACACTAATGTCAAGGGTAAGATGTTACAGGCCCTACCTAATGTCCAGTGCTTTATGTGTGGACAACATGGGCACTTTTCCAATAATTGTCCAAATATGAGGGTAGTGGAGGGGAAGCACCAGCAGCCTCAGCAAAGGCAAAGGGATCATGGAAGTTATTTTTCTATCACAATAGATGAAGTAGATGTTCCAAATGATGTGGTAACATGTACTCTTGTTGTTCTTTCAAATCTAGCAAGTACTTTGTTCGATTCTGGTTCTATGAATTCCTTTATTTCTTCCTTGTTTGCAAAGAATTTAGAATCAACCCTCGATTTTCTAAAAGTAGAGTTATCAATCAAGACTCCCAGTGGGATTATCCAAGCATCATCAGTGGTTAAAAACTCTAGTATTTACTTCGGTGAGAACAATCTTATCGCAAATCTATTAGTCATTCCCATGATGAAATTTGACATTATACTAGGGATGGACTGGCTCTCAAAGTATAATTCTATGATAAAATGTAGAATAAAGGAAATATCAGTAGTCTTGAATGGTAAGCCAATAGTTATCTTCCAAGGAGAGATATCTCAACCTGATCTTTGTCTAGAAGAACCCCATATATCCTTCTTTTTAGAGTTGATCAGTGAAGAAGAAGAAGGAGATGAGAGTTTAAGGATAGAAAGTGTCCTCATCGTCCAGGAATATGTTGATGTATTTCTTGAGGAGTTTCCTGGACCTCCCCCAAAAAGAGAGGTATATTTGTCCATTGAACTCGTACCTTGATCTCATCCAATAAAAAAGACCCCCTATAGGATGGAAAATGTGGAGTGAGAGGAATTAAAGAAAAAACTACAAGATCTTTTAGATAAATGGTTTATCCGACTAAGTGTGACTCCTTGGGGATAACTAGTTCTCTTATTGAAGAAGAAGGATAGATTGATGTGCCTATACCTTGATTATAGAGAAATGAATGGGATCATAATGGAGAACATATACACTCTTCCAAGAATTGATGAAATATTTGACCAACATCATAGGGCACAATTATTCGATAATATTGATATTCGATTTGGTTATCTTCAATTGAGGGTGAATAAAGAAGATATTCCAAAAAATGCCTTCCGATCAAGATATAGGCATTATGAGTTTGTTGATATTCCCTTCAGACTAACTATTTCACCTGCTATTTTTATTGATTTTATGAATAGAGTGTTTAAGGACTACCTTGATAACTTTGTGGTAGATTTTATTGATGATATTATTATATATTCCAAAAGTCACGAGGAGCATGAGGATCCTCTAAGGGCTATTTTTCAAACTTTTCAGAAGGAGAGGAATTTTTGAATGTTTAGTAAACGTGAATTTTGGTTACAACAAGTCGCTTTCATGGGGCACATTGTTACCAATGAAGGAATCACAATTGACCCTGCAAAGACAAAATTCATAGAGGAGTGGCATCAACCTACAACAATAACTGAGATTCAAAGTATCCTTAGATTAGCAGGATATTATAGGAGGTTTGTGAAAAATTTTCATGACTTTCTAATCCATTATCCAAGGTAACTCTAAAAAGGGTCAAGTTCATCTAGAAAATGGAATGTGAGGAACGTTTCGAAGAGATGAAGAAGATATTGGTTACTTCACCTGTGTTAACTTTTCCTTAAAGTAGAGAATGATTCATTTTTTTTAGCAATGCATCTCTAATAGGGCTTGGGTGAATCCGCATGAAAAATGACAAAGTTGTTGCTTATGAATCTCAAAAGTTGAAGACTCATAAGTAGAACTATCCTATGCATGATCTGGAGCTGGCAGTGGTCAATTTTTCTTTGAAGATATGGAGGAACTATATTTATGGGGAGAAATGTGATATATATATATAGACCATAAATGTTTGAAGTATATTTTCAAACAAAAGGAATTGAACATGAGACAAAGGAAATGGTTGGAACTTGTTAAAGACTATGATTATTTAATTCATTATCATCTTGGAAGAGAAAACAAAGTTGATGATGCATTACTCAGGAAAGACCATGTTGTTCTATCCATGATGATGATTCAAAATGATCCTTTGACAAATGACCTAGTAAAGATGGTCATGGGAATTATAAAGGATGGGACATCTTCAACCCTAATCCAAATGATTTCTCAACCGTCATTACTAGAAAAGATTAAGAAATCTTAGAAAAAAGATACTTTGTTACAGAAGAAGTTTAGGGCTGTAAAGGATGCGGAGTTTCAGGAGATCAATATTGATAAATAAGGTGTACTGAAATTTCATACAAGACTATGTGTTCTATATATTCCGGAAATAAAGAAGGTGTTGATGGATGATGCTCATAGCTCTACAATCTCTATACATCATAGAAGAACAAAAATGTATAGGGACCTTTGTGATCATTATTGGTGGGATAATATGAAAAGGGAGATTGCTGAAAAAACATCAAGGTGCCTAGTATGTTAGCAAGTGAGGGCAGAACAACAACTTCCTAAAGGGGTATTGCAACCAATACCCTTACCAGCATGGAAGTGGGATAATATCACGATGGGTTTCATCCCGAGTCTCCCAAGAACTTCCAAAGGAGTAAAACTGATATGGGTTATTGTGGACCATCTCACTAAGAATGCCCATTTTTTCTCCATTTGGGAAGATTTATCTCTTGATCAATATGCTAGGATTTATCTGAAGGAAGTGGTAAGGCTTCCTGGAGTTCCACTTTCTATCGTATCTAATCGTGATCAAAGGATCACATCAATATTCTAGAGACATATTCAACATGCTCTGAGCACTGAATTGAATTTTATTATGACCTATCACCCCCAAACTGATGTCCAATATGAAAGGACTATTAAAACACTCGAAGACATGCTAAGAACATGCTGAATATAATTTAAATGCAGATGGGATCAACATCTCCCTTTATTTGAATTCTCTTACAACAACAACTTCCACTCGAGCATTCAAATGGTACCCAATGAAGCTCTATATGGGAAGCGATTTAGAACTCATACTTACGGGGATGAATTTGGTAAAATAAAGATTATTGGGCCTTATCGTGTTCAAGAGATGACAGAAAAAGTCCATTCCATCGAACAACGCATTACGTCTACTCAGAGCTAGAAAAAGTTCTATGTCGACAACCATCTAAGGTACTTGTAGTTTTTTGTCAGTGGCAAGGTCTTTCTTCTAATTTCACCTTGGAAGAGAGTGATGAGGTTTGGTAAGAAAGGGAAGCTCAACCATTGGTACATTGGCTCCTATGAAATCCTTGATCGCATGGGAGCAGGGGACTATCACATTGTACTTCCTCCAAATCTAGAACAATTTCATGATATCTTCCACGTATCCCTCTTGAGGAAGTACAAACCTCACCCTTCACATGTACTAATCCTAGAGGTGGTACAACTAGAACATGAAATCTCTTATGAGGAGCAACCGGAGGAGATCATGGATTATAGAGACAAGGTTCTATGCGACAAGACTACCCACCTTGTTAAGGTGTTGTGGAGGAACCATAAATTTGAAGAAGCCATGTGGGAACCAGAGGAGTCTATGAAGCAGAATTACCCAAACCTTTTCTTTTCTGACTCAGGGACAAAATTTCTTAAGGGGAGAAGAATGTAACACCACAATATTTTGAATAATTTTTTCTTTCTAATTTTTTGTGGTATTTTAAATTATACTCAACAAAACTATATCCTTTAATTAAATAAGTGAGTATAATTAAATGAGACTATTGGGTTTCGACTGTTATATGACCGTTGGAAACTAAACTCTTAAAATTACAATTATTGTTTATAAATACAAGTGATCATGGTAAATTAATATAGAGAGAATAGTTGATGGCCTCCTCTAGTAGAATCGGGCCTTTCGAAGCCCGTCTGACGAAAAATGTGAAGGAGGTAGCACCACCGGCTTTTTTCTAGACATAACCCAAGCCAAACATCATCATATGAAGCTGGAATGGAATCACCTTCAGGAGAATTTCAAGCTAATAGAAATCACCACTTGAGAAATGTTGGCAGAGCCGCCCCAAGATTCTATCACCATAGGACAAATTACACTTAGGTCATATGCTGGTGTTATAAGGGGTTATGTAAGGAGACCATAACTACTTAATGCAATCCTTTGTTATAAATAATTTTTTTATTTCTTCTTATGGTGATTTTTGTGAATTTTCAAATGTCCGGATAAATATAGTTTGTATATTATTGATGAATTTTGAAAAAAGGGATGTTTTAAAATATTTATGTAAACCTTAAATAATTAATAATGTGTAATGATTTTCAAAAAATAGTCTTATACAGTTGTGTTCGGTACGAAATTTTGAGTCTAATAAAATCAACTTAATTTTTGGTGAATAGTAATTTATGAATAGTGATTTTGCACTTATGACTAGTAATGTGACCAAATGGATTAAGTAACCTTACTTAAGAAAGTATTAATATAATTTACATACCTTTATTTAGTAATGTGATTAAATAAAATACGTAAATAACTATTTCAGAAATTATTGGTTAAGTATTAGTTTTTTCGAGTGAATAGTGTTGTTTATTTAAAAATTAAAATATAAATATTTAGAAAATTATTATTTTTAAAATGGAGTTAAAATTTTAATTCAGAGAATTGATATTAGGTTCAGGTGATTTTTGGAGATTTTTCTAAAAAAGTAGAATTTTTGATGAATAGTGAAAATACAGTTTTCAGTTTTGGGTGTTTAATGACATCATTAAGGATATAATAATTATGAAATAATTCTGGTCAACATATAAATATTAAGATAAGGTATTAGGTGTCACAAGTGGCCAATAATGTGGGAAAATACCATGGGAAAGCCCATGGTTTTTCCAATACCACCGATAAGGTGTCCCTTAGAAATTAATAATTTTTCCGTCACTTTCCCTATAAATACCAAGAATTTCCCTCATCCATTTCATTCCAAAATACTCTTCAATGAAGTTATGGTCTCCTTACCTCCAACGGAGGCATCCAAAGGATCCCTTGAGACTCCCATAGTCATGACCATCATGCTTTCAAAGTTACTCTTCAAGGTAAGGGAATCTTTCACCCTCCTCATTTATGTCATGAGTTCCTTTATGTTGTGTCTTTTAGTTTCCATCTTTTTATGTTGAGGGTATGGTATTATATATCCTAATTACCATAATTGTATGTATAATTGTTTAGAGACCCTTTCCACTCTCATCAATTTGTTTTCTGAATTTGTATGTGATGTTGTTTGGCTGCCAAATTTTTTCTAAAAGAAATCACGCTTTCTCATTCCTTTCAAGTTTTCTTTTCATGTGGTGTGTCATTGAAATGTCCACAACATGATCTTATTTCTTTTTATTTTATCCATATACTAAAAAATGATCCATTTATGTATGGGAGACCCGTGTCCCTAATCTTTTTATCATTTTATAAAACCATGTTATATAGCTGTTATGCTACAGAAATTTTATCTCAAAATTTCTCTCTCTTTCTCTCGTGAAATTATCTTGTTTCAAATATGTGAATACCCATACCTATTTTGTTTTTATGGGTGTTTATAGTTCAAAAAAATGATATATTTGAATTTTTAATTGACATACATGTAACCCTTACTCACTTTCCATGGGTTATAAATGATAAAATGATCATATTTTTAAGTACTTTTAAAATGTCACGATTTTGAATGAAACCCAATTCTTTTTATTATTCTTGGGTTATTTATGAAATGTTTGATTATGATATATGTTTCTCAACTGAAAGTAAATACATATTAATGGTGCTCCCTGATAGCTCTCAAATGCATTGGATAATGAATTAATATCTAGAGATGACATGTTTCATGATACCTTGGTGAATAACCTTGGTAAATTTGTATGACACCTTGGGGATAGACCTTGGTGATATGTCAATGAATGTCTAAATGAAATACTATAGCCACATATTCACGTTATGTTTCAGGTTATTTTCATTATGATATTCCTATAATTCTATTGCTCATGTGTTTATGTTACTATCCAAGTTCTTATTGACATCACAAGTGCATTGATTCCATTGTTCACACTTATTGGGCCTTCTGATCACCCTTTACTTTGATGTATGTCTATAGCACATGAGACACAGTAATTGTACATAGGATGAACATATGATAAATCCTTACAAGTTGATTATAATAATTTTTTATGTTCTTTTCAAGTTTTATGTCCATAATTTCCAAGACACTAGACTTTAAAGATCCTAGGTTTGTAAAATGTAATGAGAAGTTATGTAATAAGAAAGGCGGGATGCCATAGTAAATGTGGAGAACATGGGAGTTATCCTATTCATTTCACTCCCCTAAATGTTAAAGCCTAAACCATTAAAGGAACTATATTGAAATAAAATGGTTGAAATATTTTTTAGGATTGTAGAATTATACTATTGAAGTATTTATAACAATGGTATTTTTCTTTTAATAATCATGATGCATTTAAGGATTATGTTAAACTTGAGAATCATTTATATATAAATTAAATGATGAGTTATTAGTACCATCATTGAAAAATGAGTTTATGATTTATCATATTTTCAAATTATTAAACACCTCTATTTTGGTTTTTTATGATGAGAGGATACCAAGATTGAGGAATGTTTTGGAGAAATATATGGTTAATATATGTTTTAGTGGAAACATTATTTGAGGAATAAGGAAATTAAATTATATACACATAATATTAATGGCATCGATAACCTATATGGTTTATATCATCATTAAATACATTTTAACAATACTCAAATAATATTATTAGAGTTTATAAAAAAAATTATTGAAAACCTTAATAAAGTGGTTATTTAATAATTAATTTTATTTTAAGGTTGTCCATCATATTTTTGGGGAACATTATCAGAATAATATTAATATATTTCATAAAAAAGGAAACACATTTTCTATGTGACAACCCATCATGTATGGAAATTCTATAGGGCTAAAACCCAATATCGAAGAGAGATAAAGGCATAAGCATCTACCACTAGCCTACATTATGTCCTGGTTAATATGTAATTTCTTTTGGTTAAATGATTTATATAATAAATATTAATGATGAGCTAGTGATTTTAATTTTCTGTAACATATGCAAAAAAATTTGGTTTTGGAAAATAGTTTGTGAAAAATTAAAATAATTATCATTATATTATGCATATTATGATTTCATAGAACAAAAATTTTGTGCTTCATGAATAAAAAATTCATTTATAGATATTCATTTCAAAGAGTAAGTGAGGAATTGGATATTTATAAAGTCACAACAAAAGGATGAAATTGTTATTATGGAAGAGAATAATATAAATAAATTATTTTTTCCTAGGATGATGGTGATAATTGAGAGTTTATCTTTATACTCTCAAGGAATCTAGGGTTGGATTTCATGATGATTTTTATTTCAAATGTGATATCAATTTTTCTGGAGGATTATGTTGATCCATAGAAGGATCAATAATATGGATCTAGTTCATATAGTGATTGATTGTGCTCTGGAGAGGGAAATCATGGCCTGATGTCAGTTCTAGATCCAGATTATATAAAGCAGGTGGGTAATGGATTAGTTTCATGTGATTTACGACTGCGCTCTTCAGAGGAGGCATGAGGCATAAAGAAGGATCACCCATCGACATATGTTTTTATCAATACTCTCATGTATGGTACCATTGATCCTATAATGGAGGTGGATATTGATCCTATTTTTTGTGGCATGCATTCTCATTTTTCGGATGGGGATCATGGGGATCTGTATGTGGATTTATGATTTTATACCATAAAGGATGTGAATATTTCTAATCTTAAAATCTATAAATTATTTTCGGGTTCTTGTTCTATTTTGGAATCGTATAAGAGGATTTATCGAAATGGTTCTTTTCATTTTTTGAATCTAACACTAATATTTTTTAGGAGCAGACATATGCATGAAATAACTTTATTATAATTCGCTCAACTGCACAGGTGAGGGTGATCCTTGGAAGCTTGAGGATTTAAGAAATTGGTTGTTGTAGGATTGGATAATTGATGGTTAGAAAATTGTTTTGATTGGATTAGTTTTTATCATATTAATTTTAACTCCCATAACCATAAGTTACAGGAAAAGAGCTATGGTTAATTTAATATAAATCCAGGGGTCCTTATATATTTAGATTAGGACCCTTGGGATGATCCTCATCAGGCCAAGAATTTTATTTTTCAGTCATGGATTCTGGTGATAGGGATTAAATGGTTCTGGCTTCCAAATATTATCTAGGATTTTCCTTGGATGTTGGAACTACAATAAAATATTATATGGAAACTAAGATGGATATGTATGGATGTTATTCCAGAGTATTTCTTGAGTTTGATCTAAATTAAACCTAATTTGAAACAATGTACTTAATTACTAGTGAATTTATATTTGATTGTGACATTGAAGTTGAGCATGTCCCTGAGTTCTATTCTAATTGATGATGTATTGGACATGTTAGAGAAATATTTCATAGAGGTTTGAGGTGAAATAATTGTAACATGTATGTGAATCATGTTGAAAATTTCAAGAGTAAACTACCATCCTTGATATAGTAAATCTTGTATATGTGAGGAGGAATTTATCAATGAAGGATGGATTGGGGGGTGGCTCCCCTTCAAAAAATAGGATATATAGTCCTGTGAAGGGGAATGGGAGCACTGGCCCTTCAGTATCTGGTGTGCTTTGGAATTCAACTTCTTATGATGCTATGGTTTCTAACACTAACACTAGTAGTAATATGATTTATCCATATTCATATTTACTCCCCTTGGTGTAGGGGAAGGATTCTGGAGGCTCATGCATTGTTTCTAGTGATGAAGGTGTCATAAAGGAGGATCTAGTGATTTCAGATCGACCTCTATATTTAGGAATGATGGTTGATAAAGCGGTGGAAAAACATGTGTCCAGATGTAAGAATGATGTGGATGATGATGGAAATCAAATGGTCCTATCTATGATGTCCAATTTTTTCAATAGATTTGAGAAATCCACTCAGGGGAACAATGTTCATATATGTGTGGTGATGGATGTCCCTATTGATAGTGCTAATGAGGATGATAGCAAGAATTTTTCTCTTGTGCGGGCAGGCATGAAGGCTAATAGTAGTTTTATTCTTCTTGATCTTATATTATCTCATACTATTGATGATCATAATGATTTTTTATTATTGAAACGTCTAGCAATTGTTGGGCATAGATCATCTATTGTTAAGGGTTGTAGAAATGGTGTTATTAGTCCAAAAAGTGAAGTCATGAAGATGAGCGCGAGTGATAATGTGGATTGTTATAATCTATCTCAATTTTCAAACCTTATTAAATCAACTAATGAAGATTTTGGAATATAATTTCTCATTTAATGTAATGTTTCTAGAAAAGTTTTTTATGGATCCTCTTTTGGATTTTCAGGGAAATTGATACCATCAGGGCCTAGCAGATGAATATAGAAAATGGACTATCTTACAGCTTGAATTTACATTCAACAAGATGGAACCTGGTGTTTTTTTAGTACAATGGTTATTTGATAGTCTCAAAATTGTTATTTAAGAACATCAAATATAGCTTTCATCATAATCTGAAACTTGATTTTATGATCTTTAATGAAAATAGATGATCAACATTATTCAAAAGGACTCATTTGATTTATCATTGAGTGATTATTTGGTTCCTCCCCAGTGATCCAAGTAATGTTAGAAAGGGAAACACCCAAGGAATAGAGGTTGGTATCCCAGGAAGAAGGTATCTCAAGGGAGTGGCAAGAGTTTAACTCTTGTGAACTTTGTTTGTTGTTTTTTCCATGATTTCATGTCTCAATTTCTTTTCATTGTTGTAATTTAAATTTTTTTATATAATAATGTTTATGTGATGAGGTCGTCTTGCTGACTGAAACTCAGAACTCTTTGAGTAAAATTATATTTCCTTATATTTTGACATAATGAAATAATTCCTCAACACAATTAAAAAATGATCTAAATGTAAAATGTAATCCTATTTCCATAATTTATAATGATTGAAATTTCTTTTTCCCACCGATTTGATTTATGGTTTTGATGTTCTTAACCTCATATTGATGATTCATTTTTTTGAACAATGAAATCAATCACTCTCTATAATAATTTAGGATTTTCTTCCATGTCCATATCTTCACTTCCCAAACATTTTTTCCTATTTAGAAACCTTGTTATGTTTTCATTCATATGACGTTTGAACTTCCAATTATCTTTTATTAATAGGATGATTTATTAGCTATTATAATGATGTGTTTTCCAACTAAAATAATTTTCAAATATTAGTCCGTTGATTATGAAGTTAAAATTTAAATTGTGGGTACATATTTTATTTATGGTGGGGAGAATGCAACATCTCCAAATTCTAAAATAAGAATATTGTATTCAATATCTTATTGAAAAAAATAAAATAAAACAACTTGAAAAATTATGATATATTTATTTTTAAATAAATTCAATCTATTATATAGATTTAATTACAAGAAAAATAGATTTTATATTATTTTACTTGCAACACTAATTTTGTCTTTCATTGTAAACAACACGTGGTTTAACTTGTATTTCACACTACATCGAGTTTAATTGAAACACAGAATGTTATTAAAATATTACTATATAATATGATAGTTATGAACTAGCCTCTAAATTGGTTGGTTTAAATAGTAATAAATAATTATAAAAAATATAGTTATCTATTAAATATAAATAAAATAACACCAATTTAAATGAAAAAGGAATGTTTTTTGGAAAAACTATATTTTTTTAAACGATAGACTAGTCGCGCTTTGCCCACATAATTTAAAAATATTTTTTACAAAATTTAGAAACATTATTTTAAAAAATAAACTTCATTTTTTAAAAAATAATATTAAAAATATCTTATGAATAATTTTTTGTATTTTTATAAAATATTTCTATTTCTGATGAATAGTGAAAAATGATGAGTTTTAATTGAAACATGTATTTTATTTTAAATATTTTTAATGGTAAATTATATTTTTAATTGGTTCTAAAGAAAAATTAGTTAAATTATATATAAAATTTTAAAATTTTGGTCATTATAATCATATTGATTTTTAATTTAGATATAAAAACATTGTAAACTTATGAACATTTTCTTAAAAAATTCGGTTTTCTCGTCACATCTAAAGGATTAATTGTAGAATAATTTATTCCTATGTCGTGAATATAATTTGGAAAAATGGATTCCATACATAGAATTGTCATAGTTTATAATTTCTTATAAGCTCAAGTTAATTTTTTCTAACAAAATGAGTAGATAATGTAGTAGAAACTAATTACTAAATTTCAGGTTAACATGGGTTTATCGGTGGTTTAAGATAAACTATAAGTGTACAAATTGACTAGAGACAAATATGAAAAATGTTTTATAGAAATATTTATCACATTAAGAATATAATTTTGGATAATAACCCATTTGGGACACTTGTGGCATTCGAAAAACAAGGGAGCACAAAATTCTTTTCAAAAAATACTTAGTCTTTCCTATCCCCATAATATAAATTGCCACCCCTCTCATATCTTATTTACGCAATAAAAAATATTTTTTTGGGAAATACCCAAAAAAATAAATTTAAAACTTACCTCCCTCATACTAGAATAATTAATTTTGGCATAAATTCTATCTATTAAGGATTTAGTGCAAACTAAATAATATTACCTAAAGAAGAGGTAATGTTCTTCAATGAGAGAGTTTATTTTATTTATTTCTCAACCTAATTTTTTTTGTTAAAAAAACTATATAATAAAAACATTATATTCAATATAAAGGTAAATTTTTATAATAATATCATGTAATGAAACCATCTATACTTCCATAAAATACATTATGAAAACATCATTCGTGTGTATGAAAGACTTTAGCGTCATAAACTGCTGTCATTTGTCCTTTAATTACCACATTTCATGATTTCCTATGATGTTGGATATAATGTGTATATATATATATGATAATTATAACATATATATACCAATTTGTTCATTATTTCATATATATCATTTTATTTTCCTTTCTGTAGGTGACACGATAATGTCGCTCGTGTGTACGTCAGAATACAACCACCTGAAGTAATGTGATTTATATTTCACCAATGATTTACATGGAATATAATAAGGTTAATGTTAATAATTATTTTTTATATGAATAAAAAATTATTATATTCATGTAATTTTTATCATTATGTAAATATAATATATATTACTTTCTTTCATACCTTTTTCACTCACATAAATATGACAACATCATTCGTGTACGTGTGGATTATAGCCTTCACAAAGCGACGTGAGTACCTATTCATCACCACATCAATTGGATGATATTTATAGGTATATAATTTTTTACATATGATATTAGTATCATTCTATAAAGAAAATATATTACTCACTTTCTTTCTATAATGATTTTCGAAAAATGGAAGCTATGCTCATGTGTACATATGTACTACCATCTTTATGATGACAAAATACTTCATTTTTCCTAGAAATGATTAATGATTAGATTTAAAATTTAATATGGATTAACAACATGATAATTATATTGTGATTATTATTATTATATATATTATGTTACTTTATAATATGTGAAATAATAGGATCTTTATTGACAAACATCTATAAGAAAATAAGGAAATTAACACTTGATACTAGGAAAATAATGAAATATTATTAATGAAGGGTATATCAGATGTTATAAAAGGACCAAAAATTATATTATAAATTGAAATATATTCTTGGTGCAAGTTAATAACATTTTTAAAACCACAATAATGATGGTTAAAGACATTCAATCAAAAGGAAGCGTGGGGTAATGGATTTTATTACTCAATTTCCATTTATTGGGTGAAACCTATACTCTAATGACTATTTCATTCTATGATTATATGTATAATGAATTTTTATTAAAATATGTTTTATTTTCGTTTGATTTATGTTGATTTATAGTTAAAAACAAAATCTATTCATTTATTAATTCTAAATTCAATGTTATGATCATTTTAAATGTTTATTTTACAATATCATTATAATCAAGATTGTTTACTCTTGAATTTTAGTTGATGGAAATAATTTAACCATTTACTAATACACCAATTTAATTTTATTATCCTTTAGTTTTTAATGAATGATTCAAGTAATAGTAAATTTTTTACACCCTTGGTAATTAAATTATTTGTAAATATGTTTTGATGAAAAAATTACTTCATATCTCTCTTTGATGAAAAATCTATTTTCTTCCAAAACCATTTTAATAAAAATATTTAAAAAAGATATTTTTAACAATTTAGAAATTATTTATTAAATAAATTTTCACCCATTTTAAACCTGTAATTTTGTTTCCATGAAATGTTATTTCATTTTCCAAATAATTCTTCATTGGAATTTATTGAAAATATAAAAGGAATATTCATATCATTTTCCAATGAATTAACTTTCCAAAACTTTTTATAGTGAAAAGGTAATGTCATTTTTACATGTAAAACTTTTATAGAAATACCCACCATCATGAAAGTCATTTATTTTAATATTCCTTTTCATATTTATGAGGATATTTGTAAATAAATATTTTAAATGAAAAGTATATTTTTATAAAGAATATTTTTCAATATATTTTTATGGTATTTATAATCAATGAAAACTATCATTTATTATTACTCTAATGGGTACATATCTATATAGTTATTATTATTTATTTGGATGATTTATGATTACTTTGACCAAGGGTAGTGTTGAAATTCACCTCATTGTTTCATTTTTATTCATTAGCTTCCCCTTGAAAAACTCACTTTAATATGAATAGTAAAAATTATATTTTCTTTAGACACCAATATTATTTATCATGGATATGATTATTTTTTAAACCGTATATCAATTTTCACACATGGTGATTTACATTGAAATTTATTTCATTGGTTGGTTAAATATTGGAAAATTTGTATCATTTAATCGATACGAATATTTGACTCTAATGAATTTCGATTCATGAATTAAATGAATTATTCAATATATAAGGAATGCATTGGTCCTATAGTGATAGGTGGGGAATAAAATTATATAGCCCCTCGATACATCGATAGGTATCATGAGAAAATCCAATTAATCTAGCATTAGACAATTTTTTCCCTATTATTTAAACTATCATCTGAAAGGACTTTCTGGTAAATGTATCATCTGGTTGAGTGTTGGTTTCCAATAATTACGCATAATTGTCATTAAGGGTTCTATTATTATTCAAGAGATTTTTACTATGATATTATATGTGGATAAATTTCATTTAATGTTTATGGATAAAATTTTATGTGTTCTAAGTTATTTACCTTTCTAGATTGATTAATCTTTATCCAGTTATATAAATGGATTGTTTTCTCAATTATTCACCTTTATATGTTGATTATACATATTGATTCATGATAAATTCCATTATACATAATGATTACTAAGGATTTGATCTTAACCGTTATTTTCCATCCTTTCCCTATGAATCCAATAAGTGTACTATGATATATATGAAATGATAAGTTGGAGGGAATAATAATATTATAAAAAAAATATTTTCGAATTCATGTTTCAAAATGTAATTGTTGACTAAAGTATGTATCTAGTTTACCAAGACTAATAAAATATTTGGTCCTTCGGTATGTGGCTCCTTATATATTATGTCAATGTATCAAATAAAACACTAGTTCTATGATACTTGGGTTAGGGTTTCTACACAATTCTTAATAATTGGAATATAAATCCATAAAAACAAAATATGATCATATCATGAATTAATATCTTACTGAAATTTATTTCAATCAACATTTAACAAATAAATGGTATTAAAACACTGAAAAAACTACACAAACATGAGATTGGATTGACCTTTGAGGAAAAATTGTTTCGTGTTATTATCATTAGTGAGATCCAAGAGCTCTATTAGAACACTGATTTCCAAAGCACGATCTATTGACATTTGTCCACGAGCTCCCTTTAACAGATCATCCCTCAATACCTAGGGATATAAAGCTGAACCTATAGATTTTCCATAAGTATAATTTTACAAGAGAGAATTAGTTTTATATTAATTAATTAATAATAAATAAATATATATTAAATTATTAATCCACCCACTATGGTGCTGAAGAAAAAAACCCGATGAATGAAAAGTTTATATCATGCATATGGTATAATATACACTCATTATTTAATAGTAGTCTTAAATCTTCATTTCAAGACCCCATTTTAGAGTTATACCATTATTTCAAAAAACATGCATGCAAAATATAATATTTTTATTATATCAATATCGATCCTCTATAGGCCCCAATAATTTTACTCTAACTAAAACACTAGAATCAAACATATTATATAAAATATTCCAGATAATTACAAAAAAAGAGTAGCTAAAAAATTATTTCAGAAAAACTAATCTTCCCACAATAAATTGAACCAACCCTTCAATTTTTAGTTATTTAATGTAGTTGAAATAAATGAAACATGGTGAATAACATTAAAGATTTTTTTTGTGGTTTAATGATATAATTATATACCATCATCCACTCCACAAAAACCCAATACATGCTTGGTGATTTTATAATACATCCCTTTTCAAGGGATATCCTATCTGAATTCAAGTAGTTGTCACTTAGTAAAAAAATTTATTTGGATTTTAGAAAATTTTATTAAGGACATCAGAAATGACTAGAAATAGTTGAAACATAATCCATACCCAATTACAAGTATATAATTCCTTAACATAGAAGAGTACATAATATTTACACTTATGCTGTAATGGATGAGATTTCGAATGTGAACAACTTCTATGTAAAATTATTACTTGAACAACTGATAGTAGATGGGTCTCCCACTATTAAATAAATATTCAAGATGTATATGTTCAAAAAAGACACTTAAATCATATTTATCTTCAATGAACAAAGAAAAAGTAGTAATAATTCTTCAATATTTCTCAATAATTCTTCCTTTTTAAACATATTTTCCTCCTTATAATTATGAAATATGATATAGAGACAATAATGAGTGTATAAGATTATATATTTCATCATTTTTTTGTTTTTTATATATTGAAACACTTAAAGATCCAATCAATAAAATACAAAGAAAATGTAGAAATAATATAACTTTTATAATTCTTAATTATTTCAATATTTCAAAATGATGTAGTAAAATATATCCCTATTTTAAGAATAGTAACTATTTTTCTTCATTTTAAAAAATAGCGAATAAAAATGCAAATTTTAAATAATTATTTATATCTATGAATCTTACATATACTGAAACAAAAATACCAACCTTGGTAAGCCAAATATTTTAATTTTGATTAAGAGATGATGTTTCCTATAATCTCATTATTTCACACTGTAAAATATTAATTATAAGATATGATACTCAATTATTCATTCCATTGTGTCCCATAATTCATCCTCCATTGAAAATTTATATCCTCCAATATCTATATTTCATAATGAATAATATATTTTCCTACATACTTAATTTTCCAACCATTCATACCATAAATATGATATTCTAGAAACATATTCAATGATCTATACCATCAGCTATGAATTTATTCAATTATACCCCAGACCCTTTGTAACTACTTGTAATAGATTTTAAAAAATATAAAATTGATAAACCATCATAAATTATCTATATTGGGTAGTATCATATATAAATATTTTTTTAAAAAATAGTAACATATGTTAAGAGTTGTAATGAGGCTATTCTAAAATATGATGAATAATCAGAGATTCAATTATACATTTTTCAAAATTTCTGAAGATCAAATACCTATAGCCTAAAATGGTAAAATGATATTGATTATTAAACTTGAAATATATGTTTCATGTCATGGTATATCTTTCCTAATTTATTCTTGATTCTTTAAGTACTTTCTATATGTATATTGAAATTCTCATGAACTATTAATATCACATTGTTCTTCATGTAAGGCATTACTAGTCTTCATTATGTAGTATGTATGAGGTTTCTTTGATTATACATGATTGAAATATCCCATAATTCATATATTAAGGGGTTTTCCTCATTATGTTTTTTGTTTCAAGATTTTGTGACATTCAACGTTACATCTATTCTCGATAACATAATCCTAAATAAGTTTTATCTCGATCAAGATTCTATTTATATTTCTACATGATGTGGATTTCATTTCATGGGTTAGTTTTATAGAAAATATTATGTTCCTTTATGTGACTCCCACAAACTGTAATTGTTATTTCATATATTTTTAATATTTATCTTATATGTTTTGTAAGATTATAAAATTAAATATGCAAGTGTATCGTTCCATAGGTTCAGAAAATATTTTTTTCAAGCCCCCAAAATTTATGAGTTACTTCCACTAAGTGTAACATTAATGATCTATAACATCACTGTCATTTATTATTAGAATAAGTTTAATTTCTTCTTAGAAAAAGATTATTTCATTTTGGGAAAATCATTTTCCAATCATAACTTCTCAAAACATCAGGGAACTATACGTTCCAAATTTATGAATTAAAACAAATCATTTCTTTGACATTATTTGTTATGTAATATTTATGATATTAAATAATATCGAAACATCTAATCATCATATGAAATATAAATATCCAAACTCTAATTTGTGTAAGTTTCACTTCTTACAAATAATTCCATAATTCTTCCATCTTTAAGATATATATCTTACCTAAAATTTAATAAAAAATATATTTTCAAATTATTATAAGAATTTATAATATATTTCCTCAACATTTTATGTTATGTAATATCTATTCCTTCATTGAAATAAGTGACATATATATGCAAAAACCTTTTCATAATCAATAGTAAAATTTAAGACATTCTTTATAACTTCTCTAGTATATGTAAGATAATTGAAATAGAAAATTATCATAATGTTAATGCTAACTTTAGTGAAGTGTAATATATTTATACAATGCTTCCAATATGTAATATTATTTAATATAATTTAGTATATAATAAATGTTTTATACATATAAAAATTCTTCCAACATAAAATGTGAGAGTATATAGAACACATATAATTCATAGTCAGGGTTAAGTAATAAATAAAATAATGATAGAATTGACAGGCACAAATGAACATATTTTATATTTTTATAATTGAAAAACCTGATCATAAGACAAAAATAATCTCACCCTTTTAATAAGCAATATTTTTTAAGATATCGAATTTTATATAAAGTAATAATAAGTCAAATAATATTCCATTTTTAATAAATAGTTAATATAATCAGTTCATTAAAATAATAAATAGATAGTTATCCCACTTTTATAAATAATATTGAATAATAACATCATTTTTTCAATGACTAATCATTAATATAAAAAAATGGATCAAAAAAATTGAATTTTCCATTTAAAATAAATAGTTATGTAAATATTTAAAAAATAGTAAACAATCAGGCTTTATATACATAAATAAGAATAAAATGGTTCATCACTAAGAAAAAACTATATAAATAACATTATTTGTCAGTTTCAGAATTAATAATATGCTAATAAATATCTTAAATGAGATAAATAGTCATGTTAATCTAATATATAAAATATTTTTAGTATATTCTCAAACATTCTAAAATTATAAGTCTCCCTAAACCGATGAATTTCAAAATATATATGCCCTAAAAATATATAAAAAATAATAAAGTAATAAAATATCCCCATTAATACATTACTCCATATTAAAAGGTAAGAAAGTAAATCACATTTATCAATGAAAAACTAGAAAATATTAAATGATTTTAATATAAATTATAGTTTAACTCTTTCTAATAAAATAGTGGATGAACATGTGAGTAAGTAAAAAATAGTAAAACTATGATTAAATGAAAACGATCCTGTAACATACCACTAAATAAATCTATAAATTGTATGCATGATGGATATAATATTACATAATAATATAATTTTTTATTACATAAAATAATAGATGAATAAGTATAACATTTAAGATAATAAGCACATACACAAGCCACATTAAAAAAAGATATCACATGAAAATATTATGCCATTGATCATTAAAACAGTATCATATAATGTAAAAGGGAAAAGATGAATTTTTTATAAAATTATTCCCCCATGTGTAAAATAATTAGTTCTCTCCAATATTTATTATAATTAAAATTTAAGTGAAACAAATACTCCTTTTACAAAAGTGAACAAACCTTCAATGAAATCCACCATATAATACTTCATTGAAGATAACTAATTATTAATATAAAATGGTTCCAAATTTCATAATCCTTCTTGTAGTATCATTTCCATGAATTTAATAAATAATTGATAAAAAATATATGTTTAAATAATCTTATTCAATATAGACACACCAAAAAATTACCATTATAACTCTTGTGGTTCATTCGAATAGAATATCATATAATTCTACCATTTGGTAAACATAAAAATTTCGGTCATATAGCTTGAGGAATAAGAGATTTATTACTTTTAGAGTAAATTACATGCATTTATTTAGAAAAATATTTAGAAATATTTGCATTCATAAAAATTAAAAATTGTGGAACTTGAAAGAAGGAATCACTAGCATATTTTATAAAAATTTTACAATGAAATCATTTTACAATATAAATTACCTTTCTATTTTAACCATTAACAATTTGTTCGTATAAATCATAATATTTTATCCACAACTTTAATTTCCATATCTATGTTTATTTGTATTGTTATTACCATGGATTTTATTAAGATAATCTCTGCCTTTTATAAACACACTACAAACAAATTTCATTTAAATAAAATAATCTAATAAATAAGTAAATATAATATCATGAAAGGAATAACAAGATTTTTTTTTAAAATTCATCCAATAATTATCAAATGTATTTAGATAAATAAAATTAGTAAAAAAAGTTCAAAAATAAATGTTTATAAAAACTAAACATGTTCATTCATTAAATGATCTTACTTATCTATAATAACGAGACAATCCCCATTAATATCATCAAATGAATACTTTTTAGACATAGAATTATCTGAGAATGTTTATTTTAACTCATTATTATGTGTTATAATACATATATTTACATTTGTTTTGAATTCTCATCTCTAGTGTAAAAATTAGATTCATTACATGAATCTGTAGAAGCACCCCAACTAGGTTCCATAAGTTTCTTCCATTTAATTTTGTAAAATGATTATATTTGGAATGTATTTTTATATTTTATCTAAGGAAATTCATGTATGAAAAGGCCCATTTTCTATCTTTAACAACATATCATATTGTTTTCATTATCCATCCTTGGTTTTTATTTACTCCTATTATAATTTTTGTTTAGACCTTTATAAATTTCATTAATTTTATCACTGGAATCAAAACCACAATAATATTAATTTTATGAATCAGAATATGTTATACTTTATCACATCTATTGAAGTATAAATCTTAACTTCTATATTTTCATTCTTGATTATCATCAAATTCTTCTTGAATCTCATCTCAACACGTTATGAGTGTTCCAATAAGATCTTTCATTTTCATTTCATTAACATGTATGAATTACCTAAAACAATAATATATTCCACTCTATTTAGTAGTTTTAAATATAGGAAATTATATATTATGATATAAACCTAGACTAAAATTTCCTAATATAGTAATAAAATTCGCTATCGTAATAAATTTTCATTTAATTTCATTAATACTTTCTCCTTTAACCATCCCAAAAGTATCAAATTTAATATTTAAATTGTTTTACCATAATTTCATTATATTTTATGTTCCTTCATAGGAAATAGAAATATTCACCCAAAAATCATAGAAAGAAGAATAATAAGAAACTATTTTTATTTTATCTGGTCATAATGTATAGATTATAGCATTCATATCATTTCAATTTAAATTATAATCAGATTCTTAAGTAGTATTTAATATATCAGGTTCAATAATTTGATTTTTTTAGGGCTTAAAACATTAAAAAAACAATGAATCCAATATTCTTCAAATATATAACCATTTTTTATTTCCACCAACCATAATTTTCCTCCTAAAAATAAGGATGTCTCATCATCAACATATCTCATCTAGGAGAAACCATTACCTTATTTATTTTTCTTAAATAATCTATCTCTTAAATTATTCGGGGATTAAAAGTTAATTTTATTAAATAAGGTTATTATTAGTGTAGATATCTTCATATGTTTTTCCATGAATTAAATTTTATGTATCAGGATAGATAGTAGTAATCCTCAAAAAACATAAAAGACATAACAAATTTGATACCAAATATTTTCCATGTTAAGTAGTAAAAAATCTGTAACAACCCCACCCAACCAGTTATCTTGGGCCAATTCAGAAGTGCTACTGACCTTAGGTGACATCACCAAGATACCAAAGGCATTTAACAAATGAAAATGGATCATATAGATATAAGGATATGATCATCCATTTTTAATAAATATAACATATGAAAAAATATAATCAAACATTAAAACTGTATTATGCATGAGTGTAAACAATAAAAATCATACGAAATAATACAAGAACAAATACCAAAGTAGTAATGAAATATTAAAAAAAAATGAATGGAGAAATATGAAATATGAAATTTCATTGAAACACTAATTTGTAATAACCCTGTCACCCCTAAAAGAGATACTCCATGCTCTAAACACTATCCTATGAAAGTATCCTCATGATTATCTACTAGATAAATTCATGAAATTTCATTTAACTACGCTATGATTAATAATATATTCATATGCACTAATTTACATATATAGGGGTGAGTAATCATACCTAATATAATTCTCTCAATATACTTTAAAAATCATAAAAACATGTCAATAACAAGCTACCTAAATGATTAAAATATAATTTATGTCAAAGATTAGAAAAAATGGAAAATTTACTAATTAAACAATTTTTCTCAAATTTCGATATATACTTACCCAATTATCAAACATGACATACCCATTCCATAATCACACACACACATGCATTCCAGTTGGCAGTCCCATACACATGAGTGAAGAAAATGAACTCATGAAAACTATGTAGTATATGTTATCCTATCAAATAATTTCACAAAAATAAATTCATTAAACGAAAATTTTAATTAAACTCTATTCATATGTTAATCAGAATTCATGATTTTAAAAACAATATGTAAAAGGAATTTTTTTCAAAATCTATTCAAAATGGGTGATGAAAATGGGTGAATAAAACAAATAACCACATAATGAAACCACTAGATATACGCTCAAATCCTTTATCCTTCAATAGAACTAAAGTAGATCCCTTCCAAACACATCCTAGATCATAGATATATCAATAATTAATTATATATAATGTTTTTTGTGATAGGTGATGAGAAGATCTAATGAAAAGGAGATAAAATATAGAACTACCAATGATTTTGGATTTCCAACCCACTTAGATCCCTCAAAATCAATTTATGTATCAAAGGGAATTAAAAATAATTCCTAGAAGAAGAGAGGTGTTTGAAAGATAAATAGGAGAGGTAAAAAATGAGAGTTGGGGGGGGTGGGTGGGGGTTAAAACAAAGTAAAACTCTAATTTATAGGGAATTTAGTTCACATATAATGGTTACTCCGCGTTTTAACAAAAAATTATCAAACCATGTTAGTGATACTAGACAACACCTTGGTGGTTGTATAGTTTCTACGAATAGTTTGGAAAAATTGTGCACCAACTATGTTGTGCTACTATCCCAAAACCCCCATTTCACATGTTTAGTCGCATGATTTTTAAACACCATGCACCAACTATGTTGCTACCCAATTACAGAAAGAGTCCATTGCATGGTTTCTTGGGGAGGTTTTTTAGTTTCTTCTATCTATGATCAAATTTTTTACATCCAAGAACACTTCCAAACAAAATCCAAAACTAGATAGAAACTTCCAAAAATGAAACCCAAGTATTATTCAACTTCCTTAAAAAATCATAAGAGTGAAAAGTACCTAAAAATAAGTGTGTAAAATTATACCCTCAAATAGGATTTACATCTTAGGAAATATGATAATTTATAATTCTATAGAAAATTATAGGCCATTTATTCTACATAATGTCATCTCATTCCCATTTTTCCATAGATATAAAAATTATACCATAAAACTCGTAAAAAAATGGACTATTTTTTGTAGCAATTTTTTTGACTATCAATTCTCCATATTGGGAAATGTAGTAAAGTAGAATAATATGAAAACTCAACATGGTCCCATCCAATCACATGGCCATGATAAAGATGGAACATCTTCAATTTAGATACATAAAATAACTATGTATAGATTTGAATCATGTAAGTAAACCCAACCAATAACCCACATCACCAACACATTATGGTATTTAAAAATATCTAATTTAAAAATGTGAAAATTAAACTCTCTTATCCAAACATAAATTCTCTAGACTCAAAGAGACTCTTAAGAACTCATGATATCCTATATCAAATGATAACAAGTAACTATAAAAACCCAAATAGTATTTCTAAATAATACAAGCTATCTCTAACATTTTTATAGTCATTTGAGTTTTTATAGTCATCTCCTAATGAATAATAGTTACCAATAATGATGTTTCTTCATTATATACCCAAAAAAGTGGAGAATAACAAGGAGGTTTACACAACACTTCAAAATCATCCATATGTATCATAGCTAGAAAACTGTTTTTGTTGGTGAACTCTAATAATAGAATATGATCCTCCAATGAGACTCAAAAATAAATAAAATTTTTTAGATCATGAAATAAAATTTTAATACAATCTCTTCATATTTTCAATTTCTTTGAGTATGATAACTCATGGTCAGAGTAAACTAGATCTCAAGTTTTGTGGTAAAGAACACAAAATCCAAGTGGTTAAATAATGATCTAGAAGAGATATGATCAAAATTGCTATTCCTTTTAACATTATAACCTCATGAATATATAGTTTTTCTAATTCTTATTCTATATTGGATTTATGAAGAGTCAAGAAGTTCGAAAATTTTGTGATAAGATACACAATCTCTTATATTTAATCATGTTTCAAAACTAGCCTTGGTAGATGTGTGATGTAATCCATAACTATGCTTTCCATTTTATAGTTGGACATATGTAATGGTTATAATATAGTGGCTGGTTATTGATTCTTAACCACGACTTGATGACATGTACGACATCTCAAAATATATGCGTCCACTTTCCTCTTCATTCCATCCCACCAGAAATAGGTTTTCAATTCCCTCGACATATTTTTAATTATTGGATGAAAATTCCATTTGAAGTGGTGGAACATAGAGAGAATATGTTCTTGAAAATATTGTGGAATAAACATTTGGTCTTGAAAAAGCAAAACAGAGTTCCCATATTGTTTTTATCCATCAATTCCCTACCCACAATTATGTTTTGAAAGAATGTTAATGAAATAAGGATATGTTCTTTCAGCCTCATTGACTTGTTTAACCATGTTGGGAATAAAATTCACCAGATAAAAAAGTGAAACATCTTTATTTATAAGGTAATCCAAGTACATATCAGTAATCATATATATAAATTACCAGTAATGAGAAGATTTTCTGTCTAGCTGATTGTATGACATTTGGATTATGGTATGAGACGCAAAAATCCATTTTCAATGTTTATAATCTAAGTCAAATTTGAACATATAGATAAATTTCATCCATCATATTTGTCTCAGGTTTAAATCCATTTGTGAAAAGATTCATTTTAAACTTTAATGAACTGTAAACATAGTGACTTTCCCACTAAAGATGTAATGAAACCATTTTTTTAATTGATGAAGTGCTATAAAAAATTATAAATCATGGGTCATAAAATATTGTTCATGAATTTGAAACCATCATGATCTATAATCTAACACATGATTTCTTTACATTAGAATAAATATTTTTTAAGATTCAAATACATCATAGAAAATCACATAATCCTTCCCAAGTTACTGGAAAAAAACGAATTGGTTCATAAGTGAGACTTATTTTAATGACTAAGATGGATTTTTTAAAATAATGACTCTAGGGGAATAGAGTTCCCCCTCTCCTGAATGATATCAAATGTTCTACGATCCCTAATAAGTAAAAAATAATATAATTATTGTAACAAACAAATAAATAAAAGAAACATATATCAAAGACATTATTATTTTTTTCCAATATAAATAAAATTATATATTTGTTGGGACTAATGATCGACCATTTTTTGAAATGAAATAGCTAAGGAACAGAAGATATTTTAACCATAAGTAAAATTATGATAATTTTACATATAATTGGTACTCATGAAAATGTACAACACAATCTATAAATGATTTTTATGTACTTGTTAAGTTCATGAATACACTAGAATTTCATCCACAATTACCCCATTGAAAGAGTCCGAGTACTTCTTTAATACAAGATTTATCATTAAAAAGAATATTATTAGTGAATTTGAAATACCAAAGCGAACAACCAAATATTCATAATAACAATAATGATTCTTCAAGCTATATTTAGAATATATTATTTACCAACCATGATTTGGTGAAAAAAGAAGCATTTAAAATTTTAAGAGAAACATTGGGATCCCATTAACTGATCAAATAGGTCATGAATATGAGATATTTGATATATATTATCTATGATTACCTTATTTATCTTATAATAATTAAAATAGAATTATAACGAACCATATAACTTCATGAAAATAATCTGGATTAGCTCAAGGAAACATACTCAATATTACAAACCCTTTACTTTCCAAGTCATCCAATTTGATATACAACTAATTTAATTACATTGGTACAAATTAATATTATTTCATTGGAACACTAAATGTCCACATATTATGATAAATCAAAAATTCCATTTCCATTTTTTGTAGAAAACCATTTACTTTTTCCAAAAACACATTTGGATATCAATATGAAATGGTATGAAAATTCATAGTCCCAAATATTTAATTACCTCCTAAAGTGACTTACTTTCAGTGACAAGACATAGTTACAAAAATTTGTGCTGTTGGTTCTTCTTTTCCATACTTCACATCTTAATCTTTTTTAAATAAATGCATTATCCCATTAATATATGTAGTCTTTACTTATCTCACATAATAATAGAAATGGGCCAAAAAATTATCTAATCAATCAACTACTGTGATAAATTCAAATAAATCTATGTCAATAATACATATTTCCAAATCAAACTAGACAATATTGATTATTACCGAAAATATGCACCTTTATAACTGCCAAACACTTTTTGTCTAAGAGGTTTTTATATACTTGTCACATGTGGAATCATATTGATATAAAACCTGTAAAAACTAGTTTTTTATAATAATTAAAGACTATTTGTTTATTTTAATATGATTTTTTTTATAAAAATAATTATTAAATAATTTTGAAGTTATTTTTTTAACCTTACACATGGTATAGAGTCTACATATAAGTAAGTACCGTCTACCCTTACATAAGTTGGTTTTTAAGAGTAATGTAAGGGTAAATCCTTTTTTTCTTTTATTGTGTAATAGTATGAGTGTGTTTATTGAGTCTTCATAATTTTAATGTTTATTTTAAATAACTTATAAAAGAGTGTATTTTTATTTATAAAGATTGTGTAAAGTCAAGAGGGTGTTTCCCTTAATGGTGTAAGAATAAATTTACCACTATGTAAGGGTAAATATAATTTTTTATATTCATTATATGGGAAACCGATTTTTTTAATGGTTATGTTAGGGAAAACATTGATTTTGGAAGTTATGTAATGGTAAATGAAATTTACTTTATATGGAAAGTAGTTGAAACATGAAGGTACCCTCGACTCCCATCACATAAGGGTAGAATCCTTGTTTAATATGGTTAATGTGTAACCAATGTAAGGGAAGCCAGTGATTCCTTTGGGTAATATATTGGATACACAAGGCTCTATACATGTATAAATGTAACCCTTAGTAGTGTAAGTTTGCCCCAGCCACCACACAATGGTAAAAAGTTATTTCTAATGTATATATAAGGGTTATTCGATTATAAGTAAGTGTATGCTTGGGAATGTGGCATGTGTAAAGGTAAAGTTAAATGACAGGTAACTCATTTTAAAACATTTTAAATTCAAAAATTGTGAAAATTGATTACATCACCCACTTAAAAGATTCAACTCTTATTTTTAATGTTTCAAATTACCTGCACAAAATATTAAAGTGGAATAGAAAATTAATAGGTGTTATTTGTTATTTGATTTTAATAATGATAAGCCTTTAGTATTTTAATAGCCAAAACATTTCTACCAATTAATTTTAATATCCTCTATTGTGGTGTTTTGGGATTATAACTTATAGGTTATCAATATGAATCTTTTATATGTGGGTTTTCATTGTATACCATGTATAGAACTTATCTTCATTCTAAAGGTTTCTCTTTTATGTAGGTTGTGGACAATTTATTGGGTGTTTTGAGGTATGTGATTTCATAAGGAAATTATTACCTATTGAATCATTTGATGATTTTTTATTTTAATTTTTTTCTCGATATATGTACAAATATTGATTTGAGACACTGATAACTGATTTAAAAATTGTATGGTTTGTGTGATAAAAACTACCGAAAGTAGATTTTTTAAAAATAATTATTGTTTTATGAAAAGAATTATAGAATTGAAATTATTTTTTATGTAAGATTCCCATGAAACCAAATGCATGAAATATTTTAAGATTTTTATTAGGATGGTTTAAAATTAAAATAATCTGTCTTTTAAAAAATTGTCTAATCTTGACTATTAAAAAAAAGATATTATATCTTGATAAAATCCTTTTGATATTGGTTTTTTAAATGAAAAGCTTGCAATTGTGAAATAAAACCCATTATATAGGCTTTGGAAATATTGGATGGATTTTTAGAAAAACATTACATGAAATGAAAAGTTATTATATGAAATTATATGACATTGATAATTGATGAAAATGGATTAAAATAAATGATTATTAGGAAAGCTATGAACATGATAAGAACCGATGATTAGTTTTTGAAGTTGAAATGGAATTTTGAAACTTGAAATTGGAAATATGAATTATGAATAATGAATTAAATTGAAAATAAATATTTTAACATAATCTGTTGATTGATTAATGGAAATAATATCTGAGCATGAGAATTTTGTGGTTGATTTGGAAAAGAATTTTTGGAATTTCACCCCATAGAAAGGTATTGATAATGAAATCTCTAACTAAAACTAGTTTAAAATAATTTTTCCTTGATGGGGTTTTGACTAATTCTTTCTAAATTTCCTGATAATTTGGGATGTGTGTACCCTTTTAGACTTAATCAATTATCTGAGTACTATAAGGATTGTAGATCTTATAATTAACAAACCTCAGGACATATGACAATGGTTCTTTGATTTCTTGTGATTATTAAATTATAGTGTTTATTGAAATGATTTATTCTTGTCATTCTATTTTAAAAAAATATTTATGTAATCATACCTTGATATACATATCATCTAAATGATTTGGAATATTTTTTTACTACAAAAATGTAAAATTGAATTACACTTGGATGTTTTGAGGGAAATGATTAATTATTGTGTGTTTCGAAAAATATGTTCATATTTTCAAGATTTTAAGGAAAGGATCATTTGAAACCATTTATATTACTATCCATTGAAAAGTTTATTCATGATTATTTTTATGTGAACTATAAAAAATTTTCCTTATCATGATTTATTTTAAATTAATAATAAAATTTTATTTTATATGGATTGCTTATGTTTTGATTCTTGAAATAAAACTAGGCTATGTATCTCACACCCTATTTATACATTTCAAATTTTACATCCTCTATGTTTTTATAGTAGGTTCTGATGATCTCTTCGAGTTCATTTTTTTGGTTTATACTAGAATTATCAAGGTGACATTACATAGGATATGGATGGTGGTCGTAGAACAATAGAAGAATAGTTTTAGTAGTTATGATTTGACTTCATATTTTTTATTGTCTCCAGACACCTGATGTTGCTTTATTTTTTCATTCATGTTTTGATGATTCCATATTTCACTTTTAATTTTTTGTTCTTTTTATCAGAAAATTAATTCCCAAATGTTTTTCATAGATTACAAAATTCTTTTCACTAGCCTATGGGGAACAAGAAATCACTTTGGGTCAGTGGAGAATCTATTCTGATATTGGTTTAGAAGGTACTCTAGGTTTTTTCATTAGAAATATTATCAAAGTTAGGTTAGTGTATAGGTTAATTATTTTCAATGAAGATTTTGATAATGGACTATTCCATACACTTGTTTTTTTAACATTGGTCTATTTTTTAATATTTTTAATTTTCATGAAAAAAAAATTTCATTTCAAATAATTTTTATTAGAGTCCATTGAAAATTGGTTTTGATAACCAAAAGATGTGTTTTATTGAATTCCAGGTTTGGAAAAATAACTTTTATATTCACTTTTTTTGATTTTTGAAAGGAATATTTTAAAAAACTATTTTTGTTTGTATTGGGTTTGAAATGGGAGTGGTTTTCACATATTAAAATATGATTATTTCTTTTAAAATTATATATATATTTTCAATAGATAATAATGGAATTTCTGAATTTTTTTTGGATTTATATTAGAATTTTAAATTTTTTAGAAATTTTTTATGTTTTATAAATGTGGAAATATTATGTTATTTGACAAAAATGATTCCTTATGAAATTTTGTTTTTTGAATTATTTAAAAAATATTGTCTTTTTTGTGTTTCATTTAGAGTTTTTTATATTCGTTGTGTTGAGGCCATGTTTTGTGATGTCTATAAATTATCCTATAATGCTTATAAATAAATAATTAATGTTCATTCATATGTATGATTTTCAGATTAATCATTTCTTTTTGGATTCGATGAATCCATCTTACATCCTTCCCCATCCTCTGAATTGATCAATGGAGTTGGATTATTTTTAGTATTTGGACCCCACCCATGGTTTATTGAAGACAATACATATTATAATAGATGTGTTTAATGCTCTCCTGATGTACGAAAGTCACATTAACAAGATAAATATATATATTTTTTTTCCTAAAAATATTGATGCACAGATGGTCAAGTCAATGAACTCCTTGTTTGAGGGTCCCAAACGAGAGTGGGGTGAAGTCATGATTACTTTCTATTAGTATGAACGAATTTCATGGGAATTAATCATGTTGGTATGAATTTTTTGTGGTATCCTATATAATTGAATAAGGATAATGTTTTTTTGATATATTTAGTTTTAGGTAAGGTGTGATATTTGTTGTGGAGAATGCTAAGAAATTCTACAGTTGTTCTTGTCTCTCACATGATCTTATTGGCGATAAATCCCTTAAATATCATTATTTAAAATGTGGTGTTTTATCATCCCATAGAAACATTTTCTATTATCATATTTGGCATCTTATTAGTTGTTTCTTGATAGGTTATTTTTTGTTTAAGTAGATATAACAATAGAACATGATGTGGTTAATTCCTAACGTGCGTTTGGATTTAGTGATGATATCAAATATGATGAATCACATATGTTGGTTGAGTAGGTAATAATTTCTTGGGAAAATGTAGAATTTAATGTATTTCTACTGTGAAATTTCTATTCATATTAAGGAATCATTTACAATTCTCTCATAGTTTTATATAGTGTGGATACTTATGTCACCTTACGTGGTACTTTATTTTAGACTACCCAAAGGGATTTTTTGGACGGGGATCATAATATCCAAACTATGGGGTAGTATATGATTAAATATATAAGGTTTCTAACCCTAGGTCTTGTAGTGAATCAATTCATGGATTTTAGGATCTATTAGTTGTTATTGATGTTGATCCCTCTTGTTATTTCTGACATCAGAGTGGAAACTATTTGAGTTTTTTTATTAAATACTTTTGTTTCTTAAGGAATTTCATATTCTAGGGATCTATTCTTGATTAAATTGTGTTATTTTTGAAATTAAACTTATTGACCTTGGTTGTGACCAAGATTGTTGTATTATTTTCCTAAGATGCCAATTATTGTGCCTTATGGATGATTACTCTTGAATGGTTTACTTTCATTTTGAATAATATTAGTCCCTTAAGGTTGTTTGTTATCATGGGTATAGACTAGATTATTTTGATGAGAAAATCTAGATGTTTGAGGAGATTTTTATTTTAAATCCCTCATGATATTTACTTAAATGGGCCTCTTCCTTTGGTCAGATTCATATACCATTTGGTTTGGTTTTTTGTTCCTTGGTATCCTATGGTTTTTTCCTATGATGTTTAGAGATTAATTTTAATGTGATATATGATCTCCCTCATAAGAGTGTAGTTACCTATTTATGGACTAGCATTATTGTTTTCAGTTTTATCCATTTGTAGTTTGACATAACTTGAGGTTATACTTGGGTAATTGAGACTATATGGATTTTTGATGGAACATGAACCCGGAGGTGGTGGTAGTTAATTCGATGACCCCATATAGGGATGATTCTCAATTTTAAATATCCCATGTTACTGTTGAGTACTTTCATAGGGTATAAATCCTTGTATGTTTTGTTCCTTTTATATGGACGGTTGGACAATAAATAGATCAAGTGAGTGTTTTCTATTTACAAAACCATTTATGTTTATTGGATATGACATTCCAAGAGGATTCATTTTTAGATATTTGAGGTTTCACTATTCTATGTGATCAATTTATATTTTTTGAGTTTAATAAATGTGTTTTACGGATGGTTTTCCTCATGTTCCATAATTTTGGGGAATCTTTAAATATTTAAGAGACCTATGCTAGGTATATGATTCTTTATAGACGTTTTATAGTCCCAATGACTATTATTGATATTTTTTGAGAGATATGTTAATCATGTTGGATCTAAAAAAAATTTATTTTTGAATTCTTGTTATCTTGTTCTCTTGGATTTTTTTTATGTGGCATCTTTTGGGCGAGCCCAATTCTATTTATTGGACCATCCAACCCGATGGTTGAGTGTAGGAGTAATTTTATTCTTATATTTTATTTCTTTCAGACTATAGGAGTTATTAGGGTATAAAGGCATATAGGTGGATAATATTGTAATATTATCTTTTTTATATTAATGAAGAACCCTTTTGGATTTTAATTTTTAAGAATTTTTGTAAAAAAAATATTCAATAAATTTTAACATACATTTTTCAACCATACACATAGTATAGGTTGTATCTAAGGATATGTTAAATCTTCTCTATATAGAGATGTTTTTTTGGCTTACATAAAGGTCACTCATTTTTACCTATTATGGTGTAAGGGTAACAACATTTCCATTGAGACTCTATTAGTGTAAAAGTGAATCTCCATCACATGTGTAAGTGAAGCTCTTGATTTATAAAATATGTGTAGAGATAAGAGGTTGTTTCCCTTATTTTCGTAAGGGTATAATTTTTACTAAATAATGGTAAAGGGAATATTTCATAAGCAACAAAAAGGTTACCTATAATTTCCATAGGTTACATGATGGTAAACTTGGATTTTGGATATGGTGTAAAGGTTATTAAAATTCCCTTTATGAAAAAGTCAATCACCATGTCAAGGTCGAATAGAATCCTATCATTTAATAGTAGATACTTATTTTCATGAGGGTAATATGTAACCCACATAATGGAATATCATGATTTCTAAGGGCAACCCTCAATGTGAGTCCTCTATAAGGATAAATCTTAACAACCTATAATGACATTTATGACATTTTAAATGATAAAAATTGACTCTTTTTCTAGTTTTAAAGCATTAACTATTATTTTTAATTTTTCTAAACCCGCATCACTTAAGATTCTTGTGAATTAAAAAATTAATTAATGTTTTTAATTCTTGGGGTTTTAATGTTTCTATTCTTTTGGTATTTTAATACCAAAATATTTACTACCTATGATTTCATGATATATTCTCAGAGAGTCTTAGATGTCTTCCAAATCAATAATAATCTAGGGTTTTTTAAAGGTTGTTTTCCTTATTTACCATTAATGTATCCCATCCTTCTACTTAATGTTTTCCTTTCTCCCTAGTTATGAATAATTTGTTAGATGTTTTGAGGTAGGTGATTTCATAAGGGAATCTATATAAACTGAATCCTTTGGTGACTATTAATTTTAAATTGGTTTTCCAATTGACATATAAATATTTATTTAATACATTGATTAATTGTTTTTGAAATGGAATGGTATTTTTGATAAAAAACCAAGATAGTGGATTCTGAAAATTAATTTTTTATTTCAAAATTTCTTATCAGATTGAAATGATGGGTTGAAGAATGTTTTTCATGTAATGAAAGGTTTCAAATTTTTCAAGGATAAAATTGGGTTTATTTTAAGTAAAATAGTTTTTTTGATAAAAATAGTTTGATATTTTTTTATTAAAATGAAATACCTGAGTTTTTGAAAAAAAATTATTTGACATTTTTTTGAAATAAATGGAATATAATAGTTTAAAAAATAATTTTTGAATGTCTTAGAAAATATTGGGAATATTTTTAGGAAACAATATCTCGATATGAAAATTAATTTTATGAAATTATTTGATATTGATTAGTGAGAAAAATGCCTTAAAAAGAAAGACGATTGTGAAAGTCATGAAGTTTGTAAGAACCAATGATTTTCTTATGAAGTTTAAAATAAATCTATAAACACGAAATTTAGAATTTAAACTATGAATGATGAATTAAATTAAAAATATTGATTTTACCATTATTGATTAAATAGTTAATCGAAATAACATGTGATTTGAGTAATTAGTGGGTGATTGGGATAAGCATGCTAGTTATATGACCCTTTGTCAATTGATTAATGATGAAAAATCGAGCTAAACAATGTGGGTAATAATTTTTTCTTGATGGAGTGTTGAATATTTATATCCCAATAACCTGATACTTATGGATGTTTTCTCACATTAATCCATGATGGATTAACTGAGTATCATGAGGATCCTAGATCCATACACTGATGATCCTCTAGGTATATGACCATGGTGATTTTTTTATTTTAATATTATATTCTATTGTTTACTTTGTTTATTTTTTCTTGAATTTTTTGATGAATTTAATCATTTAAGACTGTTCTCAATATATATTTTATATAATTGATTTGAAATCTTGTTTAAATGAAAATGTTAAAATGATTCACTAAAGTCTATTTTTATTGAAATTCTAAATTCATTCACATATTTAAATTTTTATGATTTCCATATTCTAAGGAAATAATTTTTTGAAACATTATCAATTATTAGACACTCCAAAGTTTCTTCATGTTTTGTTGTTATAAACTATGAAGATATTTCCAGGCATATTTTTTTAAAATAAATCCTAAATGGGTTTTTATGGATTCTTTATGAATTGATTGGTGGAATCCTACTTCACTCTATAGGTCAGACCATGATTGTACTATTTGATATTTTCTGCCTATGTGTTCTTATAGTAGGTGTTCATGTTCACTTATACTTCCTTTGTGGTTTTGTATGTTTTTTCCAAGGGAAAGTAACCTAGGATATGGTGGGTGGTAATAGAACACTATGATATGGATTTTGAAACTTTTTTAATTCCTTATGTTTTTTTATCATATCCCTATATCTAATATGGTTGACTTTTTTATTCATTTTTTAATATTTCCAAAGTGTACATTGACTTTGTAAACTTATGTTCTGGGTGAGGTCATTCTAATGTTGTTTTCTGAATGCTTAGGAATTTCAATCCAGCCTACAGGGATCAAGAATACTCTTTGGTTTAGTCGAGATTCAATTAGGATATTATTATAAATGATAATTTGTGTTGTTTCATTACAAAATACACTTTTATTAACAACATGTGAAGAAATAAAAGTATGGATGCACCCGTATCGAAAAAAACATGCATATGGGTTATGTTATGTAATATAGTACCTTGTATAGTTGAAGGTCTCAGTTGATCGTATGTGACCATCTTATAAGAACCATAAAATTTCATTCTTTAGACCCCTTGATCAGTGTTTCCCTTCTATGGTTGAATTTTTGGAGGTGTTACTGTGTTCCAAAATGGAATTGACTCACTCAATTTATAGGATGACGATTAAGTTGACATGATTTTTGTATTTATTTATAAGATATCTAAGACTCATGAGATGAATTTCTAGTGGTAGACCTTATTGTTATATGAAAATAATTCTAAACATCTCTTATTAGATAATATCCATAACATTATTTTTGTTCACTTATAAAATCTCCCATCATATTCATGAGAAAACTACATTATAAGATTCCATGCTTACTTTTGGGTCATGGAGGAATGTTAACTAATTCAGTGGTTCGATTTTGTTATTCCCTGTCAGCTATGAAGATGGTGTCCCCTTACACTTATTTACATCATTAGAGATCCCACCCATTCTTATGAAGGCTAACATTATTCTCCCTATTAGGTTAATAAAAATACAAATTTTCTCCACCACCACCCTATTAACCATCTCAATTTAATTAGAAATATAGATTAACCAATCATATAATGAACTTCAAGTCGTATTCTAGATTCAATGATTCATGAATTTAATAAAATTTATTCCTAAACATATCTACATATTTAATAAACTATGTTCCATAACTATGTTAATAATACTAACTACATATTTCATCACTGATGAATTATCTTACTTTAGGCTAAATAAATTTGTTATTCTAGCTATCTTGAGAGTGTGTTGGTAGAATAGTTTATTGAAAAATTATTCAAATCCCTCTCACATAATGTCCCAGACAGTGTTATCTTGGACATATAAATCCCACCATTGGCATGAATGTTCATCTAGTATTTATACTACAAACATGAACTTTTGATCAACTAAAGTTCAAAGGAAATAAAATATATTGTTTATTCTATCAATCAACACTTCATTATTTTTAGGTTTTAAATTCAGTTGAAATGCTAATAAACTCAGTTGATAAAATTATACAAAATGATACGTATGAAGTAGTTCATCAGTTCATTTTCCCTTATCCACATCTAGAAAATTAGGAATAATTATCTAAAAAAGTTATTGGTTCACTTTTAGTCAAGGTGAAATTTTTTTTTTAAATCTACTACATACAAATTTCTACATCATATTACTGTTGTGATTTCTATAAAGATAGAACAAACAATACATAGTATTCACATAATAAAAACATGAAGGATTTTAATATTCCAAAATCATTAAAAGAAAGAAATAATAATTATAATTTTTTCCAGAAATTATCAAATTAATTTTAACAATGAAGTTCTACTGGGGTTGCTTAGTATTAATGTATGATACGATACACTCATTGGATAAACCATGATAATTAGATAAAAACACACCTATAAGTATTTTAGAACAGTATTTTCATCCATAATACCTTGGTAACGTGAATTTAAATATGAAGAAGTTAGTTATATATTTTTATGATATACATTTCATGTTTCATTAGTTCTATCTATTTTTTATGATCCCTAGATGGAGGAATGACCAAGAAAGATACCATTTGTATAATCTCCTCCCAACCCATTGGCTTGGGCTGAATCGAAGGTGCAACTAACCATAGGTAACATCCCCAAGGCACCGAAGGTGGGAAATAAATTTCATGGTACTACCAAGACATTTGGGGGATGATTTTATTTTTTTTTTAAAATACGTCAATAAGAATTACAAACAAAGAAGAAAATAATATGATTCATAGTATAAAAAATACAACAAGAAAAATAAAAAAAAGAATAATATTGTTGTAGTAGTGAAATATAATCCATGATAAATTATTAAATTCAAATGATGACCTTACATAGAAAAACCAATGTAGCGTCACTCTAACCACACCATCAAAGAGAGACTCCACGATCCAAACACCATCTTGTGGAATTATCATCGTGATTATCCACTAGAAAAATATGAAACCTTTCATTTAATTGTGTCATGGATAATAATGTTTTCATATACACTAAATTTCATATATAGGGGTGAGTAATTATACCCAATAGTCATTCCATAAGAGGATTACCAACTCACACCATTAAGATACTAACTTATTGTCCCATAGTTAAAAATATTATTTATAATAATGAGAAGAACAAAGAAGTATTTTATCAATTATAAAATTTGTCTCAAAAGAATAAATAGTTTATCTAATTACCCTGTATGGTATAACCATTCCATAAGCACAAAAATAAATCAATTCTATGTGATTATAAAATGATCATGAATTATTACTTACCAATCCACCAAGTCATCACTATGTGACCAATCTCTAAGTTCCCCATATCTAGCCTCATTCCCCTTATTAAAGGTCATGATAATGAAAAATATCACATGCCACCCATGTATTCCATGTTCATATATCAAATCATTCCACACAAATCAATTATCTACTTTAAAAATTAAATCTAAAAAATCGGTTGTGTTAAACCAAAAACATTATTTTAATATCATAAATGGAAGGGGTTTTCCAATATATATTAAAAATAACATGTTCCCCATCCATAAAATAAAATGATTTTCCTTTGAGAACTCATATCAAATATCATTTTTGAATAAAAATATAATAAATCAAGGGCTTTATATTATATAAAAAATGAAGAAGATATTGAAGAAATCTACCTCATAATGGAGAATAGGACAACAAAACGTCAAGATCAATGTTCAAAAACTCTTTCCATAAATAGATCCAACCAAGATCTCATCACAACACATCATAAATCATATATGTACACATAATGTATTATTTCTAACATTTATTGTGTGAGGATATTTGATTATATAAATAAAATGAGATAAACATAAGGATCAATGATTATAATAGAAATCCAATACACTTAGATCCATCAAATAATACTTATGGATAAATAGGAACAATCTGGAATACTTAAGAGGGTATAGGCATTCAAGATCTAGAGATAATGGGTGAAAAATAAGTTTTTTAAGGGTGAAAACTGAGAAAAATCTATATTTTAGAGTATATAATGCATGATGTGTGGTTATTATGCATGGTTTGATAAAACATGTATCAAACGTAAGAGTAATTTTAGACAACAAAAAAGGAACCAGATGGTTGCACAACATGTTTTGGAAAAACCATACACAAACAACATATTGATACAATACCAATTCCCCCAATTTGTATGATTAGTCACATTGTTTGGAAAACAATGTGCCTAATATTTTCTCAATAAGTAACTCACAGAGTCCCTTTCAAGGTATCATGGTTCACAATTTACCCTAACCATGGTCAAACCATGCACATCCAAAATGATTCCAAAACACCCTAAAAACATCTAGAAACACTTAGAACTCAACCAAAGTATTATATAAACTAAAATAAATACATAACAGAAGGTTTAATTACCAATAACTAGGGGAGTTACACAAGGACTCAAGAGGGAATACAAATTTATTCCTTTAAATAATTTCACCAAAAATAAACTTCCACTTTTATAGTGAATATGTACTAATCATTTTAATTAGTTAATGTAGTATAAATAGAAATAAATAAAGTGTGTGAAACATAGGGTTTTTATAGTGGTTTGTAGATACCAAAATATATCTCATTCTACTTCACCAAAGACCAATATGGGCACGATAAGTTTATTACAACTCATTTCATTAAGGATAACCCAATTATTTTAATGTAGTTGTCACATAGTACAATGCCTTTATCAGGCTTTTAGATCCATTTACCCAGGACATCATAACTAAGTAAGAGTAGTTGAATATTACTACATAGTTTTGTATAAGTTTTTTACACTTAACCATATTTTAATACAATAACTAAATTTTAGGTAAAAATAGAGGATATATAGAATGTGAACAAATTCAGTACACGATTTCTACTTTAGTAACCAATAGTTGACTAATCTTCCACTAAAATACAAATATATATGTTATTATAGTTTTTAAGTGAATATTTACTATTATTGACCTTCAGTGAATATAGTAGCAGAATCAATGAAAATTATTTAATTTTGTACAAAAGTGATTCCTTCCCATTTATATTCATATTCTTTATTACAACCACCAAATAGGATATAAAAACAATAATAAGTATACATGATTTCATATTTTAGTGTGTATGTGTTTATTATTTTGTAACACTTATCTATTATTAAAAAATAAATTAATATATGATAAAAATTGTATATCCATTTTCATTTTTTCTCCAATGATAATATTAAATTAAAAATTCCATTAAATCCATAATTTATTCAATAATTTAAGAATAGTCATTATAGACATTCCCTGGAATAAAAAATAATTCAAAAAACATATATAAAATTTCCATAATTTTAGTACGTTGTTATATCATCGGTTAACTCGATGAATCAACCCTGAAATCTCACAAAAATAGGTTTCTTAAAAATTAATTTTTTTTTAATTTGAATAAAAAAATTGTGTTTCCCATAATCCTGATATGATAAATTGTAAACAAGAATTCAGAAGATACAATACAATGTTTCTCATATGATTTATTCCTTTTATATATTCCTACATTGAAAAGATGTATCCTTCAATATCCAGATATAAATATGTGTAATTCACATTCCAGATTTATATACTGTCCATATATTCATATCATAGATATGATATTCTAATAATATAAACATGGATTGTGACCCATGGCCTTGAATTGATTCATTTTTAACTAAAATCTTCAAAAATAATTCCAATATCTACTTTATAAACTAATTATGAATATAAAACTAATAAACGACCATTTATAATCTATATTTTATTATAGTAGATAGAAATAAAAAAATTATGCTGCAACAAAGTATCATAACATAACTTTTATACTAATGATGTTGTAAAATATTGTGAAAATATAGACTACGTTCTGTAGTTATCATAACTTATGATGTTCAAATATCAGTGGCTGAAAAGGATAAATTCATGTTCATTAGAAAATATAAACTACATGTTACATTCCACCTACAAGATTTACTCCATTCTTCTATAGTCTAAAACAATCTCTGTTATGTATATCATAATTATCATACACTGATGATATATTAGTTTTATTTATATAGGGCATGCTTTATCATTAATATGTAATGTATATACCATTTCCTTGGGTTTTCAAGAGTCTCCAAACCTAACCTTCATGATTATAGGGAATTGCCCCATTCTAGGTTTTTCAGGACACATATTTGTATCTTACGTAAGAAAATATATTCTTAATATTTTAATCTAAAATGAGTTATTCCATTCCCATGTTTCATTTTTAGTTTTTACATTACAAAAGCTTCATGTAAATATTTTGGCCTATAGAAACTTTTTCATCCCATTATAATATTCCTTTTTGTCATAATAGTAAATCTCTAGAATCCATAAGATTCATCCTTTAGTATTTGTATGAGTATATCTTTGAATATTTAAGTGTGTCTTATTAGAGTTTAACATCCAAAAAAACTCCAAAAACAAAAGATTAATTTTATTTTAACATTAGAGTAAAATTAAATAACATAAGAGTAAATTATTCCCAGTTTAATATTTATTTCTTATTGGATAATGATTATGTCCTTTGTGAAAAAATCTAGCTTCAATCCGATATAATCAAAACATAATTGAAATAAACTTCTTAAAGGTATAAGTGATCAATTTAAGTGGTCAAGAATGTTCCCAATATTTGAAATTCATTATAATATTTGTATTTATCCTCCGAACGAGAAAAATAATGAATTCTGAAATCCAATATACAAGATCATCATATAGAATTTAAAATTTATTTTTATTACCAAAGAAAAACTCCTATTGAAATTATTTATCAAATAATGTATCAGATGATATAACCACATTGTGGTATACTTATGTTAGATTATTCAAATTTATAATCCATCTATCATTGATTTGTATTTTAACCATGACCCTATAAACATTGTATTAAAAATACCTAGATGCTTTCATGAATGATTGTAAACCTTGTGTTGTTTGATTATAATCACCACAGGAATCACCTCAAGGTGAAAATATTCCTCTTTCTCTATCTAGAATTGATAGGGTGGTTGAGGAGGATAACTATCCCTAAATAATATAATTATAGGATATAATATATCTAGGTCTTGAGAGGAGAACTCTATAATTTCTATGTGAATGATGATGACTAGGGACAAGAAATGTATAATCATGTTTATATAGGACAATGTTAGAGAATAATATGTTCACATAGGAACTAATTATTCTCTAAATACATTGATAAACTCATGTCTTAATATTATTATAATTATTATTATTTACTTTACATGTACTTGGCTCATGAATAATTGATATTATCTCACGAATAAATAAATTACATTTACTGAAATAATATTTAATATAGTATTTATCACTATAACATTATCTTATCCAATCATTAATCTATAATGTTTATCAAACCATGAATAATGATTATTTATTTTAAAAAAATATCACTACATTATTCCCTAATAAATAAATAAATATTATATTCACTAAAATAAAAAATACATATTTATTAAATATTCAGCTGAAATTTGTTCTCGGAAATGAATTATGACTTCATATTTTATATATACCTATCATAAATAAAAATTAAACTATATACGAGAATAATATTAATTAATCATGTTAAATTCATAAATAATCCAACGATAATAATAGAAATACTTAGTGTGTGACCCTCTAGACCCCATTCTTATTAGAATTAGGATGAACCCCAAAAATTTCTATGTTATCATCTAACAACACACAAATTCACCCATAATAAAAGAACTTAATCTTTCAATGACATAAATAAAACTCTGAATATAAACTATGTAATATAATCTCTTTGTCTCTATGTCTCATTCAAGATGGTTTCATCACATGGTTCATCAACCTATATGATCTAATTCTCTTTTATTGACTTTCATGAAATGAATGCGTCGATATCAACCAATGGACATATATTTATTACACAGTACCATTTCTATAAATGTATATACTTAAGTTATACTGAGGGAAAAAAAATTATTTCATGAATTATTCATTAATGTTGTATCACTCATGATGCACTCAATGTATCTTACCTACCTACAAGAATATGTTATCGTAGGTTTTTAATACATCGATGTACATAAATAATTATATGAATTAATAATAATATCATGTATAAGGACCATTAAAGAGGTCCATAGATAGGAATATCTAATTAGACATAAAACATGAATAAATAAGATTGATGATTTATGTTCTCATAACCTCATTCCCTTGGAGATTACTAAGGATGAACATCCTGACAAGAAGTCTTAATGTCTGACCATCCCCCTATCCATGATAACTTCTATCGATTTATTTCTAATTAAATGATATAATATCTCCATAGTACATGAATTCAAAAATACATCCATATCACTTTTAGGATCTGATTATAGCTAGAAACATTCGTGACCTTTGGGTGAAAAAAACATCTTTAGGACCTTATTACATAAATTTCACAAAGATAAATAATCATTATGTGATAATATATTAATCATATTCAGGAATACGAATATTATAGTAAAATAATATTCAAATTATTATTTTATATGGAACTAATTACAATCAATTCCCTACTTTATCTAGTGTTAACTAATAACCTTTAAATATACAAGTCTTATAAATAAACATCTGTCTTATAAAGATGGGTATAACTATCGATCCCACCAAGTTACCAATGGTTGTTATTCTTATTGTGACCTCATATGCCAAAGAACTCATGAGATAATATATCTCAGTACATACCTATAATAATATGTAATACTTGAAATTTATTCTAATAACTAATTTTAAATTCATCATGATATGACTGATTTTAATAACTGTATACAACTCCAAAATATGGACCAAATCATTGTTAAAATTGCTTCTTTACATGAATTATAAGCCTCAACATAAGTGATATAATTCAATTATTAAACTATTAATTACAATAATCTTAATATTTATATATTACCATAGACTAACAATGATTATAAATCAAACTGATATAAATGAGACATGTTTTATATACCCTAAAAACCTATATTACCATTTCTGTAATTAGTAACAACTAATCTATTTTTTATTTTTCAACCATTGATTGATAGTTTTAACTACCACCATATATAATTATTCTCATCATGATTGATATTTTAATTTTATGTTTTACAATAAGAAAGAAAAAATATTTGTATAGATCAAGGAATATGATATATATTTCCAATATACTATTTGAATTATTTAGCATTCTCTTCATAATAATAATAAGTCACACTATACACAATTTTGGTAAATTATTCAATCGTCAATTCATTAATATAATGTAAATTTTTTTACTATGAAATTGATTGATAAACTCCTCACGCTAAGATAAAGGATCATGTTCCCTAGAACTTGGGTTTCTATGTAATTCATTTAAAAAAAATTAATTTTATTAATTGTTAATATAATAATAATTACATATTCTCTATATATTTTCATACATATTTAACATGTAAAACTATAGTTCGACCACCAACATCTTAAATAAACATGGAAAATTTTCATTTTAAATTAATATACTATATGTACTATTCTTATTTAGATTTATAAATGGATCCTTGAAACATTAATTCCAGGTTAAAATTCATTGATGTCTCAACATTTAGGGCCACATCATATAGATGTGTTCTATAAAGTTATCTAATAGGGGGTGGACTTGACATATGATCCCTAGTATAATGATCTTGGTGTCCATTATTAGTATAATTCAAAATATATTTTATCATTATGGAATGGAATAACTAGTCTAGCCTTATTAATATCTCATTTGTGTTATCCATGTATAGTTGTTTCTGAATACCCACTAATGGATTTACATCAATGATAAAAATATATAATAATTATTGGTAACTATAATAAATTGTTGAATTCAAATGAACTTTCCAATCATAGCTAATTTAAATTTACTAATCCATGTAGTGTGTAATTTTTGTTTTGAATAATATATCACCCATAACCGTGAATATAAAAAACCACCACTCTGGTTTTAACTATCATGCACAGTACGTGTATCTAAAACAATTCCTCCCACCAACACTTATAAATTTTACTGTTCTTATTTTAGGTTGTGAATTTGGATCCAAGATTCAAATAATGTCTTACTTCATCCCACTATCCTAATAGATATGTAATTACCTCATTGATATATAATTTTCATGTTTAAAAACATTTAAATCTCTAGTGTGGGAATATATTTATTATTTTTAGGATTATTAATTGATATTCACCTTATATTTTTATGATGTACATTTGAAGCGTCCCCTAACATTAAAAATGGATCCCATCATAATACCCGAGATTATAATATAATAGACTTTCATCATATTATAATTTATATGACATCCATTAGTTAATATAATTCATATATGGTTTACATGTTATGATGCTACTTGAAAAAAATATCTGGAAATGAATCATCAAAATATGTTATACATATAGAAGACTCCTCATCGATCTACCCTATCTCTAAGATCTGAATAAGGACACAAGTCTTAGAAAACCATCTACATTAAATTATAAATAAACACTTGGTTAAGATATGCATTCTACATACTATCCTTAGAGGATCCTATATCCTTTTCAAAATTCATTCATTAATTTAACAAGAATTCATAAATTTTCATAAAAGAGCCTCATGGATTGAATCAATTTACCTCTACCTTCATATTGAAATAATTCATGATATGAAAATTATAACGACAGAAGAATTTTTTGGTCTTACATTTATATCTAAATGTTTCTTATTATAAAACATAATTATTTATTATATATAAGATTTTACTCTCCAAAGAGCCTAAACATTATATTGGGTATATACATAGCATCATATAGTATTAAATGGAAATGAATCGTCTCACTTTAGTTGGGTATGAGTATTATAATTATATTCACCATTGATGTCTTGGTTATATATATGTGATTCTTGAATTAGTGAACTATTATCAATGTATGAAAAAAATTATTCCATAAATGAAATAATGTATCAATAAGCCCAATTAGACACTGAGATAAATATTTTAGGGAAAAAAATATAGAACAATAGTTATACATAAATAAATAAAATTCAAAATGAAGTCATGTCAGACTCTAAATAACATAGGAATAACATTTGTTCAGTTACAATAAAGAAAAACCATTGAATTTAGTAGTGTTTTTGTACATAATTGGTTCAAATATTTTAATATATATATGTAATCAAAAAATATATTTAATACTTAGGAAATAGAACATAAATAGTAGAGGTAAATTACAAATTAACATGATGTAGAATATTATATTACAATATTTTTTAATGCATTGTATTGTGTATTCCAATGACCTTCCCTGTCACATGAAATGAAAATATCATTCAACTAATAATTCAATATTATAATCATTTTTATTTTTGGAGGATATTATAAAGAAACCAAAAAATATGAATATTCATATGATTTAGGGGGTAATTATGATTATATCATATTAGTATATAAATATGAATAGAAATGGAAGACCAAATTTTCTTATTGATTAATATAATATATTATTTTGAATTCATAATCAATAGCTAGATTCCCTTTTTACATTTTACACTTTTATAGTATAATGAAAATACAATTCATCTTGGGAATCTATTCCTACATCTCAATTGATATAAGATGAGTTATAATGGTTTAAGAGTTCATATTTTTATTATGAACTATTATATATCTAGACTTCAATAATTACCTAATGAAAAAAATATATGATGAATCGACCATGAACCTTCTGTATGGAGCCGTTTCACCACTATTCACTCACTCAGGCGGAATAGATGATATAAGGGATTCCAAAACAAAATATAAACCTTAAATTATGTAGAAATGAAGTTAATAAATGACTATAACACTCTTGGAAGGTGGTATTGGACTAGACATTATATGTTTCATTGAATATTTGAATTTATCTTTTAGTTTTCCTTACCATTTAATAATAGAATTTTTTTTAAAATATATATCTTGATTATAAAAATATATTACAATATAAATAATATGTATTAGTCTCGAATTATTTTATCAAAATCCTAATATCCCCCACCATTGATTTGGTAATATCTAAAAGTGTGGATATTCTTGTGGTAAGGATCCATATGTCTCTTATAACCCGTACATGGGAGAGATAATATATTCAAACGTATTTTGGTAGGTGGGTCTTTCCTACGACATTAACTCACTTTTAATTAATGTATTTAGTAGACTACACAATCATAAAATTTTGGACATTAATTTCCATAACACTTTCTTCTAAGTCACAACAAATCCTTCTTGTGCAGTCAACCCTTTATGTGAACCATGTTATTTCATCCAAAATTATACAATAAAACATCATGATCATTGAAAGAACCCTAATTGGGACTAGATAAGTACTTTTAACTATGATTGTATCTTAACCTATGTAATTGAAGGATTTAAGGACATAACATTTTTATCCATGGAATTTTTATCTTTACGTGTAATTTTCTATTTTATCTTACTACATTCTTGTTAATATTAATTGGATTTTAAATAAGTGGTTAATCATGGATAAATAAAATTTGTTTTTTCCATTTTATTTCAATTCTAGCATGCATGATTATTGATATATTTATTAAGATATCACAATAATGTATTCATATATAATTAACAATGAAATTGATAGAAATAAACTAATAAATTTGGAATGATCATAATTTAATTTAATAGTTGGTTTATCTACAACATGTTGAATTATCCCTTTGAACATTAGAAATAATATCATAAACCATAACACTGGTTTAGTGATAGTATTCCACATGAAATCTAATGGAATTCCTTGGTTTGATTCACCTCTGATTTAAACAAGAAATACCTCCACATTACTGGGATATCATTCCATTAAATATCAAAATACACACATGTGGGAGAGAGGTACCAACATATTGGTTACAGGATCTTATATCAAATAAATCATGGGATCATAAGACCATACATAATTGAGAAGGGGATTAATCGTATGTCATCATTTTAAATAAATAAATAAATATTACAAAACACATGTAATAATAATTAAATTAAATGAAACCAAGAACATATATTGGTTGGTATAATCTATAGTCATCAATGAATGAAATAAATACATATTTTTGTAATATATATAATTCACTCTAATTTTTTCTTTTATTAAGATAGAATTGACTCTAATTAGTCAAATTATTTTACATAATAAATAAATTATTCATTTTATCCTAATGTCCATCATAATAGTCTTATAAATTATATCATAAAAAATTTTAAACAAATTAAATCAATTAATATTTAGTCAAATTAAATAAGTATAGATGGTGTACTAGTAATTTACCTGTCATATAACAAACTTCACTTTATTTAGTCATGCAATAATTACCCACATCTAATTTCAGTGTACATGGAATGTATGCGGTAATGCATAATGATATTCTATACATTAAAATTCCTTTTTGATATTTGGACATGTGTTATCCCAAAATACATGTAATTCATTATATTTATATTCAACATACATCAATTGTTTTGATTAAGTAAATATGTAAAATTAATTGAGAATTTATATACTATAAAAAATAGTAATATTGTAGTACAATAGATTCTAACTATAATTGTTTGTCATAATTAAGTAATTAATTATTTTTTACATCTTTTTTTGTTTTTTGGAGAAGAAAAGTTGTGTACTAATGAGGTGCACAACATGTATATCTCATTTTTTGTCTCTACAACTCATGGTTTAGGACATGGGGTTTTAGACCATTAAATCATAAATTATTTACAAAATGTTTATGTGGGTTCTATTGAATGAAATCACTAAGGTAATTTTGTAGCATCAGCAGTCGACTCACGATGTTATAATGACAATTCATGTTGATACCATTTTAGATGAACTGTATCCCAATGCTTTTCTAGATGCATTGGACATCATTACACAATGTAAACATTTACATTACATGCAATGTAACTATTTCATCCAGTTAAAACCCCTAACACCTCCCTATGGAACCTCCATTAATTCTTCAGATGTTTTTCATTTGTTCTAGATCATATGGTGGTGAAAAAACACAAAATAATTAATTTATGATTTATAAAATTATTTAACAGAAATTAATAAACAAAAAAATTAATATAAATAAAAAAATTAATTATAAATTTTATATTTCTATTTTCTTTGATACCGCATGAATGTCTCAAAAAACAATAGATGTGGTCTGGCCCATTTCCCATAATGAAAATTCATCAATTTTTTAGATTTATCATCATAACTAGGTGTGTATAAATTCCTTGAATCCATGAGAAATGATTATCAAATAGAATTAATATTTAATTCATATTAATAATGAATTACCTCACATTTAAATTCACTATTAATATGTGAATAAGATGACAACATTAAGTCATACTATTTTTGTTTTTGGGGACTCAAAGGTATAATCCATATATCAGTGATCCACACATGAATCACAAACCTCCAAAAATCACATTAGAAATAGATGGATGCTAGCACAAAATATTATAATTCTAGTGAAAATTTTCAATGATATCCATTTGAATATCTTAGATATAGAATTATTTTTTAGTTCTCTTTGGAATTTATAGGGTGAAGGAGGATGATTTCTCTCTATTATTGAGATTATTATTTGGTATTATCTATAAAGAGCTTCAGAGGAGATCCCTATAATTTCATTTTTCACAATAAACAATAGGTTTGAGAATACTATAATTAGGTTTATATAGATCTATTGTTAGAGAATAATAATTTCAAATGTGTTACAATTATTATCTTAATCCCTGATGAACCCCATGCATAAATAAATAAAATATTATTTTCTTGAAAAGAAATAGAGTCCAGAATAAATATTGTCTTTACTGAATTAAAAAAAATAACATTTGTTGAATTATTATTTAATATATCATTTATCACTAGACCATTGGCTTGGCCCATTATTCCTCATAGGGTTTTTTTAAAAACATGAATAATGAATATTTATGCTAATAAATAAATATCACTGAATTATTCATCTATAAATAAATTAATATTACAGTCAAGAGAATACAAGAAAAATATTTACTAAATATTAAAAATATATATATTGGCATAAATAACTTTTAATATGATATATTTGATTAACCAAACATGAATAATTATTAAACCACATTTGAGTCTAATATTTATTCAACATGTGTATTTCATATAGAAAGAGTTTTTTTAAAAAACTTAATGTATGACCCTCTAGGCCCCTTTTTAAATCGGTAGTAATTCCTAAATTCCATGGATTACATATTGAACCATGTCAAGGTACCACTAATAAATGAAGTTAATTACACATTGTCATATAACCACCTATGAATGTACCATATATAGTATAATCCATTTAAATCTATTTGTCTTTCAAAAAGGTTTCATCTCATATGTTATCAACTTATGTGTTATAACTCGATTTCATTAAAATTCCTGAAATAAAAGCATTAATATCATTCCATATAAAAATATTAACAAGATAGTACTCTTTCAATAAAATGTCTAGAGATATATTCTTTCATTATTAAAAGGAAAAAATCTATTATTAAATTATTCATCACTTCTACATCACTCGTGATGCACCCAACGTATCCTACATCACTATGAGAAAATTTTGTATTGTTTTTTGACAAAAAAATTGTGTATGACTAATGATATTAACTAATAATAATATCAAGTATAGGGACCCTAACACGCATCTATATATATGAATATTCAATGGAACATAAAACAAATGGAATTCCTATTGGAAGGTCATGTCCCCAAAACACATTCTCTTAGACATTACCAATGGGAAAATTCATGAGAAGAAGTCTTAATGTATTACGAGACCCCTAACCCTGATATCCTATATCATTTGTGTCTTATCAAATGATATCATCCAGCCATTGAACATGGATATAAGAATATTATCATATCACATAAAGGCTCTCATCATATTCGTTGAATTTTCATGATATTTTTTTGGTGAAAACAACCCTTAGAAATCATCACATATAAGGCATATAAAAAAATGATCCTCATGTGATATGATATTAATTAATATTTAAGATTACAAGTATTTTTCAAATCCGATGTTCATAGTAGTTATTTCTATACAATCAATTCCAACACTCATGAAATCATAAAACCATAAAATGTAATGTTTCATTAAACGTAATTTGATATATGATATTTATATCTTTACATAAATTGAAAACATCTAATATTCATATATAAGATAATTCCATATACATTAATATCTGTAAGTTTTTATACTTTTAAATAATTACATACATCCTCATCATCAATGAAATATATCTTCACATCAATGTAATATGGAAAAATATTTTCATATTATTTTAAGCATGTGTAATATATTTCTTCATCCAATGGTGATGCATAATATTATTTCCTTTGTTGAAATCATTTAAATGTAAATATAAAATATATTTTCTACTTAAGTGTATAAGGTAAATAAAAATTAACAACTTCTCTAGCATACATAAGACAATAGACTGAGAAAAATATTATAACATTATTAAAAACATATGTTCTTTGTAATATATTTATTTAATTATTCCTATACACAATATCAAAACTATAATTCACCACATAAGATATTTCCTATACATAGAAAATTTATTACCAAATAAAAAGAGAAAGAGTATAATTTACAGAAATAAAAAACCTAGAGGGTGAACTAATTATGAAAACATAGATAATGTAGTAAGGATTTAGTAAAAAATGAAGTTCAAGGAAAGAGGTGAGGTGTTAATTTTTAACCCTCAATTTTTCTTATTAAATTTAATTATAAATTTGATGGACCCTACAATATTCTATAAATATTTATTTTTTAGTGATGAAAATATGAAATTCCTTTAAAAACATTAATTTTTTAAGTGAATGACCAAAGGAGAATATTTTTATGATAATATACAATATAGAAAACATGAAACAACATAATATCATAAATTAAAGATAGATAATTCCAATACATGAATTTTTTCCCATACAAATTTATACAACTAAATTAAACGAAGATGAATCATAGGGTAGATCCATGAAAACAATCAACATGGAAAGCTATTAGAAATATCCTCTCAACTTGTGACATTAATCATGATCACCAATCAGATCTTGTAAACATGTGAAAATGTTTATATACACCAAGGGTGTATCATCCTAACATGTGATCCACAAAACAATGCCCCAAGCTGGTGGGTACATGGCTACAAGAATACCTCCCTGTATGCTAGTAGCAACTGACTAACAGAGAGGGACTAGTGAGTTTCTATGTGGAGATAATGCCCTAATGTTTGAGTTACTCACATCTATAAAAACTATTATAATAAAATAAATGAATAATATAAAATAACTGAGAAAAAACCAAAATAAAAATATCTAGAAGAATGTAATAATAAATAATCCAATAGTAGTGTGATATATAATATGATGATCATTTCATGTCAATACATAAATGAAAGGAAATATATGGAAACAATAATTCAGTACAATAAATGTATCAAAAAAATAAAAATAAAAAGGAAATATCTACAGCCAGAATCTCAAGCCTAGATCTGTTCTGTGCTATCATATTCTTAATAAATGGTCAAGTCATCCATCATGAATGGGGTATTTTCCCGGATCCCTGTATGAATCGATGAATTCTATTTGGGTCCCCAATAGTAACCCAAATAGAGTGTGAGATAATACTTCGTAGTCTACCACCAATTATCTCTATATGATGTCTAGTTTGTGTATAAAAAATGAAGTTGTGTGTAATATATCAAATATTTAACAATAATGTAAATAATATTCAAAAATAATATATGATCCTTTCCATCCAAACATGCACCATATTAATAATAACTAAGTACCCATAATTAATGGAATATGAAAAGCATACATTATTGGGTATGAGACCATCCGGTATAATTATTGTAATCAAATACCAATACAAGGATATCTATAAGTCATTCAAAAATACCACAATATCCAGGAAATGTAATAAAGTGTCAGGCATGGAAGGGATGGATCCAATGCACAAATGACTAAGGCATCATCGTCAATACCCTAAAGAAACTTTATGTAAACTCTATAAATACATGGGTTCAATCTAATGATCTATTCCATAGAATTTCAGTCAAGCTAGATCTAAGGAGTATAATGGTCCTTGGAATCCATTGTAATTAAAAAACTGGTAGTATAAATGTCTAATGAATCCCCTCCCATAATCAATAGCGATCCTTAGTTTAGATATGTCCATGGTATCCTATGGAATCCGAACCTGAGGAGTAGAAAAATCCATGGAATCCTCTATAATTATGAATACATCATCAAATTTCATAACCCACTCTATTATGATTCACAACCCATATGTTCATCCAACCCATTCCGAATTTTTTCATTTAAATCATTTAGCCATTAAAACAACACATATTCAAATTTAAAAGAAGGTATAAATATTCTCCCGTCCAAACATTTAATTCTAATTTAATTCAATAGGGATCCTAGAACATGTGGTGAGCTCCCACTCTCCCAATTAGGTGGTATAATAAGGGTAAGATATGATATGAAATCTCACAAGTGGTCTTAGTTGGTGATAAAAACCTCCAAAAATTGAATGGAAATATGTTGAAATCTTATTAAGGTTCCAATAATTTAATAAAGGATTTCAATTAATTTTAGGGGCAACATAAAAAATCCCAAAATTTGGATAAATGTAAATAAGAAATATAATACACAAAACCTTGAGGGAAAGGTATATACCACATACCAAATGCACATATTATAACACTAGTATAGTTTCATATTACAATTTTTTCCATATCAGAAGAAAATAAAAGACGGGATGAATGAACTGAAAACATGGCATAAGAAGAAACACCAAAATAACTCCATCACGTAGATGGAAAAAGAAGGAAGGTTCAAGAGGAATAAATACCAAACCATTGTAGATCCAATAAGATTTATGGAGTAGGAATGAGAGATCATATCATGAAACAACAACAAATCCATGGTTTATGATTCTATCAGATCTCCCTCTGGTGAGTGAATGGAAAGGGTGAGTCCTTCTTTCAAAACTAGAGGTAAAAACACTTATTTTAGAAACTGACCGCAAACATTTACGTGGCGTTTAAATACCTTACAAATAATCAATGTTTAGGGTCCCCCCTTGGAAAAACCCTGTACATATCGTAAATTGGCCTATTTAGGCTATCACATGTCATGTATTGAATACATCTCATGTGACCCAATTAAACATTGTGTAATTGGCCTGAAACAAACCTATATACCCACTACCACTTCTTTTAAAAAAACCCAACCATCCCATGAGTGCATATTTAGTGTCTAATACAAAAAAGCAAAACCTAAAAAAGTGTTTAGATAGAAATAAAAGGATTCATACCTCATCAAATAACATAGGATCTTACCTAGGGTGAGAATAAAATATATACCCAGTAGGATCCTACATGAAAACTATCCTAAAAAATGTTAAATAATCAAACTAATGACCAATGAATAAATAGTTATAACTAACTTGTTACCTAAATAAGTAATTAAATTTCCCCAAACTCACTATGAATGTTTCTCCAAGTAATGTGAAGAAGTAGTTAATATATTATTTAAATAATATATAGATAATAGGTACATTTATTTAGTTCAAATAAAACATTTTTCTCTAAAAACCCAATTAATCATATCCTATGTTAATTTCTTCCATATGTCATCCAACATCCCATAAAATCATATCATCACGATTGTTGTGTGCAGTGAAACCCATCATATCAACATCTTCATATCCCAGTAGTAACAATGTTTATTTCATAAGTAATTATAGCATATATAAATTCATTATAACTCAAAAAATCACTAATCATGAAAGTATATATATGGGAAACCATGAGCACTATGTTTCGATGCAAGTATATAATATAAGATCAAGACATTAAATCTCAATAATAAATTTAAAGTAAAACTAAGAGTCATCATAGTCTCAGTAGGGTAACACATTAAAACATAATTCATTATATCATGGGATATGTATATTAATTCATTATATAGAGGGAGGGTGAGGGAGGGGGAAAAGTCATTCATTCATTCCCCCACCAGCCTAGATGTTGGGGGAAGACATACCCCATACTAGTGGGTATCAGTTTTCCTATAGACTTGGGTAGTGTGACAGATGATATCAAAAAAAATTATCACACACAACCACACTAAGAAAATTTAGTTATCCTAAGACACATCTACCATTATTGTCACACATGACACCCGACTACTTGTATAATGGTATAGGTCTCAAAATAGCATACAAGAATATGGTCCCATATTAATTAATTTATTATTGATTAATTAGTAATATTTATTTTTTTCATTTCAAAGATTAAATTCATAAATCATTTATGATAGTACCTTTGGAAATATAAATTTATTAATTATATTCTCAAGTATGTTATCATCATTTAAAAATACTATAAACCATTCCCATTTAACTATTAATTCGATTGTTCATTTAATTATTTATCTAGGTACACAAGAACTCATCCTAAATCACTCTATTAAATATTCTCATGTTATGCTTAGATTTAAACTACATCAAGTAGTTGAAAACTAATTAATTAATATCCAACTATAAGACCATTTAAAAAGAATAAACATGGATAAGTAAGCATCACTGATAAATCCCTTCTTAAAATTTTTTCTAACCACCTATTGTCATTCTCAAAACATTATGAATAGTACTATATGTCCAACCACCATGATCACTAAATATTAGTACTGACATAAACTCTTATCCCATTTCTAAACATATAACCAACCATTAATAAAGTCCTAAGCCACCAGTTCATTGTTCATTAAATAATTCCAACCATAAAAGGTTTCAAAAAAACATCAAGGATATAATTATCCTAAATAGTTAATATATATTATATTTATTCTGTATAAAATCAAAAGCACTAAGTCCATAGAATTAAGGCTTTCAAGCCTCCCACAATAAATAATGGGTTCATTCACCCTAAATCATTTATTCTTTATAAAAAATAAATTTTAATTTAATCTCAAATTAACTGGATTATTATTTAAATGTTCAATAAATCATGAAATATATAAGAAGTAACTCATAATATCTACATTATATATAACATGATTCAACCATTAATTCAATATTTATTAATTTTAAAGAATATAAATTGTTTTTTACTTGTTCATTTTTCATATAAATTGTAACATCAAATATTTTTAATTTTTTTATATATATTTTATGAAATTAATTATGATGAACTATAATAATAAAATATGGACACAAAGAAATGATGAAAACAAAATTAATCACACAAAAACAAAACATTAATTTGAACCCCAATATGAAATATTAATTTCCTACACAATCAATAATTATCCCACTTCAATTCATAAATTAATGAATTATACAATAATTATCATCATTAAATTATAAAAAGATACACTAAGAAATGTAATGTGATCATTAATATATTTAATTCCATAATTTAAATTAATATCACTAATTTGACTAGAGATTATTATTTTACTCTTCCTTACATAATTACTATGATAAATAATTTACAGTCATCAAGTAAAGAATGCCACAAATACTTAATCCATTAATTCTTAACATTAAATAAAAATATTATTCTATAATTCCATGTTAAGAAATAACATACAAAAATTTACATTTTATTTACAAAATAAGAAATATTATCTCAAAAGCATGTGATCCTTCATTTTCTCTCTCTTTAATAATTTTCATATAATAATAAATTGTTAATCAATTTCATGTGATGACATTATCCAACATATTAATATAATTTTCATGTTATTAAAACATTAAAAACATTTATAAAACAATTATTTGAATAAAAAAAGCACATTAGCACAAAATAAATGTTTATTTCTATTTTTGAAATAATAATAGTAATAAGACACTAATCTTACTCTAATATTTCATGTCATTATTTATTTTCTCATTCTTCATAAAATCTAAAATAATGAAAATATTATATTTAAATGATGTGTAATTTCTAGACTAAATTTTAATAACATTAATCTAATGTATAATATATTCAAAATTTGAATGATATTACGAATGTTTCGAATATTATTATAGGCTTTGAAAAAATTATAATAAAAATTGTCCCAAACATAAGTTCTACCAAACATAAAAGAACCACATTAATTTATTTAATATCCAATCAAGAAATATTAATTATCTAGTTTTACAATCATTTATAGATATTTAAATAATATCACAATATGTGAATAATTCTAGTAAATAAATTACCATGGAGCCTACATTATTAATTTTTATTTTTCATCCTTCATTAAATTTCATATTATTGAATAATCATTCACCAAGTGATTTTTTTCTCATTTATTATATGTTTATGGTGAATCACACCCATTAAAACAATAGAAACTTAAATATGTTAATTTCATATATTAAATAACTAAAATAGTATTTTCTCATCCCCAATCACACTATGAATATGGGTGATTCACTATGAAAGGAGAAAAAGAGAAGAGAGGTTTTCACATGTCCATAAATATGTGGGGAAAAGCATAACCCTTGAGGGTTTCTATAATGGATAGAATAGTACAAGTTTGCATATGAAAAATCAAGATGTGATTGTTGCATTTAAAATTGTGATTCAAATACATTCGCTCTTTCTTTTTCATGTTTTTAGGTAGTGGGACTGGGGTGTGTTAATTTTTTAACATAATGTTGGCCTTAAGGGAATTTCTTATTACCCACTCTTTTTTTACTTTCCAAAATCATTTCCCAACACCTATGCATGAAGCATTTAATTTAATAAATATATTTATATTTTTTAAAAATATCTTATTTTCTCCCTTTTCATTCAAGAATTTCCCCATCAGATCCGTTTTACCCCCTTTTGATTAATAACTCCCTCATTCCCACAGTTCTTGTGTTTTACTCTTAATTCAGTATTTATCTCTTTTGTTTAATCAACACACACGTTCAAATAAATATATAGGTTGAATTATTCCCAAATTCAAGTCTTTAATTTTCAAAAATAATCTAAAAAATTATATTTATTTTATTTTTCAATTCGATGACATTTTAAAAAAAATTACAAATGTTATATATATATTTATTCAAATAAATGTTATATGTAAAACATTTTTTAAAAAAATTAAAAATTAAAATTGATATCATAAAAATCTAATATATAAAAAGTATTATATAATAAAATAATATATATTAATGAAACACACACAGACACATTATATTTTATTACATAAAATGTTTTGAATATTGTAATACAACGTAACATATTTTATATGGGTAAAATTACTTACTTGTGAGAAATCAATGTGAAGAAAATACAAATGATGTATAATAAAATTCATATATTTATATATTTCATAATATAGTTAATATACATAAAAAACTTTAAAAAATATTTCATACAACTGAAAATATAATAGATACATTGTGTAATTATTAAGTGAAAAATATTTTAAATTCATGTGTAAAAATATAATATTATTATCTCCCAGTAGAAAATATTTAAAATCAATGTATAATATATCACACATAATAGAAAATTTAGAATAAATTTTAATATTAACATTGTAGAATTACTTATGATTAAATAAACCTAAAATAACTAACGATTTGAAAAAACGTCACTGAACTCTCTCAATAATCAAGAATGATAAAAGAAGAATTCTTGAAAATGTATACTCTTACATCATATACCTATCAACAAATCATATTCCTTTAAAATTAAAAAAGAACCTTAAAGGAAAGAAAAATGGGGTCTAAATAACTACCAATGCGAGACATTTATCAAATAACACACAATATCTATAATTTCAAGGCATATAGAATGAGACATAAACATACATAAACCCTATATCCAAGGTAGATACCTCTGAAATAGCTACAATGATCTCAAAAAATCATTGGGAAATGGGATAACTAATAATTCTCAAAAGTAGACACATCTACATATTAGTACACTAGTAGATAATATGACAAAAATCCATCATTAAAAATTTAAAGATACTAATTAAACCTATTTGAATCTCATTTTAAAAAATTCCCTCAAATCAATTTAAAGTCCACAACAGATTCCATAGAAAATAATAATCCACATCGATCAATTTTTTTTCCAAAAACAAAACATTAAAGAGTAAAAAAAATATGAAATATGAATCATTTACTTCACATTATTTAAACAAAATTAATTTAATTTCAATGAGAATAAATTATTATATATTTAATTTTGACAATTTGTCTTATTCATGCTATTAAATTAAAATCTTTTTACCCTTCCCCATAACTATGTATCAATAAGACAATTTATTAATAAAAACACTTCCAATTCAATATAAAAAATCCTCTTTAAAAATAATTCCATGTTTCACAGGAGAACTATTTCCCCTTATATATAAAAAAGGTTACTGAAAAATTGTTTTACTATGTGACCCTAACAAAATATTACTTCAATACACTTTACACAACGTTGTGAAAATTCTCAAATACATAATTCTCAAGGTAAATTTTTTTAAACTAATTTACTAATTTATAAAATGTAAAGATTCATTAAATCATCGCATTTAATTTATCATGTGTCAAAGAATTTTAATAATCCAACCAATAAAATTATTAAAACATTAGAATGTTTTGTACTGAACTCATTTGAAATCGTATTAAATTTAAAGAATTAGAAGGATAACGTCATGCCTACTATATGTAATATATTTTTTAATTTCTTGAAAAAATAGGAAAAATTTATTCTACAGAAATCAATTCAACAACTTAATGGCATCCCAAATGAAACAAAATGTTGAATGAATTCACCTTATCAATATTTAGATGTTTCAGAGATGTTAACCAATCTGTATTTACTAAGAAAACACCAAGGTAACTCCATAAACAATTCAAAGTTTTAAATTATTAGGTACTATAAGTGAATTTAATTACTTTTAGTTGTGTTATTTTAACACCAAATTATCACTAATATTTTAACATAAAACCATAATCACCTAGATCAAAGTAAATATTACCATTGAAAGAAAAAAAATCAATTAAACCCATCTACCACACTATTATATTTTCAACTTTGAGCAGCCATGAATTTCCTATACTGATTTAAAATTCATTATGGATATAACATGTTAAGGTGGGTGAGGTTCCCCCATATCAATATTCATAAATCCATAACTTATTTTATTAGTATAATCTATCAAAATAATATAAGCACATAATTTCATAAAAGAATAAAAAAAAGGTATATGTACAAGACTTGACACAAATTTATTAAACTCACAAAATAGATTCAAGCCATTACAATTTCAACTCAAAGAAAATTAATTCAAACAATCATAAGTAAAAATGAAAACTCAAAAATAAAGATAATATAATATTTAAAAAATAATAATTAAATAATAAAACATACAATGTACCCTTCCTATGAACCAGGGCCCAAACCACTAGACATGAGATAACTGTTTGTTGATTAAAATAATGGAAAAAATACTGGAACCCCTCCCACCCTAATGGAATATCTACCACATTGGTTATGAGAGAAGGGTAATATAATGAATATTATAATGGAAAATCCTAAGCTATATTAAATAATTAAAACACTGAGCTTGAGGAGAGATTTATGGAATGAAAGGAGTAGGATTAGAGAAACACCGTCCATGAAAAATATCTCCACCTCATATCCCGACCCATGGAGCAAATTATCATTACCATATATAAATAATATTAGGGTATACTATGGTTGTTAAAGGTTGGATTATTATATGAAATTTTTCCATTGTATTATACGAGTAGATTCCAATGAAGATAATGTTTGAAACACTAATCATTCAAAAAATTGAAAAAAAATGAAGAATGGTGATGTTACTGATCATTCAATTCAAGTGGATAAAAATAAATGTCCTCTAGTACAAATATATTTATTTAAAAGTCCCATAATAGATATGTATAAGGGATTATAAATCCCAAAGTAGATGGATTAGATCACTATCCAAAAAATAAACCTTTATTGTAAAAGAAAGAGACATGACCTAAAGGTGATATAGAAAAAATCATCATAAAATAACTAACTCCTCACAATCCTTGGGGAACAATAACATCCAATATTGAGTTTCCATGTGAAGGAGCATAATATTAAACAAAAAAACATAGGGATTCCTCTAAGAAGTAAAATAATATAATGTTATATCTATATCTGTTAACCAACAATCATTATCATGACCTGAAAAATAGACCTCATTCTTGGACATATTCTGGCACTGAAACACATAGAGTGTCCTCCTCCATGTTTCATTGTATTAAATATCCACTCGTAAGTTATTTAAATTAATATATTAATGACCATATTTGGTGAAATAAAGTTATAAGATTGACCTATATCTATTAATATAAAATAATAAAGAAAATGTGGTCCTTACTCAGAACACAAATCATTTCATGTTAATTATTTAATTCAATTTTTAACATAATAAATATTTTCTACCGAATGGAGTTAGATTTATATATAATCATGATGTATGATCCATTTCTATGTCTCTTAATTGAAATAAGTATCACTTTTCATGGTATTTTTAGTAAATCGAATGCTCTAGGAATCAAATCAAAGGGTCCCCTAAAATCTTTCTAACCAACTTCTGTGTGATTTATATATCATTGGTTACATTTATATGAAACTTATTTCCTACTAAACCTTTCATTCCTCACCATTTCCAATCTCTATACATTCTTTTATGTCTCAACCATCCACTCTGATAACACTCTTTCACAACCCCCTCCCTCCAATGGTACTCCTCATGAGATGACAATGAATAAATGAAGATAAAAACCCTGGAAGCCCACAACCAATATGCCAAGGATTGGAGAAAAATACTTAGAGTATATAAATCACCCATTTTTATTTAATTACCCTCAATATGAATGTAAGAATTATAGATAATATATAAATCATGAATCAACTCCATATCCATATATTTATATTGAGGGTAATACTTTCCGTATGTGTTTTTTAAATACCCTCAATATTTATCTCTAACTTATGGGCTGTTGGAGGTGGGATTTGGGAGTTATTATTTCTTTTTCCTCACTAAAGAACTAGGAGGGGTACCTTTATAGGTATGTGTTCATGAAAAGTGACAAATATAAAACATTGATATGATCAAGTAATTATCAAATCATAGATACATTCGTAATGAGTCACTAAACAAGAAAGAAAATCAAGGAAGAAGTCTGAGTATTGCTTTTTTAACTATAGACATAAATTGTTTCATGGTAAATTGAATTATATATTAGACAGACCATACCCTACAGCATAAGTTTTCCTATTCAGTTGTGCAGATATTTAAGACCCTTCAAAATCGATAATTCATTAATTGAATGAAAAATGATTAAATTGTTTCATTAAGAGAAACCGAAAGAAACAAATGAATCCTTTTTATAGATCAATCACTAATGAAGAATGATGCAGTGTTTTTTTCATTAGTGAGATCCTTCCATTCTGTTGCATGTCGGTCGTCGATATTTGATTCAGTCAACATTAATCTAAGAGAGATCCTCTAAGGATCTCTTAAATGGATCTAGTGTCATGTGGATAAGACTATAATTTTCTGTAGAAATATACACAATGCCTCCCTAGTCACCGCATTAATGAAAAGGAAATAAAATAATTTATATAAATATTTAATTCATTTCCACACCTATGATGAATTTTTTGAAAATGAACCACAATGAAAAACAATATTTTGTGCCCAGGAAAAAAAATCATATTTTGAAATTAATGGTGCCCAAATATTTATAATCTAGGACTCCATTTAAATTGTATTCCATTTATTTAGAAAAAATTATATTTCTGTGTTATTTAATATATTAATTATATTACAAACATTTTTTCTCAGTGCACTAGGCTTCAGAATTACACAACATCTTAGTGCATAATCTTGAAAATAATCTATACAATATAAAAAAATAATACATAGAGTATCTATATAATAACACATTTGATTTCCACTTTGACCACATGGTCAAAATTGTGTGAATCATGATAGAGGAAATTTAATCACCAAATTTAATCAATATTGGATAAAATATTAGGGTTCGAGTCTAATCCAAAATAAAAAAATAATTATCATTTCATGGAAGGATAAACTATCTTAATTATTCATTAAACATAATTTTTCTTTGTGATCATAATCAAAGGTGGGTGCTATGATAATACTTCCGAATGTAAACCTAGAGTTCATTTCAACCAATATTGATGGTCTGATTAATTTAAATAGAATTTAAGGAATGAAAAGATTAGGTGCTCAAAATAAAATTTATTTTTTTCACATGGGATAATAATGATTGAATGTTTAAGGGGAATATTATGTAAACATTATATTCTCATATTACGTTTTTAAAGAAATTTTATCCTTGATTTCTTACTTTATTTGATTAAAAAATCACTTAACCCAAACCCCCAAACATTATTCCATTATTTTTTTATTTTTCAATTCTTTAATAGGATGTTTAAATAAAATACTCTTTATGATAATGACCTTGGTCAGCAACAATGTTTCACTTAGTAAAATGATAAATAATTTTAAGACCATCTGCGAAAAAACTCATCTAATTGACTCTATAATAGGGAAGAAAGAGTTTTCTTAAAATTTATTTAGAATGTTAATTACTTTTCCTTATTATTGTTTTTTATTTTATTATCTACCTAGTGCACTTCTCTTCTTCCTTCCCAATCTATTATTTTTTTGGACCATCAATTGAAACATCATTTCATGATATTACTGTCCACTTATTTTTATTTCATTTAATATCTCTAAATGATTACATGATGCGAACTTGATGTAAATTTTGAACAAGACCTCATATTTGAATAATATTTTAATTATTAAATTATACAATCTAGATATTCAAAAAACTTTTAAATCCCCAAATTTTATTTTTCCCATCATATTGATAATAGTGATCTTGATTGTTCATCCCAAAGAGAATCTGACTTTTAGGAAATGGTGGCCTAGAAAAATGAACTAGAAAGAACCAGTAAAGAGTTGGATACACATGATTTTAGTTATCAACCAACATGCATTTCATTTCTAACTCATGAAACAAAATTTTCTCTAAAATATTGGTTAATTCAAATTATCCAAAAATTTATTGGCCTTTTTGTTGAGTTTACAAAGAAATTTCTAAAAGAATTTGATATATATTTCTCAACCTGTATACCCAAAAATGTATCTAATGAAAAAATCATATTAATTGAACTCATATCCCCACATGAAGGAATTTAAAAAGTTCGGATGCATTACATTCAACCTAAGAATGATAAATATTGTAATGATTTGAATTTATCTATTCTAATATTGAGTATTTCTATCATCAAGGATCACCATAATTCTAGAGGATATCTATGGAATCGAAAACAAAAATGATATTTCATGTATGAGTACATGGATCATTTCCTGAAGTTATTTTAAAGTCTCCCATGTCATAAAATCAAGGATAAAATTCTCATCCAATAATTATATAAATGTCATACTCCCATTGAGAGGGGCATGGAGGTTTCTGTTGCTGGGGTAATTGGTTGAAAACCCCATATTGGGTAAGGAATCATCGATTCAGAATATGAAAAAAAATCCAATAATTTGGTGATCAGGGTACAATGACTATATGTTGAGTACATCAGGAAATTATCTCTACTCATGATTATCATTTAACTGATTCTAAGTTGGATTAATTAACAACTATATTGAGATAGATAACTTTTGCTCAAAGGGACATCCCACCCATTATGGTGAATATTTTTATATTTTTTACTACATAAGAATATCCAAAAGATTACATCCCAAAATTATATTGGAGAGAGGATTATCAAGTGGTATTCATAGGGAGACTATATAAACAAAAACAAGAACCACCCACTAAAGAGGTATGAATCAATATCACCATAATAAAATAAATGAGATAATGTCACTAAGATATGATTTATGGATTTGGACAATGAATAGGGATCCTTTTCAAATAAAATCCAAAATCATCCACCTTATCTGAAGGGTTTTCAGAAACACCAAAAGGGAATCAAAGGCCAAACATAAAAAATTCTACAAAAAGGGATACCATGATTAAATTTGGATTTTAGTAGTAATTATCTTTTGACACAATTTATTTTTATTAGAAATAATGAGTTTAAGAATCATGGTATGCAGTTGAGGGTGCTAAAGATTCAAATAAACCAGATTTCCATGACCCTATATAAAATTGTATATAAGTACTCTAGAAACATTCCTGACCAACCAACTCCATGTCCTAAGAGGATATTTAGTGCAATAAAATAGAAGATTTGTAATTGAACATGTGAAAAAATATTCCTAGTAGTCCACAATGATTCACCAAAACATTGTAGAGTCCACCATCACATGTGGTAATTAAGAACTCAAGTTTAAAGAATGAGGTATGAGGAATATTGATGATATTCCTCCTAAATCCCTTCCATTTACACATAGATTGTTACAAACCATAAATATGGATAAAGATGTGATTCATAAAGAGGTTTTAGAAAGATGAAAAATTATTCAGAAAAACATCACACTTCTTGGGGCCATTAAGAAAATATGAAGGTGTTCCAAATTATTTAAATATCTTTTTACAAAAAAGTAATGATTAATAGAAATTAGGGTATCAATATTGGATGGAATGTGTCATAAATCAGTACACCAACTCAAGAAATTCCAAAAATGTTCATAGAACATAGGGATCTCACTATCCCATGAAATTTATTGGATTTACACCTTACTAAATGTTTATGTGATTTGGAAGATTCTATAAATGTAATGTCTCACTATATTTTCTCTTTTTTACAGTTTAGTGATATTAATCCTATAAGAGTGTTTGTATATTTAGAAGATATCTAAAAACTATATATAATGGAATTCTATGAGTTTTTACTTGTAAAGGTAAGTGACATTATCTTTCATATAGATTTTAATGTTATTAACATGGAGGATGATCTGATAAATTCCCATGCTCCAATTATTATTGGTAGAACGTTCATCAAAAGTATCAAAATGAATATATATTCCCATGAGTGTACACTTACCTTAGTTTTTTTATATATTGTTTTTATATTTAATTTTATAGAATTAATAATATACCACTAAGATCACCATTGTACTTTTTTATCTAAAATTTTGTACAGTAATTGAAAACCCAATTTTTTCTTATTTTCATATGCTTTGGGAGATTATGAGAAATAATTCTAGATAGATATCTATGATAATTTACTCACATGTTTCAAATAAAAACACTTATCTTGGATTTTATTTTGATGTGGATTCATTTTCAGATTCCAAGAAATTTATTTCGGATTTTTTCATGGATGTTGAGTATGTTAATGGAGTTGATGTGTTATTCTCTAATTCTGATGACGCCTATCCTGATACTGATGTTTATTGCACACAAATGTTTTCCTTTTATGAATCCATCCATTAATCACCCACCACAATGGAACTCATTCCAATTTATCCAAATATCAAATACTCATACCCTTTGAGTGCTCAGAGATTACATATTATAATTGATAATAATATCCATTTTGAACATGAAAAACATTTTAAGTTATTGATGGGAATATTAGTGAAATTATTTAGATAATGGCTGAAAATTCTACCATTATCCCCTCTTATTTTGCGAATTTCATTATTTTAGGATGTGGCTAAACTAGTGATGAAACCAAAAAGGTAACAAAATCAAACTCTTTTGGTTGTTGTTAAATAAGTAGTGGGAATATTTTTCAAGGTAGGTCCCATTTAACCCATTTAAGATTCCAAATGTTTTTTCCCTATTTAGGTTATGCCTAATAATAGTATCATTACTATAATTATAAATTAGAGAGAGGATTTAGTTCTAATGAGGGTACAAAATAGATAGCATGTGTGTATTTATTATAGGAAACTATATTAATATAAACACAAGGCCTATTTACCCCCCCATTAATTGATCAAATATGCGATGGAATTTATTAAAGAAATGATATTTTTTATTTGATTATTTTTTGGTTATTTTTAGTTTCATGTTGTTCTATAAGATTTATATTGGACAATATTCACTTTCCCATTCAGTACATTTTCAAACTGGGGGATTCCATTTGGACTTTTCAATTCCCTTGGTACCTTCTAGATATGCATGGTGAGAATTGTATTATTATTTTCTTAATATAAGGTGTATGTATTTATAGATTATTTTTCACTATATGATTAAATATTTTATGAAATTATTTTTATTTTTATAATGGAGTTATATTATTGAATTGAGAAGAATATGGTTTTGAACATTGTGAAATTTCAATGCCTGGAAGATCATGGATTTTTTTGGGGAATGTAGTGTCAAAAAATGAAATATAGGTTGATATAAATAAGGTAGATATGATTTCATAATGGAAATATGATTCATGTGTGTGTGAGGTTAGATCTTCCATAGTTAATGAATGATTTTATAGATGCTTAATATTAGATTTCAGATAGATTTCTCTTCCCTTATCATGTTAATTAAATCATGATTATCATTTTTTGTTTAATGATTTTGATTAGGTATACTTTGATGATCTAAATGAAAATCTCATAACACCCTTGATCATACAACAACCATGGTGGGTGGTCCCACTTGTGCTTATGTGTAATTCTTCTAACTTCATAGTTGGTGTAGTATTATCTCAAAGGGTATAAGAGAGGTCCCATGTGATTATTTATGCATCAAGGACTTTGCATTAAGACCAAAAAAATCACCCAATAATATAAAAGTATATTATTTGTATTATATTTTCATCTGATAAATGTTGTTCTTGTTTTTTGGGATCTAAAGTTGTTGTTTTCTATGATCATACGTCTTTGAGGAACCTCCTAAAGAATTCATATTCGAAGACACAACATATTCATTGGATTCTAATTATTTTGGTGTTTTATATCAGGATAATGGATAATAAAGGGACATAGAACATTGTAACTGACCCCAAGAACACGATAACTCACAAGTGAGATCATGATACCCCAAATGAGGTACCAATTTAAGACATAATCTCAAATGGTCATCATTATGTTATCTTAGGTACACATTCTTGGTATGGTAATATAGTGAATTACATGTTTTTATTTTAAATTATAATAAATATAATGAAATAAAATGTTGAATAATTGATGTGATAATGTTTGGTTTATATGATGGATGATCCATACCTTCACCACATTTTAGTGACCATGTCTTTAGGAGATGTGTGTATAGTTATGAGTTTGAGTATATTCTTTATTTTTTGATTATATAGACATGTGGTGGAGACATTGTACCCCAAATGTTAGATATGATATTATTATAGTTTATATTATATTGTAATTCCTTTTACATTGATTCCATGTGTTTTTTAAGTAATGACATGGTTTGGACACACAAGAAACAAATATAAGAGTCATTAGATTCCCCAATAAACAATATTATTCTTTGAGGTTTTTTAGATATGGGAAATTCATTTAATGGTTCCATAATAAATCTCATATTGTTTAATTTGCATTACTATAATTTTTTTTATATAATCAAAAATTGGGAGGCCAAGGAAATTAGGATAAATGATTCTAATTATGTAATGGATTTTTCAAGGATTAATGGATTTTCATATTTACGTTACCAAAATAAAATATCAGTGAAAAGGGGTCAAACATTATGAAAAAAAGATAGTTTCCCTCAATTAGAAGTATGGGGTGATAAAAACCCCAACACGATACTACCCCAAACAAATGGTCAGTATACTATTTTGTAAAGACCCGTAAAATTCAAGGGAATTTTTTTTTAATTTTCTTTGGGATTTTACAAGAATGTAGTTTCTGACGGAACCTAATTCTGAAGCCCAGTGTGCCTGGAATCAATTTCCGAAGTTTAGCTCGGGTACGTTCAGTAAAGGAATGTGTGGGTTTTCCTATCTTTTGAATCGGTGCTCGGAATCGAAATCCGAGGGCACCGATGAAACCACAGCCCAGATAATTGCTTAAGAACACCTTTTCCAGAGTTGTGTTTTCTCGGGGGAGCATTTTAATTAAATGGGTTAACTAAAGAATAAAATAATATATTGTGCTACAAATTTTATTTTTATTCTATGTAGTTTAATCCTATGCTTGGTGGTTGGAGTGGGACCCACAAATATCCTAACTCCACTAGGTAGGATATTAGTGAGGTGGGGCCCACACGAGCCCCACCCCCTTTATTTACTTTTTACCTCCCACATGCATTTAATTTGGTAACTCACCCACACCCCCTCTTAAATGCCAAGTCAACTCTCGCATTTAATTGGATTATTAAACGCCTCATTAATTGGTCAACGCATGAAGATTAAATCGTGATTTAATTTTGAATTTCAATAACAGATGGAATGAGTAATAAAATAAGGCAAGACATTATTTTATTATTGTTGTTGTGTTGTGCGAGAAGATTTGGGGAGGAATTACTCCAGTCTTGAAGAACGTCCGTCCTCATTGAAGAACGCGAAGAATGACGAAGAACGCTGGCCTCCAATGAAAGACGATGAGGAACTCTTGTTCCTCGGAGATCGATGACGCGACGCCATGTACCACGATTCCGACGATCCTCTTCCTCACGACACCGTGTACCGCGACGCCGATGATCCTCTTCCATATGAAACCGTGTACTGTGACGCTGAGGATCCTCTTCCCCGTGATGCCATGTACCCTGACGCCCATGATCCTCGTCCGCGACACCGTCTCCCGCGAAATCTTTTCCCACGAAGATCCTCATTCGACAAATTATTCGAGGTAGGGGTTTGTTTAATTTATTTTATGTGGATTAAATCCTCGACATGTGTTTAAATTGTTGAAAGTCGTTTGAACCACTAACGCGGTGGGTGCGGACCAACGAACAAGTCTGAACCCACCGATTCTATGTTCTTGGTGTGATGATCGATGGGCAATGAAGAAGTAGGCCACAAAGGCATTTCGAACCCTTAGTAGTAATATCTGGGTCCTGGGAGAGCTGTAGGCGCAGACGGCGGGCAAAATGCTCCACCAGAGCGTGTCCGGTGGTCCGGGGACAGCGCTGTCGGGACGGCGGTGTCGGCGGCCGGCACAGGCCGGCCGCCTGAGGCGACGGCGCCCCAGCGCACCACCGGGAGGAGCCCCTGCAGCAGTAGTGGGATGACCAGATCCCACGGACACACAAGATCTGGGGGAGACGCGGCGACCAGCGCCGCATCCGCTGGCAATGGAATGGGGGGGGGGGGGGGGGTGACCGCGTCCCCCCATGCTCGGCCACTGGCCGAGCCAGCGTGCCACCCAGCCGGGCTGGGCTACGCCCACCAGGCTGGGTCGCGCCCTAATGGGCCGGACCTATCCTGCGTCGGGTCGACCCGGTTTGGGCCGACCCGCAGGGGTTGGGCCGGGTCGGACCGGGCCCAGACCCCCCACTTTCAGACCACTTTCGGTCTTTTGCCAATAACGTGGGCTACAGACCTCCAATTGAAGCACCGTCAGTTGCGTAGCGATCCATGGATCGTGATAGTTGTTTTGGTGTATTACACTCAAGGTTTTGAAAAAGTTTGATTATGGCCGGGTTGGTTCGAACACGAAACCAACCGGGCCCTCGGAGTGGAAACACTTATAACTTGAGCTCCGAACGTCCAATTGACATACCGCCGACTTTGTTGGATTCATCTTAATGAGATGGATCTTTTGGCTTACTCCAGTCGAGGTTTGGATGCAGTTGGAGTGATGTTGGGTTGGTTTTCACTTAGAAACCAACCGGGACCCTGGAACAAAAAAGCCAATAACTCTCATACTGGGCATCCGATAGACGCGCCGTCTGTCATGTTGAGTTCTCTTGTCGAGACAGAACTTTGAGATACATCAACTTCGGACTATGTGACAGTTGATGTATCGAACATTTGGCTCATGGAGTGGACCCTCCCAGAATCGAGCATGCTGTATGCAGGAACCTTAGAGCTGGCTGCGACTGTGACGACGATGATGACTGCACTGAAATCCTCCTTGGGTTCGACAGTGACGATGACTGCACTGAAATCCTCCATGGGTTCAGCAGTGACGACGACTACACTGAAATCATATGTGGGATCAGCAGTGATGAAGACCATACTGAAATCCTCTGTGGGTTCGACGGTGATAAAGACTGCACTGAACTCCTACGTGGGTTCGGCAATGATGAAGACTGTACTGAAATCCTCTGTGGGTCCGACGGTGATGAATACTGCACTGAAATCCTCCGTGGGTTCGGCAACGATGAAGACCGTACTGAAATCTTCCGTGAGTTCGACGATGATGACTACTGTTCTTGTATCCCACGTGGGTCTGGCAGTGTTTGACTATGTTCTTGCTATCTTATGTGGGTCTGGCAGAGTGGCTGGTATGTATCCTATGTGGGTCTGACAGCTTAGCTGGTTTAGTATCCTACGTGGGTCCCATCTTAGATGAATCAGTGGCTATATATGATCATCTCTATCACCTTACGAATAAAGTATACCTGTGTGAGCAGAGTCTTGACTTTGAATCATTATATTTGATATGATTGACTTTCTTTCCTATATGGATTGTGTTGTGATTTCCTGTGTAGATTGGGTTGTACTATCCTATGTGGACGTGATCGAACTTGGGCTCGGATGTTGGAGCCGAACGGGAATATATGACTTATGTATATGTATGGGAATATACCTAAGTAGTGTTGGTTGAAACTTCGTGAGTGTATCTTTCCTTTTTGGATTATCCTTTTTGGATTCTGGGAGACCTTCGGGGGTCTCGGGGTCCCTATTGAGTAGCGTATACTCACCCCTGCATGGGCTATGCACGCACTATGTTGTGTTGGATGCAGACGACGGACAAAGCTGATCGTGGTTGAGGCTTGTGGAGCAAGTCGGTACCTGGAGGTGGACCACTGGGCGGGACATACACGGAGCAGAAAGTTGGATCCAAGGAGCTGATGAGGCTATCTGTACCAACCCATCATGTGGTACTTCTAGTGGACGGATCGACATTGCTGCTTTACTTTCAGTTGTTGTACTTCCTTTTGAGTTGTACTTTACATTCAGTTTGGGTTTGTATTCTGGCCCACGTACTTTTACGCACTACTATTGTACCCAGTTTTACATAGTGTTTACTTCTACTTGCATACTCTATGGTGTTTGTTTACTTTATAAAGGAAATTCCTTCCCCTTTTCGTTGCTATTTATTCCTTGGTGCTAGTCGCCAGCCCCTGCACTATGGGAGGCGGGCTTGGGGTAGTCAGGGCACAGGTCCTGAGGACGGGTCGTGACAAATTGGTATCAGAGGGGTTCGGTTCTACCGCAGAACTCAGGACTCTGATATTTCATCTATGTGAAGCAATAGTGTTATGTGTATTGAGTGTGGTTATCAGTCTAGGGAGTCCAGTGTTGGGGTGGTGGCTGACGTATCCATACACCAGGACCCTGACTTCTAATTTCCGACTCAATGCATGAAAACATTGATTGCATGTGTGTTTCAAAAGTTTTCTTTGTGATTACATTGTGTCAGCTCATCAGGTATATTGCTTTGACCTTGGAGCACCTGTTTCTTTTCAGGAAGGCCGCACGACGGCAGCCATCTAGGGTTCCGAGCTTTGAGCGAGACAACAACCCACCGAGCGACAAGCCCTCAGTGCAGGGCCCTTTGATAGCAGAGGCACCAGTGATACCTCTACTCGCCGAGCCACCGATGCTACCAGCCCTAGCTGCTGATAGTGCACGTCGCCTTAGTGCACTGCATGAGTTTCAGTTTCAGAGACCGCCCAGGTTCCACGGGGAGACGGACCCTCAGGCAGCCGAGGATTGGCTGGAGGCAGTTGGTCGAGTTTTCAGGTTAGTGGGGACAGCAGCTGACCTCATGGTGATCCTCACAGCGAGCCTCCTGCACGCGGCAACAGGCAGATGGTGGAGATTTATTCTTCTGGTGCACGACGAGGCATCACTCCTCTGGACGGACTTTTAGAGCCTCTTCCGCTTTGAGTTCATATTAGCCACCCTTCGTGCGGTGCGCATCCAGGAGCTATTACAACTATGGTAGGGTAGCATGACGGTCGCCCAGTACTCTGCGAGATTTACCGATCTCTCACGCTATTCGACTAACATGGTACAGGACCCATTCTTCCTGGAACGGACCTTCGAGCAGGGACTGAGGCATGAGATCAGGATATCAGTGATCTCCCTCAGCATTCCGACACAGTTAGGAGTACTGGAGAGAGCCCTTCTCATTGAGATCTTTCTTGCTGAGCCTACACCAGCAGTGAGACCTACCGCAGGGTGTCATGTAACAGAGTCGTCTGCAGTTGGCAGTCGACAGACGTCACAGGGGCCCAGGAGGACCGGCCCATCAGGAAAACAACCTCAGAACACTAGCTCAGAGGTGTGGGGCACCCAGAGCAGATCCAAACTTCTGAGGAGCAGACAGTGCTACGCATGCAGTGGGAACGGCCACATGGCTCATGACTGCCCGACTCGCCATGCAGAAGAGCAGCAGATAGTTGGGGGCCACCCAGACAGAGGCAGAGGGTCGACCACGGTGGTCCACCGAGAGCAGGCAGACGATGGAGGGGAGCTGGCCGAGCAGTAGGTGGTGGGAGACGCTTTGAGGCATTACCACCACCACCACCAGGAGGTCCACCCCGACCATAGGGAGCTGTCTGGTAGTGACAGGCTCAACTTCAGGCAGCGGAGGCCTATGACCACGGCACACCAGAGATGATTCGAGGTACTATCTGTGTCTACTCCACCCTTGCTGCAGTTCTTATAGACACAAGAGAAATTCATTATTTTATTGTCGCTGCCATTGTTTGGAGCTCGGAGATTCCGACGGAGCCGTTGGCTTGATCCTTACGGCTATAGACTCCTACGGGAGCAGAGTCGACGATTACGCACTGGTGCCGGAAGTCTGAGTTTACTCTAGGAGCCGAGAGCTTCGGCTGGTATCTTCTTATAGCGGCGTCGAGGTCGTATGACGTCATCTTGGGAATGGATTGGTTATCTGCAGTCCATTCTCAGATCCACTGTATTAGGCGCAAGGTGCGGTGTGTTCACACCGACGGGAGTAGGTTCACCGTCACCGGCGAGAAGGGAGCCTTTGCAGCACAGGATGGACTCACGCAGAGGAGAGGAAAACCCATCACTCATCATATGGCTAGCCTCATCCTAGGAGAATTTGACATACAGAGTTCTAGTTTTCCTGTTGTGGGGGATCAGTATGTGAACATTTTCCCTGATGACATTCTAGGACTACCTCCTCACAGAGATATAGAATTTTATATTGACCTGTACCCCGGGACAACCCGGATATCCACTCCAGCATATCAGATGGCTCCCGCTGAGCTTAGAGATCTACAGGTACAGCTGGAGGACTTGTAGGGAAAGGGATTAATCTGACCCAGTGTTTCACCCTGGGCTTCCCCGATATTGTTCACCAAGAAGGCGGACAGGAGCCTGCGACTGTGTGTCGACTATTGTCGCCTGAACCAGGTGACTGTGAGGAAAACGTATCTGCTACCGAGGATTGACGACCTCTTCGATTAGCTGAAGGGAGAACAGTGGTTCTCAAAGAGAGACCTTAGATCACGTTATCATCAGCTCAGAGTTCGAGACGAGGACGTGCATAAGATGAACATCAGATGTCGGTATGGCCACTATGAGTTCATGGTTATGCCCTTCGGCATAACCAATGCTCCAGTAATGTTCATGGGTCTCATGAACAGGATCTTTCAGCCATACCTCGATCAATTTGCAGTGGTCTTCATCGACGACATTTTGATATACTCTATCACTGAGGAGGAGCACACCTACCACTTGTGGGTTATACTAGACACACTCCGAGAGCACCACCTTTATGGAAAGCTCTCAAAGTGTCATTTCTGGTTACGTGAGGTCCACTTCTTGGGAGAAGTCATCTCTGAGGCGGGAGTTGCGGTGGATCCTGAGAAGATTGAGGCAGTGCTAGCTTGGGATCCACCTAGGAGAATGACGGAGGTGGGGAGTTTTCATGGGTCTAGCTGGGTACTACCAGAGGTTTGTGCCAGACTTTTCCTGAGTTGCGGAACCACTCTAAGCTTTGAAAAAGAAGGGGAAACCCTTCGTGTGGTCAGAAAGATGTTAACAGAGCTTCCAGGAGCTGAGACCGAGATTGACCAGCACACCTATCTTGAGGCTACCGGAGGAGAGAGTGGGGTACGTAGTCTACTACAATGCATCAGGGACCGGAATCGGATGAGTCCTGATGTAGGAGCAGGCCGTGATCGCCTATGGATCACGACATTTGAGGCAGCATGAGCAAAAATACGCTACACATGACCTGGAGTTAGCATCATTGGTCTTCGCTCTAAAGATGTGGCGACACTATCTGATGGGCGAGCGCTTTACAATCTACTCTGACCACCAGAGTCTCAGGTACATCTTCTCATAGAAGGACCAGAATCTGAGACAACGACGAGGGCTCGAGTTCCTCCAAGACTATGACTTTGAGATAGACTATACTCCTGAAAAGGGGAACATAGTAGCATATGCTCTCTCCAGGAGGACGGGCATCCAGCTACTCGGGGAGGCGACGGACCAGCTAGCAACTTGGTAGATATTCTTCATGGATAGATATGGTGCAGCCTTTCTTCAGTCACTCACAGTCACTCCTCCACTACTGTAGTGGGTCAGAGAGGCACAACGTGGGGACGCTGGATATCAGATGTGGCGTGCGCAGATATCCTTAGGATAGGCACCTGATGGATTCTCTATAGGAGGAGAGGACGACGTTCATTTTAGAGTACGTACCATGGTACTAGTTGGCTTATAGGAGGATGTGCTGAGAGAGTTTCACACTTCCCCTTTAGTGGTACATCCAGGAGTGACGAAGATGTACCAGGATCTCAGATGACAACACTGGTGGCCGGGAATGAAGAAGGTTGTGGCAGATTTCATTTCTTGATGCCTCACATGGCAGCAGGTGAAGGCAGAGCACCAGGTACCAGCAGGCTTAGTACATCCCTTGGAGGTCCCAGAGTGGAAGTGGGTTGGGATATCTATGGATTTCGTGACTGGACTTCCACGTACTTCCAGAGGTCACGACTCCATTTGGGTGATCGTCGGCCGACTAACCATGTCGGCTCACTTCTTACCCATCAGAGAGCAGGGCTCAGTGGAGAGATTCAGACACCTCTACATTCATGAGATCGTACGGCTTCATGGTGTGACATCATCTATCATCTCCGATCGAGATGCTTTCTTTACTTCCCAGCTTTGGAAGGGTTTGTAGGAGGCATTCGGGACGCAGCTACGTCTGAGCACCGCCTTTCACCCTCAAACGGATGGTCAGATAGAGGGGACCATTCACACACTTGAGGACATGATCCATGCATGTGTCCTCGACTTTGGACGCAGTTGGGAGGACCACGTACCCTAGGTGGAGTTCATGTACAACAACAGCTACCACTCCACCATCGGGATGGAACCATACGAGGCATTGTACGGCCGGCTTTGCAGATAACCTCTATGCTGGACAGACCCATGGGAGTCGGCACTTGTGGGACCAGAGATGGACCATGCCACGACGGAGAAGGTCCAGGTCATCCAGGAGCGGATGAGGACAGCTCAGAGCCGGCAGAAGTCTTATGCTGATAGGATGGGGAGGACACTAGAGTTCGAGGATGGCGACCACGTTTTCTTGTGGGTCTCACCTCAACGTGGATTACGAAGGTTTGTCCGAGGTGGAAAGTTATCTCCATGCTTCATCAGACCATTCCAGGTGCTCAGCAGGGTAGGCGAGGTGGCTTACCGCATGGCGCTACCACCTCAGTTTCACCGGGTTGACGACGTCTTCCAGGTATCTTAGCTGAGGAGATATGTGCACGACCCGACACATATCATCGACCATGGGGAGCTGGATATTGACGATGGGGTGACTTTTGCAGAGGTCCTGGTGGAGATCGAGGATCAACATGAGTGGGTCCTATGTTGGCAGTTGATTCCTTTAGTGAACATTAGATGGCATAATGAGAACCTCCAAGAGAGAACCTGGGAGAGGGAGGCTTAGATGCGTGCTCAGTACCCACATTTTTTCACCTAGTTTATAATGTATCTTTACTAGGACGTATATCCCTGAGGTGGGAGTAATTTAAAGACCATTAAAATTCAAGGGAAATTTTTTATTAATTTTCTTTGGGATTTTACAAGAACGCAATTTCTGACGGAACCTGATTCTGAAGCCCGGTGTGCCCGGAATCAATTTTCAAAGTTTAGCTTGGGTACGTTCAGTAAATGGATTAGAGGGTTTTCCTAACTTTTGAACTGGTGCTCGGAATCGAAATACGGGGGCACCGATGAAACCACAACGTTGGTAATTTCTTAAGAACTCCTTTTCCAGAGTTGCATTTGCTCGGGTGAGGTTTTTAATTAAATGGGTTTACTATAGAATAAAGTAAAATATTGTGCTACAAATTTTATCTTTATTCTAAGTTGTTTAAACATATGCTTGGTGGTTAGAGTGGGACCCACTAATATCCTAACACCACTAGGTAGGATATTAGTGAAGTGGGGCCGACACGAGCCCCACCCCCTTTATTTCCTTTTTACTTCCCACGTGCATTTAATTTGGTAACTCACCTGCACCCCCTCTTAAATGCCAAGTCAAATCTCACGTTTAATTGGATTATTAAAAGACTCATAAATTGGTCAATGCTCGATAATTAAATCGTGATTTAATTTTGAATTTCCAAAACAAATGGCATGAGTAATAAAATAAGGCAAATCCTTATTTTATTATTGATGTTGTGTTGTGCGAGATGATTTGGGGAGGAATTACTCCAGTCTTGAAGAACGTCCTTCCTCGTTGAAGAATACGAAGAACAACGAAGAACGCCAGCCTCTGACGAAAGACGATGAAGAACATATGTTCCTCAGAGATCGATGACGTGACGCCGTGTACCACGACACTGACGATCCTCTCCCCCGCGACGCTGTGTACCGCAACGCCAATGATCCTCTTCCCCGCAACGCCGTGTACCGCGACATCGATGATCATCTTACCCGTGACGTAGTGTACCGCGACGCCGTGTACCGCGACGCCCACAATCCTCTTCAGCGACGCCGTCTCCCGCAACGATCCTCATTCAACTACTTTTTCATGGTAGGGTTTGGTTTAATTTATTTTATGCTGATTAAATCCTCGACATGTTTTTAAATTGTTGAAAGTCGTTTGAACCACTAACGTGCTGGGTGCGGACCAACGAACATGTTTCAACCCACCGATTCTCTTTTCTTGGTGTGCGGATCGATGGGCGATGACGAAGCGGGCCGCAAAGGCGTTTTGAACCCTTCGTAGAAATCTACAGGTCCTGGGAGAGCTGCAGCAGAAGACAGCGGGAAAAACAGACCAATGGAGCGCATCCGGTGGTCCGCAGAAGGCGCTGCTGGCGCGCCCCGCCGGCGCGCCGACGGCAGGAGCCGCCGCGGCGGCAGCAGGATCCGGGGGAGAAACGGCACCAGCACCGCGTCCACTAGAAAAGGAAGGGGGGGGGGTGTACCGTGTCCCCCAATGTTCAGCCGCTGGTCGCGCCAGCGTGCCACCCGCCTGGGCCGGGCCGGTTTGCGTGGACCGGACCGGGCCGGGCCGGTTTGCGCGGACCGGACCGGGCCGCGCCCAATCGAGTTAGGATGTACCCACCCGGCCGGGTCATGCCCTAATGGGCCAGTCCCGGACTCGGGTTGGGTCTACCCGATTCGGGCCGACCTAGTGGGGTTGGGCCGGGTCGAACCGGGCCCAAACCCCCCACTTTCTAACCACTTTCGGTATTTTTCCCATAACATGGGCTACGGACCTCCAATCGACGCACTATTAGTTGCATAGCGATCCATGGATCGAGATGGCCATTTCTGTATATTACACTCAAGGTTTCAGAGAGCATTCGTTATGACCAGGTTGGTTCGAACACGAAACCAACTGGGCCCTCGGAGCGGAAACGCTTATAACTTGAGCTCCGAACGTCCAATTGACATGCCGTCGACTTTTTTGGATTCCTCTTATTGAAAAAGACCTTGTGGCTTACTCCGCTCATGGTTTGGATGTAGTTGGAGTGTGGTCAGGTTGGTTTTGACTTAAAAACCAACTGGGCCCCTGGAACGAAAAATCCAATAACTCTCAGACCGGGCGTCCGATTGACGCACTATCTATCACGTTGAGTTCCTCTTGTCGAGACAGAACTTTGAGATACATAAACTCTGGACTACATGTCAGTTGATGTATTGACCCCTGGCTCATGGAGCGGACCCTCCCGGAATCGAGAATGCTCTGTGCAGGAACCCTAGAGCAGGCTGCGACTGCGACGACGATGATGACTGCACTGAAATCCTCCGTGGGTTCGGTAGTGACGATGACTGCACTGAAATCCTCCGGGTTTTCGGCAGTGATGATGACTGAACTAAAATCCTATGTGGGTTCGGCAGCGATGAAGATCATACTGAAATCCTCTGTGGGTTCGACGGTGATGAAGACTGCACTGAAATCCTACATGGGTTCGCCAATGATGAAGACCGTACTGAAATCCTCCGTGGGTTCAACGGCGATGAATACTGCACTAAAATCCTCTGTGGGGTCGGCGACGATGAATACCGTAGTGAAATCCTCCATGGGTTCGACGGTGATGACTAATGTTCTTGTATCCTACATGGGTTTGGTAGTGTTTGACTATGTTCTTGCTATCCTACGTGGGTCTGGCAGAGTGGCTGGTCTGTATCCTATGTGGGTCCGACAGCTTAGCTGGTTTGGTATCCAACGTCGGTCCCAGCTTAGATGAATCAGTGGATATTACTGATCATCTCTATCACATTACGAAGAAAGTATACCTGTGTGAGCCGAGTCTTGACTTTTAATCATTATCGTTGGTATGATTGACTTGCTTTCCTATGTGCATTGTGTTGTGCTTCCCTATATGGATTGGGTTGTACTATCCTGTGTGGACGTGATCGAACATGGGCTCGAATGTTGGAGCCTAACAGGAATTGATGACTAAGGTATATGAATAGACATATACCTATGTAGTGTTGGTTAATACATCGTGATTGTATCTTTCCTTTGTGGATTATCCTTTGGGGAATCTGGGAGACCTTTGGGGGTCTCAGGGTCCCTACTGAGTTGCGTATACTCACCCCTACACGGTCTATGCCCACACTATGTTGTGTTGGATGCAGACAATGGACAACGCTGATCATGGTTGAGGCTTGTGGAGCAAGTCAGTACCTGGAGGTGGACCACTGGGCGGGACGTACACAGAGTAGACGACTGGACCCGAGGAGCGGGGGAGGCTATCTGTACCCACCCTTCAAGTGGGACTTTTAGTGGACGACTCGATGTTTCTTCTTTACTTTTAGTTGTTGTACATCCTTTCCAGTTGTACTTTACTTTCAGTTTGGTTTGGTATTCTGGCCCACTTACTTTTCCGCACTACTATTGTACTCAGTTTTACGTAGTGTTTACTTCTTCTTTGTTACTCTGTGGTGTTTTTTTACTCTATAAAGGCAATGCCTTCCCCTTTTTGTCGGGATTTATTCCTTGGTTCCAGTCGCCAGCCCCTGGCCTATGGGAGGCAGGCTTGGGGTAGTCACGACATGGGTCCCAAGGACGGGTCATGACATATTGACCATCTTGAGTTGAAGTAGATATTAGAGAAATTGGTGCATATGAATATAAAGGATTTGATGTAAAACATGGATGATGAACTATAGGTGTATAAAATTATATTAAAAGATCCCATTCGTATTTCCCCAAATATATAGTTTTTTAGTAATGTATTTTATCTTCAAATAGTGTCCAAGTATCAAGTATATTTGTCTATAAATAATGACAATAAGGATTTAGCACAATCTAGATATCAATGGATGTTGAAAATTCAAGAGCGTTAGTAGATTCGATATTAATAATATGAGAAATCAAGGATATAAAAATAATGATCAAATGTAGCTCAGGATATAATGTTCCAAAATAAGGAATTTCATATTGGATAAAAAGTCCTCTGCATTTTATAATTGTGGTTGATTTGTTATATGTTTCATTCAATATAGTTGGCGCCATATGTTGTGTCTTGTGGTTTTAATTAAAGTGTAGTAGAGGTCACACAATATTAAACATGAGGGATTTTAATAGTAAACATGATGCAGTTAAAGTAGTACATTGAGGGATTCCCCAGACATCGACTCGATGCCATCACATTTCATGAGCCCATCATCACTTGAAAAGATTAATCTATCACTTATCATATCAATTTTATATTACTTTTCATAATTGTTTTTCAAAATTTCTTGTATATATTTTCATTTCGTAGAGTCACATTAATAATAATGTAACATTTTATTTGTGGGGGAGGGATGAAATTTTTGATCGTTTCATTATGATTTTTTTGAGTGTTTATTATTTTAATGGATTTTTTAAAAAATATAAAAAAATCAAAAAAAATTATCATGATCATTAATAACATTGAATCTATTTATAATGAATGTTTTATTTTTATAATCTCCGGGGAAGTTTCTTAAGAATGAGAAAGATATCATAATTGTGGGTTGATTTTTGTGAAAATGGAATTTTTTCAATGATATGTTTTATTGTGTCATTATGAATCATTTTTTTTATATAATTCATTGTGGGATTTATATGAAAAATTTATTTCATTTAATATATCCATGGAATTCACAAAAAATAAGGAGTAGAGTGTTTTTCATACTCGATTAAAGGTATAAACATGTTAAGTAATCTTTTTAGTTTATAACACGAACTTTCTATTCATTTATTTCTCTCATATTTAGTTCCGTTACTATATGGGACTAACCTATTTGGGTGTACCTAATATAATAATTTTTTAATCACTAAAAAACATAAAAACAAAATAAAATAAAGAGGTTAGTTATTAAATTTACATCATATGGTGATATCTAGGTCGAAATCCTAATGATTGACTTATGAGAATACATAAATGAGTGGGTTTTTTAATTTCATTATAATGGTTTTTTAATAGTTTTTTTGGAATAGAATATGGTGAGAATAAAAATTTTATGTGAGCTAAATATACTAGATAAAGGGTGGATAGATGTACTTGAAATTATTGATAGGAAAATAAATGGGGAATTAGTGGCATAGCTGATCCATAACATGTTTTCAGTAAACCAGTGTCATTAATCTCTCTATATTTTATATTGAAAAAATTTATGAGAAATTGAATTCCTATTTTTCTGAGATTGAATTTATTTTTTATGTTATTTTTATTCCCATATTTATATCATGTATTGAGAATTTTCAACATGAATCATTTTCAAGATTACAAGACATAGGGTTTTTTCTAAGAGTGAATTGTTGAAAGTGTGAGGGTGTTGATAAGAAATATTTTTTTGAATATTTTAATAATTTATTTTATATAATTTATCCTTATTTAATTAGAAACTTTTATGGAAATATGTGTTTTTGAAATGAAATTAAAAATTTCATGAAAATTGTGTTTCTCAATTGAATTTTACTTTAGTAATTTTGTTATAAAATTTTGTGAGTGAAAAATTTTGATTTGGAATTATATTTTTATTATACTAAATTCTTTTTTTTATTTTTTTATTTTTTACCATAAAATATTGATCTCAAATATAGAGGGTTGAGAAATAGATATTAATAATATGTTTGAATGAATACAGAATAATGAACCCCACCTCATTAATTGAAAAATAATATCATTAGTACAACATTTATTTTGATGAAATTTATAGAGGAGTTAAAGTAATTTATTTAGAATAATTTATTAAAATATATTTATATATTGTTACCAATGGGTGATCATATAAAATGTGGCACAGGTTTTAGTAACTTTTGGAGGTAGAATTATGCATGTACGATTTTTTAAATTTAAAACCGTAACAATCCCAAAGTCAATTTGAATGATATTTTTGATCTTTGGGAGGGTTGGTATAGTGTTTGGGATGTTTTGGATGAAATGGGAGGTTCAATTTCACTCTCCAACCATGTTGAGTATGGAAGGATTTGTGCAAGGATACATTCCAAGAAGTTTCTCCTCTCCCACCACTACTTTATGGTTCTTTACATTTGTACTGGTAAGAAGTCCTTTTCTTAAATGAAAAAAATATCCTTTATTATATTTCTTATTTTTTACTATCATTCATGGTTCTGTAACATAAGAGTGGAGATGATATTGGATGCTTACATTTCAAAAAATTTCTTATATAAATCATATTCATGAAGAAAATTTCACCCATGAAATTCTAGTATTGATTCATAGTCAATCTAATATTACTCAATTAATTATTTTTTTGAAACCATGAGAGAATTATAATTAAAAAATTTAGATCAATTAATTGAGTTTCAAATTATAAGGAACTATATTTATTTTTTACTTTTACCATGATGTCGGAGTTATGTGAATCACAAGAGAGAAACTGTATTCACCAACACATTTAGAGAATTACCTTATTTAGACACTATTCAACACTTAGAAAAATCACCAATACATTTCCGAGTGTATGTAACAATACTCATCAAATAAATATGAACCATCCATGGAATGTTGGTATGTGGGATTGAATTGTATTTCTACTAATATAGATTAATATTTATATAGATGGGTAGATTTTTCCAATATAAAACATAATTTATAATTTATAATTTAATAACTTCATTTTACTATGATTTTCCGCAGACTAAGAAAGAAAAATAGATTGATTTTTAGGTCTGTGTAGGGTAAAATGGAAATAGGTAGAGGGAATTTACCTTTATAAAATAAATGAAAAATAAATGAAAAAATACTAAAAAAATATTTGTGAAATATTGATGATAATTAACACATTTTAAAGAATTTAAATGGAAAAAATTTAAAATAAATCATAAATGAAGTTGGAATGATATATTTACATATGATTATAAAAGAGGAAGTATAATAGAATTATTGATTTCAAAATTAAACAATTAAGATAAATGATTGATTAATTTGACGAATGAAAATGGTTGATAAATAAAAATGTTAAAAATAAGTATTGGAAACTTATTTTGTAAGGATGCTTAAAAATTTCTCAATAATACAACATATGTATACCACATTAATGGATTGAGGACCTAATAAATTATTCTCATGGATTTAAGGGTAGTCATGATACCAAAACGCCCATGATTATTTGGGTTATAGTAAGAGAATAGAATATCGTTGCCCTTTTACTTTTAATGTGTATATCTATAATCCTAAAATAGGAATATATCCTTTCCTTTTAGACATTATTGTAAGAAAAATAATGATTTTCTATTTAGAGTTATTGATCTCAGATAATAGTTGAATGGAAGATGATATGATAGCAAAATGAAATTATGTTCTAGAATAGTCTAGGTTTTTTCGGAATAAAATAATGAATCAGTATGGTAGACTGAGAAAGATGGTTGAGAGTTAGGAAAATAATTAAAATAATATCACACTCTTGAAAATAATAGACAACTCTTAGAGTATGATATTATTTAAAATAAATTTGGTGATTATAGAACATTAGTGTTATTGATTGGATGAAAATAATCAAAGGTAAGTTACCAAGTCCACCAATATGTATATTTATGTACTTAAAATTCTTCAGGAACATGTTTAGAATTTATCTAGTGTAATTATGCCAATGGAAAACATAACTAATAATTTTTTACCTTCATTAAATGTTTTCTAAGAGATTTTGTCTTGATGCCACTGGATACTCAGTAACTTTCATCGGTTATCAGGTGTGTCTATTATTGTCAGGAATAATCCTGTATAATCTATTGGATGGTTTCTAAATGACTAGGATGGTCGGTGATAAAATACTTCATAAGGTTATTCTTTCCATTTTAACAAACTGGAAGGTTGAATTTTATAGAATGGAGAGGCCACTGACTTCACCACTGGCTTGATGATAGCTATGAATTAGCAATATAGTACTCATTATTGGTTTTTAAAGACAACTGATAACATTGAGCTTCCTTCCTTACTTTTGAAATATATTGGAAGATCACTAAATGAGTTCACTTAGTAAATCAAGATTTCAATAAGGATACTTCAATGTTATTTCAGGATTTTAACATTATTTACTTAATTCTATAAGTTCTAATTATCTAAATAAATAATTAGAAAAATTGATGATTTCTTTTGATTACTACAACTTATGAAGGTGAAAAAAACATCAATAAGGAATATTTGAATGATCACAATCAATTTATTAATAAAAATATAACAATATAAAATAAAAAAAATTCATTTTTAATAAATAAAACAACTTAAGTTAAAAAAAATATTTCTCCCCAACAAGTACATTTATTTCCCCCAAATGTAAGATAACTAATACCATTATATTTATATAATTATGGGATATTTATCCAAATAATATGAATTATCACTGAATAATATTATCAAAAATAATTTATACAGGGATTTATAATAAATAATTGAAATAAATTTTAGAAATAAATTTATCACAAATAAGGATATTTTGAGATAGATGAAAATAAAATTTTGTACAATTTGAAAAATTCAAAATTTAGAAGGTGGTTTTCAATTATAAGGGAGATAAAATTAAAAAGAAAGTTATTTTTTTAACTAATGATAATGAAATAAAATACTAAATGTTCTTCATAGAATCTAAATAAAAAATTTAAAACCAATTTGGAAAAGGATGTCTCTACTATGGTCAATTTAGTATTAAGAAGATTAAATCAACCTAAAATAATTTAATTTTAAATATGAGGATTAAATATAAAAGTATAATGAAATAAATGATATAAATTTAATATTAATTCCAAGAGTAATGTTTTTCGAATACAATGGTAATAAAACATATAAAATATTCTAGTAGTGTCAATCTAGATCTATAGTAATGGACCACTACTTGTTCCTAGGGTGAAGATCGAATTAAAAATATAAATAGACCTTTCTAATGGAACAAAATCTAGATGAATGTATTCCAGAACAACCAAATATTGTTTGTATACAGAATGGAATATATTTCTTGTAGTATAAAACTCACATTACATTAACAAAAATATTAATTTTTTTTTAAAAATAAATATTTTGAAGACACATATAAAAAATTTTATTTTAGAAGACAATTTTAAATGTGAAAAAAAATTCTATAACTTTTCACGGTTATGATATTATTGTCATAATATAATCACAAACAACTCACCTTTAATGATGTTATAGTGATAAATGGGATAGGATTTCGTGAAGACATCAACATGATGAAGGATGGTGATTATAAATTCATGAATGATATCCCCTATTTGAAAGTGGTATCGAAGGAAATAGTTTCTGTGACCAACGTTATTTGTATAAGAATGTTGGATAGAATTTTTAGTGATACTAATCACATTATTTTTTTCACATAATACGAGGATGTTATAATATGTTATCCCAATGTATAAGTAATTATGTTTCATCCATATGATTTTGGCATGATAAGTCCTAGTTGTAATATATTCTCCTTCTACTAAAGAAAGAGACAAATATTTTTACTTATTAATATTCAATGAATCAGGGTATTTTATGAGTATTTGAGAATTAACACTAGTACATTTTTTATATATTTGAAATATTCCAAAATTATAAAAAAAATATTAATTTCAAAAGAAGTACCTGATAGATAAAGTAATCCTAAGTTTTTAGTTCCTCTCAAATATCAAAAAATCAATTTGAGAGATTTTAAATGAGATTAACATGAATATGATTGAAAATGAACAGAAATGCATATACTGGACATGATATTTTACAAGGTCTAGGTATGGTAATGTAGGATTTCAATCACACTTATATTAATTTTTTTGATGGCGAAATTTTCGTCTTAATACAACGATTACTTATAATCTAAAATCATTAGTGTTATAATTTACTATGCACGATCCATTCAAAACTACATTATATATTCATTAGTGTGTTTAATTTAGTTTAGAAAAGTTCTATAACAAATTTGGGGAATTTTAAAACCAAGGGAAATTTGAGATCTCTAATAATACTCATTTCAACATCTTTATCCCTTAAATGAAAAAATTAATATTAATGTTTTCATTTAGTTGTTCCAAAAATAACATCATCAGAATTACTAAAAAAATTAATAAATAATTTGAGAATTTTATGAGGAAAAAAATAGAATTGGATTTTCTTATTTTAAAATCATTTAATAAAAGAAATTTAGCTACCCACTCATACTAGACAAAATGAGTTTTTTAAACCCCAAACTATAATAACAATAGTCTTTATTTCCCATTAATTCATTATTTATTACATAAAATATACTTAATAAATCCTTGAATATTAATAATTCTAGTGTATTTGTGGATTTAGGTACATTAAATATCAAATTAAAAATGGTCACACTAAAATTATTGAAAACATCTCAAATATTCTCAAAATATTCCATATTTCTTAAAATGGAATGGGATAACGTAGGGATATACAAAAGAATGGGGTGAGATATAAAGCCCAGTAAGGTAATAAATGAATCATAACATGCTGTTATTATTACATGTTTGAAAATATGAATTTAAATGTGAAATAAAATGCGAGATAATCATATACCTGAATAAAGATGCATGATATAACATGATAACATAAACACAACATGTGAATTTTTAAAAAACATTAAAAATGACATAATAAGAATTAGTCGTGGTTAACCACCAACATATCATAAAATAATGTGATCATGATAACTTCCCATGCACAATACATGTAATATCATGAGACTAAAATATTACCCAATGCATTAGAGTACTATCTGGGTGCACCCATCATAATCATATCATGTAAATGCATATAGTTTTTACATGGATCGTATAACATAACATATTTATTCAACTTTAATCACATAATTAAGGATTTCGGGTTAAATAAAATAAAATAACTAAGCATTGAATTATATTTACATCAAGGTGATTACCCTTTAGTTGAAATGGGTATGTGTATACACCTTACAAATGTTCAATACGGAAAATCACAATTATATTTTGACAGTGTAACAATAAAAAATAAAGATTCATAAAATTGTTCAATGAGGGATAAATGGGAGTCTAATAAAATGGAAATAAAATTAAATGTATAGATATATTTAATAACATAATAACATTTTAAATACTTTGAATAAATAAGCATAAGCTAAAAGGGTGCATAAATAAAAACTTGGCCAGAACAAATCAAATAATAATTTTGACTGAATAACAAGGGCACCTAATGGATAATGGGAGGTATTAATGAGAGTGAAAGAGGTAAATAAATTAAATAAAAATTCAATTAATTGGTATGTGGAAGATTATATACCATTAATAAGAATTGGGAGAAAAATTTCATTACATAAATATGGTTCTTTAATATATAGGAGAAAGAGAGAATCCCTTACTAAATTTTTGGATAATAACAAACTTTGTAAATGATATAATTATAGGGGATAAAAAATATATCATTATTTGGACATAAATGTTATAGTATATAGAAATTTATAACATCATTTCAATATAACCAATTGAGATTCAAAAGGCCAAATACATTGAAGCTGCTTGAATTGAAAAGAAGATAGATGCCCCCTACCTTGGGAGGGTGATTCCAAAAGATTTGGAAGAGATTATTAAGAGCTTAGGAGAACCTTGGTTTGAATATATTGGGGTAAGGGTACAGTAAATATGTTGTCAATGGTTTTTTAGTGAATATTAATCTGAAATTTTGAGGTTTTATATTGAAATAGAGAGGGAATATATTTATTATTTTCCAAACAAATGTTTTTTAATCTATATAAATAATAATAAAAAACCACAAACCTCCAATGGGTTTCCCATATTTTATACCAAAAAAGAGTGGTTTTATTTATTTTTTAATTATTTGGTTTGAACTAAATAAAAATTTTCCCTTTGTGATATAGAAGTGAGTCATGATTATAATGAAATCATTTTGAAACATTAAAATATTATATAGTTTTTGGAGGATTAATAAAAGCTTAAAAAAATTAGTCATTTACCCCAAAAAAATATTAAAGGTAAATCATATATTGTTTCATCCATGCCCTTCAAAAAATTTATTACAACACTTTTGGGTCATTATGATGTCATAATACACACCATAAATTTATTACTTCAATACTTTTACCCCAAAAAATCAACTATCACAAAAAATTATAAACAATTTATAGGTTGAAAATATTGATGATATTATTCTAAAAGTAATATATTTTTTTCAAAATAATTTTCCTAATATATTAATTTTCAATTTAAAAAAATAATCAACATCTACTGAGAAATGATGGGTTTTTTTAATAATAACAGTTTACAAATACGTATAGAAATTATATATAACTCCATAAAATTTATATTATAATTTAAATTTAATAAATATTATCTAATTTATTTATTTTATTAATATATCAATTAATTTTTAAAAATTCATGTATTCATCAGAATGTAATTTGAAATTTCATATTACACTGAAATATAAGTTTTCAACATGGTTTGGTCAGTGATTTTATGAGTATAAAATTCTCCTCTAAACAATTTAAAACATGATTTAGATGTTGTATCTTGGATTGGGCTTGGTCAAGGTTAAATCATATTGATGTTATCTTCCATGTAATATTTGATAGCATGGATTTATAGGGTACAATCCTACTAGTTTGGGCCAGTTATACATTTTTCTAAAACAATTTTATTTATCAAAAACCCATATTTCTATTAATCACATGATCACTGTTCAATGACTATTTGAGCAATTGTTTTGATTATTAAAGGTCTTCTAAATATTATAGGATATAATAATACCAAACAAGTTCATGTGTTTTTTATAACTGTAATAGGGTATTTAATTCCATAATAAAATAAATTTTGTTTATAAAAGTTCTAGTAATTACAATATTTACCCCTTTAGAATTTTAGACAAAGAAATTTTCATTTCAGACACTAAAAAATGATGAAAATTGGGTTTCCAAGCCTCCTCATGATCCCACCTCGCTTCTCCAAACATGAGGTTTTTTTGGAACCTTGACAAATAACATTTTATTGTTTAATTTATCTTCATATATATGATTTAAGATATGAAAAGAAAGCTCTTGATATGAAAGATCATCCTCTAATGGTAACATTTATGGATTGGGAATATGAAATGAGAATAGTTTTTAATTATTTAATAGGGATACGCGGAACAAATCATATAATTTAGATAGGTTATGTGGGAGTTCTATTATACAATCCACTGCTATGATGTGAATAAGAAACTCAAAGGCACCAACATAACATTGAATAATGACTATTTTCCACCCAAATATCATGAATCTCTTCCATTAATATATGTAGAGTAACACCTTATCTCCACCCTCAAAATTCATGTATTGTCAACGATTTTAATCATAGATCATCTATCAACTCTGAGTATCCCTAATTTTTTGATAAATGGTAATTAAATATTCATCAATTCACACAACTATTTTACAACCTAGATGTTTGCGTTCAGTAGCATCATCCCATAAATCATGTGTTTTTCATCTCCTACCATAAATAGATACATAGGTATCCATTTTTATTTTTGATTGGAAACTACACTTTAATGTGAACTAGACTAAAGTAATATTTTTATTTCATCATCCTTTAATGTCCATTGAGAATGATCTCAACATTTCCCTGAGTATCTTGATAGAATGGTCATATTGGCCATCATTCTGAGGGTGATAAGTTGTGTTAAATTTCAGAATTATTTCTGTCAAAATTAACTCGAGAGTTATGAATACCATTATGGAAAAATTAGTTTAAGATCTATCACAAATTAAAATTCTTAAATACCATTATTTTGGTTTTATGTGATGAGAGGCTACAGAGATTGATGATTTTTTGGATGAAATATATGATTTAGTATATGTTTTAGTGGAAAACATATATGGGGAATAATGAAATTGCATTTTATATACATAATTTTAATTGTATTGATAACCATTATATTTTATATTATCATTTAATACATTTTATCAATAGTAAAATTATAATATTAGAGTTTATTAAAAAACTTATACTGAAAACATTAATAAAGGGGTTTTTAATGATTACTTATATTACAAGTATGTCCATCATATATTTCGGGAACATAATTCAAATAATATTAATATATTTCATAAAAAGACAAATAGTTTTCTATGTGACAACCCATCATGTATAGAATGGCTACATGGATGAAAACAATGATCAAAGAGCAATAAGGGTTTAAGCATCTACCACTATCCTACAAGATATCCTGATTAATATGTAATTTGTTTCTTTAGTAAAATGATTTAAAAAATAAATATAAATTATAAACGAGAGATGTTAATTTTCTGGAATATATTCTAAAATTTGTGGTTTTGGAAAATAGTTTGATACAAATGGAAATAATTTTCATTATATTTTGGATATTATGATTTCTTAAAACACAAATTTTGTGCTTGAGGCCTAAAAAATTAATTTATGGATATTCATTTCATAGAGTAAGTGATGAATTGGATATTTATATAATCCCAACCAAAGTATGAAATTGTTCTTATAGAAGAGAAAAATATAAATAAATTATATTTCCTTAGGATGATGGTGATATTTTAGACATTATCTCTAAACTCCCATCACATTTAGGGTTGGATTTTGTGATGACATTGATTTCAAATGCGATATCTGTTTTGGTGGAGGATTTTGTTGATCTATAGAGGGATCATGGTGATGGATCTAGTTCATGTAGGGAGTGATTGTGGTCTTAAGAGGGAAATGATTCCCAGATGGAAATTATGGATATAGATTATATGAAGAAGGTGGATAATGGATCAGTTTCTTTCGAGTTACGACGGATCTCTTCCAAGGAGGCCTGATGCCTAATGATGGATCATCCATCAACATATGTTTTTGTCAATGCTCTCATGGATGGTACTATTGATTTTATAAAGGAGGTGGATATTGATCCTATTTTATATGGAATACATTTTCATTTTTATTATGGAGATCATGTGGGTCTATATATGGATTTATGATTTCATAACCTGAATGTCATGGATATTTCAAGTCATAAAAACTCCAAAAACATTTCTGGTTCTTGTCCAATTTGGAATCATATAAGAGGATTTCTAGAAATGGTTCTTTTTCATTTTTGGAATAAAACAATAATTTTTTTAGGAGCAGATGGAGGCATTAAATAACATTATTTTCATGCGCTAAACTCCAAAGATGAACGGTGATCCATGAAAGGTTGAGTAGTTAAAAAATTGGTTGTTGTAGGTTTGTGAATTTGATGGTTATGACACTATTTTGATTGGATGAGTTTTTATCATATTAATTTCAACTTACATGACCATAAGTTAAAGGAATGAAGTTGTGGTTATGTTAATATCAATCCAGGGGTCCTTAGATTTTGAGATTATGAACCTTATATTGATCCGCATCATGCCAATAATTTTATTTTTCAGTCATGGATTTAGTTGAGTGGGTTTAAATGGGTTTGGCGTCCAAATATTATCTTGTATTGTTTACTTGGATGTTGGAAGTCTAATAAAATTTTATATGGAAACTGATATGGATATGTGTGGATGTTATTCCAGATATTGGTTGAGTTTGACCTCAATTAAACCTTAGTTGAAACGATTTACTTAATTACTAGTGAATTTAAATTTAATCTGGAAATTGAATATGAGAATGTCCCTAAGTTTTTTTCTAATTTATTCTATACTGGACATGTGAGAGAAATATTTAATAGAGGTTTGAGATGAAATAATTTTAACATGTTTGGGAACCATGTTAAAAATTTCAAGAGTAAACTACCAATAATTGATTTAATAAATATTGCATATATGACGAGGAATTTATCAATTAAAGATGGATTGGGGGGGGGTTCACCTTCAAAAACAAAGATTTATAGGTATGTGAAGGTGAATGGGAGAAATGCTCCTTCAGTCTTATGTGTACTTTGGAATGAATCATCTTATGATGAGATAGTTTCTAGCGCTAACACTGGTTTTGATATTATTTATCCATATTCATATTCACTCCCCTGGGAGTAGGGGAATAATTATCGAAGCTCTGGCATCTTTTCTAGAGCCAAAGGTGTCGTAAGGGAGGATCTAGTGATTTTAGATTAACCTCTTTATTTTGGACTGATGGTTGATAATGATGTGGACAAGAATTTGACCATATGTAAGAATGTTTTGGATGATGAGGGATATCAAATGGTCCTAACTAGGTAGCCAAAATATTCCAATACAATTGAGCAATCAATTGAGGGTAACCATGTATATACATGTGTGGCAGTGGATGTCCTTATTCACAGTATAGCAAGAAGTATGCTCTTCTACGGGTAGGTAAGAAGGCTGATAATGGTGGTATGTTTCTTGATCTTATAGTCTCTCATACTATTGATGATCATAAAGATTTGTTAATTTTGAAACCTTTAGATATTTTCGTTCATCGATCTTATATTGTTAAGGGTTGTATCAATGGAGTTATCCATACAAAATAGAAGGCATGTAAATGAGATCGAATGATAATGTGTGTTTCTCTTATATATCTCAATTTTTTGACCTAATAATGTATACTAATGACGCTATTGGAATATATTTTCTCACGCAATATAAATCTGCTAGAAATAATTTTTATAGATCCTCTAGTGGATTATGAGGGAAAGTGATACCATCAGGGCTTGAAATATGAATTTGAAAAATGTTCTGACATACATCTTGAAGTTACATTCGACAAAATCGAACCTAATGTTTTTTGGTATAATGATTATTTGATTGGCTAGAAATTTTTATCAAAGAACATCAAATATGGCCATCAATATAATCTGAAACATGATTTTAGGATATTTCATGGAAATAGATGAGAAAAATTATTCCAAAGAACTATTTTGAATCATCATTGAGTTATTATCTAGTGCCTCCCTAGTGGGACAAGTCATGCCAGAGAAGGAAAACCCCATGGAATATAGGTTGGTATTTCAAGAACATGGAATCTCGAGGGGGTGGCAGGATTTTAACTATTGTGAACTTTGTTTTTTGCGTTTCTAATGGTTTTGTGTCTCAATTTCTTCTCTTTGTTGTACTTTACATATTTTATATAATAATGTTTGTTGGATGAGGTTGTCTTTCTAACTCATACTTAGAACTATTTGAGTAAAAGTATATTTCCTTATATATTGATATAGTAAAATAATTCCTCAACACTATTAAAAATTATCTTGAAGTAAAATGTAATCCTATTTCCATAATTTGTAATTATTGAAATTACATTTTCCCACCGATTTGATTTATCATTTTGAGGTCCCTAAAGTTAAATTAATGATCCATTGTTTTTGTGATCAATGATATCAATCACTATCTATAATAATTTAGTGTTTTCTTCCATATCCATATCATTACTTTCCAAACAATGTTTCCTATTTACAATCCTTGTTATGTTATATTTCATATAACCTTTGAACATCCAATTATATCTTATTAATAGGGTGATTTATTAACTATATCAATGATGTGGGTTTTCACTAAAATAAATTTCAAATTTCAGTCCCTTGATTATGATGATAAAATATAAATTGTGACGAAACAATTTGTTTAAGGTAGGGAGAATGCAACACCACCAATTTCTAAAATAAGATCAGTGTATTTGATATCTTATAGTATAAAGTAAAAATTAAACACCCCAAAACATTATGATATATTTATTTTTAACTAAATTAAATCTACTATATATATTTAATTACTTGAAACACAGATTTTATCTTATGTTACTTACAACACCGAGATTATCATACATTATACGCAACACTAGGATTAAATTTTATTGCACACTACATCGAGTTTAAATGAAACATGAAATGTTACTAAAATATTATTATTTAATATGATTGTTGTAAAGTATCCTTTAAGTTAGTTGGTTTTAATCGTAAAAACCATATTATGAAAATTATAGTTATCTATTGATTATAAATAAAATAACACTCATATAAATGAAAAATGAATGTTTTTTTTTGTAAAACTACATTTATTTCTAAAAGATGGATTAGTCGCTCTTTGTACACATAATTTAAAATTAATTTTTACAAATTATAAAAACATTATTTGAAAATGTAAACTTGATTTTTTAAAAAATAATATTAAAAATATCGCAGGGAAATTTACCGGATTTTTCTAAAATATTTCAATTTCTGATGAATAGTGAAAAATGAAAATTTTTAATTGAAAAATGTACTTTTATTTTAATATTTTGAACATTAAATTATATTTTTAATTGGTTTGAAAGTAATATTTGTTCATTTATTAGAAACATTTTTCCACTTATTTTAATTATAATCATATTATTTTGAATATATATATAAAATATTTGTAAATTTGTGAACATTTTCTTATAAAATCCCACTTCTCATCATGTCTATGGGAATAATTGTAAATTAGTTTTTTCCTCTACAGTGATAATAATTTGGAAACAATGATCCTATATTTGGAATCTTCGTTATTTATAATTTCTTATAAGTTCAACTTAATTTTTTTTATCAAAATGAGTAGTTAAAGTAGTAAAAACTAATTACTAAATTTAAGGTTAACATGGGATTATCAGTGGTTTAAGATACACTATAAGGGTACAAATTGAATAGAAACATATATAATAAATGTTTTATAGAAATATTTAGATCATTAAGAACTTAATGTTGTATAATGACCCTTTTGGGTCCCTTGTGGAATTTGAATAACATGGGAGCACTAAATTCTTTTTAAAAAATACTGAGTCTGTCCTCTCCCCAACATATAAAAGGCCACCCCCTATCCTATCTTATTTACACATCAAAAATATCTATATTGGAAAATAAATGTAAAAATTAATTTAAAACATACCTCCACACTTACTAGACGAAATAATTTAGGCATAAATCCTATCTATTAAGGATTTAGTGCAAATTAAATGAGATCAACTAATGAAGAGGTAATGTTTTTCAATAAGAGACATAATATTATTTATTTCTCCACCTAATATTTTTTTTCAAAAATATCATATATTAAAATAAGTATCTTCCATATAAAGTAAATTTTTTGTAATAATATCATGTCATGAAACCATCTCTACTTCCATAAAATGGGTTACGAAAACATTGTTCGTGTGTACAAAAGACTATAACCTCATAAACCGAGGTCATTCGTTCTTTAATTACCACATTTCATTAATTAATATGATGTTGGAATATATATATATATATATATATATATATGATTTTTAGAACATATTTATACGAAATTAGTCATTATATTATATATATCCTTTTAGTTTCCATTCTGTAAGGGATACGTTAATGTCGCTCGTGTATACATCGGACTACCACCTAAAGAAGAGAAGCGATTTTTCATTCACCATTGCTTTACATGGACTGTAATAAGGATAATGTTAATAATTATATGTTATATAAATGAATAAATTATTATATTCATATAATTTTTATCATTATAGAAATATAATATATTTAATTTTCTTTCATACATTTTTCACTCACATAAAGATGATAACATCATTCATGAACGTGTGGATTATCACCTTCACTAAGTGATGTGAATATATATTCATCACCACACCACTTAGATGATATTTATAGGTATATAATATGGAATATATGATATTATTATCAATATATAGAGATAATATATTAATTACATTCTTTCTATAATGATTTTTAAAAAATCGATGCTCTGCTCATGTGTACGTACGACCTACCATCTCCATGATCAAAACATACATCATTTTTCATAACAATGTATCATGATTGGTTTTAAAATAAAACATGGCATAAAAATATGATAATTAATTCATGGTTATTATTATGGAGATTATGTTACTATATAATATGTGAAATAATTGGATCTTTAATGACAAACATCTATAAGAAAAAAAATTAACACCTGAGACCATGAAAATAATGAAATATTATTAATGAATGGGTGATAAGATGTTATAAAAGAACTAAATAGGGTATTATTAATTTTAATATAGTTTTGGTGTATGTTTATAACATTTTTAATACCACTATAAACAGGGGTAAAGACATTCCATCAAAATGATGTGGGAGGTAATGGATTTCATAACTCAATTTCTATTCAATGGGTTAAACCTATATTTCAATGATTATTTCATTCTATGATTATGTGTATAAGGGATTCGTATTAGCATTTGTCTTATTTCCTATTGTTTTATGTATATTTATAGTTAAAAAACGAAATTAGAGCATTGAATAATTCTAAATTCAATGTTATGATCATTGTAATTGTTTATTTTACAATCTCATTCTATTCAACATTGTTTACTCTTGAATTTCAGTTTATTGAAATAATTTGACCATTTATTAATACACCAATTTAATTTTAGTTTCCTTTCGATTTTTATGATATCTTCAAGTGATAGTACAATTTTCAAACCCTTGGTAATTAAAATATTTTAGAATATGTTTTGAAGAAGAAATGACATCACATCTCTCGTCGATTAAAAATATGGTTTATCAAAATTCATGTTCTCAAAAAATGTTTTACAAAATATTTTTAACCATTTAAAAATTATTTTTTAGATCAATTTTCACCCATTTTAATGTTGTAATTTTTTCAATGAAATATTATTTCATTTTTCTAATAATTTAGCTTTGAAATTTATTGAATATAAAAGGAATATTCATATCATTTTCCAAAGAATGCACATTGAAAACATTTTTATAGTGAAAATTTAATGCCCTTTTAACTTGTAAAAAAATTATCAAATTACCCACCATAATGAAATTAATTTATTTTAATATTCCTTTTAATATTTATTTAGATATTTTTAAATAATTTTTTTTAAATAAAATGGATATTTTCCCCAAGAATGTTTTTAAATATATTTTTATGATATTTTTAATCAATAAAAGCTATCATTTATTATTAAAATAATGGTTATATATCTATATAGTTATTATTCTTTATCTGGATGGTTTATGATTATTTTGACCGAGGATAGTGTTGAAAATCACTACATTGTTTCATTTTGTATTCCTTAACTTTCACTTGAAAAGTTCACTATCCTACGATTAATACACATTAAATTTCTCCTAAACTGCTATATTATTTATCATGGATATAATTATTTCATAAACCATAAATTTTTTTAAACATGGTGATTTACATTGAAATTTACGTCATTGGATGGGTAAAATATTGAAAAATTAGTATCCTTTAATCAATATGAATATTTGATTCTAAGTAAAATAGATTCATGAATTAAATAATGTATTCAATATATAAGGAATGCATTAGTCCTGCAATGAGAGGGGGGATCAAAATTTTATAACCCCTAAATACATTGACAGGTATCACGAGACAATCAAATTAATCTATCATTAGACAATGTTTTCCATATTTTTTAAACTATCATCTTAACAGTCTTTATGATAAACATATCATCATCATGAGTATTGATGTCCAATAATTACACATTTTTGTTATTATGAGTTATATTATTATACAATATATTTTTACTATAATATTATATATGGATAAATTTCATTTTATGTTTATGGATAAAATTTCATTTGTTCTATATTATTTACATTACTAGATTTATTATTCCTTATCCAGTTATATAAATGGAATTTTTTTTCAATTATTCACCTTTCCATGTTGATTATTTATATTGATACATGAAAGATTCCATTATACATAAACATTATAGAGTATTTGAGCTCAAACGTGTTTTGTATCCTTTCCCCAAGAATACAATAAGTATACTATGAAAGATATGAAAGGATAATCTGAAGGGAATAATAATATTAAAAAAAATATTTTGTGATTCCTGTTTTGAAAATTTAATGAATATCTAAAGAATGTATCTAGTTTACCATGACTACTAAACTATTCGGTCCTTCAGTATGTGACTCCTTATATATTATGTCAATGTAAGAAAGAAAAAACTACTTCCAGGATACTTGGGTCAGAGTTTCTACACAATTATTAATAATTGGTAGAAAAATCAATACCTACAAAACATGATCAAACCATGAATTAATATCTTAGTGGAACTAATTTGAAATCAAAATTTAACAAATAAATGGTATTAAACCAATGAAAAAACTACCCAAAATTGAGTTTGGATCGATCTTTGATGAAAAATGGTATGATGCTACTGTCGTTCATGAGATCCACGAGCTCTTTTGGAACACCGATTACCAAAGCATGATCTATTGGGGATTTTCCAAGAACTCCCTATAATGGATCATACCTAAATACCTAGTGTTATGAAGATGAACATAATATTTTTGGTAAGCATGTTTTTATAATATAGGATTAGTTAATATTAATTATTTAATAATAAATAAATAAATATTTATTTATTTATTAGTCCACCCATGGTGGCACTAAAGTAAAAAACCCAATACATGCAAAGGTTATATCATGCATAATATAAATTCTACACTCTATATTTAATGGTAGTCCTAAAATTTCATTTCAAGACCCCATTTTGGAGTTATTCTATTATTTCGAAAAAGTTCTTCCAAGATATAATAATTTTATTATATCAATTCTGATCCTCTCTAGGTCCCAATAATTATACAGTTACTCAAATCCTATAATCAAAAATATTATATAAAATATTTTAGATAATTATAGGAAAAAGAGTTGTTAAATAAATAATTTCAAGAGAATTAACCTTTTATAATATATTTAACCCACCCTTCTCTTTGTAGCTAGTCAATGCAGTTGAAATAAATGAAACATAGAGAAAAACATGAAATATATTTTTAGTGGTTTAATTGTAAAATGACATAACATAAACTACTAATCCAACACCCAATAAATGCTCGATGATTTTATAGTACATCCATTTTCATGGGATATCCCAACTGAGTACAAATAGTTTTCACTTAGTAAACGATTTTATTTGGCCTTCAAAAAATATTATCAGGGATATCACAACTGACTAGAAATAGTTGAAACTCTATCCATACCCATGTACATGTATATAATTCTTTACCATAGCTGAGTACAGAATATTGGCACATAGGTAGTAATGGATGAGATGTAGAATATGAACAACTTCAACACATAGTTATAACTCTAAAAACTGATTGTAGATGGGTCTTCCTATAGAAAATAAATCATCAAGATGTAGATGTTCAAAAAAGACCTATCAATCTAATTTATCTTCAATGAAAAAAGAAAACATAGTAAAAATTATTCAATAGTTCATAATAATTTTTTCTTTTTTAATCAGTTTTCTTCCTTAAAATTATGAAATATGGTATAGAGGCAATAATGAGTGTATAAGATTATAAATTACCTATTTTTTTATTTGTTATATATTATATAACATCAAGATCCAATGAAAAAAATAAAAAATGAACAAATAATATATTATTTATATTTCATAATTCTATGGATATTTACAAATAATGTAGTAAAATATATCCCTAATTTAAGAATAGAAACTATTGTGATTAATTTTAAAATCCTGTGAATAAGAATGATAATTTTAAACAATAATTTATATCATTGAATATTACATAAAATGAAACAAAAATATAAACCATGGTAAGCCAAATATTATAATATTGAAAAAAAAACAATGTTTCCCATAATATCATTATTTCAAACTATAAAATGTTAATCGTAAGTTATGATACTCAACTATTCATACCATTGTGTCCCATAATAGCTTCTGTCATTGAAAATTTATATCCTCCAATATTTAGATATCATAATGAATAATATAGTTTCTTAAATATTTTATCTTCCTACCATTCATACCATAAATATGATATTCTAAAAACTTATTCAATGATCAATACCATAAACTAATAATTAATTCCATTATACCCCAAACCATTCATAACTACATGTAATAGTTTTGTTAAAATATAAATTTGAATTTAAAATTGGGAAACCATCATAAATAATCTATATTGTGTTTTAGCAGATATAAATATATTTTCTAAAAAATATTATCATATTGTAAGCGGTGTACTAAGGCTATTGTAAAATATGATGAATAATCACATATTCAATTATACAGTATTCAAAATTTCAAAATTCCAAATACCTATGGCCTGAAATGATAATATGATATTCATTATTAAAATTGAACTGTATGTTTCATGTCATGGTCTAGCTTTCATAATTTCTTCTTGATTATTTAAGAACTCTCTGTTATGTATATTATAATTCTCATGAACTCTTAATATCGCATTGTTCTTAGAATAAGGCATTACTAGTCTTCATTATGTAGTATGTATGAAGTATCATTATTTATACATGATTCATAAATCGAGTCATTCATATATTAATGGTTTTTCCTCATTATGTTTTTATTGTTTCATTCTTTTATGAAATTCAACATGACATATATTCTCGTAATCATAATCAAAACTAGTTTTCATCTCGATCAAGATTATATTTATTTTTCCACGTGATGTGGATTTAATTTCATGGGTTATTTTTAAAGAGAATAACATTTCCCTTTACGTGAGTCCTAGAAACAGTTATATTAATTTCCTATATTAATTAATATTCAACATTTAGGATTTTGAAGAGTATAAAATTAAATATGCATGTGTATCATTCCATAGGTCCAAAAGAGATTTTTTTAAAACTCCAAAAATATAAGAGTTACTTCCGCTTTGTGTAACAGTAATGTCATATTACATCACTGTCATTTATTATTAGAATAATATTAATTTCTTCTTATAAAAAGATTATGTCATTTTGGAAAAATCATTGTCCAATATTAAATTCTCATAACATCATGGAACTATACTTTAAAAATTTATGAATTGAAATAAATGACTTCTTTTACTTTATTTATTATGTAATATTTATGGAATTATATAACATCAAAACATCTAATCATCATATAAAATATAACTATCCAAAATATATTTTGTGTACATTTCACTTCTTATAAATAATTACACAATTCCTCCACGTGTAAGATATATATCTTTCCTAAATTGTAATAAAAACATATTTCCACATTCCTATAAGAATGTATAATATAGTTCCTGAACATTTTATTTTATGTAATATTTGTTCCTTAATTGAAATTAGTGACATATATATATGCACAAATATTTTCATAATCAAGTGTAATTTAAGACATTATTCATATCTTCTACAGTATACATATGATAATTTAATTTGAAAAATATCAAAATATTAATGCTAACTTTTTTGAAGAGTAATATATTGATCCTGTTCTTCTAACACGTAATATTATTCAAAAAAAATTAGTACATAAGAAATTTTTTGTACATAAAATAATTCATCCAACATTATATTTGAGAGTAGATAGAACACATATAAATCATAGTGAGGGTGGAGTATTAATTAAAAAATAGATATAATGGAAAGGCACAAATTAACATTTTATATATTTTTATAATAAAAATACCTATTCATAAAAACAAAATAATCTCCTCCTTTTAATAAGGACAATTTCTTTAAGATAATGAAGTGTATATAAAGTAATAATAAATCAAAAAATCTTCCCTTTTTAATAAATTGTAATGATAATCGGTTCACTAAAGTATGAAATAGATAGTTATGCCACTTTCAAAAATAATAATTAATAATAACAAGATTTTTTCAATGATTAATTATTAATAGAACAAAATGGATCAACATAACTAGAATTTACCATTAAAAATAAATAGTTAAGTAAATATTTAAAAAATAGTAAACAATCATGCTTCAAGTACATAAATAGATATATAATGGTTCATCAATAAGAAAAACAATATAAATAACATTATATGTTAGTTCAGAATTAATAATGTTTTAAAAAATACCTTACATGAGATAAAGAATCATGTTCAACTAATATATTAAAAATTTGTAGTATATTATCAAACATTCTAATATAAGATGTCTTCATAAAGTCATGAATTTTAAGATATATACCCACTATAAAAATATAAAAACAAATAATAAAGTAGGAAAATATCCCCATTAATACATTAATCTTTATTAAAAGGTAAGACAATTAATCAAAATGATCAATTAAAAAAATAAAAAATATTAAATGATTTTAATATAAACTATAGTTTATTGTTTTCTAACAAAATAGTGGCAGAACATGTGAGTAAGAAAAAAAATAATAAAATTATGATTAATTGAAAATTAACATCTATTATACCAGTAAATAAAACTATAAAAAGTCTTCATGATGGATATAAGATTACATAATAATTTAACATTTTAGTACATAAAATAATAGATCAATAAGTGTAACAGGTTTGAGAATTTTCACATACATGAGCCATATTAATAAAATTATATCACATGATAATATTTGGGCATAGATCATTAAAAAAATACCATATAATGTAAAAGAGAAAAGATAAAAATTTTATAAAAGTATTTCACCATGTATAAAATTGTTAGTTCATTTCAATAGTTATTACAATTAAAATTTAAGTGAATGAAATACTCTCTGTACACATGTGAGAAAAATTTCAATGAAATCCATCAAACAACACTTCATCGAAAATAACTATCTCTTGATATAAAATGGTTTCAAATTTATTAATCCTTATTTTAGTATTATTTCCATGAATTTAATAAATAATTCATAAAGAATATATGTTTAAATAGTTATTTTTCATATGCACACACCAAACATTTAGTATAATTACTCTTGTGGTTCATTCCTAAAGAATATCATATAATTATACCTTTTGGTACACACAATCATTTAGGTCCAGTACATTGAGAAATAAAAGATTTATATATATAAATATATTTACTTTTAGAATAAATTATATCCATTTATTCAGAAAAATCTTTAGAAATATTAACATTCTATAAAATGAAAAATTGTGGAACTTTAAAGAAAGAATCATTAATTTTTTGAAATTTTACAATGAAAAAATTTTACAATATAAATTCTATTTCTATTTGAACAAATCACTAATTTTTTTAAATATTAGACTTTTATCCATTGCTTCAAATTCCATGTCTACCTTTATTTACACTATTATTACTGAGGATTTTATTAATATAATCTATGCCTTTTATAAACACACTAGAAACAAAATTCAATTAAATAAAATTAGGTAGTAAATAAGTAATTATACCATCTAAAGTATGTATATCATTCTGAAATTATAATATATATATCTCTTTTAACTTTAATTCCATTAATATGACAAAAAATTAAAGTAGCGTTCATGCGTACGTACGACCTACCGTCTCCATGAACGGTGATTTTAATTTTTTTTCTCCAAATGTTATGGAATAGTATAAAATCAATATATACTGGATATATATGATATTTAAAACATCAATAATATTCTGGAGATTATGTACCTATAACTACATGGAAATTTCTTTTCCAACAAGTTCAATTTTTACTCATGTACCGAACATCGACAAAAACGTCTGATATGAACTCACTTTATTAACCAATTATTATAACATTATAATATGTGATATTAACTGAATAATAATATTTAAAATAGGTCCTTAATAAATTATAAATTGACCAAATTTTATTATTCAGGAGATTAAAGAACGATCGAGTCATGTCGGACACGAGGTAAGGGATCCTACCCCTTTCTTTCTTTTTTATGTACACTCTTTTATGTCATTTCTTTTAAGCTCATAATTCTTATGATTGTCATTTTATTTTTTATTAATATTACTTTAATTTTTATTTTCATATGATGAGAGACCCTATTTTCTCTCATTAATCCATTTTGGATGTTTTGAGTGGCGCCGTTAGGCTGCCGAATTTTCGTTAGAGATCCAATCTCTCTCTTTTTAAGTACTCTCTTTTATGTCACTTATTTTAAGCTCCTCTTTGTTATTTTGGGGGATGTTCTTTTATATTTTTATTGATTTAAACTTTATGTTAATATGATGAGATACCCTATTTGATTTCATCAATCCATTTTATTGGAAGTTTTAATTGGCGTCGTTATGCTGCTGAGTTTTCGTAAGGGATTTTTCATCTCACTTTTATTCCTATGAGATTTATGATACATTTTCCTTTTAGTGGTATATTTACTGCCCATTATTATACTCTTTGTGTAATATAAATTTGTTTATGAGTATTTACATCAATGTTGTATTGTCCTTCTTTCATGGGGTGTATGTTTCGAAAGATACCCAAGTCGATAAGGGAACCTTTCACCCTCCTCTTTTTAAAAGACTTATTTTGTTGGGTATTTTAATTTACATATGTTAATGTTGGGATATGTTCTTATATATCCTTAATGATGTAAATTTTATGTCCAAGTGATGAGATACACTTGTTATCTCTCATCAACTCATTTTATGAATTATGAAGTGACGTCGTTAGGCAGTCAAATGTTTGCAAGGGAACTTCTTGACCCAATTTTTATTCTTTGGGACAAACTTGTACCCCTTGAATATGTAGTTCTATGAATATATTTTAATGATCTATGATTGTTTTACAATCAATATCCACTTATATTTGGTGTATTCTATTGTCACACATAATTACGTAATCGATTTATCCTTAATCCAAGGATACCGTCTTTGTAAGGGACTTCATCTCAGTCTCGTTTAATTGAGGCATATTTTGTTTTATACAGTACTTTCTTTTATATGGTGTATAATCACCTTTTACTTTTATGATTATTCACAAGGAATCTTTTTTATATGAATCGTTTACTAAACGACAGCAGGGAATGTTTTTTAGTCGTACGTATGTGGTGACAACGAGTTCTCCGCCGCCATGACCATTTTTTGAGTTTCGGCTTCCTCTACAAGCCATAACATTTATTTAAAATGAAAAATAAATACCATGTTTTCCTTTTCATTTATTTTTGTATCGAAAATGGTTTTCATAATTTTTTTATTATATCAATGTTTTGTATTGATATCTTGTGATTGAAATGTGGAAATGTTATGTTTCCTTTACGCATGTTTTATGTGATACAATTATGTTATGGTTCTTGGGAATTGTTATGAAGATGGGTGGTTCCATGATAAACTAAGGGTGGGTGAGCCTGATATAGCTCCCCAATGCATTGGGTAACGCGAAGGGGTTAAATGTTAAGGTTTCTCCGAATTGATTTAGGGAATATACAGTGACGGGCATTCCAAACATAACCATGAGAATTACTCCCTATGTAAGAATGTTATGAATGCCTCAAGTTATCTTTAAATATTATTCTTTCTATGAGTTATTCATAAATATTATGATTTCAAGAGGTATGTTAATGTGCTTATGTTTTATGAGTAATATATGATTTCATTGATTCTTATGTATACATGGACTAATGTTTTTTTTGTATTGTTATAACCCTTACTGAACTTTTTATGCTCATCCCAAGTTTTTTTGAAATGTTTTTTCACAGGACATAAAGCTGAATAGGGTCAAGGATGGGATCAAGGAAATGTCAGGCTCTCTAAAACAAGGAACAAGACATGAATCCTTTGTTCAAGAGTTTTTTATTTTGTGAGAAAAATGGAAGCTGAGTAGGTGTGTCTACTTTGTAATCTTTGAGATGTAATAGTTATGTCCTAATTCTCAAAAACTATAAACCTGAAAAGATCCTCAAGGTGAATTATTAATTTAAATCAATATTAAGTAAGGTTTAAGGCTAGGTCCTTATAGTTGGTATTAGTGGTCAGTTTAGATACCTTTAGAGGTTAGGGTATTCTCTAAACATAAGTAACATTACCATAATGGCTAGGATTTTAGAAAAAGTCATAGTTTTTAGATAAATTGAATGAGTAAGTATATCTTAGTGTTTATATTCCTCATTAGTACATGATAATTTTGTTGATATACTCACACTAACATTTCTGGTTTTTTTAAATGGATGGATCTAGCAGGCACCAATGTGACAATGGGTTTGAAGAAAACTGTGGTGGTTCTCTGATTAAGAGACCGAATGAAATAGGGGATTCAATGAGAAATCTTGTGGTTATTATAAACCAACTATCAAGGAGCCATGATAAACCACTTAAACATTGGTGAGTTCTCTAATGCATCATGTACGAGATGACCAACTTGATGTGGATGTTTAGGTAATAATTATAAAGGTAACCATTTGGGTTTATATGATCCTTACTTTTGAGGTAATTATGGGTTACTATATGTTATGATGGAATATGAACGACATGAGATAAACTTGAGGTAAAGTTATGCTATGGTTATTTTTGAAGATTTTATCACTTTTTGGGGAATTTTATAAGAATTAAATTGTTTTTGAAAGAGGACAACACGCAGACCATGTGACAACCCGTCGCGTCGAACAAAGCTGTGGGAATCGAACCCGCAACCAAAGTGCGACTAGTATTTATCACCTACCACTAGACTACATGAAGTCCATGATTAGTATGACTTATTCTTTTTAGTAAGATGATTTTATGAATTAAGAGTAAGTTGATTTTGGGTTATCTATGGAAATTATTAACCTATCATGGAGGATATGTGATTAGGTTAATTACTTATCAATATGAGAGTTTAAGAGAAACTAATGTTATTTGGAGATAAATGTTAATTTTATACCTTGGAAGACTATGTGATTAAATCCTTCAAATATTTGGGTTTCAATCTTATTTTTGTTTACATTGAAGAATTTTATGGACAAATTTTTTATCGAATGGTCTTTATTGAACTTTTGGTTTTGTTGGACAAATATTGGAGATTAAGAATAGATTTTCTTTTTATAAAGGGTTATCCTTTTCTGGATTATCTGATCTTGTACCAACCATTCTAGTTTTGGTTTTGGTTAATGTCTAAAGACATAGAAAGTATATAGTTCTCTTTTGTGGATTAGGTGATTCTATAGAAGTTGATTATAACTCTCTTAATGCAATCTTGTCATCCTAAATACTCATCATTTGGGGAAAGTATGATTTAGTGTAAGGAATCTACTAAAAGTTGAAAGTCAACATGGAAAGTAAGTATGTTTCCTTAAGATCAAAAATAAAATCATCAATGAAAAGTAACATAAAACAAAAATGTTGTCTATTAACATTTCCTACTGGGGAATCGAATACCGTTTAACCCACCACAAGTTTGTGATTTTCATGTGGTTAACTTTCTCCTAAACATGTTTTATATCACTCTCCCTCAGAACATGACCCTTTGTTTTTTCTTCCATACCCGTTTTTCCTACATAGAATCCTAGTATGGGTTAACTCAGGTGACCTTTGTACTTCTCTTTCTTTAATTTAAAGTGATGGTTTTACTGACTCTTGCTCCGATGTGGGACATTCAATGATGTTTCCGAGCCCAATTTTAAAATTGCGAGGCTGTAATTCCCAAAAGGGGGGAAGGATGTAACACCCTAGGTAAATAAAGAATATGAAATTTTTATATTTATCCATATTTGTGTATAAATTATTAATATTAATTTAAATGGAACACTATCCTTGATGGCGTACCCAATACACAACAATGAGTTTCTTTGAAATCTTGCATTGCACTATAATAATAAAATGATATTATTTTAAATGGTAGTGAACACCTAGCCATTTTAATGGAGGGAATGAAAGGAACTAGATAAAAATGATTATATATGTTTTTCAAATATTTTTACTTTTTCCAATAAATATTAGAGGATTAAAAATGCGAATTATTCAAATTTTTAGCGTAAACATTCTAATATTCTTTAAAAGGTGGATTGACCGCCTTTTGATAGAGAACCTCTTTTAAATCCACTTTTTGACAATTTTATATGTCAAATTTGACAAAATAAAATTCTTCTTTAAAATTGGGACATCAAAATTTACTTTGTGTAAATTTTTGGTATTTTTCTGATAAAGTTCATTTTTTAATGAATAGTGAAAAAGTTTATATTTTAATTCAAAACCTATTTTTAATATAATTTAATTATATGATTATATTATCTTTTTAATTTGTTTTAAAGTAAAATTACAATATATTTTTACCATTTAATCCAATAGTGGTCATTGGAATTACTTTCACATTGAAATTGGACTTAAACTAGTGTCAATCTTTTAATAGATATTGTATCTTAAAAAAATGCCATTTGTTTTGAGAGCGGGAATTAATTTTTATATTAATTAACGAAACGTATATGTTTTGAATTTTTTAAAATATACAACATTTCGTAATTAGGAATATCAAATATAGCTTAGGGTGAATTTTTGGAAAATTTCTGAAAAACATCAAAGTTTGATGAATAGTGAAACCACTAAGTGGTAGTTAAAGAAACTGATTTTTCATTTAAATGAAACATTAACACTTCTGTGATTTTATTTTCAAAAATTCAACATACATGGTTGTTATTATGAAGTAAAATGTGGTTCAATGATATTAAAATAATTTTTCAGTGAATAGTAACTTTTATGTTTTATTAATCACGATTAAAGGTAATTAGTATAATGTAAAGTAAAAATAATGTTTTAATAATATGAAATGACATTGACACATGTCCTAACCTTATTGGACGAGTCATGGCCGACCAAGAAAATCCATGAGTCAACTTGGGTAACCATTGAAGCCACTTTGGTTGGAAAATGTCATTAATACCTTTTTATTTAAAGTTAAAATTAAAATGTCACAAACATGTGTTTTTTTACTAAAAAAATTTTTACATGGGGTTATACAAGTCATATATTTGACTATAAATATTCATTATAAAGATAAACATATTTCCTATATCATGGTATTTTTATTTATAATTTTAGACTCTAAATAAATTAATTTATTTATGACACCATGATGATGCAGTGATTACCTCATTAATTAACGATTTAAATAAAATGAAATGATAATGTAAAATAGAAGTCCTACCCTTGTCAAAAACCTATTGTATGGGTGGATTTCGAAACCTTATCACCTTATCTTCGAAATATATCCTTTTTGGACCTTTAAAATCCGAAAATCATTTTATAATAAAGTAATATTTTCTAACATTCCAAGAGTGCCCCTCCTCTCCTCTTATAAAAGGCCCCCACCTCTACCACCTTACCCCCACCTCTAAATCCTTTGGATCGGCCAAAAACTCCCTATATATTATCTCCACATCCCTATCTTCATCATTGAAGCCACACCTTTGGCAGAATGCTCTTCAAGAAACCCTTTTTGTTCAAACCAAGAAGAGTTACCCGATTTAAAGGTAATGTCTTCACTTGTGTTTTTTTTGTTTTATTTTTCTTCTCCAAACCCTAATTTTTTTATTATTTTCTTTTGTAACAACACCATAATCTTTAATATACTTGGATATTGTTATAAGAAGGATTCTAGCTACACTTACACACACATCTGTCTAATGGTTAAAGAACATACTGTTTCTGTGGATGGCGAATTACTGCCTCACGAAACGATGATTGTTCAATATTCTTTAAACACCTTTTAAGATGGCCATTATGATGTCAATATATTTAATATATGATAAATATGGTATTTATGTTTTCTATATGATTCTGTTTTTTATATTTAAAACATACCTTTATTCTTTTCATGTTGTGAAAATGCGATAATTTCATATGAGGAAGTGTGGACTACCGCCCCCTCAAGTGATGTGACTCATTAATGCAATACATGGAATGAATAAAGAATGAAATTGATGAAATTATGTGATATATATAACATATATATTATACTGGAATTATAATATATATATATCTCATCTATTTTTAATTCCATTAATGTTCCAATGAAATGAATGTAGCGTTCATGCGTACATACGACTTACCATCTCCATGAACTGTAAATTTCATTTCTTATCTCCAAATGTTATGTACTATTTAAGTACATATATATAATGGATATATATTTCATATATTACATATAAATTATTGATATAATTCTGGAATTATAATATATATATCTTTATTTTAACTTTAATTCCATTAATATGACAAAAAATGAAAGTAGCGTTCATGCGTACGTACGGCCTACCGTCTCCATGAACAGTGCTTTTAATTTTTTGTCTCCAAATGTTATGGAATAGTATAAAATGAATATATAATGGATATATACCATATTTAAAATATCAATACTATTTTGGAGATGATGTACCTATAACTACATGGAAAATTCTTTTCCAACAAGTTCAATTGTTACTCATGTACCGAACATCGACAAAAACGTCTGATATGAACTCACTTTATTAACAAATTATTATAACATTATAATATGTGATATGAACTGAATAATAATCTTTAAAGGAGATATTTATGTAATTATAAATTGACCAAATTTTATTATTCAAGATATTAAAGAACGATCGAGTCATGTCGGACACGACGTAAGGGATCCTACCCTCTCTTTATTTTTAAGTACACTCTTTTATGTCATTCCTTTTAAGATCATCTTTCTTATGATTGGGATGTTATTTTATATTACCCTTACTTTAATTATTATGTTCATATGATGGGAGATCCTATTTTCTCTCATTAATCCATTTTGGATGTTTTGAGTGGCGCTGTTAGGCTGCCAAATTTTCGTAAGAGATCCAATGTCTCTCTTTTTAAGTACTTTGTTTTATTTCACTTCATTTAATATAATCTTTGTTATGTGGGGGATGTTATTTTATATTACTATTTCTGTAAAATTTATGTTAATATGATTAGAGACCCCATTTGATTTCATCAATACATTTTTTGGATGTTTTAAGTGGCGCCTTAAGGCTGCCGATTTTTCACAAGGGATTATTCATCTCACTTTTATTCCAGTGATATTTATGCTAAATTTTACTTTGAGTGGTATATGTACATCCCATTATTCTACTCTTTGTGTAATATTAATTCATTTATGATTATTTACATCAATGTTGTATTGTCCTTCTTTCATGGGGTGTATGTTTCGAAAGATACCCAAGTCGGTAAGGGAACCTTTCACCCTCCCCTTTTTAAAAGACTTCTTTTGTTGGGCCTTTTAATTTACAAATTGTACTGTTGGGATATGTTTTTCTATATCGTTATTGATGTAAATTTTATTTCCAAGTGATGAGATACTGTTGTTATCTATCATAAACTCATTTTCTGAATTTTGAAGTGACGTTGTTAGGCTGTCAAATTTTTGCAACGGAACTTCTTCACCTAATTTTGATTCATTGGGATAAACTTGTACCCCTTGAATATGTCGTTCAATGAGTATGTGTGAATGATATCTGATTGTTTTACACGCAATATCAACTTATAATTGGTTTATTCGTTTTCCACACATAATTACGTTTTTGATTTATCCTTAATCTGATGATACTGTCTTCGTAAGGGACTTCGTCTCAATCTCCTTTCATTGAGGCATATTTTGTTTTATACACAACATTCTTTTTTCGGTGTATAAAACCCTTTGAATTTTACTTTTATTAAAAAGGAATATTTTTTATAAGAAGCATTTACTAAATGAAAAAATGGAATGTTTTTTTGTCATACGTATGTGGTGACAACGACTTCTACGCCGTCGTGACCATTATTTGTGTTTCGTCTTCCTCTACTAGCCATAACTTTTTTTAAATGTAAAATAAATACCATGTTTTAATTTTCATTTATTTTGATATTGAAAATGGTTTTCATAATGTTTTTTTATATCAATGTGTTCTATTGATATCTTGTGATTGAAATGTGGAAATGTTATGTTTCCTTCATGCATGTTTTATGTGATACGATTACGTTATGGTTCTTGGGCATTGTTATAAAGACGGGTGGTTCTGTGAAAAACTAAGGGTGTGTGAGCCCGATATAGCTCTCCAATGCATTGGGTAACATGAAGGGGTTAAACGTTAAGGTTTTTTCTAAAGATATTTTGGGAATATACTGTGATGGATATTCCAAACGTAACCATGAGGGTTACTCCCTACGTAAGAATTTAATGAATACCTCAAGTAAACTTTATATCTTATGATTTCTATGAGTTATTCATAAATCTTATGATTTCATGAGGTATGTTAACATGATTATGTTTTATGAGTAATGAATGGTTTCATTGATTCTTATGTATACATGGACTAATGTTTTCTTTCCGTATTGTTATAACCCTTACTGAGCTTTTTATGCTCATCCCAAGTTTTTTTGAAATGTTTTTCACATGACATAAAGTTGAATAGCGTCAAGGATGGGATCAAGGAAATGTCAGGCTGTCTAAATCAAGGAACTAGACATGAATCCTTTTTTCAAGAGTTATTATTTTGTGAAAAAAATGGAAGCTAAGTAGATGTGTCTACTTTGTAATCTTTGAGATGTAATTGTTATGTCGTAATTCTCTAAAACTATAAACCTGAAAAGATCCTCAATGTGAATTATTAATTTAATTAAATATTGAGTAAGGATTAAGGCTTGGGCCTTATAGTCTTAATTATATGAATCAAAATATGTTTATACTTCATCTACTTCTTTGAAGTAGAAATGTTAACATCTAAATTTTCCTTCTGGATTAGCTTGTGATCATCAAATTCTACTTGCATCTCATCTCAACACATCATGAGTGTTCCAATCATATTCTTTATTTTTATATCATTAACATGTATAAATTATCTAATAAAATAATATATTTTACTCCATTTAATAGTTTTAAATATAATAAATTATATATTATGATATAAACTTAGAATAGAATTTCCCAATATAGTAATAACATTCACTATCATTCTGAATTTTCAATTAACTTTATTAATACGTTCTCCTTCAACCATCCCAAAAGTATCAAATATAATACTTACATTGTTGTACCATTATTTCATTATATTTTATATTCCTTTATAGTAAATACAACTATTCAAACACAAATCATAGAAAGAAGCATACTAATAAACTATTTTTAATTTATCTTGTCTTAATCTATAGATTATAGCATTCATAGCATTTTAATTTAAATTATAATCATCTTCTTAAGTAGAATATAATTTCTCATGTTCACTAATTATAATTTTTTGGGATTAAAACATGAAAAAAATAATATTCTTGAAATATATAACCATTTCATATTTTCCCCGATCAAAATTCTCATCATTAAAATAAGGAGGTTTAATAATCAAAATATCTTCTTTAGAAGAATCCATTACATTATTTATTTTTCATAAATAATATATCTCTCAAACATTTTGAGGATAAAAAGAGTTTTTTTAAAATAGGGTTATGATCAGTATAGATATGTTCATTTTTCATTCCATGAAATCCATCTTCTTATGTGGATAGATATTAGTAATCCTCAAGATCATAAAAGACCTAACAACTTTGATACCAAATGTTTTCAATGTTAGGTAGTAAATAATTTGTAATATCATAACCCAACCCATTTTCTTTGGTTGAGTCATAGGTGCTACTGACCTTAGGATACTTCACCAAGACACCAAAGGAATTCATTAATTGAAAATGAATTATATAGATATAATGGGATGATCTTCACTTTTTAATAAATTTAACATGTCAAAAAAATTTAGTCAACCACAAAAACTATATGATGCATGAGTATAAATAATAAAAATCATATTAGATAACAAAACCAACAATATTAGAGTATTAATGAAATATATTACAATATTAATGGAGAAATAGGAAATATAAAATGTTATTGAAACACCGAATTCGAATAACCCAATAAACCCCTAAGGGTGATACTCCATTATCACAACACCATCCTATGAAAGTATCATCACGATTGTCCACTAGATAAATATGAGAAATTTCATTTTTCTATGTCATTAATAATAACATCTTTATATGAGCCAAAGTATATTTGTAGGGAGTGAGTAATCAAACCTAATATAATTCCCCCAAGATACATCCAAAATCATAAAACTAGGACAATAACATGATACCTCATAGTTAAAAATATAATTTATGTCAAAGATTAAAAAAGGATAATTTATCAATTAAACAATTTATCTAAAATTTAGATCTATTTTTTCCAATTATCCTACATGGCATACCAATTCCAAAATCACACACACACACACATGAATTCTAGTTGATAGTCCCATACTCAAGAGTGGTTACTGATTGGTCCTTTAAGTCATATCTAGATGACTAATATATGGGTTCCTACATCCTAGAACCAGACACCTTATTTAGGGTCATATAATGAAAATAAACTCATAAAAACCATGTATTCTATGTTCCCAAATCAAATAATTTCACAAAAATAAATGCATTGAATTAAAATTTTATTTAAACAATATTCTTATGTTGATCATATTTGATTACTTTAAAACCATAAATAAAAGGTATTTATTCCAAAATCCATTTAAAATAGGTGTTCAAAATGGGGGAACAAAACAGAGAACAACACAATAAAACAACTAGATCTCGGCTCAAATCCTCCTTCCTTTAATAGATCCAAATTTTATCCCATAAAAACAAATCATAGATCATAGATATATCAATAATTGATTATAAATAATGTTTTTTGTGATAGCTAATGAGAATTTCAAAAAAAGAGATAAAATATAAAACTAAAAATGATTTTGGAATTGTAACACACTTAGATCCCTCCAAATCTGTTTATGTATCATGAGGAATGAAACATAATTCATTGAAGTAGAGAGGTGTTTGAGAGATAGACAAGAGAGGCAATAAAATGATATTTTTGGGTGGTTAAAAACAAAGTAAAAATCTAATTTATTGAGAATTTAATTCACATATCAAGGTTATTCTACATTGTATAACAAACAATGATCCAACCATGTTAGTGATACTAGAAACCACCTTGGTGGCCGCATATTTTCCTTGTATAGTTTGGAAAAATTGTTCACCAAATATGTCTCACTACTATTAAAAACCCCCCAATTCAGATGTTAATCACATGATTTTTAAACACAATGCACCAACTATGTACTTATCAAATAACACCCAGAGTCCCTTTCATAGTTTCTTGGGGAGGTTATATATTTACTTATAACTATGATAAAATTTTTTACATCAAAAAATCACATCCAAACAAATTCCAAAACTATGTAGAAACTCACAAAATGAAACCCAAGTATTATTCAACTTCCTAAAAACATAATAAAAGTAAAATGTATCTAAAATAAGTTTGTAACATTCTACCAAAAAATAAGATTTCCATCATAGGAAATATGATTACTTATAATGCAATATAATTTTTTTCCATTTCTTCTATATAAAGTATTCCAATTCCCATTTTTCCTAGATCTTACAATTCTACCATAAACCCCACACAAAAGGGATGATTTCTATATATCAATTTTTTGAAAACCCATTATCCATGTTAGGGAATGTTGTAAATTATCCTAAGATGAAAACTCAACACGGTCCAATCCAATCCCATGGACATGATCATGATGACACTTCTTTAATTGAGATACATGAAGTTATTATGTATAGATATGAATCATGTAAGACAATAAAACCAATAAGCCACATCACCGATAAATTTTAGTATTTAAAAATAGATAATGTAATAATGAGAAAATTTACCTCTCTTTCCCAAACATCATTTCTATAAACTCCAGGAGACTCTTAAGAACTCATAATCTCCCACATCAAATGATAATAGGTTACTATAAAAATCCACATAGTTTTTATAAATAATCCATTCTATATCTAACCTTTTTATAATAATATGAGTTTTCATAGTTATCTCCTAACCAAAAATAGTTCTCAATAATGATGTTTCTTTTTTATATACCAAATATAGTGGAGAATAACAAGAAGGGTCATACAACACTTCCAAATCTTCCATATTTTTCAAGTCTAGACAACAGTTTTGTAGGAGAACACTAATTATGGTATATGATCCTCCAACAAACCTCTAAAATCAATTAAAATTATAGAGCATTAAATAAAATGTTAGGATCACATATTCATATTTTCCATTTATTTGAGTTTGATTAGTTTTGGTAATGGTAAACTAGAATCCTAAGTTACTTTGTAAAGATCACAAAATCCAAGAGGTTAAACAACGATCTAGACCTGATTAATCCAAATTTGTATTCCCTAAAACATTATAACCTCATGAATATATAGTTTTTCTAATTCTTCCTCAATATTAAATTAATAAAGAGGGTTGAAGTTAGAAATATTTTTGAGAAGATCCACAATTCCTTATATTAAATCATATTTCCAAACCATTCTTGGTAGACTTGTGATATAATCCATAACTATGTTCTCTATTTTTTCGATGGACATATGTAGTGGTTGTAATATAGGGGAATGTTATTGATTCTCGACCATGACTATTTGACAAGTGATGCCTCTAAAAATATACTCTTCCACTTTCCTCTTCCTTCCATCCCACTAGAAATGGGTTCGCAGTGCCTTATACATATTTTTAATTCTAAGATGAAAATCTTATTTCAAGTGGTGGAACATAGAGAGAATCTGTTCTTGAAAATATTGTGGAATAAACATTTGGCCTTGAAAAAGAAACACAAAGTTCCCATATTTATTTTATCCATTAATTCCATACCCACCATTATGTTTTGACATAATTTTAAGGTAATATGGATATGTAATTTCATCCTCTTTGACTTGTCTAAAAATGATGGGAATAAAAGTCACCAGATAAAAAAGTTAAAATTCATTATTTATAATGAAATCCAAGTTCATATCAGTAATAATTTCAATAAATTACCATTGATTATATGTTTTGTTGGCTAGCTGATTGTATGAAATTTGGATTAACGTATCAGACAACAAATTCCATTTTCTATTATTATAAACCAAGTAATATTTGAACATCATGCGAAATTACATCCATCCTATTTGTCTCAGGTTTAAAACCATTTGTGAAAAGATTAATTTCAAAATTTTAAAGACTGTAAACATTTTAAATTTATCACTAAATATGTAATGAAACAATTTTTTTAAATTATGCACTACCATAACAAGTTATATATCTTTGGACATAAAATTTTGTTCATGAATTTGAATAATTCATGATCTATAAGCTACCACATGATTTCCTTTCATGAGAACAAAGCTATTTCAAGATCCAAATGCATCATATAAAATCACATAATCATTCTCATGTTATTGAAAAAAAAGAATTGGTATAGAAGTGAGACTTATTTACATTTATAAGAAGGATTTTCGAAAATCATCACTCCAGTGCAATAGTGTTCCCCTTACAATGAATGATATAAAATGTTTTGTGAGCCAAAAAAAGTCAAAAATAACCGAAATTATTATAACCAACAAATCCAAGAACGAAAAATATATCAAAGGAATTATTGTATTGTTTCCATGTGAAATAAAAGTATTTCATTATAGGGACTAATGAAATAACTTTTTTGGAAATGAAATAGATAAGGAAGAGAAGATATTGCATCCATAAATCAAATTATTATAATTTTACATAAAAGTGGTACTCATGAAAATGTACAACACAATCTATAAATGATTTTTATGCACTTGTTATGTTCAATAATACACTATAATATCATCGACAAATACCTCACTGAAAGAGCCTAGGTACTTTTGGAATACATGATTCATCATTGACAATAATAATATTAGTGCATTTTTAATAACAAAGGGAATAACCAAATATTCATAATGATAATAATGATTCTTGAAGATATATTTGGTATGTCATCTATCAAAACGTTGATTTGGAGAAAAAATGAAGCATATACCATTTTTAGAGAACCTCTAGGATCCCTTTAACTGATCAAAGAGGACATCAATTTGAGATAGTGGATATATATTCTATATTATTACGTGATTCATCTTAGAATAATTAATAGAGCATTAATGAACCATCCACCATCATGAAAACAAACTGGATTAGCTCACGAAAACATACTCAATCTTACAAACCCTTTACTTTCCAACTCGCCCAATTTTATATTCAAATATTTTAAATCCATTGGTAAAAATAAATATTATTGAAGTGGAATACTATATGTCCCTATATGAAGATAAATCAAAAAAATCCATTTCCATTTTCTGTAGAAAACAAATGATTTTTTTAGAAACACATTCGGATATTAGTCTGAAATGGTATGAAAATTCACAGTCTCAAATATTTAATTACCTCCCAAAGTGAATTACATTCAGTGATAAGAAATAGTTCTAACCATTGGAGATAAAGGTCGTTAATTTGTAGCCTTCACATCCCAATCTACTTTAAATAAATTCACAATCTCATCTAGAGATTTATCCTTTACTAATCTCTTATAACAATAGAAATGGGCCAAACATATAAACTAATCAATCCACTCCCATGATCAATTCAACGAAATCTATGTCAAAAATATAAATTCTCAAATCAAACTAGACTATATTTATTATTACAGAAAAATATGCACCTTTAAAACCCCAACCCTTGTTGTCTTAGAGTTTTTTAGATACTCCTCACATATGGAAAAATATTGATATAAAACCTATAAAAACCTTGTTTTTTAGAATAATTAAAGACTATTTCTACATTTAATTTGACATAATTTTTATAAAAACAATTATTAATTAATTTTCATGTTATTTTTTACCTATACACATGGTACATAGTCTATAAAAGAGTAATTATTATATACCCTTACATAAGTTGGTTTTGAAGAGTAATGTATAGGTAAATCCATTTTTTATTTTATTGTTTAAGGGTATGGGTGTGTTTCTTCAGTCTTCATAATTTTAAATTTGAATTTACATTACCTATATAAGAGTGTTTATTTATTTATAAAGGTTTTGTAAATCCAGGAGGGTGTTTCCCTTAATGTCATAAAGATTAATTTACCACTATGTAAGGTTAAAGGGAATTTTCCATATTCTTTATATGGGAAACCAATTATTTCCAATGGTTATGTGAGGGAAAACATTGATTTGGGCAGTTATGTAATGGTAACTGAAATTTACTTTATGTGGAATGTATTTAACACATGATGGTAGCCTAGACTCCCATCATATAAGGGTAGAAACCTTGTTTAATGAGGTTAATGTGTGTCCAATGTGTAGGAAGCTCTTGATTATTTAGGGAAATTTAAGGGAAACACAAGGCCCCCTACATGTGTAATGGAAACCCTTAGCTGTGTATGTGTGCCTCAACCTCCATGCAATGGTAAAAGGTTATTTCTAATGCCTATATATGGGTTATTAGATTCTCCATAAGGGTATACTTGGGCATGTGGCCTGTGTAAGGGTGAATCTAAACGACATTTACTGAATTCTAAACGATTTGAAATACTAAAATTATAGAATTAATTACTTCACCCATTTAAAAGATTCAACTCTTAATTTTAATGTCTGAAATTATATACACAAAATATTCTAGTGGAATAGAAAATTAATTGGTGTTCTTAGTTGTGTGATTTTAATACTGGTAAGCCTTTAGTATTTTAATAACTAAAATATTTCTACCTTTTTATTTTAATATCATCTATTGGCGTGTTTTAGGATTATAGATTCTAGGTAATCAATATGAATGTGTTATATGTGATTTTTCACTGTATACCATGTATGGAACTTATCTTCATTCTAAAGGTTTCTCTTTATTTTAGGATGTGGGTCTTTTATTTGGTGTTTTGAGGTATATTATTTCATAAGGAAATCATTACCTATTGAAACATTTAATGCATTTATATTTTAATTTTTTTCTCGATATATGTATAAATATTGATTTCAGACATTGAAAATTTATTTAAAAATGATATGGTTTGTGTGATAAAATTTATTGAAAGAATATTTTGAAAAATAATTGTTTATTTATGAAAAAATTAATATAATTGAAATGATTTTCTAAATTCAGATTCCAATGAAACCAAAAGCATCCAATATTTTATGATTTTTATTAGGACAATATAAAATTAAAGGAATGTGTTTTTTATAAAAATTTTCTAATCTTGACTATTGAAAAGAAAGATATGATTTTTTTATAAAATTTATTTGATATAGGGTTTTGAAATGAACGGCATGAAATTGTGAAACAATACCCATTATAGAAGATTTAGAAATATGGGATGGATTTATTTGAAAAAAAACTTGTATAAATTAAAAAGTTATTATAGGAAATTATTTGATGTTTATCCTTGAGAAAAATCGATTAAAATGAAAGATTATTAGGAAAGGTATCGACTTGATAAGAACATGTTTTTTGGATTTGAATTTGAAATGCAATATTGATACTTAAAATTGGAAATTTGAATTATTAATAATTAATTCAATTGGAAATAGATCTTTAAATATAATTATTTGATTGATTTAAAGAAATCATATCCGACCCTAATTATTTTTTTGGTGAATTCAAAAACCATTATAGGAATTTGAACCCCTTGAATAAGATTGATGATAAAAACTCTAACATAAACTATTTTAACATAATTTTTTCTTTGATGGGGTGCTTACTAATTCTTTACCAATGGCCGGATAATTTGGGATGTTTGTACCCTTTAAGACATGATCAATTAACTGAGTAGTGTAAGGATTATAGATTTTGGAAATAAAAATCCTTAGGTCATATGACAAAGGTTCTTTATTTGGATTTGATTATTACATGATAGTTCGTTTTGAAATGATTTATTCAAGTCATTATATATTAAGAAAATATTAATTTAATAATACCATTAATATACTTATCATCTACATTATTTGAAATAATGTTTTACTAAAAAATGTAAAATTGATTTACAGTTGGATTTTTTGAGATAAATTATTAATTCATGTGTGTTTTGAAAAAGATTTTATATTTTCTATATTTAAATGAAATGAAATTTTGAATCCTTTTATATTATTATCCTTTGAATATTTTATTCATGATTATTTTTATGTGAATTGTAAAAATATTTATATCAGGATTTATTGAAAATTAATAACAGAAAGTTTATTTTATATGAATTTCCAAAGATATGATTACTGAAATACAGTTGGAATCTTTTTCTCAGACTGTATTTATACCTTTAAAATTTTACATCCTCTTTGTTTTTTAGTATGATCTGATGTTCTCTTCAAATTCCTTTTCTAGTTCATACTAGAATTATCAAGGTGAAGTTACTTGGGACGTGTATGGTGGTCATAGAACACTAGGATATTTGTTCTAATAGTTTTGTTTTACCTTATTATTTTGTATTTTCTCCCTACACATGATATTTCTATATTTATTTATTTATTTTATGATGTTTCCATATTTTACTTTTAATTTTTTGTCCTTTTTATCAAAAAATCCATTCTCAAATTTTGTTTACAGATGACTATATTTTGGTCACTAGCCTATGGGGAATAAGAAATCTATTTGGGTCATTGGATAATCTATTAAGATATTAGTTTAGATGGTACTCTAGAATGTTTCACCAAAGTATAATCAAAGAGAGGTTAGTGAAGCGGTTTATTATTTTCCATGTACATTATGGGAATAAACTATTCCTTAAACTTGTTTTTTTAACTTTAGTCCCTTTTTTACAATTTTAATTCCTCGTGAATCGAAATTGTTTTTTAAAATAATTTTTATTAGAGAACTTTGAAAAGTGGTTTCGATTACCAAAAGTTTTGTTTTATAGAAATCCATTTTTGGAAAAAAATAACTTTCAATTTCACTTTTTCTATTTTATAAAGGATTATTTTAAGAATAAATTTTGGTTGGTAATGGGTTTAAAATGTGAGTGGTTTTGAAATTTGAAAATGGGATTATTTCTTTTGAAACCATGGATGAATTTTCAAGAGCTAGTAATGATATTTCCAAAACTGTGTTGGATTTATATCATGATTTTAAACTTTGTAGAAAACATTACTATTATATAAATGAGGAAATATTATTTTATTTGAAAACAGTTATTCTTTATGAAATATTCTTTGTTGAATTATTTAAAAACTATTGTATTTTGTGTGTGTTTTATTTAGCATTTTTTTATATTTGAGGTGTTAATTCCATGTATTGTGATGTCTAGAAATTATCCTATAATATTCCTAAATAAACATAAAATGGTCATTCATAGGTATAATTTTCAGATTATTCATTGATCGTTTTTCAGATTTGATGAATCCATCTTACAACCCTACCCAAAAATTGTATTGGTCGATATATTTGGATTCTTTTTAGTATTTGGACACCATCCATGGCTACTTAAAGTACAATACATATTATTATAGATATGTTTCATTTTCTCCTAAAGTAGTGATGTCACATTAAGAAGATAAATATATATTTTATTCTCTTAAGAATATTTATGAACATATGGTCATGTCTATCAACTACTTGTTTGGGGGTCCCACAAAAGAGTGGGGTGAAGTCATGATTACATTATATTTATATGAACAAATTTAATGGGAATTATTCAAGTCAATATAAATTTTTTGGTTTTATCCTATGTATGTGAATAGGGATAATGTTTTTTATAGATTTGGTTTTAGGTAAGGTGAGATATTGGTTGTGGAGTTTGTTAAGAAATTATATACTTTTTCTAGTTTCTTACTTGATCTTATTGGTGATGATTCCCTTAAATATCACAATTTTAAATGTGTTGTATTCTCTTACCATGGAACCAATGTGCTATTAGTATATCTGTCCTCTTATTAGATGGTTCTTGAAAGGGTTTGTTTTGTTTAAGTAGATATTAAAATGAAACATTAAGTGATTAATTCATAATGTGTGGTTGGAATTAGTGATGTTATCACATCTGATGGATCACAAATGTTTGTTGAGTTGGTAACATCTTCTTGGGAAAAAAGATTTTCATGCGTTTCTAGTGTGATGAACCTATTCATTCTAAGGAATCATTCCCAAATTCTCTAATAGTTTTATAAAGTGTGGTTTCTTGTGTCACATTATGTGGTATTTCATGTTAGACTAACCAAAGTTATTTTTTGTATGGGGATCATAATATCCTAACAATGGGGTTGTAAATGATTCAATATAAGAGGGTTCTACCCATCGGTCTTTTAGTAAATCATTTCAAGGAGTGGAGGATCTATCAGTTGACATTGATTTTGATCCCTGCTATTGTGTCTGATATCAGAGTGTAAACTATTTGAGATTTCCTTATTCTAGATTATTTTCTAATGTAATTTCATATTCAAGGGATCTATTCTAGAATAAATTGGGTTATTTGTGAATGTTAAATTATTGAACTTGGGTTTTACCTTGATTATTGTTTAATTTTTCTAATATCTCAATTGGTGTGCCTTGTGGATGTTTACTCTTGATTGGTCGACATTCATCTTCAAAAATATTAGTCCCTTATAGTTTTTTGTGATCATGGGTATAGAGTGGATTCTTGTGATGCGAAACTCTAAATGTTTGTGGATATTGTTATTTGAAATACCTCATGATATTTACTTCATTGGACCTCTCCCTTTGGTCAGATTCAGATATCATATGGGTTGGTTTTTGTTCCTTGGTATCCTATTTTATTTTTATTTGACGGTTAGTGATTAATTTTAATGTGATATATGATCTCCCTCATAAGAGTGTAGTTACCTATTTATGCACTAGCATTATTATTTTGGGGTCTTTCGATTTGGAATTTAATCTACTTTGGGGTTATACGTGGGTAACTGAGACTATATGGATTTTTGATGGAACATGAACCCATAGGTGGTGATAGCTAATTCGATGACCCCATATAGGGATTATTATCAGTGTTAAATATCCCATGTTACTGTTGAGTATATTCCTAGTGTATAAATCCTTGTCAGTTTTATTTCCTTCTTATAAATGGTTGGACAATAAATAGATCAAGAGAGATGTATTTTTTTAAAACCATTGATTTTGTTTTGGATATGACATTCCTAGAGGTTTCAATTTTATATACTAGATGTTTCCTCATTCCATGTGATCAATTTATAATCTTTGATTTCAAAAGATGTGTTTTACGGATATTTTTCCTCATGTTCCTCAATTTTTGGGAATCATTAGATACTTAGGAGACCTATTCTAGGTATATATTTCTGTATATATGTTTTATAAACCCTATTAGATTTTTTGTATTTTTTTGAGGCATATGTTAAAATTTGTGGGTCTACATAAAAGGATTCTTTGGAATTCTTATTATCTTGTTCTTGTAGATTTGTGTTAGGAGGCATCTTTGGGGTGAGTCCCCTTCAATTTATTGGACCATCTAACCTGATGGTTTTGTGTGGGAGTAATTTTATTCTAATTTTATTATATGTTCCAAAATATAATATTTATCATGGTATAAAGGCATATGGGTCGATAAAATTGTAACATTTTCATTTTTATATTAATTAATAACCCTTTTGGGTTTTAAATTGTAATCCTTTTTGCGAGAAATATTAAATAACTTTTAACATACTTTTTTCAACCATAGACCTGGAATAGGTTGTATGTAATGATATGTACAATATTTCCTACATAGAGATGTTTTTAGGGCTTACTTAAAGGTCACATATTTTTTCGTTTTGTGGTGTAATGGTAACAACATGTCTATTGAGACTCCATTAGTGTAAAGGTGAATTATTATTACTTGTGTAAGTGTTGCTCATGATTTATGAAATATTTGTAGAGTTAAGAGGTTATTTCCATAATTTTCATATGGGTATAATTATTACTAAATAATGGTAAAGCGAATATTTCATGAGCAAAATAAGGGTTACCTATAATTTTCATAGGTTATGTGATGGTATCCTTGGATTTTGGATATGGTGTAAAGGTTACTGAAATCCCCTATATACAGAATTCAGTCACCATATCAAGGTAGAATGGAATCATATCATTTAATAGTATATCCATATTTTCATGAGGGTAATATGTAACTCACATATGGGTAGATCATGATTCCTAAGGGTAACCCTATGTGTGAGTCCTCTGTAAGGATAAATATGAACAACCTAAAATGACTTTTATGACATTTTAAATGATTGAAATTGACTATTTTACCAGTTTAAAAGAATTAACTCCTATTTTTAATTTTTCTAATCCCTCTTCAGTCAATATTATAGTGAAATAAAAAATTAATCTATGTTTTTAATTCTTGGGGTTTTAATGTTGTTATTCAATATTTATGTTAACACCCAAATATTTACTACCTTAAATTTTTTATATCTTCTTGGGTAGTATCAGATGTCTTACAATTCAGAAATAATTGAGGTTTTTTAAAGGATGTTTCCTTTTTTTAAAATGAATGTAGCCTCTCCTTCTACTTAATGTTTTTCTTTATCACAAGTTGTGAATCATTTTTTGGTTGTTTTGAGGTAGCTGATTTCATAAGGTAATATATATAAACTTAAACCATTAAGGACTATTTATTTTAAATTATTTTTCCAAATGATATACAAATATTTATTTAATATATTGATTTTTTTTTGAAATGGAATGGTATTTTTGATGAAAACCCAAGACAGTTGATTCTGAAAAATAATTTTTTATTTCAAAAAAATGTTCTCGATTTGAAATGATGGTTTGAAGAATGTTTTTGATATAATGAAAGGTGTAAAATCTTTTAATATTTGAATTGGGTTTATTTTAAAGAAAAAGATTTTTTTTATAAAAATAGTTTGATATTGTTTGTTGAAACGAATTATCTATGTTTTTGATAAAAACCATTTGATACTGGTTTTTGAAATAAATAGTTTGGAATAGTTAAAATAATAATTTTTCAATGTCTTTCCAAATATTAGGAATATTTTTAGGAAAAAATATCTTTAAATGAGAATTTATTTTATGAAATTATTTGATATTGATTAGTGAAAATAATTCCTTAAAAATAAAGATGATTGTGAAAGGAATGATGTTTATAAGAACCTATGATTTTATTTTGAAGATGAAAGAGAATTTATAAACATGAAATTTGGAATTTAAACTATGAGTGATTAATTAAATAAAAAATAGTGATTTTAACCTTAGTGATTAAATAGTTAATCTAAATAACATATTATCTGACTAATTAGTGTGTGATTGGGATAATAACGCTTCGAATATCACCCACTGCTAATTTATTGATGATGAGAACTCTAGCTGAACGATGTTGGGAATAATTTTCTCTCGATGGGGTGCTGAATATTAATATCCCAACAACATGATACCTAGGGATATGTTTACACATTAATCTGTGATTGATTAACTGAGTAACATGAATATAAAAAATCCATAAACTGATTATCCTCTAGGTATATGACTATAATTCTTTATATTTATTTTATTATAACATTATAGTGTTTACATTCTCTATTTTTTTCATGAATTTTTAGATGGAAATAATCATTTAAGACTATTCTCATGTTACTTTTTATATACTCTATTAGAAATCTTGTTTAAATGAAAATGTGGAAATGATTTCCTAATGTCTATATTGATATAAATTCTTAATTAATTTCCATTTAAAATGTTATGAATTCCATATTTTAAGGAAATAATATTTTGAAACATAATATATTATAAGCCATTCAAATGTTTAGTCATGTTTCTTTGAAATAAACTTTGAAAATATTTATACGAATGTTTTATTTAAAATTGATCATAAATAATTTGTTTTTCTATGGATCAATTATAAAATTATTGGTAGAATCCTACTACACTCTGTAGCTCACACCATGATTGTACAATTTGATATTTTTTTCCTATTTGTTCTCATAGTAGGTGATCATGTTCACTTCAAATTCATATGTTGTTTTGTAAATTTTTTTCCAAGGGAATGTAACTTAGGACATGGTGGGTGGTCATTGAACAAAATTCAATAGACTTTAGAACTTATTATATTCCTTATGTTTTTCATCATATCCCTATACCTAATATGGTTGAACTTTTTTATTAATTTTATTATGTTCCCATAGTGTAATATCAATTTTTTAACTTATTTTCAAGGTGTGTTCATTCTGATTTTTTTCTGAATGCCTAGAAATTTCAATCGAGCATGTAGGCATCAAGAATACTATTTGGGTCAGTCAAGAATCAATTTGGATATCGGTTTAGATGATAATTTGTGTAGTTTCATTACAAAATACTATTTTATTAACAACATGTGATGAAATAAAAGAGTGGGATTCACCCATATCAAAAGAAACATGAATATGGGTTAAGTTATGTAAAATAGTACCTCGTATAGTTTAAGGTCCTGATTGATCCTTTTTTATCATCTTCTAAGAAACATAAAATTTCTTTCTTTATACCCCTTGATTATTTTTTGCCTTATATGGTTGAATTTTTGGGGGAGTTACGGTGTTCCTAAATAGCATTTAATCACACAATTTAGAGGATGAAGATTAATCTAACATGATTTTTATATTTATTTATAATATATATAAGACACATGACATGTATTTTATGTGGTAGACCTTGTCGTTCTATGAAAATAATGAAAAATATCTCCTATTATATAAGAAGTGTAACATGAATTGGGTTTCTTTATACAATCTCCCATCATATTCTTGAGAAAACCACATTAGAAGAATTCATGTTTACTTTTGGGTCATGGTGGAAAGTTTACTAATATGATGGATTGATTTTTTCATTCCCCATCAGCTATGAAGAAGGTGAACCCTTCCACTTACTTACAACATTAGAGCTCCCACCCATTCTCATGAATACAATTATACATCCTCCTATCATGTTTCTAAAAATACCCCTTTTCTCCACCGCCTCCCTATTAACCATATCTATGTAATTAGTAATAAAGGGGAACCAATCATATACTGAATTTCGAGTCATAGTAAAGATTCAAATATGCATTCCTTTAATAAACTATGTTCTTAAACATATCTACATATTTAATAAAATATGTTCCTAAACTATGTTCCTAAACATATATAAATATTTCATCACCGATCAATTATCTTACTTTAGGATAAATAAATTTCTTATTCTAGCTATCCTGAAAGTGTGTTGGTAGAATTCTTTGTTTACCAATTCTTAAAATCCCTCTAACACAAGGCCCTAGTCAGCTTTATCTTGGAAATATAAATTCCACCATTGGAATGAATGCTCCTCCAACATTTATACTAATAACATTAAATTTAGATCAACTAATTTACTAAGGAAATAAAAAATATTTTTTATTCGATCAATCCCCACTTCATGCTTTTTCGGTTTTCAATCCACTTTAAATGTTATTGTATTCATTTTATAAAATTGTATGTAATTAAATGTATGAAGTAGTCCATCATTTCGTTTTTCCATATCCACATCTTGAAAATATTGAATAATTCTCCAAAAATGTTATTTGTTCACTTTTAGGCCAGGTGAAACCATGTTTTTACATACTCTTCTTACAAGTTTCTACATCATATAACCATTGTGATTTCTCTAAAGATAGATCAAACAATACATAGTCTTCACTAAACAAAAACAGTAATGATTATAATATTCAAAAATAATTAAAATAATGAAATAATAATAATAATTATATTCCAAAAATTATCAACATAATTTTAAAAATGATGTTCTAATGGGGTGTCATAGTATTAACGTATGATATGATACACTCATTGGAGAAACCATGATAACTAGATGAAAAAACCTGTATAAGTATTTTATAAAACTATTTTTACCCATACTACTCTGGTAACATGAGTTTCACCATAATAAAGTTTTTCATATGTTTTTATGATATAAATTTCATTTTTCAATGGTTCTATCCTCTTTTTTTATAAACCCTAGATGGAGGAATGTCAAAAAAAGATACCATTTGTAACATACCTTCCCAACCCATTGGGACGGTCTGAATCGAATGTGCAACCAACCCTAGGTAACATCCCCACAACACTGATGGTGGGAAATAAATTCCATGGTACAACCTAGACATTTGGGGGATAGTTTTTTTTAAACAATATTTAAATAAAAAATAAAATAAAAGATGAAAACTATATGACTCCTGAGTATGAACAATACAACTCTTGAAAACAACAAAAAAGAACAATATTCTAGTAATAGTGAAATGAAAAAAAAGATAAATCATGAAACTGAAATGATGACCTTGACTAAAAACACCAATGTTGCATCACTCTAACCACACCATTGAAGAGAGACTCCTTGCTCCAAACACCATCCTGTGAAATTATTATTATGATGCTCCACTAGAAATATATGACACCTTTCCTTTACCTGTGTCATGGAAAATAATTTTTTCATACACAATAAAGATCATATATAGGAGAGAGTAATTATACCCAATAGGCTTTCCCTGAGAGGCTTAACAACTCACCCCATTAAGATAAGAACTTATTTTCCCAGAGTTAAAAATATTATTTATAATAATTTGAAGAAAAAAGAAGTAGTTTATCAATTATAAAATTTGTCTCAAAATAATAAATAGTTTATCAAATTATCTTATATGGTATACTCATTCCACAAGCACACAAATACATGGATTATATTTCACTATACTATTCTCATGAGTTATTACATTCCAATCCACCAAAACATCATTATGTGACCAATCTATAAGTTCCCCAAGTCTAGCCCCATGCCCCTTATTAATGTTCATGCCAATGAAAATGAACTCATGCCACCCATGTATACCAAGTTCTTATATCGAATTATCCCACATAAATAAATTATTTCCATTAACAAATTAAATCTAATAAATTGGTTGCGTTTAACCATAAACATAATTTTCATACCATAAATCAAACGGGATTCCAATATCCATTAAAAATAACATGTTCCCAATACATAAAACAATAGGATTTCCCATTGAGAACTCTTCTGAAATTTTAATTTTAAATAAAAACATACTAAATCCAAGCCTTCATATTATATAAAAATTTATGAAGAGAGTTAAGACACGTACCTCATAATGGGTGATGAAAATGGATAATGGGATAACAAAACCTCAAGATCCAACCTTTGAATTCCGGGTGGTTTCTATTTATCCGGATGTATGTTTTGATGGATTTAAGTGTATTGGATCTCCAGTTTCATCTGTGATACTTATTATTTATATAATAAAAAATCCTATCTCTCTAAATGTTAGATCAAAACCTCTTTCCATAAATTGATCCAACATAGATCTCATGAAAAAAAAAAATAATTCATATATATACACATAATGTATTATATCTAACATTTAGAGTGACAGGATTTATTATTATATAAATAATAAGGATCACCGATGAAACTAGAGATCCAATACACTTAAATCCATCAAAACATACTGCAGGATAAATAGAAACCACAAGGAATTCATAAGAGGGGGGAGGTGTTCAATATCTAGAGATGATGGGTAAAAAATATTTTTTTTTATGGTGAAAACTGAGCTAAACACTATTTTTAGAGTATATAATGCATGATGTATGGTAATTCTACATGGTTTGATAAACCAAGTGTCATACTTGAGAGTAATTTTATACAATAAATAGGGGCCCACATGGTTGCAAAACATGGTTTGGAAAAACCATACTCCAACTAAGTGTTTATACTGTACTAATTCACCAATTTCTTACGGTTAGTAACAATGTTAGAATAAAAATGTGTCAGGCATTTTCCCAATAAGTAACTCCAAGAGTCCCTTACAAGGTTTCTTTGTGCATTGTTTCCCCTCACTAGGGTCAAAACATGCACCTCAAAAAATGATTCCCAAACACCATAAAACCATCTAGAAACTCATATAACTCATCCCGAGTATTATGTAAACTAAAAAAGTACATAAAAATTTTTTAATTACAAATAACAGGGGTTGTTACACAAGGACTCAGTAGGGGCTAAGAATTTATTCCTTTAAATAATTTCACAAAAAAAAACTTCACCTTTTAATGTGAATATGTAATTATATTCTTAATTAGTTAATGTAGAATAAATAGAAACAAATTAACTGTGGGACACATAGGGTTTTTATAGTGGCTTGGGGATAATAAAATATGTTTGATTCCCCTTCACCAATGACCATTGTGGGAATATGGAATTTATTACAACTACTTTCGTTAAGGATAACCCAATTATTAGAATGAAATTGTCACAGTGTGCAATGAATTTATCAGGACTTTATATCCTTTTACCTGGGAAATTATAACTAAGTAAAAGTAGTTGAATCTTACTACATAGTTCTTTATATGTAGTATACACGTCACCATTGATTAATAAAATAACTAAATTATAGGTCAAAATTGATGATATATATAAAGTGAACAAATTCAATACTCAATTTCAACTTCAGTAACCAATAGTAGATGAATCATCCTCTAAAATAAGAATCTTTATGTTTTATAGTTTAAAATGAATATTTAATGTAATTTAAATTTAGTGAATATAGAGGTACAATCAATGAAAACTATTTAGTTTTGTATAAAAGTGATTATTTCTCAATCTCCATCTTCTACTTTACTACAGCCACCAAATTTGATATAAAAACAATAAAAAGTACACAGGGTTTTATATTTTTGTGTGTATGTGTTTTTTATTTTGTAACACTTATCAATTATTTCAAAATAAATAAATAAATTGTAAAAAAGTATATCCATTTTAATTTTTCCTTTCTATGATAATTTTTAATTAAAAAGTCTAATAAATCCAAAATTTCCTCCATAATTTAAGAATAGTCATTATTGACTTTTTGTTGAATAAAACAAAATATTCAAAAAACTCAAAAATAATTTCCATAATTTTAGTATATTTTTATATCATTGGTTAACTCTTTGAAAAATCCTTGGAGTATCAAAAAAAAATAAGTTCGTTAATAATTAATAATTTTTAATTTGAATAAAAAATTTTGTTTCCCACACTCTTGATATTATAAATTGTATACATGAATTCATAATATATTAAACAAACTTTCTCATATGATTGTTTCATTTTAGATATTCATACATTGAAATGTCTTATCCTAGAATATCCAGATATAATGATAACTAATTCACTTTCCTAATTAATATACGTTCTATATATTTATATCTTAGTTATAATATTCTAACACTATACGCATGGATTGAAATCCATAGCCAAGAATTAATTCATTTTTAAACTAAAATCCTCAAAAATAATTCCTATAGCTACATTATAATGTAATTAAGAGTTTAAAAATGATAAACCGTCATTTATAATCTAGATTTGATTATAGTGGATAGAAATAAAACAATTATGCTGAAAGAGACTATCATATCATAACTTCTATAATATAGATGTTGTAAAATATAGTGAAAATCATAAATTATGTTCTATAGTTATTGTAACCTCTAATGTCCAAATATATGTGGATGAAAATGAAAACTTAATGTTCATTGTAAAATAAAGACTACATGTCACATTCCATCTTCAAGATTTACTCTATTTTTCTAAAGTCTAAAAAAAATTCTATTATTTATATCATAATTCTCATAAACTCAAGATATAGTAGTTTTATTCATATAAGGAATGCTTAGTAATTATTATTTAATGTATATATAATTATCTTTGATTTTGAAGAGTCTCCAAACATATACTTCATCATTATGAAGAGTTTCCTCATTCTAGGTTTTCCATGACACATATTTGTATCTTACATCAGAAAAATATATTATAATTATTTTAATCTAAAATGAGTTATTCCATTTCCATTTTTATTTTTTGTTTATACATGTCACAATTTTCATGTTAATATTTTGTTCCATAGACAATATTTCATCCTTTATAAGATTCCTTTTTTTCTTAAGAGAAAGTTTCTAGAATCTATAAGATTCAACCTTTGGTTATTGTATGAGTATATCATTGAAGTTTTAAGACTGTCTTGTTATAATGTCACTTTCAAAAAATTCAAAAAAGTGTAATTTTATATTACCATTAAAGTATCATTCGATAACATAGAGGTAAATTATTCCTAGTATAATATGTATTTCTTATTGGATAAAGGCTATGTCATTTGGGAAAAAAATCTTACTTTGATCTGATATTATCAAAACCTAATTGAAATAATATTTTTAATGGTAATAAGGATCGGTTTAAGTGGCCAGGAATGTGCACAACAATTGATATTCATTAGAATATTTTTATTTCTCCTCCGAACAAGAAAAATAAAAAACTATATAATCCAATATACAAGATCATCATATACAATTTAAAATTTATTAATATTATGAATGAATAAACTCATATTCAAATTATTTCTCCAATGATGAATCGAATGATAGATTTGCATTGTGGAATTCTTATGTAACATTATTCAAGGTTATAATCCATATATCATTTATATATATGTTAACCATGAACCTATAAATATTTTATTAGAATAACCTAGGTGCTTTCATGAATGACTATAATACTTGAGTTGTTTGATGATAATCTCCTCAAGAATCACATCGAGGTGAAATGATTCCTCGTGTTCTCTATATAATTGATAAGGTCATTGAGGCGGATAAGTCACCATTCATAAGATCATTCATGGATAGAATCTCTCTAGGTCTTGAGAAGGGAAATCCATAATTTGTATGGGAATGAAGATTACTAGGGTTTAGAATGGTATAATTATGTCTATATAGGATAGTGTTAGAGAATAATATGTTCACATAGTGAATAATTATTCTCTAAATACATAGATAAAGTAATGTATTAATAATATTCTAATTATTATTATTTACTTTACATTAACTTGACCCATGAATAAAAATTATTATTTCATAAATAAATAAATTAAATTTACTGAAATAATATTTAATATATCATTTATCAATAGATCATTATCTTACCCCATGATTACACTATAAATTTTGTCAAACCTGCAATAAATATTATTTATTTAAAAAATAAATATCAATGCATTATTCTCTAATAAATAATTAAACATTATTTCACTAAAATGACAAATAAATATTTATTAAATATTCAGATGAAATATGTTCTCTGGAATAAATTGTGACTTAATATTTTATATATATAAAAAATAAATAAAAATTAACCTATATACGGGAATATTATTCATTTTCCTATTAAATTCATAAATAATTCAACACTGGTACTATAAAAACTTAGTGCATGTCCCTCTAGACCCTTTTCATAGTGGAATTTGTATGAAGCACAAAATTTCTAATGTTATCATATAACAACGCATAAATTCTTCCATAATAAATGAACTTAATGTTTCAACGACATAAAAAAACCTTTTAATATACAATATGTAATATAATCCCTTTTCTCTATACATCATTCAAGACAGTTTCATCGTATGGTTCATCAACCTATATTATCTAATTCTCATTCATTGATGTTCAAGAATTGAATGCGTGGATATCACACCATGGACATGGATTTATTACACAATTCAATTTCAATATAACCAATGATTAAGGCATAACCCTTTTTATTAATGAAAAGAAAAGAAAATAGAACAAGAAGAAAGACGGGGTCATACATGCACACATGCCCTTGTACAGAAGGAGAACCAAATAAAAGAACTCAAATATTAATGTCACATGGATAAGAAGCGTCACAGTCATCATCCCATCCATAATCATAATCAAGAGGACCATGGGACCTGGTAACCTTGGTTAGAATCAGTATTGAGTAGTCCTTACTTGGTCTTACTTTCATAGGAGGAAAAGGTTGAACACCTTCAACATCCACAACCACATTCTTACCTTTGGACAATGCTTGGCAGTAAGTTAGTTTTTTTAGGAAGTCATCCTCCACATCATCCCACCTTCCCTGAATGCCATGTGTTTCCTATAATTTATAAATTTACAATTAGGACTTTGAAATAATCTCACCATCACTGGGAGTTTGTTTCTCCTTAGGCACATGAGCCAGGATTTCCTTCAACACTCCTAGCATCACATCACCCCAACCCCGGGCAACATGCTTAGGAGTCAAAAAAATCCTGCACTCTTCTTAAGGAACACGATCAAAATCATGAGAAGCATCATCCACCACCTACAAAACATTTGCACCATATTCTCTACATCTGTATCCACTTGAGGTGCCTGAGCGAATTCACGAAAGGCATATATTCTCTACATCAATATATGTATATACTTCAATTATATGGAGGGAAAAAATAATTTCATGAATTACTCATTAATGTAATATCGCTCACGATTCACTCAATGTATCTTACCGATCCACAAGAATATGTTGTCTTTGTTTTTTTAATACATCAATGTACATGAAAATCATATTAATTAAAAATAATATCATGTATAAGGACTATTACATAGGTCCATAGATATGAATATCTAATTACACAAAAATCATGAGTAATTACGATTTATGATTTATATTCTCATAAACTTCTTCTCTTGGAGATTACTAAGAATGAACATAATGAAAATAAGTCTCAATTTCTTATCACCCCTAACCATTATAACTTATATCATTTTTAATAATTATATGATATCATCACTACATAGAACATGAACTCAAGAATAATTTCATATCACTTTTAGGTTCTCATCATAGCCAGGAACATTCATGACCTTTTGTTGAAAAAATATCGTTAGGACCCTATCATATAAATTTCAGAAAGATGAATGATCATCATGTGATAATATATTAAAAATTTGCAGGACTATTAATATTATATTAATATAATATTCAAATTAGTATTTTATATGTAACCAATTACAATAAATTTCCACATGAACTAAAGTTAACTAATAACCATAAAACATACAAGTCTAATAAATAGATATGTGTCTTATAAGGATAGTTATAACTATCGATCCCACGAAGTTATATATGGTTGTTCTTCTTATTGTGACATATATCCCTAACAACTCATGAGATGATATAACTGAGTATATACCTGTTATACTTAGTAATACTTCATTTTTTTTCTAATATACAATTTTAAGTTCATCTTGATATAACTGAATTTTTTAATGGTATAGAACTCCAAAATATAGACCAAATAATTTTAAAAATTGATTATAAATATGAAATATTAGCCTAAAAACCATGATATAATTTAGTTACTAAAACTATTAATTACAACAATATTCATCTTTATATTTTACCATAGACTAACTATGATTCCAAATCAAACTGATATAAATAAGACATGTTTTATATACCCTATAAACATGTTTTCCCATTTCTCCAATTAGTATGAAAAAATCTATTTTTTATTTCATACACATTTTTATATAGTTTTAACTACCACCCTATACAATTCTCCTGGTCATGTTTGATATTTTAATTCAATGTTTTACAACAATAAAGAGATATATATTTCCAATATAATATTAGGAATATTTAGTATATTCATCATAATAATACTATGTCACACTAAAAACAATTCTGGTAAATTATTCAATCTTTTATTAATTAATATAATGTTAATAAACCACTCGATCTAAGATAGAGGATCATATTCCATAGAACTTATGTTGCTACATTAGTAATTTTAGAGAAATTAATCTGAGTAATTATTAATATAATACTAATTACATGTTCTCTATATGTTTTCAATCATATTTAACATGGAAAACTATAGTTCACCCAGAAACATCTTATATAAACATATAAAAGATTCATTTAAAATATTATACTATGATTATTATACATTTGTTGATTTATTAATGGATCATTGAAACTTTAAATCCATGTTATAATTCATTGATGTATCCACATTTAGGGTCACATTATATAGACGTGTTCTATAAAGTTACCTAAAACGGAGGTGGCCATGACATATGATGCCTATTATAATGATCATGGTATCCATTATTAGAAGAAGTAAAAATATATTTTATCATTATGGAATGGTATAACTTGTTTAACCTTATTAATATCTCATTTTTACCATCCATATATTGTTTTTCTGAATACACACTAATTGATTTACATCAATGATAACAATATAGAATAAATATTGGTATCTGGAATAAATTTTTTAATTCAGATGAACTTTCCAATCATATGTAGTTTAAACTGACTAATCTATATAGAGTGTAATTTTTGTTTCATATAATATATCACCCATCACCTTCAATATATAAAACCACCACTCTAGTTTTAACAATCATACACAATACGTGTATCTAAAACAATTCCCCCCACTAGCACAGAAGGATTTTATTATTCTGATGTGAGGTTGTTAATATGGATACAAGATTCAAATAAAGTCTCACATCATCCCAGTATCTCAATAGACATGTAATTACCTCATTGAAATATAATTTTCGCGATTAAAAACATTTAAATATTCTGTGTGTTAATATTTTTAGTATTAATAATATTATTAATTGAGATTCACCTTATGTTTTTATGATGTACATTTGAAGCTTCCCGTAACTTTAAAAATAGATCCCATGATAGTACAAGAGATTATTATATAATAGAATATCATCATATTATAACTTATATGAAATCCATTAGTTAATATAATTCACAAGTGGTTTACTTGTTATGATACTATTTGAAAAACATATCTGGAAATGAATCATTAAAGGATGTTATAAATATATAAGACTCCTCATCAATCTACATTATCTCTATGATCTGAACATGGATATATGAGTCTCAGAAAACCATCTACATTAAATTATAAATGAATACTTTGTTAATATATAAATTCTACATACTATCCATGTAGGATCCTAGATCCGTTTTCAAAATGCATTCAATAATTTAACAAGAATATGTAAAATTTCATAAAGGCATATCATGGAGTGAATGAATTTACCTCCACCTTCATATTGTAATAGTTCATGATATGAAGATTATAACAACTAGTGAAGTTTTGTGTCTTAAATGTATATCTAAATATTTCTTAGTATAAAACATAAGTATGAATAATATATAAGAGTTTACTCTACAAAGAGCCTAAACTTCATATTCGGTATATAAAAAACATCATATAGTATTACATGACTATAAACTATTTCACTTCACCTGGGTATGAGTCTTATAATTATATTCACCATTAATTTTCTGGTTAGATATAGATGCTTCTTGAATTGGTGAACTATTTTCTATTTATGAAAAAAAGTATTCCATTAATAAAATAACGTATCAATTTGACCAATTAGAGACTGAGGGAAATGTTTTAGATTTTTTTTTTGAAAAATAGTTTAAAATAATTCAATCTCGTTAACCTTGAAGTCATGTAATACTCTAAATAACATAAGAATAACCTTTGTTCAAATAAAATGAGAAAACCAATGCATTTACTCATGTTTTTTTGATTAGTTGGTTTCTATATTTTAATATATATATATATATATATATATTTATATACAATCAAAAAATTATATTTATTACTTATAAATTATAATGTAAATACTAAATTTAATGACAAATTTACATTAAGGATAATATTCAATTACAATCTTTTTCTATTCATTGTATTATGTCTTCTAATGACCTTCCTTCTCACATGAAAAGGAAATATCCTTCCACTTATAATTTAATATGATAATCATTTTTATTTTTGATGGACATTGTAATCACACCTATAAATATGATGAGTCATATAATTTAGGGGGGGTGATGATGGTAATATCCTATTATTAGATAATTTTGTATACAAATGGAAGACAAAATTTTCTAATTGATTAATGTACTCCATTATTTTGAATAATTCATCTATATATTGATTCCCTTTTCCATTTACACTTTTACAATATAGTGAAAATACCATTTATCTGGGGATGTTATTCCTGCATCTAAAGGGATGTAAGATGAGATATAATGGTATAAGAATTCATATTTTTATTATTCACTATTAGATATCATGACTTAAATAATTACCTAATGAAACAAATATGTGATTAATCATCCATGAACCTCCTGTATGCAGCCTTTTCACCCTTGCTCACTCACTGAGGATGAATAATCAATATAAGCAATTCGAACACATAATATAAACCTTAATATATGTATAAAAGAAGTTAGTAAATTACTATACCACTCTTGGAAGATAGTATTGGACTAGAAATTGGATCTTTCATGGAATATTTGAAGTGTTCTGGTAAATTTTCACACCATTAAATAATAACATATTTTATTAAATTTTTATATTTATTAGAAAAAGATATTACAATATAAATTATATGTATCATTCTTGAATTATTTTATCAGAAACCTAGTATCCCACACCATTGGTTTGGTAATATCTCACCGCGTAGATATTCTAGGGGAAAGGATCCATATGTCCCTTATAACCCATACATGGGAGAGATAATCTATTTGATGGTATTTTGGTATGTGGGTATTTTTTACTATACTAACTCAATATTATTTAATGTATTTGGTTGACTACACAATCATAAAATCATGATCATTTATTTCCATAACACTTTCCACTTAGTCACAAAAAATCATTCTTCTGCAGTCATCCCTTGATGTGAACCATGTTATTTAAACAAAAAGTATATGATAAAACTTCTTGATAAATGAAAAAACCGTAACATGGACTAGATAAGTAATTTTAACAACTTCTCTATCTTAACATAAGAAATTGAAGTCATTATAGACATAAAATTGTTATCAAATGTATTTTTATCTTTACATGTAATTTCCTATTTTATCTTATCACATTCTTGTTAATATTAATTAGATTTTAATTAAGTGATTAATCATGGATAAATAAAATTTATTCTTAGTCCATTTTATTTTAATTTCATCTTGAATGATTATTAACAAATTTATTAAGTTATCACAATAATGAATTCAAATATAATTTACCATGAAACTGATAGAAATAAACTGATAAATTCGGAATGATAAAAATCTTATTTAATAGTTAGTTTATCTACAACATGATGAACTATCCCTTTTACATATGTAAATAATATCATGAACCATAAAATTGGTTGAGTTTTAGTACTCCACACGTACTCTAATATAACTTAGGGTTTGGATTCACCTATGATCTAAACATGAACCACCTCCAATTTGTTGGGATATCATTACATTAAATATCCTACTACACACATGGGGACGAGGGGTAGAATCATATTGGTTATAGGATCATAGATAAAATAATTCATTGGATTAAAGGACCATACATAATAGTTTATGGGATTAACCATATTTTATAATTTTAAATAAATAAATAATTATTACAAAACTCATGAAATAATAATTAAATTACAGGAAATCAAGCACATACATTGGTTGGTCTACGCTATGGTCATCAATGAATAAAAAAAAGACATATTTTGTAATATATATAATTCAATTTAAGTTGTTATTTTATTAAGATAAAATCTAGTCAAATTACTCAAATTAAATTTCTTAATAAATAAATCATTCATTTTAACCTAATGTCCATCTGAATAGTCTTATAATTTATACCATACAATTTTTTTAAAAAAAATAATTCAATTAGTTTTTATTCAAATTAAATAAGTATGGATGGTGTATTAGTAATTTACTTGTCATATAACCAACATCACTTTATTTAGTCATATAATAAAAACCCACATCTAATATTTTTGAACATGGAAAGTCATGTGGTAATTCATAATGATATTATATATATTAAAATACCACATAATAAATGTTTCATTTATTATATTTGGACACATGTTAACCCAAATCATGTGTAACTCATTATATTTATATAGAACATAAATCAACTGTTTTGATGAATTAAATATAAAAAATTAATTGATCATTTGTATACTCTATAAAACTAGTAACACTGTAGTAAACGAGATTCTATCTATAATAATTTTTCATAATGAAACAATTAATTATTTTTTAGATTATTTAATTTTTTGGGTTATTGGGAGATGAAAAGTTGTGTACTATTGAGGTAAACAACATGTATATCTAATTTTATGTATCTACAACACATGATTTAGGACATGGGTGTTTACACCTTAAAATAATTAATTATTCACATAACATTTATGTGGGTTATATAGAATTCAATAACTAATGTACTTTTGTAGCATCACCAGTCGACTCACGGTGTAAAAATTACTCTTCATGTCAATACCATTTTGGAAGAACTGTATCCCAAAGCATGCCTAGATGAATTGGACTTCATTACAAAATGTATACATTTAAGTGACATCCCAAGTAACTATTTCATCTATTCTGAAAACTTAACACATCCAAATTGAACCTTCAGTCATTCTTTATATGTTTTTCATCTGTTCTAGATCATATGGTGGTAAAAAAACAAAATAATTAACCTTGGATTAATAAAATTAGTTAATAGAAAAAAAATACTAAAAAAAATTAAAATAAAAAAAATTATAAAATTTTATTTCATCATTATTTGAAATCCCATGAATATTTGAGGAAATAATAGATGTGGTCGGGCCCATGCCCCATAATTACAATTCATCAATTTTTTATATATATCCTCATAAATAGGTGAGTAGAAAATTCTATAATCCAGGAGTCATGATTATCACATAAAATTTATACTTAATTAATATTAATAATGAATTACCTCACTTTTAAATTTGTTTTTAATAGATGAATAAAATGATAGTATTACGTTATACCATTTTGGTTTCCAGGGATTGAAGGATATAATCCATATATCAGTGATCCATGTGTGCATCACAAACCTCCCAAAAGCACTTTAGAAATATTTGGATGCTAGAACAAATGATTCTAATTATAGGGTAATTTTTCAATGATATCCATATGAATATCTCCGATATAAAATGATTTTTTAGTTCACTTTAGAATTTATAGGGTGGAGTAAGATGATTTCTCTCGATTATTGAGATTAATATTTGGGGGGATCTCTACAGAGCTTCAATTGATCTCCTTATAATTTCATTTTTCACAACGAACACTAGGTTTGAGAATAATATAATCTAGTTTATATAGATCATGGGTAAGGGAATAATAATTTCAAATGGGTTCTTATTATTATCATAATCCCTGATGAACCCCATGAATAAATAAAAATATATTCTTTTCTTAACATGAAATAGTGTCCTGAATAAATATTGTTTTACTGAATTAAAAAATTAACATTTATTGAAATAATATATAATATATCATTTATCTCTAGACCATTGGCTCAAATCATCATTTCTCACTGGGTTTTAAAAAAACATGAATAATAAATATTTATTTTAATAAATAAATATCACTAAATTATTCATCGATAAATAAATAAACATTATATTGAATAGATTAATGGATAAATATTTATTAAATATTAAACATATATATTGGAAAGAATTACTTGTAATAAAATATTTTTGATTAACCGATCATGAATAATTATTAAACCTCATATGACTCTAATATTTATTCAACAAGTTTATTTCATATAGAAAGAAAAATATTTTTTGTATAAACTTAATGTATGACCCTCTCGGCCTCTTTCTAATTAGGTAGATATTTCTAAAGTCTAAGGATAAAATATTACACCATGTCAATGCACCACTAATAAAATAAGTTAATTCCATATTGACATATAACCCCCTATGAATATACCCTATATAGTATAATCCCTTTAAATATATTTGTTATTCAAAAGGGTCGCATCTCATGTGTTATAAACCTATGTGTAATAATTCTATTTCATTAAAATTCCTGAAATTAAAGCATATATATCATACCGAATTCATGGATTTATCAGATAATACTCTTTCAATAAAATATATAGATATATAATTTTACATTATTAAAAGGGAAAAATACATTATTGAATTAATCATTAATTCTACATCACTCGTGACGCACCCAATGTATCCTATATAACTATGAAAAAAAATGTTGTTGTGGGTTTTGTTAATTAAAAATGCATGTGACTCATGATATTAATTAATAATAATATCAAGTATATGGACCTTTATAAGAACCTATATACATGAATATCCAATGGATAATAAAACATGTGGAATTCCTACTGGAAGGTCATGTCCTCAAAACACCTTCTATTGGATATTACTAGTGGTGAAATTCATGATAAGAAGTCTCAATGAAAAAAGAACCCTACCCCTGATATTCTATATCATTTGTTTCTTATCAAATGATATCATTAAAACATCAAACATAGATTTAAGAATATCATCATATCACTTATGGTGTCTCATCATAGCTGTGAAATTTCCCTGATATTTTTGTGTGAAAACAAACCATAATAAATCATCACATATATTCCACATAGAAAAATGACACATCATGTGATAAGATATTAATTAATATTCAAGATTAAAATTATTTTGGAAATTTGATATTCAATGTAGTTATTTTTTATGGAATCAATTCCAAAACAATAGAAATAACAAAACCATAAAATGTAATGTTTTATTAAAGATAATTTGATATATTATATTTATAACTTTATATAATTTTAAACTATCTACTATTAACATATAATATAATTCTCAATAAATTAATATCTATATGTATATATACTTGTAAATAATTATATACATTCTCCATATCAATGAAATATATCAACACATAAATGTAATATTTAGAATATTTTCATATTCTTCAAAGAATGTGTAATATTTTTCCTCATCTTATGATGATGCAGAATATTATTACCTTCTTTGAAATCATTGAAATCATAATATATAATATTTTTCAGACAAAAGAGTATAAGGAAAAAACAAATTTCAAAACTTCTCTAGCATACATAAGACAATAGACGAGGAAAAATATTAAAACACTATTGCTAACTTATATTCTTTGTATTATATTTATTCAATTATTCCAATACAAAATATTCAAAAATATAATTCACCACATAAGATACATCCAACACATAAAAATATTATTCCAAAATAAAAATTTTATGAGTATATTTTACTCATATAAAATACCTAGAGGGTGAATTAATTATCCAAACATAGATAAAGTATCACAGATTTAGGAAAAAAGTCATTCAAGGAAGGAGATGAGGTATTAATTTTTAAAACTGGAAAAAAATATTTCTTGTTAAATTAAATTCCAAATGGGATGGACATTACAATATTCTATAAATTATTCTTTTTGGTGTTTCATATATGCCAGAACCCTTAAAAACATTAATTATTTTATAATAATGAACAAAGGATAATATTTTTGTAATAATATATAATATATAAAACATTTATCAATATAATATCATAAATGAAATAAAAATAATTCCAATACATGAATGTTGTTCCATAAAAATTGATACAACTAAAATAAACCAAAATAGATCCTATGTAAGATCCATGAAAACCATCAAAAAATAAAAGCTTTTACAAATATCATCTCTGCTTGTGACATCCACCCTGATCAAAAATCATCTCTTGTGAACTTGTGAAAAAAAATTTATATACCTAGAATGTAACATCATATTAAGGGATAAAAGAATAGTGACCCGAGCTGGTGGGTACCTGGCTACAAGAATTCCTCCCTATATGCTAGAGGCTACCAAGTAACAGTGAGGGACTAGGGTATGTATATTGGGTGACAATTCCATCATGTTAGAGTTCATCACAATGATAATAACCATAATGATCTGATAGAGGATGAATATAAAATAACTAATAAGAAACCAAAAGAAAACCATCTTGAAGACAGTAATAATAAATAATCCAAAAGTAGTGTCCTCTATAATATTATGAACATTTCACGTATCTTCACCTAAATTAAAGGAAATACATTGAAAAAAACCATTAAAATAAATGAATCAAATTAAAAATAATAAAAAGGAACTATCTCCAACTAGAATCTCGATCATAGATCTGTCCCGTGCTATCTTATTCTTATGAAATAGTCAAATCATCCATCATAAATTTGGTGTTTTCCCCAATCTCTTCATAAATTGACAAAGTATGTCAGGGTCCCCAATATCTTCCTAAATAGAGTATGAGATAACACTCAATAGGCCACCACCAATTATGTCTTTAACATGTGGAGTTTATGTATAAATAGTGATGTTGTGTGTAATATATCAAAAATATAACAATAATGTAAATAAATTTCCAAAATCTAATATGATCATTTTCATCCAAACAGGAATCCCTATAAATAATAACCAAGTACCCATAAATACAAGAATATTTAATGCATATATTAGTAGGTGTGAGACCGTCCAGTCTAATTGTTATAATCAAATAATCATACAAGGATATCTATAAATCACAGAAAAATATCATAATATCTATGACATGTAATCAAGTTTCAGTCATCGAACGGTTAGATCTAATTCATAATTTACTAATCCATCCTCGTTAATCCCATAATGAATCATGATGGAAACTCTATAAAGGCTTTGGTTGAATCTAAGGATCTCTTCCAAAGCATTTTAATCAATCAATATTCTAGTAGTATAAAGGTCCTTGTAATCCTATGTAATTAAAAACATGGGAGTTGAAATGTCCCATGAATCTCATTCCATAATCAATAAATATCCTTAAAGTAGAAATGTCAATGGTATCCTATGGAATCAGGACCTAAAGAGTAGATATATCCATGGAATCCACTACAATTATAAATACATCATCAATTTTCATAACCCACTTAATTATCATTCAAAATACATAAGTTCATCCAAACCATTTCCATATTTTTCATTTATATCATTTATCCATTAAAACATCAAATATTAAAAATTTTAGAGAGGAATAAATATTATCTTACACAACCATTTATTTCTATTTTAAATCAACAGGGCTCCCAGAAAAAGTTGTGAGCTCACACTCATCCAACTAAGTGGTATATCAAGGGGAAGATATGATAAGTCACCTCACAGTTGGTCAGGGTTGGTGATAAAAACCTCTTACTATAGATGGAAATATGTTGGAAGCCTAATCAGGTTCCAATAATTTAATAAAGGAATTTAAAAAATTTTAGGGGCAATGTCGAAAATCCCAATATGTGGAAAAATGAAAACAAGAAATATAATACACAAAACCTTTAGGTAAATTTATATACTACATAAAATATCACCATAATATAAAACTAGTATAGTTTCATACTACAATTTAGTTCATATCAGAAGAAAATAAAAGAAGGTACAAATGAAATGAAATCATGGAATTAGAGAAAACACCAAATAACTCCATAAATAAATGAGAAACAGAGAAATGTTCAGGAGGAATAAATACCTAACAAGCGCAGATCCAATGAGATTTTTGGAGGAAGAATTATAGTTCATATCATTAAAAAACACCAAATCCTAGAGTTAGGATTCCATCAGATCTCCCGCATGTGAGTGAATATAGAGTTTGATGAATTCTTTCAAAAATAGAGGAAAAAATGTTATTTTAATAACTAACCCCTTAAATTTAAATGACGTGTAAACACATTACAAATCAATAAAGATTAGGGTCTCCCATGGGAAAAACCTTTACACATTATGAATAGGCCTATTCAAGACATCGCATGGAATGTATTGAATACATGCCATGTGACCCAATTAAATTTTGTGTAAATGGCCTGCAACCAACCTATATACCCACTACCTCTTCCATTAAAAAATAACCCAAACATCCCATGATCCTAGCTTTAGTGACTAATCCAAAAAAAAAACCTAAGAAATATTTTAGCTTGAAATAAAAGGAATCATACCTCATAAGATAATATAGGATCTTACCAAGGTTGAGTATAAAATATATACCCTCTAGAATCATCTATGAAAACACTCATAGAAAATGTGAATGAATCACACTAAAGACCAACAAATAAATAGTTGTAACCAACTCGTAACCAAAATATGTAATAAAATTTTCCTAACCTATCCATGGATTTCTCACCATGTAATGAGAATAAGTAGATAATATATTCTTAAAATCATATATATAATGGGTACATTTATTCATCTTCCATACTATATTATTACTCCCAAAAACCCAATGAATCACATCCTATGCAAACCTCTTCCATATTTCATCCAACATCGCATGCAATCATATCCTTACCATTATTGTGTCCAGTGAAACCCATCATATCATAATATTAAAATCCTAGTAGTAAAAATGATTATTTCATAGGCCACTATATCATATATAAATTCATTATAACTCAATACATCACTAATAATGAAATTACATCTATGGGAAACCATGGCCACCATGTTTGGATAATAGTAGGGAATATAAGCTCAATCCATTAAATCTTGAAAATAAATTTAAAGTAAAACTAAGAGTCATCAAATTCCGGGTAGGGAAAAAAATTATACCATTATCAATTATATCATAGGATATGCCTGTTAATTCTTTATATAGAGGGAGAGTGAGGGAGGGCGGAAGTCATTCATTCATTCCCTAACTATCCTAGATGATAGGGAAGACATCCCTCAAACCAGTGGGTATCTGTTTTCCTATAGATGTATGTAGTGTGAAATATGAAATAAGAAAAAAATATCAAACAAAGCCACAATAAGGAAAATTAGTTATCCTTAAACACATCTACCATTATTGTCACACATGACACCTGACTACCTGTATAATGGTATATGTCTCAAAAAAGCATACAAGAATCAGGTTCATATTAATTAATCTATTATTCACTAATTAATAATATTTCATTTTCTTTTAAAATATTAAATGATTAAATAATTTATAACAGTGAATTTGGAAATAAAAATTTTATAATTATATTCTCAAGTATGTTATCATAAGTTAGAAATAATATTAACCATTATCATTCATTTATTAATTTGATTGATCATTTAACAATTTATCCAGGTACACAAGAACTCAACCTACATTTCCACACCAAATACACTCTTGTTATGCATTGATTTGAACTAAATTTAGTAGTTTAAAACTAATTAATTATTATCATACCATAAGACCATTTAAAAGAATAAACATTGATAAGTAAACTTCACCCTGAAATCCCTTCTAAAAACTTTTTCTAACAACCTAATTTCATTCACACACCATTTTGAGTAATACAATATGTCCAAACACCACTATTAGTAAATATTAGTACATACCTAGACTCCTATCCCATTTCAAAATATACAACTAACTATTAATAAATCCATAATCCTTTGGTCCATAGTTCATCAAGTAATTCCAACCATAAAAGGTTATCAACAAAACATCTTGGATATAATTATCCAAATTCATTAATCTATATTAAGTTTATTCTCTACTCAATCAAAAGAACTAAGTCCATAACCTGAAGGTTGCTAAGCCTACCACAATGAAGAATGGGTTTGTTCACCCAAAATAATTTATTATTTATCAAAAATAAATTTTAATTTCATCTAAAATTAAGTTGATTATTATTTATAGATTTTATATATGAAGAACTCTATTGGAAGTTACTCATAATAGATATAATTAATGTAACATGCTTCAACCATTAATTCTATATTATATAAATTCAAATAATAGAAATTGTTTTTTTACCTGTTCCTTTTTCATTTAAATTGTAACCTCAACTATTTATTACAATGTTTATCTATTTTAAGAAAATAATTCTGATGAACTATAATAATAAAATAGGGGCAAATAGACATGATGGAAAGAAAATTAATCACACAAAAACAAAACCTTAATTAAAAACCCAATATAAAATATTAATTACCTACATGTACGATAATTATCTCATTTAAATTCATCAATTAATGAATTATATAACAATAATCATCATAAAATAATAAAAATATACACTACAAAATATAATTTCATCATTAATCTATTTAATTCCATTATTTAAATTAATATCACATATTTGACAAGAGATTATTATTTTACTCTTACTCATATAATTACTAGAATAAATAATTTATATTCATCCAGTAAAACATACCACAAATACTTCATCCATTAATTCATAACATTAAAATTTAATATTAATCTCTAATTCCATGTTATGAAATATCATACACCAATTTATATTTGATTACCAAAATAAGAAATAATATCTTAGAAGCACGTGATTCTAAATTTTATCTCTCTTAGATAACTTTCATACCATAATTTTTTTAATCAACTTCATGTGGTGAAATTATCCAATATATTAATTTATTTTATAAGTTATTAAAACATTAACAACCTATATAAAACAATTATTTGAATAATATAAGAATATTACATAAACTAAATGATAATTTTTATTCGTGAAATAATAATTGTAAGAACACACTAATCTTACTCTACTATTTCATGTAATTATTTATTTTCTCATCCTTCTTAAAATCTAGAATAATGGAGAAATTATACTTAAATTATGTTTCATTTATTGACTAAATTTTAATAACTTTAATAAACTATAAAATAAATGAAAAATTTTATTAATATTACCAAGGTATTGAATATTATTCTAGGTTTTGAAAAAATGATAATAAAAAATTGTCCTTGACATACTTTCTACAAAACATAAAATGACCTCATTATTTTTTTAATTTCTAATAATGGATTATTAATTAAAGAGTTTTACAATCATTTATACATATTAAAATAATATCATAATATGTGATGAATTTCAGTACGTAAATTAACCCGGAGCATGTACTATTAATTATTATTATTCATCGTTCTTTTATTTTCATATTATTGAATAATATTTTATCATGGTAGTTTTTCTATATTATTATGTTTATATATTTAATCACACCCATTTAAACAGTACAAACTAAAACAAGTTAATTTCAAATCTAAAATAATTAAAAGAGTAGTTTCTCATCCCCAAACTTACTATGAATATCTATGATTCATTATGAGAGGATAAAAAGAGAATAAAAATGTTCACAAGACCCAAAAATATGTGGGGAAATTCATATCAATTGAGGATTTCTATGAAGGATAGAATAATACAAGTATGCATGTCAAAAATCAAGATGTGTTTCTGGAATTTTGAATTGGGATTCAATCCCCCCACTCTTTCTTTTCCATGTTTTTTAGATAGTGGGAGTGGGGTGTGTTATTTTTTAAAATACCCTATGCCTTATGAGAATTTCTTATTCCGCACTCCTTTTTTACTTTCCAAAATCATTTCCCAACACCTACACAAGATGCATTTAATTTAATCAAATTATTTCCAATTTTTTAAAATATATTTTTTTCTTCCTTTTTCATTCAACGATTTCCCCCTCAGATCTATTTTACACCCTTTGGATTCATAACTCCCTCATTCCCATAGTTCATATGTTTCACTCTTAATTCACTATTTCCATCTCTTTTTTAATCTGCACACACGATCAAATCAATATATATGTTGACTTATTCCTAAATTCAAGGGTTTAATTTTCAATTTTAATTTCAAATTATGATATTTATTTCATTCGTCAATTCCACGAAATTTTTTTAAAAAGATTACATTGTTTATATATGTTTATTCAAATAAATTTCAAAGGTAAAACTCTTTTTTTAAAGCATTAAAATATTTAAATTGATTTTATAAAAATCTATTATATATCAAAGTATTATATAATAACATAATATATAATAATAAAACACACACACACATTATTTTTCATAACATAAACATTTTTTAACATTTTAATACAATGTAACATATTTTATATGGGTAAAATTACATACATGTTAAAAAATAAATGTGCAATAAAATATCAATGATATATAATGAAATATATATAATTATATATTTCACAATATAGTTAAAACACATAAGATACTTTACAAAATATTTAATACGTATAAAAATATAACAGATACATTTTGTAATTATTAAGTGAAAAATACTTTAAGTTCATGTGTAAAAAATATAATATTGTTATCTCCCAGTGGAAAAAATTTAAAATCAAGGTGTAATATATCACCCTTAATATAAAATAGAAAATAAATTTTAATCATTACATTATAGAATTACATATGACTAAATAAACCTAAAATAACTAATGATTTGAAAATACAACATTGAACTCCTTAAAAAATAACGAATGATAAAAGAAATATTCATGAAAATCCGGAATCTTACATCAGATTCCAATCAATAAAATTATATTTCTTGAAAATTAAAAAATAACTGAGAAGGAAAGACAAATGGGGTCCAAATAACTACCCATGCGAGATATTTCTTATGGAACACACAATATCTAAAATTTAATGGCACATAGCATGAGACATCAACATTTATAAACCCTCTATCCAAGGTAGATACCTTTTAATAAAATACAATGATCTCTAAAAAGCATTGGGAAATGTGAGAACTAAGAATTCTCATAAGTAAAAAAATAAAAATAATAATACAGTAGTAGATAATCTCACAGAAATCAATCTTTGATATTTTAAAGATACTATGAAAGCCTCTTTGACTCTCGTTCCCAAAAATTCACCCAAATCATACTAAAGGCCACATAATATTCCATAGAAAATAATAAAGCATATCAATAAATTTTTGACCCAAAATTACATTAAATAGTTAAAAAATATAAACTATGAAACACTGCCATCACACTTTTTAAACAAAATGAATTAAACTTCAAATAAATTAAATCATTTTATCTTGTATTTTAATAATTTTTCTTTGGCATGCTATGAAATTAAAATCTTTTAACCCTTCTTTATAACTATGTCTAAATAAAACCATATGTTTATAAAAACAATTCCAAATCATTTTGAAAAATCTTCTTTTAAAATAATTTCATGATTCATAGGAGGACTATTGTCCCTTAATTATGATAAAATGCTACTAAAAAATTGTTTTACTAGGTGATACTAACGAAATATTACTAAAAACTATTTTACACAATGTGGTGAAAATTCCCAAATACAGAATTCTTAATGTTATTTAAAAAAGTATTTTTTAATTTAAAAAACATAATGTTTCATTAAATCATGAAATTTAATTTACCATGTGTAATATAATTTAATTAATCGACCCACTAATAGAATTAAAACATTAGAATGTTTTATATTTAACTGATAAAAAATTAAATGAAATTTAATGCATTACAAGTTTGATGTCTTGCCAACTATATTTAAAATAATTTGTCATATTTGATGTAAACACTGAAAACATTAATTCCACAGAATTCAATTCATCAACTATAAGGTATCACAAAGAAAATAAAATTTTGAAAAAATTTAACTTTATCAATTTTTAAAACTTTCAAAGTTGTTAATAAAACTATATTTACTAAGGAAACATGAAGGTAACTCCATAAAAGATGTAATATTTTCAATTATTATGTAATATAAGTGAATTTAATTACTGATAATTATGTTATGTTAACACCACATTATCATTAATATTTTTAACTTAACATGAAAATCACCTAGATAAATATAAATAGAACCATTGATAGAAAAATAATCAAGGGAACCCATCTACCATGCCATTATATCGTCAACTTTAAGTAGCCATGAATTTCCTATATTGATTTAATATTCATCATGGATGTAACATGTTAAGATAGTTGAGTTTCCCCCATCTCTATATTCTTAAATCTATAACATATATTTTTAGTATAATCTATCAAAAAAATACAATCTCATAATGTCATAAAATCATAAAAGAAGTCACATGTACAAGACATGACTCATATGTATTTAACAGACAAAATATATTGAATCCATTCTAATTTAACCTCAAATAATATTAATTTAAACAATCATATGTAAAAATGAATACTCATAAATAAAGATAGTATAATATTTAAAATTAACAATGAAATAATAAAACATACAATATATCCTTCCTCCGGACTAGGGCCCATACCACTGGACCTGAGATAAGTGTATATGGATTAAAATAATAGAAGAAATACATGAACCCCTTCCACCCTAATGAAGTATCTAAAAAACTGGTTATGATATAAGGGTCATATAATGAATATGATAATGGAAACTCCTTCCGTAGACTAAATCATATTGACACTGAGCCTGAGGAGAGTGTTATGGAATGAAAGGAATAGAATTAGAGAAACATGTTCCATGAAACATATGTCCACCTGAAATCCTAACCTCTGGAATAAATATTGATTACCATATATAAATTATATTGATGTATACTTTGATTTTTAAAGGTAGGAGTGTTATATGAAATGGTACCATGGTATTAGAAAAGTGGTTTCCAATGATTATAATGTTTGAAACTCAAATCATTCAAGAAAATGGATAACAATTGAAAAATGGTGATGTTACTGATCATTCAATTCAAGTGGATAAAAATAAATCGTCTCTAGTCACAATAGCATTATTCAGATATCCCATAATAGATAATTATAAGGGATTATAAATCCCAAAGTATAGGGATAAAATCAGTAGCCAATAATCAACCTTTATTGAAAAATAAAGAGACATGACCTAAAGTTGATATAGAAAAATTCGTCATAAAATAACCAACTCCTCGCAATCCTTGGGTAATAAGAACCTCCAATATTGAGATTCCCTATGAATGATCATCAAAGTAAAAAAACCTAGGGCTTCCACCATGAATAAATATAACTAAATTCTATGTCTATTTCCTTTAACCAACTATATTTCTCATGATTAAAAAAAATATACCTCATTCTTGTGCATATTATTACACCGAAACTCAAAGAGTGTCCTCCTCCATGTTCCATTGTCTTCAATATCAACCCAACAATGATTTAAAATCACATTTTAATGTCCATATTCGGTGAAATAAAGATGAAACATTTTCGTAGATCTATTACTAAAAAGTAATAAACATAATGGGGTCCTTACGCAGAACACAAATCATTTAATGTTTATAAATTAATTCAATTTTTTAACCCATTAAGCATTTTCTACCCAATGGAATTAGATTTATATAAAATTATGTTGTATGATCCCTTCCTAGGTCTTTAATTCGAAAAAGTATCACTATTATTATAATTTTTAGTAAATTTAACACTCTATGAATCATATTAACGGGGCCCCAATAATCATTTGTATTAACTTATGTGTAATGTTTACATAATTTATTACGTTTATATGAAACTTCTTTCGTACAAACCCTTTTTACTCCTCACTAGTTCTAATCTCTATACATACTCCTATATCTCAGCAATCCACTTTAATAACACTCATTCATAAACCCCTCCCTCTAAAGGTACCCATCATGGGATAATAATAATGAAATGAAGATAACAACCCCTAAATCCCACCTCTAATATGTGAATGACTGGATATAAACACTGAGGGTATATAAATCACAAATTTGTTATACATTACCATCAATATGAATGTAAGGATTGTAAATAATATATAAAACATGATTCAACTCCATATCCATAAATTTATATTGAGGGTAATACCTTCCTTATGAGTGGTTTAAATACCCGCAGTGTTTGTATCTAACTTGTGGGTTGTTGGAGGTGGGATTTGGGGGGTCATTAATTCCTTTTCCTTAGGAAAGAATAGGAGGGGTACAATTATAGATACGAGTTCATGAAAAGTTACAAATATAAATCATTGATAGGATCAGGTAATTTTTAAATCCAATATATTGTGTGATTGAGTCACTAAACAAGAAAAAAATCGATGAAGAAGATTGGTTATTAATTTTCTGACTCTAGACATAAATTGCTTCATGGTAAATTCAATTCTAAATTGGACAGACCTTACCCTTCTACATACGTTTTCCTATTGATTTGACTAAATATTCAAGACCATTCACAATCGAGAATTCATTAATTGAATGAAAAATGATAAAAAAGTTTCGTTTAAAGACACCTAAAAAAACCAATGAAACCTTTTTATAGAAATCAAAATCAAGAAAAATTCATAACTTCTATTTGAATTATTGATAATAATTTTAATTTTTTATTGGTTTTTGTCATTAAAATAAACTAAAAATTATAAATACTTATTGGAAATGATTAATTTTATTATATATAATTATGAAATATTTATGATAGATTGTGTGTTATGTTTTGATTAATTTTATTATCCTATAAAGTTTCTATTATTATTTTATGGTAAAAAACATATTAAAAATTATTATATGATGAAATTCAATTAATTTATTGGATTTTGAGTATTCATTGGAACAATTTATTATATATGTTTTCTAATAATATTCCTGGAGTGTTTTAATTGAGTAGTTTATCAATCATTTATATCTTTATTTCTTCCTCAGTGTGGCCTTTTGGATTTTTTATCATCATTTTTTGGATGAAGTTTATTTACATTGTTCATGATAAATTTGATATATTTTAGATTTTTATTTCTAATAAGACATATGAGGCACTCTATAGTTCATATTCAATAAATACCGATTAATCAATATTAAATGTTTTTAAAGTAGGTAGAATCATGTGTTTGTAAAGGATGTTACACTCACTATAAATTTTAGGAGAGTTCTTCAACAATTATAATTTAATATAAAATTCATCAACTTATTTAATTTTATGTTATCATATTTTATGAATTACATAAAATATTACTTTGTATTTTTTGAATATTAATCGACTATTAAAATGAATATGACATATTTAATATAGGGATTATGATTTGATACTATAATGTAGAAGTTTGTATATATATCACTGCCAAAAAAGCATTTTAGTTGATAAAATTAGCCTCCACCTACTAAAGTATAGTAATTAGAATATATAACGTAATTATAACACATTTTTTTGAAGAATATTTAATTGATTTTATTTGATATAATTTACCTTCGTTTAGTTTAATTTGAATATTATTGTAAAATATATGTTTTCATTTTGAAATTGAATATTTCTTTAAAATTATGTGTTTACCCATGTAATTTTTATTCAACATTTTTTTCATAAAATTTTCTTTGTGAAAAATATTTATTTTAAATTTTTTGATCAAATTTTCAGAAACCTTTTATACCTTTTTATTTATACAATTCAAGATGGAGGGAACATTTAGAGGGTATAAAATGGACACTGATGGAGGGATATTATGAATTTAGAATAATGGACACCCCATCACTAATTATGACATAAAATCTTCATTATTTATTGTAGTTGTATGATTATTTTATAGGTTTTAATGAAATAGATTTATAGAATGGCATTTAACTGGAGTGACAAATGGCTTAACAGGTATGGTGGTTAAAAATAATGTTTAATATTTTGTAAATTTTTTATGAAGAATTATGCATGTTCCCTTTTTTACAAATAAAACCCTAACCCTATCATGCTCTATTAAAATTAGATTTTAAATAATTGGTTGGGATTTTCAAGGATTTTTAATGGTTTCTCCAATATGGTCTTCTCTATTTCACTCACTAAACATTTTGGGGAAGGAATCCTTTGTGAACTGATCTCTTCCATGATGCTTGCATATAAGACTAGAACTGTGATAATATTTTTTACATTAAATAATTTTCTTATAATAATCAAATCCATAATGAAAATGTCAACCATAGAAGAGTTTTTTCCATTCATAGTCGATATAATACCAATCCATTAATTTGTAGAACTATATAACAAACAATAATTCATAAATTTTTATATATTAATTAATCGTAAATTTAAAAGGAAATTCTTTTTTCAAGACCCGACCCAGTGGAGACAATTCAGTGAATCACCAAGATCGCATTCAACGAGTAAAGCGTTGGAAACTAACACCGAGTTGGCATGTCACAAACATGGGAGTCCTTAGACTATGAACCTACGCACACACACACACACATATCCAAGACAATACAATGCTGAAATTTAATGACAACTGAAAAACCATTAAATCATACATCTAAATCCCACAACAAGAGTATGACTAGAAGTAGGGGAAAGTAAATAGGTCCAAATACAATACCACCTCAATGAGTCTGTAAATAATTACCAGCTATAAAAAAGATAGTGACTAGTGTCAGGATTTCATAGGAACAGACCTTGGTCTTTCTGGTCTCATTAATCACCATCTAGTACTAGTCTATCAAGGAAACTATTAGAGGGTCGATCATCTTAAAAAAATATGACACTTGCAGGAAAATCCCATGTAGGGGAGAGTATAACACTACAATGTAGGACACATCAAAACCACAAAGCATAAAAAATTAATACAGTCAGTTCTATATTGGTACATGTCTACAAAACTATAAAAAGAATATCTAGATACACCAAACAAGAAACACCATATAATGTAAACTCACAATTATAATTATAGTTTAGGATTTCAAATCAAAATCTCCATAAAGAACTCATCTAGGAGAACACACTACTAAGTTTGATGTCTCTGATAATGTCCCTCCAAGTGAAAAAATTATTTTCAGGTCTCTCCATTAGAAATAAACTCTAATAGTCCAAATATATATGACACACATATGAGGATCACTCCCAAGGATATGTGGTATACCAACCAATAAATTTTGGTTAACATGCGTTGTAGTGGATTAGCACCAATATAGTGTTGATAATAATGATACTAAGAACTACACCTTGGGTATGAAGATGAATAGAGGATATCACTCTAGGCCTTATGGAAGGATTCTAAAAACTCTATCCAAGAAGTCATGATGAAGGTATCATTTTCATTTGAGTAGTAGTTGATTCCAGTCATACCCTCCAGTAATGGATATAGGTAACACACCCCAATGAAACATGTCAAAGATAAAGAGTAAAGGTGATCAAATTCATGTTTTAAAATTTACTCGATGTGTAGTAGTGTTACATGCCATGCCCCTTGAACATGGGTCTTTCCCAAGTAAAATGCTTGTGTCTTAGGCTTTCATACCTGTAATATTAAAGTTCATGCAGGATGCCCATATACATTGCATGTTTACAATTACACAACTCATATTGAGCACTTTTTTCTAGGACATGTCTATGTATGGTAGTACACTGAATAAACTAATCCATGTACTCTATCTTGTGTCCATGTAACCTTTAATGTACATGTTGATCCACGGGGGAGATACTACACACTATGTGGTTAAGTCGCACACCCTGTGATATATAATTTTACTTTGAATCTACACCCTCTGCTAGGAGGCTCCCAATTGACATGCAATCTAGGATTACATGTCACGTGGTTCACAGTTTTATAGATAAATGGTTCTTACTTATACTCATGGCTGCATTGCTGTAACCATTCATTTTTATCCAATATTTTTATAAATCAAGGATCTATCTCAACTGAATCCCTCTATGGCCATTTTCTAGAACCCAGTCTTCGAATACATTCAAAAATTAGATTCTATTTGTCCCATTATCCTTTTCATACCCCATTCAAATTGGGGGATTCAATCTAGTCTTTTCCAATCATCGCTATGATCACCACACCTATGTTTCATTATGAAAAGGTGAGATATACAATATCAGATCATTGTACCAAGAAACAGGTGAAAAATATTTGATATCATTAGTGTGCATAAACCCATGGGCCAAACAAAGAACATCCATGATTAAGGTTGAATCGGGGGAGAAAATCACAAGAAATGTATATAGGAACAATCTGAAATCATTTTTCCTCCATACCATGATCTATTTCTATTAGAATGAAAAAATAGAATTAGTAACCATGAAGAAATTATACAAATACCTAATTAATCTGAACCATCCATTAATAAAAATGATTTGTGAATAAAATCTATTGGTTTAATGATCTTTTCTAATTTTAAAACCAAAATGGGGATAAAACCAAATAATTAAATGTCCTACCTTGATTTAGATTGTTTATTTATGAATAATGATGTGGTGTCATAGTCATTGGAGATATCTTTCAATTTTGTTGTGCACCATTCATCGATATTTGATTCAATCATCATTCATATGGGAGAGATCCTCTAATGATATTTACAATGACTCTAGGGTTATGTGGGTAACCCTAGAATATTTTCATAAAAGTATAATTAATTACTTACTAGTCACTATATCAATGAAAAAGAAATGAAATAATTTATTTAATTATTTTATTCATTTCCCCGCCCATGATGAATTTTCCACCATTGATGCATATGGACAAATATTATATTCTGTATAGGGTAAAACCCACATTGTAAACTCAACTGTGAAAATTTATGTCAGATCTAGCTCTCCATTTATATGTTTTCCAATTTTTTTGGAAAACTGTGCTTGCATGTTTTTTAATATATTTAATTTATTTTAACCATATATTCAAAGTCCAATGGGACTCAAAATTTCATTCCGTCTTAGAACCTGGTATTGAAAATAGTCCATAAAATATCAAAAAATAATACATGGGAAATGTTATTCACTCCATTGTCCTCAACATAGGGATTAATGTACCAAAAAACAAAAATTAGGTCTACAAAAGTCTATGTGTGTATTGATCATGAATTCGAGCCTCCCACTCCTATGATCTCCCAAAAATATTGCAGTTCTTCCACTAGACATTCTTTGATGGAATCAATCACCCACAAAGGGTCCTCTCTTGTCGATCATCAATCCCTACATGGTACTTAGCAACGATAGCTCCATCCTGGATTTCCAACAAACCCCAGTATATAATGTGAGATGATTTATACATGTACCTCTTCAGTTATAACATGTAGAATATTCCCTTTATCTAGTCTAACATCATGGACCCTATTAATTATCTGGAAATGAATTTTGAATCTCATGGATAGCTTTCTACCCTGGCCAAATCTTTGTAATCCACTTCGAGTTGAAACCCATAGGAACACAAGGTCCCCCTCATCAAACTCCAATGGTATTTTCATCTATTTTTATAGTATTTATGATGGATCAGTGTAGTCTTAATCCAATATAGGATGATCTGAACCTTAATTATTGTGGCTCACAATATAATTGGGCCCATGAGTACCCACTCTCCTAGTTCTGTCCAGAAAAGTGGTAACCTATAAGGTCTCCCGTAAAATCCTAAAATAGTTTCTAATCGATGGTGGAATGGTATATATTTTTGTACACAAATTTCAAAAGTGGTATGTGATCCCTTTAACTATGGAAAAAATCCATAATGCAATATTGCATCAAGTCCTTCAAAACCCAAATGGTCCGCTCTGTCTGGATGTCAGTTTGGGTGTGAATGCTATGATCAAACATAACTAATTGCTTAAATCCTCCTGTAATACTGTTCAAAAATAGGATATTAATTGAGCACCAAAGTCAAAAATGATCATCCATGGATCTCTATGGAGTCTAACTATCTCATGCACATATAGGAATCAAAAAATCATTACTGAACTCTTCTCCTGAATAGCATAGAAGTTGGGGGACATGGTGGGTCAGTCTATGATCAAACATATAGAATCATTTCCCATAGATGTATGTGGAGATTAATTCATTGGTTCTATGGATATAACACCCTACATCAACTCATGCACCTCAAAAAATTTATCTAATATTGCATGAACTTAGTGGTTAGCCTTCACTTGCTAGGAAGTATGTTATTGAGAGACAAACTTGGTAACTCCTTTCTTCATGACTAGACACCAAAACTAATATCTGAGGTCCTAGTACATAATTTCCTCACCTATATGTTCTACCAAAGTAGATTTATGATACCCTATCAAAACCTCCTCCCTCAATGTCACAACTACCATAATGCATCATATGAAAAAAGGACATGATCCATACCTTTAGAAAATATATCTGATGTGTGTCTGATGGATATATATGTATGCAGGGTCTCATAGTAGGAATCACCAAGCTATTATACACTAACTTGTTATCAGAGAGGATGGATGGAAAACATTGGCTGGAGATAAGTTTCTTCTTATCTATCCATTAAAGACAACTTCAATGAGGCCAACTACTTCAATACCTAATTCAATAATGAAAAAAATATCTCCCTTTGAGAGTATACTCTACTAGGTTCCCCATTATTGAGTAAATCTTTCCTTAACCTTGGTCTCAAGAATATATCCTTCGAGGAGAATATATATATGGAACTATTGTGATCATACTAGATGATAAACAAATTCCCCATTAGGCTGTTTCACCACATCTTTTGTTCAAGGACTACTGATTTTAACTCATGATCTTGGGTCATGTAGTTCTACTAATATCTTCTAAACTAAGGTGAACCATAGTACATCACTGTTTTCATATTAATCAGAAGACAACCAAGCCCTATTTCTAATGCATTCCAGAAAAATATGTTCTCAACACCTGCCCATAGATATCACTATATGGGATTGCTTGTCAAAATCTATCTTAACTACAAAAAATAATGTTGTCACTCCTCTATACACTTGAAATTCTATCCCTTTTGAGTTAAAGATTCATGGGTGCTGACATCTAGGAGAAATAAGGTATGAATCTATGGTAACATCCTACCATCCCAAGGATTCTCCGCACCTCCGTCGCACTTTTAGTTTGATCTAAAGATAAATCTACATTGCCCTTGGTCGGTTCCACTACCACTCCATCTACTGAAATAACTTTCCTCAAAATGTTGACCACCAGAATCCATAACTGACACTTCATGATATTTTCATGAATATAGATATCATGGAGTACATCCTAAACCATCCATAAGTGTCTTGTGTGATCCTCTATAGATTTTTATGACACAAGGATATCATCGATGAAGTCTACAATAAACTATTATAAGAATTGATTAAATACTTAGTTCATGAGTCCCATGAAAATTTTTGGTCCTTTTTTAATGCCAAATGGAATCACCAAGAACAAATAATTATTTTTCCAACATATGAATTCATTCTTTGGTAAATCATCATCTTATACTCATAACTGGTTATATCCCGACCCAAGGTCATCCTTTGAGAACAAGCATTCCTCATTAAAATGATCAAAGGGGACATTGATTATTATTAGTTGTTACTTATTCCTTATAGTCACAAGGCTCAAGCACTATTAATCGATAGAAAACCACAAGATATTTTCCTCATTCTTGGAGAACAAAACTATGGATTCCTATGGTGAAACACTGGGTCTAACAAAGCCCTTTTTTTGAAATTTCACCAACTACACCCTTAATTCCTGAATCTTTATAGGATCCATCCAATTTGATGGAATAGATATTGGTTCCAACCAACGATATATATCAATGTAAAATTATATCTCATAGTGTGGATGAAATCCTAGAATACCCTCATAGAATACTTCCTCATACTCCTCCAAAAATGTAGGAATTTGAGAACACATTACATCCACTACAACAATGGCCATACTTGCTACTGGATGATTAATCAGCTACTCCCACCTATGCCTAAGTCCATCCTACAATTCCAGGGATTTTTTTTCATTGGAAAAGGAGTACCTAGTTTTTTCATTGAAGACACACCATATCCTCCTTCAGAAACCATCAATCTTGGCATGAATAGTGGATGAAAAAACCATGCTTAATATGACACCATAAGACCACATTGTAGCTATATTGATATCCAAACATAGACTCTAACCTCCAAGATTCAAGTCACACTACCAGCACAAGTGTGTGATCACATAGTCATATCTAATAGGAGTCTCCAAGTTAAAGGTTCAAAAGAAGTGCTCCAATAGAATATATAAGTCTGATACAAGATATGTGGTTAACAAATAAGGACTATAACATTTATCTCCCTATATTTCATATAATATATAAAATACCCAAATCATTAATTGACTCATTCACAAAGCCTCTAGGTCATAATCTTCAACCACATACAGCTGCCTATGCCCCTCTCATGATCCTTGATCCAAGAATGGACCACCTGAGGATGGTGGTGGTAATAAGTCATAGCATATACCACCCCTTTCTACTCTTACAAATCCTCTTACACATCTACCACCCTAAAGTCTGTTATACTCTTAAAATTTCTTCTATATTGATGTCCCATACACAGTCTCTCTATCAACTATATGACTGGTCAGAAAATATCATTCAAGGTATCCCATACTATCACACAATTAGCACTGCATCTATCTAGGATGATTGGACACATCCTAAGTGATCTAAATGGATACACTGTCTTATGACCTTTGGCAGAAACGTCTCTTACAACTAAGTCCCTGAGACTGACATTGTATCTCATTTTTTGAGGTATTTCTTCCTATTTTCCAACTATCGACAACCACATGTTTTATCGGCTCATCCAAGAAACTCTCAACATATAATTCTCACTCAATAACCCTAGTGTGGGTAGAAATTCATAGATGGATCAAAATGGATGATAAGTCTCTATGTTGTCCATTCTTTTAGGTAATATCCCTAAAGAACTAGTTGCAAATCATAACCATCGTGTACCTGGAGAGGTTGAAAAAACACAATGTATACTCATCTATTATCATGAAGCATTGTCAGAGCTAGAGAATCTCATCAATACATATATCATATAGTGTACATGATGATAACTCCTCTCTGAAAAGGTTCCAGAACTGTTTACATGTAAGAGTCACCTCATCATAATACTAGGTCACTAATGCCATCCATCTTCCTTTTGATCAATCAAGGAGACTTTCCGTCAGGACCACCATCTAATCTTTTTGTTTCTTGACCTTTCTAAAGACTCGAGTCACTGCCTCAATCCATTATTCAACCACCTATGAGTCCGGATCTCCATGGAACCTTATGGGTCTCTGTCATTGAAACTCCTAAAGTACACTCAGCCTACACAACTCGTCTGCTGGTACATTTGGTACCATGTGTTTCTCTATATATGGTGGTATATATGGCACACAACCTTGAGGTAACAACTCTAGAACTGGCCTATTTTTGATTCCTCATAACTTACGAGATATTCATAATGATCCTAATGTTGAATCATAGATGACATACATCACATAGGAAATGTGTAAGTAAACAAGAAATACTATGGACAATGATTATATATGTTGAGGTGACTCAAGAAGGACATGGAAACCACAATTCATTTCTATATGATGCATATACCATTATTATCCCTGTATCCATTTTTATCATATATCGAGTCAAAAATTAGGTGATTAGAATCCTGGTTTATAGAAATTCCAGACACCACAACAACACTAGATTCCATTTCCTAAATGACGAACATGAAACACTTAAAACTATTTCACCAAATAATTATCACAGACTGTCAGTCCTAAGGTTGAATTGGTTCCTCTAATACCTTTCTTCCATGACTTTTCCAAAAGGTTCTTGAGCCACGACTCGCTAAATCCACCTCTAATAGACCATGGGACACTGACTAGAGAAGAGTAGGCATATCACTAACATGAGAGGCCTTATCTAAAGTACCTATACACAAACACACATCTCCAAGCCTATACAATTAAAAAATTAAAAAATAGATGAACAACCATGCATGTATACATCTAAATCTCACAACTAGAGTATGACATGATGTAAATTAATCTAAATAGGGCCAAATAAAATCCCACTAAAAAGAATATGAAAATAATTCTATCCTATAACTAAATATTGAGACTATTCTCAAGATTCCACAAGAACACACATTGGTTTGTCTGGTCTTACTAAGAACCATCTTGTCGTGGTCTATCTTGGACTTTGTCAAATGGTCAATCATCATCACAAGACACCACACCTCTGGGAAAATAATGTGTAGGGGAGAGTATAAAAATACACTATAATACACGCCAAAACAATAAATCATAGAAAAAAATTAATATAATAACCTGTAACTATGTATCTATAAAAAAACATTTAAAGTGCTCATCTGGGAGAACCCAATCTTGAGCCTGATAACACCGATGACATACATCCAAGATTAAAAATCTCTTTATGTCTCCCAATTATAATTACATGCTAATATTATGAAGAGATATGGTACACCAATGATTATCACTCCCAAGGAAACAGGGTATACAATGAACCCAATCTAGGATAACCTTCTAAAATAAGGATCAATTCTTGCCTAGTGTTGGAGAAAAATATAATGAGAACTCCACCTAATTTATGATGTTTAATATAGGATCTCACTTCTTTCATTAGAGAAGGATTTTAAATACTCTATCCAAGATGTCCTGGTGAATGGATCACTATCCAAGATGTAAGAGGCAATTTAATATTAACCCCCAAGGAATGTATATGAAAAAAAACCTTATAAAAACATAACCAAGATACATAAGAAAAATGAACAATCCATGTTTTATAAAATACACGGTGTGTTGTTGGGTTACATGCCTTATATGTTGACATCGTGTCCAACTTATGTAAATGGCCCATTGATGATGTCCAAGTCCATGTAACAGTATAAGACATGTCAGAAGGCCATGTACTCTTCCCATCAACCAGCACAAGAATTTTCATAGGTAACTATTAAAGGTCATTTCAATGTAGGGGAGTACACAATGTGCTCCATCTTATGCACTCCAACCTGTGTCTATGTACCATCCAAAGTAAACACTAACCCATTAGAGAAAGACCATATCCCATGTGTAAGTGTCACACTCTATATGATACTTAATTATCTCTAAACCCTAGTAAATTCTAGGAGGGCCCCAAATACAGTTCCATATAACACACCATGGGGTTCAAGTTTTTCTAGAACTATGATTCTCCCTTCAACTCATGCTTGGACCACTGTCAACTAGGATTTCTGTTCCAGGCTTTCCGAAAACCAAGGATCTGTCTCATTTGAAGTCCACTATCGTAGTTTAATTGAATACAACCTTCGAATATGTTCCAAAAAAAAGATTCCCTTCATCTTCTTTGTGTTTCCATGCCCCTCTTGAATCAAGGGTTTGTAACCCACTTGGATAAACTCATCATTACAATCCTCAAACATCCATTTTAATGTGCCAAGCCCATATCTACAATATTGTTTTATTACATACATTAATGATTCTCAACAACTGATTTCATCAGTGTATAACAAAATATAGTCCAACAAAGCGAACCCACGATGAATGAAGACTTGAGGGATAAAATTACAAGAATTAGAACGAGGAATAAAACTTGGACAATTTTCATATATACCTCGATCAGTTTCTATAAGAATGAAAAATGAATAACATATAACCATGATAGAATTCTCCCAAAACACATATAATCTTACCCATTCTGCAATATGATTGATACAATGATCAATAAGTAGGTTGATTGATCTATGTTCATTATAGAAACTAGAAAGAGAAAATAAATCCAACATAATCATCATCCTACCCCAATTCAGATCGATCACTAATTTTGAATGATGCGGTGTCTGAATCATTGGTGAGATCCTTCGATTTTACTGCATGTTTGTCTTCGATCATTGATTCAGTCATCCTTAATCTGAGAGAGATCCACTAAGGATATCTAAAATGGATCCATTGTTATGTGTCTAAGACTATACTTTTTCATAGAAGTACACATAATTCTTCTCCAGTCACTTCATTAATGAAAAAGAAAAAAAATAATTTATTTAAATATTTAATTCCTTTCCACACCCATGATGATTTTTATTAAAATGAACCACAATAAAAGACATGGAGTTTGTCCTAGGGTAAAAATAATATTTTAAAATTAATGGTTCCCTCATATTTATTATTTGGGACACCATTTAGAATTTATTCTATTTATTTAGAAAAACAACATGTGTATGTTATTTAAAATATTTATTATACCTTAAAAAATCAACTAGGTACACTGGGCCTCATAATTGCACACCATCGTAGTTCTTGGTCTAGAAAATAATCCATACAGTATCCACAAATAATACATAGAATATCTAGTTAATCACATAGTTGAATTTCACATTGACCACAGGGTCAAACTTGTGGGAATCACGATAGATAAACTTTAATCACTAACTGTAATCAACATTGGATGAAATAGTAGTGTTCAAGTCTAATCCACAATCAAAAAATAATTATCATTTCTGGGGATGATATACTCTCTTAATTTTTCATTAACCACAATTTTTCTTTCGCATCATAATCGAAGTAGGGTGATAGGATTAAAGATCATGAAGTTAACCTAGAGATCATTTCATCCAATATTTGTGGTCTGATTAATTTATATATGTTGGTCGGAGTGGATACTCAAGAGGGAGGTAAATTGAGTTCCAATTAAAATTTCTGTTAAAAAAATTATGGTTAAGAAAAACCCAAATGTTAAAAACGGACAATTAAATTAAGTCAGTAGAAAGGTAAATGTCCAATTGGTCAACAGGTTTCTCAAAGGGTTATTAATTCGTAGATGAATCAGTCTAGAACACCTATTTAACTTTTGAAACAAGTTTAATGAATTAAACAAATACACACACTAACCAAAACTAACTATCAAATTGTAATCAAAAATTGTTTTATGTTTTATCAAATATAAGCAGCAGATAAAATCAAAACAGAGTATATGAATATTTGCACAACAATTTAAACAAGAGGTTTAGTCTCAAGCCAAGACCTAATCCTCTCCACTTAGTGATCACCTGCCACCATGTAGTTTATATTAAAACGTGATACATATCCTGTATCGGCCTTTACAACAGTTATCACAAACTGTGCAGGGAAAACAACTTCTAAAAAAGTTCTTCATGGGAAATATAATCAAAATAGACCACACACGGTCTCTTCCACAGTTATACATGGGAAACATAGATAAGGTGAAGTTTGATGTGAGGATAGTTAATATCCTCTAGTTTAAGCACAATATACAGTGTGTGATATAAACAGACACACCCAATTCTCAATGTTGTAAAATAAAGAAACACAATAGAGAAGATATGATGAGAAAGTGTTTATAAAGCTCTATGTGTTTGTAGTTTAGCTCTTGAATCCTTGGAATGAGAAATGTTGAATTTTGAGTCAATATCTGGAAGAAGTTTCCAAAACAGAGTGTTGCAACTCCAGGTTCATGCTTTCAGTGTTTTTCTTCGGATGTTGATCAAGAGTTGATGAAGAACAGAATGAAAGAATGAGTTAATCCCATAATGATCTTCAGGATGCTTGCGGGGTCAGGATATTAGTGCTAGATGGTTTGGCTTTTTTATCTAGAAAGTAAGATCTATCAAACTTCTCATGCAACCCTTTCTTCGTGTTCGCTTTTATGTTTCTCTCCCTTTTTTTAACCTCGATCCTTATTTTTTATTTCGTGGTATTCTCTTTTTATATTTGAGGTCCGACAATGGGAATGAGTAGATCACGTACATGCTTTATCATACCTCGTATTCTCCATAGTATTGTCTCCTAAAATGTGTACATTTAGAATTAATTAATGTCAGAGCATATAATTTATCAAATATGACTATAATAAAAGTTTTAAGAAGATGACAAAGTATGGATGAAAAATCATCAGTAGACTAGTAATGGTAACATTCATATCGGTAGGCTTCAACAGTAGGTTCACATTGGAAAACTATAACCTTTTATATTATACTCACACCAGTAACCATTTAATGGTGACCTTGTCACAATAAAACTGTATTGGTGACCTTATCATGGTAAACCTATAACGTTGACCTTGTAACGATAACCATGTAATGATGACCTTATAGAGGTAACCCTGTATTGATGACCTTGTAGTGGTAACCATGTAAGGGTAATCATGTAGCTATCACCTTGTAATGGTAACATTGTAATGGTGGCCTTGTAGCTGTAGCCTTGTAACATTGACCTTGTATGACCATTGTAGTTGTAACCTTGTAATACTGACCTCTGTACTTAGATAAATTCTGCACTGTAAGCTTAACTAATCAAGCAGTGATATTGAAAGTATATGAATATTACTCTATATGAATATGAAAAGTTAATGAAACATAATTTTAAAATAATATAGACATGGTTCTCACTTAAATGAAAAAAATATTTGGAATTATCAAAATATGATTTGAGATTATAAAAATATGATTTGGGATAATAAAAATATGATTTCAGATTATAAAAATATGATTTGGAATTTTAAATATATTATTTGGGACTATAAAAATATTATTTGCGATTATAAAATTTTGATTTGGGATTATTAAAATAGGCGAGTTCAAAAATCTCTACCTTTTTATAATAAAAAATTATGGCATTGCTAAGTGTTTTGAATCACGGTAAAACACATATTCTAATGTCAATAAATCATAATATTTTTTATTTGAATATTTTATCCCCCGTGAGAATGACATCTCCCTGTTTTCTCCCCTTTAATATTTTTCCCCATCTATGATTACCAATAATTGTACATAACAAAAAATATGGGAAAGAGAGAATCTTTATTAATAAAATAAGAGTAAATGAAAAAAAAAATTGATACAAAAATCCCTTAAAACTAAGATAGTCCAACCCCAATCCACATAAATGATGCCCATAAGAGCTTTTTCCTTGGAGGTTGAGGATGCAGGTACTGAAGGTGGAGGGATAGGCTGAGGGATGGTAGTTCGAAAGGTATGAGGTGCTGCAACCAAGGCATCACAAGCCCTATAATTAGTAGATCTCAGAGTAATCGTGGGGGTCATACTTCTGATTGCTTGGGTAGGAGTCATCAAAAGAGAAACATTGGTGGAACCTGAAACAGCTGAAGAAGCAGGCAGAGTAGGAGGAACTATGATTAGAGTGCATTCCACATGAAGGAAAGGAAAAAGAAGATTAAAAATTTCTATAATGATACTGCCACCTCTCTCCATACTATAAATAAAATCATCCATATTCTCCATGAATATTTCTAATGCAGGAGTCAATTCTATGAGTCTTCTAACCTGATCGTTAAAGGCCTGAGTGACATGGGACCCTTAAGTTTTCTAACATCAACTTGAAGTGACCATCCATATGATAGTTGTTGTACACATGTTTGTAGTAGAAGTAAACATGATCCTTGACGGCCTTCTGATCCTGAGTAGCTTCCCATAAATAGTTTCCCACAAGATTATGATTTTTTGGTGATAGAAAATGACCTATGAATCTAAGGAACTGCCACCAGAGAGATTTTCCACTTCTTCTCTATCAACGGCCTTGAATGCTTCAATGTCAATTGGAAGAGAAGCTGAAGTGGAAGCAGATATTGCTAGAGGAGCCAGAGAGAAGGATACTATCTATTTGAAAGATTTTTTCATCCCACTGATCAGTCTGTTGAAATCATCCTCTTTACCTTTCACATGTGTTTCCATATATTCATGAAATACTCAAACAATGTGATGATTTTCTAGACTATAATTTTGACATATGCAAGGTCTCTGTCTACTTGGGTCCTTGAAGCCATATAATCATCTAATTTGGTAATAGACGGTTTCATAGAAACCATATCATCTATCAACTCACTAATTTGACTCTGGTATTGCCTTACTTCTTAGAGCAGGGTAGATTGAATACTAGAGTGCATTTTGGCTATGTCATATGCTAGATGCTCAAGATCTAGAGCAATAATATTTTCCTCTTTTGAAAACCTATTTCTATATACTTTTTTCTGGTCTGATATCAGGGATTCAAGATTTGTTTTTCAAACATAGTCTTGATAGAAAGTGGGTTCTAAAGGAAAAAAGTGAGGATTGGCACTGAGGGTATTCTTTTATGCCTATCATCTTTTGAGTAATCATAGTCTAGACCCAATACCATATATCTAGGGTCCTCAGACCAGCCTTTAATTTAATGAAAAATAGCAACTGAGCCTGTAACAGCAGGTTCCTCCACCTAAATCTGAGCACTCTCTTGATCGGTCACATTCATTACCTCCAGACCTCCTTGATCAACTACAACATTGGGTAGGTTCACATCAACTTCCACATCGAAATCTTAAACTACTTCTAAGACAGGTTCAACCTCAACAGAATTAGCAGCTTCATCTTCTTCTCCACTTTATACCCTTTCTGTATTTCTTATTAGAGGACTATGACTTACACATTCCTATATGTTTTCAGTAGCAGCTATCTCAAGGTCAGTATGACTATATTCAGTGTCTTTATCCTTATCTGAGGTGTCTCTAAATTCTCTTAAAATATTTTCATCCCCTTCTTGATCATTGGTTTCCTTCTCTCGGTTCCTTAGGACAACTTCCCTTCTAGGAAATATAATTGGTGAGAAAGGCTCCCCAAAGGATACAGTAGTCGTACGAGGATTGGATGGAATGTCAGGGTCACTTCTAACATATATATGAGAGTCCTTAATTTCTTTTTATAGCAGAAAATTCATATTCTTCATCTGGGTAGGAAGTCTCGGCTTCATCAGGCTTAAGACCAGGGTCTCCATTATTCTTAAGCCTAGTAGGATGAGTCACATGATTAAACTCTTTACACACCTTAGCCACACCATTCTCCCATCTCCTCAGCAAAGGATTCCAGTTAATCTTCATCAGTTTGCGAATCACTTTGGTGATGCAATGGTTGTCTTACACAACAATAGTTTCTTCCTTATCTCCACCAACTCCTTTCACTTTCATCATAAGAGATATCAGCTTGGCATGGAATAGAGAATTCGATTTGGAACTAGGCTCGACCATATCATCCAACTAAGCCATAAGTAACCTACACAGGTTGATCTTATGTCCATGCTTCAGCAAATACAGAATGAATATGTCAGGATATTTAAAAACAGTGAAGTACCATCTCCTAGGACTTATCACATGCAGAACAAATTTGAAAAGAAGCTTATCCGCTCCTTCCATTTCAACAGCAATGAATTTACTTGGAATTCCATTCCCTATCAATTTCGCTAAATCTTCTTCAAAGCAAAATAACTCACTAGTGGGAGGCACCAATTTTGAGTAATGGGCATAAATTCCTTCATGAGGAATCCATAAACACTCAACCCATTCAACAGAGGAGAAACATACATTTACTCCATTTACTCTAGAAATCATTCGATGCTCATCCTAAGACTGCTCAAAAATCAGATACTCATACAACCCCTTCACCAACTTCATGTAATAGGGTCCATTGTTGTTTGAAAAACATTCAATGCAGCCCTGAGCTTCCAGTGCCTTAAGCACTAAATACCAGCTTGACAGCAGCCACTATGAACTCAATTCCTTCTCAGCTACTATCTCCAACTTGGATAAATGTAGGTTCAATACCTTTCCAACTTTCTGGATTCTACTACTTGATTCATATCTTGGTCTCTTAGGATCATTCATGTCTTCTTCATCACTAACCAAGAGCCTCTTCAATCTCGCCATTAATCTGGAGTAGTTAGAGGTTTCAATAAAGGTTTAGGTTATGCGAATTTAGAGAAAGATGTTCAGAGGAGGGTTTGATGTGGATCAAAATGTGGTCTGTGTTCTATTTTTATCATTTAGGGATCGAAAAATAAAACAGATAAAATAAATAAATTATAATAGAAAAACGTTTCAAATTCCGGTTGAGAGAACATAAAACACAAAGTCCCAAACATTGAATATCTATTAGTAAGGAGGTATCTGTAAGGTCTAATGGAGTGGTCTTAATAGTGAGGTCCAACAGTGAGGTCCTAACAGTGAGGTTCAAACAGTGAGGTTCAAATAGCGGGGTTCTAATAGTGAAGTTCTAACAGTGAGGTTCTAATAGTGAGGTTCAAACAGTGAGGTTCTAACAGTGAGGTTCCAACAGTGAGGTTCTAATGGTTATTAGTTTATCAAACATAAATCATGTCTAATGTAATTTAACATCTCAAAATTCAAAGTCTTTGTGAATATATCAGCCAATTTTTGTTCAGTACCAACGAATTCAAGAGTGATATCACCTTTTAGGAAATGATCTCTAACGAAGTGATGTCTTACATCAAAATTACTTGTTCTATCATGAGATACTGAATTCTTAGAGATTTTAATAGCACTTGTGTTGTCACAGTTTATAGAGACATGTCTGAATTGATATCCATATTCAAGTACCGTGTGTTTCATCCACAAAATTTGAGCACAACAACTACCAGTAGCTGTATATTCATCCTCTGCCATAGATAATGCAACCGAATTCTATTTCTTACTACACCATGATACTAGGGACTTGCCTAAAATGTGACATGTTCCATAGGTCCACTTTCTATCAATCTTTCAACTAGAAAATTCATCATCTTAATAACTTATTAAATCAAATGGATATCCTCTTCAATATAATATTCCTAAATTAATAGTATACTTGAGATATTTAAAAATTCATTTAACACCATTTAAATGAGACTCTTTTGGATTTACATAAAATCCAGAACAAATTCATACACTGATCATAATATCAGGTCTACAAGTAGTAAAATAAATTAGACTCCCAATCATGCCTCTATAATTGGTTTGATCCCCTAGTTCTCTAGTTTCAATAACATCTAATTTGCAAGTGGTACTCATAAGTTTATCACTTCCTTTAGTACTATCCAAACCAAAATGTTTTAAAAGATCTTAAACATATTTATTTGGATTTAATGTAATACAATCATTGTTTTGAAAAATTTGAAATCCAAGAAAAATTCTAGTTCCCCCATTATACTCATTTCAAATTCATTTTGCATCGTTGATGAAAAATCAGTACATAAAGAATGAATAGAATATCCAAAAATTATATCATCTACAAATATTTGTACTATTAAAACACCATTGGAAATCCTTTTAATAAACAAAGTAGGATCTTTTATTCCTTTTGTAAAACCTTTTGAAATAAGTAAATAACTGAGTCTGTCATACCAAGCTCTTAGAGCTTGCTTTAGACCATATAAGTCATTAGATAGTTTAAAAAAACGATTTGGAAAATGGGGATTTGTAAATCCAAGGGGTTGTTCAATAAATACATCTTCAATTATATATCCAATAAGAAATGCTCTTTTGAAATACATTTGGTAAAGTTTGAAATTCAGATGAGCTGCATAAGCAAGTAGTATCGTAATGGCTTATAGTCTAGCTACATGAGTGAAGGTTTCCTCATAGTATATTCCTTCTTCTTGAATATACCCATGTGCAACTTGTCTAGACTTATTTCTAACTATATTTCTATATTCATCCACTTTGTTCCAAAACACTCATTTAGTGCCTATGGTTAATGTGTCCTTAGGTTTGTCTACTAGTTCCCAAACATTGTTTCTTTCTAACTAATTCAATTTTTCTTGCATATCTATAACCAAAAATTCATTGTTGATTGCATCATTGAAATTTTTAGGTTCATGCTGTCAATGAAAATCATGATGTTCAACCAGGTTTCTCAGAGAAGCTCCAGATTGTGTCCCTTGGTTTAACTCACATACTACAACATCTAAAGGATGATTCTTTAGAGTTAGAATACTTCTAGAAATAGTTGAACTAGAATCCATAGGGCTGTCTATTGGTTTAGACTCAAGAGGTGAATATTCTGGAAGATTCCAAAAGTAGTTAATTTTACAGGAGGTTCACTATCATCATCATTAAGATCCATAATTGACATATCTTCCTCTAGATATTCCAGAGAGTTTTTGGGTTCATGTGGATTAGTCTCATCAAACGTGACATGAACCAAATCATCCACACATTTGGTTTTCTTATTGAATAGTATATAGGCTTTACTTGATATTGAGTAACCTAGGAAAATTCCTTCATCACTTTTGTATGAAAATTGTCGAGAATATATTTATTGTTAAGGATAAATACTTTGCAACAAAAAATTCAAAAGTAATTAACCTTAAGATTTCTATTATTCCAAAGATCGTAAGGGGTCTTATTAAGAATCGGCCTAATCAAGACTCTCTTAATAATGTAACTAGCTATATTAATAGCTTCAACCAAAATGTAAATTGGAAAATCATATTCATTTAGCATTTTCCTAGAAATCACTTGAAGAGTCCTCTTTCATTTTTCCACGACTCCGTTCTGTTGAGGTGTTATAGGAGCAGAGAATTTGTGATTATAGCCATTGTGTCAGCAATAAGATTAAAACTATTGATTTCCAAACTCACGACCATGATCACTTCTCAAGGTCTTGATCCTAAGAACACTAATATTTTTTACAGACTTGGAATATTTGATAAAATAAGAATAAGTATCACTTTTGTGAGCCTGAAAGTATACCCAAGTGTACTTAGAAAAATAATCTACAAGAACATAAAAACAATGTTTCCAATTTAAACTTGAAACTCTTGATGGTCTAAAAAAATCCATGTGAACTAACTCAAGTGGTTGAGAAGTAGAAACTTATTTCTTTGGTTTGAAAGAAACATTGTGTTGTTTTCCATTTTGAAGAGGATTACACACTTTTTTTATAGGGAATTACAATTTTGGTAATTCTCTAACTAAACCACTCCTAGTCAGATTGCTAAGTGAGTGCACATTACAGTGTCCTACTCTTCTATGCCACAACCAAGATTCCTTATGAAATGAATTTAAACAAGAAACATTTTTCTTAGCTAAATAATCCATATTAATAGCATATATATTATAATTTCTGAGAGAAGTAAATATGAAGTCATATATATAATTACAAATATTGCATGAATAATTTTTAAACATGGCATTAAAACCATTATTATACAAATGAGTAATACATAGCAGATTGTATTTTAACCCCTCAACAAAAATTACTTTTGAAATTAATACAGTATTAGGGTTAATAAATCTGGCCTAAGACGAAAATTTTTCCTTTAGCATTATCACCGAATGTGAGATATCCACCATACAATTTAATCACACTTTTGAAACATGAATAATCTTCTTGTCATATTTCATGAACTTCCATCGTCCAAGTACCCACAGAGCTCTATAAGAACTTTTTAGACAATTTTCCTACAAAACAGACTAGACATGAAGTAACATTTGTACGAAGATTTTCATGGGTCCATAGTGTTTTTAAAGAAATACATTAGCAACCCATACTTTTCTTATAGATTTCCTATAATCAAATAATATATTTTGAGACATAAAAATTTTGTTTGGTCCTTTAGAGAATTGTTTTTCAAGAAATGTTCCAGAACATGAACTAGTTGTGAAATGTCCATATTTTGGAACAAATTTGGTTTTAATAAACCTCCTATATCATGGCTGATATCTTAGACTAGTTGTGTAATTTGGGGTAATTTTTTTCATAGAAACTGATTCAAGGTATCTCTACTAGTAGTAAATTTATCATGATCTCTCCTTAATTGTTCATTGGATAATTTGAGTTCATTATTTTCTTTTAACAGTTGAGAACATTTTTCTTTCTCAATACCCAGATTAGATTTGTAGTAAGTATTTAAAGCATGTTGTATTTTTAATATGTTATATATATAACCTTTATTTCATTAAAATTATCTTAAAGAAATCAATAGTATTCAAATAGTTCATCCTTAGTCATATTTTCATCAATGTTTGATTCACCTTCATTCCCAGAATAATAATAATTATGAATAGAGGAATTTGGTTTTACCTGAGATGTTTCTGTCATGAAGAACATGTTTGCGTAATTGTTCTATTCACTATTAGAAGCATCAGATCAACTGGAGCTGTCTTCTGAAGCACTCCTGGTAGCTTTCATAACCATTTCATAACCTTTTCCCTTATCTTCATATTTATTCTTAAATTTCATCTTGGGGAAGTCTCCCATCACATGGCCTTTTTCGTTTTCACTCATAACAGATTATTTCATTTGAGTTGTCATTCCATTTTCTATCTTTCATACATTGTCTTTTACTATCATAATTTCCATTGTACTTTGTCTTCCTAAATAATCTCTTATTTCTGTAGAATTTTTTGAATCTTCTAGCAAGATGAGCCATATCCTCAACACTATCTGAGTCTTCAATTGTGGAAGTATCCATAAGAGATTGAAATTTTTCATTATCCTTGTTCTTTGAGTTAGTAGTATTAAATTCTACAAATTTATTCCTTTATTCTTCATCTACTTCTTGATTCGCCTTAATTTATTCTTCATACATCGTAAGATTTATAATGAGTTTCTTCCCTAGAAGTTTTCCTATGTCATAAGATTCTTGGATAGAAACAGAAGTTCCTCTCCATCTATCAGGTATGCATAGAAGCCGTCTCATAATATGGTCCTTGTTGTCCACTGGTTTCCCAAGCAGACTCATAGTATTCACTGTCTCATTTAACCTGAAATACATGTCAGAAACGAGTTTATCAGGATTCATTTTAATGTTATCATTTTAAATAGTGTAAGTATTTAATCTCATTTTTAACATTGGTTGTTCCTTCATGAGAAATAGCTAATGTTTCCCAAATTTCATATGCTGTTTTATAAGAGAATTTTTTATTGATTTCCACATCACCTAGAGAATAGTACAAATCATTAAGTGCTTTAAAGTTATTGTTATATGTGTCTTTAGTCAACTGAGACCATGTGTCTCTAGCAGTAGTAGTTAATATATGTTTTTCTTCAATTGTGACCCGGATTTTAGGTCCCATGCACTCTAGATACATTTTCATTTTTAATTTCTATTGTGCATAGTCATTACCATTAAAGAATGGTGGCATATTAGTAGTAGAACCCTCAACCCGATTTTCCATAGTTACTTAGAATACAAAAGAACTGAAAATTTAGATACGAAATTTTTTTTAAGATCATTAAGATACAACTAAAATCACAGTTAAAAAGAATTTGCACACTGAAATAAAATCCTCTGATATCAAATGTTTTCCAAAGTGGATACTCATGAGGGTTGAATTGATTTCCAATTAAAATTTTTGTTAAAACATTTATGGTTAAGAAAAACCCCAATTTTAAAAAAGTCCAGTTAATTAAGGCAGTAGAAATGTAAATTTTCAATTGGTCAACAGGTTTCTCAAAGGGTGATTAATCCTCAGATGAAGTACTGTAGAACACCGATTCAACTTTTGAAACAACTTTAATGAATTAAAAAAATACAGACACTAACCAAAACTAACTATCAAAGTGTAACTGAAAATAGTTATATGTTTTATAAAATATAAGTAGCAGATAAAAGAAAAACAGATTATATGAATATTTGCACAACAATATAAAAAAGTGGTTTAGTCTAAAGCCGAGATCTAATCCTCTCCACTTGGTTATCACTTTCCCCCAAGCAGTTAATATTAAAACATTATACACATCCTTTATCAGGATTTACAACATTTATCACAAACTATCCATGGAACACACCCTCTACCACAGTTCTTCATGGGAAATATAAACATAAAATACCACACATGCTCTATTCCACATTTATACATGGGAAACATAGATAATCTTATGTTTGATGTGAGGATAGTCAATATCCTTCAATTCAATCACAAGAGATAGTGTGCGATATAAACATACACACACACTTCTCAAAGATGTAAAATAAAGAAACACAATAAAGTAGTTATGATGAGAAGGAGGTTAGAAAGCTCTATGTGTTTGTAGTTCATCTCTTCACTCCTTGGAATGAGAAATATTGATTTTTGAGTCAATCTTTGGAAGTTTTTTTACAAAACAGAGTGTTGCAACCCCAGGTTCAAGCGTTTAATGTTCTGCTTCTGATGTTGATCAAGAGTTGATGAAGCAAAGAAGGTAGGAATGCATTTATCCCAGAATGATTTTCGTGATGCTTGTGGGTTCAGGATATTAGTGCTAGATGGTTAGGATTTTTTATCTGGAAAGTAAGCTCTATCACACTTATAATGGAACCCTTTCTTAGTGTTTGCTTATATGATGATCTATTTTTTTTATCCTTGATCCTTATTTTTTGTTTTTTGGTCTTCTCTTTTTATAATTGAGGCACGAAAATGGAAATGAGTAGATCATGTGCATGATTTCTCATACCTCATACTATCCATGATATTGTCTCCTAAAATGTGTACAATGAGCATTAATTAATGTCAAAGCATTTATTTTATCAAATATGACCATTAGAAAAGTATTCAGAAGTTGAATAAGTATGGAAGAATGTGCATCAGTAGACTGGTAATAGTAGCCTTCATATCGATAGGCTTTAATAGTAGGTTCACATCGGCAAACTGTACCCTTTAATAGTATGCTCACACTAGTAACCATGTAACGATGACCTTGTCATGGAAAACCTGTAACGGTGAACTTATCGCGGTTAAACTGTAACAGTGAACTTGTAGTGGTAACCCTGTAACGATGACCGTATAGCGGTAACCTTGTAACAATATCCTTCTAGTGGTACCCCTGTAACGGTATCCTTGTAGCTGTAACCTTGTAATGATAACCTTGTAATAGTGACATTGTAGCTGTAACCTTGTAACAGTTACCTTTGTTGTTGTAACCTTGAAATGGTGACCTCGGTATTTAGATAAATTCTACAATGTAAGCTTAACCAATCATGTAGTGAGATTGAATGTATATGAACATTACTCTATATGATCATGAAACGTTAATGAAACATATTTTTCATAGAATGAAGACATGGTTCTCACTTTAATGATGAAAAGTTTAGGTATTATCAAAATATTTTTTGATATTATAAAAATATGATTTTTGGATTATAAAAATATGATTTGGGATTATAAAAATATGAATTGGTATTATAAAAATATGAGTTGGGATTATAAAAATATTATTTGGGATTATCAACATAGGTGAGTTCAACACTATATAAATTAAGGGATGAAAATATTGGGTGATAAAAATTTAAAATATTTTAGTCACATTGGAGAATGACTATTGAATGTTTATCAAGAATATTATGTTAACTATAACTTCCAATAATATGTTTTAATCAAATTTTATCCTTGATTTATTCCTTTATTGGATTCAAAAATCATTTACCCTAAAACCCCAAACATTATTCTATGGTATAATTTATTTTTGTTTTTATTTTTCAAGACTATCATTGGATATTAAATTCACATATCTTTAAGATAACAAACAAGGTCAATTTTTATTTTCACTTAGAAAAATGACAAATAATATTAAGTGAATGCGTGAAAAATCTCATCAAATTGATGCCATAAAAGAGAGGAAAGAGTTTTCTTAAACATTATATAGAATTTTCATTACTTTTCATTCATATTTTTTTTATTTTATTCTTCTCTTAGTTTATTTAACTTCTTCATTCCCCACCTATTATTTTTTTGGACCATCAAACGAAACCACATTTCATGATATTATGGTCCCCTTATTTTTATTTCATTTTATATCTCTAAATAATTACATGATGCAAGATTGATGCCCTTTTTGAACAAGACCCCATGTTTGAATAAATATTTAATGATTAGATTAGAAAATATCAAAATTCACGAAACATTAAAATCCCATAATTTTATTTTTCCCATCATTATAATAGAAGTGATCTTGGTTGTTCATCCCAAATAGAATTTAATTTTTAGCAATTGGTGGCATAGAAAAATGAACTAGAAAAATACAATCAAGAATTCGTTGAACTTGATTTTATTTATCAACCAACATGCATTTTATTTCCAACTCATGAATCATAATTTATGGGAAAATATTGGTTAATTCACCATCTCCAAAAAATTTCATGGACTCTATAGTGACGATCCAAATAAACATCTAAATGTATTTGATACATATATTTCAACCAGTATACTAAAAAATATCTCCAAAAACTAAATCATATTATTGGAATCCCTATTTCCACATGAAGGAATTCAAAAATATTAGATTCATTTCATACAACCTATGTATGATACATATTTTATTGATTTGAAATATATTTTCTTATATAGATTATTTGAAGTATCAAGGATTGCCAAAATTTGAAAGGATATCTATGAAATCAAACATGATGAAAGTGTGTTAATTTATGAGTACATGGATGATTTCAAGAAGTTATTTTAATGTCTGGCACATCATTAAATCATTGAAAAACATTCTCATCAAATACTTATATGAATGACCTACTCCCATTGAGAAGATCATGAAGGTTTTTGTAAATGGTGGAATTGGTGGAAAAACTATATTGTCTACTGAATCATTGATTCACAATATGAAAATATACAATAATTTGTTGATCGAGGTGCAATGACTATAAGGGGAGTACATTAGGAAATTCCCACTACTCATGATTATCATTTAATTGATACTATGTTGGATTAATTAACAACTATTGTGAGATAGATAACTTTGTCTCATAGAGACAACCCGCCCACTATATTGAATATTTGTGGCTTTTTTACTACATAATACAATAAAAAATTATTTCATAAAATTATAAGAGAGAGAGGGTTATGGAGTGGTATTCATTGGGAGACTATATACACAATATCAAGAACCCTCAAAAAATATGTATGAATCCATCTGACCACAATAAAATCAAGGAGATAAATATCACTAAGATATGATGTACATATTCGAAAAAAAACATAGGGATCCTTTTCAAACAAATCCAGAATCATCCACCTTATCTGAAGGGTTTTCAACAACACCAAAACGTAATCAAAGAAAAAACATAAAAATTTCATCAAAAAGGGATACCACTACCAAATGTTGATTTTAATAGTAATTATATTTTGACACAATTTTTTTTATTTTAAATAACAAGTATATGAATCAGGGTATCTTGTTGAGGGTGATAAAGATTCAAATGAACAAGATTTCCTTGACCCTACATAAAATGATATATAAAAACTCAAGAAACATTCCTTCCCAATGCACCCAAAGTCCTAGGAGGAATTTTAGTGCTATGAAACTTAATAATTTTAATAAAGAATTTGAAAACATGTACCTAGAAGTCCACTAGGATTCACTAATATGTAGGAGAGTCCACCACCACAAATGGTCATTGAAAACCCAGGTTTAAAGAAATATATATGAAGAAAATTGATGATATTCCTCTTAAACCCCTTCAATTTACACCTAGATTTTTAAAAACCATAAATATGGTTGAAGATGTGATTCGGAAAGACTTTTTAGAGATATTAAAAATTATTGAGAAAAAAATCATCTTTCTTGAGCCCATTAAGAAAATATGAATGTATTTGAAATAATTAAATGAAATGTTTACCAAAAATTTGTTATTAGTTGAAATGAGAGTATCAATATTGGATGGAATGTGTCAACAATTATTACACCAACTCAAGCAATCCCAAAAACGAAATATGGTTGTAGATGTGATTCGGAAAGAGTTTTTAGAGATATTAAAAATTATTGAGAAAAAAATCATCTTTCTTGAGCCCATTATGAAAATATGAATGTATTTGAAATCATTAAATGAAATGTTTACCAAAAATTAGTTATTAGTTGAAATGAGAGTATCAATATTGGATGGAATGTGTCATCAATTATTACACAAGCTCAAGCAATCCCAAAAACGTTCAAGGAACATATGGAGTTCACAATCCCATGAACTATAATGGAGTTACACCTTAATAATTGTTAATGTTATTTGAAATATTATATAAATGTAATGTCTCACTATATTTTATCTTTTTTATAGTTTGGTTAGTTTAATCCTACAAGAGTGTTGGTATAATTACAAAATAGTGAAAAAGTATATAAAATGGAGTTCTATGAGGTTGTACCTTTTAATGTAAGAGACATTATCTATTATATAGATTTCAATTTTATTAACATGGAAAAAGATCCAGTAAATTATCATGAACTAATTAATAAAGTTAAGACCTACATGAGAACTATCAAAATGAATATAAATTCTTTTGAGGGTACACATCCCTTGGATTTTTGATATTATATTTTTATATTTAATATTATTGAATTCCTGATATACCCCTAAGTGCACCATTATAATTTTTTATCTCACATTTGGTACCATAATATAAAAACACATTTATTTTTTATTTTTATATTATTAGGGAGATTATGGGAATTAATTATAGTTTGATATATATGATAAATTACTCACATTATTTAAGTGAAAACACCTATATTATATTTGATTTTGATGTACATTCATATTCAGATTCTAATAATTTAATTTTGATTTTGACATGGATCTTGAGCATGCTAATTGATTTTATGTGTTATTCTCTAATTTTGATGATGCCTATCCTGATACTGATGATTATTACAGACAAATTTTTTCCCCTTTTATGAATCCATCCATTCATCACCTACCTCATTGGAACTCATTCCATATTCACTAAATATCGAATACTCATACCCATTTAGTGTTGAGAGATTACATATTATAATGGATAATAATTCCTCTTTTGACCATGAATAACATTTTAATATTTTGATGTCAATAATAGTAAAATTATGTAGATAATGGATGATAATTCTAGCATTATACCCTCTTATTATTCGAATTTCAATTTTTTTAGGATGTGCCAAAATTGGGGATGAAACAAAAAGGAGACTTAATCAAAATCTTTTGGATGTTGTTGAAAAATAAGATGGAATATTTTTAAAGGTAGGTATCATTTAACCCATTTAAGATTCCTTGTGTTTTTTCCTATTTAGTTTATTCCTACTAATAGTGTCATTACTATAAATAGAAAATAGAGAGAGGATTTAGTTCTAATGAAGGTACAAAATAGTTTCTGCGTGTGTATTGATTATAGGATACTAAATCAATCTCAACACAAGGACTATTTATGCTCCCATTAATTGATCAAATATGTGGTAGAATTTATTAAAGGACACACTATTGTTCATTTTATGTTTTTTTGGTTTTTTTTAGTTTCTTGATGATTTATAGGATTTATAGAAGACAACATTAACTTTCCTATTCAGTACATTTTCAAACTAGAGGATTCCATTTAGGATATTCAATTCCCTTGGTACCTTCCAGATATGCATGGTGTGTATTTTTTTTTTATTTTCTTGATAAAATGTGTTTGTATTTATAGATTATTTTACTCAACATGGTTCATTATTTGGTGAATTTATTTTTATTTTTATAATGGAGTTATATTATTGAATTGAGAAGAATATGGTTTTTAACATTAGGAAATTTCCCTTCGTTGAAGATTATAGAATTTTATTCGGGAATATAGTGTCAAAACATTAAATATAGATTCAAATATCTAAGGTAGATATTATTTCGTACTGAAAATATCATTCATGTTTGTGTGAGATGTCAGATCTTCTACAGGGAAGGAAGGATTTTATCGATTCTTAATATGATATTTCAAAAAGATTTATCTTCCCTTATCATGGTTATTAAAACAAGGTTATATTTTTTTTGTTTAATTATTTTGATTAGGCTTCATTTGATGATCTAAATGAAAATCTCACCACACCCTGATTAAACATTACCCATGGTTGGAGCTACCACTTGATCTAATGTGTGATTCTTCAAACTTCATAGTTGGAGAATTATTATCTCAAAGGGTAGAAGGGACGTCCCATGTGATTTTCTATTCATCAAGGACATTGGATTAATCCCAATAAAATCACACATCAATATAAAAGGATATGATTTATATTTTATTATATTTAGATAAATGTTGTTCTTATTTTTTGGGATCTAATGTTTTTGTTTTCTCTGATCATACATCTTTGAGGAACCGTTTAAATAATTCATATTCGAAGACACAACTTATTCATTAGATGCTCATTATTTAAGATTTTTAAATCAAGATAATGGATAATAAAGGTCCATATAACATGGTAACTGACCACATAAACATGATAACTCATAAGTGAGATCATGATACCCCAAATGAGTTACCAATTTAAGACATATTCCCGGGTTATCATCATTATGTTATTTAGGTACACATCTTTGGTATTCTAATTTAGTGAATTAAAAGGTTATATTTGAAATTAATATAAATCTAAAGAAACAAAATGATGAATAATTTATGAGTTAACATTGGTTTTATATTTGGGATGATACACACCATTAGAACATTTTTTGTGACCAAGTATTTAGTAGATGCGTTTATACGTATTATTTTGAGTATACTGTTTATTTTTGTCTTAAATGGACTTGTGGTGGACACATAGGACACCGATGGTTAGCTATGAGAGTATTATAATTTTTATTATATTGGAATTCTTTTATCATTAATTACATGTGTTTTTTAAGTCATGATTATGGTTTGAACACACTAGAAACTAATCTTGGACACATGAGATTACCTAATAACCCATATTATTCTATTAGATTTTTTATGTATGGGGAATTAATTTAATGGTTCCATATCAATCTCATATGGTTTCCTTTACATTACTGTCATTTTTTATTATATAATAAAATGTTGGGTGGCCAAGGCCACTAGGAAAAATGATTCTAATATTGTAGTTTAATTTTAAGGATAAATTGATTTTCATATTTGGAGTACCAAAAGAAAAAATCAGTGACAAAGGGTCACACAATTTGAAAAATAATTTAGGTACCCTAAATTAGATGTATGGGGTGATAAAAACAGAAACACTATACTTTCCCAAACAAATGGTTAGGATTCTATTTATAATCTCGAGTTGAAGTAGATATTAGATAAAATGGTGCATTTGAATATAAAGGATTAAATAATGCACTTGGATGATTAACTATAGGCTTATAAGATGATATTAAAATATCACATTAGTATTCCCCCAAATATATTGTTTTTAATAAAATATAATATATTCAAATAGTTGTTAGGTATCAAGTATATTTGGTTATAAATAAATACAACATGGATTTATCCAAATCTAGTGATCAATGGATGTTAAAAATTAAATATATTAAATATATTTGATTTTAATCATTTGAGAAATGAACTAAAAAAATAATAATCAAATGTATCTCTGCATATAATGGTCCAAAATATTGAATATCATATAGGATAAAAAGTCCTCTATAATTTTATATTGATGTTGATTATGGATAAATTTCATTCAATATAGTTTGGGCCATATGTTGTGTCTATTTTTTTCATTACAGTGTAGTGTAGGTCACAACATATTCAACATGAGGGAGTTTTATAGTCAACATGATGCAATTGAATTAGTACCTTGAGGGATTCCCTACACATGCAGTTGATGCCATCACATTCCATGAACCCTTCATCACTTGAAAACATTAATCTATCCCTAATCATCTCTATTTTATATTACTTTTCATAATTTTATTTAATAATTTATTTTGTATATTTTCATTTCATAGTGTCACATTAATAATAATGTAACATTTTATTTATGGGGGATGGCTGAAATTATGGTTAGATTCGTTATGATTTTTCTTTTTGTGTGTTTATTATTTCAATTGATTTTTTAAAAATCTCAAAAAATTAAAAAAATATTTTAGCATGATCATGAATAACATTGAATATATTTTTAATTCTTATTTTATTTTTATATCCTCAAGGGAATTATCTTAAGCAAGATAAGGATATCATAATTATTGATTGTTTTTAGCGAAAATTTAATTTTAGCATTGATATTTTTGATTTTGTATTGATGAATCCTTTTATATTTTTATATTATTTATTGTGGGTTTTTTGGGAAATTTATTTCATTTAATATATCTACAAAATTCGAAAATAATCAGTTTTAGAGAGTTTTTCATACTGAATTAAAGGTAGAATCAATTTATGTAATATTTTTTGGTTTATAACATGTACTTTCAATTAATTTATTTCCCTCACATTTAGTTATGTAACTATATGGGATTGACCAATTTGTGTGTACCTGAAATAAATTGTTTTTAATAAATAAAAAAAACATAATAAAATATATAGTGTAGTTATTAAATGTACAATATGGAGCGATATCTAGGTCGGAAGCCAAAGGATTGACATCTAAAAATACATAAATGAGTGGGTTTTGAAAGTTCATTGAAAATGATGTTTAATAGTTTTGGTTGAATAGAATAAGGTGAGAATAAAAATTTTACATGACCTGAATATACTAGATACATGGTGGATAGATGTGCTTAAAATTATTTATAGACACATAAATAGGTAATTAGTGGCATAGTTGACTCATAACATGTTTGCACTAGACCAGTTTCATTGATCTCACTAGATTTTGTTTTGATAAAAGTTATGAGAAATTGAATTCCTACGTTTTTTTGATTGACTTTATTTATTACATTCTCATTATTCTTATATTTCTATCATGGATTGAGAGTATATAACATGCATCATTTTTATGATTACATGACATAGGGTTTTTTCAAGGAGTGGAAAAGTGCAAGTAGTAGAGAGTTGATAAGAAATATTTTTTATGAATATTTTACTAAAATATTTGATATAATTTATCCTCATTTAATTTAATTTGAATATTTAATGGATATATGTTTTATTGGAATTAAATTGAAAGTTTCATGAAAATTCTATTTCCTCATTTAATTTTACCAAAGTAATTTTGTCATAACATTTTTTGAGTAATGAATTTAAATTTGGAATTTTATTTTCATATAACATATTTATTTTTTGAATTTTTTTATTTTTTAACATCAAATATTTATATCAAATATGAAGGGTTTAGAAATGGATATTAATACTTTGTTGTATTGGATATAGAGGAATGAATCCCACCTCAGTAATTGAACAATAAATTTTTATTAAAACATTGATTTGGATGAAATTTTGAGAGGAGTTAAAGTAATTTATTTATAAAATTTTATTAAACTATATTTATACCTAGTTACCAGTGGATGATCATAGAAAATGTGGATCATGATTTATTAATTTTTTGAGGTAGAATGATGAATGTACAATTTTTGAAATTTCAAATCCTAATCATTACAAAGTAAATTTAAATGAGATTTTCAATCTTTTGGATGGTTGGTATATTTTTTGAAAAAATTAGGATGAAATGGGAGGTTCCAATTCACTCTCTAACAATTAAAAATAAGGAAGAAATTGTGCAGAGATATATTATAAGAAATTTCTCCTCTCCCACCACTACTTTAGGTTTCTTTACATTTGTACTATTAACTAGTCCTTTTCATGAATGAAAAAAAAATATTTATTCTATTTCTTATTTTTATATTCATTCTTGGTTCTATAATATAAGAGTAGAGATGAGATTGGGAGTTTCAATTTTAATCATTTTCTTAGGTAAATCTTTTTTCTATTGAAAATTTCACCAATGAAAGTGTAGTATCCATTCATGGTCGATCTAATAATACGCAATCAATTATTTTTTTTGAAATCATGAAAAAATTATAAATAAAAAATTCTCATCAATTAATTGAGTTTGAATTTTTAAATAACAAGAGTGATTTTTTTACTTTTACTATGATGAGAGAATTGTGTGAATCAGAAGAGATAAACTTTATTAACATACACATTGATATAATGACCTTACTTAGACACTATTCAACACTTATGGAAATCTTAAATACTTTTCAGAGTGTATGCAAAAACAATCAACAAGTAAATTTAAACCATCCATGGAATGTTTGTATGTGGGATTGGATTGTATTTCTAATAATATAGATTAATATTTGTATTCATTGGTGTATTGTTTATAAATAATACTTAATTAATATTTTATTAATTAATAATATCATTTTATTTGGATCTCCCTTAGACTAGGAAACCAAAATAGCTTTCATTGTTGGTCTGAGTAGGGTAAAATGGAATAAGGTATAGTGAATTTACATTTATAAAATAAAGGAAAAATTAATGAAAAAATACTAAAAACCTTTTTCTTAAATATTGAAGACAATTAAATATTTTCTAAGACTTTAAATAGAATAAAAGTAAAAAATAAATCCTAAATGAAAGTGGAATGATATATCTACATATGATTATAAAAGTGTAAGAATAAGAGAATGAATGATTTATAAATTAAACAACAAAGATAATTGATTTATTAATTAGATTAATGAAATTGATTGATAAATAAATATTTTTAAAACTATGTATGGGAAATTATTTTGTAAGGATGTTTATAAATTTCTCAAGAATACCACAAATCTATACCACATTAATGGATTTAGTATTTAATATATTAGTCTCATGGATTTAAGGGTACTCATGATACCAAAACTCGTATGATTAATTGGGTTATAGTAAAAACATAGAATGGAGTTTTCCTTTTCCTTTTAACGTGAATATCTAGGAACCTCAAAGAGGAATATCTTGTTTCCTTTTAGACATTATTATAAGAAAAACATAGTTTCTTAATTTAAAATTATTGTTGATCTCTGATAATAGTTGAATGTAAGAAGAGATGATTTATAAATGAAATTATTTTTTAGAACAGTTTTGGTTTTCTCAGAAAAAAATGAAGAATAAATAAAAGAGAATGAGAAAAATGGTTGAGAGTGAAGAAAATATTTAAAATAAAATCACACTCTTGAAATCAGTAGATATCACTTAGAGTATGAGTTTTTTTAAAATAAATTTGGTGATTATAGCACACTAGTCTTTTTAATGGATGAGAATGATCAATGGTAAGTTAGAAAGTCCACCAATAGGTTTATTTATGTCCTTAAAAATCTTCACGAACATTTTGGAATATCATAAGTGTAATTAAGCCCATGAAAAACGTATTAATTATTTTTTACCATCATTAATTATTTTCTCAGTTATGTTGTCTTGATGACACTAGATACTCATTAGCTTCCATCAGGTAGTAGGTGCATCTCTTATTTTTATGAATAATCTTGTAGAACCCATTGGATGGTTGGTGACTTACTGGGATGGCCGGTGATAAAACAATTGATGTGGTCATTATGACCATTATCACCAGTTGGATGGTGGACTTTTGTCGCATGGAGATTCCATTGCCTTCACCATTGTATGGATGGTGGCTATGAATTAGCAATCTAGTACCACCTATTGGTTTTTAATGGCCACTAATGAAATAGAGATTCCTTCCATATATTTGAAATATATTAGAACTTCAATAAATGAGTTCACTTAGCACATAAAGATTTAAATAAGTATACATCACAGGTATTTCTTGATTTTAACATTATTTACTTATTTTTTTATATTCCAATTAGTAAAATAAATCATTAGGAAAATTGATGATTGTTTATGAACATTAAAACATACGAAGGTGATAAGCACATAAATCAAATTTTTTTGATGATAACAAGAAATTAAATAATAAAAATATAATAATATCAAATTTAAAAATGTGTTTCATAATAAATAAAACAAATTAATCTATAAAAAAACAATTTCACCCCAATAATTACATTTATTTCCCCCAAAATGTATGATAACTAAAAACATTATGTTTATATAATTATTTGATATTTATCAGAATAATATGAACTATCCCCCAACAATATTATCAAAAATGATTTATATATGTTGTTATAATAAATAATAGAATTAAAATTAAGAAATGAAATTATCATAATTAATAATATTTTGAGAGAGATGAAAATAATATTTTATACAATTTGAAATATTCAAAATATAGACAGTGGTTTTCAATTATAATGGAGATAAAATAAAACAATAATGTATGTTTTTTAACTAATGATCATTAAATATAACATTAAATATTTTTCAAATTATCAAAATGAAAACTATAAAAGATATTTGGGAAAGGGTGTCTCTACTATGGTCAATTTAGTATTAAGAGTATAATATCCCCCTAAAATAATGTAATTTTAAATATGAGGACTCAATAATAAAATATAACGAAATAAAGGATATAAAATTAAAATTCATTAAATTATTATGGTTTCTAAAATATTACATTAATAAACCATGTAAATTTTTCAATTAGTGTCAATACATTCCTATAGTAATGGCCCACTACTTGTTCCAAGGATGAAGATCAAATTAAAAATCTAGACACACCATTCTAAGGGAATGAAATCTAGATGAATCTATTATAGAACAAAAACATCTTGTTTTTATACAGAATTTATGGTATTTATTGTAGTATAAACCTCACATTACATTAAAAAAATATTTTATGTTTGAAAGAAAATTATATTTTAAAGACACACATAAACAATTTATTTTTAGAAAATATTTTTAAATATGAAAGGAAAACATTTCTGACTTTTCATGCTTATGATATTATTGTCACAATATAATCACAAACAATTTACCTTTAATAATGTTATAATGATCAAGAAGATAATATTTATTGAAAATATTAACATGATGAAGGATGGTGAATATAATTTCATGAATTATACCACCTATTTTAAAGTGATCTCGAAAGAAATGGTGTCTTAGATCAACGTTATTTTTACGATAATGTTCGATAGAATTTTTAGAGATACCAATCACACTAGTGTAGTCTCAAAATATATGGATGTGATCATATGTTTTCCCAATATATAAGTGAGTATCATTCAACCATAGATTTAGGCACAACAACTCCTTGTGGTAATATATTATGCATCAGCTATAGAAAGATGCACAAATTTTTTATTATTAATATTATAAGAATCAATATATTTTCTGAGTAGTTGGAAATTCCCACTATTACATTATTTATATTTTTGAAATATTCCATAATTAGAATATAAGAAATATTAATTTAAAAATTAGTATCCTATAGATTATGTATTCCAATGTTTTTAGTTCCTCTCAAATATCAAAAAATTAATTTGAGAAATTTTAAATGAGATTAATTGGAATTTGATTGAAAACGAACAGAAATATATATACTAGACATGATATTTTACAAGGCATATGTAAGGTAAAGTAGGTTTCAATCACGATTATATTAATTTTTTGGATGATATAATTTTCATCTTAATACAACGATAACTTACAAGCAAATATAATTGGTGTTCTAATTTAATAAGTATTATCCATGAAAAACCAAATTATATTTTAATTATTGTATTTAATTTTGTTTATAAAATTTCTATTAGAAATTTTTGGAATTTTAAAACTAAGGGAGATTTGAGCACTCCAATAAAACTCATTTCAACCTTTTTTCCCGTAAATGAAAAAATTAACTATAATGTGTTACATTATTTGATCAGAAAATAACATATTTAAAATTTCCTAGACAATTAATAAATTAGTTGAACATTTTATGTGAAAAAAATGGAATTGTATTTTTGTATTTTAAAATCATTTAATTAAAAGAATTTAGATACCCTTATATACTAGACAGAATTAGTTTTTAAAATTATAAACTACGACAACCCTAGTCATTATTACACATTAATTCGTGATTTATTGCATAATAATAATCATAATAAATCACTGTATATTGATAATTCTAGTGTCTTTGGGGAATTAAGTATGTTACATAAAAAATAGAAAACATGGCACATTGACATTATTAAAAACATCCATAAATGGCTCAAAATTTTCCACTGTTCTTAAAATGGAATGGGATAACATAGCGGCATACAATATAAAGTTGTAATATATAAAGCCTAGTAAGGTAATAAACATATCATAACATGATGTAATTATTACATGTGGGAAAATATGAATTTATATGTGAAATAAAATAGTATATAATCATATACATTAACAAATATGTGTGATATATCAAGATAACATAAACACAACATGAAAATAGGGAAAAAACTCTAAAATTGACATAATACGAATAAGTCATGGTTACCCACAAACACAACATAGCATAATGTGATTATGATAACCTCCCATGAACAATACATGGAATCACATGAAACTAAAACACCTCTCAATACATTTTAGCACTATCTGGGTGAACCCATCCTAATTATATCTTGTAAATGCATAAATGTTGCACCTAGATCATATAACATAACATATTTCATCACATTTAATCACAAAATTATATAAATTTGGATAAATAAATTAAAATAACTAATCATTGATGTATATTTACATCATGGTGAATACCCTTTAGTTGAAATGGGTATGAGTATACACCATACAAATGATCAACATGGAAAATCATTGTGATATTTCAACTTCGTAATGACAGTACACAATGATTCATAAAATGGTTCAATGAGGGATAAATGGTTTTCAAATAAAATAGAAATAAAAATTAATGTATTATGTATATTTAATAGAATAATGAAATTTAATTTTTTTAAATGATTGGCATAAGATAAAAGGGAGCATGAATAAAAACATACCCAGAAGATATCACAAGATAATTTTGACAGCGTAGCAGGGGTACCTAATTGATCATGGGAGGTATTAATGAGATTGAAAGGGGTAAAAAAAATTAAATCATAAGTTAAGTAATTTGTATGTGGATGATAATGTACATATCAATAGGAATTGTAAGAAAAAGTGCATTGCATAAATAAGGCTCTTGAATAAAGAGGATAAAGATAGAATCCCTTACAACATTTTGGCATAGTAATAAACACGGTATATAATATAATTATAGGGGATCAATAAAATATCATTATTTTTACAAAAATTTTATATTATATACATCTTTATAAAGTCATTTCAACATAACAAATTGATATTCAAACTGCCATATCCAAAGAAGGTGCTTGAATTGAATAAAAGGGAGATGTCACTTACATTGGGCGGGTGATTCTTAATGCTTTGGAAGGGATTATTGAGATTTTGGGGGAACCATGGTATGAATATATAGGGTTAAGGGTACAATATATAAGTTATCCTAGGTTTTATAGTTAATATTAATGGGAGATTGTGAGGTTTTATATAGGAATTGAGAGGGTCTTTATTTATTATTTCCCAAACTAATGTTTTGGACTCTATATAAAAAATAATCAAAACCACAATCCCTCCCATGGTTTTCCATGTTTTTTACCAAATTATAGTCGTTTTATTTATTTTATAATTATATATTATTAACTAAAAATATTATTTCCCTCGGTGATATGGAAGTGAGTCCTGATAATAAAGAAAGTATTTTGAAATATTAAAATATAATATAGTTTTTTGAGGATTAATAAAAGATTTAAAAAATTAATCATCTAACCAAAAAATACATTCTAAATGGTAATCATATATTGTTTCCTATATACACTTCAAAACATTTATTACAACACTTTTGGGTCATTATGATGTCATGATACACAACATATATTTATATTTTATATAATTGTCCCCAACAATTTATCTCTCACAAAAAATTATGATTTATTTATAAGTTGAAAATAATGATGAATTCATTCTAAAAGTGTTATTTATTTTTTCAAAATATATAAATTTTCAATTTGTAAAAAATAATCATCATCCATTGAGAAATGCTGGATTTTTATAACAATAACAGTTTTCAAATCCGTATAGAAATTATATTAAACTTCATAAAATTTATGTTATAATTTTAATTAAATTAATATTTTTTAATTTTATTATTTTATTAACATATCAATTTTATTAAACAATTCATGAATTCATCAGAATGGAATTTTAAATCTCATATTACAATAAAATATAATTTTTTACATGGTTTGGGTTGTGAATATGATGAGTTTGAAATTATCTTATAAACTATATAAATCATGATTTAGATAATGTATATTAGATTAGGCGTTGTCAAGGTCAAATATCAGTGAAGTTATCTCCCTTTTATGATTTGATAAATTGGCTTTATAGGGTATAATCCTTCTAGTTTGGGACATTTCTAATTTTTTATGAAACAATTGTATTTATCATAATCTTATATTTATATTAATCACACGATCACTATTCAATGACTATTTTATAAATGGATTAAATTGTTAATGTTATTTTTAATATGATAGGATACAATAATAAAAAAAAGTTCATGTGTTTTTTTATAACCATAATAGGGTATTTAATTCCACCAAAAAAATTATTTATAAAAGTTACATTCATTACAATAATTTCCCCTTAGAAAATTTAGAACATGAAATTTACATTTCACACACTAAAACAAATGATGGAAATTGTGTTTCCTCACCTCTTCATGATCCCACCTCACTTCTTCAAACATGTGGTTTCTCTATAGAACATTGACGAGGAGAATTTTATTATTTCATTGAACTTTGTTTATATGATCTGAGACTGTAATAGAAAGTACTTTATATGAAGGATCATTCTATAATGTTAACATTTATGGATTGATAATATGTAATGGGAATTTTTTTTAATTCCTTAATAGGGATACATGGAACAAATCATGTTATTGAAATAGGTTATATAGGAGTTTTGGTATACAAGCTACTACTCTGATGTGAATAAGGAACTGAAAGGGGACAACGTAACATTGAATAAAGATTCCTTTCCTCCCAAATCTCATGAATATCTTCCACTAATATTTGTAGAGTAACACCTTATCTCCTATATCAAAGTCCATGTCTCGTAAATTATTTTATTCATAGACCATCTACCAACTCTGAGTGTCACAGATATGTTTTTGAATGATCATGACCTTTTCAACAATTTACTCAACCATTTTACTACCTAGATGTTTGTGTTCAGTAGATTCTTCCCATCATGCAGGTGTTCTGCATCTATTACCATAAAGATATTCATAGGGATCCTTTTCAATATTATTTTGGAAACTATTATTTAATGAGAACTAGACTATAATAATATGTTGATTTAACCCTCCTTTAATATCAATGGAGTATGATATGAACATTTACTTGAGTGTCTTGATTGGACACGCATATTGGCCAAACATTTGAGGGTGATAAGATATTCTAAAGTTCAAATCATCAGTTACTGAATGATTGAGAATCTTACAGAACATAGTGGTAAATCTCGGGTCTCAATCCGATATAGATAATAGTGGAATTCCAAGAATCCTCACAAATTATCTAATATATATCCCAACAAGATTAATGAGTGAGAATTTGTAAAAAAAATTAATGAACTATGTAGTCTTTGTAACAAGATCCAATATAACATATATATAATTATATCACCATGATTCCTTTAGAAGAAGAGGTATAATGTCCATGGTTATGTATTCAAGTTTACATGCAGGTAATGGTAATGGTGGAATCATCCTTTCATATTTTTTTCCTTTCAGCAATAACTTGAATACATAATGTAGGGTCCTAAAAATCTGTAAAGAGGAATGGGAATTCCAATTAATTCAAGAAAGGATTCTACCCAATTTCCCTCAAGGAATTGGACAGAAAAATATATAGAATACTAAAGATTGGAAAGGGACTGACCGGTCTGTGTACCGGTCCAATAATGATGGCACGTGGCCAGTTCGGCGAGCTTCACCCTCCGCAGACCAACATCATTCGCGAAAGGGTGGTGGGAAATCATCCGCGGGCACGAAGAAAAACGGGTGCCAGGCCGGTCCGCCATCACGATCCGCTCCAGCCGCTAGAGGTGCCAAACGGCCCAGACCTCATACGATGTCGTTCGCGGAGCAGAGGCGGGGCCCTGCGCAGCCGCAAAACACCCCCCAAACCGATTTGGTTCACGGATGAGGTCATTCAATGCCCCCCACGAGTTGCAGATTTACCATGTAATACTTAAACAAAATTTTCGGTCATTGGCCTCCACAGAATGTGCCATATGTCCATAAATACATCTTTTTACCCCCTCTATAAAAGTACATCAAGGGGGGAGAAGAAGGGGATTAATCGGATTCAGGTGGAATAATTTCATAGGAAGGAGCATAGGATTTCGTGAAGAACGAAGTTCCCATTCATGTACCAGAGCATATATGAAACTAGAAATGAATTAATAAGGAACTGAAAAACACCTAACAAATTGGTGAATAATTACCTTAAAATAAGAAAACCGTGATCCATGGACCCTACACAGATGTATTCCCCGCGAACCAGGGAGTTTATGATTCTTTTTCAATCTGACACACCACGTAGCACCCTCCTACGCAGGCGAAGCCCTAACCAGAAAACCCCCAACCGGCATCGCCCCTCGCCGCAGTTACCCACGTGGACTCCACCACGTACCAACGTGGTACGCGGGCCGAACCCAAATCTGTGTATCGCCCTGGTACGCGGGATGCCTATCAGTCCACGTACCACCCTGGTACGTAGATGGACTCTTCAGTCGTGTATCACCCCCTACCCAAAGGGTGCCACTCCTCAAGCACCCATGCTGCCCGCCAACTCTGTTTCTGTTCCCATTCCCTGATCTAGATAAAACCCTTCCAACTAGGCCTGATCCGTCGTAATCCCCACATTTTCTTATTCATTGGCCCCGAGCCAAGGCTTCTACAGATGCCACCAGACTTGTATGATGAAACTTTCAGGCACATCAGTGCACCACTTCAAGTTCACATACCAATAGTAGGAATGTAAATTGGGGTTTCCCCAGCCCTTAAGCAGATTCTCGAGGCATTCATGGGTTCACATTCCCATGGTAGTGTGGGGTCCGAGCCCAGGATCCCCCTTTTTTTTCCTCTCCACTAACCAGGATTGAGGGACCCCACTCGCGTTTCGTTTTGAAGGGCACCAGTGGTGAGAACTTCTCCTATCTACTTAGAGTGACTAGGTATCCCTCCTGGAGTAATCCCCACACAATCCTCACCGGATGAAAATGGCCCTTCCCTTCTCATCACAGAATGTTCATTGCTCTGCTGCACGGCTTCTACCTTCCACCAACATCAGGGAGAAGGAGAGTCCCATGGTATCGGCCTTCTCCTCCGCTTGACTTCTTCCTCCCCTTCCTGCAGTAGGACGAATGTGTGAGTCTTGCAAAGTCTATCGCATTCTCTTGTTTCTCACACCGAGCATGAATCACGCAGGCTTAGAGATTTTGGATGCTCACTGAGTCCGCACGATGGCAGAGGAACAATGACCTAAAAGGGTTTTGATCCCTTTCTCTTATGTAGGGTATGTAGGAAGCCAACCTGAGGTTCAATCCCAATTCCGGCCACTAACCAGGTGTAAGTACCAATCACGGCCGCACATAATGAACTATGTGGGTTTTGATCCATTTCTCCAAAGTAGGGTACATAGGAAGCCTCCCTGAGGTTCAATTCCAATTTGGACCACTAACCATGTGTAAGTCCCAATCACGGTCCCTCACAATGAACTATTTGGGGTTTTATCCCTTTCTCCTAAGTAGGGTATGTAGGAATCCTCCCCGAGGTACAATCCCAATTCAGGCCACTAACCATGTGTAAGTCCCAATCACAGCCCCTCACAACGAACAACGTGGGTTTTGATCCTTGTCTCCTAAGAGGGGCACGTAGGACACGTCCTCGAGGTTCAATCCAAATAATAGGAAACTCTCACGTGTATGCCCTAATCTTCCAAGAACTACCTGGACATCGATTCCCGGTAAACTGAGATATGTAGGAAACCTCCCCGAGGTGCAAGCCCGATATCAAAGTCTGATACACATTTTTCCCTATCAGACCATGTATTTATACTCCAACATGACCATATTTGGGCCGAAGAAATCACTTCCCTTTGATCTTCTGGGTCGCTCCCGCATAAGTCCCACACCAACTTTGACCGGAAATCTCTCACCTAGTTGTCCTTGCCACAAGACGTTAAACTATATGGTTGGGTCCTAGTCGCATGACCTTAAAAGGTGACGTGTCCCTTCAAGTGGAACTGAACTACGTGGATTCTGATTCCTCTCACGAGGATATGTAGGAAGCCCATATCACTGGTTCGATCTAAATGCTCATGTTATTATCTGTCCCCCCTGGATGACAATAAACTCCAGAGTGCCCAATTTTGAGGCTTCAAACAAATTCTATCTCAATTAGTCCAAACTCCTCAGAGCCATTAATCTAATGAGGGATGGTAAACCTTGGGCCTCAATGATTCCCAGTACCTGCATTCAGCTAACCATTTCCAACCAGGAGTAATCCTTGGATACTATGCTTGGGTATAAAACAATGATTCGCTAACATATGAATACATCTTAAAAAGATATGATTTATATTTATATTTTATTTAGATAAATGTTGTTCTTATTTTTTGGGATCTATTGTTTTTTTCCCTGATCATACATCTTTAAGGAACCGTTTAATGAAGTCATATTCGAAGACAAATCTTATTCATTAGATGCTCATTATTTACGATTTTGAAATCAAGATATTTGATAATAAACGTCCATCGAACATGGTAACTGACCACATAAACATGATAACTCATAAGTGAGATCATGATACCCAAAACGAGGTACCAATTTAAGACATATTCTCTAATTATCATCATTATGTTATTTAGGTACACATCTTTGGTATTCTAATTTTGTGAATTAAATGGTTATATTTGAAATTAATATAAATCTAAAGAGACAAAATGTTGAATAATTGATGAGTTAACATTGGTTTTATATGTGGGATGATAAACACCTTTAGAACATGTTTGGTGACCAAATCTTTAGTAGATGCGTTTATAAGTATGATTTTGAGTATATTGTTTATTTTTGTCTTAAACAGACTTATGGTGGACACATAAGTCACCGAAGGTTAGCTATGAGAGTATTATAATTTTTATTATATTGGACTTCCTTTATCAATAATTACATGTGTTTTTTAAGTCATGATTATGGGTTGAACACACTAGAAACTAATATTGGACACATGAGATTACATAATAACCCATATTATTATATTAGATTTTTTATGTATGGGGAATTAATTTAATGGTTCCATATCAATCTCATATGGTTTCCTTTACATTACTGTCATTTTTTATTATATAATCAAATGTTAGGTGGACAAGGCCACTAGGTAAAATGATTCTAATATTGTAGTTTATTTTTCAAGGATAAATTGATTTTCATATTTTGAGTACCAAAAGAAAAAATCAGTGAAAAAGGGTCACACAATTTGAAAAATAATTTAGGTACCCTAAATTAGATGTATGGGGTGATAAAAAAAGAAACACTATACTTCCACAAACAAATGGTATGGATTCTATTTACAATCTCGAGTTGATGTAGATATTAGATAAAATGGTCCATTTGAATATAAAGGATTAAATGATGCACTAGGATGATGAACTATAGGCTTATAAGATGATATTAAAATATCACATTAGTAGTCCCCCAAATATATTGTTTTTAATAAAATATAATATCTTCAAATAGTTGTTAGGTATAAAGTATATTTGGTTATAAATAAATACAACATGGATTTAACCCAAGCTATAGTTCAATGGATGTTAAAAATTAAATATCTTTATTATATTTGATTTTAATCATTTGGGAAATGAACGAAAAAAATAATGATCAAATGTATCTCAGCATAGAATGGTCCAAAATAAGGAATATCATATAGGATAAAATGTCCTCTATAATTTAAAATTGATGTTGATTCTGGATAAATTTCATTCAATATAGTTTGGGCCATATGTTGTGTCTATTTTTTTCATTACAGTGTAGTGTAGGTCACAATATATTCAACATGAGTGAGTTTTATAGTCAAAATGATGCAACTGAAGTAGTACCTTGAGGGATTCTCTACACATGCAGTCGATGCCATCGCATTTCATTAACCCTTCATCACTTGAAAACATTAATCTATCATTTATCATCTATGTTTTATATTACTTTTCATAAATTTTTTTTCAAAATTTCTTTTGAATATTTTCATTTCATAGTGTCAAATTAATAATAATGTAACAATTTATTTATGGGGGAGGGATGAAATTTTGGTTAGATTCGTTATGATTTTTCTTTTTGTGTGTTTATTCTTTCAATTGATTTTTTTAAAATCAAAAAAAATTAAAAAAAATCATTTATCATGCTCATGAATAACATTGAATATATTTATAATTCTTGTTTTATTTATATATCCTCAAGGGAATTATCTTAAGCATTATAGAGATATCAGAATTGTTGGTTTATTTTAGTGAACATATAATTTTTTCATTGATATTTTTGATTGTGTATTTATGAATCCTTTTATATTTTTATATTATTTATTGTGGGATTTTTTGTGAAAATTATTTCATTTAATATATCTACAAACTTCAAAAATAATCAGCATTAGAGAGGTTTTTATACCGTATTGAAGGTATAATCTATTTAAGTAATATTTTTTGGTTTATAACATGTACTTTCTATTAATTTATTTCCCTCATTTTTATTTATGTTACTATATGAGATTGACCTATTTGTGTGTACCTGATATAAATATTTTTTAATAAATAAAAAAATAAAATCATAACAAAATAAATATGGAAGTTATTAAATGTACAATATGTAGTGATATCTGGTTCGGAAGCCTAAGGATTGACATCTGAGAATACATAAATGTGTGGGTTTTGGAATTTCATTATAAAAGATGATTAATAGTTTTGGTTGAATAGAATAAGGTGAGAATAATAATTTTACTTGACCTGAATATACTAGATACATGGTGGATAGATGTTATTGAATTTATTGATAGACACATAAATAGGAAATTAGTGGCATAGTTGACTCATAACATGTTTGCACTAGACCAGTTTCATTGATCTCAATAGATTTTGTTTTGATAAAATTTATGAGAAATTGAATTCCTATGTTTTTTGTGATTGACTTTATTTTTTAAATTCTTGTTATTCTCATATTTCTATCATGGATTGAGAATATATAACATGCATCATTTTTATGATTACATGACATAGGGTATTTTCGCGGAGTGGAAAAAAGCAAGTAGTTGAGAGTTGCTAAGAAATATTTTTTATGAATATTTTACTAAAATATTTGATATAATTTATCCTCATTTAATTTAATTTGAATATTTAATGGAAATATGTTTTATTGGAATTAAATAGAAAATATCATGAAAATTATACTTCCCCTTTTAATTTTACCATAGTAATTATGTCATAACATTTTTTGACTAATGAATATTAATTTGGAATTTTATTTTCATATAACATATTTATTTTTCGAATTTTTTTACTTTTTACCATCAAATATTTATATCAAATATGAAGGGTTGAGAAATGGATATTAATACTGTTTTGTATTGGATATAGATGAATGAATCCCATCTCAATAATTGAGTAATAAATTTTTATTACAACTTTGATTTGGATGAAATTTTGAGAGGAGTTAAAGTAATTTATTTATAAAATTTTATTAAACTATATTTATACCTAGTTACATGTGGATGATCATAGAAAATGTGGTTCATGATTTAGTAATTTTTTGAGGTAGAATGATGAACGTACAATTTTTGAAATATCAAATCCTAATCATTCCAATGTCAATTTATATGAAATTTTCAATCTTTTGGATGGTTGGTAAATTTTTTGTGAAATTTAGGATGAAAGGGGAGGTTCTAATTCATTCTCTAACAATTATAAGTATGGAATAAAATGTGCAGATATATATTATAAGAATTTTCTCCTCTCACACCACTACTTTATGTTTCTTTACATTTGTACTGTTAACCAGTCCTTTTCATCAATGAAAAAAATATTTATTCTATTTCTTATATTTATATTCATTATTGGTTCTATAATATAAGAGTGGAGATGAGATTGGGAGTTTCTATTTTAATAATTTTCTTAGGTAAATCGTCTCTCTATTGATAATTTTACAAATTAAAGTGTAGTATCCATTCATTGTCGATCTTATAATACGTAATTAATTATTATTTTTTAAAATTGGGAAAAAATTATAACTAAAAAATACGGATCAATTAATTAGGTTTGAATTTTTAATGAACTAGAATGATTTTTTTACTTATAATACGATGAGAGAATTTTTTGAATCACAAGAGACAAACATTATTAACATACACATTGATAGAATTACCTTACCTAGACACTATTCAACACTTAACGAAATATCAAATATTTTCCAGATTGTATGCAAAAACAATTCACAAGTAAATTTAAACCATCCATGGAATATATGTATGTGGGATTGGATTGTATTTCTAATAATATAGATTAATATTTGTATTCATGGGTGTATTGTTTATAAATAATCCATAATTATTATTTTATTAATTAATAATTTCATTTTATTTGGATTTCCCTAAGACTAGGAAACCAAAATAGATTTTATTATTGGTTTGAGTAGGGTAAAATGGAATAAGGTAGATTGAATTTACCTTTATAAAATAAAGGAAAAATTAATGAAAAAATACGAAAAACATTTTTTTAATATTGAAGATAATTAAATATTTTCTAAGACTTTAAATGGAACAAAAGAAAAAAATAAATCCTAAATGAAAGTGGAAAGATATATCTACATATGATTATAAAAGTGGAAGAATAGGAGAATTAATGATTTCTAAATTAAACAACAAAGATAATTTATTGATTAATTAGATTAATGATAGTGATTGATAAATAAAAAATTTAAAAATATGTATAGTAAATAATTTAGTAAGGATGTTTATAAATTTCTCAAGAATACCACATATGTATACCACATTAATGGATTTATTATTTACTATATTAGTCTCATGGATTTAAGGGTACTCATAATACCAAAACTCGTATGATTAATTGGGTTACAGTAAAAACATAGAATGGAGTTGTCCTTTTCCTTTTAATGTGAATATCTAGGAACCTCAAAGAGGAATATCTTGTTGCCTTTTAGATATTATTATAAGAAAAACATAGTTTCTTAATTTAAAAGTATTCTTGATCTCCGATAATAGTTTAATGTAAGAAGATATTATTTATAAATGAAATTATGTTTTAGAAAAGTTTTGGTTTTCTCAGAAATAAATGAAGAATAAATAAAAGAGAATGAGAAAAATGGTTGAGAGTGAAGAAAATATTTAAAATAACATTAGACTCTAGAAATTAGTATATATCACTTAGAGTATGAGTTTTTATAAAATAAATTTGGTGATTATAGCAAATTAGTGTTTTTATTTGATGAGAATGATCAATGGTAAGTTAACAAGTCCACCAATAGGATTACTTATGTCTTTAAAAATCATCACGAACATTTTGGAATATCATAAGTGTAATTATGCCCATGAAAAACATATTCATTATTTTTTACAATCATTAATTTTTTTCTCAGTTATGTTGTCTTGATGACCCTAGATTCTGAGTAGCTTCCATCAGGTAGCAGGTGAATCTCTTATTTTTATGAATAATCTTGTAGAACCCATTAGATGGTTGGTGACTGACTAGGATGGATAGTGATAAAATAATTAATATAGATATTATGAAAATTATCACCAGTTGGATGGTGGAATTTTTTCGCATGGAGAGTCCATTGCCTTCACCATTGTATGGATGGTGGCTATGAATTAGCAATCTAGTACTACCTATTGGTTTTTAAGGGCCACTAATGACATAAAGATTTCTTCCATAAATTTGAAATATATTAAAACATCAATAAATGAGTTCACTTAGTACATTAAGATTTAATTAGGTATACATCGAAGTTATCACTTGATTTTAACATTATTTAATTATTTTTTTATATTCCAATTAGTAAAATAAATCATTAGAAAAATTGATTATTGTTTATGAACGTTAAAACTTACGAAGCTGATAAGCACATAAATCAAATTTTTTTGATGATAACAAGAAATTTAATAATAAAAATATAATAATATGAAATTTAAAAATGTGTTTCATAATAAATAAAACAACTCAATGTATGAAAAATTATTTCACCCCAATAATTTCATTTTTCCCCCAAAATGTAAGATAACTAAAAACATTATATTTATATAATTATGTGATATTAATCAGAATAATATGAACTATCCCCCAAAAATATTATCAAAAATTATTTATATATGGTGTCATAATAAATAATAAAACAAAAATAATAAATAAAATTATCATAATTATTAATATTTTGAGAGAGATGAAAATAAAATTTGATACAAATTGAAATATTCAGAATTTAGAAAGTGGTTTTCAATTATAATAGAGATAAAAGAAAACAATAATTTATGTTTTTTAACTAATGATCATTAAATATAACATTAAATATTTTTCATATTACAAAATAAAATCTGTAAATGAAATTTGTGAAAGGGTGTCTCTACTATGGTCAATTTAGTATTAAGAGTATAATATCCCCCTAAGATAATGTAATTTTAAATATGAGGATTTAATAATAAAATATAATGAAATGAAGGATATAAAATTAAAATTCATTACATGATTATGGTTTCTAAAATATGACATTAATAAACCATGTAATGTTTTCTGGTAGTGTCAATCCTTGCCTATAGTAATGGCCCACTACTTGTTCCAAGGTTTAAGATCAAATTAAAAATCTAGACACACCATTATAAGGGAATGAAATCCAGATGAATCTGTTATAGAACAAAAATATCGTGTTTTTATACAGAATTTAAGGTATTTCTTGTAGTATAAACCTCACATTACATTAAAAAAATATTTGATGGTTGAAAAACATTATATTTTAAAGATGCACTTAAACAATTTATTTTTAGAAAATAATTTTAAATATGAAAAGAAATATTTTCTGACTTTTAATGCTTATTATATTATTGTCACAATATAATCACAAATAATTTACCGTTAATAATGTTACAATGATCAAGAAGATAAGATTTAGTGAAAATATTAACCTGGTGAAGGATGGTGAATACAATTTCATGAATTATATCACCTATTTTAAAGTTATCTCGAACGAAATGGTGTCTCAGATCAACGTTCTTTTTACGAGAATGTTCGATAGAATTTTTAGAGATACGAATCACACTAGTGTAATCTCAAAATATAGGGATGTGATCATATGTTATCCCAATATATAAGTGAGTATCTTTCGACCATAGATTTAGGCACAACAACTACTTGTGGTAATATATTATGCATCAGCTATAGAAAGTGGCACATATTTGTTATTATTATTATTATAAGAATCAATATAGTTTCTGAGTAGTTGGAAATTCCCACTATTACATTATTTATATTTTTGAAATATTCCCAAGTTAGAATAAAAAAATATTAATTTCAAAAGTAGTATCCTATAGATAATGTTATCCAATGTTTTTAGTTCCTCTCAAATATCAAAAAATTAATTTGAGAAATTTTAAATGAGATTAATTGGAATTTGATAGAAAATGAACAGAAATAAGTATACTAGATATGATATTTTACATGGTCTATGTAAGGTAATGTAGGTTTCAATCACGGTTATATTAATTTTTTGGATGATATAATTTTCATCTTAATACAACGATAACATTCATGAAAAAATCATTAGTGTTCTAATTTAATATGTATTATCCAAGAAAAAAAATTATATTTTAATTATTGTATTTAATTTTGTTTATAAAATTTCCATTAGAAATTTGAGGAATTTTAAATCTAAGGGATATTTGAGCTCTTCAATATATCTCATTTCAACCTTTTCTCCCTTAAATGGAAAAATTAACCATAAAGTGTTACTTTAGTTGATCCAAAAATAACATATTTAAAATTTCCTAGACAATTAATAAATTATTTGAAATTTTTATGTGAAAAAAAAATGAATTGGATTTTTCTATTTTAAAATCATTTAATAAAAAGAATTTAGATACCCTTATATACTAGACTGAATTAGTTTTTAAAATTATAAACTATGACAACCCTAGTCATTATTACACATTAATTCATGATTTATTACATAATAATAATCATAATAAATCACTGAATATTGATAATTCTATTGTCTTTGGTGAATTAAGTATGTTACATAAAAAATAGAAAATGTGGCACATTGACATTATTGAAAACATCCAAAAGTTGCTCAAAAGTTTCCATTGTTCTTAAAATGGAATGGGATAACTTGGCGGCATACAATATAAAGTCGTAATATATAAAGCCAAGTAAGGTAATAAACATATCATAACATGATGTAACTATTACATGTTGGAAAATATGAATTTATATGTGAAATAAAATGAGAGATAATAATATACATTAACAAAGATGCATGATATAGCATGATAACATAAACACAACATGATAATTGGGAAAAAAATCTAAAATTGGCATAATACGAATAAATCATGGTTACCCACAAACACTACATAACATAATGTGATTATGATAACCTCCCATGAACAATACATGGAATCGCATGAAACTAAAACACCACTCAATACATTATAGCACTATCTGGGTGCAGCCATCCTAATCATATCATGTAAATGCATAAATGTTGCACATGGATCATATAACATAACATATTTCATCACATTTAATCTCAAAATTATATAAATTTTGTTAAATAAATGAAAATAACTAATCATTGATGTATATTTGCATCAAGGTGAATACCCTTTATTTGAAATGGTTATGAGTATACACCATACAAATGTTCAACATGGAAAATCATTGTGATATTTCGACTGCATAATGACAATACACAATGATTCATAAAATGGTTCAATGAGGGATAAATGGTTTTCTAATAAAATAGAAATAAAAATTGATGTATTATATATATTTAATATAATAATGAATTTTTTTTAATTAATAGGTATAAGATAAAAGGGATCATGAATAAAAAATAGCCCGAAGATATCAGAAGATAATTTTAATAGCGTAGCAGGGGTACCTAATTGATCATGGGAGGTATTAATGAGATTGAAAGGAGTAAAAAATTAAATCAAAAGTTAAATAATTTGTATGTGGAAGATAATGTACCATCAATAGGAATTGTATGAAAAAGTGCATTGCATAATTAAGGCTCTTGAATAAAGAGGAGAAAGAGAGAATCCCTTACTAAATTTTAGCATAGTAACAAACATAGTAAATGATGTAATTATAGGGGATCAATAACAAATCATTATTTTTACATAAATTTTATATTATATACAACTTTATAAAGTCATTTTAACATATAAAATTGATATTCAAACTGCCATATACAATGAAGGTGCTTGAATTGAATAAAAGAGAGATGTTACTTACATAGGGAGGGTGATTCTAAAAGATTTGGAAGAGATTATTGAGATATTGGGGGAACCATGGTATGAATATATAGGGGTCAGGGTACAATAAATATGTTATCCTAGGTTTTATAGTTAATATTAATGGGAGATTGTGAGGTTTTATATAGGAATAGAGAGGGTCTTTCTTTATTATTTCCCAAACTAATGTTTTAGACACTATATAAAATAATAATAAAAACCACAATCCCTCCAATGGTTTCCCATGTTTTATACCAAATTATAGTGGTTTTATTTATTTTATAATTATATAGTCTGAACTAAATATAATATTTCCCTCGGTGATATGGAAGTGAGTCCTGATAATAAAGAAATTATTTTGAAACATTAAAATATAATATAGTTTTTTGAAGATTAATAAAAGATTTATAAAATTAATCATCTAACCAAAAAATCAATTCTAAATGAGAATCATATATTGTTTCCTATATACACTTCAAAAAATTTATTACAACACTTTTGGGTCATTATGATGTCATAATACACACCATATATTTATATTTTATATAATTTTCCCCCAAAAATTTATCTCTCGCAAAAAATTAGGAATTATTTATAGGTTGAAAATAATGATGAATTGATTCTAAAAGTGTTATTTATTTTTTCAAAATATATAAATTTTCAATTTGTAAAAAATAATCATCATCCATTGAGAAATGATGGATTTTTCTAACAATAACAATTTTCAAATCCGTATAGAAATTATATTAAACTTCATAAAATATATGTTATAATTTTAATTTAATTAATATTTTTTAATTTTGTTATTTTATTAACATATCAATATTTTTAAAAAATTTATGAATTCATCAGAATGGAATTTTAAATCTCATATTACAATAAAATATAATTTTTTACATGGTTTGGGTTGTGAATATGATGAGTTTGAAATTATCTTATAAATGGTATAAATCGTGATTTAGATGATGTATATTGGATTATGCGTTGTCAAGGTCAAAACTTAGTGAAGTTATCTCCCTTGTATGATTTGATAACTGGGCTTTAAAGGGTACAATCCTACTGGTTTGGGCCATTGCTACTTTTTTCTGAAACAATTGTATTTATCATAATCTTCAATTTATAGTAATCACACGATCACTATTCAATGACTATATTATAAATGGATTAAATTGTTAATGTTATTTTAAATATGATTTGATACAATAATAACAAACAAGTTCATGTGTTTTTTATAACCATAATAGGGTATTTAATTACACCACAAAAATAATTATTTATAAAAGTTACAGTCATTACAATATTTTCCCCTTCAGAAATTTAGAACTTGAAATTTACATTTCACACACTAAAAAAATGATGGAAATTGTGTTTCCGCACCTCCTCATGATCCCACCACACTTCTTCAAACATGAGGTTTCTCTATAGAACTTTGACGAGGAGAATTTTCTTATTTCATTGATCTTTGTTTTTATGATCTGAGATTGTAATATAAAGCGCTTTATATGAAGGATAATTCTCTAATGATAACATTTATGGATTGATAATATGTAATGGGAATTGTTTTTAATTCCTTCAAAGGGCTACATGGAACAAATCATGTTATTGAAATAGGTTATGTAGGAGTTTTGGTATACAAGCTACTACTCTGTTGTGAATGAGGAACTCAAAGGGGCCAACGTAACATTGAATAAAGATTCCTTTCCTCCCAAATCTCATGAATATCTTCCACTAATATATGTAGAGTAACACCTTATCTCCTATGTCAAACTCCATGTCTCGTCAATTATTTTAATCATATACCATCTATCAACTCTGAGTGTCCCAGATATGTTTTTGAATGATCATGACCTTTTCAATAATTTACTCAACCGTTTTACTACCTAGATGTTTGTGTTCAGTATATTCTTCCCATCATGCAGGTGTTCTTCATCTCTTACCATAAAGAGATTCATAGGGATCCATTTCTATATTTGTTTGGAAACAATTATTTAATCAGAATTAGACTACAATAATATGTTGATTTATCCATCCTTTAATATCCATGGAGCATTATATCAACATTTACTTGAGTGTCTTGATAGAACACGCATATTGGCCATAATTTTGAGGGTGATAAGATATTCTAAAGTTCAAATCATCAGTTAGTGAATGATTGAGAATCTTCCAAAACATAGTGGTAAATCTTGGGTCTCAATCCAATATAGATAATAGTGTAATTCCAAAAATCCTCACAAATGATCTAATATTTATCCCAACAATATTAATGAGTGAGAATTCGTAAAAATATTTAATGAACTAAGTAGTCTTTGTAACAAGATCCAATATAACATATATAGAATTATATCATCATGATTCCTTTATAAGAAGAGGTACAATGTCCATGGTAATGTATTCAAGTTTCTATGCAGGTAATGGTAATGGTGGAATCATCCCCTCATATTTTTTTCCTTTCAGCAATCACTTGAATACATAATGTAGGGTCTTAAAAAATCTGCAAAGAGGAATGGGAATTACACTTAATTCAAGAAAGGATTCTACCCAATTTCCCTCAAGGAATTGGACAAAAAAATATGTAGAATACTAAATATTGGAAAGGGACCGACCGGTCTACGTACCGGTCTAGTAATGTGGCACGTGGCCAGTTCAGCAAGATTCCCCCTCCATGGACCAACATCATTCACGAAATGGGGGGTGCGAACTCCTCTATGGGCATGAAGAAAAACAGGTGCCTGCCCGGTCTGCCATCACGAACCCTCCCAGCCGCTAGAGGTGGAAAACAGCCCAGACCGCATACGATGTCATTCGCAGAACAGAGGCTGAGCCCTACACGGCCGCAAAGCACCCCCCGAACCGATTTGGTTCGCGGATGAGGTGCATTCAATGCCCCCCACAAGTTGCGGATTGACCATGTCATCCTCAAACCAAATTTTCGGTCATCGGCCTCCACAAAAGGTTCCATATGACCATAAATATATATTTTTACCCCCTCTATAAAAGTACATCGAGGGGGAGAAGAAGGGGATTAATCGGATTCGGGTGGAAGAATTCTAGAGGAAGGAGCTTAGGATTTCACGAACAACGAAGTTCCCATTCATGAACCAGAGCATATATGAAACTAGAAACGAATTAATAAGGAACCAAAAAACACATAACAAATTGGTGAACTGTGACCTTAAAATAAGAAAACCATGATCCATGGACCCTCCACAAATGTATTCCCCGCGAACCAGGGAGTTTATGCCCCTTTTTGGATTTGACACACTATATAGCACCCTTCTACACAAGTGAAGCCCTGACCAGAAAACCCCCAAAAGGCATCACCCCTGGCCACTGTTACTCGTGTGGACTCCACCACGTACCAACCTGGTACGCGGGCCGAACCCAAATCCACGTATCGCCCTGGTACGCGGGATGCCTATCAGTCCGCATACCACCCTGGTATGTGGATGGACTCTTCAGTTATGTAGAAAACCCCTACCTGAAGGGTGCCACTTTGTATTCACCCATGCGGCCCACAAACTTTGTTGTTGTTCCCATTCCCCGAGCTAGATAAAACCCTTCCAACCTTGCCTAATCCTTCGTAATCCCCACATTGGCCTATTCATTGGCCCCAAGCCAAGGCTTCTACCGATGCCACCAGACCTGTATGATGAAACTTTCAGGCACATCAGTGCACCACTTCGAGTTCACATACCCACGGTAGGTGAGGAAAGAGGGGTTTCCCCGGCCCTTGAGCAGATTCCCGAGGCTTTCTTGAGTTCGCATTCCCATGGTAGTGCGGGGTCCGAGCCCAGGAGCCCCCTTTCTGCCTCTCCACTCACCAAGATTGAGGGACCCCGCTCACGTTTCCTTTTGATGGGTACCAGTGGTGAGCACTTCTCCTCTCTATTGATAGTGACTAGGTATCCCTCCTAGAGTAATCCCCACACAATCCTCACCGGAAGAAAATGGCCCTTCCCTTCTCATCACAGAATGTTCATTGCTCCACTGCATGACTTCTACCTTCCTCCAATATCAGGGAGAAGGAGAGTCCCATGGTATCGGCCTTCTCCTCCGCTCGACTTCTTCCCCCCCTTCCCACAGTAGGATGAATGTTCAAGGCTTGCCAAGTCTGTCGCATTCTCTTATTTCTCACACCGAGCATGAATCATGCGGGCTTAGAGATTTGTGAGGCTCACGAAGTCCGCACGATGGCGGCGACACAATGAACTACATGGGTTTTGATCCCTTTCTCTTAAGCAGGGTAGGGAGGAAGCCACCCCGATGTTCAATCCCAATTCTGGCCACTATCCATGTGTAAGTCCCAATAAAGGCCCCTCATAATGAACTAAATGTGTTTTGATCCATGTCTCCTAATCAGGGTACGTAGGAAGCCTCCCTGAGGTTCAATTCCAATTTGGGCCACTATCCCTGTGTAAGTCCCAATCACGGTCCCTCACAATGAACTATGTAGGGTTTGATCCCTTTCTCCTAAACAGGGTACATAGGAATCCTCCCTGAGGTACAATCCCAATTCAGGCCACTAACCATGTGTAAGTCCCAATCACAGCCCCTCACAATGAACTACGTGGGTTTTGATCCTTGTCTCCTAAGAGGGGTACGTAGGACACCTCCTAGAGTTTCAATCCCAATAATAGGAAATTATCACGTGTATGCCCTAATCATCCAAGAACTACCTAGACTTCGATTCTTGAAAAACCGGGATACGTAGGAAACCTCCCAGAGGTGCAAGCCCGATATCAAAGTCTGATACACATTTGTCCCTATCAGAACATGTATTTATACTCTAACATTACCATCTTTTGGCCGAAGAAATCACATCCCTTTGGTCGTTCGGGTCGCTCCAGCATAAGTCCATCACCAACTTTGACCGGACATCTCTCACCTAGGTGTCCTGGCCACAAGACGTTAAACTGTACGGTTCGGTCCTTGTCGCATTACCTTAAAAGGTGATGTGTCCCTTCAAGTGGCACTGAACTATGTTGATTCTGATTCCTCTCACGAGGATACGTAGGAAGACCATATCACTAGTTCGATCCAAATTCTCAAGTCATTATCTATCCCCCCTTGATGATAATAAACTCCAGAGTGCCCAATTATGAGTCTTCAAACAAATTCTATCTCAATGAGTCAAAACTCCTCAGAGCCATTAATCAAATGAGGGATGGTAAAACTAGGGCCTTAATGATTCCCAATCCCTGCATTCAGCTGACCATTTCTAACCAGGAGGAATCCTTGGATACTATGCTTGGGTATAAAACAAACATTCGCGAACATATGAATACGTCATAAATCTATAAGAGAGTCCTGGAACATGAAATAATCCTTTAAAAAGTGTGCGATGATCCTAACATCCCATCCTCTCAACCAATGTGATTTCTTAAGTGCCTCTGGGAAAATCACCCAGTGAACACCCACCTTTGGAAAGAAGGTCCATGTATCATTGGATATGGAACCGTTGGGCATTTCGAAATGAAAACGGTGCACTTGATATGAGTGATTAAGAAGAACCCAACATTCTCTAATCAACTGTTTGGCCACACACATCTTCCCAGCCCCGGTCAAAACAAAAATGGTGAACCTGACAAGAATCTTTAACCAAACATGACAGATTTAACCTAATCCTACTCTCTTCCCCCTTATACTCACAAAAGGGACAAGAAAGGTCATTAATTATTCATGGGATCATGAGATGATACTTTGATGGGATTGCTATTTGTATTTGTTGGTGTGTTTTATAGGTACCAATCATAACTCCCTTGGATCCAATGGCACCACTGAGGAACTCACAGACGCGTAATTCAAACAACGCAATGATCAAACATTCTCACCAACAAAGCACCTTGTCACCTATCCAAAATCTTCAACGTTGTGTCTTAGATGCGTTCATCTAATAGTACCACCAGAACGGTACTCTCCTGACGGTGGAGGTGGCCATACATGCCCTCCAATCCACCAAGACCTGCCGGGCGCTTGCCCAACAGGGGCCGCGATAGCAGATCTAAACAGATCATGTTACCATCTCAAACTATTTTGGGAGTCTATCCTCGAAACGAGGAAATGCATACCTACCTTATCTTAGGGAGGCGGATGAGGTCGACACTAAGGACGTCATCCCCATTGAATGAGGGTTCTGTTCTAAGGCCCATGCCAGAAGATGTCATCATGGTTACGCCGTGACTCAATATCCTCACACTAATGAGGATGTCACCGCGAGGATCCATTCCCATGCTGATTGAGCTCTGGCCCCTATGACTGCCTGACGAGGGTGGAAAATGTACAATCAGGGACTGGTCATCACCATTGTCCCAGAGGGGGAGCTGTTCTACCCAGTCATGGAGACATATTTCAAGTAGCCACATACACCTATCCACTCATCCAATGCCCTCCATCCAGACATAGCGGCATGATACGAGCAGGTGCACATCCCCACCGAGCTCCATCAAGCCTGTCACTCACACAAGACAACACCTACCAGACAGGAACCTCTCTATAACTAGGGTTATGAAGCCCACCAACAATATGTGGTGGAAACCCAGTGCCTACAGGACAAGCTCATAGCAGATGCTCCTGACGCCTACCATCCCAATGTGGTGGAAATTAACAAAGTTCGCCATCCAAATTTGGCGACAATTAATAGGCAGGCATGTCTCCCTGCCAACAAAGGTCACCAACTCGATACGGTGGTGAACCAAAATATGTAGGGCCAGCTTCCTGTGGATGCATGTAAAGTCTGACATCCCGATGTGGCAGCAAACGGAGAGATAAATTGGCATATCCTGGAAATGATTGAGGATTAGGTATCGATCCAAAATCATATCTTTCAAACTTCCCAGAATGTAATTGCATCAGCAGTAACTGCAAGGACTCAGGCCCATGAGCCCGTCTCCCCAAGTGAGTTGACTCATCTATGGGAGGAGATAGCCGCCTCGGAGCAGATCTGCATCCCTACTTCCACCCAGGAGGGTCGTTGGCCATATTCCACACTAAAAGGGAAACCAGATCGAGCAACTTCACTGATTCCATGTGGGGGACACCCATCCATCACAGTGGATGCTCCATAGTAGGCATATATCCCTACTAAAATTCATGAATTTCATCTGCATATCCCGAAAGCATCATGAAACCCAATTATAAAGGGACATAAAGGTGAAGGTTGTTATCAATAGCAGGCGGTCCCCACTGTTCGCAAGAAAGCGCCCTGAATGTGCTGAAGGCAGCCAGAAAATAAAGAGTGGGTTCATGACTCTGCCCCACTAGAAGCCGGGGTTCCCAATGCCGCAAAGCACATGACGAAGCCTCATAACCCTACCCACCCATTACCATAGTATGGGAGTGGTAGTAGAACTTGCGAAGGTCCTCCCCGCAATGTCGGTACCAGCAGTTCTGAAGGTCCTCCCCAGAGCACCCATGGGGGACTCCCCCATGGGCATATAACGATCGATCACAAGTGCTTCTCTTTTGATGTGAGTCACTGAAACCCTTCACGTGACTAGAATATCGAGCAGCAAGAAGGACCTCCACTTGTTGTGGTCCACCCTGAAGGTTCTCCCTGGGGTGTACATTACAAACACTCTCTATATAGTGAGACCACATATTATGATAGTAGTCCTCGCTATCGTAGTTACAAGTGTGGAGGCCCTCCTTGCAGTGATGTCTCATCGCAACAAGAAGACCATCCCCTTTTTGTGGCCTTCCCTGAATGTCCTTCCAAAGGGTTGCGTTGAAACGACACTCCGTGCAGCCAAGCATCAGATCACGATGGTAGTCCATGCCACACTGATAATGGAGGTCCTCACCATGGAATGTCAAGCAACGAGGAGGCCCTCCCTCATTGCGGTACATTCTGAAGGCCCCCCCAGGGGGTACCCTTCAGACATTCTCCCAATGATATCTGTCATGGTATTCCTCGCCATTACGATAGCTGTGATGGTAGTCCTCGCCACCACGACCGCCATTGTGAAGGTCCTCCACACAATGGCCCCATGAAACAAGAAGGTCCTCCCCTTGTCATAGTTTGTCTTGAAGGTCCTCCCCATGACACACATTGATCGTCAAACCATGATGGTCATCCTCACCATGTTGGCAGTTATTGCGAAGGCCCTCCCCATAGTGACATATCATATGGATATGAAGGTCCTCCCCCTATCGAATCAAGTACAGAAAAGCCCTCATATGACGAGGCACTTAGAAGGATGGGATCAAGCATGTTAGATTTCCAACTAGTCCCCAACGACACCCTTATTCAATCAAGATATGATCTGGGGTCGTGTTCATCTTCTAAACCACTTCAGAGTCACCCATAGGATAATTCAATACCTACCGTCCCCACTACCTCCGACCAAACTATCAGTGAGCTTCATAGTTGGGCTGACCAGGTAGAGGAATCAATAGTGAAGGAGTATACCAACATGCTTCACCTGAGGAAATGACTAGACAAAGATTATGTACCAGTTATGTCTTGGCCCATGGCCACCTCTCAAATCGACATACCCAAAAGGTTTCCAGAAGAATGTGTGCATGACATTCGCTCCAATATATGGAGAACCCTCCACTGGATAAAATCAAGATTCCTACCATACGATGGGTATGTAGACCATTTTAGGACAATAAGAGACCTCCTGCATCACATTGACCTAGAAGGGATTCCTTTGGCACGGCAACCACGACCTAAGTGGCGTAAAGGAAACATTGAGTTAGCCTGCCTCCACGCACTGCACCTCTTGTGCCACCTCATTGGTGATGCTCTGACATGATTCCATATCAAAGGATGGGGAGAACATGGAGCTCTGCATTTCACTCTGCTCCCCACCCAGAAAAACCCATTCGACATAATGTCTTGCAATTTCATCAAGTCAAGACAATAATCGAGTGGGGTCCCTGTTCAGGAATGGAGACCCACCCAACAGAGACGAGCCTTGAGTATTTCCCAGAAGTGTCAGGCCCGATGGGAACAACCATTCACGAACTCCTGAATCAGGCCACCTAAAGAATAAAACAGGCCTCTCACCTATGAGTGTCCAATCATCAGTAATTGCTTGCCTCCCTAGAGGGGATTGATTCACAGGTGAACTCGGCGTCATATCCAGTTCACCCCTGAATGGGGGAACGCAAGATTAGCCAGGTAGCGATAGCAGCAGCCACTACGGTAATCCAGGGCCAACCCCAACCTACAGGGCCGGGGGAATTTTTAACAAAAATACCCCCGTGAGACCAATAAAAATGGGAAGAGACTCAATGTCCAAGGAATGGAGCCAACCCTAGCCCTCAGGGCTGGGGGCATTTTTACCACCTCAACAACATCCTCCCCCACGAGAATCAGTATTCTCTTGTAAAGGGAGGATACTCAAAAGAGGAGTTTCCTACCCAATCCCATCCTTTGAATCATCAACCCCTTTAAGAGGGATGCATACCATAAGGTCGCATCAAAGAACTCAACACGTCACCCTTCATCAAAAAGTCCGAAAGAAATCCCGGGATAGGAAGGGGAAGACCAAATAAAGGCATGGGAGATCCTCTTACTATTTGGAAGATGATATCTCCTCCACCCAGCGATATGCATCCATCAACTCCATAGAGGTTAACCCCATGGGTGACACCAATGATGATCCAAATCCGGAAGGATCGGGTGATGATGGTTCCGTTCAGTCTGTGATTCCTAACGAACCATCATGTGTGCACACCTGGAACAAGAGGGTTTCCATAAATATGGATGCCCTTACAGCTATCCCTCCTCTGCATACCATGCGAGCTTCCAACAAGGATAAGAACAAAGGACCGGTTACCATTAACCCACCTACTTCTCTAGATAAAAACGACCCACTTATGCACAAAGATAGATTTGCTCGATAGGAAGAGGAAATGAATGAATTGAGGTGGCGTATCGTTGAGCTACTCCATAGGAACCTAATTATTGAAAGTGCTTCCCAGGAATAACCACACCTTGCTCTCCCAGCAAGTGCACCTCATAGATGAAGGTTTTCCCTTGAAACCGAAGCACATTAAGGGCTCTCGCCCAATGCAGTGCCCGACCCATACAACTACCTCAACATGGATTCATATGAATACCAAGACCTCCCTTAACTCAGGAAGCAACCGTAGTGAGTACGTATGAACCCTACGATGGTGTCACAAACAACATATGTACCCTTGGTGTCAGCCGAGCCGGATCCTCAAGCAATACCTTGTGGTACACCTTCCCAATTCCAGGCCCAACAGGATGTAAACCAGTGCCTCTCCAACACCATCGAGGCACTGAAAGTTTTATTGGAAGCAATGGAAGGTTGGTGGGCACCGGTACAGCCAGAGAAAAAGCCCTACCCAGATTGGATTAGTAACATGACTCCTCCACCCAATTTTGGTTTCCCTATATTCCCTATTTTCAATGGATCAGGTGATCCAGAATAGAATTTTATGCACTAAAAATATTATTGCGACCCTATGATGGGAACTACAGACCAAAAAGAAGTAGTGAAACTGAGATGCTTCGTGCGGGCCTTGCAAGGATCTGACTTTGTCTCGTATAAGAGTCTTCTATCTCAATCAATAAAAAGCTAGGAAGACCTTCGGCAGTAGTTCTCGTTCCACTTTAGTTCAATGCTGCCTAAAACAACGGTTAGTGGCCTCATGAATTTAAAACAAATGGAGAATGATAGGGTCTCATATTTCATCTCTAGATGGAAGGGTCTGACCTACTCTCTGAATATGCCAATTCCCCAAGATGAGATGCTTTCCATTTGCTTCGATAACCTTTGAGATGAGCTGAAAACAATGATCATACCAGTAGAGTACACTACTGGCTTCCACAATCTCTCTACCATTGCCCATAGAATTGAATAATCTCTAAAGAAGACTAATATGATGTCCTGAATAGCCTCCCAGGCTCCTGCAAAGAGAGTAGTTAGAGCTGAAGCGTCCTCTGTCACTCTCAAGCCAGCCCCTATGCCTACTCCACTGCTTAGGCCTCCACGAAATTGTCAAATTCCCCCTGTATATCAGCGGTCACCTCCTCCCAAGTGGGATGATAAGAGAGGATCAAAGGAGAACCAGTTTGAGGAAAGAAGACACAATGTATATTCATTCCGAGAGGACCAAGTGCGTGAATACTTCATCACCTCCTTGAATTGCAATTTGATGCACCTCCCTGATCCAAGGAAGGACAAATAATTTGTATGCGATGATAGGCAAAATTACTGTCCCTATAATCGAATTTTGGGGTATAATATCTGGGAATGATTCATTTTAAAAGAACATATCTAATTAATGGTAGACTCTGGGATGGACGAGCTGGGGCCACCCCTAGCACATGTGACGTATATTTCTACCATCGACTCTGACAAAGGGGAGGGGTGGAAAGAATTCACCAGCATGAAAAGGTAGAAATTTAATGACTGGATGACTTGGAAGACTATCAATCAGGCTCATGGAATACTCTGAGCTCAAATAAAATAGCCGGTGTTGCAACCAATAGCCCCTAATGCTGCATAACCATCGATATTGGCCTCACAACCCTCCATGAGCAGGTCATCTAGGCATAATCAAAAATGGATGAGACAAGGGAAAAGGATCAGTCTACGACGAGGCTAAAGTTAGCTTCGACACTATTGGATTTTACGCCCTCAAACATGGCGCCACGGGAACCTACCCACCAAAAGACACCATCAGGGACAACTGACCAGGTTGTCTTATCACATGATGAGGGTCTAATTTTTGGTTCCATCAACGTCATCCATCTAATGAAATCGTTCCCTGACGAATGGAATGGTTATGAACCCGATTTTCAAACACAAGGGGTCGGGGGGAGGAATCACAGAAGTAGGGGGTACCAGGCGAGGCACAGTCACGGTCGAAACCAACCCTATGGTTTTACCCAGGCCCAAACTATTAATATCACGGAAACCCATGGGAGTGAACTTCAATGTACTCACTAGGAGAAATAATATCCATCCACCTCCACAAGAAGCCACTCTAGCCCCGTCATTCTCTAATACCCATCAGAGGAGGAGGATCAAATGTCTAGCCTCATAGTGCACACAAACAGACCAGTTGGGCTGATTCCCCAGAATGTGGGAACATCGTCAACATCTGACCCCGTGGCCGGTCCCTCCTCATAACATGCCATAGATCCTAATGTTCTTGCTAAAACTCTCCCGCCAATGGAGAAGCGTCAGCCACTGGAGAAAAAATACAATATCCTTAAGCAGATGGCATTAGTACTAGCCAAAGTGTAAATCCTGGATGCCCTGAGCTTATCAGTAGATATCAGGGAGGATCTTATAGAAGCCTTGATCAACCCTAGAAGTATCAAGCTGAAGTAGCCACCAACGAGATTTATTGGACGGAGACTGTCCCGACTGAATGTAATGTTGTGATTTTCATCACCGATCAGGATGAAGATGATGTCATGCAAGGACATATCAAACCAATATATGTTTCCGGAACACTAAATGGTGTTGATATCTGGAAATTATTTATTGGCAATGGCTCTGGAGTTATCCTCTTTCCCCTTTGAACACCCCGTAAGTTGGGCTACAGTGAGGATGACCTAATACCCTCAGCCACAACTCTGTTAGGTTATGACAAGAGCGAACAGAAGCCAATTATATAAATCAATCTAAAAACCCATTTTGGAGACCTTGTGGCATACTTGGAATTCATGGTGGTCCAACAGAACACAACATTCAATGCCCTGCTGGGAAGGATGTGGCTCCATAAGAACATGGTTATTCCTTCATCCTACCACCAGTGTATTAAGTATTTCTTCAATGGACAAGGTGGAACATTTCACACTAACAAGGCCCCTTTCGAGCTCTCTGAGTCACACTATATTGATGATGAGTTTTACGAGCAAAACAAAAATAAACCCTAGATCGACGGTATCAACTGGGTTCTCGCTCCAAATGGTCAGGAAATGGTTCCGGACGACCCCCTCAAGTAGCTCGGCCAAACCTACGTAATACCTATCAACCATGTTGAGAGTTGGAGTTCAGGTCTAGAAACATACTCACTTATCTGCATGACATCAGCCATAATGGCCGAGTGTCACAATGCATAATCGACCAATGATAATCAATTTGGGGGAAAATACTTGAGCGAGGACGCCCACAATTCCTCGCCTCCAGACTCCGAAGATCCCGTTACATGAACTCTTCTCCCTTCTAAGCAAGAATATGATAATGTGGGGGAATAAGGGGAAAAAATCTCAGGGATGCACCTCCCGCATTTGAGGAAGGTATCTCCACCACTGTGGATGAGGTCAGTGAAATAAACCTGGGTACTGAGGAAGATCCGAGGCCCACTCTCATTAGTAAAACCATGTCTCCCGAGGAGCACAAGGTATATATCTCTTTATTGAGGCAACATCAAGATGTTTTTTCTGGGAGTTACACAGAAATGTCGGGACATGATCCCGATGAGGCGATGCACAACTTAGGTCTGCCAGAAGACCACCGGGGCTACAAACAAGCCACAAGAAGGATGCACTCCAAACATGCTACCAAAATAGAGGCTGAAGTCGATAAGATTATTAAAGAAGGCATCATTTGGGAGGTCTAGTACCCCATCAGGCTGGCCAACATTGTCCCCATCAAGAAAAAGAATAGAAAAATCCACATCTTCATCAATTTCAGAGATCTTAATCGGCATTTCCCGAAAGATGATTTCTCGTTCCCAATCACCAAGTTATTAATCAATGCAACGTCCAGGTATGGGTATCTCGCCTTCATGGACGGTTATTCTGGGTATAGTCAAATTAGGATTTCCCGAGAAGACAAAGAACCCACTACCTTTAGGGCCCCTCAAAGAGTATTCTGTTACAGGGTCATGCCCTTTGGTCTCAAGATAGCTGGTGCCACATATCAAAGAGCCATGCATCGTATCATTAAACCATTCATAGGGAGATTAATCCAATGCTACATGGATGACTTGGTGGTCAAATCAAGACAGCGCTCAGATCACCGGTCGGACCTTGAAACCTTCTTCAGTAAGCTTCGATAACATTGTCTGAAGACAAACCCCTTGAAATGCACCTTCTGGGTTACCTCAGGGAAATTCCTTGGCTTCGTCGTACACCATCGTGGAATCAAAGAGGACCCTGAAAAGAAAAATGCTTTCCATGGTTTACCACCTCCCCACAATCTCACTCAGTTGAGAGGATTCCAAGGACACATGGACTACAATAGGCGGTTCATAGCCAACCGGTGGGTAAATGTTTTCCCTTCACCAGGTTAATGAAAAAGGGTGTTATATACCAATGGACAGATGATTACCAAGGGAATTCGACTGCCTAAAGAAGTAACTCTTAAGCCCACTGGTGCTCATGCCCCTGGTTGAAGGAATACCTCTTATCCTATATGTGATGGCCCTAGAGCGGTCACTGGGAGCCTTCCTCGCACAGAAAAATGATGCCAGTAGTGAAAAAAAACTCTATTACATCAGCCGAACATTGATCGATGCTAAAACTTGATACTCAAACATCTAGAAGAGTTGTTTGTCCTTGTTCTTCACAGTTCAAAAATTGTGACATAATCTGCAGTATCATTAAGTCCATTTCGTCTCACGTATTAACCCGCTCATGTACATCCTCAGCTTCCAGATGCTAATCAGGCCCCTATCCAGATGGGCAGTAATCCTGCAACAGTTTGACATCCAGTTTGTGTCTCAGAAAGCCATCAAAGGCCAGACATTAGCAGATTTTCTGGTGGATCACCCCTCGATAGGGACCACCACACCGGATGTCGAGCTACCTAATGAAGACATCTTATCGGTTCAAGAGGAGTTCCCAACATGGGAAATGTACTTCGAAGGTGCATCTCGAAGCCCGACAGGGAAGGGGATGGAGGATCCCAAATTTAACAAGGTTGGTTTGGGGATCATACTCATGTCCCCAGAAATGGTTGTCTTTCCATATGACTTCCTATTGTCCGAAGGATGCACGATCAATGAGGCGGAGTATCAAGCCCTCATTGCAGGCCTTGAACTCACACTCTAGGCACAAGTACAACACCTTAAGGTAAAAGGTGACACAGAACTAGTCATAAAGGAAGTCAACAGTGACTATAATATCAAAAAGGAGGATCTAATTTCCATGTTTGACCATGTCTGAGGGTTAATGGGGGAATTCTCCACAGAACCAACATTGGACTATATTCCCTGGTCTCAGTATGCCCATGCTGATGCATTAGCTAATGCGGCCAAAACCCTAGCTGACCCAGACTAGGATGAAACAATTATCAGTATTTCTCATCAATGAATGGTCTTGACATTTTTTCAGACTGACATGGAAGAAATCAACGAAGTCAGTACTGTCCCTGAGCCATATGCTCCTGCCACTGGCGGGATGAACCCCATTGCAAACTACCTTCAAAAGGGAGAACTTCTATCAGATAGGTCTGAACGAGAGCAAATATGAATAAGGGCAATCAACTTTGTCATATATGGTTGCATGGGTCAGCAAGATGTCCTCTAAAAATGAGGCCTCAACAGAGTCCTCCTCAGATGAATTGATGGAGGAGAATCCTCTAATGTCATTAATGAAGTACATGTCGGAGTATGTGCAGCACATCATTCGGGGTCCAAGCTTTCCCATCATGTTCGAAGGCCTTGGTACTATTGGCCCACTGTGGCCTGAGATTGCGAGAACTTTACCTCAAAATGCCACTCCTTAAAAATTCATGTCAACTTCATTCATCGACCCCTAGATATACTTCATCAGGCTAGGTACTCCTGTCCATTTTCCATCTGGGGAATGGACGTCGTGGGACCATATCCTCCCACCATGGCCAAACAACTGAAGTACATCCTCACAACAACAGACCTCTTTTCCAAATGGGCAGAATCAATACACTTCAAGGATGTCAGGGAAGAAACATCTTCAGCTTTGTGAAAGCCAATACCATCACCAGATTTGGCATCCCTCATACCATACTGATGGATAATGACACCAACTTTTGCTCTTCTGAATTGGAGAAACTATACCAAGAATATGGTATCAAGGCTAACCACTCATCCCTCTACCATGTAGTGGCCAACAGACAGATAAAGGCTTTCAAAAAGTCCTCGTCCAGTATTCTCTAGAAAATGGTGGACCAAGACAAGAAATCATGGCTGTATAAACTCTTTCATGTATTGTGGGATTATCGACCCACAATCCACACCTCTACTCGTGCTACTCCGTACTCATTAGTATACTGAATAGAAGTTATCTTTCCCATTGAGATCTAATTTCCCTCGCTCTATATTTCCATTTGTGATCATTTATCAAATGATGAGCAATCAAAAAAATGACCAGGTGAATTGGAATAGCTGGATGAGAAGCAGTTTCACACATTGCACCATCTGGAAGTATATCAAAACTGGATCGCACGAGACTTCAATAAAATGGAGCGTCTTTAGTCTTTCTAGGGAGGATAATTGGTGTTGGTCCTCCGGACCCCAATGATACCCAGAAAAAAACCTCCAATGATGGAGCCCATGTTGGAGGGACCATATGTTAGACAAAAGGTCTACTCAAATAGAGCATATCCCCTGATCTCCATGGACGAGCAGTTCACTACCGCTCCTATGAATGCGAGATTTTTGAAGATGTATTTCTCATAAACGTAAACAGTTATCTTCCAAGCTGCAGTACGTTAAACTGCCAAGCGCCTATCATCTGAGTGACAGGATGTTAAACTGCAAAGTGCCTATCGTCTGAGGTATAGGACATTAAAATTCCATGCCCCAATGTTCAAAACTCAATGACCCTAAACTAAGAGTATTTCTCCTCACCGCGCAATGTTAAACTGCATGGATTCTAGAGAACTATGTACAGCTTGATTCCTGCATTTGCAGGATACGTAGAGATGTTAGGATTCTGTATCCCGGCCCAGCCATCCCCAAATAAAGTTAAAAGTCCCCTTTTTTCCCCTGTGTATGGAGAAAATCTGCACGGGGTGTATCCCTTTCAAAGAACTACGTACGTCTTGATTCTCGGCTTTGCGGGATGCGTAGCGATGCCAGGATCCTACATCCTGGCCCATCCACCCCAAAATGAAATAAAAAAACCCCCTCTTCTCCCGTGTATGGACCAACCCTGCACGGGAAGTACCTGTATCAAAGAACTACTTGTTTCTTGATTCTTGCTCTCACAGGATACGTAGTGACACCTAGACACCATGTCTGGGTCGATCCACAACTTTAATCACCGCCCTCTTAGAATGCCTATTCACACATTAGGAAATCGGGACATCATCCATTCCTTGTTTCTCACAACGAGTATTACTCACATGAGCTTAGAAATTATGGTTGGGTCCCTTTGCGTGAACACAAACTACATGGATTTAAGAGAACTTTGTATGGCTTGATTCCTTCCCTCACAGGATACATAGTGATGCCAGGGTCCCCCATCCTGGCCCAAACCCCCGAATGAAGATTAAAAAAAATCCTTTTCCCCCTGTGTACGGACTAGACCTACATGGGGTGTATTATCTTCTAAGGAACTACGTATGGCTAGATTCCTTCCCTCGTAGGATACGTAGTGATGCTAGAATTCCACACCCTGGCCTAGCCACCCCAAATGAAGCTAAAAAAATACACCCTTTCCCCCCTTGTAAGGACCAGACCTGTGCAGGGTGTATTACCCAAAAGAACTACACGTGGCTTGATTCCTACCCTTGTAGGATACGTATTGAGGAAAAGATCTTATCTCCTAGCCCAACCACCGATAAAAGAAAACACAGGTATATATACCCCTTGTCCTTACTGCATGACGTTAAACTGCACAGTCTAGTGTCCTTACCGCATGATGTTAAACTCCATGGAATCCCCTATTCACATCGGACTTCATCATCACTTCATGAGGTCAAACTTGACGGACTTCATCAAGACCCACCCAAGATATACAGTGAAATGGGATGGGAATAATCCTTGAAAATTTGGATGCATCCTCCCCATACATCAGACTCCACGACTCGGATAATTGTAGATCTCTATAACCACCCATGGCCACCAGAAGTGGAATGTTATCAACCTGTGGACACATTTGTATGACTATGCATACCGTGCCCTCATCGCCACTTCATATTAATAGCCCCTGACCCGTCCACCAAAGGCAATATTTCCTCAGATGATATTCTTCCTATTTCAGTACGCTTACCTGCTTCAGAGCCCCCATATCATATCTCCCGATCCATAATTGGTTAGAGCAGTGGTTTACAAGTTCGTTCCCCTCTCACATCCAAATGTTTCCTGGGTATCCCTACCGGGTTAGCCTATGTATCCGCCCATGGTTCACATGACAATCTACATCTACAAACATCAAGCCATGGATAGGCTATTTTGACTCAATGGGAAATTACAGTGAAGATGTTTCTTGTATGCTTGGACACCATTATACCCATATTCCAAACTCTATGCTATGAAAAATCCTAAATTTTGATAATCATCCATGGCCATCTGATGTGGAATGTTATCGACCAGTGGACACCTTTGCATGAATATTCATACCATTCCCTCAGTGGCAGTTCATATTGATAGCACCTGGACAGTCAACCAAAGGAAATATTTCCTAAATAAATACTCTTCCCTTGTCCGTACGCTTACTAGCCTCAAGGCCCCATACCATATCTATTGATCTGGAAAACCCCATAGTTACAGTTTACACCATCATTCCCCCTCACTTATTTATAGTATACCAGCACATCCAAACCCAATTACCCTCTGGTTGATTGTATAAATAGTCACCCAATGGTCTGAACTCTATGACTGATATACTAAGAGTACTTCATCCTTACTATACGATGATAAAATGCATGGAGTAAAGGTATACCCCATGCTCAAGGTAAATCAGAACAGTGAACTCTTCAGGTTTTAACAACAATCAGGGATGAACATCTCGGACTTGTCCAGATATTTTCTTATCAAATTATAGACTTCGTGGACCATACAATCATGGATCCTCATAAGCATTCATCGCCATAAGAAGTGGAAAGTCATCGACCCGTGGATGCCTTTGCACGACTATTCATACCATTCCCTCAGTAGTGTTGCATATTGATAGCGCCTAGCTCATCTAACAATGGTATGATTTCCTCAGGAGATGCTCTTCCTAGTCCCATACGCTTACTGACCTCAGAGCCCCCATAATATCTCTCCTGATCCAAGAAGCCCCAGAACCACGATTTACACCATCAACCCCTCTCCACATTTTGGACATGTCAAGATATTGGAGCCCAGTTACATTCTTATCAATAGTGGTCATTAAAACTACGTCCATACCGCATGACGATTAAAACTGCATGTAACTTGTCTTTGCTGCTTAGCGAGAAGGTACAAATACAAATCATTAATCATCCAGGGAAATGCCTCCAACTACATGAATTTTCAAGGATTTAAAAATGCCCCACGTCCTCACTGCATGATGTCAAACTTCACAATATCTTTAATAATGCTCCCCATATTTAACACATGACGTTAAATATCATGGAATCCATCCTTACCGCATGATGTTAAACTATGCGGAATTTAAAATACCCAATGTCTTTGCTTGATTACGTTAAACTGCTTGGTCGAACTCTTCACGTGTTCAATTTGGAATAAGAGGTTTCCTCCTCCACTCAATGCACAGGCCATATCTATACAAACCACCATCTCACACTAGTGTGAGAAGGGAGGACTTTAACCATTCACGGGAAATTTAGCATAGATGTTTTTCCCGTATCCAGGCACACTCTCCAAATAAATCACACTTTGTACCCAGAAAGAGCCGATTCCTTGTAAGCCAACCCTAGTGGTCCCAAATCTCAACTTCCCTAAAGTTGCTCGGCTATATAGAGAATACAATAATTGACCTAAGGACACCTTTGTATGACTATGCATACCATGAACTTAGCGGCTCTGCATATTGATCACCCCTAGCCTGTCTACCAAAGGCAAGATTTTCTTAGGCAATGATTCTCTTTATACGCCTCTTGGACTATGATCGTTATATACATCCCGGGATTTGGAAACCCTCTGAGCTGCAGTTTACCAACCTCTTTCATAAACCTATATGACTATGGTGGAATGTCTCGGACGAGATTACCGAGAACCAGAAGAATCGTTACCATTTTAAGGAATGTCCAACCTACATGGCTTTAAACTACTCCATGTTCCAACCATCCTTCACTCAAGCTAAATGCGTAGGACAGGGACCCTTCAACCACACTCCTAATTAATACAGATGTTCCCAAACCCTTTTAGACATTACATACCCTTTCTGAGCCACCCCTGGCAGTTTTCATAATTCTCCAAGCCACCCATGTTGTTTTCCGTAATCCATACTTCCATGAAGTCCTCAGGCCATCACAAATGGACAAAATTTGACTTAAGGACACCTTTTCATGACTATACATACCATGACCTCAGTGGCCCTGCATATGGATCACCCCTGACCCATCTATCAAAGGTAAGTCTTCCTTAAACGATGATTTTCCTACCTATGCATGCCGATACGGCTCCCATACCTTGTGACATGCCTTACATGTTGTTAAAATCTAAACATGTTCTCAACATGTGTGTTTGAAGGGAATTGATACGTCTTTTAATCAAAAAAACCATATCAGGGCCCTCGCCCCACTATATCGGGTCAAAGCTGTTAGACCTAAAACACCAGTACTGATATTCTTGTCAGCGGGACATTAAACTGCTCACAAAAGGAGGCGCAAAGCCCGTTAGGCCGAAAACCCAAAATGGGTGACCTAAGAAAAAGTCACGATATACCCAATGGGTCCACACTAAAAGGTCCCAGACAAGACATAGGGTATTGATGTAAAAATCAAGAGGTTTGTAGGGTTTTCCTATAGAACCCTAGCAAAAGTCGAACTGTGCTCACTGAGTCCCTTGGCTTAGGAAACATTTAGAGCATTGTCAAATCACTCATCGATTTTCAGGACCACTCTACATCGGAATAGCCTCCTCTTAGTTCCAATCAGACCTCATTCTGATGGGGGAATTTGTAGGTTCTTGATAAATCTGCAAAGAGGAATGAGTATTCCAATTAATTTGAGAAAGGATTCTACCCAATTTACCTCAACAAATTGGACACAAAAATATGGAGAATACTCAAGATTGTCAAGGGACCGACCGGTCCACATACCAATCCAACATTGATGGTAAGCACCCGGTTCGACGAGATGCCCCCTCTGTAGACCAACATCGTTTGTGAAAGGGGGGCGGGAACTCCTCTACGGGCGCGTAGCAGGACGGGCACCAGGCTGGTCCGCTATCACGAACCGCCCCATCCGCAAGATGTTCCAACCATCCCAGACCACATACGCTGTCGTTCACAGAACAGAGGCGGAGCCATATGCGGCTAAAAATAACCCCCCTAACTAATTGGGTGCGTGGATGAGGTGCATTCTATTTCCCTCATGATTTTGGATTGACCAAGTCATCCATAAACCAGGTTTTCGGTCATGGGCCTCTGCAAAAGGTGTCGTATGACAACAAATACATATCTTTCCCCCCTCTATAAATGGACATATAGGGGGAGAAGAATGGGATAGATCGAATTTGGGTGCAAGAATTCTAGAGGAAGGAGCATAGGATTTCAAGAACATTGATGTTCCAATTCGTGAACCATAGTAGGTATGAAACTGGAAATGAATTAATAAGGAACCGAAAAATGCATAACAAATTGGTGAACCAAAAAAACGCGAACCATGGCCTTTTCATGGATGTAATCCCCACGGACCAGGGATTTTATGCCCCTTTTTTAAGCCAACACACCGCGTAGTACCCTCCTACGTGGGCGATGCCTTGACCAGCAAACCCCAACCGACATCGCCCCTGGCCACTGCTACTCGCGCAGACTCTACCTCATACCAACCTGGTACGTTGGTGAACCCAAAGTCATGTACCCCCCTAGTACGCAGGATGCCTATTAGTCCACGTACCACCCTAGTACAAGGACGACCTCTCTAGTCGTGTAGCACCCCCTACGTAAAGGACCCCACTCCTCATGCGCCCATGCTTCCCTCCAACTCCTTCGATGTTCCCATTCCCTAAGCCAGATAAAACCCTTCCATCCATGCCTGATCCTTCGTAATCCCCTCATTAGACTACTCATTGGCCCCGAGACAAGGCCTCTACTGAAGCCACCATACCCATATGATGAAACCTTCTAGCAAATCAGTGCGCCACTTCAAGTTCACATACCCATGGTAGGTGAGGAAAAAGGGGTTCCTCCGGCCCTTGAGCGGATTCCCGAGGCATTCCCTAGTGAAAATTCCCACGGTAGTGCGGGGTCCGAGCCTGGGAGACCCTTTCTGCCTCTCCACTCGCCAGGACTGAGGGACCCCGCTCGCGTTTCCATTTGACGGGCACCAGTGGTGAGCACTTCAACCCTCTACTGAGAGTGACTGGGAATCCCTCCTAGAGTAAGCCCCACATCATGCTCACTGGAAGACAATGGACCTTCCCTTCTCATCACAGAAGGTTCATTGCACCGCTGCGCGACTTCTACCTTCCTCCAACATCTGGGAGAAGGAGAGACCCAGGGACCTGGACTTCTCCTCTGCCTGTCTTCTTCCTCCTCTTCCCTCAGTAGGAAAAATGTGCAAGGCATTCCAACTCTGTCACATTCTATTGTTTCTCATATCGAACATGACTCACATAGGCTTAGAGATTTGTGATTGTCACTATGCCCACACGATGGCGAAGACACAACGAACTATGTGGGTTTTGATCCCTTTTTCTTAAGAAGGGTACATAGAAATCTTTCCAGAGGTTCAATCCCAATTCGGGTCACTAACCATGTGTAAGTACCAATCACGGCCGCTCACAACGAACTACGTGTGTTTTGATCCCCGTCTCCTAATAAGGGTATGTAGGAATCCTCCCAGATGTTCAATACCAATTCGGGACACTAAACATATATAAGTCCCAATCACATCCCCTCACAATGAACTACGTGGGTTTTGATCCCTATCTCTTAAGTAGGGTATGTAGGAATCCTCCCTGATGTTAAATCCCAATTTGGGACACTAACCATGTGTAAGTCCTAATAATGACCCCTCAAAATAAACTACGTGGGTTTTGATCCCTGTATCCTAAGAAGAGTATGTAGGATGCCTCTTTAAGGTTCAATCCCAATAATAGGCAACTCTCACATGTAATCCCTAATCTTCCAAGAACTATGTGCACATCGATTCCTGACCAACTGGGATACGTAAGAAAGCTCTGTGAGGTGAAATCCCAATTTTGAAGTCTGATAAACATCTATCCCTATCAGACCATGTTATTATACACCAGCAGGACCATATTCCGTCCTAGAAAATCACTTCCCTTGGGACTTATGGGTCGCTCTGGCGTAAGTCCCACACCAACATTGACCAGGCATCTCTCACCCCGGTGTCCTTACCACAAGATGTTAAACTGTACGGTTGGGTCCTTGTCGCATGACCTTAAAAGGCGATGTGTCCCATCATGTGGAATCGAACTACGTGTATTCTGATTCCTCTCATAAGGATACATAAGAAGCCCATATCACGGGTTCGATCCAAATGCTCAAGTCATTATCAGTCCCCCCAAGATGACAATAAACTCCAAATCACCAAATTATGAGGCTTCAAACCAGTGTCGTCACAATGATTCCAAACTCCTCTGAGTTATTAATACAATGAGGGATGGTAATCCTCAGGCATAAATGATTCTGAATCCCTGTGTTCAGCTGACCATTTCCAACCAGGAGTAATCCGTGTATACAATGATTGGGTATAATCCAATTATTCATGAACAAATCAATAAGTATTAAATCAATAAGAGAGTGCCAGAACAGGAAATAATTCCCCCCAAAGTGGTGTGATGATCCCGAATTCCCATCCTCTCGACCAATGTGAGTTCTTAAGTGCCACTGGCCAAATCACCCAGCGAACGCCTGCCTTTGGAAAACAGGTCCACGTATCATTGGATATGGAACCATTTGGCATTTCAAAATGAAAACGGTACACCTGATATGAGTGATTAATTAGAACCCAACCTTCTCTAATCAACCGTCCAACCACACACGTCTTTCCACCCCCGGTCGAAACAATTACAATCCAAATTGTTGTATATTCAGTGACCCCCTTCTTCATATTGTCACACCAATATGCTCTTAGAGATCTCGATTCATCTCTATGTTCCCTATATGGATGAAGAAGATAGATCTATGTGTATTATCCAAAAATCCTTATTTAAAAAATGAAATGATGGTACACATAGTTGTGACCTAAATCTTTCAAATATTACATACTTAATTTTTAACAGTGTGGATTTACCTTTTCATATATCTTCCACCATATTCTAAATTTCCATATCATATATTTGAGAAATATTTATCTCTTTAGAAATGATGGTTGAGAAATAATTTGTGAATGGATTGATTATTTCTATCATTATTGATATTGGTGTCCATCATTTCAATTCTAATAAAATAAGATCCATCTCAATTCTCATCAATGATAATTTTTTTGATCTTTCTACTTAGATTATCTACCACATCATTTTTATTATTATGATTATAGTGGATTGTGTATTAATAATCCTTAATCATCTCCAACAATATTAATTGTCAAATATTCATCTATTTTTGTGGGAAAATATATTTGAGGATTGTACGATATATATATATTTCACACAATTCCTCAAAGGGATAATTCTGAAATATTTTAATTGTGAATCTTATTTCATCAAACTCTACATCTGGAATTGGATACTATAGTTTATGATAGATCATTTTCCATGAGGTACATGATATGAATTTTCTATACACCGTTATTACACAACCCATGTCGTTTATTGAAGTATCACTCTATACAATTAATATTTCCCCACTTTTGGGTATCATAAGTGTAGGTCTAGGGATAAGCGTTTCTTCAACTCCAATGAAATCTCATCACATTAATGATTATATAGAAACTTATATCCCTTATGAGTAATATTTTTTAGAGGGTTTGAAAATAATCATAAGTTTTTTATAAATATTCCATAATACCCAATAAATCCATGGAAACTACGGATAATGATAATAGATATTGGCCATGTCTATATTTCAATTGCCTATGTTTTTAAAGGGTCCATAAATATCCTTTTTGGGTGACAACATGCCCAAATAATGAGAGTTACGTCAAAAATAAATCCTAGTCTCTATATATTACATATATATACGCATTTTAGATGCTCTTTTTCACAACTATTATATGATACTTAAGGTCTTAAATTATTTTAGATTATATCAAAATATTATCTACATGGACTACTTGATATTTTTTGAGGTAATATATAAATAATATGTTCATAAAATCCATAATTACTGATAGAGAATTAGAGAGTATAAATTACCTTAAAATTAAATCATATTCCCCATACCATGTATGAAAACTAGTCCTATAGATATCATCCTTATTCACCCTTATATAATTATAACCTAAATGAAGGGCCACATTGTAGAAGTTTTGGGACATGCAAAGATGATCGAACAAGTCATCAATCAATGGAAAATGATACTTTTTCATTGTCATGATATTGTTGAGTTAACAATATTCAATGAAAAGATACATTGTTCAATACTTATTAATGATAAATAGGAATGTTTCACCCCATAGTGAAGCATTTCAGCATTTGAACCATTTAACAATATTCTCATGTTGTTTTTTATTCATCTCCACAAAATATAAAACACCCATTCTGTAGGGAATCTTTGATATTGGAATATACAAAGGTATAAGAATGATTTTAAATTAAACCTATGTTATTGGTGGAAGACCATGAAATTATTTATGAAACAAACTAGTGTATTCCCTCATAATGGGTATGTCATCAAGGATGTACTTTTCCTTAGACTTAATCATTTTATCTAAACATTTGTGCTCAAATGGAAATAATATCCATTTTTAAATGTTGGTGGTAAAAAATATTCATCCCCTACTTGTACTTGTATATAATTAGAGGAAAATTAATGATATGAAGAGTGGCTTCCTTTTCTACAAAATTTTTATTGGATCTATATTCAAAAATTCAATCCATACCCATTATTGCATCAAATTACCCTAAAAGGAGTATCATAATGTTCAGTTGGAATTTCATCCCACAATGTTTTTTAGGGGATGAGTTATATAATTTGGATGAAATAATTTTTCTATTTCTCATTTTACCCAATAGGTCTACTTCAGTTCTCTATGGTGGTTTTTGGATAGGTTTACTAAAATAGTGTTGTATGAAATAAAGAATTAAACCATTATAAAAAAATTAAATTTTATATTCTTGAATTAATAACTAGCATACTTATAAACATTTTTTTGTATCTATCTTAGTGGTTGTGATGGAATATGCTCCCTCATTCGACCTTGGAGGTTATTGGCATTGACTTTCCCCAATAGCCTATATATTAGGGTGGTGGTTCACATAGTTTCCTTATTCCTTATAGTTGAATATTTAGATAATAGTATGAGGGTTTTCTAGAGAATTAAACTCTTCAATTAAATTGGTGGGTTTCTCCGATCGATTATCACTATCTAGGTTCCCTTTATTTCCATACATAAATTATATCCAAACTCCCATCATGAAATTTATTGGGTGCTTACTTCCACTCTTTTAATGAGTGGGATGTTTTATTTTCTTTCCACCATTACAATTATCCATCACACTTTTTGAATTAATCTCCACATTCTTATTCTTATCCTCAAAAAATCCTTGATATTTATTATCTCTTGTTTGAATTTTTGGGAACACTATACAATTTCCTCAGTAATGTCAATGTATTAGAGCTTGAGGGATTTTAATATACTCTATTTTATCCCACCAATGAATTAGTCAAATTTGAATTCAGAGGAAATGAAACATATGGGGGAATATCCGGTATGTATTGTGATTTTTGGTTTATAAACCCTAATGGAATCATCATCTTTTTTTACGTTAGGTGGAGGAAAACCATTTCCATTTTAGGGTGGAGATTAAGAGTAAACTTTGTTCGGATTTTTTTTTAAAATTCATTACACCCCATTAATTTAATATCTTCTTCATATATCTTATTATTGATCAATTTTTATCAATAGTTATATTCTCCCACAAAATTATATATGGATAGTATAACCATCTCATTATAAGATCATTAAATGATGGAGAATATCATTTAAACGGAACTGGTCCATTATAGCATGATTTAGCGATAAGATGATCCATTGAAATTCATAGGCTTTTTTGGAAAAAATAAATAAATTGTAGCTTGTTCTTTATCAGGGGGATTTATGAATTCTTATGGATTTGGGTCTCTTTTAATAACTTGATTCACCAAATAGATCTTCAAAAAAATTTCCTGATTTCATATCCTAATGATTTTGGAATCTTATTTTTGTAGTCATCACATTTACCGCCATATTTATTATTTACATAGTTCCTCATACTTTTTTCCTTTGGAATGAATAAAGAGAAAACTAGGGATGAGAACTTTTAAAACATTAAATATATAAATGGGAATCCAATAACATTAAAGGGATAGCATATAAATGATGTTTTTTCCTTACCTTATGATTTTCTTATGATCAATCTATGTTATCAATGATCTATTTTTCAAACATAGACAGTAATGGGAATTTATGTTCATCAAATAATGGATAATAATGTGATTGTGATTTTACTCAATCATATCATTGGGGAGATTCATACTAGTCATACAGTGAGGCACATTATTGTGAAACATTGATAATCAGGTCAAGAAAAATATACCTTTTGGGATTATCAACCCTAGGTACCTCTATTTCCAAGGCACATCCATGTGTAGTATCAAGATAAGGATATAACTTCATGGAAGAAATATTATATATAATTAAAAAAAATTATGGATGTTTTATTATCTTTAGTATTAGCCCTAATTATATTTATATAGTTTCCCAACATTAATCACTAAGATAACTAAACCTCCCATTGATACCAGCTATGATAACCCCAGTCCTTATTACACATTGATTAATGAGTTATTACATAAGAATAAATATAATATAATGCATAATATTGAAAATTATAAAGTCTTCGAGTATTTAGATATATTAAAAAATATATAAAAATAATTAGTATATCAATATTATTGGAAACATCCTTATGATGATAATAATAGTCCATCATTCTTATAAATATACGGGAGAACCTAGGGAAATTCATAAGAAAGGGGTGAGATATAAAAAATATAAATAGAATAAACAAATAATAACATGAATAAATTACTAAATGTTAGGAAATAGAAATAAGTAGGACATAAAAGTGTTGATAATCATAAACAATAAAAAAGAGATATGATACAAATTGATGACATAAAGGCACATTCTAATGTGGAAATAATATTAATCATGATATCATAAGAATATGTAATGCTTAACCACTGAGTCATCAAGACATAATATTCCTAGGATAACCTCACATGAACCATACATGGAATCTCATGATTCTAAAGCATTTCGCAATTCATTGGAACACAATCTTGGTGTATCCATCATAATCATATTATGTACATGCATAGGTGTGCCACATAGATCCTATAACATAAGATTATATTTCATCACATTTAATCAAAAGATTAATGATTATGGGTAATATATTTTCAAATACCAAATATAATATTTATTGTTAAAACTAGGTTAAAACCCTTGAGTTGAAAAGTGTACAAGTATACACCTCACAAATGTTTGACATTGAAAACCAGAGTGATATTCCAGCAACATAATGATAGTACCTGAAATTCATAAAATGATTCAATGGGAGAAAAATGGGTCTCTTGTAAGTTTTAATTAATGATACTGGTATTATGGATATGTAGGAAAATAAAAGAACATGAAATTTTTGGAATTAGTAGGCTCAATACAAGGATGTTTCTTGAATAGAAACATGGCATGAAAAAAACGTTGGATAATTACAGCTCACTAACATAGGTATAATATGTACCATGGGATTGATTAATGAGAGTAAAAGGGTCACTAATCACTAGTAAATAATAAGGTATGTAATAAGGATTCATAAGGGCATATATAATTAATATTAACTGAAAGGAAAATATAATTAATTAAATAAAGTGCTTGAATAATGAGGAGAAGTTGAAAACCAATTACTAAATTTTGGCATAGTGATGAATTGGGTAAATGATATAATGAGAGCATATAAATTAGATCTAAATATTAAGAAATAAATTGAAATGTATTGGTATTTTTATTAATTCATGAAAATATGTCCAATTGATATTAAAAATAATAAATAAAAAGAAGGTGCTTGAATTTAAAAGGAGAGAGAGTGGTCCCTTACTATGAGAGAGTTATTCCAAAATCCTAAGAGGATATTCTTGAGAGGTTTATGGAACCTTAAGAAGAGTATATAGAGAAAAGGGATGAGTAAGGATGTGATATGAGGTCTTTTATGTCATATTAATTATATGTTCAGTGGATTTATATTAGAAAGAGGTGAGTTCATTATTATTTCCCAAACAGAAGTTTTAGACTCTATATAATAATATATTGAAAACCAAAAACCTTAACATGGTTTTTGAAAATGTTATCTACAAAATAGAAGTATATTTATTTATTTTATAATTAAAATTCCTAATTAATAAAATATTACCCTTGGTGTTTTTGAAGCGAGTCATGTTTATAAATAAATGGTCTTAAAACCATAAAATATAGCATAAATTTTGGAGGATTCATAATGACTTAATAAAATAAATAAAATAACATCAAAATAATTTATTTAAAAGTAAAAATATTTTTTTTGGGATACCCTTTATATAATTAATTACACCACTTTTGGGACATTATGTTGTCCCAATTCACAATGTATATTTATACCATATTTAATTTTTACCTGAAAATTAATCTGCCTAATAAAATTATGAAAAATTAACTAGTGGATATTTTTTATGTATTGATTCAAAAAAATATTATTTCTTTTATCAAAATATTTTAATATATATTTAATGTTTAACATTAAAAACAATTAAATAAAATATTTGAGAAATGATAGGTTTTTAACATTAAAAGTTTTCGAACCCTCATAATAATTACACTTGAATTCATAAAATTTATATTATCATACACATTAGGTAAATAATATTTAATATTAGTATTTTATTACAATATAATTAATTTTTTCAAATTCATGAATTCATGAAAAGTAATATCTTAATTGATCTTTTATACTACATAGAAATAAAATTTTTGTTTCTTCTTACCAAAATAAAAATCATTTATAAAGTAAAAAAAGTCAGAATTAAATATTACCACTATTATTTTGAAAATATATTATAAATATTCATAATATTAGGAATTTAAAAATTAGACCATTATGACCCTAAAAAACACACTGTGGGTAAGGTGTATGATGGTGATATTTTTGTGGGTTGGTTCTTCATACATGGTTTGGGCTATAACATCGATGTGTTTGAAATTATACTATAAATTGTTTAACTCATGATTTAGTAGATGTAACTCAGACTGGGATTCAAAAAAGAAAATTAACACTATTTCTATCTCCCTTAGAATCGCAGATAAATGATATTCATATGGTGTAATCTAGCTATTTTTTGCCATTACTTCATTTTTCAATGGCAATTACATTTATCACAATCCCAAATTTATATAAATCAAATTATCAATATTCAATGGGTATTTTATCAACTGTAATGATGATTAAATATATTTTTAATCAAATATTATATAATAAAAATAAAGAACTGCATGTGTTTTTAAAAACCAAATAGGGTATTTAATTCAATAAAAATCAATTTTTTTTATAAAATACCGAGTCATTACATGAAGTGCTCTGGGTAACATGAAATCATGGTTTAGAATTATAGTATTATCAAAAATTAGTGGTTGATCCATGATAAATGTTTCATAAATAAAACAATTTAGTATGGCACATTTGACATCACTTTCAAAATGTTTAAAACTAAAATTTGCATTGAGTGTTGACAAGATTATTAAAGATTATAAATATTAAATGGGTGAAATGTTATCTCTATAATACATTACATCTTCATGATTATACCCCTTAGAAAAAAATTGATCATTTTTATAAATGATAATTACATGACCATTAACATTGTTTCAAAAAACCCTCTTGGATCCAATAATTGGATGGTTATCGTGGAATTTTACGGGTGATAAAATATTTTCCCTTTGAAATTAGTTTAACTCCTCATGGATATAATTTTTCCAATTCTCATTATTAATATAATTATAAAGGAAATTAAGAATAATTTAAAATATAAAATATTGATGTTCCAACAAATGTAAGACCAGGCATCTAGTCTGAGTTTCGAAATGAAATTCACTAATAAAATTAATAGGGTTACGCTAATTGGATTCAAACCATGAATTTACTAAAGGAGGATAGGGGGATTCATTAACATTTTAAATTATATTTTAATAATAATGTTTAGATAATTTAATATAATATTGGTCATCAACGTCATCTATTTTAGGTTGTGATAAAGGAATATTGCCATAAACTTTTATGTGAATTGACATTTATGAGTTCTTGGTCCACTTATTAAATACATATTAGGTTTTATATTAGTTTTATTACCTACTAAACTTACATTAATAGGATTTTGGGAAAAAAATTCATAAATTATTCTTTTTTATTAAGGATAAAACATTTATAACAGAAAAAAGTAATGAAACTAAACTTACGAATCATTCCCTTCCAATATTTTTAAGGGGTTTTTCCAAAGATGGGACTTATTAGAATATGGTTAAGTACAAATAATGTGGTATAAATATCCCCAGCCAAAAATAATTGGGGATGTTTAAACACATATAAGAGGGTCTTATACATTTCTTAGAGGTTCATACTTCATCTTTCAGCAACCACATTTTTTGAGGTGTTCTAGGAATGGAGAAGATGTGATAAAAACTATTATAACCACTAAAATCATCAAATAAATTATTATAAAATTATCTAAAATTGTAACTTATGATGGAAAGTATATTATAAATTTTTTAATATTAAAAATGTTTTAAAAATTTTCGGAATACATCAGGAGCCTCATTTCAATGATCTATGAAGAAAACCCACGTAAATAAATTATAGTCATTGATAATTAAAAAGGTAAATGATTTAAATATAATACTAGAGACATGATTTAATCAAATCATGTCATTGCGAAATAGTGATAAGGATTTATCAGAATTAATTATCTTTTATACTTTTCATGCCAAGTTGGAAAGGTTCAAAAACTAATTTATCTATGAAATATAATTTCAGTGAATTTCATATTAATAGATTACATATGATCATTATGAGAGAGTGAATGTAACAAAGTACTATGGTATGATTATAAATCTAGGATTTATTATCATATTCAGTTAAAAATTAAATTTTTAATTTGATGATATTTAAACTCAATAATATAACATTTGTAAACTGAGATTCCATAAATAAAAGTTTTCCTTTATAATTTTAATATTGCAAAAACCATTTTTAAAAGTAATTTTAATACATTTATCACATAATTTATTAATACATTTAAAATTATTCTTCCGATCATTAAAAATTAAAACATCTATTATTAAATTATGGTTGGAGAAACTAATAATACCATTACCGATAATTTAACCACTTGAATCATCTCAAAACATGACTAATGAAATATAACGTTTTTCATGATTATTGAATTTTATGGATCAAAAAACATATTCCTCAATACAATACTATCTATATAGAAAGTATCTTCTAGGAATTCTCTCATGAGACCCTTTTCCGGCAGTATATTAAAGAAAACAATTACTTCAATACCCATATCTTAGGTCCACTTATGATATCTAATAAAATCTTTGGAATAACATTTTGTATAGAATAATTTTTTTAATTCTTAATATGAGATGAGAGATGAATTATATTTTATTTAATAGCTCTATAATTTTAAAAATTCAGTAATAAAAAAAATCCAATTTTCTTTAAATAATTAGAAAATTTATTTTGGGAACTTTGATTTATAAAATAATCCTTTTTATTATTTTTTAGGAAAAGTTGATGATTTTAGAAGAAAAATCCTAGAAATACTATTGAAACCTCATTAAGATCCCAAAATAACTTTTACTATTTATTCACCTTTGTTGAAATGAGAAATTACAATTTGAATATCATTAATTTTATATTCCAAATTCTCAACCTACGGTTGTTATTTTAGTGTAAAAATATAATTCATCATTATATTTTAATAATTGATCATTTTCAAAAACATCACGATTGAAATTAATTTTAATATCATAAATTATTTAACAATTCTTTGAAAACTATTTTTACATTTGTCTCAAAAACAAGATACTGATGAGTTTTCAGAAGTATAAGTGTTAGAACTGCTCATAAAGAATTAAATTCCTTACATAGATTAATATCATCCATGTGTTTATTAAGACCTTTGTCACGTAACTCATATGTTTCAAGTGTATTCTCAGTAGCACTCCAAGATGAAACCTTTTAATCCTTGTTATTTTTGTTCTAATATGTTGAATTTTTGTTTGTGGGAAAATCCAAAATTATGTGACCATTATTTTTTTCAATTGATGTTTGTATCTTCCATTTCCTGATTTATTTTTTTATTAATTAAGATTATATTTTATATTTCATATACACACCCATCCTCTTTGAAATATGATTAATCTTGGATTCACTTTGATAAATATAATTATTGATTGACATCAAAAAAATTTAATTTTTAGATTATTTGACCTCAATTTACTTCTTTGTTCTTATCATATCATAGTTATCTTAAATTTAATGAGATACTTGAAGTTGTCTGAAATCACCATATTATTTATGTATTTTCCTTGTTGGATCCCAATTACTTTTGGGGCCCAATTTCATGATAAAAACTAATTTATGTTCTAGGATAATGTATCTATATAATGATTATCACCAAGAGTATTTTTAACAATACAAATATTTGAGATTTTATTAATCATTATCAAAAATTGATTCCCTAGGATTCATAAAAACAATCACAAAGTACTGTCCAACACATGTAATCTAGAATATTTGAATTTATTAACTCTTTCATTGGATACCTCTAATAGTTTCCAAATTGAATAATTTTATTTTCATGTATAAATTGGATTAAAATAATTTTTATATAAAACATAATTCATGAAATTTATTATTTTACCATCTAATTCAAAAGAATAACCATAATCTAAAATCTATTTATGTTTTCTTCAATAGTAGGTGTATAACGATGCATAAATATCCTCTATAAAGGAAAAACCATAAATTGACTAAGATAGAAATTAAAACAATTTAATTACTATAATTATTATAATAAAAAATGGATTTTGACCCATATAGTGTCCTTCCCGAGCACCATTTGTGTTGTAAAAAGAAATTTTAAAAAAGAATATTTTGGGAATTTGTTTTAAAAATTTTGAAAAAAATTTATCTTTTGAAATATTTTGATAACAATTAAATTTAAGACTCTTTTTATAACAAATATTGGATGTATTACGGTAATATTTAATGTTTTAGCTAATTTCCATTTTAAAAAGGGAAAAATTAATTAAAATAAATAATTATTTTATTTCTAAAATTTTGATGATAATTTAAACCCTTTGAATACATTTAATAGAACAATAGAAATGAATAAAAAAGGTTAATTTGCAATGATATAAATATTTATGACTATAAAAGTGAAATAATAAAGGGCAAATAAATCTAAAATAAAATTATTAAGTGAAACAATCGATTAAATGATTGTTTATTTATATGACTGAAAGAAATTAATCAATTAAAATGGATAATGTTGATAAGGAACATAATTTGGTATGGAATTTATAAAATAACTCAAGATGATCCCATGCATATATCACCTCCATTTCATGAAGATTTAATATATTAGTCCCATACATTTAATAGTATCCTTGACACTAAAACTCTCACACATCATTGGTTATAATATGAAACTGAAATACAATTATTTATATTCATTTAATAAGCATATCTTGAAACCTAAAAAATTAATAGTCCATTTTAATTTAGAGATTATGTCAAGAAAACCCAATTCCATCACATTAAATGTATTAAACAATTATAATAGAAGAAATACATGGAATAGAGGGTTGTTAGAAGAAAACGAAATTCACAGAGTCTTGATTCTTTTAAAATAATAAAAAGAAGCACTATGTTACAAAGATAATTATGATAGAGAGTTATGAAAATATTTATAATAATATCACACTATGGGTAGCATTAGATATCACTTATAATATAGTAGAACTTGAGATCGATCTTGTTATTGTAGCACATTATTCGTATTGATCAATTGATAAGGATTGAAGATAAGTTTACAAGGCCACAAAGAGGTCTCTTAATAGCTTCAAAAACCATGTTTCATAATCTAGAATTACCTAATGTTAATGAAACTAATTAAGACTAAAATTAATTAATTTTTACAATAATGAAATTATATCATGGTGCCAAAATCATGATTCTATTTTATATCCCTTATCTTCCACGTGGTAGTCGGTGTGGATGATGCTACTATCTAGAATCCCACTGAACCCGTCGAATGGTTTGTGAGCTCGCATCAATTCTCCAGTGTGAAATTACATTAATATTTTATTATGACATCTATAATGACTATAATTTTATCCTCCATGGGTTCTCTAGGTCACTTCTATTGTAAGGGGAGGATACTGCCTTCACCACAGGCTAGCCAGAAGCCTCTCACCGGCTTGATGATGCTTCCTGATGGTTCTCAAAGACCTTCATGGATTTCAAGATTACATAAATTCCTTAACATTATTTTTGGAACATCACTCCATGAGTTCAATTAGTCTTTAAATATTTTAATAGTGATATTTCAACGTTCTATCATGATTTTAACATGATTTCATTATGTTTCAAACTGTAAATCACACAAAAATAATCATTAGACACTTGGAAGAGTATTTGTATCATTAAAACTTAATAATGGTAGATGTAAAATAAGTATGTGATCCAAAAGACACCATTGATGTTGTAAAACATATAAATATACTTCTTTTCTATGAAATAAGGCATAATAACTACATATATTCAGGATATTTCTTTTAAATAAGAGTTAACTACTTCAAAAAAGTTTCTATCCATTCCTTTATTTTTATGTTTTATTATATAAGAAATAATTATTTTTATTTTATATAAATACCACATGAATATAAATTTATGACATTAATTTTATTTTTCTAATTTGTATTCAATTTGGATAATCACTTTTATATTGTTTAGTATGATTGAATTTTTAGTGACGAATAAATGGGTTTGAGTGATATGAATAAAAATTTTTATGGATAAAATGAGAATTATGTGACAGTTATTTTTCAATATTTACTAATTGAGTACCTTGTTGTGATGTAACAACATTATTTATTATTATAATTTTATATGATATTAGTTATGTGTTCATTTTATTATACTATTTAGTAGTAGTATTATTTAAATTAAATTTGTAATGAATTTTTATTTGATTCTAATAGACATGACAAGTTCATTTGTTTTGAAATAATTTTATGATTTAATTTGTCTCTATAATGTAGTGTTTTAATTTGGGATTTATATAATTATTGAGGGATTTGACATTAAAACTGTGTGTTTATGATGATAGGGAATGATTTTATCAAAAATTGTAATTTACATGGATGATTCCAAAGAATTTTCTAATTTACATCACTATAAATCTATAAACAAATTATTTTTTATTTTTTAATCTTATTCTATATATTTAGTGGTTTGGTTATAGGTAATACATTTTAAATTTTCATCTCTATAATCCAGGATTGTTTTTTCACTTTTCTTTTAACTCATTAGAGCTCTCAATCTAGCTCTGTTTTCATGTATTAGAATTATTTTCATGATATTCTGTTATTGTATATGAATCAATATTTGATTTATCATATTCTCATATTTGTTATATCATGTCACATGATTTAATCATGGACTCTATATAGTTTTTTGTTATCGTTAAGTTATTCGGTGACTTTTGTTTTCTAATTCCACCATTTGTGTGTCATTATCGTCATGTTTATCATCCACTAGCACAAAATTTAAATATATATAAAAAAGCTAATTATTTATTAGGAATATAAACAGCTACAAATATATAAAATTGTAAAAATTACATTTTGAACCACTATATTTTCCATCATTATATACAGTGTAATTCTAATTTCACTATCCATGGTTGAGTTAAAGAAAACCCATTGCCTTATCATCATTAATGATATAGGCCACATGATTTCTATATAATACAATAAAAAACATGCATAAATCAATATAATACTATCAAACTCACTCATTGAATCCAAACATGTAATAAATAATAATATCCCACCAATAATGAAAAAATTACTTTTAGGATGTAGATCCCACACCATAGTCACATGAAATTAAAATAACTCTCAGTATATAAATCATTGTTAACATCAATCGGTCTTATCAGGAAATCCATGTTAGTAGTGAAAAATCATAAAAATTTCCATTCGAGAATTATCACACATCTATATATTACTGTGATTATATCGTAACATCACTATGAAATAACTTCAATAACCTGATCCCCTTAAAATTTATATACTCTCTACTTTTGAATTACCTATTTTAGGGAAGATTCCTCATGTAAAATCTAGTTCATATAGTTTTTAATATTATAAAAATTTTCAACAATGTTCCCTTATTTTAGTTTCTTTATTATTTAGTCTTTAAAAACTCTATTTTTATCTATGATATTATTTAAAGTTAAACATTTTCCCAGTGACCACCCTAGGGTCCTCATCTTCAAAAGATATTTTAATTTTTATAGGACCTTTGTTTTGTGTTGAAGGGTTATTAAAATTTTTAGATCGTGTAAAAATACAAACTATGGAAGAGGGGACTATATATATCCTTTAAATTAGAGTACGTAGTTCCAACACATAATGAAAATATTAAATTTTAAATTTATCCATGATATGTTCATAAATTTTATTTTCATTCTTATTTAGATTATATTTTTTTGATTAATAATATTTATTTATTAGAGTAAGATATAATGTGCTTAAACATCAACATGAAATGAACTAGAAGTTTTGAATAGTGTATTTAGGTATGTTATTCTATAATTATTGACATTTTAGGTGTTTTAGTTTTATAGCAATTTTTTCAAACAAATAACACAATTTTTTTAGAATATTGATTTTTTAAATTGATTTTTTTATATTTTAGTTTTCATATTTCTAAATAATATTTTTCAGGGTTAATTATGGATAAATTTTAGTTTTTATATTAATTAGTGATAATTAAATAATATTCTAGTTTACAATAAGAGAGCACAATTCAATCATTTTTATATAGGATTTGAATTAAAATAATACAACATTTGTTTTTAAATTAAATTTTTTATATTATAATATATTCATTGAATATAATTATTTTTAAAAAACAAATTATTTTTAAATTCATTAAATTGATATTATATAATAATATAACGATATAATGCAATTTAATAAAATTTGTGATACATAAAATTTTTATGTGTCTTATTTATATAATACATGATTTTTAAAATAATTGGAAGACTTCTAATAATTGGTATATCATAAAAATTTCTATGTGTTTTTTATATAAAATGTTTTTTTTGCATAATTTCCAATTATTCTCAGAAAATATATTTTATAAGAAATTTCTTTTTCCATGACATGATTTATAATTAATAGAGAAAGTTATTTAATGTTTCTTTTTAAGGTATTTTTAAGTTTTTTTTTTGAAGTGATGTTATAAATTTATATTTAACATAAGCTTTTATAGTCGAAGATAAATATTCATTCAACAGTTATTATTTTGGAGAAAGAATTTAAGATATAAACTTTTAGAACTTTTAACGTGTCTTATTTGAATAACTAAAATTAATATTATCCATTAACATCAGTTATTAGAATAATGAATAGGAAAGGACATTTTATATGTAGTTTTATCAAATAATACATGTTAAAAATTATTTATTTCCAAAAAAAATAAATTTTAACATCGTTTATTCAAATTAAAATGTTAAAAAAATTTCTCTATCCAATATTCAAATTACCCATGTGGAAGGAAATTTTGGGAATCATTTTTTCAAATAAATGAAGATAAAATATATTTTTATTTTAAAATAATTTAGAGTGAGCACAAGAATCTATATTTATATTTATAATAAGCAATATATAAATTATGACTGAAAACATATATGAGTTGAAATCATATATTTTTGATAGATATGATAAAATAATTAGTTTAAAATCATAAAAATAAAGTAAATAATATACATTCAAAAATTCTAATAATAATAAAATCTATTATAAACATGGAAGGAATGTAAAAATCAATGTATTGTCAATTTTATCATTCCATATAATTTACATCAATACAATATCATTAATGGATACTTTTTTTATTATCAAAATCATATCCTCTCCCTTGCTGCATTCATCCTAGAAAAGTATCCATTATCTATATCAAATAATTTTTCAGAATCTATAAATTAAGGATAATGTGAGAAAAAAAATATAAGAGAGAAATCATATGTGAATAATATATAAGAAAATTATTGATGAAATGAATTTTTTTGTGATGGAATTAAAAAAAAGAGGTTAAGTCAAGATTTCATTCTAGGAGGGACGGAAAAAATTTGGGTGTGTTGAAAAATATAATTTTCTATATATCATATAGTACATTTATAAGATAGAATGTAAAATCATTTGTCCATCATGTGAATTCATTTTATGTTATGTGTCAGGGTTATATTTTTAACATCAGATATTGAAATAATAGATGATAAAATAATAATATGAACTGATTTTAACATTTTTAATTGGAATAATTGATTTTAAAAAAACTTTATATATTGGGTTTTACACAATTTATATCAATAATATACATCAAAACACTCAATGTTTCGGTATTGAGAATAGTTATTTAAATAACTTACATTAATACTAATTTTTTTTGATAATATACTTTTTTATCTAATAATTTATAATCGACTCATGATATTTATAAAATAATAAATAATAAATGTTTTTACTTTTTATTAAAAAAAATTGTGTCTGGGTATATTAACTTGCATTCTTTATTTATTTTAACATACTCTTTCTTTATGTTTAGATTCAACAATGGGGATTAAATTGCGTTTTTGTGATATGGAAGATTTTTTAAAATGGTATTCTTATTTTTTCTTTAATTAACTTATTGATTTTTTTAGAATTTTTTTATCAAATCACAATTTTAACCTATTCAATAACTTTATTGTTTTTTGGTAATAATTTTCTGATTTTTATGTTGTGGATATATTTTATCAGTTTTTTATCATACGAGAGTTTAAATATTACTTTTATAATGTATTATTCTTTAAAAATACTCTCCAAATCCACATTTTTTATTATTTTGAATGGAAAATTTAGGGTTAGAGTGGTAACCTTACAAGATTTTATTTTAAGAAAATGGAAGTAGAAAAAAAGATACCAAAAAAGTGAAAATGTGATAAAAAATCATTACTTGTCCCTAAAATGTAAAATGTACATGAACATATTTTAATGTCCAGTTCAGAGTCTCAATAGAGGTTGTGTTCACTGATGGAGATGATATAGCTATGATTGTAAAATAAAATTTATGAGAAAAAATTATTGGGTTAATTTTATAAAGATTAAATTTATTTTATTGGAATATTCCTTACTTTGATGAATTCTATAAAAGAGACCTTATCGAGGTAGTTGAAAACCAATTTCATCATTTTATTAACATAATGGTGGTTTGAGAATCACCACGGTTCCTGAACGTCTTGGATCTCGTCCATATTACATAGGGACAAGATCCTCAGGATTTTGTAGAATATAACCTTAATGGATAATGGAGTCATTTCATGAAAAAACATGTAAGTGGTGGCCTAAAGAGTGACGAGTAACCTGTGTACTTGAGGATACTTCCATTGAGTAATGATTAAATGTTGAGGAATCCAAAAATACATATGGGAGGAGGCTTTCACTATGTATGTGAACCTCATAAAGAGGTTACTTTCATTTTATAATCATTTATATCCCTTGAGATATTTTGGAATAATAAACCCCCTTCATATAATCACATATGAGAATTTATAATCTCTTCATATTCTAATGTCATGACTGATAAAAAGGAAGCTCTAGATCTTAACTGTATTTTTTGGGATACCCTAAAAGTCGTAATGGTTATAAATGATGTTTTAATAAAATTGGTTACCATAAATTCATAATTATAAAGTTGAAGTGATCCTTAAAAGTTGTTCTCCTAAATTTGAACCTTTCATACAAGATAACGATGATGGAACCATTGATGGGGTTGCTGAAACAGAATCGTTAACCCAATTTGACTCCATTAGATGCCATCCTCTACCTAATACTTATCTTTTTACCCAATCTAAATCAAGTTATAATTCAAATTAAAATTTTGAAAATGAACCTCCAAATAGAAATATTGATTACCTGTTTACCCATTATAGTGTTATAAGGGTCCCTAAACCCCTTTCTTATTTTATCCAATTTTGTATAGATTCATTTGATTTGTCTATTTACCATGATATTTTTGACATCATGCCTTTTGCTAATAACTATTACCTTAATTAAAAAATATTCAAAAAATTGATCACTATCATTTATTATGAAATTAACCCCTTAAATGGAAATCACAATTTTCAAATCTTTTATAACCCCACACCCTTTTCTAATGTAATTGGCTATGAGTATATTTATAAATGAATATAGTATAACATCGCTTAAATGGAAATCAAATTTAAAGATAGATTAGTTATTATGGGATTTCTATAAAGGTAAGGGATATAATATTCATAACTCTTTTCACAAGTTTTAATTAACAATTAAATTAGTTTTATGCTTACTTTTGATTATTATAATGTCTTTCATAATGAAACAATTCATATAAAAGTTTCTTGAATTCTTTTTTAGCTTAATAATAAATTTTTTATGAAACCTTTTTTTTGATTTTCTGAAGAATTTAAATCTCATATATTATCTATATAAATAATTTATTTCCTAGATTAAAACAATTGGTATTATTAGTATGATTGTTTTATTCATAATAACTATTTCACTAAGAGACAATATGATTCTTATCTTTATTTAAATTTCACAAAAACATCATTCTTTCACTTCTGTTATATATTGATGACATGATTATTATATTCCATAACATGAAACTTATTACTTCTATTAACTTTCAATTAAAATGTTTTTTTAAATGAATGACTTTTGGGACTCAAAAAAACCATGGTGTATATATTGTTATGGATATAACTAATAAAATATTGTATATTACTTATCCTTAATATTTTATAAATGTTTTCAAAGGTACCTATTTGAATATATCAAACATTTTAGTGTAAATTATGGACAACATTTTAAATTTTTCTTTTCTCAAGTACGCATTAATGCTTCCAATATAATGTATATATCTAAAATAAAATATTCCAAAACTTTGGGTAGTGTCATTTACTCCATTATATGCACTAGAAAAAAATAAACTTTGAAGTACTAACTCTTAGTATATTTATTTCTAGTCTAGGGAAGCCTCATTGGCATGCCCTAAAAGGGATTATATGGCACCTATCATGTAATTAATATTAAGTATTTTACTATGGTAAAAATTTTGATACTACTAAAATGATAATTAGATTTTTAGATGTGGAATATGAAGGTAACATTGACACTAGAAATTTATTGACTCAGTATATCTTCATGACCCGTACAGGACCAAATAATGTTAATGTATTATGCAATATGTGGTATATCTTTGAAATATAGAATCTGAATAAATAACGCTGACTGATGATGTCAAGGAAGCCTTAAGGATCAATGGTTTTGATTCTAAAAGAAAAAAATTAATATTATGTTATTATAGTATATAGTGATATTCAAGATTAATTAAATTTATAAAAAAATATAGCATTTCTTAGTAAATCTAATAATATAGATATTAGTTTATATTTTATAATAAATGTTATTAAATCTAAAATAGTATGTGTCAATAAGATACATACTAATAATAACATAGATAATAGTCAAAATAAATATATGGTATTGTCTAAATTAAAATACTATTTAGATAATATTAATTGGGTTCCCATTCAGTAACCACATGTTTATGAACATCACCAATTTCAATGGAAAATGGTGGATATTGATGAACCATAACATTTTAATATTATTTTTTCATGATTTATTAATCTACACTTAATATTTTTTTATTATGAATGAATGAAAAAACATTATGTTGGTTTTAATGTTATTATTCTGAAATATATTTTACTGGACCCCCTTTATGTACTAGTATTTCCTCATGGGCCATTGTCTTGGGCCACATCCTTCGGCCAAACTTTAATTCCCTTCGGCCTGCACCTCTGAAATTACCGATCCAACATGGATTTATCTCTTGGTCATAAATTATGGTTGATAGCCAATTGACCAGATACCTCTATGAATTTATCATTCCCACATGTTCTATTTCATTTCAATTTAGAATGGACATGTGGGGCCAATTGATTAGTTGTTCTATTTCGATGCACATAAATTGTTAGGGGAATTGATCACCCCTACCAACCATCTCTTTGGTTTATTCATACCTCATCATAATCCATCATTTTTCTACCAATATTTCAATATAAACCTATCTATCAGTAATCTCGTTTTCTTTAGGGATCTAACTCGGCATCATATATCCTCTGATGTGCACTTATGGTGCTATTTATTGTGGAGTACCAACACTGTCCATCCTTCCAAAGATGTGTGGTCGATTTCATGATCTAAGAAAACATGAATATGACTAGGTGAGACATTAATTTACAAAAAGTAAGGAAAATGTCAACATCAGATTCCAGAAAGCGTCTTTATGAGAATAGTACAGCCAGACCCATGCATTTGGTGTTGTAATTTTAATGTTCTGGATTCTAATTTTTGTGGCATTAATTATTTAAATCTTTCATTGTTTTTTGTATGGTTGTCAAGACTGAATTCTGTAAATTAGGTTCTTTTGAGAATAATAAATCATGTGTTCGGGTGTTTTTATTTCCATTATGATTGGTTCAAACAATACCAAATCATGTTAAATCAGTATTTTGATCTTTATCTCTTCCATTATTTATCATGTTGAGTATTTTTTTCAATTTGATTTGTGTTTTTAAAACAATATACCCAAATTGGCCTTTTTGGTTAATGTATATTGTCCTCAAGAAGTGGACCTTCCCCCTAACATAAAGAAAGTTCTACCTTTTACATTAATGGAACTAGAATGATAAGAATTATCATCATATAAATCTTCCTTCTTCATCAATGAAAAATTGTGTCACACCCCTTCAATGAATCACTATCACAGTTTTGAGCATATAGTGGACCCAAATCCAAATCATAAGAATCTGATTACTATTAAACATCCTCTAAAGTTATTTAAAAATAATTAGATGATAGATAATTATTTATAATATCATATTAATGGTTTAAATATCCGACCTTCATTATTTCTAGACTAGATTATTTCACAATATCATCAAAGGGACGATGTTCTGGGACTCCACCACTTCCTTTCTTGATCTCCTTTGTGGACCTGAACATGTATGGAGGAAGAATACTCCCTACTATATTAAGGATACCCTATATAATATTACTAGTTTCCGTATCACATGAAAGACCCATGATTAAATCTTTCATTAATTAAAACAGATTGGAAATTCCTTTATATAGAACAAAATCTCCAGTGCCCCATTCTTATAGAGTTCCATCTACAATCAAAGAATAAAAAAATGATGGTGAGGGTTTTTTATCCTTTGATATTGGAGACCAACGATCATACCTTGACACAAAGGTAGATTATTCCTCTGAAATATGTGTGGCCTCATCCAATAATAAACTTGTAGATATTTATATTTCATTTTTGATATATTTGAGGGATTTAAAAAAGGTCATGTATCATTTTTAGAGTACAATTTTCCTACAACGTGAGCTCTATTTCAACTATTTTTATAATCTCATAATAAATGTCCCTGCCTATGAAAATATGAGTATGAATCTACATAAATTTTATAGAAAACAACCTTTCATTAATTTTTAATCAGTTTCTATTTAAATCTCGATAAAATATATTGGAGAATCTAGAACATCTACATGGACAAAAAACCACAGGGTGATGGAGTGACACTTTGTATTGGTCTATCGATTGAACCACCAAAATATGACCTACAAAGTTCCATAAAATTTATAGAATATATTTATTTTAGAAGGGGATGGATAATATTTCTAGTCGTACCCATACTATCAATGGAGATCGATCATGTTTTTAATGAAGTTCAAATGGTCTGAACAAGTATAAACACACTGATTTCATGAAAAATAGGGAACCATACAATGCATTAATCATTTCATATTCTATTAATATTCATATAAGAACATGTGAGGCGTTTATGGGCTTAACCCACACATAATTCTACATTATCTACAATTCACTGTTAAAACTATGAAATTCATCGAAGTAATGTCTCTTACAACCAAATCCCACCACTAGTGAAAGATCAAAGAGAGAAGAATCATTTGAAAATTTTCATGGGGAAAGATCCAATGATGGAAATGAACTAATCTAAACAATTAACATATGTGAATGTGATCTTCACAGAAATAAAATAAACCTATATGGATCAATGAAGTGGGTGAATCCATAAGAATCTCCACCCATATTAGGTAATTATCAGATATGGATGAATTAAACCACATATTTCACTATCAATCCCTTCTAGATATAGATGGTATTCAATCAAAATTTCTAATTATGATGGTCGTATAAATACTTTTTTTTGAGAAGAAGTAGTGTAAGAGGAATTATTATGAGTAAGAACATTTTAATCATCCAATGGATGACCATGGGTAAATTTAACTATTTTTATCATCATTATTAATCTTTTATAGCTCAAATTATTGTTCATTAAATAATTGTATCATGGTCAGTAACTTTCTAGTTTACCATATTTGATTTGATTGTATATATATTAACAAAGTACAATCTGGAAGGAAGTCTGGGAAGTTTCTCATGAATCACATTGTTCCCATTACTGATACTTCTTATATAAAAGTATTAATCACATTCATCATATTCAATATAAAAGTGATTTCATTTTATATATATATTGAATAATTTATATATTTTTGAGAGTTATGACAAACCGATAATTATTTTTTAAAATATATATACCACCAGTTAGAAATTTTTTCTCTTATGGATCCTTTAAAAAATTCCACATAATTGGATAATTTACTTACATTATCACATCCCATTTTATTATTTATAAAATTATTTTTACATATAAAAACTAAGTTCATATTTTCCCTCAAATGAGAAAACATTATTCAAAATGGAAATTAATCCCTATGGGGAATTTCATATAATCCATTTCTATTAAAAATAATAATAGACTTACATATAAGAAATAAAAGAATCTAAATAAAAAATGGAAAACATAAACAATTCATAATTAAATCTCAATCATTATAATTTTAGAATTATTAATTTTAATGAAAACATTAGGGTTAAAATAAAAATTAGATATTTCATAATTCATAATTTCATTTCCTTAACTCATGTTCAGACTTGTAAAAGTTTTTTTATTATTATTTTCTGTTCTAGTATTCGATTTATGATAATGATTAATAAAATACTATTGTATATGATAGTTAGATGATCAGTTCTTATTCATGTATGATTTAGGGAAATCACTTTCAACATTATTTGTATTCTTCAGTGGTGATTTTTCATTATTTTATTATATTCTGATGGTGGCCTTTCTTTTTCTCATTGGATGTATTACCACATCCTGCATATGATTTTCCATGAACTCAACTATGTTAATATTTTCCATTACCTTTATTATTATAGTTTATATTATTTTTAGAGAATACATCTTAATTAATTGGTCTAGATTCGTGATTCCTCATTAGGAGATCCTTTTTTTAAAAGTATGGAAAGGCTGTAATGCATAGAATTTTTTAAATTATTTCTTACAATTTTTTTATAAAATTACACTCATGGCATGGAAAGTAGATTTTTTTTCTATCTTATCTGTGTCAGTTATATTATCTTCATATAATTTGCATTTCATATTTATTTTAAACATTGTGGAGTTAAATGCACTAATCAGTTTGAAATATTAGAATCATAAATTAAAATAATAGCATCCTTTTATTGGCATTATTACCTATTAATGTTGATTATAACACCCTTTGAGGTCTTCAATAACACCAAAATATCCATCATTGTTATGTAAAAGTTATTCAAGTCACTATGGAGGTGGTATATAAGTAATATCAGTGTAACACCGTGATCAAATTCACCTTGTACGAACCAAGGTGATTTCTGACCTAGTGCACACCTCTCCATATGAAAGTGCCTCAAAATAGAAATGATGGTCAAAATAAAACAAGATAATAATATTAACTAAATATAATGTGAATATCATTGTATAAAATTTAATAAATAAATAACCAATGTGGAAAAGAAAATTACTAAAAAACTAAAATTGATGAAATAATACCATCAAAACAGGTTATAACATAATGAAATATAACATTCAAGTCATATTAGTTGAAAAGGGGGATCCCTATATACAATAGATAAATGTAAAAAAAATAATATAATGAAAATTGAAGAGGCCTTACTATAAAAAAATCATGATTATGTCCCCATATCCCCTCAATCAATCCAGATCCTCCTTCTTAACAAATTGACATAGCGATATTTCACATGGATGGATCCCTGATAATGATGACTACCCATGTATCGAGACAGCTAATCATGGTGTTAGAAAAATATTACTAGGATACCACCAACTTTACCTTATCATAATTTCAATATGTATATAATGATGTACGCAATAATAGAAAATAAATACACAATTAAACACACAACCATCATATCATCATGTTCCAACCTTCTACCCCAAACCCTGACCATACATGATTTAACCCCATGTTGGAAGGAATGTCTATTGGAAGAATAGAAACATATTACAATCTTTATCCAACAAATTTAAAAAGGTTACAGCCTCCTATATCTCCCAAAACCACCCTTTCAAACATAAATATGCCATCTTCTACACGTTAACCCATCCCAAGGGTTCTTTGGAGTTCTTCACATACACAATATCTTATCCCAAGGGTTACTAGGAGGTTCAAATTACATACTGACCCATACTAAGTTTTTTTGAGAGTTTAAAACAATGAACAAGATATATGAAATAACATTAGTCAATAAATCACATCAAAATAAAGGGAAATCCCTAAACCAATCCACATATCATTTATTTATAATAAACATTACCTCTACAGGCCCTAATGGGTATCACAAGGCTATATTTATTTGGTAGAATCCCAATGTACCATACATATTTACATGTGTAATTCCCACGTAATCCAACAGTTAACACATCAATCCCCCTCTAATGCATTTAACATATCCTTATGGACCTACCCCATCACATAAATTCATAGGAAGAAGCTTAACTGTGCTACACAAACCCCCTTCATGAACATTACTCATGAATCCTTATGAAAATTTCATAAAATGTTTTGGGACTTCTTATCATTGGCATAGTGAGACTAAATCACTAGGGATTTCCACCCATGAGAAATATGACACAATTAATACCTAAAATCAACCTGAAATATGATATTACGGAACAAGGAAAAAGAAAAAAATGAGAAATTAAGGTAGGAAATGTTTAAATCCTTCCACGATTGTTAGTCCTACATGTAGAAGAAAAATCAAATGAATGACACTTATAGAGGTGATGAGAGGAGGAAGAGGGACCCAATTCATTCCCATGGAAGCCTAAAAGTATAAAATACAAAAATGGTTGAATATAAGGAAGCTTTTGGTAAAATTAGAATTAATGGAAAATTTAAAGCATTTTTCAATTTTAAAAATTCCCCAAGAACCCATTGACGATCCACTGGGATCCTATTGGTAAACCAATGGTGAACAAATGGTTTAGTTGGTCAAGATAGCAAGCTAGGGCCCTGGGTTTTCCACCAACTAGGTAGTGGTCCCTCATATTTTAGATAGTGGCCCTACAAATAACATTATATCTTTTGTAATAGTATTTCATTTCTAAATCCCAATCCAATAGAATTATTGGCCACATACACTAAGAAAGAGTAAAACAAACAAACAAACAAACAAACAAACACACACACATTTATGATACATTTAGAATAGAAACACACCAGATCTAAAGGGTATTTTCAGACTCATTTTCTAAGGAATTATTGTCCCCATGATGTATTTATAGGGGTATCATCTAATAAACTCCAACCACTATAATGATAAATAAAACTCTCACAACCATGTATCCTTTTGGACCAACCCATTCGAGAAACAAATAGGTCAAAGTGCACTATCATTGAACATAGAACATTCTTGCTTCATTCCACGATGTGTACTAGACGTTCCTCAAAGTAAGGATCAATCATCAACTTGATCTCATCTCTATAAATCACATATGTGGAGTCTGACACAGATATATAGGGTTATGATAAAAAATATGAATTTTACATAACTCCATTTCATAGATTATGATCTAAATAATATTTTACAATCTTGATCCATTCTATATTCTCGAATAAACCATATAACCATGGATTTCATTTCACCTATTTCCTCTAACATGGATTCCATAGCTGAGGTGAGACCAATAAGAAAACCTAGTCACCCACAACAATTTCTAAGGATCTTCACATATGGTCGGTATATGAACCTTTTCTACTCTAAGGTGTAGTAAAAAATGACTATACTAACTGCAACCACTCAATAGTATCATACACTAGGATCAGCCTAATGATTATCTACTCACCCACTATAAGATAAATTTTTCATCAACATGGTCATCAATTAAGAGCCTCAGAGGGTGTCATATGGATCAATGCATGGAAACCTTCATCATAAGAAAAATACTTCAAAGATATATGGTTCTCTTACGAACCATTGAAATTGAGAAAATATGATCTTATCATATCCTCCAGGGTCCATATCATCCTCTTGGGTTTTCCACATCCCTACTAGTGGAATGATTGACTTAACATCTTCTATGGTTCCAGATCCACTACAAGCCTTTCCAAAAGTACGATGTAAACGTCACATATAAGTATGACATTATGCTGATAAAAACAAAATGAAATATCCATTTTTCCAACACAAAAAAGATTCCAAACTCATCCATTGACCAAGTGTCCTAAATAAGTAATAAGTGTGAAAAATTATTCAACTAATCAACTATTAACAACACAACATCTTTAATCTTCATATTACTGTGAATTCACATGACAAAAAACCATTTTTTACTTTATACCACTCCGATACATGAACTGGAAGAGACAATAGAAACTTGGATGTTCGCTGGTGTTCCATTATTAGTCTTTGGAATGTAAGGTAATGAGTAAAAAAACAAGCTATGACTCATATCAACATTTATTTTGGTTGGTCTTTGTTGGACCACCCAATATGAAGTATGAGAGTCTCCCATCCGCTCCACTCTTATGGATGTGTGATTTAAAACCAATAAGTGAACACATAACACCTCATTTGTTTATAAGGACCATCCTATAATAGAATCATCTTCCATCAACCACACTCACATCACCATGGCATCTGAATCAAATTCATATATAGTCTTTAATAACTATACTAAAAATTAATCAATGACCAAAGGATGATAAGTCACCACTCATTGGCCTTTTATACACCCTCATACCAACCCACTAGAAAGGAACTAACATACCACTCTTCCATTGATGTCTATGAATCAAACTCATGCGATTTCCTACTAATGGAATCCATTAAAACATCCCCCTTTTCAAGGGTATATTCTATCTTAAAATCAAACTTCTGTAAGTACACAACCTAATGTATCTGCTATTTGGTCAAGTGTTTTTGATAAAATATACACCGTTAATTTTTTTGGTTAGTGTAGATGAAATATTTCTCATCAAATAAATAATGGGTCAAACTCTTTAAACCATAAAACATTACAGCAACATCTAGGTCCCGATTAGGGTAGTTCTGATCAAGGTCCATAATTAATGAAACTCATAAGCAACTACCAAAAAACTCTACATTAAAAAACCCCCCAATATGACCTCTAAAGAATCATAGAATACTCTATATCAAATCTATCAATCTTTTGGAATTTCTGTTAGAGTATATGTCAACTTCCTATTTATCCCATTGGAGGAATTACCATATTTATCTATCTATTCAAACCATTCAGCCTTCCTAGTAATAACAGATATATGCTTTTTTGGGAGAGAAAATTATCAAGTGAAACACATATAATATAAAACCAACCTAAGAAAACAATGAAACTTAAAAATATTTTTCAGTCAAGCACAAGAAATAACCTTCTCCCCCTTATCTAGAGCAATAGGTATTTATTATTCAAAAACCATGTTCTCAAAGAAGTAAACGACCTTTATCAATATTTACAGCTTTTAGAACGTGGTATAAATCTAACACTCTCAAGGTGTGATCAAAATGATCTCAACATATTGGGAATGAAAATATGATGATAATGAGTTTACTAAGATATTTTCAATGAATTTCCGGGAAAATGAGTCAAAATAAGGGTGAAATATTTAGTTTAGGAGAGCCATTAGTATTACTAGATATTTTATTAGACATAGTGGAATCATAAAAAAATAATACTTCCCGTAATCTCTCACAAATATCAATTATAGTATTCCCTCAGTATTGACCCATATGTAATGGAATATTGATCATAAATCATTCATGGAAAACGATCATGACATCCTCAACTATTCAACAAAAGCATCGATCCATTGTAGTGGATAATTATTTTTCACTATGACATGATACAATTTATATTGATACATGTACACTCAAATTCTATCACCCAACATCATAGATTATAATACATGATCACCATAAGGATATTTTCTCAAGCTAATAGAACCTTCCACCATAAGTTCATTATGTTTAACATTGATCTATCTTAACAAATTCAATTCCATATGATATTAGAGAATCAAAATAAGATGTAAACCTGGAAAAAGTTAAATATCAAATAAAATTGGCATGTTATGATGGATTACAAATAATTATTCTTGTAAGATGGCCTACTAATGTTCAACCATATGAGGATGTAAATTCCACATGATATGTGGTGATAATGATACCAGCCATCTGTGTGATAATAGACCTAGTCTAGATTTATTTTTTCATTATCTTCCTTCCTCAAAAATTAATTCACAAGTAATAGAATACTCATATCTCTTTGGGGAGGTTAAATAGACATTTGTATTTCAGAAATTGATACAGTATTTTAGATATGTTAATAAATCCATTAAAAAATGTCATCGAAACTAGTCATATCCAAAATCATAAAATATAAAAGATCTCTATAGTATATGACCACTAAGAGAAACTCTAGGAACCATTGAATATGACCAACCCCCTTTAAGATAGGTGTATCATGTGACACAATCCTAGAGAAAACATCAATAAAAACTCTACACTATAAAAAAATTGGGAAAATAAACAAATAACATTCTTATATATCAAAAAAAAGTAGTAAAAAGAGTTGATGTTTTCAGAACCACGCCTCAAACCATCGAGGTACCTATATAGTGTCACTAAGATACTAATCTGACACATACACCATTTAGAGTTGTATCCATGACCCACACCAATGATCGCTCACTAAATGATCTTAACCCTATAGAGCCTACAAGAGAAACAACTATGATCTTCATCCCCATTAATGGAAAAACCTATATAAAGAAACTTGACGATAATTCCGAGGTCCCCTTAAAATAACCATTGAGGCCTGTTTCTACTATAAAAATCTTCCCACACATGGCTGATGGAATTTTAAATAGAACCAATTGATATTTACAATCAATGGAATGAAAATCATTCGACTAAATGTTATAAAAACCAAAGTAATTCCCAAGTTCCCTACATTTAATACTCTATATTTTATCCCCTCATATAGGTGCAATGGATAAATCCATACCCTATAATAAATACCTATATAAAAAATCAAAAATATCATATAAACCCCTATTCCTACCACTAAAAGAATCAACCACAACAGTACTCGATAGGATATCATACAAAGGGGGTAGAAACCATAATGCACTATAAAAGTCGAAGATATTTTCTATAATAATATCCTAAAGAACACTCATTTAATATGATGCCATGTTAAAATTATTATCATGTTTCCTTATTTCCTAGAAAATTCCAATCTCATACATTATTTCCTTATAAGTATCATTTATAGCTAACAATTAATCAAATCAAATCAACTAACCAAGATGTCTCTAATACTCTGATACCATCATCACCCATGATGGAGTTCCATGAACTCAGGAGGGAACTCCAAACACAATAGATTGGGATTAATTTCATGAAAAAGAGAACCATAGATTTCTCCTACATCAAACTCTCCTAAATCTAATCTTGGGTTGTCACTCCCTACCACCTCCTGGATTTTCCTTAGATAATAAATGTCTCCAACTTCACTTGATGATCATCTGGTGTCTCTATGAGGTAAAAGATCATTTTAATGGTCCCAATATAGTCTCTAGAATCATGAGTTCCAAATATTCCATAAAAGGATGAATTAGGATGCAAATGAAATTCCCTATAATAATCAACCTTCATCAGCCCACCCTGATGGGAAGCTCCACCTCCCACCCAAACAATGTGTAAAACGACATGTTAAAAAGGATATGATACTTGAACTACTAAAAATTCCACAAAGGTATGATTATTTTCACAATCCCACAAATTTATAGAAATCACATGAGAATTCACTCCTTTGGGAGTGTCCCCGCCATAGTCCTTTGGTGGCTCTATGTGACGTTGGTGAGGCGATATTTTTGAAAATACCATTATATATACTCAGAAACATCCTTAACAAATCAAATATTAAAAATACATAATAAATTTACAAAAGCTCAAACACACACCTAAAATCCCTATGAAACACACTAGAGATAACTACATCCCCTTAAAATAACCCCATACAATGTTCCCATGGATTAAGGCTATATTACATTACAATCACGTTACTCGTAGTTATAATAAGAAAAACAATATGCATGCTTAAGAAAAAATAATTAAATTTAATCAATGATATAATACAGAAAATACCAAATATATAATTAGTATCATTTATTTAATTTAAACCTATCAATCAAAATCAATCTGTTATTTGACCTGTTATCCTTCATTCCTATCAACAATTCATGAAACCATGCACTCTCTCTAAAATAGAAAAGTTAAAAGGAAAAAAAATAAAAAAGTATAATAACACAAAAGAACAACGTGAAAATATATTATAAATACTAATAACACAAATCCCACATATATGATAACTCAACAGTCCACCAAAAGAGTGAAATACAATGCATAATTTAGCATCCCAAACTTTTTCATATCCATCATATATACATTCTATGAAGACCCAAATAGTAAATCAATATATAACAAAAGGGGATCTGATGTAATATTTGACATTTTGACAGAAGTCACATAGTCCTTGTCATCATGGTATATAACCTCATGCATGCCTCCACATATTCAAGAAACTACTAACAATGTATAGGGGCCTAAATATAAGATGGGTAGACTATACCAATAGTATAAGGTGCATAATACAGTGGGATTCATAATAAAAGAAATAACCAATGTAGAAACAATAATATACATAAGAAATAAAAAATTTAAACTAAATCAATGATAACATTATGACATACAAAAACACACTAAAACTAGTCATTGTTGTTATAAAATTAGACAAGAGGGATCCCAACATGTGGGAGATCAATGTAAAAATTGTAAAAAATAATAAATAATAAATGATTCCTCACTGTAAATGATTTGATAGAATATCCCAATACCACCTCTATCCATCTAGTACCACCGTAACAAAATGTCAACATATGTACCATTCCATTGGCTGGAACCTTGATCATGAATTCTGCACTTGTATTAAGATGATTGTGTAGGGAGTGATAATAAACTCATTTTAACACCACTGACATTCCATTATAATTAATGAAATAGGTGTAAAATGGAATATGAATCGAAAGAAAATAAATAAGAAATTAAACACCGAACCGCCGGTTTATCATGCGCTTACCATGCTTCGATGAACCCCATACTGACCTACTTAGACCACATGTTGGAAGAAAAGTCTGTTGGAACCTTGAACAAAAATCAAAGCCTTGAACACACCTACACATAGGTTATGATATCTTTTAGAACTACGACACTTCCTTTCCCAATCAATGTGTTCATACGATACATGCTGGCCCAAATCATGGGTTGTTTTGAGAATATCTCATACACACAACCCATCCAAAGGGATATTGGGAGAGGAAACACACACTAATACCCCTCATGAATTTTCATGGGAAGTTATAATAAGAAACATGAAATAATAAATAAAATACATCAATAAAACACATAAAAATAAAGGGGAAATACCCCTACCCAAAATTACCTATATGGGCTATGATATCCCTAATAGAGCTGGAATGGCTCTCCTAAGGATTTATTTTCCCAGAATATATCCCATTTGAACAGACAATTTCATTTTTAATTTTTATATAAACCAAGATTCAACCACTCACTCCCCCTATAATGGGTCTAACACATCCTTGTGGACCTCACATGTCACGTAAACGGCTCAAATATATGATTTATTGGGATAAAAACACACCCTCATGAAAATATTGTCGTAAATTTTTTCAAAAAAAGAATAAAATTCAAAGGGGGTTTTAATATTCGGTGTGATGAGACTAAATAACCGGGAACACCACTAGTAATGAAGTAGGCATACTGAATCCCTAAAATAAAGGTACTACGGTATGATAAAAAATACCATAAGCCGTATATTTAAAAATTTTCACCATTGATAAATGTCACTATATTTTCTCTAGTGATGTGTATCCAAGTAAAAAATACAAGGATCTCTTGTGAATGAATTAAGAATGAAAAATGAAACATAAAAATACCCTTATTGATTTGATGGTGGATTCTACTACCACTCATTGCTACCTACCACTACTCAAATAAACTGAATACTGATCTATATAGATTATCCAAACATGATTCAAAATTATATGGTAACAATTATTGTAAAATATGAGGTTTTAGTGTGGAGATTTGATGAAACCATTTATGTCTCAATGATAACCTATACATCGATCCTTCGATTTGTGAAGAATAAATTAGGTTGGTCTCTTGGATTGAGTTATTATATCTCTAGAATGTGGGAGAGAGGATTGAAAGGATCTCACATTTTTGCAATGAATAGTTCAATGAATGATATCCTCCTGAACCTTATATATTGTGGTTTAATATACCACGAAATGGATCCCCAAAACCCACATATTTATTAGCCACTAAATTATCCACAAAAAACATCTTATAAACAACTGACTATAATGTGAATGTTATTTCAATTTTTAAAAATTTCATTATATATAATTAATATATTTAAATGTAAATGTTAACTGTTATCTCAAATCATCGTTATCATAAATATTTTGAAAGATTGGATTATTAAAATAATATATTTTTATTAATGATTTTCCCATGTATTCATATATATAGTTTGGAATAATTTATTAAATATATTCAATATCAATTATTATAAACTAAAATAAAATTAATATATTTATTTTATATTGATAGGCCAAATGTGGACATCACACGAACCCCATGGTGGGGCCCACCATGTCCAAAACTATTATTCATTAGATTAGCCCCAAAAAATATGAATAAAATTAGTGTGTTACCATGTTAGACCTTATATAAATTATTGTGAATACTACTCATAGACTATGAGTTTAGTCGTCTTACCCATTAAGACCCCTAAGGTAATAAGTAAAAGGCATATAATGAAAAAAACCATATTAAGATATGTTGTATAATATAATCTCTTTGACTCATAGCATATCATAATGAAGGATGCACATTTTATATCATCATCCATTTTTTCATTATTATTAAATGAATTTACTAGATAGATTTACCTTCTTCTACCATGTCCATTTATTTATAAAATTATTACCATCATATTCATTTAGGACAAATAAAAATCTTTGAATCATTGAAAAAATTCTATCATTGATTATTCTATCAATTTCATACAAATAGGGACACATCTAACTCAAGATACCATGTTACAATAGTAATTATATAGCATTCATATTTCATTGAAGTATGTAATGTAATATCATAAAATGATAATAATATCAAGTCTAGAGACAATTACACATGTTCATGGATAGTAATTACAAAATCGCATGAAAAGCATGTTGTGTTCCTATTAATGGGTCAGTCCTCATGTTCTCACATATTAATGATCACTGAGTACAAAATTCATTGGAAGAAGTATTAATGATTACAATCCCCCATTAATTTATAGTAAAACATCAAATTCATCCTATAAGTATGATGTATGTAGAACATAGGAAATATGTTTATGATTAATGTCATTTTATTTCAAGGTTTTCATTATAGTCTACGAAATTTTGTAACCTTTTGATATATAAATAATCTGTGGTCATTACCTTGTAAATAATAGATAAATATATATATATATAATATTATGGAAATAATAAATTATAAATAAATAACTATATACATGATATGCGAATCATAAATCAAGATTTGTTTTGGGACTATCACACCCACTATTACAGCAGTCCAACTTTCACTAGGTATAACTTTCTAACTATCATTATTATTTATATCACGATAATATCATGCCCCTCCTACATTATGCCTTTAAATATAAGTCCTACAATGTCTTTTTAGGAATGATATTCTACTATATTCAACGTTACCTCCTAGAGTAGGACTCCACAAGAGATGATATCCATGAGTATATACATTTGTTTCCATAGTAAAAACTTGAAATCTTGGAAAATACCAGAATTTGGCTTTTTATAATTTATATTATGATAAAACTATACATAAAAGTTACGATTCCTTGATATATAAATTTTTTTCATATAATTAAATACTTATTTAGCTATATCAGAAACCACAACACAATCAATATTTATATATATATATACAACTGGCTTGAATGATCTTATATTTATCATATTTATATCCTTACTGCAATATTATATCACCTCAATTCAATGTATGTCTAGTTTTCATCCTTTTATAACTGGTGTATCATCCTTTCTATGTAATATTAACATATCAATTGTCCTTTCTCTAGTATAATTAGATTGTTACAAATTACTCCCATGTAGTTCTCATAGATTCAACTGATATTCTTCTATAAGAATGTATATATTGGAAATATCATTTCTCGTATGTTGCATGGAATATGTGATAGGTCAATTTTCAGATTCATATAGAATTACTCTCACCTATATAACCTTATCATTTCTCTCATACATCACTTATTGGAGATATTTATTCCTTGTGACATTGGAGAAAATTGCATCTGAAATTAATCAAATAAATTTATTTTTCAACACCTTTTTAGTATATGTGTTTTTGACTTGGTCATTGTAAGCTATTATATCTACATTATTATATCTCATTTTCAAGAACATAGATTTATAATTTCTACTAGTATCTAACGATTTACATTATTTCTGGTGTTAACAAATTATATATTTAATTTGTATATTATATATGTTATGAATTATAATTTTCATAGAAAACTATGGCACTCCTACTAACATCTTGTAGAAATATGAATCAAATTATTTAAAATTAATATATTATTATATTTATTTGTACATTAATCCTAAAATAGATTTCAATAACATTCATCCCTTATTATCATTCAATGGTTCCAACAAATCATTCTAGTTGTATCATGTAGAAAATTTTGAATAAAGTTGGTGTTGGTATTAAATTCTAAGAAAATGATCATATAAAGTAGCGATAACAAGTTTGATTATAATATATTTTTTAATGATAACATAGTGTAACCAATGGATCCATATTGGTACCACACTTGTACCAACCATGTAATTTTTACCTAAAATACCACTAAATTATCAAGAATTTAAAATTTCAGAATAATTTTAACTTTTAAAATGAAAAATGGAATCTATTATTGGATTTTTTTTTGAAATTTTCATGTTTAGAAATTTTATATATTATTCCTAATTATATGATTCCTTATTCTCCATGAATAATGTATCACCCTCTAGGGTGAGTGTAAAACAACCACTATGTTCTTATCTTTCTTATGCAGTATGTTTCACTCAAATATCATTTTTCCATAAGCTCTTATGAATCATGTTCATATTAAAAGTGGTTGGGAATTTTTAACATTGAGTGAATACAAGTAACTCATTTCCATACTATATAAAATAGATATGAACACATTTTTATAAAAATATATATTAGAACTTTAATATAACATTCATATCAGGGGTATTTATATAATATTCTTTTAAATCATTAGCATAATTACTTTATATGAACATTGTGTTTTCTTGATGAAGGTTTGTTTATATACTTAATAAAACGTTGAAATATAAATAAATATTATTAAAAAATAATGGATTTATATCAGAATGTGACTCATATGATATCTATTTTTCATTATAGTTGACTTATGATTATGGGATAATGCCACTATTTGAGAAATATCCCTCAAAAAATAATGGAAGTTTATTCAACACATATAAGTCTTAAAATTGATTCTACTTTTACTTATATAATGACTCTATTTTATACAAACATATGTGATCAAAAAAACTAGTAAATTCTGTATTTTATGGTTCAATTTTTTCATTTATTACTCACCATCAATACTCCTTACTAACATCATAACTTTAATGTTTATTGCAAAATGTGAGTATATGAATAAATTAAGATTAAATTTTATGATTTGTGAATGATTGGTTAGTATATTCCTTAGAAATGGTTCCCAGAGTAAGTCATGTCTTAAATAAATTCATATATCACACTTCTATTTTATATTCCTCAAAAACACTTATTGGAATATTATAGTGTACCTTATTTTTCCCATGGATTAACATTGCAGTATGTCAAACTCTCTAGCTGAAGGAATTCTGAAATATTTGTTGTTGAAATTTATTTATAGGGTTTCTTTGTCAAAAGATAAATATGTAAATTTATTGATAATACCTTTGGTATTTATCTTTATTGACTCCAATTACCATAATGGGAATATCCTTGAAATCAAATTTTATTTTTTTATACATCATATTATGTTTCCAAAACTAGGAATAAATAAGTTTTACAAATTCTATTCATGATTTATTTCCCATGATTCAATAAAATTTGAATGATCATTCCAAAAAGGAATAATTTCTACTTTTCTCCAAATAAATTTTTTTATATTAATTTGGTAACATGTTCTATCCTATTGGGGTGAGTAGGGAAGTCATTTCAGATAATCCTGCTCAATTTCATTACTCACCCCTAATTTTTCACTCTGGTTCTTTTGTATATATGGGTCATTGGGAGATAGATAGAGGTAAAGTATCACACTTTCAAGGTGGTGCATTGTGATGCATGGTATCTTTTATGGTGGTAAAGAACATGACATGATTGGATTTTTGGTGCCATGTCCTTTTAGTATTTTGGATCTGTTATTTGTTTCGTCCACTTAGTACATTGATGTTATTTTTCATGAATCGGGGTACTCTGATGTAATTTGGTTTTGATTCCAATACTATTGTCATGATTGGGTTATTGTTTAATCATGAATCATGTAGTGTTTAATTTTTATGGTATTTTTTATTGGTATGTTTTATACAAAAATAAAAAAATATTCCCCTTCTTTAATTAAATCCCTTGGAATTTATTTGTAGCCTATAGGGCATTGGGGAAGTCTCTTAAGGAAAAGTAGAAATTCTTCCCCTACATAATCAAGGGAGTAGGGGTAATATCTTAAAAATTATAGGAATAATATGAGGTGGTAGATATTTCTTCATAATAATGATCCTATAAAGTTAAAATTAATCAATTTAGAGATTCATCGATCCATATTTCTTCTTAATAAATGGATGTAGTGTACCCAATGGTGAAGCACATGGGTGTATAATAACCATATCTTGAATTTTATAGAACATCATATTTAGTTATTTTATTTCAATTAGGGCCATTATATAATGAGTATTTAATATAGTAATAATACAAGGTAATAGGTATGATTAAAAATCAACCTCCAAATATTATAGGATAGCAGGAAAATATCCATGAAAAACAACATTATCACCCTTCACCATCATCATATCCTCAATATTGAGTTTTTTCCACCCATTTGAGAAACTACTTCTCAAAATGTTGTATTAAGGACCATTTAATGGATTTTATTTCCATTGAGATTTCGTTGTCGTAATTCACCATCATATTATCAGTAGACGATTTTGTATATGAATTATTTCATCCATCTCCAGATAATTAATATGTGATATATTTATATTAATCCAATACTAGAAAATATCACATTAAATTACACTAAGGAAAAAATAATATGATTTTTAGGAATTATAATCCAAAAAAATATATTTTAGTAGATAAAAAAACTTGATGTTAAATCATTAATAAAACAATTTCACTAATAAAGAATTATGTATACTTTTCATTGGGATTTTATTCATTTAGAATGTTCCATAATATATAGTAGTGGGATGAATAATAATCAAATATGGAATTCAGAAATCAGGAATACATAATAAAAATACATATCTCAATTTGATTCATGTTATAAGGATTTAATAAAACCCAATTAAATATTTTGACTTTGAAAAAATGATAATCATAGTAAGAAACCAAGTGATGAGGAAAATCATCATTGACATGTCCTAAATTATGAAACCTTAGATTTGAAATATGTAATTTTAGGATCCTCTATAGGAATTTTATTACAATATAGGTTTTTTAGGTTCAATCCTATTATTATTCACATAAACTGTATATTAAATAACTAACCCCACTATAATACCAACTGAGAAAACCTAATAAAATAATACATAGATAAATAAATAATTTCCATAAATTAACCATTACCTAAAATAATAAATCTCACCTCATAACCTATATTATTGTGAATTTTAAGTATATGTACATAACAAAAGTACATTATAATATCTCATAATCTCCCAAAAATATACATATCACATGATAATATTTTAGATATATCCTAATTAATATTATTATTAATAACCCAAGGAATGTAAACATGATAAATGGTGAGATCATATTCTTACAAATGGTAAGTATGTGAGAAAACAATCAAAGATCATACGTGAGCAAAATATGATAATGATTGTATGTGGTTATTATAATGGTTCATAGACATAACATAAGTGAATCCTACCCAATAAAACATAGATAATAATTCATTATTCCTCGAAGAAATATTTCTTTTATTAGAATAGAAAATAAGTAATAGGATTATGGAAACAGGAGTTAATAAAAATGGTCCATGAATACATAATATAGGATTAAGAATGTGGTATAAAAATAAATATATGAGATATTTTTTATGTCAAATATCACTACCAAGACAATCATCACGTTGTACATAGATTCCCTTAACATATTTAAATTACTTCCTAATACATGACATTTCAATTCATGAGATATAAGATTTTTCCCAATTGTTATGGGTGATATATAATTCTGGTACCACTTGTTACTTCATCAATAGTGTTCCATAAGGGTTTTGGGTTCACATAACATTCCCAATCATAAAATGATATATTAAAAATTAGAAAATTCATTAAAAGGATATCTTAAGCCCACCCATCACCTAAAAAACTGCTTTTATATGTTTCACATGAACATGAAAGAACTCATAATTTCATTATACCATTATTAGCATGTGGATATGAAATGATAAATTGGGAAATTGAAACATGAAATGGTCATAAGACATCATGATAAATAATTTTGATGGTATCATTAGAAAATATCAATATTTAATCATAAGAAATATTAAAATATGTTTACATTGATGTAAAACAATTTTCAAGATCATAAATATTTACATAGATAAAAAAATAAAAAATATTTTCTTGATAACTTTTATTTTATAAGAATGTATTTCACAATGAAAGGAATACAAATTAATTTGGGATATCATGAAAAAATATAAAGTAATATTTTTAAATATAATTGAAGGATGCATTCAGAAAATGTGTTCATGTAGAGGACATTAAAAATAAATATTCCTTTCACATTTTTATAAATAAAATAATTTCAATCAATTACGACCAATGGAAAAAATGAATATAAATATTAAATTTAAACAATTTTTTGTAAAATAAATTTTAATAGAAAATTACCAAATGTAATCATAGAATTGTAGATAAATACAGATATAAATATATTAATAATATGGATCTAAGAATGATTCTTAACCAAAATGAGGAGATAAGGATAATCCCATTTATGGACATTATTTTTGGTTAATTATAACAAAGAAAATTTTTATAATTGATGTAAATACCATGAACAACAATAAAATATGAATTTATTAGGATTTTTAGAGTGGAAAGACATACAATTTCCTAATATTGAATTTTGTGAAAATAATGGACTTTCAAAATGAGTTTCCTAAAGAAACCCTTACATTTACTACAAAAATGCATAAATTTTATTTAAAAAACTAAATAATAAACATATAAATAAAAATATCATATGATAGATAATTATATATTTTTCCCAAATTTTATTATATTCAATTACAATAGTAATTTCCTATTTATTAGTTATTTATTGACAAATTGTTTCATTAGATATTAGTAGTTTCGATTATTTCATAAACGTTTCTCAATAAATATTGTGATCCTTTCACATTAATAAGAATTCCATCATTATAAAATTATTCAATAGAGGGGATTAATTTTTTTTTCAAATTCTTCATTCATTCCAATGTTCATTTTATGACAATCATGTGTCTTTTTCTCTAGAATGGAATCCATGACAATCATGACTGATTTATTTTATACATAACTATAAGATACTTCAGAATTACCATTTTTTATGTCAATCTCTGAGAACAATATTACAGACATAAATAAATCCACAATATCACATATTACTATTATTAATTTATTCATACTAATTCATGATGAAAATGATGATGTTGAAATATCATCATCTATATAGGTGGTTGAACCAACCCAAACTAGAACATAGTACAATAGTGAATGGGTGACTATTTAGAGTTACATAATATTAATATAACTTGAACAAAGAAAATGTATTATTAATAAAATTTCTTTAATTTAGATAATAATATTTTGAAATATTTTATATGAAAAGGAAATTGAAAAATTTAAGGAATAACATGGATTATTATATTGAGAAATTCATAACATCTAGACATGGGTCCTTCGAATTCATAGATTTAGGAACAATTTATGAAAAATACGCTACCCAATATATGATAGGGATTTAAAAAGATAACAAATGTACAAGAGGGGTTTGGTTGAAGTGTGTGTGTGTGTGGGGGGGGGGGTCCTTTCATAGGCTAGTTCATAGTATTATATCCATAAATACTCATTCATTAATGTACAATGTTATCATTTGAAAAATAATTTTCCATTGAAAGTGTAAAATATTTGATATGGGTCCTATTTATAGTCATCCACAAACCTTATAGATCAGGTTTTATGATATTTTATATTGTTACTACGTAATTTAACAATTTTATAACTTATTGTTTTCCATGGTAACTCAATTTTTACCTCGGTAATCTAATTTTTTGTCAAAAAATTAAAATTAAAATTATTATATATTATTGATATACTGATTAGAATTTTTTACTCCATTCAATATTTGAAAAATTTATAAATATGTGAAATTTCAATTTTAAATGAAAAATGAAGCTATATAGAAAAAACATTTAATAGAAAAATGAATTTTTATAGAGATATCATTATATTGTTATTACATCAATGACTGTTAATATATTTTTTTAAGAATTGGAACTTTTTTTCATGCTAATAATTTTAAAGTGAAAAATTTAATTTATTCATATAAAAATATGCGACGGTAGGAAAAAGTAATTTTTTAAAAATATGCCTTTTTAGTTAAATTTTTTATACATATTACTTTAAATTGAATTATTTATGATATATTGAAAACAAATTGCAAATCCATTGATATTATAAAATATCATTAAATTTTATGAGCACATCAAAAAATTATTTTTTAGTATAATAATAATAATATGTAAAAAATATATATATTTGTAACAATTTTTTAATTAATTATTATTATTTCATTTTAGAGTTTTCTATTGTTTTTCAATTGTAAAACATTTAATTTGTTATAAAAATTACACAACCTAAATATGCCTTTTTTATACCGATGTATACTATAATTATAATTCCAATGACCACATATCTAACTTCCATATATCCATAACCAGACGTCTATCAACTATATAAATAATGATCATATTATATTCTGATATATATCTTTACATCACCACAATCATGAATCATATTCATTTAATGTATTAAAAATATACAATTAATTTCAAATTCTTTTCCATCATTCCTTTTTTAATTAGAGGTATGATCGCTATTCATCTCTTTTTAGTATTAAATTCATAATATAAAATAAATTATTAACAACAAATTTATAATGGATTATTTTGAAAAAATTAATTTGAAATGGTAAATCCATATTTTTATTGAGGCATAATAGAATCAAAACAAAAACATAGCATGATAATATTTATAATTTAGATAATAAATCAACAGATGATATTAAACTACTAATATTAATAATAAAAGATTCTCATAAAATATTCATATCCAATTCTTGAATAATTACAACATGCTTATAATTCCCAAAATAGAATAAAAATTAGTTGATTAGTTTCCAGGAATGATTTTAGTTATTTTCCACTTGTGCTATGTAAATCATTTATAATCAATGATAACACAACATAATAAATTATGTGAAAAAATTATATCATGTTGTGAAAAATATATTTCATAATTCTCATCATCGCATACAGAAGAAAATATAATATTTAAGCAGGTCTATATAACAAATTTTATATATCATTTAACAAAATTTTACTTCTTTTTAATTCTTGTATCTCACATTACATCTAAATTCAAATCATTCATCAAATATTTCTTTGAATGAAATTTTAAATTCGGTATACATAAAGTAATTTAATTTTTTTATTCATGTTAAGGAGTAATAAATCACAAATCTACCATGATTATAATTTTAACTCAAAACTATCTTGTTAATTATATATAATTTCAAGATGAATTGTAAATGAAAAGTATATTTTATCAAAGGGTATAACAATTTTTATCATGATTCATTGGAATATAAAAATTATGTAAAAATATTTCAAATTTTTAAAATAAAAAATAATTAATTATCATATACAAAAGTAATCAAGTATATACTAGAAAATTTATATATAAAAATAATTATTTATTCAATGTTCTCCAATTAAAAATATAATATATTATCATAATACATAAATAAATTTTACACAAAATATATAATTCCTTACAAGTACATGTATATTTTTTAATTAACTAGCATTAAACCCTAATTAATAAAATATATGATGAAATATTATGAAAATAAATTATAGCACCACATCATTTAATGAAATTTAAGAAATTATGTTTAAACTAGCATGCATCATTTAATATAAAATTGTTTCGAAACATTCATAGATAATATATCATGTAAATATATTTCTAAATAAATGAACATGATATTAAAAATCATATATAAAACAATATCATAAATTAGCCCTATGAAAATGTTGTCATCCTATTTTATTCTATCACCAAATCAATGTAGTTTTCACCTAATCAGGTATAATTGGATATCATTGACATTATTTTAGATCATAGCCACATGATAACTAGGACATAGATGGACTTCATAAAATTTAGTGTTCTATATTTATCCACACGGGGAATTAAATTTATAGGTTTTATTCTTCCTCCAAATACAATCAATGTTTAGTTTAATGAATTTTTTTTACCAAACCCATACCAGAATAACATGTTTCTAACTATAAAATCAATTTATCTCTTAATTAGATGATTTAAAACTATTTTTTCAAGGAAATTACTCACATAAAAGCCACTCATTTCAATAGTCATGATAATTTTAACCCTTCAAGATTTCGTTTAATTGTAGACATTTTAGAGACTAAAAAATGGGCTATCATTCAGATATATTAGAGAAAATTCCAAAATAAATTCCAAATAAAATTAAAAAAACACAAATAAAATGCACTAATAGACATAAAATATTAAATTAATACAAAAAACCTATCTATACATGACAAAAATATATAAATATAATATAAAAAATGGATTAATTAACACCTCTAATCCACACAAACTACTGAAATTGAAGTATCAAAAATCTCATTCAGACATTCCAATAAAAAACTATAGATGGGAGCTCACATAGGATTACTCAGTAGTATCCTATGAATAAAAAGTTCCACGTCTATATGAAACTAATCATATTTGATTAACTGGGTGAGATAAAAAACTGGAGTGTGAGCTAATTATGGAATGTGATTCATCAAGTTTGCAATGTTGAATGTAAATGTAATGTAATGGAATTTCTTAAATGTAACCTTTGAATGTATCAATATAAATCATCCTAGAAGATTAAATTTTACTAGTATGAATAATTTTGGATGATATTAGGTTTTTATAATCATGTAAGAATAATAGAAAATGTATACAAAAATCATCACTCTACCAACCATTATAAGTAATCACGAAATCATATATATAATTAAAATCATAATCTCATCACAACTACTTCCATGTCATCACTACTATGACATAATCATTACCATGTAATCACCAATGTGTCATCACGTCATTATAATCTAAACCACATGAAAACCCCCAAAATGCCATATCATTACTTTAATGACCCATGTTATAATCGAGAGTCATCGCATTGAAAAAATAGCTTATCATTTAGCCATCAAAGCCCAATGATATGTTTAGATTTGATAACACTAATCCACTATAGAACATCATGGAACATTATTCATAATCTTGATCCATTAATCCCTCCCGAATATACTAAACATTATGAAATTATGACATGTGAATATATAAAACATAATATCACCAATATTAGTGGTTATAACCAATTAGAACTATATATATATATGATTACAATGAGATAGAAAATTACATATATACATAAATTATACCTTTATACATAATTTATAATGAATTTATACACATAACTAAAAGAAATTATAACCTAAATTCATAGTATCATATGTTCGCTCTCAATCATGGATTATAAAAAATTAATAAACAAAAAATGTTCAGAAAATCATGGTTAATTATAAAGAAACGGAAAAACTAAAAGAATAATTATTAATGAAACATCATGAAATTGAATATATAGAAAAAAATAATTCTATATTATATAAATTAACCATAACATGTCATTCTATTATAATAATCCCTATGAAAAATTGGATATTATTATTAAATATTAATATGAATACCATGTAAATACTTTTTAACATCTTAATTAGTTGGTTACATAAATTTAATTAATTAATTAATTAATTAAACAAGATCAGTCAAATATAATTTACTAAGACAAAAATCAAACAAAAACCCATATAGAAAAATCTTATGATAATGATAACCTAAAAGCTAAAAATACCGTACCCACTAGATACAACTATAATCTCCCCTAACTCCAATCAAAAAGACAAACCCTACTATCCCTTCAACAAGAGAACATTAATGTTTATGACTGAATAAATTTTAATATAAATTTAAAGTCATCACTATAAGATTAATAATACCCCTGCTACTTAGAGGTCCTCTAAAACTCCTCACTATCAAACTCAAAAACCATGATTTTCAAGGGAATTAGAAATTATAACAAGGAAACTACTGTAAAGAGGATAACTAAAACTCCCCAAATATCATTAATATTTTATACCCAGCCATTATACTTACTAGACTTCCAAAATGAAAAATAATGAACTATAACTAGAACCATAAACTATCCATCATATCTATTTGAAGACCAAAATATGGTGAAGAAAATAAAAAACAATCTATTAAATTCATTCCATATCAATTACCCTTTTATTTAATATTTATAATCTTTTATAAACATATTATCATTCATTGATAATTTATAATTTTCATATATAACATTATAAAACTAAAAATTAACAGAATTAAAATTTGTATTTATATATATGTATATATATAAATATTTTCATCTTAAAATAAACAAATAAATAACCACATCTATGTAATTAAAAATGAGATTATAAGAATTAATCATACCGCTTATAACATATTTTCATTAACAACCCATATTTATTCCTATAAATAATTGTAAAAATATATTTTTGATTTTCCATGTGATATCTCAAAGTATTATCAGTATATAAATAACAACAATTCATAATAAAATTAATATTCCCATGTAGACCTTTGTTAGAGAGAGGGGGAAATGAACGATGATAATAAATGAATAAAAAAGTAAACAAGCGTATAAATAAAATGAAATAAGAATATACATCAAGTCTGTTAGATTGATGAAAAATATGACCAGTCCTGAGAGAATATAATGAAAATATATATGCATAATTAAAATAGAAAACCATACACCAAGATAAATCAACCTCAATTGACTAGAAGGGAAGGGTAAAAACATACTTTTCTATAATAATTGTTCTTTTGATAAGTTATATTTTCAATGTTTGAAGTTGTTTAATTATTCAGGGAACATATGAATCAATGGGATGGTTTCAATAGAGAATTATCATTGTAATTCTATTTGTTATTTTTTAGGGGAATATAATGGAGAGTTTTATCAATATTGTATTCAATTGGGAAATAATTGTTGAGAGTAAGATAAAAATGTATATATTAAAATATTGAAAAAAAATCATGGAATATAATATTACCTTAGATATGATAATGGATTAAACTCCCTTACCGGTATTCTGTAAATTGATTCCACATTAAATAAACCGAACTTGTGAAATTGTAGAGCATCCATCAACTGACTTTATGTAAAAAATCATCAACAATTTATCAACACAAAAATATTCACTGCTCTAACTCTCAATATAAAAATAATGATATGGAAGAGAGAAAGAAGTCATTAGTGGAAGCCGCATGTAGTTATATTATTTATATTTATGAAATAGAATCTTGTTTATCCCAGGATGTACCCATTTTATAATTTTTTCAGATCATGTAATTTCAATACAACTATGGGAAGTCATATCACAATATTATCACCATTATTTGACATTTTAAAACCTATTAATCATGGAATTCATAGTACTATAGATAAGTGAATTTTATATTATAATAGAATTCCCAAAAATTAGCATTTTACAAATCATAAAAACATTATACATTGTATAATAATTTTACATTATTGCAAATCTTTATCTTTGAAGTTGGAAATATCCAAGTAAAAATAAAATATTTAAAAAAATTGGATTTTCCCTTTTGATATAATAGAATGAATTTTACGCATAGAGGAATTACTCTTATTCATCAATGGTTTTTTTTTGTTAATATACCACATTTATACATAGAGTAATTAACTTTAAATATCATGATATTCTGTTTTCACATTGATGAAATGGAATTTACATATATAAGGAAGACTCTTACATACTATAAATAACGAAAAATATATAGTTCATTGTGATACGTATATGTTATTTCTATAAACAATTAAATATAAAATGTACATCAAGTTGAAATATGTAATGGCTAAACAATTTTCTTATAATTTTAAATGTAAGGGTACTCTATGATCCCAGTCATGACATACAATTGATTAAACCTCTAAAAAATTGTACAGTGTGATATAACCCAAAAATAAATGAAATAATATATTGTAAAAATTTATTTATATTTATAAATAAAAAATATAAACCCACACACAATATCTAATATCTATACCATAAAAATAAAAAAACTACATATTTATCCAAATTTTTTGAATTGAATGGGTATAGAAAAATCGTATACATTTCATAGGATACCAATTATAGAATTCAAAATTTTGAGACATAAAACCAAACCCTATAAAATGAGACACCAACCTAATTAAATGAATACAAAATAGAAGAATAGAAATTTAATACCTATCAAAAAATTACAAAATAATAAAACAAATACTTATCCAATAAAATAATTGTTTAAGGATTAAAAACCACTAAAATACATGTCTATTATAAAATAGATTCCCAACTAAATGAAATACCCTAAAGGAATTGGGAAATGTATGAACAAAAATCGCTTTCAAATAGTAAACATTAAGGAATATAATTACCATAATAAATTCCTCTCCACAAATAACCTCACTATAAAAAAACATATTAATTGAAGGTATCATCAGACTCTATGACTCATATATGACCTCTCGCTAACTACTCTTTTCTCCTCATCCATATTCCAAAATAATTACCTATTTTAAACAATTCAACATCAATTATAATAATTTATTTTATGTTATGATAATTTTAAGAACATTTACTCTCATTATCACTAATATCTAGAAGTGGAAATTAATTATTTTTATGAAATCAATGGGAAAACTCTTTCGAAAAAAGGAATTAATTTTAAAAATAAATTAAATGTTATTTTAATGGAGGAGTAAGTTGATAAAACTATGAAACAAATTATTTCTAAAGCCATAACAACCCACTGAGACTGAGATACTGGGTGTGAATTATATTTTTCATTCTAATAATTCCCTATCATAGAAAAAATGGATAAAATTACATGCTTTCAAACATGTTGAAATATTTATATTTCGGTGGACATGATTCATCAACCATTATTTTGAGAAAAAATATGAGGTATAGAATACGGTTAACATATATATCATAATTCGTATCATCAAAAATGGAAATTCAATAAACCTTATAACCATACCAAATCATAATTTTGAAATAAAATATGTTAAAGGAACCATATTATAGTAATAATGTAGAAAAATAATATTAATATTTGAGAAAAATAATTTAACAGTAAGGGAAAATTTTATATAATTATGAAATATTAATGAAATTAAGTATTTGAATTCATTGGACACCATTATTAATTCATACAATAACGTCTATTTATTTCTATTTCAATTAATTTATTTTTTTCGTTTTTGAGTAGGTTTTTGAAAAATAAAAAAAATATTATTATTGCAGCAACTAATAGGACCATTAATCCTGAAATAAATATAAAAAGGTTAGTTTTTTATCCTGTAAAAAAATTAAATAAGAATCTAATTGAAAAAACAATTGTGGAAAAATTATAAAACTATTATAAAAAATATATATTAAATTTTGTAATGAAACCTCTAGAAAAAAACTACCTCCAACATCTAAGAGAATCCATCAAATTGATCTCAAAAAATTTCCACATCAATTATATTTCTTCACAATCAACTATATTATTTTATATAAAATAATACAAATGATATCAAAAAACATATAATTCAAAATTTAAATTTATTATTTGAAATAAAATATAAATTTCCATTTTAATGATTGATAAAAATTTTCATCACCACCTATCAATATTTTTTAATCATTAAATATCTAAAATAATGTTATTAGACTATAATTAAAAATAATATATAATAAAATGAAATCATGGAGTCTTCATATATTATTCATTCATAATTAACTACAGATTATAATACTTATATCATGGTAAACATTTGTTTATTTATATCCTAAAAGGCCATACATTATTGTTCACATGTTAAATTTCCATGAATTGTACACAAAACAAATTATAATAAATTATTTGTATAATTAAAATAATTCTGTAAAATCTAAAATACATAACACTATTAATGGAATAAATAAAAATTAACAGAAACTAAATCTTATCTAGATTACATAAGAAATTTCATAAAATATTTACTATCCTAGATATACTATCTAAAATAAGATGTTCACCTAAAGAAAATCACTTATAAATTTAAATAATGAAACATCGATTCCATTTATTTTTATTTTGAATTAGTTATATGTAAAAACATTTTATTAATTCATAAGTATTATTTCTCAATAATTCATTAAAATATATTTCTTTTAATTTTATATTAGAAATAAATTTATGAATTTTAATCAATTCCAAAAGCATTGTATACAACTAATTTAGGATAAAAAATATAATAAAATTTTAGATCTAGATGTGTTAGATTAAAATAAATTCCATGAAAATATTTTAAAAATTAAGTTTAATCTAAAATTAAACATCATGGGCATGTTTAATCACAGACCACATAGAAATGTTTACCATAGAAATTGTGATTATTAGAATAGAATCATTATAAATATAAAAATATCATTATATTGAACATATAAATTATGATTTTTATGGAATTTATAATATATATTAATAGGTTCAATAACTAATAATAATTAGACTCTAAATCCTAAAAATTATTGTAGAATATTATGAAATGAAATGTAAGCATCACATCAAGTGATGGATTTTATGATGGCCTGATTAAACTATCTTGAATCATTTTATATAAAATAAATCATAAAAATAAAAGAGGATACATCATAACAATATATTATTGGATAAATAAACTCATATAACATACTCACAAATCAATAAATTACTTGAATACATCCAATCAAAATGATTCATTCATCCTTATTTGTTTCTATCTTGGAATCAGTGTATTTTTCACATCAACCTGATTTTCTATATATCGTTGTCGTTAGATTGGATCACATGGGGTGTTAATAAAAGGAACCATTTGGTCTCCATGACATTAAGTGTTATAGAATTATCCACATGTGTCCCTTAATATCAATTTTGTTTCTAGTCCCTAACACACACCACTAGTAAGGTTATATGAAAATTATTACCCCTAAAACCCATGTAATCCTCCCTCATTCCAATCTTAAAAATCAATCCCATATTTAAAAAAAATATTATGTCCCAATTTTTCATTCCATACTCGTAGAAACCCGGCATATTTGGTTTCAAATTCAATTGTAACTCCCGAATCCCAACATTAATACTCCACCTGTTAAAAACAGTCATTGAGGTTATTTGTGTAACATATAATTTGAATCACCATTATAGATTCCTAAAAAAATAAAATTATTCAACAAATAAAATTAGTTCATAGGCTTAAATGATACTATTAAAACACCCAAATCATATCTATATTATAATTAAATCAAAGAAAAAAATTAAAATGGATAAACTACCTCACATATGTGACTCCTACTAACTAAACAACAACATCATGAATCTTCTTCATATTATCTTGAAAAACAACAAAAAAACATGATCGTATGAGCACTTTAGAGTTCTCAATAGGATAACATTTATAAAAAAAATTTATATTCATCTGAATTAATGATTATTTGTATAGACATGTGTGAGATCAGAAATATAAGGTTATGAGATAATCATGGAAATATACATAGTATGTATGTAAATATTTATGTATGTTAAATATGTGGTAATCACATAACTATCACATTTTAATGTATAACATGTTCCCATAGTATTAGGTAATATTTTACTAGTATGAATTAATTAGGATGATATCACATTTTTTGAAATATGTAATAATAATAGATATAATATATAAACCAATCATTACTCTTCCATCTATCATAATAAATCTACAACATCATCAATATAACTTCCATCTAAACTCCAATATATCCCCTACAGCACCATCAACATTATCACCTCACCACTACATAATCACACTATAACCACTCTCTCATCACCACCACATCCACAAATTTTCATAGAAATTTCCACATTAGAACCACCACAACACCACATAATTACATTAATGACATGTGTTATAGATGAGATCCATCAAAACCCAGAAAATGATGTAATACTAAGTCATAAGAACAACAAGATATGTTTACATGTCATATCCTTAATCCATTACATACCAAGAATGTTAAAATTTCATAAAAATGATAAAATACATCTTATATATGCATTATTATTTAATAAATTAGATCCCACATATATATATATATATATATATATATATTTATATATAATTATTAAAAATTACACCCCATAAGGACTATGTATCAGATTACCATGAGCCATCATTGACCATATGTAGATGAACTATGATATTATCTATTATAACTCACACAAGTGTGTATATGACAAAATAACATTAATCTTACTTTTATATCATCATAAATTTACAAACAATCACATATAAACAAAAAATCATAAAAAATAAATTTCTAGGTAATGGAAATCGTAGAAAAGAAAAAAAATAAAAAAATAGTATTTTTTTTTAAACACCATGATATTCAATAAGAAGAGAAAATAATTTCAAAGTTGATAAATAAACCACTTCATTTCATGTTCTAATAATCTTTACCAAAATAGAAAAGATATCATGAAATTTATCATTATTAATTCCATGATAATATATATCATATAAATCAATTATTTGGTTACACTATTATAATTTATTATTTAGTTAATTAATAATAAACACTAAATTATAATTTTTAAAAACATAACCTGGACATAACCCAACAAATTACAATCCTAAGACCATGAAAATCAAAAACTAGTAAATACTCTAACCACTAAGCACAACTATAATAAGCCATAACTCTAATCACAACGACATACCAAAAGATTTCTTTAATATTCCCCCATGTCCACTTAATTCCATCACATGGTTTAATATAAAATTAAAGGTATTAATTTTTATTAATAATACCACCTATAATTTTATGACCTCAATCATTCTAAAATATCAAGCCAAACCCATGTGATGGCCTATAGAAGGAAAATGATAGTGAAGTAATGATTATTATCAAGAGGATAACCACCATCCCCATAATCTCACATAAATTCTATGATGACCTCTGAGTTAAAATATCATCAAAAATAATAATATATAAAAATAAATTTCATAAAAACCGATCCATGGAATTAATTTCAGGAAACAAATCCCATCAAGAAAATAATCAAAAATTACTATAATTATTCCTTATTCATAATCCAAGAATTCTATAGTTTGACCATTTTATTATCATATTATTATTCTTTAAAATTTTCAGATTTAGATATATTATATATATATAATCATTAATATAATTTAGTCATATATTCATATATATAAAATATTTATTTATCGTAATAAAAAAACATTGAAAATAAACATAATTAATGGAAATAACTTAATAAGGGATCACATGCATCCCTCTATTTTTGAATTTCTAACTATGATTTTTTATTCTCAATTTAATTTCCAAAATACATCCCATTTCCAATGTAAGTTATCATAATTTCAATTTTACTAAAATAACTCCATGGAATAATAGTATTATTATTCTATAGTAGGGATTTTTTTAGAGTAGGAAACAATTAATATAAATAATTGAAAGAAAAGGAAACTATCTAAAAAAATTAAGAGAAATATGAAGATATAGTAACAAATTTCACCGAATAAATATTAATACATGAACTAAGATAATAGTATGATTATATATTCATAATGAAAATATAAACCAATCCCTAGAATAAACTATCTCCACTGTTCAATAATAATGGTTATGGAATTACCTTTTTATAAGGCCATCCAAAAATAGGTAGATTATAAAAGGAATAAATTGTTAAAAAATTATTAGAACATAGGAATAAATGGATGCGATTCAATAATAGAGATTGTTGGTAATTAAAATTACTCTTTAGAACTTTATATCAATCTATATTTTTATCATTTTTGGATTCATGGTTCTTATAATAAATGGTATTTGGATAAAAATGATAAATTTGAATAATTAAAAACACATCAAGAAAGATAATAATCTAGAATATAATATAATGGATTGTAATCCCATAACTCAGTGAAGATACAAAATTACATGTCAAGGAAACTAAAGATATCCCATAATACAAATTCCTCTTGTATTATTCACAATATATCATAAAAATTATATCTCATCAACAAACATAATCCGTACTAAAAATCTCATTGGAAAAATAATAATAATATATAGAGGAGGAATGTGTGAGGTGAACCTATAATTTATAATATTGGAATTCATGGAATCCAACAATGTTTCAAAAGGAAATTATCAATTTTATAATTCATCCATCTCAACTAATATTGATTCAATACATGAATGGAATGAATAATTAATTATCACCATGACATAAAATTTGAATATACTTAAATTTGTGACACATATATTAAAATATTAATGGTATTTTATTTCCCAAAAATATCCAAAAATTATAGTGTTTGATAATGAATAATAATCATATCAATCAAAATATATGATTCATCATGGACTGTGGTATATGATTGAAATGAAATTTTTTAATAATAAATAAATTATAATAAAAAATAGGTATTTTCACTTCTAAAAAAATTATTTTTAGAGATTAAATAATTACTCTTACCTATAAATGTTTTAATTTTACATAAAAATAATGTTATTTTAATATGGTGAAGTTTAATGTTACATATCAACTATTTGAATTAACCATTTATTAAATTAATTTTACATATATATATATATATATGGGGTATTAATACATAATAAAAATTTCATGAACCTCTCCCATTAAAGAGTAAACCTAAGGAAATAATCATTTTTAATACATAATCGTTTTATTAAATGATGAAAACAGAGGATATTGTAAAGATTAATTTCACAAAAATCAGGAAAATAATACATTAAAAAATAAACAATTATTCTAATTCACTTGATATCCTTTTTAATGGGTTCAACCTAAGTTACCAATATGGAAACACATAGCCTAGGGACATATTCAAAGGAAATGGGTGAGCATGAGGTCTACTAAGGAAATGTTAAAGGGAATTAGTTTACATGTGCTCATGATGAATTTGAATAAGACCATGAGTAATTATAATATGGAATGGGAAAGTGTTCATGAGGAATATAATAATGAAAATAAAATTTATATTGACAGGTAAATTTTGATTTAACATTTAATTGATACATTCGTAATCATATCAGCATGGTTTGTCTGCAAGGCGTTATAAATGAAAATTACCAAGGTATTTTAAAACATGTCATCTATAGAGATTATATTATTTAATAAAAGAATTAGGGAACTATCAATGATCAGAATTTTTATTTATTAATTATTTTCATCCACACAGATCATAAGAAAACATTTCATTATTTAGCCGTAGAGAATAAAGAATGGATTTCTTATTAAAATAATGGTGTTTCAAAAGTTTTTAAAGACATGATCATCGTGTAATTATTAGTCCACAAAAAGAATGTGGGTTTACTATATGTAAATCCAAGAATTAAATAAATAATATTATTATATGGGTGAATAATATTTGATATTTAATATGTTTGAGTATTAAAAAAATTATAAGATAATTTCATATTTAGAGATAGATATTTGAGAAGTAAATTTAGTAGCATGATGGGTATACAATGTGAATATTTAATAGGGTAAAATTAGGGGAAAAGGGATTCATATTTATAAAAATTAATTTTATGAAAATGTATGATATAAATAGTAAATGAATAGTTTAATCATAACAATTAGAAGACAAATAAATAAAGAGGATTTTAAATTAAAGAGAAAATTAGAATAATTCCCTTAAAATTAAGAGTTACTCCTCGATCATAAGGAATATAAATTTTGGGGATAGAGGAAAACCAGGTAGGATCCCTTGGGTTGGAAAAAATCTATAACATCAAGGATGATGGGTTTTTAGTGACATTAAAAGCAGTAATGGGTGGGTATTTATAGAAAAGTTGAGGATATGTTTAATAATATCTTAATAGAAGCCTTAGAAATCTAGAATATGGAAAATGAAAAACCATTGGAATACACATAGTCTATCCCAATGGTTTTAGAAAAGTGGGTTACATTTTATATTATCTGGACTCACAATAACCTAACTTAATTTTTTATTACCTATTTTGGGAGTGAAGATTAATGTTTCCACAAAGTAATGTTTTTAAAGTAAAAGATTAAATTTTTTATTTTGAGAATTCATTTATTGGTTATGAAATTGAATAAAATATATTAAATTATGTGACATTAATGAAATAAAATGTTTTAGGTATTTTAAGAAATTTAATTATTTATTACATAATTTTTAAATATTTAAACATATTGGAAACAAAATTGTATTTTTATTATTCATGAAAAAATAAATTATTTTAGAAAAATATCATAATTTTACCCTGACCAAATTTTAATTAGATAATTTCAACAATGATTTTTATTTTATAATAATAATTCTATAAATATAATTACATTAACTTTTAAACAAAATAATATTAATATATTATAAAAAATAGAGAGTTGTAAGACACAGTCAAATTTAAGATCCTTAAAAAAGTTTTAGGACAGAATAATATTATTTTAACATTTTTATTTAAATAAGAGTGTTTTTAATATGATATTTGATTAATATATATTATTCAGAATATATTTGTAAGAACCCAGGTTTTTATTTTGACGCAAGTGAATTTGTTTCTGACCCTGTTTGAAATTTTTTATTGGTTTCTGGGAAAACTAGAGTTTTGGGCAGTTTCTAGAAATTTCCAGACTACAGGCTGTGTACTTTAAGTATACGCAGTGTAGATGTTAAGCGAGTGACCGAACGTGTGCTCACTGAGTACATGCTGTGGGATGACCGTGTAGAAGTTTCTTACTAAACGGTGTGTAGTTAATAGACACGTCGTGTACCCTTAACCGTGCAAGGCCATGTATATTCTGTGTGGTGCCCAGGTATAAATTTCCATCTACATGGAATGTAGTCTTCCTTGACATGTCGTGTAACTTCGTTCCATGTAATGGATGAGTCCCTGGACATGTGTTGACCGTGTACATGGTCCAAGTCGTGTGATGTACTCTGCTTAAGTCAGAGTACGGAAAATCCATCTATAGGGCGTGTACTTTTAAAATACACGCAGTGTACTATTTTTTGTGCATTTGAGACATCGTCGTATCTTATTTTCGGAACATCCTTCTTCTTCTCCTATGGATGAACAGCTCATCCAAAAACCTCAGATGAACACAAACCGTCCTATATTCTTCAAACGTTGTTCGTTCTTCGATCCGTTGGTGAATTTGGGACTGCATCAGAGAGGCTAACCTCACGCACCCTTCTTCGTCCTTGATTCCTCACCTGTTTCTCCCCACATTCCATCTGAACAAAATTACCGGGATTTTATGGAAACACAGATCTACAGTAATTTAGACTGATTCAGTGGCCGATATTAAAGGAGTGTCATTGTACGAGTATGAGGTGGGTGGTGCATACCTTATTTGGTGTTTTCATAGATTTTGGTGGTTGCGACCTTCGGGCACGATGTCGGGTATTGAGAGAAACCCTGATTATTTGTTTTAAATTAATTATCTGTTTTGTGGGATGCCACTGGGTATCCCTTGACCCTATTGTGATTGAGCGAGGCCGGGTTAGAGGTCATAGCTCATTTGGGGGAATTTGGCCGGTGGTACCGAAATGAATATGAATTGGACCATTGATTAAACTATTTTTTTAGACTACTTATTGATTATATTGAGTTAAACTGTTGAGTTTAATTGTTAAATATTTAATGAGTTTGTTGCTGGTATAAGACAACACAAGTTTGTGTAAATTAACTGTTTATTAATTGCCTGTTTAAAGTGATGCTTTGAGTATAGATATGCAAGGTGTGATATTGTTATTTCTGAACTACATAGTTGTGTTGGGCGTGGCCCATATATACAGTTGAGTGATGGGAATCATAGGTTGGGGATTTTCCTGGTTTACTTTGGGTGGTTGCTACCACGAGATTGGGCGTCATGGACGTAAGGTGAGGCAGTTCGACTGACGGGTTGGGCTTGGCCCGAGTTACTTGGATGGAGAGGACATCTAACTTGAGTGACAGGTTTTCAGGGACACTATGTGTTGGAGATGTTGTGTCTTGGGAACCTATTGAGGTGATTACCACTCACTAGGTACTTTTGAGTAGTGTGAACAAATATAGACACTACGATGAGGTGGTACGACCACTTACTGGGTAGTGGCCCCCGGTAGATGTGGTTAGATACTTTTGGTTTGGGGGTGCTTGGTATAGGAAGCCACGTGGGTGGTGAGGAGCCTTCATGAGACAGTATTGAGGCAGTTAGATTGGGGGTAGAGGCTCACCGTTATTTGAGGGTAGACATCATTGTCCTTCCGGTTATTATTTTAAGGACATGTATCGCGGATCCTCCGGATGTTGTTCCCTGAGCAGTTTGAGCATCCGAGCTAGGTTTCGATTGTTGGGCGTGCGTTTGGGACATCGTTACTTGAGACATATGGTGTCAGGTGGCACGAGGTTCCGGGCTATAGACTAGATATTCCGGCTTTGGACGAAGCAGGTAACAATTCTTGGTGGCTGCTGAGCACTAGTGAAGTTTGTGTTTACTTTTGGGCATTGTACTATTTACTGTTAATCTTATATAAGCACGTCTACCAAAACACTTATACTAGGTACACACCCTTGGGTAGTATTCTACTGTGAATTTTCTCACACCCTACACGGGCCCTTTGGGATGCGTGCAGATTTTATGAAATTGCATGCAGGTAGGGGTTAGCCTCATGAGGTGGACTTTAGTGTTGTGGCATGGATATTGGTATGGACCTTGAGGTCGTTCCGCGCTGGAGTTACTTGTTTAGTTTTTTTCCCTTTTGTGTCAGTATGATTACATTTTTGTAGCTACTGCTGGCTAGCAATTGGTGTCGTTATATATTTTGATCTCTATGACTTGCTTAGATGCATGACTTGTTTGGTTATAGTAGTAGTTTATTGTATTCTTTAACATGTTTCTCTGTTTACTTTTTCCTGCTGTTGTTTCTACATTTCTTCCACTAGTTTATTGATATTGGACATGCTTCCGCTCTGAGGGTCTGGATTCGAGTGTATTGAGTCATATATTTCCGCTGCACATTTTAGTATTATACTCAGACCAGTACCATTTTATTCCTCAGAGAGGGTATAGCCTCCCCATTATAACTTTACAAACCCTCGCTGCTAGTTGGAAACCTTTTCTATTCAGGGGAGGTGCGCCTATGGTAGTAAAACCCGACCCGTTTGGCACTGTTCGGGTGGCTGTCCGGGTCCGGGTCATTACAAAGTGGTATTAGAGGGCTTCTTGTCAAGGATTTAGTAGCATTGCTTTACTAGCTACTAATGAGTTTGAGACATATCTTTTTATTTCTACTGTTTTTACTATTAGAGATTTTGTAGTCTAGAGATAGGTTGGTGTTGGAACTGGATTTTGAACTCGTGCTTGGGTGCTTGTAGCCCCATGTACGAGGGATGTATTGAGTTGCCATGGGTGGGAATTGCTATTTTTTTCTCAGATTATGGTTTATATTATCTCCACCATGATGGCTCACTTGTTAGGGGATGTTATTGATTATGATATGTAAACCTTGGTCAGTATGTCAAGGGTTGTTTGCTTGGGTTTTGATAGGAAAATTTAAGGGTATTTCAATTTCATAACTGCACGTAGGCTTTGTGAATTGATAATTCCATGTGTATAAAAATCAATTGCCATGCTTAATCTGGTATGAAATGTTAATAGGTGAAATTACTAATAGAATTTCTAGTTGTGAAAATGTGTATTACCATGAATTATGTTTTTGTATAATTTCATGTTGCATGATATTTGTGTCTGGATCTTATGAGAGCAGGCATCTACTATGGTTGAGATAGTGTAACTGTCAGGATTGGGTGACTCGGTCATCGGTTTGAGGAAAAATGAGTTGTCAAGACGGGCATGGCCTGAGGTACTTTTGATACTTGTCTCTGTTGAGGGAGGGTAATGAGGCCATGATGTCGGGATGCCATGGGGCATGAGTTTTAGTGAGGGGGGAGTAAGGGTAGTTCTTATGCACTACCTTTTACTGCTTTCCTTATCTGCGTCGAATATATTGTTATAGATATATATAGGTTGTCTGACCATTTATGGTATTCATCGCGTTACTCCTTCACAACTCGATGGAGCATCAGGTAGGAGATGATACAGTGCCGCAGTATTAGGGTCCGAATTCGGTATAGGAAGAGCACGATCCGTAGGTACAGGGTTAGGGACAGGAGCAGGTTCAGGATCTAGTGCAGGCAGGACAGCAGCCAGGTTTGGCATCATTCGGCCTGTGGCCTGACGAGTAGCTGTAATCTAGCCTGCTGCATGTCTTTCAGGGGATTGACAGAGGTGCGTAGGGTACAAAGCATTCTATGGCGTATCTGACAAGAGAGTTCCAGTCGCAAAACATGTCACTTATTTAGGGTGAGGGTGGTCCGTAGGTGGCTGAGAACTAGATAGAGAGTATGCAGATGATCTTCAAGTATCTCGATACGCCACCAGGGCGGAAGGTCAAGTTGGCGATGTATATTTTGAGAGGACCGACAAAGCATTGGTGGGACGTACAGGTTTAGGCTCATAGGCACGAGGTACTGGCATGGAAGGACATCAAGGACAGGTTCTTCGAGCACTTTTATCTGGAGATGTTAGGGAAGAGAGAGATCAGGAGTTCTTAAGTCTTCAGTTGGGAGATATGTCCATCATGGACTACGCAGAAACCTTCAAAGAGTTGTCTCGTTTAGCACCTCGTATGGTGAGCGATGACGCATCAAGGGTGAGGCGCTTCAAGGATGGCTTACGACACACCATTCGGGTCCAGGTGAAAATCTTCAGGTGGGGTTCTTTATCTAAGGTTGTGAACCAGGCGCTTATAGCCGAGGGAAACTATAGGGATATGCCCTAGATTGGTAGGGTGACTGCTTCATGTGATGTTTCAGACAACAGGAAGCGGGGCCAAGATGAGTTCCAATAGGGCGTGCTGGCCAAGGACTCAGCAAGACCACCCCATGGCACTCCAACTGTGGTTTTTGTTTAGTGTTGATAGCCAGGACTTGTTCTGGCTCAGTGCAACAGCCTTCCAAAGGAGTGCCGGGCGTGTGGACCGGTCGGGCATCTGGAGATGTTTTGCAGGAAGCCATCTCAGATAGTCGGAAGGTAGAGATCGAGACAGACTATGGCATCAGGTGTTGGTTTAGGTTTTGTACCAGGAGAGGGTAGTCGAGGATCAGTGGTGCGCAGAGGATGTGACAGAGACGGTGGGACCCATCTGAGGGGTCAGTGGCCAGTGACTGTAGCAGCACCTCAGGGACGTCAAGCAATAGGTAACATTTCTTCAGGCTTGGTTCATACTGTGGAGCTTCCAGTGATTGAGAAGGTTGGTGAGCCGATGATGGTGGCTTGTACACCATGGGTTTGGCCGTGATTTTCCTTGTTTATTTTGGCATGGCCTCTTGAGCCATGTCTGGTTGAGTGAACAGGCTGCACATGATACTTGTGGACTGGCTAAATCCTAGTTAGTGGGATTAGAATCATATCAGATATGTTATATATTTTTATATATATTTGAGATACATAGCATTAGAAGCATCATGGATGCAGGTTATGTGTGGTGCTGTGGGCATTGGGGCATCGTGGATGCGGGTTACATGAGGTGCAAGGCACCCGGTTTGATTGGAGCATATATGAGATGTAGGACCTCTTGGAGGCGGACACCAATGTGGTGAGGGTTATATTGGGTGTCGGAAGCGACACATGAGCACTGAGGAGGTTCAGGGGTGACGATCTATCACAGGAGTACCATGGGTCCGAGAAATTGGTCGTTGGACATTGTCTGTTTATTTTTTTTATTTCTTCGAGCTTTGTTTTGTGTTTAAACCGAGTAGGAAATTCCTAAGGTGGGGAGCCCTCGAGGAATTTAACTAGAACTTTGGGAGAGGGGTAGTCTTGGTTGTTCAAAGGGATGGGCGTGTTTGGTGCCATCTCGAGGTTTCATTCGGTAGCTCGGGGATGATCTATGTTAATGTGGGGAGTTTGTAAGAACCCGGTTATTTATTTTTAAATGGGTTAATTTTTTTTTGACCCTGTTTGAAATTTTTTACTGGTTTCTGGGAAAACTGGAGTTTTGGGCAGTTTCTGGAAATTTCCAAACTACACGCCGTGTAGATGTTCAGCAAGTGATTGGCCATGTGCTCACTGAGTACATGCCATGGGATGACCGTGTAGAAGTTTCTTACAACATGGCGTGTAGTTATAGACACTCCATTTACCCTTAACTGTGTAAGGACAAGAACACGTCGTGTGGTGCCCAGGTATAAATTTACATATACACGGCGTGTGGTCTTCCTTGACACACCATGTAACTTCGTTCCGTGTAATGGATGAGTCCCTGGTCATGTGTTGACCATGTACACGGTCCAAGCTGTGTGCTGGACTCCGCTTAAGTCGAAGTACATAGCATCCATCTACACGGCGTGTACTTTTAAAATAAACGCCGTGTAGTATTTTTTGATTTGAGCATCTGAGACACCGTCATGTCTTATTTACAGAAAATCATTATTCTTATCCTCTTGATGAACAGCTCGCTCGAAAAACTCCGATGAACTCAAACCCTCTTACATTCTTCATATATTATTCGTTCTTCGATCCATTGGTGGCTGCAGGACCGCAATTGGAGGGGCTAACCCCATGCACACTTCATCGTCTTTGATTCCTCGCCTATTTCTCTGCAGATTCCATCTGAACGGAATTTCTTGGATTTGATGGAAACAATGATCTACCGAAATTTAGATCGATTCAGAGGATGATATCAAAGGAGTGTCATCGTATGAGTACGATGTGTCTGGTGCATACCCTCTTTCCTGTTTTCGTTGACTTTTGGGGGTTCCGAATTTCAAGCGCAACATTGGGTACTAAGAAAAACCCTTCTTATTTGATTTAAATTAATTATCTGCTTTGTGGGATGCCTCTGAGTATCCCCTGACCTTGTTGGGATTGAGCGAGGCTGGGTTAGAGGTCTTATCTCATTTGTGGAAATACGGTCGGGGGTACCGAAATTCATATGAATTGGACCATTGTTTAAACTGTTGTGTTTAGACTACTTATTGAATATCTCGAGTTAAACGGTTGAGTTTAATTGTTAAATTATGAATTAGTTAGGTTTTGGTATGGGGAAACACAAGTTAGTTCAATTTAACTGTTTAGTAATTGCCTATTTAAAGTGATGCTTTGAGTACAGTTATGCTGTGTGTGATATTGTTATTTTTGAACTACTGAGATGTGTTGGGCATGGCCCAGATATACTGTTGGGTGATGGGAATCACATTTTGGGGATTTCCTTGGTTTACATTGGGTGGTTTCTACCACGGGATTAGGAATCATGGACATCGGTTGAAGTAGTTGGACTGACGGGTTTGGCTGGGCCTAGGTTACTTGTTTGGAGAGGTCATCAAACTTGAGTGACAGGTTCGCAGGGACATGAGGTGTCAGATATTATATTTCTTGGGAACTTATTGACGTGATTACCACTCACTACGAACTTTTGAGTAGTGTCTACACAAATAGTCTCTGAGATGAGGTGGTATGACCACTTGATGGGTAGAGGCCCCTTGTATACGCGGTTAGGTACTTTTGGTTTGGAAGTGCATGCCATATGAATCCACGTGTGAGGTGAGGAGCTTTCGAGAGAAAACATTGAGGTGGTCAGGTTAGGGATAGAGGATAACCGTTATTTTTGGACATACATCGTTTTCCCTCCCATTATTATTTTTAGGACAGGTATCGATGTTCCTCTGGATGTTATTCCATGAGCAGGATGAGCTTCTGAGCTAGGTTACAATTGTTGGGAGAGCCTTTGGGATATTGGTAATTGAGACACATCGTGTCAGGCGGCACGAGGTGTCGGGCTACAGACCAGAGATTCAGGCGTTGGCTGAAGCAGGTGACACTTCTTGGTGGCTGTTGAGCACCAGTGAAGTTTGTGTTTCTTTTGGCCTTTGTACTATTTATTATTTTCATATATAAGCATGTCTGAAAAAACACTTATATTTGGTACTCACACTTGGGTGGTATCCTACTGAGACTTGTATCACACCCTACACAGGCCCTTCGAGATGCCAGTATACTTTATGAAATTGCATGCAGGTAGGGGGTCGGCCTCAGGAGCTGGACTTTAGTGCTGTGGCATGGAGAATGGTGTGGACCGTGAGGTCGTGCCTTGCTGGAGTTACTTGTTCTGTTTTTTTCCCTTTTTTGTCTATATGCTAACTTTATTTTTTAGCTACTGCTGGTTAGCCATTGCCACTGTTATATATTGTTTTCTATAAGACATTCTTATATGCATGCCTTGTTTGGTTATAGTAGTAGTTTATTGTATTCTTCATCATGTTGTTCTATTTACTTTCCACTGCAGTTGATTCTATATTCCTTATGCCGGTTTATTGATATTGGATTTGCTTATGCTCTACGGGTCTGGTTCGAGTCTGCAAAGTCATTTATTTCCACTGCAAATTTTAGTATTATACTCGGAATAGTACCATTTTATTCCTCCGAGAGGGTATAGCCTCCCCATTAGATCTTTTCAGACCCGCGCTGCTAGTCGGCAGCCTTTGGCGTTTAGGGCAGGAGCACCTAAGGTAGTAACACCCAACCCGTTTGGCATTGTTCAGGTGGCTGGTCGAGTCCGGGTCATTTACAGATTTTTTTTATTATTAAAATTCATTTATATTCTAAAATATATAATATATGTCTGAAAAATGAATTTTTCAAATTATTCTCAATTAAACATATATTTTATTAATAAATACTATTATTAAAGTGATATAGATAGAATATTAATTTTATATATATAGATATATTTGTCATTAAGTAACTACAGTCTATACATTTAACCACTCAACACACTCATGTATGACTTATGGGAACAGTCTGTGATTAAGATAGATTCATGGGGTGGCTAGGCTAAGATTGACCGAGTGGTAATTTCCACAAACCTGAGTATATCCAATAGAAGATTTCCTTCTAGATTGAATTGATGAATCATGACATGGGATTGGTCAATGGAGAACCCTAGTGACCCTACCTCCCTCACATGTTTTAAAAAATGTGCTTCATATGAATTGAATCTACTAGTGGAGCCTATTGTTTCTAATTTCAACATTAATTTTCATTTTTAATTACTACTTATAAACACTAAGTAGGATCATCCATGAATCCTTTTTTGAAAAATATATAGAAAGAAAACTATATCTCAATGGAAAATAAGTGAAACTATACCTCACATAAAAATTAAAACAAATTTCCCATCCATATTATAGATATCTCTCAACAAAAATCTCATATTGGAGATCATGTACTATAATATCAAATATTAAGGAGTAAATTTATATTAGATTTCAATTAGATTAATTCTATAACCCAATGTCGCATATTTGGATCTGTATGTCTCAAAATTAAGTATCCCACATACACCCGAGATTCTAATCGAAACATGCACCTCATTCATCACATCATCTTGTATCACATCACCATATAAAAAATAAGTAATTTTTCGGATCATTAAAACCCCATATAACTTTTATTGTACATCATGTTTTATATATAAAACCATATGAACCCCTGCAATGGGTATGTTACCTCATGGCATCCCGACCTATAAACATCACATATATAATAATCCATTGGATTCTATATCTAGGAATACATGTGTGATAAATAAAAGAACTCCATAAAATCATTCCATAAACATATATATTGGTAAAAAACCTCTATTAAAACAAACACATGAACTATAAAGAAAAGAGAGCAGGACCATTGGGGTTAGTCATCTATTCATTACCTCACCACAGTGTTGGGTAAAACAACATCCCAATGTCCAATATCTGTCAGTTTCTCTAACCAAAAAGGGTTAGTAAGCATAAAAAAATATAATTTACATGATTTAATATATATCACCAGCACACTATGGGTATAACGTAGTCATATTCTCATATGCATATATTATCACTCAGACACCAGTATTCTACTAGTAATAATTTAGTATCTTATAAGAACAAAAATAATTTGAGGCTACATTAAATTTCATTGTTAATTTTTACCATTAAAATTATGTTAATTAATTAATTTTCAATTAATTAACCATCAAAATTATTCCACATCACATTATTAACCATCATGATGAGTCTATTCCCTCGAGGTATAACCCAATTTTAGCCTACAGTTTCTCAAGAGTATCATCACTTTTTCATTTTAGAAACACCAAACCCATGGGTTATGTCACTTATTAATAATTAGGAAAATCATTACATAATTTCTATTTAGTGAACAACAAATCATTCAAATCATCCTAAAAGAGAGAACATGTAACCAAGATCATTCATCAACCCAAATAGTTGAGCAATGAATGAAGATAAATTATGAAACTCAGCCATCGGCCAAAAACTGAGGCATATCAAGAAATCATGAAGCTTTATGAACATTAATAGGTAAAAACACCTTCAATATGTTCCATAATATAGAGTTACCCTATTACAACCTCATACATATCACAATGCATGTTTCCACCATACTCATCAACTACCATAACGTTATACATTCCTCATTTCCTCATATCACATCATCCATCTGAAGGGAATTTCATATAGAAATATCATATAAATAGAACATAAAACGAAAAAAAGAAAATAATAAATGTAAAAAATTGAAACTATGTCATAAAACATTTAATTTAACCACTAAACAAAAGTAGGCTATCGCAGCCAGAAACACAAGGCATCTATCCTTTATTGAAAATGGGCACTCATACATCCAAGGATTTATCGATGTCAAAAAATGTAATTTTTATTTCTAATTGAATGGAAAATTTCATTACTAGTAAGATGAAACTAATGGAAAACTAATGGATAAAACAATATAAAGATATCAAAAGTATAAATTCTCTAGCAATAATTCTAGTTTAAACATAACAATAGTAGTAAAATTCCCATTTAACATCCCTTTTCATTTTTATCATCAATAAGAATTAACAATATTCATGTTCTTTTACACGTTCAATTAACACATAAAATAACTCACAAATCTAATCATTCAATAACATAATTTTTATTATCATAAAATTATTTAAAAATCCATATTTCATACATGAATTTTCCTTATTTCTAAAGACAATTAGTAAATTAATTCCGGCTTTACATTCTTTAACATTTTAATCAAATTCATAATGTTATACTTATATAAATTTCCTTTCTTAATAATGTTCATTAATTCATATGATAATATCATTTCCATATTAATTGATAAACAATGATAAATAATGATATCACATAAATAAGTAAATAAGCAATAAATCTCATACCACAAAATCATAAATAATGTTCACCTAAGAACAATCCAATGTTGGAAATCTCCAATCACCTATCCCATGAGGAAATATAATTTACCAAATTTGTAGTCAAACAAAAATATCATAAAATGAGAAAATATACTCAATGAGAATAAAAGATATCATCTTGTAATGAATATAAAGGACAAATCCAAGGAAACAAGACCAAAGATATCGAAACTATATGAAAATAAATACATTACATAAGACAAATCACCATAGATTGAACTAGGAAAGATGTCATCAATCCCCATTGAAATGGAATAGGTAGACCGAAAAAACTCTTATAGATTCTATTGGGTTGTTAGGATGAATTGGGATAAAGTCTAGGTTCAACTGTATTAAGGTATTTATAGAAAATTAATTTTTTAAAGAGAACATGTTGTAACCCTAAGACCATGCCATTACCTTCTAAAAATTAGGTGATCAATAAATTAGTTTAATAAGACCATTCTATAACTCATCTAAGTCAATGTCCCTCTATTATCCATAGCTATATCTCACAAAAGTGATTCTTGGGGCTCCGATATAGTCTAACTTCCCAAGATGTGGAATAAAGTGATTAGGCCATAGTACACTACCCATGAAAATTTTACCACTAATTTGGGTGTATCCTCACAAACCCCATTAAACTATAGCCACCATATTATTCTAAAGACACCCTAAAAAAGGTAGAATTTTTTTTTACTCCGTTATATCCACTTCACTATAACATGGATCTACCATTCCATAGTTACATGAACTATGGTTTGACACATATGTCAATGCTGCAACCATGGCCTTTTTGGTAGTGGAAACCCCAAACTCATCACAGACCCTCAAAGCCACCATGAACCTCCCCTAGTTTCCAATAAAACTAAAAATAGTTAATGTAATGGGATTCCATTATTCTAAACCTTATACTAGATACACTACTAAACATTATCATCCTCAAGAATCCAAAACCAAACCAAGAAATAAAACGAAAGTGGTCATCCGAATAACCATCCAATGAGATACCACTCAAGAATATATCCACCAAAATAGATGAAATAGATAACATAGAGGAAACAACCCCAAAACTATTAAATAGGAAAAACCATCTCCAAACACCTCTTCAAGGATGATACCTCTCGATGTAGAGCAATGTTACCAAAAAAACAAGAGGAAACCATCTCATAAATTTAAAAATTCTTAGAAACCACAAATAGTGTTACAAAAAGAGAAATGTTAAAAAAGAAAAACCTTGGAGTAATTAGTGTGTCTCTACAAAACACATTCCCTTATACAATCCTATATTACTACATTTATTTAGTAAACATGATCCAATGCAATAAAATTGCTACAAAACACCTTATTTAGGGAGTCTAGGAAATCAATAAGAAATTCCTCATATGTAACAACAAATTTCACATTTATATCTGACCAATATATTACATGATTGTTTTCAAGAAGTAAAAAATGGAGATAATCTTTATGAAACGCATTATGTATCTAGTTCATTCGTGGGGGAAGTGTTATTTGATACACCATGATACCAATATGAGAAACCACCTAAAATGTAACATCTCAGGTAAATAAAGAATATGTCATTGTTATATTTATTAATATTTGTGACTAAAATGATAATATTAATTTAAAGGTAATTCTATGTTCGATGGAGTACCCAATACACAACAACGAGTTTCTTTGAAATCTTACGCTACACACAAATAATATAATATTATTATTTTAAATGGTAGTCAACGCCTAAATGTTGTAATGGCGGGAATGAAAAAAACTAACTACAAAAAGAGTATGTATGTTTGTTAAATGTTTTTACATTTATCCAATAAAATTTAGAGGTTGAAAATAGGAGAATAATTTGATTTTAAGCGTAAATATACTAATATTCTTTTAAAGGTTGATTAATCGCCTTTTGATGGAGAACCATTTTTAAAACTAATTTTTGTAAATTTTATATGTTATATTTGACAAAATAAAATCCTTTTTTAGAATCAGGATGTCAAAATTCACTTTGTGTAAATTTTGTTTATTTTTCCGATAATGTTCATTTTTAATGAATAGTGACACTTGTTGTATTTTAATTCAAAACTCCCATTTAATATAATTTACTTATATAGTTAGATTACATTTTTAATTGGGTTTAAAATGTAGATAAAATATATTTTTACTGTTTAATCCAATGGTGGTCATTGAAATTAATTTTACTTTGAAATTTGACTTAAACAAGGTTCAATCTTTTGATATATGTTGTTTCTTAAAAACACGCTATTTGTTTTGACAATGATAATTACTTATAAAATTAATTAATTCAAATTCTATGTTTTGATTTTGTTAAAATGGAAATCAATTTTGAAATTGGAATATCAAATTTACAATGGATTAATTTTTGATATTTTTCTGAAAAATGTTCATTTTTTATGAATAGTGAACAATACTGCATTTTACATCAAAACTGCTTTTTCATCTAATTTAATTATATAGATAGATTGTAATTTTAATTGGTTTTAAAGTGTAATTGAATTATTTTTTTATCACTCAATACAATGTTGTTCATTGGATGTAATTTCACATTTCAATTGGATGTAAAAAACAAGTCAATCTTTTGATAAATTATACTTCTTAAAACTTCGTCTATGGTTTTGACAAAAAGAATTATATTTAAATAAATTAATGCAATTTATGTGTTTGGAATTTGATAAAATGGATTCCATATATGGAATCAGAAGGTCCATATTATGTAATTAATAATCGTTTTTTGACATTATAAATAGTAACGACGATAATTATTTTTAATTATCATGATTAATTAGTAATGAGGTAGTTATGGGTAATAAAATAATATCATAATAATATAAAATATCCCCAAAATGTTTCAAAATACTATTTTTTGAGTCATGTCTGACCATGGGAAGCTTTGTACCGAACATGAGGGCCCATGGAGTCACCTGGGTGTAATAGTGACATTTCTGACATTCTTTTTAAAAAGAAGAGAAATATAAAAAAGGTTTGTATATCCTAAGAAAAAAATATAAATATGTCTACATATATTTTATCTTAAACTATAAATATTCATTGGAAATCTAAAAATATTTTATACATCATGGGAGTTTTATTCTAATTTTTATACATTAAATAAATGAATTTATCTTGGACACTATGATGATGCAGTGCTTACCTCATTAATGAACGATTTAAATAAAATGAAAAGATAAGGTAACATATAAGACGTAAAAATTTCAAAAACCTATTGGATTGGTATATTTTCAAACCCTTATCACCATATCCTAGAAATTTATTATTTTGGGACCTTTAAAATCCGAAAATCATTTTATAATAAAGTAACATTTCAAGACTTTTCAAAAGTGACCCACCTCCCTCTTATAAAATTCCCCCACCTCTACCCCCTTACCCACACCTATAAAGCCCTTGGATAGTACAAAATAGACTCATATTATCTCTCCACATCCCTCTCTCACTTCTAGAAGACTCACTTTGTGTATAAGTCTTTCCAAGGAATCCTTTGGTGCAAATCAAAAAGAGGTACTTGATTTAGAGGCAATATCTTCTCTCGAGTTTCTTTATTTTATTTTCCTTCTCCACTCACAACTATATTCTTATTATTTGATCTCATAATAACACCAGTATCATAAATATACTAGTACTTTGTTATGATAAGTATTCTACCTACACTCACCCACACCTTCGTCTACTTGTTAATGAACATACTGTTTCTCGGGGTGGCGAATTACTGCCTCACGAAACGATGATTGTTAAATCTTCTTTTAACACCTTTCATGGTGTCCATTATGATAAAAATATATTTATATATGATAAATATTATATTTATGTATTCTATATTCTTCATTAATTTATATTTAAAACATACCTTTATGCTTTGCATGATGTGCAAATGTGATAATTTCATATGAGGAAGTGTGGACTACTTCCCCCTCAAGTGAAGTGACTCGTTCATGACAAATATGGAATTTATAAATAATTTAATTATTGAAATTATAATCCCTATATAAAATATATATAATAATTTAATTATAATATATCTATGTCTAATTTAGTTTTAAAGTTCATTAATATGACAAAAAATGAAAGTTGCGTTCATACGTACGTATGGCTTACCGTCTCCATGAACGGTAGATTTAATTTATTATCTCCAAACATTATGGAATATTATTGAATACATATATATTGGTTATATATGATATTTAAATCATGAAAACCATTCTTGATATTATGTACTTATAACTACATGGAAAATTCTCTTCAAACAAGTTCATTGTTGACTCATGTACCAAACATAGACAAAACATTTGATATGAACTCACATAATTAACTAATTATTATAACATGTTAATATGTGATATTAATTGAAAAATAAACTTTAAAGGAAGTCCTTAAGCATTTATAAATTGACCAAGGTTTAATATTCATGAATTTAAAGAAACGACCAAGGCAATTCGAACTTTAGTTAAGGGGATTTCTTATCTCAATTTTAATAAATTGAGATTTCCATTGTTTGCCAATTATTTATTGCATGTGGTGTATTTTGTAATTCACATTATTCTACTCTTTGTGTAATATAATTTCGATCATGGGTATTTACATCAACATTGTATAATCCTTGTTTCCTGGGGTGTACGTTTCGAAAGTTACCCAAATCGGTAAGGGAACCTTTCACCCTCCTCTTTTAAAAAGACTTCTTTTTGATAGGTCATATAATTTACATCTTTTTAATGTTGGGATATGTTCTTATATATCCATATTTCTGTAAAATTTATGTCCAAGTGATGAGATACCTTTTTTTATATCTCATCAACTCATTTTATGAATTTCAAAGTGACGCCGTTGGGCTGTCAAATTTCTGTAAGGGAACATCTTAACCAAATTTCAATTCATTGGGATAAACCTCTACTTATAGATTATGTCATACTATGAATATGTGTGGATGAAAACTGATTGTTTTACACTTAATATCCACTTATATTGGGTGTATTTATATTTGTTACACATAATTATGTAATTTATTTATCCTTAATCTTAGGACACCGTCTTTGTAAGGGACATCGTCTCAATCTCCTTTCATTGAGGAATACTTAAATTTATATACAAAATTATATTATTAGTTGTATAATAATCCATTTTGACTTTTAATTTCATTCAAAATTAATATTTTTACACAAAGTGTTTTACTAAATGAAAAAAGGAATATTTTTGTCTTACATATGCGACGACAACGACTTCTCTACCTCTGTGACCATTATTTGGGTTTTGGCTTCCTCTACAAGACATAACATTATTTTAAATGAAAAATAAATACCATTTTTTACTTTTATTTTATTTTGGTATTGAAAATAGTTTTGATAATGTTTTGATTATATTAATGTGTTGTATTGATATCTTCTGATTGAAATGTGGAAATTTTATGTTTTCATTATGCATGTTTTATGTGATACGATTATGTTATATCTCTTGGAAATTGTTTATGAAGTCAGGTGGTTCCATGACAAACTAAGGGAGGGTGAGCCTGAGATAGCTCTCCAATTCATTCGGTAACTTGAAGGAGTTAAACGCTAAGGTTTCTCCGAAGAGAATTTTGGAATATATTGTGATGGGTATTCCAAACTTAACCATAAGGGTCACTCCCTATGTAAGAATGTTATAAATGCCTCAAGTTACCTTTACATCTTATGATTTCTATGATTTATTCATATGTCTTATGATTTCATGAGGTATGTTAATGTGCTTATGTTTTATGAGTATAGTGTGATTTCATTGATTCTTATGTATACATGGACTAATGTTTTCTTTCCATATTTTTTTATCCCTTACTGAGATTTTAATGCTCATCCCATGTTTTTGAAATGTTCTTCAACAGGATATAATGTGGAATAGGGTCAAGGACGAGATCAAGGAAATGTCATGCTGTCTAAAACATGGAACATGACATGAATATTTTGTCCAAGAGTTTTTATTTTGTGAAAAAAATGGAAACTCAGTAGATGTTTCTACTTTGTAATCATTGAGATGTAATAGTTATGTCCTAATTTTCTAAAACTCTAAACCCTAAAAGATCCACATTTTGAATATTCATTTAATTCAAGATTATGTAATGTTATAAGGCCTAGTCCTTATATAAAAATTACAAATTAAAAAGGATAATGATTAATAACATGACCAAACATTCACATCCCATGATGATGTGTCATGTTTAGGAATAAATGATTTCCAAAATTTACCTGTATATGTCTTCTCCTATGATATTCACATGATTTTTTATGATCATTCTATACCTTTATCATTTCATATTTACTTAAACTACATTTGTTGCATTCTATAACATTTCTATAATAAAAATTGTTGACACTCTAACACATGTCCATAATAATAAATAATGAGAAGGTTTAATGTATAAATAATGAAATGGTTATATATTATTGGATGGAAACTAAACCAAAGGTTGGCTAATCATTCAAATACCTCCAAATTCCAAATCAAAATAAAAAAACATGTATTCCAAATTCTGGATACTCCTTTCTATGTTTTCATCATTCATAATAAAAGATGTTTTAATGCATAAATTAAATCCAAAATCATGATAGGGACCTCTATACTATTTAGAGTTAAAATGAGGATGATGATCCGATATAATCATCATTGGTACTTTATGGAGCCTCACCACATCCTCCAAATACAATATCTATAACAAAATCAACTGAGATTGAATCCTTTACCCACTGCACCAAATATAAATGAATTTGTATTAGGAAAAGAGAACCTATGCCTCAAAATTCATCAATATTGAGATGCATTAGTGTGTGTTATTATATCACTATCCAAAAATTTCTAGATTCACACATAAAATCACTATACAACATACTTCTCATTATATCAACTGAAACATTTCCCTTCACTAGTGAATACAAAATCATGAAGTCATAATCCAATCATATTTCTATCCACCATAATTTTCAAAAGATAAATTCAATCTTAGAGAAGTCACACATCATTCTCTTTATGGTTAGTGAAAACTGTAAAATGTTTACTGATGATGTAATACTTCCAAAAGTTAATGGAAAACACAACTTCCGCAAACACATGATTAGGGGTGGAATATTAATTCTCAAGGGTAATTATATACCAATATCTATATGGTACATAAATTATCTATTTCATCAGATAAAAACCTAAAATGTGATGCGATGAATTAGTGAAAACCTAGAACTAAACACTATATTTAAGAATAAAAGAACTAGATAGTACAATATATTATCCTTTAGGTACTCAAAATATACCCACTACTAGTCATTACGTAATAATAACTGATACTTTCTAGTAAAGGTTGTCAGAGGATCTACAACCCCAGAGAAATAACCAATCGACCTCATGTAATAGCCTCCAAGGACAAGAAATCATTACACATCAACAAAATCCTTTTGGAGTTCCCATGATACAGTTGCATCAAACATTTAATAATCCATATCTACTACCTACTAGGGTACAACATTCCCCATGAAATTAACATCATGATTTAAGAATTCACAAATGGAAAACATCCCCAACAGTTATTGATGATAATGAATTTGAAAAAGGTCATGCAGATTCTCTATAAGATACTCCTATTTCATGGAATACATGAAAATTTGGTCACTTAAAACCACCCTGAACATGTCCTAGAATAGTATAAATTTTTTTTAATCAACCACATGAACAAGATTGGAGTGTTCATACACCAATGTTCATTATGATGAACTCACAATTCCAATTATGATAATAAAAAGTTACTTTCACAATATCCTTATCCTCATCCATCATATAATGATATCAAGGACATGAATTTAACTTTGAGAACCAAATTTATACTTTCTAATGATCTAATAAATCATTAACCAACCAAATTTGATAGTGGTCCTTCATATTCACATGGTTTAGTTTATGATAATCAGTAAAAAGACACAATCTACTACCCATTTTCTTCAAAAAGAAAATTGGCACACCATCAGTTGACATTCTTAGATTAAAAAACATGATAAAACACATCATAGATCAGTACACATAGATATAAAAACATTTAATCTTTCATTATATATGCATACATCCAGATATAAGAAACACTCAGAGGTGGTTCTATCCCAAACTCAATCTCTCATTTAACAGGTGTTGCAACAACATCATATATAATCACATTAGTGTATTCTTAAAAGACCCTAGGGAAACCAAAGACTGGACCATATATTATATCATAATCAACTCATCAATAAATAATGATAGTAATGGAAGAGTCATCCAAATAATATATGGGGCTCTCTCACCAAAAAACACTACTCGATCTCTATCAACAGCATAGAGAAAAAACTATCTCTCATAAAAATCCCAATTTTCTTACACTAAATACAACATATCTATTGAAAGGATGATATCATAAGGTTATATATATAAATATATGAATTATTCAAATGAAATATGTGACATATCACTGGCTCACAATCTCTAACAATTTTAAAAACTTTAGAGGGACCTCCAACTAGCATTATCAAATCCATGGGAATTGGAATACACTCAACCAAAAATCATAATGAATAGAGAAGGGAAGGTGATATTGTGTAGTTTGAATCCAATGAATCAAGAAAATAATGCTCCCATTTAGAAATTAATAAAATTGTTCCATTAATGAAAACTAGATTTCCTGGTACAAGGCATGATAATGAATGAAGCTACCCATGACCTTCTCTATGGATTCGTGTAACTTACTAAAGACAACCTCTTTGATGAAACTGTTATTTCATAGGATAATGAATATATTGGAAGATTAATATACCAACCCATATCTCCATTTTATATATCAAATTTGAAGAACCTACTATCATTTACTTGGATGAAACTCAGTCAATTGAGAAAACTGAAGAGTAACACTTTGAACATGATGCTTACTTTGAACAACCTGCCACTCTCACTAGTAATGACCTTATCCTCTATAATAAAACATGGGTTTAATACAATGGAATGTAACTGAGATCCTCCTCCAAAAAATAAATGAGATTTTGCAGCCTTGGAAATACACTTACCTAACCGAAATATTCACTATCTATGAAATTTGGAACCATGGACCACATCTCTGCTTCGTGAAGAATCTAGAAAAATTCGTTCTTGTGACAATTATATTATGGTTAAATCCTATCAACCACTAATTCTATCTCTATAATATCAAGATATGACAACAAAATGAAATTTTTGACCTGGAAGTAGATCTCCACATCCATCAAATCCAAAAATTCCTCCCCCAATACTCTTCATTGAGCAATAGGCCAGAAGTATATCGTAGTATGTTCATAAACCAGATCATGAAATCCCTCACACTAAAACAACCCTATCAAAGGGTATGCAACTCCTTGAAAATAGAAACATTCGTAATGTAAGAAATAAAATATTCTAATAACTAGTCATATATCTTATCTAATGACACTAAAGAAATATCACGATCCCAAAGAAAGAAATACATTGTTTCCTTGCTACCCTATTAATTATTATCATAGACAACAAAACCCAGTTCTCCTTGTAACCATGGATTGTAGTAAATTTTTTCTAAATCACCTCCAACATATATTCCAAGAATATATATGAAATAAATCTTCCTTTTAATGGTACATTATGGCCCTAGAACTCTTGGAGTCTTCTCATCATCGACCTATACTCAAATATGATCTATTCTCACATCCTTCTAAACTTATTTAGTGAAAACATGGAAATGAAATGGACTTGGATATGTTCATTAAATAAAAATATATGGTTATACTTCCTAAATCAAGAGTATAGAATACCTAACATTAATTGGTTAATTAATTTTGTTTCTTTTTTAATTTTTGGTCGTATCCCAAGGACGACCCAGTTAAAACATGTGAATAAATTAGAATGAAACACAATCCTTCCCTTGGGGTCTTTAGTACAATTAGAATCTCTTTTTTTGTAGAAATAGTGAACATAAAGGTATATGAATCATATCATAGGGATACCTAAATATCCATGTCTCATTAATTCTCCCTTATTTACATCCCTTACTAAGATTACAAGGAATTATTTCCCAAAAACCCCATGCAGTCTCACATGTTATTAACTCCAAAATCCATCTTATCCAGGAACATGAACCATTGATACCACAATGAAATTACCCCCTCACCTAATGTACACCCCCTAGTCTATTAATGAGATAATAATGATAGTTACCACCATAGTACTTTCTCCGGTTTGACCCTGGTTGGAAACTAGAAAAGAGGGTAAAATAAACATACAAATGGGAGTCATTACCCTTTAAGAGAATATGTAGATGATAAGGAAAATACATATACCATTATAAAAACCTAATAATATGTATAAAAAATAAACATAATAACTAAAATTTAAATTTTATCATGTAATTAAAAATGAATGAACCCTTTAATTAACAAAAATGAAATTTTAGAAGTGTCCATAATGATGAAAAAGATCATGGAAAACCATGAGGTAGTATTATATAACCCAATTTCCATCATTCTCATAAAAAAATGAAAAATTGTTTATATATATATATAATGGGTGATAATAATTTTATGTTATATAGGATTCTCGCTAGATCATATCATGTAAATGATAAAGAAATATTAATAAATATCGGTGAATAGAATGTTAATCTCAATAGTCACCAAAATGGGTGTACTATGTTGCCATATTCAACATGTCTATTTATCACCTTATATCACAAACAATAGTTAATTTACTATGATAATATGTAATCAAGGTTTCCTCATTACCACTTTTCACTAGTTTTCCACTATGTGCCCATTGCTCATCCTAATCCATATCTCTCTAAATAAAACAACTATAGACACCTAGGATAAATATCACATCATGAACCTCATGCATCACATCATCACATCATTAGATATCATATATCTATATAGTAACCTTATAATTTATGGGATCCACCTCAAGACACATGTTGAATATTAGACACTAGTTACTATACCGTAGGACATCACAGTCCATAAACCATGTAATGTACTTCAAGCCTTCACAACCCATACAAAACATTCATATAATAATAATTTGGATGCAATATCCAAATATAAAAATTTCTAAATAATAATAATCCATAAGGTTTCTATAAAAACCCACACATGCACACAATTATACAAGGAAATTATCCATCATGCATACTTTCACATGAGAAACCAAAAGAATAAAACATGTCCAGAGGTGGTAGTTTTCATTTGTCCTCCCACCGGGATGTTGTGGAGAAACTCTCCCTGATTCAAATTGGATTCACTAACCCTAACGTAAATGGGAAGGTTATAATATCAAATAACTAAATGTATAGGTTATAATATATCTCACAACCACTCTATGGGCATAACCTAGTCCTAAACACTAGTGCAACTATCGTCTCCCAGACACCAGACATCCACTAATGAAATCTATTTGTCTAATAAGAACATAATGATTTATGAGGAGAATTAAATTAATTATTTACCTAATAGACAAAATTTTATGTTAATTAATTATGTATACATTAAATAACCATAAATATGATTTCATGTTACATTATTATCCTCTAATCCACTTTCATTCCCTCCTAGTTTAATTCAAGATGAGTCGACAAATTCTCTAGAGTAACATCTCATTTTTTATTCCAGAAAAAACTAACCCATTGGATATGTAAATTATTAAATATTATTAAAATAATTACATAAATACCATGTCCTATAGGAAAGAACATAAATGGTTACCACCAAGAGAAAATAATACACCAAGCAAATTCTTTTGTCATGAGTAGTTGGGAAAGGAATGAAATTAAGACAACCAACATGACCGTCAACCATAAAATGATTCATATCACTCAAGAAAACATATTTAAGAACATAAATTTTAAATAATAGGTTCAACCTATTCCATTATATCCAGTTTATTCCGAAAAAACCCACATATATTTCATGATTCAACTCACAATTACAAGCATCAAAAGCTACCACATCATCCAAGCCTCCCCACCCCATATCATGTATGCCCATATAATATCATCCATTCTAGGATTATATCACATATCATGATCACATACATATCACATCACAATGTCGAAATAAATAATTCAAAACCAACAGTAAAACTAAGAACTAAAATAAGGCATTTAACTTTTTCACAGAAACAGGCTCTTAGGATCTCCAACTAAAGGAATATTTCCTTTTAATACATGGGAAATCATGGGCATAAGGGATTATCATTACTAAAAAATAGTTTTTATTCCATATTTGATTACTAATTCCTTATTCATAAGATATGATTATGTAAAAACTAATGCATCATTCTATAAAAATATATTAAATGTTATAATTCTCTTAGAATTAATTCCATTTTCCACAAAACTAGAGTAGTATCATTCTAATTTCGAATTTTTTTTCATTCTTAATCCCAAAAAGAAAATAACAGTCTTCATTTTCTTGATAATATTAAAATAACCCATGAAATAAAAAATTAAACTAAATAATAAATTACATCATCTTGATTACCCAAATATTATAACATGCACCAGATTTCCAATATTCATCTTCAGCAATTTTTAATCCAGTTAGCTAAATAATTCTTCATTTATTTTATTTTACATTTTAATATTATTAAATTATATATAAAAATTATAAAAATATGATACAAAATAATTGTGAAATTATTACACTATATATAAAATCAAGAGGTATACCTTTTTTACAATATCAATAATTAAAACATGACATCTACAAAAAATTCATTTATTAATCTATTTTAATTCATATTAGGTTTATTCAACTGTAATATAAATTTATAAACCATAATAAACCTATTATTTAATTTAAATAAATATAGAATTAATAAATCTTATCCCATGGAAGTGTCAATATTCTTTTAATTAGAATGGGCCAAAATTACTACTCTTTGATAACCTCTCCAATGAGGAACAATTAGATATCAATGATTTCATTCAATGGAAATACATAAAAAAAAAAAAAATACAATCCTTGAGTACAACATGTATAAAATTCCTAATAATTTTGGGGAGAAATTATTTCAATTTATACTAAATGGAGATAAATTTTTAGAAAATAGAGACTAGTCATACATAGGATCTGTGTAGATTAAACATTGGAAACCATGATCAAAACTTCATGAAAAGTGAATCAAAGATACTAAAAAATAACTCACATGTTCCCGGGGTTTGTGTAGATGAATTGGTATAAAGGGTACGTATGAGGGTCTTAGGGTATTTAGCGGCATAAAGTTTTTTTATAAATACCATGATGTTTCACGGTAGGCTATACCAGAGCCTACTAAAAAACATGATTTCTATATCATAAGGGATATATACATCATTAATTATCTATTTAGTTAAACAGAATTCAAGATAACTGTATAGATCATATAATATTATATATATATTCTACAATATATCCCTAATTTCTATGCTAAAAGAACATTTTTTTCAATAAAGGGACTACATCATAGTCTAATTCCCAAGGTTCTGCTATCCTATATATGGATGTATCCTCAAGAATAGTGTTACATCGCAGCCTCCCCACTACACTATAACCTCCTATAGGAATACGATATTTCTTTTCCCTTCCATGATACCAAAAAATATATAATGGATCCACCATTCATTAATGAATAAAACTACAACACATCACATTCCTTAGCACCAAACCATGCCATTTTATGTATTAGCACCCCCAAAACTCCCCAAACACCCAAAAACAAATTGAAACCTCATATGTGATCCTTAAATACCAAAAAAATAATATGTAAAAGGATTTTACGATCTATTCACAAAACAATTAGAAATTGTATAGAGTTTCAATACCATACATAATGGACATTTCTATAACAACGAGACTATATATAGGACATCAAGGGGAAATATAATATGGGTCACATCAATTGAATATAATGTGAAATGAAATTTTATTAATTTATCACAATCATGGAATATTAAATATAAAACACAATTTATATTTTACAAAATGATATAATTTTAAATTGACAATAATTAAAATTTGGCTTGAAATGACTATATATTATAAGTACTATTTATATACCAATAAAATAGAATAACTTATTATCTCATTAAAATATTACTAGCACCATCTATCACTCACAACACCTGATAAATAGAATGGGGTCAAGGAAATTTCAGGATCATACAAAGATAGGCAATTTTTTAAATGTAGGATACCTATGAAATAATAAAAAGGAGTGATCACAAAATAGTTATGTTTTTATAGAATTTTGTATTTCCATATCATGGATATCACAAATAAATTTTTCATTACTACAATTTCATTCAATGAAATAGTGATTTTATTGCATGAGAAAATCCATGAATGTATTTGGTTACTGTAAATTACTCAACATATTTAATAAACTTGTGTATTTCCAATAGATATAATCCAAACACTATTATTCGATGATAATGATATATTTTACACAACCTTGATTGAATGATTCATTAAAATTGATCATAAAGAAACATATCACTTAAATGTTTCCTTTTTATGCATTAGTTAATGAATAAATTAGCTATAATCCTGAAAAATGTTGGATCAAATGTTGACATTGCTTATTTATTTAAAATAAAAAATTCAACTATTGTCATTAAAAACATGTACATGATGTCATGATGTACATATTATAATATTTTTAGTTACATTATGTAATTTTTTATATTATTATTCTATGTGGCTTTACTATTTTCATTATTTTTATTTTTATCCCAATATATTTTTGAAAAAAGGGTTTTAATAAAGAAACATTTCAACACACAAGAAATTATAAATCCTGAATTTCCCATGGTGGATGTAAAGATACTACATTTATTGGCATAAAAAGTTTAATGGGTATGATACTTCCACCCCCACTATTCCACCACACCCCTAATTGCACTACCTATTCAAGGGGAATAATTGTCCCTTTTGTGTTGTGATATATTGGTTTGGAAGATTAAATTTCTATAATAATTCAATTTGATTTTCTATTTATTATTTATTTTATGTGTGTTTTAATATTTACTATAAAAAAAATTTAAATTTATTATTTTGAAAATTAAATCACACAATTTATTATTTATCATATATTTTAATCTAAGAGTTTGATGAAATAATTACCTTTTCCCTGGTCTTTATATAAAATGAACATGAAATAAGTTTTGGTAGGTATATTGTTTGGTTGTGACCTCTTACCATGCGTGATATATAAACAACATACATGATTCATTTTTTAATATATATTGATCATTTTATACATTCACTATATAATAGTAATGATCTAGATCATAGGATTCTTTTGTACATTCATTCTGGTTTCCATTTGAATTTATTCTATAATTTTAGTGTGTTATCCATATGATTGTTTAAGGGATTCCCATGGACATTATATATAGTTGTTCTATCATTTGGGAGTTCCCATTCTATGTTTTTGTGTATAGTTGTAATACTTGATTCATGTATGTGTCTATTTTCATAAGATTCACTAGATTAGTGGTCTATATGAATATTGTTTTATACATTAGTTGGATTATATGAATGCTCAGATATTATTCTACATAAATAGGTATCTATGTATAACAAGTATTCCCCACATGAATGTGTCCTCACTGAACAATATTATTAAGATTCTCATTTCTCCAATATTAGAAACGTATATGCTAAAATTTAGTTTTAAATATTTTATAATATTATTTGATTTTAAAGAATGAAAATTTCATGAAGATCCCCCACTAATACCCCACAATTGTTTTCAATGATGAAATGTGTGAACCCTAAAGCCTTCCTCTAAAATGCCATTGGCTAGAGAATAGAAAAATGGGTATATTTCACCCATATGGTTGGAATTACCCTCATAAATGCCCGTGTAGATGATCTGAAACAACTTGTAAACTCCACTATTACATATAAAAGATTCCATTCCCACACCTAATATACTACTTCCTATTAATTAATAAAAAGGAAATAAGGGAAATTTTTTAACAATCTTTTAATATCCACTAAATATTATCAAACATTATCATCCCCATTCTCCTTCAAACAATCCTATAAAACAACCTAAGGAAACTTCAAAAGGGTGGGTACTTTGGAGTACCTAGAAGGATCAATTTTAAGAAAAATCAACATTCATGTGAAATAAAATGAAATGATATACATGAGTGAGATCAAATAAATAATTGTGTGAGTAATTAAAGGAATGAGACTACAATAGTAAGAAATATCATAAGAAAATATAATACTAAAAAACCATATAGTCGTATTCATGTTTGATTTCACTCGAATTCATAAAAACTATTAATTAATATTTATTTATAATTAAATTAGGATTGTATTAAGATAAAATATTCATAAACAAAAATATAAAAGGACTAGTTAGAAGTCACCAGACTTTTGACCATCATAATCAATGAACGATATATAATCACCAAAAAATTATCATAACCACTAAAACATCACAACCACCACTATAAAACAATATTGACATATAGTTCCAAGGACAAGTGCACAACCTAGGGGTGAATTAGTGGTTCTTTTTTCCTTTTTATGAATTTTTCTTCCTAACACATCATATGTGACTAGTGAAGATATAGATACGTTCTTCTTATTTTCTCAAAACCATATATAACTATTTAGAATGTATATTTCATAATATAGTGGGATTTAAAAGGATCGTCCATTAAGAAATATTATTTTTTGTGAGTATTTATCCACCCAAGTCATGAATTCATTAACAAATAATTCATATTATCACATGGAATAGAACTAAATAATAATTACATGTCAGCTTACCATGTTTTCCAATATCACACAAGATATACTTATATTTCCCCATACAATACACCATCCTGTTGGTTCTTTTTTTATCTCACACAACATATCCCTGTTTTTTTGTAATGACTACCACTATCTGTCATTTTTCATTATGTTCTTCCCCAACAACCATATGAATATGCCTTTATCTTATATAACTTTTAATAAAATAGTTTCAATTATTTTCTATTAATGTTCTTATATCTAGCAATAATAGACCATTCATCCTTTCTCAAACTCAAAATATCAAATAATAACAATGAATCATATTCTTTTTCACTATACCAAAATTATATATTAAAATAAATGGTCTTATATATCTTCCTAAAACACATATGCTCTCTTAGATGAATCAAAAAAATATTATTATTTGAATAAATTTTTTATTTAATATATTATTATCATCAAATGGTTCTCATAACACCAACATGACTCTTCATATCCATCAGGTTTGAAATTAATAGAATTAGATAGTTAAAATTTCAATCTCAAAATACAGAAATTATCCTTTATTTATGAGAGTTTCAAGATGTGAAATAAATAACAATTTTTGAGTTATTATATCCATTTAATTATTTCTAATGAATTAGAATTTTATATTATTCCTAGGACTAATAAAATATTTATGTTTATTTTTCAATATATATTCACAGGGAACAAAAAAATATTCAATATCTACATGAATGATGTTGCAACACTACAAGCTATAACCCATAGAATGCGTAGGGTCAGATATCTCCAAACATCCATTATTGAGCGATTATCAAAATGTATATTATGAATGGATGACAATTTAGTCCTATATTTCTGAATTCTAGTCTTTAATCTTCAGGAGACACCATGAATACAACTAGGAAAAGCTATAACATTAAATTTCTCATACATAAATTGTTATCTCAACATGAAATTTACTATGTTATGGTCTATATTTTATCGCTATTTATTTTAGTTAAGTAGTAAAATTTTCATGGTCTTTGATATGTTGTCATACTCATTCTCCCCTTAGCTCATATATGCGACTTATAGACCCACCATGGTAGTCATTGCGATGAAGCTCAGCTAAAATTCTATTCCCCATGATATTGTGATAATATTCTTCCCATTTTATTGTAAACATGAGTTTTACTAAATTGATTAAAATTTAAACATCACATTTTCACTGTCATAACAATTAAATCCATATTTTAGTTTATCCCCTTTTCATTGTCTTATGGATATTTCAAGAGTTTCATTTTACTTAAGTCAAATACTAACAGTATAACATAAATCACTCAAATCCATTTAGAACATCTTAACCTCATTCAATGTTCATCAAAAACATTTCAAAAACACTTAAAAATCATAAAAATAATTTTTTCAATGTATAGATCCTATCTAACCAGTCTTGATTATCTTATTTTAATAAAACATGTTCATTATATCTACTTTTTTTGATATATTATAAACAAATTCAACTATTTTGTATAATTAATTTCTACTTAATTTGTATGGTTATATATTATTAATAGAATCAAGTAAATAAAAATACAAAAAAGACTACTAAATGAAAATGTTTAGCTAGTTATTAAAATTAGTAATCTACAATATTCCTCTTTATTTTTTTATATTATTTAAAATCATTGAAATCCTTATACTTTATCTATCGATAATCAAATAAATAATAATAAACTCATGTTTTAAAATATAATTTTAATTGATAGATATAAAACCATGATGATAAAAAATATTACTTTTATCCATATATGAGAATCAATATCCACATTTGGATTTGTTACTAATACCAATATTCATAGCATTCAAGTTAAATATAAAAGGTGTATTTCTGCCCCAAATTCTTTAGCTAAAATTCTTCAACTCTACATGGTAAATAATATTTTAAAAAATATGAAATATTTTTGTGAAAAAACATGGCTATCCATTAAATATAATACATGTTATAACACTTCCATATTTATCGATTTATTATATGTATAATAAATTTATCAATAATAGATGCACCATTCACTCATATTCACAAAAAGATAAAATAATTCATCTAACATGGATAATACACATTCTTTTACTCACCAAACACATGGATCGAAACTCTTAATTTGTAAAGAAACTTTTCAACATAAAAAATTTTGAAAAGTTTGATTATAATTTCACAAAATTTAATATTTATAGGAATATAAGGAACTAATTAATCAATATAGATTGGTATTTCAATATCTCCTCTTCATATTTTATCCTCCTTGATGAAAACTACATTATTCATAGAATATTTACACCCATATCTGGCTCCCCCTTTCAATTTCTTGTGTCAATTAAATTAATGTAATTAAAAATAATATTAAAGGGAATAAAATGTGGAGTATATCCTTGATTATTATAAAAATTAAAAAGGTTGAGAGTTATATCTCATCAAAGGAAATTTAAATTTTCAATATGTTTTTTTGGAAAAATAAATTATTCTATCATGTTTACTACATTTCCATGTCAAATTTTATTTAGGGATAAAAGTTTCAACTATATTCTTAATATAATAATATTTGGGGTAGTTAATCTTGTGATATTTAATGCTACATTAATCAATATATTCTATATTATTATTCATTATTTTTTTTTATTTTTGAGTAGGTAAGAATGAAATTTAGTATTAAAAACATGAACATTATTCTTTTAACTTTCATACATCCTCTCTTGAAATTTTGATTTACGGATTTTATTTTCTCAAAAACTGTATATTATTATTTCCTCATCTCCACACTTTTAAGGGTTCCTTTTTTGTAAATATTTCATATTTAAAGACTGATTCTACTCTACTTTCATATCCCATGGACTCTTCTTTAGAAAGACATCTGTTGTATGTTTCATCATTCTAGGATAGATTCTATTTCTTAAGAAGATTTTTATTATTTTTCCAAGATTTATCCCCTTTCATAATTTTATTTCAATTATAATGATATGTTTTTCTAAATATAAAAGAAATTGTTCCATAAAACAAAAAAAAACAATACTAGTAGAAAATGAATATAGATAATTTAATATATTGGTGAGTCTACCCAGGAAATTATAATTGATGTCCTTATATCATTAAACCTTTACGTAACCTTCTAATTTTGTAGTATTACTAACTTTACATGAATTTTGAGTAACTAAATGAAAAATAATTTCATAACTGAACCACTATTTATTTCATTAGAATCATTATTTTGAAGGAAAACAATCAAGGATGTGATAAAAATTATAGGAGGTTCATATATTGTATTTAGGTAAGGTCTTCTCCACCAGCATTGGTGGCTTATCCTGAATCTATACTTATCTATCATAATATTATCATATATTTTAAAGGTATTTTCCATATTAATGCATTGATATTGTGCATCATTTATCTCTCTTTATTTTTAATATAGACATGTATAGTGTTCCTTCAGTGTTCATTATTTTTTGAAGTTGTTACATTGGATATATATATATATATATTTAGATTACTCATCTTTTAATCCACATTTATTAATTCTTTATGAATATATTTATTTTTCTTCATGATTTTGGAGTTTTGATCAATGAAAACATTATTTTATATTCTCAATATTTACTAATTATAGTTCTCTTATCCTCCTGTGTCACTTCATGGATAATCTATATGTTTAATATCATGAAAAGTGAATCTTTTATGATAGTGACTAATAACATCATCTTCATATTCCATCCACGATGAGTTCAAATACAATTATTTTTTAATATATTTAACATATTCTTACTTAAAGATCAATATTTCATCAATGAATCCCATTTTCAAGTTTTTGATATTATTTTAGATATGTATCATGACTATAGGTTTCATGAAATATTTCTATTGATTAATATTAAATATTATTATATACTATAATGTTTGTAAAATGAATCCAGTTTTCTTGATATTATAACACCATCTTGGAAATTCTCCTCAATACGTTCCTTTTCAATTTTCAAAAAGAAAATTACAAAAAAATATATTCATATCTTATAATATTAATATTTCTATTCAACATCAAATTTATTTTACTCTTCATCTTCAGACTAAAAAAATCATTTTATTCTCTACTCATAATACATTTTCTCATGAACATAAATTCCAAGTCAACATTTTCATTCTTATAAAAAACCCATATCATTCTTATTTTTATAATTGAGGGGAATATTAAGAAAATAATCATTCGATATGTATATAATTTCTTCAATGGAAGATATATTGTGATTAAATGGAGAAGGGAAGATCCTAATTAAATTATTTACAACTATTTTATCTCTAAATGTATATGCAATTACATTGATATAAATTTCTATCTCATTATCATGAGTAATGTAGTTATCAATAATATCCACAGTATCCATCAGAATATTTTCAAATCATAATCATTATATGTATTGTTTAACTTATTTCACTTCAACATTCCCTCCAAGCATGTTTACCAACATGTCTCACATCACCTTTGGTATTATAAGGCCCATATTCTAGTTGAAATCATTTTTATACATGGATGAATATATTTGTTTCTATTCATTCCAATAAACTTCTAAATATATTTTTTTATCATAATTAATGGAATACTTACATCCATGTGGATTAAAACACACCGTAACATTATGAATAACATATATTCCTTGTTAATGAAGTTATGTCAATATTATACAATTACATCGATGAACCTTTTTTGACATTATAAATAAGAATAATTTTATTTTAGTCTATGTTTAGGTGTTACATATTCCACTTTATCCAAGCATTGATCATTCATATGGAAACTAGATATTCCTTGATAAAATTTATTGTTTTTTGTTCTTTCCATATTAGTAAGAGGTGGTGTTTGTGAATTAGTAACACGTTTTCAGTAATTTAGAATTTTTATTATTATACCAACCTCATGGATTGGTTATAATATCAATCAACTATTCATATTATCTCCTATACTGACATGAGTTTTTAGAATGTAAAATGAATAAGATAAATATATTTTCAAGGTTCATCCATGATAACCTACTCCTTTTCTATGAGTGATTTTCCCTCCCAAAAATTGATTATTATTTTAAATACAAAAATTGTAGTAGCCTAGATTTAGTTTCTACATTATTAATTTAAAAAGTAGATATAAGGAATCAAATCCTAAAGGAAAAAAATTGTTTATTATTATTTGTAAAAAAGATTTATACCGGTATTTCTAGTAAAAATTGGAAACATAAAATAAAACATATCACATCATTCGAGTACCTAATTAGTTCATCTAGCGTGTCCATGCATTTATATAATAACACCTTTTTGTTTATTCTAGCGAAAGAAAATATTCAAAATGGGATATCATAGATTCTAGGTAAGGTTATTCATACAACAGAAGAAAATATGGAATTAATAATATGAAAACAATATCTAATAATATTTAAAATTTCATATAAACTATCTCATAAACTAAAAATTAATCCATGGATATTATAAAAATAATAATCACATGGAAATTAAAAACTAAATTCTTAATGAGTGAATGTTTCATTATGGGAATATGAAACATACCCTCAAAGCCTTTTTCTAATACATATCTAATACAATTGAGGGATTGTGTGATGATATATACAAAAATCTATAAGGACTCATTAAAACCCATCCTAGATTTTCTCATGTTATATATTAATGAATTGAGGGGATATATCAGTCCCCTGATATTTTTTACTAAGAATAATTCATTTCTTATATTTAAGGGATGAAACATAATCAGTATAAATATACATATTTAATAACTATAATATGAAATTTCCACAATTACCCAAATCAACGAACATAATCTTAATCTATCTAGAGTAATATGGATAATTGAATCAATGTATTAAATACCTGTCAACCAAATAAAAAAACTTTAAGATAAATAATAAATATAGTGTCTCTCACTTTTTAAACTATAAGAATACATAACTTGTAAGAACCCGGATCATCGTTTCAGGTATGTATTTTCTTTTATGGAGTTTTTGAGAATATTTTTGGAGTTTCTAGAAATTTTTTAAGTACACGCCGTGTACTTTGTGAGTACACACCGTGTACTCTTTTCACGCTCAAAACTATGTGTTGGCCCTGTCTAGCCCACACACACAGTGTGTAGGGGTGACATGAAGGCCGATTATGGCAGAGTACGGAAAATCCCACTACATGCTGTGTACTTTAAAAATACACATCGTGTACTTTTATTCACTAAACAGACCAGGGTTGCACCTAATCACCATAATCGTCTTTTTCTAGGTCTAGTTTGATCGAGTGAAGCCGTAAGGCTACAAAACTTCTTCGGATTCGAGAGCCTCCTTCCGTTATCTGATTTGAGCTCTTTTGGTTGCGTTGGAAGTGCAGTGGTGAGTTCTCCCTTCTGCTTGAACCTTGTTTTTCAATTCATTCTCCTTCTCACGTTATCAAAGGATGTACGTTTTGTGCATTTTCTCAGATTTACAATGTTCTACGGAGAATCAGTCATCATGGTTCATGGTTTGTCCCTTACCATTCAAAATCTTTGAGTTTATGTGCGAATTTCCACCGATACCCGTGAACGGGGTATTGCGTGTTACCCTTTTTTTCCTTCATTGTTTTCCTGCCTTGATTTTTTGCTTTTGTAGAGATAATTTGACCATGTTAGAGGATAATTTTTTCTTCTTGCATGTATTTTCCCTTTCTTTGTTCTGTTTATGACCATTGGGTCTCGTTTGCCTTTGGCTGCTACACCTGTTTTCATGCCTTGCTGTTATAGGTTGAAGTAAAACTCATGACAATCTTGTTGCCTTATAGACTATTTATCCAAGTATCTCTATAGGTGTACTTTGTCCTTATAGGATTATTATGCATTGACTGGCACAGGGCTGAGAGAACCTGGTGCTATATACTATAAGGGATAAACCGAGTGAGCCTCCCAGAGAGTCTTAGATATTATAGACTACAGAGGGGATGGACCGAGTGACCTCCTAGAGAGTCTTGGATTTTATAGAAAACTGGAGGGTAGACCAAGTGAGCTTCCTCAGAGAGTCTTACCTAGTTTGAATCTCTTTATGAACCTTCCCAGGATAGAGGAGGAATTGACCGAGTGAGCTTCCTCAGAGAGTCTGTGGTATACCTAAGGATATAGGAGGAATTGACTGAGATAACATCCTTAGAGTGTCTCTCAACCTTGGGGCTAAGAGGGTTAGACTGTGTGCTCCTCCTCAAGAGAGTCCCTGACTGCCGTATACTATAAGGGGAATTGATAGAGTGAGCTTCCCCAGAGAGTCTAATAAATTCTTATGACCAAGCCAGATGGGTTAGGCTGAGTGCACTACCCAGAGGGTTATAATACATCTCGTATAGGACCAGTGGGGATGGCTGCGAGTACTTCCCAGATGGTTTCCAGCTTTTAGCTGTTTGTTTCATTTCTATTGATTGGTAGTGGATTGATTTCTGCTATGTCTCATCCTGTTTTACTGCTTACTTTTACTTTCTATTGGTTTCTATTGTTGTTTACTGCTTATTGGACTTTTACCTGCCAAATAATCACTGACTGTTAGGAACATATCTTCGGGTGAATTCCTACTAGGATTTTATCTCACAAATTGTTTAGGCCATGCTTTTGGGCCCAAGAAGACTATGTTGTTGTAGGTATAAACAAGGGCAAGCGCCCTTCGACTTCTGGAACTTGATTGCTTGGAGTAGGGGAGCATGGGACCAAGCTTTGGCTTGCAATGCTGAGGAGATGTTTACTTTTCTTTTGTACTTTTTTTTGGTACTGTTGGGTATTCGAGCGTAGTGACTTGTTTGGCTGCTTTCCTAGTTATTTATCATGCATCATTTCAAATATATACAAATGTGCACCCATTTTTTGATTTAGTCTTCTAATGTTTATATTGCTTGTTATTACTACTTCTGCTATTGCATGTTTATTTTTCTTCCGCTGTGTACTCTGCCAATGAGGGCATAGTTTCCCCACTATCACACCCAAGGCCCTCTCTGCTAGTGGACAGCCTCTGACATTTGGGGAAATGTGCATGAGACCATGTGACCAACCGGGTACGGGGCGCCTCTGGGTGGCTTCTGGAATCGGGACGTTACAAAGTGGGATCAGAGGATTTTCTTTTCTCTTTCTTTACTATTTGGAGACTTTAGCCAGGGATTGGACATATTCAGTACTTGTAAATAAGTTGTTTCTGAGAGTATCTAACCTGTGTACTGGGAAAAGCCATACTACCTTGTTTATTGAAGTTTTCTAGTTTTGAGATTTTACCGTTGATACGATTTCACCTAGAGTGATTCACATGATTTGTACTGTTATTGTTTTGAAATTACGGTTCTATTTTAGTTGCAACCCAAATAGATGAGGGTATTCCATCTCATGCACCATACATGCACTTGTAGAAATCACATGCCATGCATTCTTGCCATGCCATTTATTGTGCATTAGTGATTTCATGCTGTTGTGATAGACGTTGTGTAGATTATGCATGCTGTTGTGATATATGCTTAAAAGAATCTCTTCTACTTTTTAGAGAATTTTTGTATCGTACTTTGTTTAAATTAATGCAAAAAAATTTATTCGTGAGGTGGTATGGGCCCTCTTGAATCGGAAATTGGTGGATCATGATCCTGTTTTCTCTTATACATGATTGTAGGGGATGCCAATCTTTGATTCGTGGGGAGTATGGGCCCTCACGGTTCCGAATTTGGTACCTCTTTGCCTTGTTTTCCGTGTTTCTGGGCATCTGTCCAGTTTCTGAGCTACTGCCCAAAAAAACCAAGAATACACGACATTTACTTTATGGTTACACGTCATGAAGTTTTTAGGCCGTGTTACTGACTGTGTGTGTAGGAACATAGTGTTGTGAATATAAATTCAGGAACACGCTGTGTACTATATGTACATGCCATGTAGTGTAGAGTCTGGTACCCGACTGTGTCATGAACAACACGGGTCGTCGTGACCTTCTCTAATAAACACTGTGTTGCTTTCGGAAAAATTCCATGTAGTATTTCCCAGGTACCCGGCCGTGTTACGAACAACACGGGATGGTGTCACCTCCTCTTATACATGTCGTGTTTGTTCGGAACACGCCATGTAAGGGACAGATGTGTAGACGGTCGTGTAACTAACAACACGGGCCGCTGATAAATTGTCTAGTATACGTCGTGTACCTAGGGAACATGCCGTGTAGTCTTAGGTTAGTTTTAACCATGTGGGTTAGCCATGTAAGGAAACTCAGTTATGGGATTAGAGTTCATGTACATGCCGTGTTTGGGAACAACATGTCGTGTAGTTTGGGGTGTTACACGACCTGTCGGGAAAGGGCTACACTGTTTACTGTGATGTTTCAGGTATCGGGCAAGGAGCTGTGCTTATGCAGGGAGATGGGGTCATCGCTTAAGGGTATCGGCAGTTGAGGACACATGAGAGGAACTACCCGACGCACGATCTGGAGGTTACATCAGTTGTTCATGACTTACTCTATTAGAGACACTATCTCTTGGGAGAGAACTTTGTGGTTTTCACCGACCACAAGAGTCTCAATTATATCTTCACTCAGCGTGATCTGAATCTGAGACAGCACATGTGGGTCAAGTATCTTCAGTCCTTTGACTTCGAGCTTGCCTGTATGCCAGGAAAGTGAAATGCAGTGGTAGATGCGTTGAGCAGATGAACTCAGATTCAGGCTATAACATCCCACATTTTTATCACATAAACATTCATTACATTTTACAAAACTGAGGATCTTTAAGGTTTAGTGTCTTGGAAACCAGGAACTTAAAACATGAAAACATAAAACATTCTTCTTAAACACTTGAAAGGATTCTACTTATGTTCATCCTAGGTTCATTACTACATCTCATAACCTAGGGACATACATCAAAAGAAAGGCTGACCAGAAGGCCCAGTAAGGGAAACAAGGGGAAACATTTAACTTGTGAACTTGAGATACATCAATAATGTCATGAAAAAGAACTTCAAGGCATGAGAAAGAAATAATGAGGCATTTCATAATAAATATAATTTTTTTCATAACATGAAGATGTGGCTATAATATTTAATATTGACAATTATTTATGTTTCTCCAAGGTCCACCCCAAGGTGTCATTAAAAATTACCAACATCATTCACCAAAGTTTCGTTAAAAATAGTCATCTTTAGAGATTAAGACTTTACCCAATGCATTGGAGCGCTATCAGGGCGCACACTTGACATGCCTTTATAATAATGTGAGCCACATATATCGTCATCAATCATTTCATAAACAACCCATATAGGAAAAAAATAATGGGTTTCATTTCATAATCCTAACGTTTTAAAAACTGCTTTAAAGAGATGATCATTACGTTACTTTAAATACACAGAAAGGTAGAGCGGGTCTCATGTATGTAAATCCCAGAATTTAAAAATAGAAAAACATGGTATATATTTTAATACCACTATATAAGATAGAGATTTCAGTATTCACTTAATAAAATAAAATAACATTGGAAAAAGAGAGAGACATTTTGAGGTGGAAATTCTGCAGCATAACAGCTATGTTTCGGGGTTTTAGAAAACATTGAAAAGAGAGGGGACATGGGTCAAACAATCATAAATGACCCATAAAATAGTAGAGGGACTGAATATGAAGAATATATGAACATGGTAATGAAATTTTAAGGACATACCATTTGAAATGAAAAACATGGAAGGAAGAAAAAAATTAGATTTCTCTTATGAAAATCCGGCAGCCTAACGGCGTCACTTAAACTTCAACCAAAAATGAATTGAAAAATCAAATAGGATCTCTTATCATATGAACATAACAGTTCAGTATGATAGATATAGAGATCATGCCCCAACATAATAAAAAGTAATTTGAAAGACTTGACATGAAAATAGATCTTGAAAATGAGAAGGGTGAAAGAATCACTTAAAAATTCCGCAGCCTAACGGCGCCACTTAAAACATCAATATACTGAATTGAAGAGATCAAATAGGGTCTCTAATCATATGAACATTAGAGTTCAGTATGATTGATATATATATATCATACCACAACATAATATAAAGGTACTTTAAAGACTTGACATGAAAGTAGAACTTTGACAAATGAGAAAGGTAAACGAATCCCTTAAACATTCGGCAGCCTAACGACGCCACTTAACATTCTACAAATGAAATGATGAGAGAAAGAGGGGGTATCTCATAATATGAACATGAAAAACACAGTAGGATGAATATAAAAGAAAATCCTCCAACATAAGAGCATGGATCATAAAATAAATGACATAAAAGAGATTATTTGAAAAGAAAGAGGGAGGTAGGATCCCTTACCTTAAAATGTAACTCTTAAAACTCAAAGGTTGGGACCTTGAGGGCTTGGGGGCACCTTTGGAGGACTCCTTGGGAGGTAATGATACAAGATCTTCGTTAGAGGAGAGTTCGGATTTGAATGGATGAGAGTAAGGCTTGGTATTTATCGGGAATGTGAGGGGACAAGACATTAATGTTTAAGGGACACCTCATTAGTGGTTTTGGAAAAACCATGGGTTTGCCCATGGTATTTGCCCATGTTATTCGACACTTGGGACACCTCGTACCATATATTACTATTAATTAGTCGACCATATTGATTTCATACTTAATACATCATTTAATGATGTCATTAAACACTCGTAACTTAAAAACTGTATTTTCACTATTTATCGGAAATTCAACTTTCTCAGAATAATCCCAAAATTTCACCCTAACCAAATATCGATGCTCTGATTTCAAAAATTAACTCCATTTTATAAAAATAATTTTCTTAATATTTTTAATTTAATTTTTAAATAAATACACTATTCACCAAAAATACATTTTTTTCAGAAAAATCCCCAAAAATTACCTTAACATAATATCGATGCTCTGAGTTCAAAAATGAAATCCATTTTATAAAAATAATTTTCTAAATATTTTTAATTAAACTTTTAATTAAAAACAGTATTCACCCGAAAAAACTAATACTTGACTAATAAATTATGAAATTGTTATTTAACCATTTTATTGAATCACATTACTTAATCAAGGTGCCTAGATTATATTAATGCTTTATTTAAGTGAGATTATGAATCCATTTGGTAACATTACTAATCCTAAGCATAAAATCACTATTCAAAATATATTATTAATCAAAAATTAAGTTGATCGTATTTGACTCTAAATTTCATACTAAACATAATTGTAGAAGACCATTTTTTGAAAATCATTACAAATTTTTAAATATTTAAGGTTTACAGAATTTTTTTTTTAAAATATCCTTTTTCTAAAATTCACCAAAAATATGTATACTATATTTATCCGGGAATTTGAAAATTCATAAACTTCATCATAAGAAGAAATCAAAATTTTATTTAAAACAAAGTATTACACAAGGCAGTTACGGTCTCCTAACATAGCCCCTTATCACACCAGCATAGGACCCAAGTGTAAGGTGTGCTAAGGTGAGAGAATCCGAGGGAGGATCGGACAACATGGCACATGTAGTAATTTCTATCAGTTTGAACTTCTCATGAAGACGATTCCGTTCTAGCTTCACACGATGAAGTTCGGCTTGTGTTTGTTCCAAAGAAACACAGAGTGGGGATACCTCCTCCCCAAGTTCTGTTAGATGGGCTTCGATCGGTTCAAGACTACTGGGTGAGGCCATCAAATCTTCTTTCTATATTAATTAACCAAAATCTCTTGTATTTTGAGACAAATATTGAAATGTTTAGTTTCCAGTGGTTATATTGACCAATGGTCATATAACAGTCAAAACCCAACATAGTCATTTTAATTATACTCATGTTATCCAATGAAACAGTTTTGTTGTGTATAAAAAAATAACACACAAAATTAGGAAACAATATTTATTCAAAATTTCGGGTCGTTACAATCTTCCCCCATTAAGAAATTGGATCCTCGCAATTTTTAAAATTGGGTTTTGAAATTTCATTGAATTTCCCACACTGGAAAAAGAGTCAGTAAAACTATTACATTAAAAGAAAGAAAGGGAAGTAAAAAGGTCACCCGAGTTAACCCATACTAGGATCCCGTGTAGGAAAACATGGACATGGAGGAAAAAACAAAGGGTAAAGTTCTAAGGGAGGGTGATAGAAAACATGATTAGGAGAAAGTTAAAAACAAGAAAATCACAAACTTATGATGTGTGTAAATGGTCTTTGATTACCTAGTAAGAAACATAAACCAACAACATTTTTGTTTCACATTCCTTTTCATAATTTTGAGGAAGCCATTTACTACATTGAACAAAAACATAAAGAAATATACCTACATTTAAGTAGAGTTTCATCCCTAAATAAGTTTCTACCAAAACTAATATTTTCTTTAAACGATGAGCATTCCAGAACACTTGGTCTCATCAAAACACCAGAATCATCTTCTTGAGAGTCAGGTAATCCACAAAAGATTAACTATAAATTTCTTCTATCTTTAAATATTATCCCAAAAACAGAAAGGGTAAGATAAAAAAACTCTTCCAAAATAATGAATCCCATAGGAAGGGAAACTACTTTTAAATCTTCAAAGTTCCACGGTACTACCCAAATTTCATCATAGACCATCCCATAAATAACTATTCTTTAAATTTCTCAAAATAAACCAAACTAAGATTGAAACCCAAATACAAGAAGGATTTAATAACATAGTCTTCCAAAATAAACATCATTGTTCATCCCCAAACAACAAAAACCACTCCTAACATCTTATAACAAAAGTAGCTAACCTTAACATATTTTACCCAATATAGGTTAATCATTTTCATAAGTCCACCTTAAATTCACTGATTCTTCAAAATATATGTTAACCTTTACTCCTCAATGAAACTACCGCAGTAATCTATTTACCTCGATCATATAGGGTCCCCAAAATAGTGAACGTCTTCCAATATAATAAAAATCTTTTAATCCCCTAATCATCTCTATCATATTAATATGAAAATCGTCACATTTCCTATAACATTTGTTGTTGGGACATGTTCTTCCATTTCCCACCATTAACTATGAAAAGAAAGTATAATTAGGGGTTTAAATACTTTGCCAGTAATCATGAAAATGAACTTAAAGCATATAAGGATAACTTGTAGAAGAAAAGTATACCCTTACTAGTGATCCCCTTGGTCTCAAACTAGGTTATCCATGATCATATATTCTTATGTGAATCTTTATTTTATTTTTTATTTGTTCATTTAATAATAGTTCATACTAAGCTTATTAATTTACCAAAGCATATCCCCTGGGAGTGGCGTAACCAAGAGTGCAGCAAGGCCCGTTGTTGTGTACCAGTTCCTGTTCGAGTCTAGCTCAAAGTGGTGTTTTCGGGTTTTACCTCTATGTACATCTGTTCCAGAGCCACCTCTACCTGCTCGTATCTAGACAAGGATGTATTTTCTTGGAAACTCCTTACAAAATACTCACCAGAATACCAGGAAGGTTTCCTATAGTTAAACTTTTCTATAGGATTCTTCCTAAAGCTTTCATATCCTAATTTACACAAATAACTAAACCATAATTTGATACAGACTATATCATCCCACATTTTTATCACATAAATTTTCATTACATTTTAGAAAACTGAGGATCTTTAAGGATTAGTGTCTTGGAATCCAGGAACTTAAAACATGAAAACATAAAAAATTCTTCTTAAACACTTGAAAGGATTCACCTTATGTTCATCCTATGTTCATTACTGTATCTCATAACCTGGGGAAATACATCAAATGAAATGGTGAGAAGAAGTCCCAGTAAGGGAAACAAGGGGAAACATTTAACATGTGAACTTGAGATACATCAACAATGTCATGAAAAAGAACTTTAAGGCATGAGAAAGAAATAATGAGGCATATCATAATAGAAATAACATTTTTCATAAATTGAAGATGTGGCTACAACATTTAATATTGAAAATCATTTCTTTTTCACCACGGTCCATCCCCAAGGTGTCATTAAAAATTACCAAGGTTATTCACCAAGGCGTCGTTAAAAATAGTCATCTCTTGAGATTAAGTCTTTACCCAATGAATTGGAGTGCTATCAGGGCACACCCTTGACATGTATTTATTATCATGTGAGCCACATATATTATTATCAATCATTTCATAAACAACCCATATAGAATAGATGGAATGTGTTTCATTTCATAATCATAACGTTTTAAAAACAGCTTTAAGGACATGATCTATATGTTACTTTAAACACATGGAAAGGGAGAGCGGGTCTCATGTATGTAAATCCCAGAATTTAAAAAAAACAGAAAAAATTGGTATATATGTGAATACCCCTATAGAATATAGAGCTTTGTGTATTCACTTAATAAAATAAAATAACTTTAGAAAAAGAGATAGACATTTTGAGATGGAAATTCTGCAGCATAACAGTTATGTTTCGGGGTTTTAGAAAACATTGAAAAGAGAAGGGACATGGGTAAAACAATCATAAATGACCCATAAAACAGTAGAGGGACTGAATATTAATAATATATGAACATGGTAATGAAATATTAAGGACATACCATTTTAAATGAAAAACATGGAAGGAAGACAAAAATTAGATTTCTCTTATGAAAATCTGGCAGCCTAACGGTGTCACTTAAACTTCAACAAAAATTGAATTGACAAAGTCAAGTAGGCTCTCTAATCATATGAACATAACAGTTCATAATGATAGATATTGATATCATACCCCAAGAAAAAAAGTATTAACTTGAAAGACTTTACATGAAAATAGATCTTGAAAACGGGAAGGTTGAAAGAATCCCTAAAAAATATGGCAGCCTAACGGCGCCACTTAAAAATTCAAAATACTGAATTGAAGAGATCAAATAGGGTCTCTCATCTTATGAACATAAGTGTTAAGTATGATAGATATATATATCATACCCAAACATAATAGAAAGTAACTTGAAAGACTTGACATGAAATAGAACTTTGAAAAATGAGAAAGGTGAACGAATCTCTTAAAAATTCGGCAGCCTAACAACGCCACTTAACATTCTAAAACTGAAATGATGAGAGAAAGAGGGGGTATCTCATCATATGAACATGAAAAAGACATTATTATGAATATAAAATAACATCCTCTAACATAAGATCATGGAGCATAAAATAAATGACATAAAAGAGATTACTTGAAAAGAAAGAGGGAGGTAGGATCCCATACCTTAAAACGTAACTCTTAAAACTCAATGGTTGGGACCTTGAGGGCTTGGGGGAACCTTTGGAGGACCCCTTGGGAGGTAATTATACCAGATCTTCGTTGGGGGAGAGTTGGGAGTCGAATGGATGAGAGGATGGCCAGGTATTTATAGGGAAAGTGAGGGGAAAAGGCATTAATGGCCAAGGGACACCTCATTAGTGGTTTTGGAAAAACCATGGGATTACCATGGTATTTGCCCATGTTATTGGACACTTGTAAAATCTCATACTATATCCTACTATTTAAAAGTTGACCATATTGATTACCTACTTAATACATCAATTAATGATGTAATTAAACACCCGTAACATAAAAACTGTATTTTCACTACTCATCGAAAATTCAACATTCTCAGAAAAATCCCAAAATTTCACCATAACCAAATATTGATGCTCTGATTTAAAAAATGAACTCCATTTTATAAAAATAGTTTTCTAAATATTTTTAATTTAATTTTTAAATAAATACAATATTCATCGAAAATTCATTTTTTTCAGAAAAATCCCCAAATATTACCTTAACATAATATCGATGCTCTGAGTTCGAAAATGAAATCCATTTTATAAAATTAATTTTCTCAATATTTTTAATTACACTTTTAATTAAAACAAACTATTCACCCGAAAAAACTAATACTTGACTAATAATTTATGAAACTGTTATTTAACCATTTTATTGAATCACATTACTTAATCAAGGTGCCTAGATTATATCAATGATTTATTTAAGTGAGATTACTAATCCATTTGGTCACATTACTAATCCTAAGTATAAAATCACTATCCATAATTAATTATTTATCAAAAATTAAGTTGATCTTATTAGACTCTAAATTTTGTACTGAACATAATTGTAGAAGACCATTTTTTGAAAATCGTTACACATTTTTAATTATTTATGGTTTATATAAACATTTTTTTTAAATATCCTTTCTCTAAAAATCACCAAAAATATGCACACAATATTTATCCGGACATTTGAAAATTCATAAACTTCATCATAAGAAGAAATCAATTTTTTTTAAACAAAGGATTACACAAGGCAGTTACGGTCACCTAACATAGCCCCTTATCACACCAGCATAGGACCTAAGTGTAAGGTGTGTTAAGGTGATAGAATACTAGGGAGGCTCGGCCAACATCGCACGTGTAGTAATTTCTATCAGTTTGAACTTCTTGCGAAGGCAATTCCGTTCTAGCTTCACATGATGAAGTTTGGCTTGGGTTTGGTCCAGAGCATAGCCCAGTGGGGCTACCTCCTTCCCAAGTTCTGTTAGATGGGATTCGATCGGTCTAAGACTACTGGGTGAGTCCATCAAATCTTCTTTCTATATTTATTAACCAAGATCACTTGTATTTAGAGACAAATATCGAAAAGTTTAGTTTCCAGTGGTCATATTGACCAATGGTCATATAATATTGAAAACCCAACAGTCTCATTTTAATTATACTCATGTTATCCAATGAAACTGTTTTGTTGAGTTTAGAAAAAATAAAACACAAAATTAGGAAACCATATTTATTCAAAATTTCGGGTCGTTACACAGGCATTTTAGGAGTCCAGCAGTGAGTGGAAGCTTATGGCTATGTTCTCTAAGATGCATCTGGAGGTGCACGACAGGCACAGACAAACTGTCCTATCTTATTTGGTGTTACCTCTACACATCATGATCGGGTACAACTAAGGAAGTTATCAAACTCTGAGGCCTTGGTCCTGCGGGAGAGTGTGTCAGGAGGGGACCCTCTTCCTAGCTGGACAGTGGGCGAGTATGAGATCTTTCATTTCCAGGGACGTGTATGGGTGCCAACAGCCATACACGAGGAGCTGATGTGGGATTTTTATTCCTTAGTTTGGGCAGTTTATCCAGGCATCACCAAGATGTATCATGATCTACACCACAAGTACTGGTGGCCAGGTATGAAGAATGATGTTGCTTGTTTTTTCATGAGATGTTCTACTTGTGAGAAGGTGAAAGCAGAGAATCAGCGACCAGTAGGGCTTTTACAGTAGTTACCCATTCCCGAGTTGAAGTGGAACGATATCACGATGGACTTCGTGACTGGGTTGCCGACGTCACCGTGAGAAAATGTCGCTATTTGGGTTGTCGTCGATAGGCTTATGAAGGTTGCTCACTTCTTGCCGATCAATAAGACCTTTAGTGTTTATTATCTGGGATGGTTGTACATCCGAGAGATTGTACGTCTACATGGAGTTCCACCCTCCATTGTTTCAGACAGATATGTGCGCTTTACTTATTGGTTCTGGAAGGGACTTTAAAATTCTTTGGGTACATGGGTAGTTTTGAGTACAGCATACCATCCCTAGAAAGTTGGCCAGTCCGAGCACACGATCCAGGTGCTTGAGGATATGCTCTGAGCTTGCATTTTAGACGTCGACAGTTATTGGGAGAAGCATATACCTCTTGTGGAGTTCTCCTACAACAACAGTTTTTAGGAGACCATTTAGATGGCACCATACGAGGCTCTTTACGGTAGGCCATGCCGATCACACATATGTTGGCTAGAGGCAGGAGAGGTAGCTCTGAAGGGACCTCGTCTTGTTTAGGAGACCTCAGAGTAGATAGAGTTGATTCCGAAAAGGATGACTACAGCACAGTCTCGACAAAAGTCATATGCTGACCAGCGGAGACGACCTATGGAGCTCGAGGTCAGAGATCAGGTTTTCCTGCGTGTCGCACCGAGGTTGGGACACAAGAGGATTCAGAGACAGGGTATGCTTTCACCACGGTACGTCAGGCAGTTTGAGGTATTGGAGAGAGTTGGTCCAGTTGCCTATCGGTTGCAACTAACTTAGAGGTATCGGGTGATGCACGACATCTTCCACGTCTCTCAGCTCCGACTTTACTTTTCTGACCCATATCATGTCTTTCAGCCAGAGGAGGTTGAGCTCAAAGCGGATGCGTCGTTTGAAGAGAATCATATCTAGATTGTCGATCGTAGAACAAAGGTTCTCTAAGGCCGGTCTGTTCCTCTGGTACGAGTGCTATGGCAGTAAGAGCGAGTATAGGACGAGAATTGGGAGAGGGAGGTTGAGGTTAGATTGCAGTGGCCGGAGCTGTTCAAGGATTCTTCTTCTACTCCCATCTAAGGAAATTTGGGGGCGAATTTTTTTAAGGGGGGATGTTTGTAAGAACCCGGATCTTCATTTCGGCTATGTATTTGCTTTTATGGAGTTTTTGAGAATTATTTGGAGTTTCTAGAAATTTTTTAAGTACACGCCGCGTACTTTCGGAGTATATGAAATGTACCCTTTTCCCTCTTGAAACCGTGTGTTGGCTGTGTCTGGACCACACACATGGTGTGTAGGGGTGACTTGGAGGCGGATTTTGGCGGAGTACAAAGAAACCCACTACACGTAGTGTAATTTACAAATACATGGTGTGTATTTATCTTTTTTCACTAAAAGAACCGGTTTTGTGCCTAATTTCCATAGGCATCTTCTTCTAGGTCTGGTTCGACAGAGGAATTCCGTATGACCGTGAAACTTCTCCGAATTCCCGAGCCTCCATGCGTTCTCTGATTCGAGCTCTATCTGTTGCGTTGGAAGAGCAGTGGTGAGTTATCCCTTCTTCTTGAACCTTGTTTTCCAATTATTCTTCCTTATAATGTTATCTATGGTTGAAGGTTTTGTTCTTTTTCTCTAATTTACAACGTTAGATGGAGAATCAGTCGTCGTGGTTCATGTATATCGATCTCCTAGGATCGAGGTAGGTGGTGTGTGCCTTACCGTTCAATGAATCTGAGTTTATGTGTGGATTTCCACTGATACCCGCGAACAGGGTATTGCGTGTTACCCCTTTTTTCCTTTTTTGTTTTCCTGCCTTTCTTGTCAGCTTGTGTAGAGATAATTTGACAATGTTAGAGGATCATTTGTTGTGCTTGGATGTATTGTCCCTTGATCTGTTCTGTTTATGACCTTTGGGTATTGTTTTCCTTTGGCTGCTATACCTGTTTTCATGCCTTGTGGTTATAGGTTGAAGTCAAACTCATGACAAGCGTGTTTCCTTGTAGGATATTGAGCCAAGTAGCGTTATAGGTGTACTTTAGCCTTATAGCATTATTATGCACTGGCTGGCAGTGGGATGAGAGAACCTGGTGCTATAGACTATAAGGGATAGACTTATTGATCTTCCCAGAGAGTCTTAGATATTATAGACTATAGAGGGGATAGACCGAGTGAGCTCCTAGAGAGTCTTGGATTTTATAGACTACAGGAGGGTAGACTGAGTGAGCTTCCTCAGAGAGTCTTTCCTTGTTTGAATTTCTTTAAGAACCTTCCTAGGCTAGAGCAGGAATTGACCAAGTGAGCTTCCTTAGAGAGTATTTGGTATACCTGAGGCTATAGGAGGAATTGACTGAGATAGCTTCTTCAGAGAGTCTCTAGACCATGGGGATAAGAAGGTTATACCACATGATCTTCCTCAAGAGATTCCCGGAATACCCTAGACTATAAGGTGAATTTACCGAGTGAGCTTCCCTAGAGAGTCTCATAAATTCGTATGACCAAGCCAGAGGGGTTAGGCTGAGTGCACTTCCCAGAGGGTTTTGGTACTTCATGGATAGGACCTGTGGGGATGGTTGCGAGTACTTCCCTGAGGGTTTCCAACTTTTAGCTATTTGTTTCACTGCTATATAGTGGTTGTGGATTGACTTCTGATATGTATCATCCTGTTTTACTGCTTACTGTTACTGTATATTTCTTGTTGTTGTTGTTTACTACTTGTTGCACTTTTACGTGCCATATACTCACTGACTGTTAGGCACAGATCACCAGGTGAATGCCTATTGTGATTTTATCTCACACCCTATTTGGGTCATGATTTTGGGCACAAGAAGAAAATGTTGTTGCAGGTATAGACAAGGTCAAGAATCCTTTGACTTCTTGAACTTGATTTCTTGGAGAAGGGGAGCATGGGACCAAGATTTGGCTTGCGATGCTGAGGAGCTGTTTACTTTTCTTTTGTACTTGTTTTGGTACTATAGGGTTTTCCAGCATTGTGAGTTGTTTGGCTGCTTTCCTAGTTATGTATCATGCATCATTTCATGTATATACATATGTGCTCTAGTTTGTTGATTTAGTCTATCGATGTTTATATTGATGTTTATTACTGCTTCCGCTATTGCATGTCTATTTGTCTTCCACTATGTACTCTGCCAATGAGGGCATAGTTTCCCCACTATCATAGCCAAGGCCCTCGCCACTAGTCGGAAACCTCTGGTGTTTGGGGAAATGTTCTTGAGGCTATGTGACCAACTGGGTACTGGTCGCCTCTGGGTGGCTTCCGGAACCAGGACGTTACATAAATTTTTCCAGAATACATAAAACATTATACAAAGAGATTCCCAAATGACATACAAGTGTAGTGCTTTTGGAAACATGGAAATGTTGACACTAGTACCTTAGTGAGATAAATTATATCCCACTTGGATCATACTAACTAGTACCCTTCTTAGAAATGTCAAACATAATAAATATCTTCAGCACATGGGGAATAAAACATAAAAATGTGTGATCCTAGAAGCTCAATAGGGGTAAACATGTAATCCCAAACATGTGCATATGGGCATGTGAATGTGTTCTTAATACTAGAATATCCTACCCTACATATCGTATGGTCTAATAAAAAAATAATTGCATAAATATTATAGTTTATAAGACAGGAATAATAGTTTAGTAAATAACATAATCCGTGAAATAAAATTATAAGAATAATACATTGAATTGTGATATACAGAAACAAGTGATATCTTTACCAATAAATGAAGACACATTTCTTCAACTTATAATGGAACATCACATGAGTCACACCAATTTGGTGGGAACCACTACCACTTCCAATAATATTTCATTCCTTTTAAGGGATCCACCTTCCCAAAATTTTCATTGTGGATAGGGATTCTACATCTTCCAAATTCATGGTAAAAACACCTATTGGGAGGGACATACCACCACCCCCATTTACAGCCCTTTGATTTTAAGGGACTATGTTTACCCAAATTCTCATAGTAGATAAATCCTATCAACTATATTCCCATCATTATCTAATGATATATAAATTTTTATTCAATGTATTGAAGGGTGATATAGGTCCCACCCATCTCATAATAAAATAATTTATACATGTTCCAAACGATAATAAATCATTCATCATATCATGACCCATAAATAGAGATGGGTTTAATAAAAATCATATCATAACCCATTAAATTAAATCGTAATCATTAACATTTATTCACATAATAATATGTGGAAAATAGATAGGTTTAATAATAATTTAATCAAAGAATAACCCATGCAAAGAAGAAGGATTAAAAATCATATGACCCATGCAATGGAAATGGGTTTCATAAGAATCATTCCATAAAAAATAAAACATAAAAGAAATAATATGAATGGAAACGTTTAATCACTATGTATAATGGAATGTTTTGCATAAATGTTTTTTTATCTTAGATGGAAAATAAATTGGAACTATACTTAGGAAACATTTATTGATGTAAATATACTTTATTCTATGAAAAAGGATTTTTAGAACATAAATTATTTTTGAAAAAACACTCTTGTAAATAATAATTAAATCATATAAAAACAATTGGTAAATATTTTGAAAATTGTTTCTCCAAAACAAATAAATATAGCTTGAAAACATTTTGAAAACCATTTACATTGAAATTTATAATAGAAGCATGAAATTTGATGAGAAAACATTTCTTATAAAATACTTCAAAAACATTTACTGGAATATTTAAAACCTTAAAGAAATACAGAATAATTTTTCCTTGAAAATTAATATAAAATATAATCTTTTTAAACATTTTTTTAAAAATGGTTCTTGATATTCATGGAATATGTCTCAATGAAGGAAATTAGTGATAAAACATTATTTTCGATTTGGTAACACTAGAAACATAAACCCCATGAAAGAGAGATCAAAAATGGATTTGTAAATATAGATAAAAGTAAAGATAAAAATCATATAATTTATTCATGGTTAGTATAATCAGAAAACAAAATAGATAAGTGGTGAATAAGGTTTAAATATAATTGAAAAAGAGAGAGACTATAAATCCCCATATCTTTTTTCTTTGCTCTTGTCATTCTCATTCGAACCACCTTCATAATAAATATAATTTTATTATAAAAAACCATATTCTTATAAATAATCTCATATATGGTTTTATTATAACATTATATTACCCTCATGTTAATAATTATATATTATGGTTTCTCTTTGGGTAATATACTCTTTGTTCTTCGCATGTGTCGTAATTTATTTTTCCTTTGGTCCTTATAATTATATCTATTTTTCCATAATGAAAACCATGATATAAAAATAATTTATATTCACTATATTAGTTTTATAATATTCCATAAAATATATAATTATGATGTGTAATACCCATTTCCCATAGATAGTTGGCCATAAGTATGCATGAACACTATTTCTGTTAAATATTTTTATTGAGTGGAATAATGTAAATGAAATATATGTATATATATCATTATTCTATTAGAATAATTATATAACATATATCATATATGTTCACCAGACTAATAATTAATAAAATCAATGTAGTGTGTGAGTAAATCACATTTCTTTAAGGGGGCAGTTGTCCACACATCCTCAAACAAAATTATCATATTTCCACAAAATGGAATTTATAATTATATATAGTGTCAAATAATTAATGAAGATTAATGACATTATATATATCATACATATCTTATATAAATAGCTTTTCCATCATAATTACCTCAATAAGAGGTGTAAAGGAAAACAAACAATCATCATTTCGGGAGGTGGTATTTCTCTGTACCTATATACAATATGCTCATTACCCCTTAAATGGAAGTGTTTGTAAGTGTTGGTCAAACCCTTAGTGATAAAACATCTAGATATATTGAGGATACTAGTGTTTTTAAATAATAATGGAATATTTATAATTGAAATTATGGAAAAGTAAAATAAAACAAATGAGATCAAAGGATGGTGTTACCTCTTAATCATGTTACTTCTTTTGGTCTTCACAAAATGGCATCCTTAGATAGTTTTATACCCAAATAAAAGATTCAAGGATTAATTTGGGGATGTTGTAAAGTGTATTGAGTAGATGTTTATTGATCCTTAGTGGTTTTATAGGATTGAATAATGTGTACATTTTGTGGTATTTTCTAGGGAAAGGAGGAGATAGAATTGGTATTTAAAAAAAGTTAGGTGTACCTAATTTATTGATGAAAAAATCAGACTAAACCAAAATTTCTCAATAGTGGAATGTTCAACGATGAATCATGCTATGAAAACTTCGTTAAAGTTATTATAAATTATAAATTACTATGATTCATAATATTTAATAAATTTTATTAAAAACTAATCACAAAAGTGGTATAAATTGAATTAAATATAATCTCGATGATGATACAACACTTTGTGTTTTTAATGTAAAAATGATCAATTTTTTTCTATGTTTTTATACCCTATTTCAAAGTGAAATTTTTTCTAATGAACTAAATTAGAATAATTTATAAAAAATTAATCTAATTACACTTTATAAAAATTCAAAAATATACTTTAACCATATAAAAAAATTAGATGAAAAAACATTTTTGAATTAAAATTTTGTATTTTTCACTATTCAACCAAAAATGATGTTTCATAGAAAAATAAAAAAATCAGCCTAAGATAATTTAGATATTATAAATTAACAAATTTAGTTAATTTAATAAATTTAAATTTATAAATATGTATAATATTAATTTTAGTATCTTTCACAAAATGATTTGAGAAGTTGTTCATTTGAGAAAATATTATATTTAAACACATAAGGACTTTAACAAAAAATATATCATTCATTATTAGTATGTTTTATTTTTATAAAACCAATATTTTTTTAATATTAGTTATTAATATTCATATTAATATGTTTAACAAATAGTTTATAATTATCTCATTTAAATAATTATAGTATAAATAGATGATTCATAGAAACATAGTGTTGCGTGTAATGTATCTAAAATCGGTGTTTCTTTTAAAAACCACTAAGTCAATACTGCATAAAATATAAATCAATTTTATTCTCAATAAAAGTAATTTTTTAATTATTAAAATTAAATATACCAATAAAAATTTAATTTCTTCAAGAAAAAATGTCAATAAAAACATGGGGTGTTACATTATACCCCCTTAAAAATTAATTTGTACCTCAAAATTATTCTTTCTAGTATAGATATATAAGGATATTTTTGATTAATCATAACCTCACATTTCATTTATCTTCCTCTGACTGGTGATTTAGCCACAAATATTTGACCATGTGTGTGGTATTTCTTTGTAGAACATTCTCTCTACTATCTAGACTTTCAATTAGTTGTTCCTTGTAAGAAAGATCCTTCTCCAATGGTATGGACTCTTAGCTAAATAAATGTGAAGGGCCAGCTTTTTTGCTTCCTTACAAGAGATATATAGAAATCATCATGGGATTGAGTGAGATTTTGATTATGTTCTAGGGGATATGAAACCATGCCGATATGACTAAAAATATAAAATGGACTGATGCGCCTATGGATTGGTTTCCATTTTTCCCAAATCACATAACATTATTCCAGGTAGAGATTCATAGAAACACATTCTCACCAACATCAAATTCTTGGTCACATCGCATGTTATCAGTATAAATTATTTTCCAACTATGAGCTACATTGATATATGAATGAATGGATCCATCCATCTATATTGTTTCTTCAATGTTCTCCGGTCCCAATAGATTTCTTTATCCAACCACATCCTAGCATGTTTGAGCTCACAATTTATTCCCATATAGGGATTCATAATTTTCCATCTGAATGCTTGAGTGAATTCTAATTTTGTACAAAAAATAAACTAAAGGAATGTGTTGATCACAAACCCCTTTCAAATCTAGAGAAAAATATATCATCATATACTCTAGGGTTTTAATTGTTCTATTAGACTGAAATTATTTTTGAGTATGTTAAACTTTGATGAAACTATATTTTATATCAACTTCTTAATAAAGGCATCCCAAAAAATTTTATTTAAACACCATATCCCAATTGAATATAATAGAATGTGGTACTTCATTAAACCTTACCACTTCTATAATGTATATCTGGGAATGATGACAAATAGATAAGTATTTTCTGATAGCGATGAAGTGTGTCGACTTTTTAAGGTGATTAACTACAAATAGATACATTGTCCTTTTTCTTGAAATCAAAGAACTCCTTTTTCCTTATTTATATAATGATCATGAAGAAAGTACATATTGAAGAATAATTTATTAAACTAATCTCTATTTCTGGATGCATTTTCATTATGATTCGTTATGTTCTCAACTAGAGTCGATAATCAGTCTGCTTCACCTTGTAACTGATTAATAACTAGACTGAATTTCCCATGAGAAAAACACAAGAGAATGTAGAATATGTTTTCTCTGTTACAGATTTAGTTTTCAGAAACTATTGTATCAGAAGACCCACTAAAATAATGTGTACATCCTTTTATGAATGACTCAACAGAATGTTCTCCCCTCTTTTTATCAATAGGAAGTCCACCATGATTCATATATTGATTGATTTGGGTGATCATAGAAATGAGATTGTTCATTCCTTCTCCCATAAAATTTTGTTACTTCGGAGTAAAATCATTTCATTTTGCATTATAATAACCATTAACACAATTAATTTAGGTTCTATCCACTGATTAAACCCAAAATAACAGAGTAAGAAGCAATTATCATAATGAAGAACCACATAATCATGGAAAGTAACATATATGTTGTCTAAATTATGACACCTTCCTTAATCCAGGACACCATATTATTATCCTAGCTCAATTCTTAGATAAATTGTATTTTAATCTTTTATTATAGTTCCAAATGTGTTCTTGAATTACCAAATAATATCATCGAGGAGTGTCAAACTAGGTGTGCTACAAGGCTCATTGTCATATACTAGGTTAAGCCAAGTTAGGACAGTCACACATTTTCGGAAGTTTTACACCTAACTAAATCACTTAAAGATCCACATCCACATACAGTATCTTGACAAGGTTGTATTTCTTGCTATCCACTTACTATATAATTTTCCAATATTCTAATACATTTTCTTACACATTTACTTATCCATAGACTTAACCGTAGACAAGTTCTTATGGTTATCACTATTGTTATCACATCCTAGCTTCCAATGGTAAACTAAACCTTTTCTTTAATACCAAATATAGTGATTATCACTTTTTATACATTAATTTTATATAACATCTGTATAATTATTAAACATTAAACAGAAACACACCTAATGACTATACTTGTCTTGTTCCATTGGAAACATGAAAATATAAACATTGGTACATAAGTGAGATACATCATATACCACTAGGTTCTTCATTACTAGAATCATTCTTAGACAGATAAAATATAAATATATAATCATAATATGAGGATGTAAATTCAAAAGGGGTGATCTCTGATGCCTAGTAAGGGCAAAAAAAGGAGACATGTAAGAATAAACATGAGGAAAATGGTTTGTGAATGTGATCATAACATTAAAATATCATACCCTATATAACATAATTTCAAAAACATGAATCGCGAAATAAAAACTATAATTTTATAAGAAATTAATAAAAAGGAAATAAAGAACATAATACATGAAAACATATCATAGGAATAAGACAAGGAATTTTGGAATAAATAAACATTTTATATCATTACATATAAGTCTAGGCATATTCCTAGAACATATTAAGGAACTTCATGGGAACATAACTACTCGGAGGGAAACAGCTCCAACAACAATCACAATAAATTCTTTGTAAGGGATCACGATTACCCATCTTCCCATAATGGTTCAATTTTCCCCTTCTCAAAAGTTCATGGATACTACACCAATGAGGCAGGACACACCCCCATCCACTGTTTTAGTATTTTCTATTTAATGGATATGTTATCCATATATTCCCATAGTATATAAATCCAATTTACATGATTATCATTAATATAACTTAAGATATAAAATATTAAAAATTCATTTAAGGGATATATAGGTCCCGCCCATCTAATAATAAAATCATCCTTATATGTGGCAAAAGATAATAAAACATCCATCATATCATGAACAACAAAAAGAGTTGGTTTTTATAATCATAATATCTCAACCCATGAAATAAAATTTTTATCATTAACATTTCATCATATCATAACTGAAAGAAATGATATAGGTTTCATAGTCAGTTCATCAAATCATAAGCCATGAAAAGAATAGGGGTACTAAATAATATAACCCATGGAATAGAAATTGTTGTCATAAGTAGAATTACATCAAAATATATTCCATTCCAAAAATAATATCACTGGAACTATTTAATCATTTTCTAAATGGAATGAGTAACATAAACTAATGTTATTTTTAATAGAAAATAACTTGGAAGGATATTTTGAAAACATTTCTTGAAGTAAATATTCTTTCCTCTATGAAAAAGTATTTTTAGAAAATTAAAAGTTTTGAAATAAATTTTCATAAAAACAAAAATGAAAAAAGTAAATAAATATTTTAAAATAGTTTTTAAAACATTTTTCATTAAAATAATATATATACCTTGAAAATATTTTTGAAGACATTTTCCATGAAGACTTATAAAAGAATATTGACAACGTTTTTAAAACCAATTTTTTGAAAAATACTTTTAATTTTTTTAATTGAATATTGAAAACCATAAAAAATTAATATCCTCTTTCTTTAAAAATGTTCTTAAATGTTAATTTTTAAAATATTTTTGAAAAATGGTTATTTAATTTTTATGGCATGTGTTTCAATGAAAACAAATTGAGGAAAAACTATTTTTTTAATTCTGTAACTCTTGAACCCTAAACCCCAGGAAAGATAGATCATAAAATGGATATGTAAATAACCAAAACATTAACCATAAAAATCACATAATATATTCATGGGTAGCATAATCTCCACCTAAAATATATGAGTGGTGAATAAGGTGAAAATCTCACAATAATAAATGTGGATTAGAAATCCCCTTACATTGTGTCTTGAATCACATTGAATTCGTTAAAACAACTTATATAATAAATATAATGTTATTATAAAGTCCTATATTATTATATCTAATATCATATGTGGTTTTATTATTAATTTATATTACCAACTACTTAACAATTTGATGTTAATGTCTCACTTCAGGTAATATCCACTTTGTTCTTAACATGTGTCTTAATTTTTCATATATTTGGTTATTATACAAATATCATAATTTACAGAATATAAAACATGATATAAATATCATTTTTGTTCACTATAGGTGTATTATCATAATCAATATAATACAAAAGTATGAAATGGAATACATTGTTCATGGAGATGGTGGGCCATATTTATAGATGAAAACTCTCTCTGTTTAACTATTGTACTTAAAGGAAGAAATTAAATTAAATATTAGTATATATAGTTTTATATATCATTATTATTGTATAATTTTTATATCATATATATCATATAATTTCACTAAACCCATCCTTAATATATTCCATGTCAGGTGTGAACGAATCATGTCGCTGTTAGGGGGATGAAGGCCACACCCCCTCAAAAAAAATTATCATATTTATAAAAAATATAATGTATAAATATATGTGTTGTTATAGAATTAATGATTATTAATGAGATAATAATTATCATATATATCGTATATAATCTATGTTTCAATCATAATTCCCACCATGAGTGGTGGTAAATGAAAATGAACAATCATCATTTTGTGAGGCGGTAGTTCACCTTACACCTAAACTGTATGCTCTTTACCCATTAGATTGATGTGTGTGAAAGTGTGGGTATAAAGATTAGTATAATAATATATCAGTATATTCATGATATGGTAGTTTTTAAATTATAATTTAATTAGGATAATTTACAATTAGTGAAACTAAATATAAGAAAGGATCTTGATGGATGGTGTTACCTCTTAATCAGGTAACTCCTTTTGGTTTTCACAAAAGGGAGTCTCTAGAAGGTTATCTACCCAAAGGGGTTCATAAAAGTGTAAGGGAGGTATTTTGGGACATTTATTGTGTAGATCATGGCTGAAAATAAGATGTTTTAGTAGAGTGCAGACTGGTTAGAGGTGGTGGCCTTTTTTATGGAAGGGATGGGACACAGTTGGTATTTTTTAAATCAACACAGGTTTACCAAAGATTTTACCAAAATAAAATATATAAAATAAATAAATCTCAACAATTCATGGTTTATGGATGAATCCTATGAATTAAATTGAGTTTTAGAAGTTTTTATAGGTATTTTGTTCCCTGTTGTTTAATGTTTATTCTCAAATTAAACTTAATTTTACCTTAGACATTATAATTAATTCTAATTACAGTCGTTAATAATTTGGGTAAAAAAAATTTACCTTATTATAAATGATAATTTATTATGATTAAAAATATGGAATAAATTTTTCCATATTATAATAAAATAATTGGTATAAATAAATTTATATTTAATCCCGCTGAAAGGACAACAGTGTGGGTTTTTAAAGTAAAAAATGATCAAATTTTAGCTCAGTTTATATATCTAATTTCAATGTGAAATTTGTTCCAATGACCAATATTGGATTAATTGATATAAAATTAATATAAATTAAATTTAAATAAATTTAAAAACAGAATTTACACTTATAAATAAATTTGATGAAAAATGAGTTTTAAAGTAAAATTTTGTATTTTCACAATGCTAAAAAATTAAGATTCTCAGAAAAATCCAAAAACATGACACTAAGATATTTTCACTATTATAAATTCAAAAACTAATTTTATTTTATAAAATTCTAATTATAAAAATTTCTATTTTTTATTATAATTTATAGAAGGACATGGAAAGTTGTTGATTTGAGAAAATTGTATTTTTAATCGTATAATGACTTTTGGAAACAAATATCATTCATTATCAATATGTTTTATTTATATAAAACCATTATAAACAATATTTTATAATTAGTTATTAATATTGATGTTAATATGTTTAATGTTGAGGTAATAATTATCTCATTTAAATATTTATAAAAAATATATCTATTTTATAGAAACACAACATTGCATGTAATGTATACAATATCAGTGTTTCAAGTAACATACACTGAGTTTGTGTTAAGTGTGACATAAAATATGTTGATGCCATCTGAAATTATTTTTTTACATAGTGAGATGGAAGATGTGAATGAAAATATAATTTATTCAAAAAAATAGCAAAAAAACATAGTGTGTTGAGATAAATATAGTATCATTATAATATATTGTTAATATTGACCAAATGAAAAATGGTTTTTTCATTCATAAATATAAATAAAATTAAATTTTATTAAAATTATTGAGTAAAATATCCTTTTAACATTTAAAATAACATTAAAAAATAGAAAATTATATACTAATAAGAAAATATATTTCATTAAAAATATCTTTGTAGTCATGAAATGGAATAATTCAATATATGAGTGGAAATGGCATTGGGTAAGTCATTACACGTCAACTAAGTTAAAAAAAACATTCATTCCAGATATTGTATGATAGATTAATGAATATAATTTAGAAGAAAAAAACATAAAATCATGCTCAATTTTTTTTAAAAAATAAATTATGGGTAAATATATCATCAATAAATACTATATATAATGTATTTTTTGTAAACACTATTTTAAAACATATAAATTGATGAAAAATGTTTTTCAATCATAGGCGGAAATAATGATGATTTTTCATAAAAAAATATTTTAGTAAATTTTATCCTTTAATAATGGAAAATGGAAGGAAACATGTATTATATATAAATATCCATAACAGGATAAAAAATGAGTTTCTTGAGTAATGGATCATAATATTTCATTATCTTATGCCTAATGACAAACATTCATGATAAAAATTATATTGTTACAAAAACATGTTTCCACTTTTTTAACGTTTGAATAATAATCCATATGAATGAACTAACAAAAATTGAATCATTAAATACAATTAGGATAGATGGATTCATAATATATCATATCAAAGGATTAGTATATACATAAAAAAATTTCTGAATATCGAATGTGTCTCATAGAAGTTAAAATGATATGGGAAACCATTACCTTGATTTAGATTTACATCATTCATATTTATAAATAATAAATAATAAATATAGGTTTTTTATATGTATATTATAGAAAACTAATCATATATATTACATATATGATTTATTTATACACTTTTATGACCTTTATATATAAAGATTTTTATTTAAATCATTGTTTTTGGTGATAGATTCCTTATTATGCATGTATATTTTATTTCAGTAATTTCATGATTTAAATATTTATAATGGTTAAATAATATTATTAATGTTAAACATTTTAGAAAAAAATATATATTATCATTTTTTATGTATTTATTTTTTTAAATTAAAATTAGATATATGAATAAGAGTTACACTGTTTGTGGTGATGGTAGGTTATACATTGGCATAGGTGCAATTTTTTTATTTCCAACATATCGAAAAAAGGTAAATACTATTTCAAATTTAAAAAATCAATATTTTATCCAATATATCATTTACATTCATGAAATATATACGTATTTCAAACCATATCTAAAAAATTAAAAACATTTCACAAACATTTTGTGGAGAAGGTTTTCCACACATACGCATGAGGGACATTATGTTTTTCCAATGGACTAGAAGGTAAGAAGGTATATGATATAATATAATTACATAAATATATTAATTTTATAAATATAATATAAATATTATAAATCCATCATTGTATCCATATGTGCTAGGTGGTGATAGAAGAAAAATTACATCAATTCGTTAGGTGGTAGTCCACCATACACACTACCAATGGTGTCATTTCCCATTTAATGGAATTTGAGATTGATATTGTTTGTGAAAGTAGAATAAAACTTCATAGAAAATAGTATATACTATTTTTGTTATTGTATCATATTTTTAGGATATTTTAATGAGTTAGAAGAATAATTAATAGTACCCATGGTTAAAAACATTATCTCTTTTTCAGACAACATTTTTAAGTCTATACCTAAAGAATTACTAGATTATATGTATGATCAAATAAAGGCCTCTATGATTTTGAAAGGTTATTAAGGAATATTTTTTTGGATAATCATGAAACCAAATGGATTAGGACGTATTAATATATGAGGGAGGGGTTTTCTTTTATAAGTTGGGGACATGGCACACCTTGAATTTATGAAAAGAAATGTTAAGCCCATTTTATTCACATTCAAAAGGATCCAAAATTACTTATTAGGAAGCAATATATTATATGAAATCTTAATAGTAAAATAAAATTGGCATTTTAAAAGATAATATGTATTTTTAACACTTATCATTTTATTTTTACTCCTAGTAAACTCATAGATGCTTGAAAATGACGATTTTGAAGAAAACTAATTCCATAAGTCTAGAATTATTTAGTATATAAATTTAACAAAAAAATTATTATAGTGAAATATTTTTTGATAATAAATATATTATTCAACTAATTGAAAATTTAAATGAAAATTTTAAAAAAAATACACATTAAATTCCGTAAGTTAAAAGGTAATTATGAATAAAAATGTGTATTTTCTATATTGATCAAAATCATTTCTTTTAGAAAAATTATCAGATATTCATCATAAGATAATTTTGGAACATTGATATAAAATATTAAATTTATTTTTTAATATATATTTTCTATAAGTGGTAAGAATTAATTATAATATATGTTCATAAAGAATGATGAAACTATTTTTTTTGGAAATATACAGTTTTTCAAAATACATTGTTTCCATTCAAATAAATCATATATTATTATTAATATATATATATATATTACCAATTAATTGACTATATTCATGAGGAAAAATATAAATTTAATTATTTCTTTTGTCCTATTCATACAAATCATTTTTAATAGATAGTTTCTAATAGTATAAAAATTTATTATTCTTTTAGATGAGGTATTTTGTTTATCAAAAGCTATCAAATATATTTATTTTATTTTATTGCAATATAGGATAATGTTCTAGGGTGTTACATTATTCCACATTACTGAAATTTCTTCCCCAGAATTTCCATAAATTCTCATTGTGATGATATTTTGGTAGATCATCATTGTAATCTCTTCGGTTTCTCACATCACCTATTATATTATATGATTTATTCAATGCACCATCAACAAATGAGTTATATGATTCCTAAAAATATGTTCCCTACTGTCTAGAATATTTATTGGATATTTATATTAATATAAGTCTATTTTCATTACTATTTTCTTATAGGTGAACAAATTAAGTGGACCTAGAATGTAATTTCTTATAAAAGTGATTTAGAGAACATAATGTAGTTTAGTGACACTTGGTAGAATCACCTAATGGTATTACAAAACTCTAGTTCTTTAAAAGATGTGAAAATTTTTATTTTTCATCAGGCTCAATAACCATTTCTTTTAGATCATTATAGTACCTTTACATAAATATAATTTCACAAAAACAATATTTAATACTTTAAATTCCAAATATTTCCATCAATTACCAGTATATCACTTTTCCCAAATGTGAGATTATTTGATATGGGTTTAAAACGTATTGACCTTTATTTTTGTCTCCTCCAACAATTCTAGTCCAATAATATTATTTTCACTAATTTCATCCCTTGTGGTTTCATAGAATAAATGTTTTTATTTGGTGTGGTGTCCAATATTATCCCATATTTCATCATTCTTCATAGGGGTGAATTGAATTCCATTGAAAAATATCATTGTAATTTCACACCATTTATACATATGATTATGAAATGATTTCAAGAAATATCCAGGTTGTTTTCAGTTATCCTTAACATATTTATAAACAAATCATCATGAATCATATTCAATAATGTCCTTCTTAAAATTATCCTACATTGAGTTTTCCGTAAAATCACCATACATAATTGTACTATGAGTGTGTATAGAGAAATTTTAGTGATGATAATTATCCAATAATAACATCTTTATGTTAGGTAGATATGGAGCCCATTGACTTGTTCCAAATTTTTGTACACTGTCTTCACAAATGATATTTGGAAAGCATCCCTCAATCATGAAAACTATTTTCTTTTTGAACAATATCATCATCATATTGAGAAATTTTTAACCATTGAAACAAATATATTTTATCAATAATTTAATAAATTATTCATTTCTTCACATAATTAATTATTATAAGATATTTATTTACTATATCTATGATCATATGATCATAGAAAATAATCATTTTGGCCAAGACTCCATAATATTTCTATTTTAAAGCAACCACTACCTTATTTTCCCAACCATGGTGGCAATTTATTTCGAATTCATATTCCTTGAGTAACTATATCCATCATATTTTCCCCATGTTATGCTCTTTATGTGACAAGATGTATTTCAAACCCTTATGATCAGTGTTTATCTCAAACTTTTCACCACATAGATAATGTCTCTATATCTTAAAAGAAATTATTACTGATTCCAACTTCAGATCATTGGTTGGCTAGTATTGATAATGATTCTTTACCTTTATTGATGTATAGACAACTAACTTATCATTATGCATTGGTAAACAACAAATTTCATTCTTTGTTGGATCACTATATTTCACATACCCATCATTTCATAATGGTAGATTCAAAATAAGAGCCCTAAAAAATCTCCCCTTTAATTCTTCAGAACATTTTCTATATTTTTATATATGTACATAACACATGTTTGTGTAATATTTCTTAATGGGTTAGCCAGTCAAGCATAGTATTGAACAAATTTCTAATTTTAACAATCTGATCCAATGAAACTATGTTACACATTTATGTTCAATGTTATATGCCATTAATGGATTAAAATTGTATTCCTAGTATAAACATATATTCCATCCTTATAGACAATATGGTCAATAAAAGCATGATTATGAATATATAATTCACACTTTCAATATTTACCATATAACACTAGTCATATAAGAGTCTCAACAATGATCCTAATGTATTTCTCATGGTCCTCGTACATCTTTGAGTACACCAATGGACTCCGGAACAACATATTTTTATTACTTCATACTCAAATAATCAATCAAGAAATATACTTTTCTTGGTTTTTTTAGAGGTCTTGAAGTCACATTCCTAATGAAATTATATCCACCTCTATTATGTCATATTTTGACCTTACTAAGAAATGATATACCTTGGGATCTTATGTTCGGTTAATACCACAATGCACACCATAATAGGGTAATGTAAATAAAAAAAGACAACCACTACTAAAAAATGAAAACCAATAATATAAATGGGATCGAAGACCGAATATAGGTTTTCACTTTAATATAATTTGCTTTTATGTTAATTTGGTTAATTCTACAAAGAAATTAAGAATCCTCAAAAATAATTAATATATTTTAGTGTTTTAAATACCAGTATTTATGACTATGGATAACTTCCACATAAAAATATGTATTATTGTATCATGTTTATCCCTTGGAATTTTAAAATAATTAAAACCAGTCTCATTTGACAAATACTATGGGAAAACCATGTGATGTTCTTTTTGTTAATTTAATTATATAGATACAAAAACCTATATTTGAGAAATAATAAACAAATTCCATCTCTTTTCCAGTATAAAACAACCAAAGAACTCACTTATCTTCACTAAAATCCATAGAGAACGTCTTTAATTTACATACCCTCTCTATATTCCTCCAATGGATCTTCAAGCTCTCAAGAATCACCAACCAATCATTTTGAGTCGCACACTCATGTAAGGGATCCTCACATTCTTTAATTTATTCATGTTTCTTTATTATCTTATCCTATTTATTTTCAATTCTTAATATTGAGACATGTAATTACATATACATATTACTTTCCATTTAATTTTAAAATTATGGGAGCCACTTTTCTCCATAATCAACCAATTTTATGAAGCTTTATGTGACACTATTATGCTGCTGAAATTTCATCATTATTTTCCATCGAAAACATTATGTCGTGAATAGTTTATAGAATTACTATCAAGGATGTTCACAGTTATACAATTATACTTATTTTAATTGGGGATCCAAAATATTTATTACACACTATATGATCTTGGAATAAAATACTATGATGAATGAATACATGTTTTGTGATCTATGCACCACACTTAAGCATGAGGATGAAATAAAAGTGATGGTTATGCCCAGAATTATATAGAGCTCCAGTGCTTTGGATAATGTTTCTTCTAAGGATAAATCATTTTGAGACATGTAGTGGGACTAATTCCATTATGGTAATTTTCAATCATGATGTCTTAGCGATTATCCACAACTTATTTTTATGATGCAGTGATTACATATGTTTCCACATTTCCCATTTTATCTTGTTATATCATTTATCATGTTAATATTTATGATTACAACTCCTTTTATTCCCCATTGATATTCATATTTTCTAACATGTACTATCCCCATAATCTAATGTCTTGTACATCACCATACTAGTCTTTATATCTCACCCAATTCTTACGTATGTCCCCAATTTATCCAATGATGGTTTAAAGTCCATGGAATTTTAGAATCAAGTTAATTATTTTTTAAATATTGTTTGTATATCCCATGTTCGAGATGTTTCTATATATATATTGTTCCCATAGACACTAGAATTTTCAATATTTTAGGTTGTATTATGGGAAGTTTTATGTAATAAATCATGAATTGACATATAATAAGGAGCATGGTGGATATAATAGGTATGAGAGGAAATGTTAAGTCAATTTTTGGATTTGGATTACAAAACTCTATAGAAGTCCCTAGGGATTAGACTGTGTATTAGACAAAATACACAAATTTTGGTAAGTTTATTGAAATGGGTTTTTTAATTAAATACATCCCTTCCTATATACTACAAGTAGAAGTGGATCTAGAACAGATGTACATAGGGGTAAAACTCTGACAAGGAGCGCCATGCCAAACTTAGTGTAACATGGTACATGAAAATCTGACTTTATTCACACCTAGGTTTCCGCTCTTGGTGGATATTCCTTACTAAATTCATAATCTCATTATGGAACATTATTATAGGAACAAAAAATACCCATGAGAATACATATTAGGGAATATATCATCAATAAAATAGATTAAATAATATAAATTCATATGTTAAGGAAATACATGTGAATTATAATTTATTTATTTAATGACATCTGACTCCTCATTATGCATTTAATAGTTTTAAAACACTCATCCACAATTTTTCCTTTATTCTAAGAAATGGTTAAAAATAGGAGGAATCAGGTAAACAATGAATGTGATGGGAAATGTGATTATTATCCCAACAAGATACCCAACCTAATGGGCCGGGAATCAAAAACATTATGAAAATTCTCTCTCAGATAACTTAGGATTGAATCAAAAGATAGATCTGAAGAACCTCCCAATTCCCATTAAGAAACAACAAGTGGTAATTGAGTCCTTTATGCGATAAAGGTGTCTGAATTTCAATGGTTCATATAATACCTTAATCATTGAATGATGGATCAAATCCATTTAGATTATATTCTCCATCTATAAATGTTTTGAAGAAGAGAGGATATGGTTTTTATTTATCATGTGGCTGGAGAATCTAGTTAATGGTTTACACTAATCAATAATAAAAATCTAGAGGAATACATTAAAGAGAATGGGTGTAAGGAATTCTAGAAAACAAATTCGATAAATATTTTCCTCACACTCCTCGACATAAAATAAAAAGGGATCCAATTTCCATTAAGTAAAAAAGATGATAGATCTATCGAGGAATGTGTGGAATACTTCACAAGACCTATATGGATATAACTCTTTTATTGTAATTAACCCCAAATTTATGGTTAACTAATTATTTGGTGGTCTAAAACATAGTTTATGAAAATACATGGAAATCCATGAATTTGAAAGCTATTGGGAAATTTTACATTGTTCCTTACAAGTTAAAATTAAAATCATTGAATTTGAAGTGTAGAATAGAGTTAAGAATTTTAAAGGTATGTTTAGTTATAGTGGACTATTAGAAAAATAAAACAATCCCAATAAATTTCAATATCCCAATTATCAAAGGTGCAGAAATAAGCTCCCCAGAAATTGCTTTAGAGGGGTGATAAGATGCTGTAGATGTGGAAGGGATGGGAACCAAGATAGATAGTTCCTATATGATAAATCCTATAATATGATGGAGGAATGAAATTCTCCAGGTGAACCTTGTCACATTGTTCATTTCTTCAATTTCATGGAACCGTGATACCTTTCAATCCAAGACAGTAATCTAAGGGTTTTCAAAGATAAAAAATAACCTCCAAGACATCAAGGGTGTATTTGTTTCCATCAAACCCAGAAAGTTCGATCCCAACAACGATATGGTTCCAACTATGTCAGTTACTCATTCAAGAATAGCCAATTTTACATGTTTATTCTGGTTCTACACATTCCTTCAAATCGTAATTTTTTAGTATAACTCTTAAAACACCGACTAAAATCATTAATGAATAGAATTAGGTGAAAATTGAAAATGGGGAAATTATTGCATCAATAATTTATATATCCTACCCTATCATAATTTGTGGGATGAATTTCCATGATAACATTTTTATACTAAATATAGTGTAATTTGATTCAAATCAAGATATGTATTAACTATTCATATAGAAATGGAACATAAATTGCCTCAAGAATGAAATCACTCCTAATATCAAAAATCGACCCCCGATTCGGTACAAGTTAAATGGGGGGGTTATTCTTATTTATCAATAATGGCACATGAATGTATATTATTTCTTAATGAGAAAATGTATCAATCTCATATGATTGAGTATATGGAATGAATCATCATTAAATAAATTCCTATTACAAGGGAATAAACTATCATCTTTCCTAGATAATTGCATGGCCTTCCTCTTATATGAGAGGATTAAGTTTCTGTTGATCTTATAATTGGGGTATTATAATTATCCAAGAATTTTTATAGAATGGATATTGTGGAACATGACGACTTGAAGAAACAATGATATGAGAATATAGATAAAGGGTTTATATGCCATAGTGCGTCAGCATCGGGTGTACTGGATGGTTAAATTCACCTTTATTCTGATCATCCTAAGTTGAAAGTATAACAATAAGAATAAGTATCCAATGACTTTGATTGATTACTTCTTCAATTATCAATGTTTGTCATAATACTTCTACAAGGAGGATATTTGGTCAGGATATTACCGAGTTAGGGTGAATAAAGAGGATATTCCCAAGACTACATTTCATACCTGGTATGAGAACTTTGGGTTTATAATGATCTCATTCAGACTCACTAATTCTTCATCAATCCTCATGGACTTGATGAATATATTCTTTAAGGATTACCTCAATTTTGTTAGTCTTTATTGATGATATTTTAATATACTCCAAAACTAAGGTGGATCATGAGGAGTGTCTAAGAACTATGTTGATGACCTTGAGAAAAGAGGATATTTAAGAATCATTCAAATAATTGGAGTTCTATTTAAAGCAATTGTCATTATTGGGACATATAATAAAAACAATTATATATATATAGACCATTAAAAAATAGACACAATTGAAGGGAGGATGAGGCAAAACTAAATGATAGTTATACATTGTTTCTATGGATTATATAGGTGGTATCATTTATTTTTTATAATTTTATCATGATTTTCAATCCTTATTACCAAGATAACTCAACATAAAGTCATTTTATCATGGAATGATTAATGAGATATGAAATTAAAGGAGTAGAAAAGTTAAATTATCTCTAAAACTATCCTGACACTACCCTTTCACATCCTAGTATTTCATAGGGGGATTTTGGATTACATATGATTCTTTCTATATTAGGAGGAAAATAGGGTTAGTAATATTTATATAAAAGCTCATTGTATATTTGTGGAGCAAAAAATTTTAATGTATATACCTTTTACCTTCAGGATTATTATAGGAGATAGGTTCTCATGGATTCAGATCCTTAAGTATCCTTCTCCAGTGATGTAATTTATTTTTTATCCCCAACATGGCAACTCTAATTTGGATTGTCAAAGATGTTTTGCTTCTCTATAAGCATCCCAGAATGCTCTTGTACATAAGGAAACATAGGACATATCTTCTTCTCTTACTGATTTTTATGATAAATTTTTTCATAAATTTTTTATATAGTTTGGATTTCCCTTAACCTTTTGGGACTGAAATTCCATTCCACTTATGGATCATGTTCTTCCAAAAACATTAAAGTATCACCCATACAATTACATGGTCATTTAAAAGCCTAGTATTTTCATTTCCTTGGGTTTTCTTTCTCAAGTATGGATTTCTGAGTCAATGGATATTTTTTCGGTGGCATGTTGGCCTTTTATCCCCCATATTCTCATCATGAATAAAAATTCAATGATCTAGAATTATTTGTTACTTCTTCCATCATCAAGTTTAATTACTATCCTATAGAGTTATGTGATACCTTTAGTGGTGTTAAGATAACCATGAATACCTCATGTCATACAGATTATATAAATGTAATGGAGTCAAACTCTATGCTTCATCTATCATCATCATGAAGAATTATTTCTATATTATTATGGACACATCAATGTTATCTCTAGTTGTGGTTATTCCAAAGAAACTAGATTATAATAGTGGTCCTTTGGTTAGTGGTGTGTGCACCAGTTCCAATTCCAAGGATTAAAAAAATACATCCTCTGTGATTACATGAATCCTCTCAATTCCAAGAGAAATATATAGGTATTTTCATCTTAAATAATTAATATTATCATATGGAATTCTTTTTACAATGGATCTTGGGTGAAGAAAGACTACACTGCTATCAAATCTATCTGTCTAAAATATTCATTCATCACTATGCGAGAACCCACGTAGGATGTTTATAAAATCATGTAGTTTTATCATAATCTTGGTATAACATAGAGTTTATATAGTGTCCTAATTAAAAAAATATTTGGTTGCTCGGTAATAACATGATTACTATGGACCAAATCACAATTACCAATAATGAAATTTCGATAATGGTTAGTTTGGGTAATATCTATTCCTTCTTCTCATATGTGTATGATATGTTTAAATATTTTAAAAGATAGACTTTAATGAATGACATTGAATTATTTAACCCAAGTGATTACCCCTATATAGGTGGTTCTTATTTTTATTCATTCATGGAGGATGAAAATAACAAAATTGGGGGCCTTGTTTCCTGGAAAGATAATGTGAAATTTTCATCCCTTTCATTGGGGAATTTTTTGATTGATTTGGTCAAAAAAATTGACTGATTTACCTGGAGAAACAACCAATAAGGCAGTTGTTGTATATTGTATAGACATGGTTAGTGTTTAAAAAATATGCATACCTTATCATCCATTCTGATTTCTCATGTTCCCAATTTATACCAATTTATATTTATCCATGGTGGGTTTTAAAAAAATATCAAGACATTACAGGAGGACCTCCAATGATGGAGTGAATATTTCTTATATAACATGATGTGGGTGGAGATAAATTAATAAAACATTGATCAGACAGAGTTTAGTAATTAGGTGTTTGTGGAAGATTCTCTCTCTATGGAGCTTGCTGAAAATGTCCAAATTAAATGATATTATAATGGAAGAGTATGGGGTATCCCATGAATATTTCATTCCCTTGAGTCATAGAGAAAGAGATCATAACACTTCTAATTATTATTATTTCAAAGAAATGGATAGGTATTTCATCCCTAATATCTACATGGAAGTTAGATCTTACAGTAATGACATGGATATGGTGATAGGTATGATTGATTCTCATTTTAAATACGTACTCACTAATCCCAATCCTCTAACATAGGTCGGGTAACACTCAGATTGGTCAGATATATTTAGTCGCATTCCTTGTATAGTTACCAAGATGATCAAAAGTTACCGTGGTAGTATCCCAATGGAAAAAGAATTGTGAGGGTGGGTTTCTCAATGAATTAAAAAATATCTCAAAGCCCTTATGGATTCCTTGGATCCATCTATGTGGTCTCTTGGAAAATCATTAAGTTGAGTTTTTTTGGAGAGTATCCAATATTTATTCAAGGGGGAAGTCTCATAAGGGTGGATTGTTCTACAAATGTGGTTCATATTCCAAAAGTCAACAAACCATCCACTATCAAACAATTTTGGCCAATAGTTGAGTTCAATTTCACTTATAATTTATTATATGGAATCATTAAGAAAAGTATTTTCATCTAAAAGAATGATTTTGTTTCCGAGGAACATCAATGTTTTATCAAAGGAATATATATATATTTATATATGCTGTTTTTGATATAGAACATGGAATGGTTAATGAGGTGAAATATAAAACTTTGGGATCTAACATTTCCATTTTGATTAATATGGATAAGTAACTAGATAGATTGTATTTATTATTTATCATTAAATTTATGTTTAAGATGTGTTTATCTAATTATGTTCATGAATTTTTTCCAGATGTAATAGCTCACCAAGGGATCTCTATTTTTCTCAGGGGAAATATTTTTTTCTTTTCATGTAATTTAGGTGCCTCAGGTATAGTGATCCCATTTTTCCTAAAATCTTCATCTTGGTTCAAGATAATATTAGAAGATATATCACAAGGAACAAGTTCAATGGTATCATAATTCCTTTCATATGTAAATAAGATTTTAATGGTATTTCCCATCATCTCATTGAAGATTGTGTTTTGATCATTGATAAAAAGAATATCTGATACATTTAGACCATGAATAAAAAATTGAAGAGTACTCCATGTGTATTTTCAAAATTATAAATAAATAAAATAATTTTTTACATTTCATCCCATTTATTGAAGATGAGAGTTAAATAAAATTGTGGATTCTCTTGTTGTCAAAAGAAAACTCATTCATTTGGATTAATTAGGGACCGCATTTACATTGGTATGGTTACATATTCACCACATTTATAGGATGGTTGATAAAATATGTAGTCATATTCATAATTGGAAAAATAATTTTCTTTGGTTTAGATGCTATATTACTCTCATTAAATGTGTTCACACATCAATTACAATGAATTTTTATTCCACCATTAGTGCAACCAAAGCTACGTTAAAGAAATATGTAGATCATCGTGCCCAAACTTATATGGGATATGCATGTGGAGGGAATGTAACACTGGGTGGCGTCGTAAAGAATGACAAAAATTCTGCAATCATGGGTATTAATCTCAAGATAATTGAAGAAAGAATGTGCTTCCATCATGCTGGATTGGTTTGGGAGGGAATAGAGGGTTAATCTAGGTGATATTGTTTCATTTCACAAAAACATTTAATGAACTTAAATGATCTTCATGGAGGAAGCTTTGATATTTGTAGAAGAACACATGTCCAGAATGATACAATTCATCACCATTGAATATGGATTATTGGGTGTAATGACATCAATTTATTGTCTCTTAATTGGACAATTACAATATTATGATTTCTTTTTTGTGTTACACCTAAAATTAAATTCTATCAAGAAATAGGTTCCCCAATTATATCTATTATTTTTTCATCAATATCTACATCAGAAATTTGTGGAAATGACCCTTAATAGTTGTCCTAATAAATTAATATTCATTCATTCCTCATTGCAAATTTATTAGGAAAATAATACACTACACTGTGGGATGACTCATATTATTATCCACTATAGAATTATTAGGGAATAATCCATTTTTTTATGGAGCTCTATCTAAATTAATTATCCACAGTTTTGTGTATCATGTCCCATGAAATCACCACAGATAAATAGATCATGTGTAATGGCGTCTTATTTACATCTAGATGTGCATGTTAAAAGGCTCCCTAGGTTGAAAAAACAGTGCACAAATTCCTTCATAGTGACTATGAAGACTTGATATAGAGGAATTTGGGAGAATGATTTGGGTTGAACCATTATGGTTGTACCATGGTTGAATTACTTTGTCACTGGTTTTAGGGTTATATGAATAATAATGCTGAACAAAAATCTAGGACTACTCTTCTAGAGGTAGGGTGTGGGATCATTTAGTCTACTCAAAAAGAAAATTGATATGAAGGCTCCTTCAACTCCTAGACCCTAGTGTTGGCCAGATCCACAAATATGGATTACAATGTTGGGTATCTGATCAATCATGATGTTAAATTTCCTTCATTGAGAACTCTTTTTCTTTCTATTTCATCATCACCCCTTTTGGAGGAAGAATTCCCTGATAGAACATGGGGGAAATGTGTTCCGCCTAGCCATGATTTGAAGCCTAACATTTATGGGTCCTTCTTGGATAGTCTAATGTGGGTTAGAGGGGTATTCATGATTCCATGGGATCTATTGTTGTGGATTCTCTATTTTCTATAGTCATGGGGGGGTTCTTTGGTTAGTGGCCCATGACAAGATCACTGTTCATTTTGTTTATTGGTATAGAAACCTCTTCCTATAGTACATGGATAATTATACCTTAATTATCAACAACTCTATTCACCAGAACATAACATTCCCATGGTCCATTACCTACCTAATATATAGAATCGTAAAATTTAGAAATGACCAGTTTGAGTTTCATCAAAAATGGAGGAAAGGTAATAAGTTGGATGATTTTATTACCTCCCTATACTATCATATTGATCAATTTTTTTTTGTTTTCTAGTCTAGGATCTATTACCTCTTAGTTTACAGGCTTAGTTATTGCTGATGCAAGGGAATGAATTTTTTTTTCAAGGACTAATCATTATGGTGTAATGTTTTTGAACTTTTAGTATCTATTATAATCCTTCCATCCATTTTTATAATGATGAGAATAATATTGGTTGGATTATATGAATATTTAGATCATATAATGTACATTAATGTGTATTTTATGTGAGCAATTGAATGTGGAAAATAAAAAATCCTTGGGGATGATGCAACCACTACAAATACCTATATATAAATGGGAAAAAATCACCATTGAACTTTTCACTATCATCCAATGGCATAATTATGGAATAATACTATATGGGTTGCATTGGATTATCTTATAAATACTACTCAATTAATCGTGATCAACTTGATTTATCACAAGTTCATCTTGTAATTTTATACATCATAGAAGTGGTGTGGCTACATGGAGTACCACTATTGATTGTATCTGATCAAGATCCAAGATTCATACCCATGTTCTATAAATGTCTCTAACATTGTCTAAATTCTATGTTGAACATTACCACACCGTATCACCTACAAATAGATTTCTAATCTGAGTGAACAATCTAGAAACTAGAGGAGATATTTTGAGAATTCTCAACTGACATCAAAAGAGGATGATACCAAAAAATTTATCTAGTCGAGTTCTCATACAATAATAGTTTCTAAACAAGCATCCAAATAGATACCTGTGGAGAAATTTCTGAGAAGAGGTTTAAAAGACATGAATTTTGTGATGAATATGGGGAACAAAACCTTCTTGGTCTTAAAATGATAGAGGAAATTGTGGAGAAGGTTAAGACCATTCAACAGCACATTAAGTATTTTCATATTCCATAAAAGATATATGCTGAAAATCATTGAAGAGATATAGAGTTTGTTTTTGGATATATGGTATTCCTCCACATATCATCATTGAATAATGTCATGAGTTTTGGAATAAGGGAGAAAATTTTCCGTGATACATTAGCCCATTTGAGATCTTTAATTTCAATGAAGTGGTGAACCATTGACTAGAACTCTATCATAAAATATCTCAAGTACAATATGTATTATATGTATCACTCTTGAGTATGTATATTCGAAAACCCTCATATGTACTGAATCCAATTGTGGGTTGGTTTGAAAATAATCATTCCAATTAAGTGTAGTTGGTGAAAATCTTATATCATAGATACAATGTTCTATGAAATAATGTAATGCACCTCATCACGGTGTTGTGGAGAAACCACAAGACTAAATAAGTGATTTCGTAACCAGAGGAAGTGATGAAATGAAGATACCCTCAATTGTTTTGTTGTGGGAAATGAAAGTCTCTTTTGATGAATTTCTAAAGAGGGAAGATTGTAGTGACCCAAACATTTATAAATAAAATTTACCTTGAGATTCAATTGTATTTAAAATTCTGTAATATGGTCATAGAAAACACTTACACTTATTTAGTTTTATTATATCCTATAAGATTTAAATTATCATTAAAAATCCTTACCATTGAATAAATAAATATTGAATAGTGATCACATGATTAGTAAAAATATAGGGTTTTATGAAATCCAATTGATACAGAAAAGGAAGTGATGAACTCAACTAGTTGGATCATACACTATGAAGAACATTCCTCAGATCTTCTGAGGTTGATTAAATCATTCATACTTTCTCTTCACTAATCCCAAACTAAGATCTAATACATTATTCTTGAGTAAATCCGCTTATGATAAATGCTCAAACACATCAATATCATGGCTCAAACATACATCGAACAACCCCATTAATGTCTTAATGTCACACACCATAATATTAGTGAGAAAGTGTGTGTATTAAAGGGATATGTATTATTAACCTATAAATATTTTTATGTGAATTATTTTGTGTATAATAATTAATATATCTTTATCATATTATTAGAACACTATAAATGATTTGTATTTTGATTCAATAAAACTCAAATATATCTTTGGATAGTGTTAAAATTCACATAAAAAATTTATTGTTATGAATTCCATGGAATATTGAGATAAATAGTATTTTAATAAAATATTATTATTAAAAGATGTTTAGAAAATATAGGTGAACATATAATTTATATGAATTCAAATGAAAGATTTATAAGTGATCGAAAACTGTTATTATAAAAAAAACAATATTTTCAATAAATGTCAATTTTTATTTTAATATTTAAAAGAATATATATATATAATACTATTTATAAAATTAATATTAATTTTTTAATCATATGTATGAAATTATACAATGTATATTTTTACATAATTTTCTAATATGATCTAATTTTTGGGTGAAAATTATATACTATATAAACATAATTTATGTATTATGATAACATAATGAACTAAAAGTTATTTAATAAATACATTAAATGTGATCCAAGACCAAAATTTATATTCCTTTAAAATAATGTTATTTTAGGTCTATATTATCAATTTTATAAAACATTTATGAATCTTCCATAACCATTAATAAAATTTATTATTTTAAAATCATTTATTTAAGAGTATGACTCACTTCCACATAAGTAAGGGTATTATTTCATTATGTTCATCCCATGAACATATAAAATAATGAAAACCACACCCATTTTATAAGAAAATTGGGATACAACTGTTGTATGTCTTGTGGTTTTGGTTATATTATCATATCGAGTCCAAAACCTATGTTTGAGAAAAAATAAAGAAATCTCCACTATTTTCCAATATAAACCCACCCATGGTCACACTTATATGCGCTCAAAATATCTGGATAATGCTATTAATCATCCCTTCCATATCTAAATCAAACCGAAGTCTCATAGTTCACTCAAGAGTATCCTACCAATAATTTTTAGTCACACACTATATTAATGGATCCTCGCCTTATTTTTTTATTCAAGATTCTTTATTATCTGATGCCTTCTATTTTCAATTCATAACGATGTTATATGTACTTAATTTGACATAAAAATACAAATTTTATTTCAAAATTATTAGATATACCATTCTCTATAATCATAAAAATTTATAAATTTTTATGTGATGTTATTATGCAGTCGAAATTGTACCATGACATTTCGTGCCAAAACAACTATGCAGTGAATACCATACCCATTCAAATAAATGATATTTTTATAAAATTATTATTAATTAAAATTTTATTAACATGTATTTAAACCAAAATCCTTAATTTTGGAATAAAATATGTTGATAAATGAATCCATACATTGTGATCTATGTCTCACACCTAATCACAAGAATGAAATTGAATTGCCAAGTGTGCCTAGAATTATATTGCACTTCAATACATTGGGTAGTGTTCACTCTCTTGAAAAGTCATGTTGGTACATGGAGTGAACCTAATTCATTTATGGGACTTTATCCATCTTTATGTCTTTGCAGTTATCCTCATCCTATGTTTAGAAGACATTTTTAATGATGTTTCCACATTTCCCATGTTATCAAACTACATCATGTCTAATGTTCACATTTATGAATTTAGGTCCTTTTATTTACCATTTATATTCCTACTGTATAAAATGTATTATTATATTCATGTTATATCATTTTTATTAACTTAATGATTTTTATATCTTGCCCCTTTCTTCGGTAAGTACCCAAGCTATCCAATACAGTTTTAAAATTCACAGAAGTTTAGAAGTATTTGAAGAATGTTTCTGATAATGTGGTTGTAAGCCATGTTCAAGAGGTTATCCTATATACCTAATTCCCTAATAAACTAGACTTATCGTTCATCTAGGTTGTATTATTTTTATGATTATCTAATAAATGATGAATTAATTGGTAATATAGATCTGGGTTGTTACATAAACTTTATCTGTGGGTTCCTAAATTCGTAGTGTATAATGTATCATAATACATGAATACTCTCTTAATGATTGGGTAATGTAATAAATATCTAAAAACTTGTGAATCAAAATGTTAACCATTTCCCATAAAATTCATAATATAAGAGTGATATTATGATTTTGCAAAAATTTTCCATGAAATGTTAATGATGATAAAATAATATTATTGAAAATATTAGCTAGTTTTTGAAACAGGTGATGACCAGATAATGTGTGAAGATATTCCTTCTACATCATGGTTTATATATTTATTGATTATATGTACATAATAATTTATGTTTTTGAACTATATATATATTTGAAATTTACTTATAAAAAATTAATATATATTTTTGTATTGTTCATGATAAAATGAGAATTATGATTATACAAATATTAAATATTGATGTGTATATATATTATTAAGTTCAATATCACTTAAAAAAATATCTAATATTGAATTAGTGGTTTTAATAATAATTATAAATAAATAAAATTACCTTTTCAATTAACATCCAATATTTAATAATATAGTCATTAATATATTTACATGATAATATGATAATAAATAAATATATTTAGATTTTAAAATAGATAATTATTGAAGAAATGTATATGTATAACCTAAATATTTAAAAATTAATGTATTATGAAATAATAATTAGGTTATCACATTCATATGGCCTTAATGAAATATTATCTTCAAAATTCTAACTAGAATATTTTAAAAATAAAAACATTTGCTCATAAATACATTTCAAAAAATAAGATCCCCAGGTACTTCAATTAAATTGTGTCCGTTTTATGGTTAGAGGTACATTATATCAAATCCATGAAATGACACAATGCATCATGATTTTCCTAAACTCTATAAATTCTTATTCCCAGGCATAGAAGAGAAAATAATAATAAAATTGTTATGGGAAATGATAGATAGTTATATTTAATTATGAAATTTGAATATATTTTATAAAATATACTTTTTACCGTTTTCATAAATTCCTTTATAAATAATCTATGCTGACTTATTTGAAAAATTGTTTTCCAAATTAATATAAAATATATGCACTATTATTACTATGTTATACCTATGAACAACAACCAACTAAAACATGAATGTTAAATATATATTATACACAATAAAATCATAATAATTACTTCCATAAAAAATGAAACACGTTTTACTTCAAAACCATTAATATAAATATCAATACAAAGATTTTAATCTAGATTTATTTAGGTTTTATTTTCAAATTCCCCTAAGAAACTAACCCCTCAAAATCCATTAATATATTCTTAGCTGATCCCCAATCCCAAAAAATAGAAAAACCATCATCACATATTCTCCCAAAGAAAACTAAACTATTATCCTTAATCATATTAAAAAATAATAATAATTTACAGTTTGTGTAATATTTAATAAGCCTAAAATATATCCAAATTGTAACGACCCAAAATTTTATCAATGAGAATTTCTCTTGATCTATTTAATTGTCTTATTATGTAAAATGGATATATAACATATTCATTTCATTGGTTGTATGACTTTGGATTTTGAAATACAATTTTGAATTGTGACAGTTTCTAATATAGTCTTGGAAAAGTGATCACGTGATTAGTATAAATAAAAGACCATAACAAATCCAATATACTCGGAGAAAGGAAGAGATCGCCTCATCTAGAAGAATTTCCCCCTATGAAGCCCATTTTTCAGAGAACATAAAGGAGGTGGAATCATTGGGCTTTTCTCTTGACCATGCCCAAGCTGACCATGAATATATTGAGCTTGTGTGGAACCACCTACGGGAGAAGTGGAAGTTGATAGAGATTACCACCCGAGCGATGTTATCCGACCCTCCCCAAGAATACATCACCACCTCACACCTTACCCTTAGTTATTATACAGATGTTAAAAGGGTTTATATAACAAGAACTTATCACTATGATTATGTGCATTATTTATTAAAATAATAAATAATATACATTCATTTTAATATTATTATGCTATAAATATTTTTTAAAGCGCAAATATTATTTTTAGTTAATATTAAATTAAGAAATCTATTTTATTGGATTAATGGATTTTTGAACTAAATAATATATGAATTAAATATTATTACTATAATGTTTTTGATATAATATAAATGACCGTATAATTTGTATGAATACGGCTGTGATTTTTATTAAGCTTTGAAAGCTAATTTTGTCAAATCCCATGAATTTTCGATAAATTTTGGTTTTTATTTTCAGAATAAAATTTTTCATACATAGAAAATTTTTGAGATAAAATAAATATTATTTTTTGATTTAGGACGTCGAAATCAACAGTTATTTTTTCATAATTTTCTACGAAAGTAGAATTTTTTTGTAAAAAATAAATACCTTTTAAATATATAATGTGTATTATGACATCAAAATGACCCAATAATGATGCAATAAAATACTATAAACATTATGATCCTCAATTATATTTTTTACGATTATGACAATTAGATTTTAGTTTTTATTTATTTATTTTAGAAAGCATTAGTGGACCCTTGAATACTTATAAAACATTTTCGCTTTTGAAATTGATTTCCTTGAGAGTGTGACTCATCTCCACATAAGCAGCCCTGCTATTTTAAGATGTTATGCTATAGGACTTATAAAACTATTTTTTCCAATCCTCGTTTGAAAAAATCATAGGATATACCCATAAGAAAGATTGAGGCTTTGATTAGTTTAATTTGTGGTGTCCCAAACCCAAAGAATGAATAATTCCCTCAGTTTTCTAAGATACACTCACCCAAGAACCCACATCATCTTCACTCAAAGACTTCAGAGTTCATGTAACCTCTGTCCTCCTTTCACTGGAATCCTCCCAAGGCACCCTATCCTCTCAATAAGCCTCTCTCAATCCCCTACTACGACTTTGGAATCACACTTCCATGTAAGGGATTCCTTCCTTTATTTTTTTTATCAAAGTTTCATTGTACATTTATGAACTTTTAATTTCAATAAAAAATGTTTGGGTATGATTTAGAACCTCCCCCTTAAATCCCTCCTTATGATTGAATGATGTGAGACCTCATTTATCTCTAATTAATTCCTCCCATTTACACCTGTTACAATGCCAAAATTCTACAAGGGATTCTCTCTCCTCATTTACATTCAAGAAATTATTTTATATTATTAATATAATGTCCATTACATATGATGGGATAAGTATATATATGACCCCTTACTGAAAATTTCATGTATATTTAATGAGACACCCCTTTTCTCCCTCATTAACTATTTTTAGTAATTCTTAAGTGTCATCATTATGCTGCCGAAATTGCTCCACAATTTTCCAAGACAATTTCATTGGGTAGCGAATACCATACCTATTTCAAAATAAAGGGTCCTCACCATTATGATCATTAAATTATTGATTATAATGATTATTTTATGTATTACACATCCCATTATCATGGATTAAATTATGATGATTGATTCCATGTTGTATGATCCATGTGGCACACTTATGCATGAAATGAAATGATTATAATTGGTGAGCCCTGATAGCACTCCAATGCATTAGGTAAAGATTAATATCATGATACGTCAAGTGAAATGAGGGATTAATCATTCTAATTATAGTGAAATGATTATTTACTCATGATAATTCATGTGCAATGAGGTTTTACTCATTATCCATGTCCAATGAGCCTTGGATCATTCTATTACCATGTTACTTGTTATTTCCACTTTTCCATGATTTGATAATCATGTTATATCATGCCTTTGTGTTCATTTTTCTATCCTCCATTGATATTCCTATTTAATAAAATTTATTTTATTCTTCATTTTATCTACGTTTACTCTCTTACTGGGATTTATAGCTCACCCTTTTCACATTTATATCCTCAGGTTATCCCACACAATGCTATTTACAAGGTAATGTTGTGGTTATGTAAATGAATTTTTCAATAAATATGTTGTCTATTTTATGTTCAATGTTGTCATGTAATGATCTTAATCCTAAAAGTCACTATACCTATTGATCTTCTATGATGTATTAATTGAAATATATGTAATAAATCATCATTAGGTATGTAATAAAGATAAGGGTTGTTATAGTTGGTATCAGAGGATATGTTTAATTATTTTTAGGGATTTTCATTAGAAAACCCTAGTGAAATTGTTATGGAATATACTATGTATAATAAAAATATCCCTAAATTTTGGTGTGTATTGAGTATGTGGTTTATCAAAAAAAATACATCCTTATCTAGATTCAAATAGGTTGAGGCAGCTCTGGAACAAATATACCTAAGAGTGACAAGGAGTTTCCGGCTTGATAGGGGGTATCCTAGTACACAACAGCGCCCCTTGCTGCACTATTGGTTACGAAACTCCTAGATGATATGCTTTGGTAAATTTACAATCATTGTATGAACCATTTTTTATGGAAAAAATCCCCTAAGCATATATGTTTTGATGTAGATAATGGATAACAATGATTATAGCCTATACATTCATTAGTTAAGGAATTAAAAGTAATTTTTAAGTAATGCGTTTATGTTTTTCGATTACCCTTTATGTGTTACCTCTACCATTCCTTTTATTCCATCCAGTGGCCTATAATAGGAGGACTTGGGCTAATAACCAATGCGAAGATCAATGTACGACTGTTCTAATGAGATTCCCAATATTATATGAGAGGTAATAAGGACCATTATCATAATACTATCTCAGTTAAATCAGGCTTTGAATATAAACATGGGTCAAGAGGAACATTAAATCCCTCCAAGGAAATTAAAATTCACAATCGAGAGCTTCATGAGCCAAAGTCATCATAACATTAATGGACCATCTGATCCCTCAATGACAGAATAATGTGTAAACACCATTGAAAATATCGTTCCCATCCTTTAATGTTCCGAACAAGATAAGTTTCTTCTGGATGTTTATCATATGGTGGGTGAAGATGATCAATGGGGGACATTGATCAAAAAATACGAATCATGAGGAGGAGATCATGGCATTGGAATGGAAGGGTTTTTGGAAGATGTTTTTTGATAAATATTTTTCGTGCACAATCTGACATAAGATGGAAGAGGATTTCCCAACCCTAAAGAAAAAAATAAGATGAATCCATGGGAGAATACTGGGAAGACATCACAAGGCTTTCACAATAAACCTCTGGATTTGTCGTTACCCCCAAATTCAAGGTTTTTCTCTTCTATGGTGGGATGAAACCTAGACTATAGAAAGACCTTCTGATCCGTGACATCGATAGCTATGGGGAAATTTTCGGATGTCACCACAAGATCAAAATAGAGATCAAAGAATCTTTAGGGTATCATGGTGATGATAACAATTAGGTGGAATTTAATTCTGAAAGTCTAATTGATAAATCCAACCACGAAAATAAAATCCAGTACCCCACATTCCAATGGTGCCGAAAGAAGAACCCCATGAATTCATTGAAGGGGAAGAGGAATTGATTTAGGTGTAGAAGAGAAGGGAACCTTTCCGTTAACTACTGAAAATAAAAACACGTGACCAGGATAGATGAGAGGAATGATCCATTCGAACCTCAATGAATTTTTCATTGCTTCAATTGTAAAGAACCATGGAACCATTAAATTTTTTCCATAATCCATGGGTATTCAGAGGCAACCAACAAACTCCAACGTAGAAAGGGCGAGCTTTTTCGATCACTATTATTAAAGTGAACCTCGAGAACAAAGTGGTGAAAGGTATTCTAGTTATTCATTCAAGAATAATGAATGTACTTTTTGATTCTGGTTCTACGTATTCATTTATTTCCTGAATGTTTAGAAGTACAAACCCAACACCACCACAAATCATGGAAGTAAAGATTTCATTGAGTATAGAAAATGTGGTAATCATAGAATCTCATTAATATAAATCTTCCCCTGTTATAATTTGTGGAATGAACATTCTGGGTAACCTCATCGTAAACCCTATAGTGGAATTATATTCAATTATCGGCATGAGTTGGCTTTTCTTATATAGATCCCACATAAATTGCGGTGAGAGAAAAATCGCCCTTCATATGGTGAATCAACCCCCGATTATGTACTTGAGAATGTATTAGGATGACTCTTATTTAGCACCATCATCTCAATCATAGATATTACTTCCCTTTGAGCATATGTTTCTGGATCATACTCTTTATTCTAAGGAAGAAACCATCCTTGAAGACATGCCTATTGTGAGGGAATTAGTTGAAGTGTTTCCAAAAGATTTTTCTGGTCTTTCCCCTTGAAGAGATGTTGAATTATCAATTGACGTTATACCCGAGGCATTTCCAATATCACGAATCTATATTGAATTTCTCTTGTGGAGCTTCAGGAGATAAAGAAAGAACTACATGAGAATCTGGATAAAGGGTTTATACGCCCAAGTGATTCACCATGGGGTGTACTAGTACTCATTGTCTAGAATAATGATTGTACAATGCATCGTAGAATTCATTATCGTGAGCTCAAAAAAATCAAAATAAAGTACGAGTATCCCCTTCCACAAATTGATTACTTGTTCAATCAGCTATGTGGAGAACAATACATATCCAAATTGGATATTCGGTCGGGATATTAGTATGTAAGGGTGAAGAAGTAGGATATACCCATGAATTATTTTCATACAAGGTACGAGCATTATGAATTTATAGTAATGCATTTCAGACTCACTAATCCACCAAAAATCATCATGGACATGATGAATAGAGTCTTTAGAGATTTCCTCAAAAATTTGTGGTAGTCTTTATAGATGATATTCTAATATACTCCAAAATCAATGAGGAGCTTGAGGAGAATCTAAAAACTATACTAGAGACATTGTGAAAGGAGAAGATATATGCAAAGTAAAACAACTGTGAATTCTGGTTGAAGGAAGCCTCATTCTTAGGACATATCATCACATGTAGTGGGATATACATGGATCCCTCTAAGATAGATAAAATTGAAGGATGGATAAGGCCAACATCGGTAACATATATCTGTAGATTCGTGGGGTTAGCTGGATATTACCACCAATTTGAGAGAAATTTAGCATGACTGTCCAACCCTCTTACCAAGCAGACAATGATAGGATTCAAGTTTTCAGGGAGTGATAAATGCGAAGGGAGATTCAAGGAGTTGAGAAGGATTCTAATCATTGTGCCTATGATCACATTACCAACAAGTGAAGAACATTTTCTTGGTACTTTTAGTTTTGTTTAAGAACGTCATGGGTTGTGTGTTGATTCAAACTGAAATAGTCATTGCCTATAATTCAACGAAATTGAAATTTCATAAACAAAACTATCCAAAACATGATCCGGAGGAATATTCAGTGATCGTCATTTTAAAAATTTGGTCTCATACCCTCTTTGGAGAGTAGTGTCAAATATATACGAACCAGAAAAGGATCAAGTATATATTCACATAGAAAGAGTTGAATATGCACCAAAAAATATGGTTAGAGAAGATAAAAACCTATAACTGCTCACTTCATTACCACTCTGGGAATTGAAACAAGGTAGAGGATTCTCTATAAAGAAATGAACCATCAGTTCTATCATTGATAAGAATTGGAAAGGATCCAATCCTCTTATATTTGACAAATATAGACATGGGAATCCTAAATAAGGGAACATAATCAATACTTTAACAAATTATTTATCAACCATCTTTTTTTGAAAGGCTAAAGGATGAATCAGAAGGATGATGTGTGAATTTCTAAGAAAGTGGAAACTATCAAAAAAGGGTATTCCTAGGAGTTAAATATTAATGAATAAGGAATTGTGAGAATTGGTAAAAGACTAAGTGTTACATCATATTCAGTGCTGAATTATGAACTTTTGGATGATGCACATAGTTAAAATTTATCCATTCACCTTGGAAAGACAAAGATGTATTGAGATATCTGAGAAAAATATTTGTGGGACAACATGAATAAAGAGATGGATGAGTATTGATCAAAGTGTTTGGTATGTCAGAAATTGAAGGATGATGGCAGAAGTCTAAGGGTATTATGCAACCTTTACCCATACTAGCATGGAATTGGGAGAACATCACCTTGGACTTTGTCAATGGACTTTTGAAAACATTCAAAGGTAACAATGTTATCTCGGTTGTTGTGGATCATCTTACAAATACTGAACACTTCATTTCCATTTTGGAGGATTTTTCATTGGATCAATAGCCACAAATATATATGATGGATGTGGTAAAGCTGCATGGAGTACCACTATCGACTGCACCTGATCGAGGTCCAAGATTCACCTCTAAGTTTTTGGAAGAGTCATAAACATTTTCTAGACACTGAGTTGAACTTAAGTATGGATTATCATCCTCAAACGGATGGCCAATCTGAGCAGACAATCCAAACAATTGAAGACATGTTGAGTGAATTCTCAATAGACTTCAAAGGTGGATGAGATCAACATCATCCTCTTTTTGAGTGCTCATAAAAAAAACAGTTTCCACTCAAGCATCCAAATGGATACTTATGAATCCCTATATGGGAAGAGGTTCAAAACTCCAACATGTTGGAATGAAGTTAGGGAGAAAAAACTCTGAGGTCTAGAGATGGTCGATGAAATGGTGGAGAAGGTTAATACCATCCAACAGTCCATTAATTCTGCTCAGAGTTGACAAAACGGATGTGACGATAATGGTCGATAATACCCATAGTTTGATGCTGGAGACATTTTATTCCTCTACATATCATCGTAGAAGAGAGTTATGAGATTTGGGAAGAAGAGACATCTTAGTCCATGTTAAATTGGACCTTTTGAGATCCTTGATTGCATTGTAGCAGTGGCCTATCGACTAGAACTCCAACCAAACCTATCTCAAGTTCATGATGTATTCCATGTATCACTCATTAGGAAGTACATATCAGATCCATCACATGTACTCAATCTAGCGGTGGTACCACTGGATAATGACCTCTCTTATAAAGAGAAGCCGGTGAAGATATTATATCGTAGGGAAAAAGTTCTACAAAATAAGATAATACCCCTCGTGAAAGTGTTGTGGAGAAACTAAACGTTTGAATAATCAATGTGCGAACTGGTGGACGTAATGAGGCAGAGTTACCCACATCTATCTAAGTGTGGGAAAAGAAAATTTTAAGGGTATAATTTATTAATTGGGGAATATTTTATAGACCCAAAATTGTATCATTGAAAATTCATCTTGAAATTATTAACTATCTTATTAGGTAAAATGGTTATATAACATATGCAGTTATTTGGTTTTCTGATTTTGGATATTAAAATAACATTATTAATTGTGACCTTTTCTAATATATCCATTAAACAATTATCAAATGATTAGTATAAATAAAGGGCTTCAATAAAACAAATTTACTTAGAAAAGGGAAGTGATGGCCTCATCAAGTATAATTTCCCCCTACGAAGACCATTTTTCAGATCTCATAAAGGAGGTGGAATCAGTGGAATTTTCTCTTGACGAATCCAAAACTATGTTTGAACACAATATGTTTTAGTAGAACCTCCTACGAGAGAAGTGTAATTTGATAAAGATTACCACCCGATTGATGTTATACGAGCCACCCCAATAATCTTTCACCATCGCACACCTTACCCTTCGGTCATATGCATGTGCTATAATGGTTTATGTAACAAGACCTTAGAACTATTATTATATGAATTATTTTTGTATATAACAATGAATATACATTCATTTTATTATTGTTACATTATAAATAGTTTTTAAAGAACAAATAGTATTTTTAGTTAATATTCAATTAAGAAATAAATTTATCTGGATTAATGATTTTTTAATTAAATAATAATTTAATTAAATATTATTAATAAATTATTTTTAATATAATATTAATGACATTATAATTATTATGAACACGATTGTGATTTTTATTATGGTCTGGAAGCTATTTTTTTCAAAACCCATGAATTTTCGATAAATTTTGGTTTTTATTTTAAAAGTAAAAATTCACATACATAGAAAATTATTTAGATAAAATGAATATAATTTTTGAAATCAGGATGTCTAAATTATACCATGGTAAATTTTTAATAATTTTCTGAGATATTTGAATTTTTGGGTAAAAATTAAATAACCTTTTAATATATAAACTGTATTATGACATCATAATGATCAAATAGTGATGTAATAAATCACTATAAACCTTATTTTCGGCCAATATATGTTTCAAATTTAATATAATGGTATTTTAGGTTTTTTTGATTTATTTTACAAAGCTTTAGTGGACCCTCAAGACTTATAAGACAATTTATATTTTTAAATTGATTTCCTTGAGTGTGACTCACCTCCATATAAGAAACCCTATTATTTTAATAGGGTTTTTCATTAGACATATAAAATAATGTTTTACACTTCCATTTTTCAAAAACCATTGAAACAAACCATGGTATGTATTATGGTTTTGATTAGTTTAATGTCTGGTCTCTCAAAACTAAATAATAAAGAATTTCATCCCCTTCCCTATATAAACCCTCCCTCGATCCCACTTCATATTCAATCAAATCCTTTGGGGTCCATCCAAACTCTTCTTCCCTCTCTATATAATTCTCCCAAGGAGCCCCAAGCTCTCAATAAGCCTCTCTAAAGCCCCTCTCATGACCTTCGGGTCACACTTCCTAGTAAGGGATTGCTTCCTTTCTCATTTTATCCAAGTTTCTTAATATTGTTATGCCCTTTTATTTTCAATTATAAATGTTTGGGTTTTAATTTTAACCACCCCCATAGATTCCTCTTTATATTTTATTCATTATATACCAATTTTATCTCTCATTAATACCTTCCATGTACCCTTTATACCATGCAGAAATTCCGTAAGGGATTTCTCTCTCCTCAATTACATTCAAAGAATTATTTTTTATTATGAATATAAATTCCAATTAATATGGTGGGAAATGTATCTATATGAACCCCTTAAATTAAATTTTATTTAAATATAATTATACATTCCTTTTTCTCTCATCTACCATTTTTTGATTTATAATGTATTTCTCTTACACTGCCGAATTTACACCATGATTTTTAAGCCAATGTCATTGTGTAGTGAGTACCATACCCTTTCACTATCAAGGGTATTCACATTTATTCACATTTACGTATTGTTGAAAAATCATCATGTATGTATTCCACATCACTTTTATCATGGAATAAATGATGATGAATGATTCCATGTTGTATGATCCATGTGGCACACTTACGAATGAAATGAAATTTTTATGAAGGGTGCATCCTGATAGTGCTTTAATGCATTAGGTAAATGTTGTTATCATGATAAGTCATCTTAAATGAGTGTTTAAACATGATATTTCAAGTGAAATGAGTATTTACTCACACTAATTCAAGTTCAATGAGGTTTTACGCATACTCCATGTGCAACGACCCATGGATAATGTTAATACCAGTATTTTTTCCTCATTTCGATGTTATGATAACCATCCAGTATCATGCCTTTTTGTTCATTTTTATCCTATAATACATTTCTATTCCTATAGGCTAACATGTATTGTATTCTTTATGTTATTCCATGTTTACTTCGTTACTAGTCTTTATAGAACACACTTTTCACATGTACGTCCTTGGGTTATCTCATACAATGCTATGTATGAGGGAATTTTGTTGTTATGTAATGGAATATTCAATAAAGATGTTCTGTGTTTTATGTTATAAGTTGTTATGTAATGTTATTAAGACCCAAAGACACTAGATATATTGATCTTCCATGCTGTATCAAGTGATTATTATGTAATAAACCATGTTTTAGTATGTAATAAACAGAAGAGTTGTTTTAAAAACCAAAATTACATAATATCCCCAAAACCAAAAATATATAATCATCATTAAATTAATCCTCATTTTTAATAATAATTTGATATATTAAATAATCATGTACAATACTAAAATTATAGAAATCTTATTCCACAAATAACAATAATAACATTTTTTCATAAATCACTATCTAGTCTCCATGTTAATCCATAAATTTCAACATATATTGCCCAAATTAATTTAATATTTTTCCAAAATAACCATCACATACAAACACAAATTTTTATATATATGTTAACCATGTATTCATTAAACAACCTAATAAGTATCCCAAAAATATTTTTAACAACATTAAACTACAACCATATAAAATCTCAATAGGGTTTATATATTTTTTAATTTATTTTCACACATAATATTTTTAATGACATGATTGTATCTACAACTCCTTAATAATCATAAAAAAATAACATCCTAACATCTTTTGTTAACTAATTTTTTCTGTGATATGAGCTGTAATAGTGTTAATACATCTTTTGAGTGTGGAGGAATTGGAATTATTTTATAAATTGAGGTTTTATTGATTAATTGAAAATATCATCTCATTCTTATAATTCTAATTCAATTTGAAAGTGTTTATTTTTATTATGGAAGTTAATGTTTAAAATTTATAATTTTAATATCCATCTCTTTATTTGGTTTATTATAAATTTTAAATTTTAATTATAGTAGATGTTTTATCATTTTAAATAATTATATTTGGAGTTTAATATCACAGGTATTAGAAAAATTATATACATTTTGTTACATGTGTTAATTGTAATAATAATAATAATAATAATAATATTTATTTTATTATTTTTATATTAATTTATTTAATATACCTTTTCAACATATATTATTCTTATTATTATTACTCATTATGACAAAATTTTGTTTGAATCTTGTGAAATATTAATTTTTTATTAATTTCATTAAACCTTAATTAAACTTAGTTTACCCTTATGTTATATGTTATAATTTTGTTTACCTTTACATAAGCATCAAGAGACCATTATGATTGGATAAACACTTATGTGGTACCATTAGATAGTTTCTTTTTTTATAATTACATAACTTTTTTAATTATTATGTACAATTATTCTTTTTTTGAAAAAAAGTTCCTACCCATAAAAAAGTCATAAAATTCATTCCATACATTTATCAAAATATTTTTTATAGTATTATTTAATTTTTTTTTAATTCTAAATTATATTTGTGAAACATCACTATATCTTTATACAGCTTTGTCATCTACCTTCGTACCATTTCATAATTTTAGTTAATCCTTAAATAGTGTATATACCCTTTCTCTTACCCTTACACAACATATATTTTACCTTTATGAATGTTCTCTTACCCATATTAACCCTATCTTATACAATTGAACATCTCATAGATAACTTTATACAGAGTGTGGAAAATGAAATTTTTCTTTACCTATCTCCCATATACCATTACACAATATATTTAAATTTATTTATTATTTTCCATATATAAACATTGGAATATATAGTTTAATTTTTCAGAACGTGCTAAACTACCATTATGGAACACATATAATATTATTTTTACTATTATACATCATGAATAAAATGGTGTTACTCATACACAACCTATAAAAAATATTCCTAATTTTACGCATGCATGTAATTAACCTTTATATAAAGATAAAAAATTAAAAATCTCAAGTTTAAAATTTCTCAAGATATATAAATTATTTTTATTTACTAATAAAAAATAAAAAATATTAATTTAATTTAATTAATTTATACATTTATATATATGATATATAATCAATGTTAAGTCTTTATAAATATCTGTAAATAAATTCATATAATGAAAAAAAAATTTCTTCATTCCCAAATATATTTAAAACATGAAAATAAAATATTTCAAATGTATTTATTATGAGTTGATTTTTTTCCATTTTAGGTAATAAAATGAAAACATATATATTAGAATATATTTCAATATATTTTAAGTAGGAATGAAAATGATACTTAAAAATAGAGGTAATAGTAATATGCATCAGTATTGATTTCTAATAACTAGTATTATGTATATGATGAATTAATATGAAACACACACATAGAGATGGCACATAGAATCTATTGGAAAACTATCCATTATATGTTTTTTAATAAATAACGGCCAAAAAAATGGTGGAGGAATAAAAATAATAATAGTGATACAATGTTTTATAGGTTCACTCTAATCATTTGATGAATCATTATTGGTATCCCAGAGATTGTTAGTTTTTAATTAATTCTTGAAGTGAAGATTATCACAGATACACACCATCCTTCAACATTAACATATTCCAATAGTCTCCAATGATTAATTTTTAGTTGTAAGTGTCTTTAATTCATAGTTCACACAAGTTTATACCCCTATTATGAAAGTAGTGTTTTAATTATCCAAACCTCAAAAAAGTTTTCAAACCTAGGTAATAATTTCCCTTACTTAAAAGGTAGTGATCTATTTGGTCTATTCGAAAAATATAATAGGTTCTTCATGTTCCTAGAAATCATCTTAAAGGGTTGGTGTATTATTATAATATATTGTACTCAATCCATTCTAAAAAAATAAATTAATTCCATGGTTTTCCTGGAAATAGAATAGGTTTAGTATATATCTATGAAAGAGTTCTTATTTTTTTATTTAGTGACTTAAAATCATCTGTATGAGCCATAGTTGATTGAATATAAGGGTCAGTTCACTATGAATGGAACTACTAACAAATCATGATCTTTTTGTTCTTTATTTTTATCCACTACTTCACTAATTTAACATCTCTCACATATTCAACTACTACTTTTATTATAAGAATAATAATATTACAATTCAAATTATGTATTAATGTTTAAAAGTAATATTCTCACCACACAATTTTATTGTTCCATCAATAACGTCAGTAAGTAATTAGTATAAATGGGGGATCTATAATGTATAGTTTACAAATTATTGTTCATCCTGATACCCAAATAATAATAAGGATACTGTAAAGGATTGTTATGATTTTATAGGATTTTTTTTTATTTTATTTTTAATTTGGTAACATTATAATGGACTTAACAGTCTAATGAAATATGTTTTTTAATTTCAATTTCATGTCAGAAAAATTGGTGTCCTACATCCTCTCAGACCACCTCACTTTAATGGATGATATTATTTATCTTGGAATGATCTTATGGAGGTATTTTCAGAAAATTAGTATACAATATTAAAAAGAAAGGATTAATCCTTATAAAATTCGAGATGTAGATTTGGATACACTTCTAGGAAATAGTGTTATATAGTCTCTGTGAAATTATAAATCATTTATTAAATTTATTTTTATATAACTAGAAACAGGTAGAGTAATATTTCATCATTAAAAAATACATATAAAATTTAGAGCATTTTAAAAGTCACATATTATGGAACTAATAATTAATAAAGGAAAAAATTCGGAACACTGCATGAAAAATATTAGGAATTACAAATACATGATCATGATCCCATATGTGAGATATAAAAAAAATGCTCTTGAATGGAATGGATTATCTTTAGGGGACTAGAAATAAGGAAATAATAATTGAGATAATACTTCAACAATTACCTAAGACGATGATGTCAATAAATAATGCAATCGAAGAAGACTATGAATTCATTAAATATGGTATAAATGATAGTTTTATCACACTAATTCAATATGAGTTTGAGTTGAAGATAATTGTTAGTGGTGTTATTGAAAAAACAAATAGTAAAATCAGAATCTTCTATTATAGGGTCATTAAAATTCCACCTAGGGGAGATAATAGCCCCATGATCTTTTTGTAGATGTAAAAAAGAAATTCTAAAAGTATATCAAGAAGAATGGACTCAAACTGTGTTTCACTTAATTGAAGAGAATTAATTGAATCAATGTTTTCAAGGTTTTTTAAGACTCCAGCATACCATCCCTAGGAAAGGAACGTGGAACAGATGGACCGTGAAATGCTAGCATGCTGAGCGATGGTCAGCATGTAAGTCAGACTGTGAACTGCATCCCTGACAGATTCATAGTCACAAGTATTGTCTGCATATCATGCTACGAACTCCTCAGTACACAGATGAAGCGAACTGGCAGGGTTTCGCGAACCATTATCACGAACTGATGCCTCTGCAAACCCCAGTTGACTGAGTCTTCTGTGGTCCATGATATTTCTTCATTGTGCTTATTAAAATGGTGCTTCATGACCAATATATATGATTTATTTGATGGTATATTAATGGAAATCAGTAGAATTATGAAAAGAGTGGAAGAGAGAGACAGACAGAGAGAAGGAAAGATGACGAAAGTTTGGCGGTGACTTAGAGGTTGTACACCGGATTCAGTCTTGTATCCCCAGTGATGCTCGAACTGCGAGCCACACCCTCCACAGCTACAGCCGGCCGGGAACCATAAAACATCTGAATTGAATAATAATAATAGAACCACAAACCTAACTAGTGAACCAGTAACCAAATGTTTCTCGCAGATGAACTCACTGCGAAAGATAGTCCCCTAGACCCCCCCCCCCCCTCAATATCATGGTCCGTGTAGTGTATCACTATGCAGATTGAGCTTGGTACTGTGTACTAAGACTGTACACTGATGGAACACAAATTGGTATGATGGTATGCATTCCATGATGCTACGTGGCTGCCTATACCCATTCTCGTATACCGTAGTGGTATGTGGATGACCCCTCTGCATGCATTCCACTATGGCATGTGGACCCTCCCCCATCCCACATAAAATGTTAATATGTAGAATAGAATGTTCTCAGGTATTGTTCTTTCTGGTTCCAACCGCACCTCTCTACAACCTTCCAGTACCCCATGATCCCTCTACTATCCAGTCCTCTAGAAAATGTATAAAGCCTCCTCCAAAGCCACCAGACACATATGATCAGACCATTGGGTGTATCAGCGCACCCCCATTGAGCCTACATACCCACAGTAAGCGGAGTAATGAAGTCCCTCCCCACTATGATGCGGGAATTGGGAATTCTTATGAGGCTTCATTCCCACGGTAACTAGGAGCCCAACCATGGGACGCTGGCACTAACCTCCTCATTCATTGGACAAAGGGTTATCACTCTCTTTTCCATTAAATGAGTAATTGTGATAAGTAAAATGGTTTATGTTCACTCAACCCTTTGGATGAGGAAAAAAATCCACCCCTTACCTGGACTACTTCAGGGACCACCCACTGTGGTCATTCCCTAATCTTATGATGTAGGGATGCATGACCGTCAATGTCATGGAAAATTGAAGGGTTCGTTGATACACATCCTCACCCACGGTCACCGAGGCCTCTTTTGTGGTGGGCTCACCCTTACCCACCAATAACGTAGGAGGCATGAACATTGTTAAATCTTTCACATCCTATTTTTTCTCACAACAAGCATGACTCTTGTGGGAATAGAGGTTTGTAAAGATTATAATATAAAAATTATTCGAAACTAAGAGAACTCTAATTCCTGAAAAAATTAGGATACTTAGGACGCCTACCAAAAGGCATTATCTCAAAAGGGTTCCCATATATAAAGGGTCTACCCCATCTAGTTTCATCAAATGGAATGCTCCCATGGGTAATCCCCAGATGCTATGAATAATGAGAAAAACATTTCTCGACCAAATCAGGTTATGTAGGGAACCTACCTGATGGCTTGAGATTAAAATGGTTCCCATCTGTAAAGAGTCCACCCAATCATATTTCCTCAAATGGGAAGATTCCATACATAAGTACCACACATCTAAAATACAAGAACTCAGATTCATTACTAAATCAAGAGATGCAGGATTCTTACCAGAAGTTCTGAGATCAAAAGTGTGCCAATATGAAAGGGTCCACCAAACCCTGACCAATCAAATTTGAAACTCGCACATGTAATCCCCACACGTTCTGAACTGTGAGAGCATTAATTCTTGACCAAATCAAGATACTTAGGAAGGCTACTAGAAAGCATAATCTTATTAGGGTTCCCATCTGTAAAGGTTTCATCCAATATTGTTTCATCAAATGGGCAGCTCCCATGAGTGAGCCCCCCACATTCTAAAATTAGAGAACTCTAATTCCTAACCAAATTTGGATATGTAGGATGCCAACTAGAAGGCCCATGCTCAAAATGGTGCCCATGTGTAAAGGGTACACAGAATCCTTTTTCTTTAAATAAGATTCTCCCAAGTGTAATCCCCACACATTCTAAACTATGAGAATTTTCTTTCCTGAACAAATTATGGTACGTAGGACATCTACCAGATGGACATATCTCCAAATGGTGACCATCGGTAATGATTCCACACAATCATTTTTCATCAAATGGGAAGCTTCCATGCATATTCCTCACACTTCTAAACTATAATAACTATTATTCTTGACCAAATCAGGATAGGTAGGATGCCTACCAAAAGGATGATGCTTAAAAGTATTTCCATCTGAAAGGGTCCAACCGACCATGACCAAACAAATGTGTAGCTCCCACGTGTAAGCCCCACACATTCTTAACTACAAGAACTCTAATTACGGGAAAAATCTGGATACAAAGGAAGCCTACTTGATGCCCCATGCTCAAAAGGGTTCCCATCCATAAAGGGTCCAACCAATCTTGTTTCATCAAATGGGATGCTTCCACACGTAAACACCACACATTCTGAACTGTGAGAATTATGATTCCTCTCCATATTAGGATACATAGGATGCCTACCATAAGGAAAGATCTCAAAAGGATTCCCATCTAAAAAGGGTCAACCTATTCATGATTCATCAAATGGGAAGATTCCACACTTAAACCCCACACTTATTAACTACGAGAACACTGATTCCTAACAGAATCAGGATATTTCGGATGCCTACCAGAAGGTCGGAGATCAAAATGGAACCCATCCGAAAGGGTCCAACTATCCATGAACAATAAAATGGGATGCTCTCACAAGCAAGCCCCCTATGTTCTGAACTATAAGAACTCTAATTCCTAACCAAGTCATGATATGTAGAATGCCTACCAGAAGGGCCGAGCTCAAAAGGGTGCCCATTTGAAAGGGTCCACCCAACCATGTGCCTCAACTGGGCAGCTCCAATGCGTAAGACCCACACCATTCGAACTGTGTGGGTTCAGGTTACTCTTCAATGGATACGTATGAAGCTATTATTTGTGGCCTGATCCCACCATCAAGTCACTTTCTATCCCCCCAAGATGATGATAAACTCTAGAGCACCTTATTACAAGGCTCAAGTCAGCATGACCCCAATAGCATCAAATGTAATCATGCCTACAATGATCCTGAACACCAAGGGTAGCACATGGATGTACTATTTTGGAATGAACCAAGTATTCATGAACATATGAACAAGAAAACAATATATAAGAGAGTCCTAGAATCGGAAACCATCCTCCCCAAGAATGGTGTGGTGAGACTGACCTCTCATCCTCTCGACCAATGGAGTCCTTAAGAGTCATTAGTTGAATCATCGCTAAAACATAACCAACATTTGGAAAATAAGTTCCATGAATCATGGATACCAGGGCCTCTATGAATTATTGGATACATGAATAAACTTGTTAAAGACCATCTGAGTATGTTATTTATGCGGACTGATTGTGCAGGTGCATGGCCCCATGGAAATGTCTACTAGGACCAACAGTTCCAGCATAGTAAGTTCAACCTTCTTTAAAGGATAATGACGTTGAATGGGTCGAGAAAAAACAAATTTTGAATTCAACAAGAACATGTCCCCATAAAAAATGGAATATGGGCGACGATCCTCATCGTACCATTTCTGCACTTCCTGCAAACACACCACCTCGTAGGTGGAACATAAATGTTGAAAGCAATGTGAAACCTTAACCATGGTGGTAGTTCTACTCCAATGATAAAAGACAAAAGGATAATTCATGCCAGACCTTTTTTTCCCCAGTTTTCATAAACATGCCACCTAGGAGGCAGAGAAAAAAGGGTGAACCCAACATGAATCTTTAACCAAGGTGGTTGTTCTACCCAAATGATAAAAGAAAAAATAAGAATGAACGTTGAACCATTTTTTTCACCCCAATATTTGGAAAACACACCACCTTGGAGGTGTTACCAAAATGGTGAACCCATCATGAATCCTTAACCAATGTGGTAGTCTCAACCCACTGAGGAACCTTCGCTCCATAGTAAAAGAAACCTGAAAGGGGGAAAAGATGAATCACCAAATATGAATATGATTAAAGGAATTATACTTTGATGATGTTTTTTTATTTGAATTTCATAGATATATTTTTCAGGTCCCCATAGAGAGACCTTTGATCCAAATGATATCCCAACGACCCATGCAAAGACGCACATCAGCAACCCCGTTGGTGGACAAGGCCCCAACAAAGAGCAGAATCCCCTCGCCTACCCACCATCGGCAATGTGGGTATCCAACACACTGATCAATTCGTACCACTGAAATGGTACTCTTCATATAATGGAGGCCACAAGACAAGCCCGCCAGTCTGCAAAGGTCTGTCAGCCGCCTCTTCAGCCACTACCGGCACCCTAACAGTAGGCAGCCCCGATGGTCAAATAAAACCATTTCAGGATCCTGTCTTCAGAATGTGACAATGTGTAGAACCCTTATATCACAGATGAATATGATTTTAATGCTGAAAACTTCATATCAACTGCACAAGAGTCCAACTCACGGGCCCCTGCCAGAGGGCATCACTCCGACACCAGAAGACTTGGCCTCCTCCCACCGAGGAGGACCTTATGTCGAGGGCACATTCTAATGTACAAGAGACCCAAGTCCTATGGGCTACCTTCCAAGGGTGATGAATATGAAACAAAGAACATGTTATCACCTTGGATCCTAAGGAGGAGCTTCGACGTACTAATGAAGAGGTATTCAATGGGAAGACATATGATTCCAACCCATACACTCAAGTACACCCTGGAAATATGGTGGCACAATACAAGCACATTCTCACCCCAACTAATGCTCATCGGTCTCACCATGCAGATAGTGTAGAAAACTATAGGAAGATGAAAATATCTTATGATGCACAATAAGCCAGTCCACTAATTAAGACGGGACAAAGCTACACGTAGGCACAAACACATACTGATTCATTTCAAGCCTTCCATCTAAATAGGGTAGTGATAGGATACACACTAACAAAAATACCAACTGATGCATATCAATCCCACCAACCAAATAAGGTGGCAACCAAATAAGGGTAGAGTGAAATTCTTATGGATGCGTTCAAGGCTCATGAGAATAATACAGTTGAAAATGAGTAGATGAGAATCTCCACTCATGAATATGAAGAACACCAGTCAAATACAGCAGAAACCTGAGAGGACAACTGATGATATACTTGTTCCACTATCTAAGAACAGGAGAAAAACCAGTATCCACTCGAAACTCATGGATGGCCATAGAGGGAACTGACTCCTGCTCTTACATTAGAATGGGAATTCATACTAATTCTAAGAAAAGATGTATCTTAGCCCATCTTAGAAATGTTGGAATATCATACGTGGATTCCAGGCCATATTCTCCAAATATGCCAACATGTCATTGCATTAACGTCAATGGTGATAAATCGAGCCCGTGAACCGAATTCCTCGAACATAATGACTCACTCGCAAAATGAGTTAGCCACTCTAAATTGTTTTGCATCCTTGATCTAGTCCAGGAGGGTCAAAACAGTATCCCATGTTATACAGACAACCATATTGGGAACAAATACTCATTCTAACTGGGGGACACCGGTCCAACGTGGGGTCCACTCCAAGAATTGTATATATCACTACCAAAACTCAAGATTCTCTACACCATATCCCGATGACATCACCGGACCCAATGATACTAGGAATAATATATTATTTCCATTAACAAAAGCATATGGTCCGGGTTAACTGCAAAAGAGTGCCCATGAATGAAGAGTTCCAAAGGAAACAAAAAAATGATTAGTACAAACATGATCCAGCTCTACTGGAAGCTGGGGTCCTTGATCCCATTAAAGATATATCAACAAAGGCTTAAGACAATGACATTCCGTTACAAAATTATGTAAGGAGCAGTAGAAGTCACGAAGGTCCACCTCACATCATCGCTACTAGCAGTTTGGAAGGTCCTCCACAGAGCACCCATGAGGGATTACTCTGTATGTCAAGAATGTTTGATCCCGAGAGGCTATCTCCTAATGTGTGTCGGGGTAGCCCTCCCCTCTACCTGAAGATCAAACATCAAGAATGTCCTCCCCTTGCGGTTTTCCGCCTTGATGGTCATCCCTTGGGTATACACTGCAGATATGATTCTCCCCATAGTCGAACATCATGTCATGATTGTAGGACTCTCCATGATGACAGTGATTGTCAAGTCCCTCCCCACAATGATAGTTACTATGAAGGTCCTCCCCATTGAAACAGCAGGAAATGAGCAGGTCCTACCCTCATTATAGTACATCCTAAAGGCCCTCCCCAGTATATATGCTACATAAATTCTTCATGAAGCCAGCTATCAATTAATGATGGTACTATTATCCATGATGGTAGTCATTGTGAAGTCCCTCCACACGATAATGGTTGTTGTGAATGCCATTTCCACAGTGACATCAAGAAGCATGAAGGTCCTCCACGCGTTGTATCCCACCTTGAAGGTTCTCCATGGGGTATACGTCGTAAAGAAAATTCCCTCGGTCAGGCATCAAGTTGAAATAGTAGAACTCACCATTGAAGCACCGATTATGAAGGTCCTCCTCGTACAAAAAATTCATTATCTCAAGAAGGTCCTCCCCATACAAAAACAAATGTGAGAACGCCCTCTTACGCTACAACAATTGAAAAAATGGAGTCATAAATATAGAACACTTCTTCTATAGTGAGTGATATTCTTTCTCCACCAAAGGATGGGGCTAGGCCACATACATCTTCTCAACCACCCCCACAGAATCCACAATCTAATAAGTGTCCCACTGACCTGGTTGATTGGAAGAAAATTATTAAGAAGCAGTGAACTAAGAACATCAAGTAGAGGATCCTTAAAAATAACTACAACATAATATGTATCTTTTGAGAAGACAACTAGCTAGGGATCGGATACTAGTTATGTATTGGCCTATGAAAACTTATCACTTCGACATACCAGGGGAGTTTTCTGGGGAATTCATGTATGAAATTTACTTAATATATCGAAAAATCATCGTCAGCTAAAAAAAATTCTTACCCTACTAAGGGTACACGGACCATGTCATCCTGATAGGGTAGCATCATAGTGTAATCACCATAGAAGCCATCTGATCCACAATATAGGCACAATTAGATATGCGGAATAAAAAACATGAACTGGAATGCCTCCGTACCCTTCATAAATTGTGTCACCTCATTGGAAAGTCCACAGTTGGAGTTCACATTCATGAGTGGGGAGAACATGAAGCTTTGCAATTCACTCCACGCCCAATTCAGTAGGCCCCATTAGAAATGACATCCAAAAATGTCATTACCCAGATGAATAATTAAAATGAAACCCCTACTTAGGAAAGATGTGGTGATAAAAAAACCAGCCCAAAGTAAGTCTCAAAATCCTTGGGGCTGAAGAGATCAAGCCATCGAAAATATTCTTGATTCAGGAAACTAAGAACATCCAACATGATTCCCACCTAAGAGAGGACAACCAGTAAGTAATGATCATGTCTTCAAAAGACAAGAGAATTCATGGAGGCCCAATGCCACACTCAACTTATAACCGTGAAAGAGTACATGAAATTGAAAGGGTGGAAATAGTGTTGTCTACCGCCACAATACAAGAACAACCCCATTCCACCGGGATGGGGGAAATTTTAAAAAAATCCCCTATAAAACAAACAAATCTAGGCCATAGAGCATAGATAATAGAATAAGAGCAACCCCAGTCCCCAAGGAAGGAGCCAGTTTTACCTTAAATCCCCGCAAAATGGACATCTGTCTTCAACCACCTAGGAAGAATGATGGACAAAGGAGTTACCAATTTCACCCCATCTCATTGTTCGAACACTCTGAGACAATGGTACATTATGAGGTCAGACCAGGGCCCACTTCATGTCAATCATCCCCAAGAAACCCATAGAGTAATGTTGAATGGAAGGATAAAATCCAATAAAGGATGCATAAATCCTTACTACCATTCGGCATGGAGAAAACCACCCCCAATGCTGTATGGATCATTGAACTTGGTAAACGTCCACCCCAAAATTTTTCATAGGAAATAACGCAGGGGGAGAGGATGCGAAGGAATATGGTTCCCTCCCAGAGGAATCCCACACTAAACTTAATGGTGTGCATACTCGAAACCAGAAGGTGGCCCTAAATCTGGGTGCCCCGTCTGCCAATATGACATTACTACTCATGAAAAACCCTACCAAGGAGAAGAATAAATCAATGGTCATCTATGAAATTACTTTTACTACCCCTAATTGTGTGTCCCTCACCCTTGAAGGTAGGTTCAACATGAATGAGGAAGAAATTAAAGAGCTCAAAAAAATTAATTCCTTGTATCGTTGATGGAGTTATCTCACCGGATGTGTTTCCTTTGCGGAACATCAGCAGGTGCCCCTAGTTGAGGTTCTAATGCTGAAGGCACTCATTCCAGTGAATGAATCCATGCCCATAAGACCATTCAAACCAGACCTAGAAGGAAATCAAGACATACTCCAGCTGGAAAGGAAGCCTGAATATATCATGCTAATCCCACAAATATTTCCCATGACTCGGTATCATCACCAGATTCCATCAGTGCCGACATACCCATTCTTGGCCACTGTCACACTGGTTCATGCTCAGGCCTGACAGGGTATGCATCAAGGGATATTAAACACCCTCGATCATCTAACGACTCGACTAGAATCCCTGGAGGGACGGAATTCTCTGATACAACAAGAGAACAGACCACACCATGAGTGGGTGTGAAATGTTCTGCCACCACCAAACCTTTGTAACCCCATATTCTTAATATTAAATTGCTCAGGGGGCCCGAAACAACATTTGATGCACTATGCCTCTTAATGTGACCCCATGATGGGAACTCCAGTGCAAAAATAATCTATATAACACAGGTGATTCGTATGAACCCTGCAGGGATCGACTTCCATATGGTATACAATCCTAATAGCTAATTCAATTGTAGGATGGGAGGAACACCTGAAAAAGATTCTCTTCTTTCTCAGTTCAATGATGCCTAAGACAATTGGTAGTGACCTCATGAACTATAAATAGTGAGAGAACGAATGAGTCTCAAAATTCATTTCCAAATGGAAGGTCCTGGCATATTCCTTGAACCATCCACTCCCCCATGATGAGAAGATCTCCATGTGCATCGATAACCTTTGGGATGAATTGTGAATACCCCTCATCCTGGTGAAGTACATAAGTGGGTTTAAAGACATCTCTTACATCTCCCAAATGATATAAGACTCCTTGAAAAGGACCAATATTAAGTCCATAGTTTCCCCATTATACCATGGGAAAATAATGGGGAAAGCTATAGTGGCTTCTGTCATGATTAATCCACCCCCATCACCAGCTCAAGTTGCAAGGCCCCCACTGAACCGTGAAGGACCCTTGGATGCAATCAAACACAACCACATTGGAATGATGATAAAATATGTGATAAAATAAATAAGTTCAAATAAATAATCAATAATTTGTATTCTTATGAGATGACTAGGTCCATGGATATTTCAGAACCACAATGAATTGAAATTTTCTCCAGCTACAAGATCCAAAGCGATCCACGAAAGTGGGTCTCGACGACCATCTAAATTATTTTCCATTTCACTGGATACTATGGAACACCATCCAAGAATGATTTTTTTCAAGGATGTCTTTCAAATGAAGGTGGATTATGGGGAAGTTATGTCAGGCACACCGCCAGCACAATTGGAATGTGTCTCCAACTAAAACATGAGAGAGGAAGAGGAATGGAAGACGCTCACCAGTATGAAGGAGAAAAAGTTTGACAAATGGATGTACCAAAAGACCATCAACTGACTACAATTAATTCTCCAGTCACAGTTGAAACAACTTACTATATCCCCAAAATATCCAAATATTGCACAAACATCCTTTTTGGCCCTATAGTCCTCTAATGGTTAGATGGGCAGAAAGAAACGGTGGGAAGATGAGTTGGCACCAAAGATGAATTTAGTTTTGAAACATTCGGATTTAATTCCAATAATATTGGTACAATGGGAACTACCATACCAAATGGCTCAAAAAGAACCTCCCCAGCAAATGGTTCAATGGACACTACACTGCCAAATGACACCGTCATTAAGAGACAGTCAGATAGAAACATTTTCAGATCAATAAATGCTATTCAACTCTATTAATGTCATTCACTTGTTGGACCCCTTATCTGATAATGTCTATGGCCACAAAACAAAAATACCATGAAAAAAATGATATATTAACAATGAGGCAACAAAGGACAGAGGTTTCATGGAAGGCATTATCATGGAAGGCGTCAAATTCTAGGCCACACCATAAGTCAATCCGTTAACATCATAGAAACTCATGGAAGGACCCTCTGAAATACACAACATGAATTGGAATGCTCCTTCTCCCCTATCAGAAGAAATAGAAGCCCAGTTATATTATAGTATTCACCAGGGGAAGAAAAAATACCAAACCTCCCATTGTATACTAGCAGACCAATTTAGGCAAATCTGGAAAGGACTGTAGTACAACCATCCCCTATCATAGAGGTCGAACCATTCACATACAAAGCTCAATCCCTTAATGTGTCTATAAAATATCAACCCCAAGAAAATAATAACTGAATTTTAGAGAAGAAGTATGATATTTTAATGTATATGGCATCAGTACCAGCAATTCATACAATCCTGGATGCATCAAGTCTATCCGCATATCTTAGGGAGGTACAAATCGAAGCCTTAATAAGTCCCTAGAAGTTTGAGGTTGAAGTAGAAGTATCTGGAGTCTACCAAATAGATACTAGTCATGAATAATGTCACATAATATTCTCCTTAAAAAATAGTGATGAAGATGCCATCATTAAAGGGAGCATAAAATTCTTATAGGTGTCTGACAGGATAAACAGTATTGATGTCTGGAGGATCTTCATTGACAACGTATCTGGAGTTAACCTCTTCTAGCTGTGAATGCTTCAATGATTGGGATATGATGAATACATCTTGACACCCTACACTACAACTATGCTATTAAACGACAAAAGTGACTAGAAACCATTGAGAGGAGTCAAGATTAAAACTTGTCTCAGTGATCTAATATCAGATTATGAGTTCTTGGTGGTGTGGAAAAGTATGACCTTCCATATCCTGTTAGGGAATCCTCGGCTGCATCCACACGCTGCAATTACATACTCATACAATCAATGCATCTAATATTGAACTAATAAGAAAACAGGATGGTTCACGCCTATAAATCCCCATTCAAGTCCTTTGAGTCCCATTATATCAATGTTGGGTTCTATGAATTAGAAGGAAAAAATCTGTCGGTTATCCAAGTTAACTTGATCAATGCTCTAGATTGATTGGAGATGGCTCCTTCTGAAACCCTACATAAAATTCAAGAAGAGTATGTACAACCCATCATACTATTTGAATGTGAAAATGAAATTTTAGATACAAACTCAGTCGTCTACATGATCACTATTACAACAACTAAATACAAAGATGCGGAAGAGCGGGCTGACTCCCACAATATCACAAATATCCCGATCAAATACACTCAAGGCTCATCCTTGGGACATCAAACTACCCTTGCCTCACACACAAACGAAAAATATTGTTTCTCTTCCAAAATCAGAGAGTTCTTTATAAAAACCCATTCTCTATTAGAAGAGAAAGAAGAGGAAGATGATGATGAAGAAGAAGAAGTGGAAGAAGACATAAAAAATACCCCACCTTCATTTAAAAAAGGTGAATCCACCAAAACCAATGAACACAATGAGAACAATCAGGGCACAAAAAATGTCATTTGGCCCACTTCGATTAGTTAGGCCATGCCTGTCAAGGAATAGGATGCATACACCACTTTCTTAAAGAAGAATCATGATTTGTTTCCTAGAACTACACAAAAATTCCAAGACTCGATCATGAGGTTGAAACACGTCATTTGGGCTTACCAGAAGATCACTGGGGCTATAAGAAGGCATCCAAAAGACCCACTAGATACATACTGCCAAAATAGAAGCCAAAGTTGACAAGCTGATCAAAGACCACTTTATATGGGAGGCCAAATATGAGACCTGGCTGGAAAACATATTCCCCGACAAAAACAAGAATGGGAAGATTAGAATCTGCATTTTTTTTCAGGGACCTTAACCGGAATTTCCCAAAATACGACTTCCTAGTCCCGATCACAAAACCTTTTATTGGCGAAACAACCAGATATGATGCCCTCTCTTTCATGGACGACTATTCTGGATAAAATCAAACACATATGTCCTAAGGAGATGAAGAAGCTACTGATTTTGGAGTCCCTTAAGTATTATTCTATTATAAAATGATACCCTTTGGTCTAATGAATTTTGGCACCACATATCTATGCACCATGTATCACATATTAAGGCCCTTGTTGGTAAATTTCATCGAGTGTTATGTCAATGAACATGTGGTTAAATCATGATACTGTTCGACCAACTTGTGTGGTCTTAAAAGTGTCTTAAAAAACTTGAGACAACATAGTTTAAAGATGAATCCCATTAAATCCACCTTTGGAAGTCCATCATGATAATTACTCAGCATAGTCATATGAAATTGTGGAATCAAAGTAGACCCCAAGACGACAAGATCCATTATTGGAATGTCCCCTTCTTGCAACTTCACCAAGTTGAGAGGTCTCCCGGGGAACCTTTCCTACATTCCGAACATCATAGCCAACCTACCAGGTAAATATTTACCTTTCACTAGGCTCATGAAGAAAGGTGTCATGTATGAGTAGGATTATTATTTCCAAGAAGTGTTAGAAAATGTTAATAGATATATCCTAAGCTGGCTGGGGTTCATGCTACCAGTCGAGTAGAGACTGCTCATTTTTTACATAACCGCCCTAGTATGGTCATCAAGAACCTTCCTTATGTAGATGAATGATTAAAGTGTTGAGAAAAACCTCTACTACCTAATTTAGAAATTGATCGACGATGAAACACTATATTTTAAATTCGAAAAGAACTATCAAGCTATGATCTTCATGGTTCAGAAGCTCAAGAAGTACCTGTAGCACCATGAGGTCCACCTGGTCTCCATCTATAACCTGATCAAATATATCCCCAATGGTCACATGTTAAATGTGCACCTATCACATTTTTCGGTCATCCTATACTAGTTTTACATACCATACATGCCCTAGAAGGCCATAAAATCTATGATTTAGTGGAATTCTTGGCCGAAACCCCTTGGAAGAAAGAGAACTATTGGATGATGATCTTCTGGATGAATAAGTGTTTCCCATTCAAGAGGACCCCCAGACATGGGAAATTTACTTTGATAGTGATTCCTGAATCTTGATACCAAAAAGGATGGAGGATCCCAAAATCAAAAAAGTGGGGTTGGGGTCATACTTCTATATCCTCAAAAGGCCATTGTTACATACTCTTTTATACTTTCAGAAGGGTGTACCAAAAATGATGTGGAGTATTAGGAATCACTGTATACCTATAATTGGCACATCAGGTGAAAACCAAATAGCTAAAAATAAAGGGTGATTCATAACTATTCATAAAATAGGTCAATGGTGACTACGCCCTCAAGAAGTTAGTATTTTTCTCCTTGATGAATCATGTTGGAGAACTAATGTAATAATTAACCTCATAACCATCATTGACCTATGTCCCTTGGTCACAAAATGGTCAATCCCACACATTGAAAAAATGCATGAACAGTCTTGGTTGATCCCAATCGGGATGAAACAATCATTAGCACTGCTCACTTATAGATGGTCTTTCCATTCCTCTAGAGAAATACTGGTGAAATAGATAAAATTATCCTCACCTTTAAACCTTATGTTCATACCACTGGTTGGATATCATCCATTATGAATTACCTTTAGAATGGGGAGCTCCCACATGATAGGGCTGGAAGGGAGCATGGCTTAAGATGGGAAGTCAACTTTTTCATATATAATGGTATAAAAAATGAAAAGGTCATCTACATACAAGGTTGTGATAAATTCATTATCAGGTGCATTTATGGAGAAGAAACTATTGCTGTCATGAAATAGGTACATGCCAAAGCATGTGGAGCGCTCCAATTAGTAACCAAGCTCTCTAACCAAATTTTATGGTTGGGTATTAATAGAAAACTATGATATAGGATTGTGAAACATTCAATAATAAGTTAAATTCCTATAAAGTTCATTCCAATTTCAAACAACACCCCCAATGAAACTTCTTACAACTAAGTACTCCTAGCCATTTGTCGCCAATGGGATGAATGTTGTTGGACCATATCATCCTGCCGCAGCCATATAGTTCAACTTCATACTCATGGCGACCAAAATCTTTTCTAAATGGTCTGAATTCATACCCCATAACGAATTTAGGTTGAAAAACATTTTCATATTTGTGAAGTCCAACATAATTACAAGATTGGGTGTCCCTCATACTATCATGATGGAAACGATGCCAACTTATTCTCATCTATGTTTGAAAATTTATACATGGATTATGGAATTAAGGTGAACCGTTAGTCCCATAACCACATGGGGAACAATGGTTACATAGAGGTTTTCAATAAGAATATGTCCAAAATACATCATAATATGGTCGATGAGGACAATAAATCATGCCCAGACACGGTCCTTCATGCTTTTTAGGCATACCAGACCTCACCCCACACTACCTCATAGGCAACCCCTTACTTACTAGTATATGTCTCATTGGTGGGGTTCCCTATTGAAATCCAAGTTCCATCACATCATGTGGCCATTTGTGATTGACTTTTCATGGACAAGAAATCCTATAGGCAGTTTCATAAGTTAGTGCAGCTAGAATAGAAAAGGCTGAACACTCTACACCATTTGGAAATTTTCCAAAACCGGATTGCATGATCCTTCAACAAGAAGGATCACCTTCATTATTTCCTTGAAAAAGAATATTTTCTAGTCCTTATAACCCCGATGATACTCGGTAAGATGCCCCCAATATTTGACCCAAAGTGGGAAAGACCATATATCATACATAGGGTCTATTCCAATGGAGCCTATGCCTAGATATTAATGGATGTATATCTCATCACAACTCCAAACAAATGTGAAGTTATTGACGAACTACTTCACGGAATAGAAAAAAAAAGTTTTTGCCCAAGCTCAATGACCCGAAACTATTAGTCAAAATTCCCCATGATGTTTAGGTCCGAGCTCTATGACCCTAAACTATGAGTTATAATACCATCAATTTTGTGGTCCAAACTCTAAGACCGTAAACTATGAGTCATCATCCCGGCCACATGACGTAAAACTATACGATATTAGTCCATGAAAAAAGACATTAAACTAAAATTCCAATGTCCAAATTATAATATCTTAAACTATGAAACCTCGTCCTTTCCACATACAGTTAAACATTATGGAACTCATCCCTAAAACATGACAATAAATTGTGACTCATGTACTCAATATAGGATGTTAAAATAAATGATAACAAACATCCAAATCACATGACAATAAACTATGTGATCTCTTGGAGAACTATGTACAGTTTGATTCATGCCCTCACATGATACATAGTGACACCTCGATCTTCAATCATGGAACAATATCCACCATAAAGAAATGCCTACATCAAACACCCTATCTACACATATTTTTAAGGGAAAATCGTATCCCACCTTGTATCACATGTCGTGTATAACTCAAGTAAGACTAGGGTTAGTGGTAGTGATTCTCTTAAAAAATAAAACTATGGATTAACATGACAGACCTAACAACTTTGATGGATAGAACATAAATTTCCCTCCTCCTGGACTGATCCAAATTGGAATAGGATACGTACATAACTATGTACATCATGATTCCCTCCCTCATAGGATACATAGTGATGCCTCGATCCATGATCTTGGCCAATCCGCACAAGGAATCAAAAAGAAAATACCCCGATAATATAATATACCACCCCAAATCCTAATAAGAAGACTCTGTGGCCACTCCTTGTTTCTCACATCTAGTATAACTCAAATGATATTAGGATCAGTAGAGAGGAATCAATTAGGAAAATAAATCATAGGGTAATGTAGTAGTCCCGAAACCTGTATCAATTGAATCAAATAAATTCCCTTATATGTCCTCACATACAGACCGAGATGAATTAGTATAGAGAACATTCAGAACTATGTGTGGCATGATTCTTTCCCTCACATGATGCGTAGTGATACACTGATTTTAGATCCTAGCCCAACCATCATCATTATGAAAATCAAATTCCCTAAAATTTCCCTAACCGTTTGAGAAAACTCTTTTTAGGAACATTCAGACCTTCGTGTGGCTTGATTCCTTCCATCAAAGGGCATGTAGTGACACTCAGATTTTGCATCTTGGGCCAGCTAGTAGAAAAACAATTCCACTTTCCACCATATGTAGGTCATACTTTTATGTGCATCCCATGAATAGTCCAATCTCCTGACAATAAACTGTGAAATTTTTCAATAGTCATGTGTGGCCCAGTCCTCGATATTATGAGATTCCGTACATGCCTCTCATGAGAAGTCAAAAGTTCTTTCTTATTACTATACATATGGGTCAGAACTATGTGGAAGCTCCATGTAGTTTAAGATTAATCATGGTATGAGTATTCACATGTTTCTAGGCATGCCATTCCCATTTTGCAAACTCCATACCTCAGGAAAACATGGATCCCCAAAATCATACAAGGCTATATGAGATTTAAGGCCAGTGTCCCATGGACACCATTTCATGACTATGCATATTATCCACCGGTGGCTCTGAATATTTTTCCTACAACAAATGGTCGTCAATAAATGAAAATTTCATCTCCAGGAGAGTCCTCTCCTATCTCAGTATTCCCAATAACATTAATGCCCCATGTAATCCCTCCTGATTCATGTTTCCCCAATGACAATGGTTTACACCTTCTTTCATTACTCACGTTTATGAAATGCCAAAAAATATGGATTGTGATTAACCTAAAACTATTGAAGATCTTTATGAGAGTATAATATTCCTCGCCACATTATTTTGAACTACATATAATCGCATCCTCCCCACACAATGTTAAACTGCAAGGCCAAAATCATCATTCTTGTATGACGTTAAATTGTATAAAAATGGTTTAATCCCAAAAATTTCCCTATAATGATTATTTTTATATTACTAAGTGTTGAAATAGAGTCCTTGTAATCCATTATTTATCACACTAGGCCTAGATGATGTGATCTTAGGGATTTCATCCATAGATCCCCCATGGAATTGTGCAAAAACAGTCTAATAATTTGGTCTTAGTAGAATGACCCTAAAAGGCATGACACAATTCCCTCCCTCTAAAGGATCCCCTTGTCCTGGCTATGTGATGTTAGATAACCATGTATACCAAATATGGAAAGAATGCTTTTCCCTACGTATGAGTCAGATCTATGTAAGGGACACATGATTCCATGAGTAAATCACACCACAAATGTACCTAATATTTCTGAATACACTCCTTCCATATTCGGAACTACGTGATTTGAGTGACCATGAATCCCTATATCCATCCAAGGGTATTTGGGATGGATGTCTACTGTCCTGCAAACACCTTTTGTTGACTATGCATATCATGCCCTGGTGGCTCTACATATGTTTCCCACAAAAATGGCCATTAATAAAACTTAAATTAGTACCCAGGAGCCTTTTATCCCATCTCATTACACCAAAATACTTCCAATCCTCTTCCTATCCCTCATGATTTATGGTCCTGTAATGTCATCGTTTACACTTTCCTCATTATAAAAATCATGGATATATCGGAACATATAGTCCCAATTCATCTTTTTCCCATTTGAGGTCTCTAATGATATCCCATCTGGATGCATGAGGTTTATCTGAATGGAAAAGAATAGTTACCCCACATGATTCTGGGTTTCCCCATATAATCTCAGTTAAAATGGATCATTTTTTGTTCTGGAGAACCCCCGGTTGATGTTCACATACTGTATTCTGAATGTTCACAATCTCCATAATCCTCAATGGCCATCGGAGATGGAAGGTCAGTGTCCTGTGGACACCATTGCTTGACTTTTCATATCATGCCCCAGCGGCTCTGCAGATATTTCCCACAAAAATGGCTATTCATCAAAGGAAAATATTTTCCCAAGAGAGTCATATCAATATTCTCTATGCTAAATTGACATTCATGTCTTTTCACACCCCTGGATTTTGAAAACTCATGGATGAAGGCTTATGTACCTCTTTATTTCCAAGTTCCCTTGACATCAAAACTACATATAACTGAATAGAACATTAACTAGATCTCCCTCATGACTATAAGAAATTTATAAGAATATTTTCTTACTAAAAGACAATATGAACTATCATAAATGTTTTAGACAAAATTACTCAGTCCAACCACCCGTTGTAGCTCCCAAAATAAAAAAAATCCAAAATGTTGCAAATCCCACCCCGCCATAAGAATTAGATGAGTAGTGTCCTGGGGAAAACCTTTCTTGTCAATAAATATCATTCCCCGGTGGCACTGAATATTTCACCCACAAAAAAACCGCCAATCAAAGGAAATTTATTCCCTAGTAGATCTTTCCTCCGTTCCGGCCCAGACCATCGGACACACCCACCCCATAAAAACATTATAGTTTAACCCATTATTTTGGAAAGCTTCATAGTTGGTGCATGAGGAGGCCATTTCTTCCCTCAACCTTGATAAAAAGGATTCACACTCTTGCAATTCATTCTCTGGGGTCACCACCAAATCATTGGCATTCACATACTCAGCCTTTAGATGATCCAATTATTCCAAAACATCTCAGAAGGTCCCCACTATTTGATGGGAATGATTGAATCTGGACAAAATTTCCTTGTAGGAGGAAATTTCTTCTCGAGGAATGGTGATTTGGTAAATAAGGAGGTGTAAGTGGTGATAATAAAAGCCTCCATAATACAGATTAGTGAATAAATGATGAACATTTCCACCCTTGTCAGCAAAATTAGACAGGGGTGTCTCCATGGGAAGAGAACATAACTGGCACCATGTAACTTTTTGCACTACCTGATGCCTTGCTACAGCACCAGTACATTGATCCTCCCCTGCTGCCACATGTCTATAAGCTGGAAGCATTAACATTAGAGTGAGGAGGGACCAAGTCAGGTCCCCCAAGATGGAATACTCACATCGACCTCAGATGGCCCAACCATTATAGCAAAATGAGGAAGACTAACTACATCCTCTGGGATGATTGGAGATACTCGTCTGGTGCCGGTATCATCAGAATTTTGGGAAATATCTTCAAGAGGGAAGTAGAATAAATCACTACCCACCAAAATGGGTTGTATTTATGAAACCCCTCCGAGATGCATTTAAAGACGGAGGAAACTGCTTCTTACTACAAGATAAGGAGCATTAGGATTATCCATCTTTTGTGTTGTAGGGGGAGAAGAAGAAGTCATAGATATTTTACTTTATGTGGTAGAAGGATTGTGGGGCATTGTCATTGGGGCAATGATGGGGCATGGAATGGTCAAGGGCCTCTACACCCTCTGAACTTGTTTATTTAGCATCCCACTAGGATAACAATATTTCCATAGTTTGGCGGACTACATCGATTGAAAGGTGTCACCCATTGTTTTAGTAATGTAAATCTCCCTAGAATCACTTTCATGAATCATAGTAAGCGACAATTGGCAGAGAAAAAAGATATGAGATTCTCCCATTAATTAAACCACCAGAAGCAGCACATTTTATTGAAGACATCCAAATTGCCTGGAAAACTAGTAGGGGACGTATGGCTCAAAAAAATATAAATATGGTCTACAAAAGCAGTGATAATCTTTTCTTGATGATTTATGAGGTATTAAATTCTTCAAAGGAACTTCCCCTTTCACCTCTCAATGATCCAATATGGGTAGGATGTAGTGTGAATGAGAAATGAGAGGAGTCGTTCGACAGCCCAACAACATCGGTAACACTTAGAGTCCTAGGATTAATAGTAGAAATGTTGAGAAGAGAATGGTGAATGTCAGAATGGGGAACCCTTGCAGTATGATAGTATTCATAAGTGAGTAAGTGTTCCTCCATCCACCCATACAGAAATTGGAATGGTCCACTGAGGTGATGCAGTGTACTTCTTTCCTATATCTGTCCAATTAATTCTTAATGATGGTTGAGGGTAGGAAGGGACAAATTAATTACTGGGACCTCTTCAAGAATATCTTCAATCATCAAATTTCATGCTCTAACTCCGATATATATGTCGCGTGATGGGAAGATCCATCCACATGAATACATTGATAGAAAACCTTACAGTCTAAGCATAGGTTAAACATTTATCCAAAGATCATATCCCCATGTGGTATATCATCCAGCTTCAAGGGTAGCACAATATGACCATGGGGGTTGGTGGGACTAGTGAGTGGGATTTCTTTGACTGCGGTGAGACCTCAGCTTGTGTTCGTTCCTCTGCAGGAATAACCTTGTCCACGCTTTGAATCAGATAAGGGAACGAGCTTCATGGGGATGATCCAATGATCCCACTACCATGAACAATAAGATCCTTGTCAGAGGAGACACATGGTCAATGTCGTTCCAAGTGGTGAATGATGGGATAAACACATCATACATTTCTCCAAGGATGGAGAATCCTCCAAGTCGGTAGATATCCCATAGAAGGATTCCCAACTCTTTATGAAGTAAGTGGAAGGTGTTGGTGATCAAACACTAGTGGCTGAGTAATTCCAAAAGGTTTTTTCCCAAATAGAACATTATAAATAGAGAAACCATGCTTCTTGGTGCAATCCCACTACCTTCATATGCCTCGGGGGACTCCAGATAGGTCTGATGCACCCAGAATGACATATCCCATTCATTAGAGAAACATCCTCTAACATTAAATTCCCACATGGTGGTCCAACCACCCCTAAGATTTTTTCAGGAGTTGTTGATACTTGATGGTTATTCTTGAGCGTCTTGTATCGGGACACCATCACAAAACTCACAATTTCCCTAAGTCCATGTCGTACCTCGCAGTATGAAGACATTCTCCTAAATCGGAGTGGTGATGACTTCTACTATTGGGGAAATATTGGCATGGTCATGACTGTGTGGTGCCTTCAAGAGGATTAAAGGGATGTAAGGGTCAGGAAATAGTAGTGGTACATCAATAGGAAGACCAAAGCTATAAAGAGGAAACTGTATGGATAACGGTTACGCAAAGAGATCTTGTTTCAAGAAGACCGTCAAAAATCTGTCATAGGGAATGATGTGTTATAGAAGGTGGTGATCTCTATTCCTTGTTATGGTTTCCATTTTATTCATTGAATAATTATCAGTCTATTAATCAGCCATTGTAGCACTCACAGGAATATCCAAAGTCCAATGAGAATTCAGTCCGATAAAAATTTGTTCGATAAAGGCTATGGAAAAGTGGATAAAAGACTTAAAATGTGTCCACATGAAGCTCCAATTATGGATTGTGGAAATAGTACATGGAAGCCACATCCATCATATTAAATTTTTCTTGGAAGTAACCCTACCTATAGCAACGATACATGGTCATGTTCTAAATCATTCAGCTATGGTACTCAAACTACCTGAAATGAGTTGTCGTGTGCTTCGTTGGTCAGCAAGCAAAATGGATCATGGAAATAGGGTTCCATAGAACTTGTCCTTGATTAAGTTCTTATTTCAAAATGGTGGATTAATATTTATGTTTAGATTGTTATATATTCTAAAATTTCATATTCTCTGATCCATGTACAATATGTGGACAATACAACTATGTAGAATTCTACCATGAAAAAACCAGATTTTAAGTCAAAAAGTTCCCAAAAAAATCACGAAATTCAAAACATGGTAAGTGGAGAGACTAATGGTGGGGAAATATTTTCACAGAACGTACGAAGCTGTTTTTAAATGGGACTTTCACAAGGACATTGGTACATGAGTTCAAGGGATGCTGGGGAAATCAAGGGTAATTTTAAGAAATAATCAAGAACTTCTACAAGTCCAGTAAGGTTAATAGACAGAAATTGAGTTGCATTTATTTGAAAAAACATGAAGAAATCTATGTCTTCAGGGTTTTTTTATATCCCACATACCATCAATGGGAAAGTTATGTGGAGAAGATGGACTGTGAAATGTTGGCATGCAAAGTGATGGCCAGTGGGTAAGGCAGGCTATGAACTGCATCATCGACATATTCATGCGCAAGACGACTGTCTGTATACGATGACACAAACTCATTATTTCATGGATGAAGAGAAGGAGTAGGGTTCTACGTACCATTATCACAAACTAAAGCCTATGAAAACCCCTATTTACTGAGTCTTCCATGAGTCAAGATATTTCTTCAATGGGCCTCTGAAAATGGTGTTGCATGCCGAATAGATATGATTGCTCTGAAGATTTATAAATGGAGCACAGTAGATGTACGGAAAGAGTGAAAGATAGAGACAGAAAATGAGAAGGACATATGGCGAAATATTTAGGGAGACTTAGAGGTTGCACTCCAGCTTCCATATTGTTTCATCAGTAAAGCTCAAACCGCGAACCACTCCCTCCATAGGTATATCAAGACACAAACCAAAAAACAGGGTAATTGAATAATAATAATAAAACCGAAAACCTTTGTAGTGAACCAAAAAACCAAAGGCTTGTCGCATATGAAATCCCCGAGAATGATAGTCCCCGTACCCCCATCAATATGGTTCTCTATGTAGCATACTGCTACACGGACTGAGCCGGGCGCTGCTAACTACCACGGTACGTGGATGGAACCCAAAGCAGCATGATGGTCCGCTTACCACTATGGTACGCTGTTACCTATACCCATGAACACAAACCATAATGGGGGACAGATAACCCATCTACCTGCATAAAACTATGGTATGTGGAGCCTCCTCCATCCCGCATAAGAAGATTGTTCGCAGAATGGGGTGTTTTTAGGTATTGTCCCTTCCGGTTCCTACCTCACCCCTCCATTACTATCTAGTCCTCTATGATCCATATGATATCCAGTCCTCCAGAATTAGGCCAAATCTTCCTCCAAAGCCCTCATACCCGTATTATCAGACCATCGAGTGCATCAGCGTGCACCATTGACCCTACATAACCACAGTAGGAAGAGCAATGAAGGCCCTCCCAACAACAGTGCAGGCATAGGGAACACTTGTGAGGATATATTCCCACGGTAACTTGGAGCCCAAACATGGGATTCAGAAATAAAACTCCATGTTCTCAGGACCAAGGGTGTCAATATTCTTTTTCATTCAATGAGGAATCATGATCAATTGAAGAGTTTATGTTCGCTCCCCCTTTGGATGTGGAAGAAACTCCTCCCCTTCCCAGAACTACTCTGGGTCCCTCCCACTGAGTTAAGTCCCCAATCTTACTAGGTAGGGTCACATGACTTTCAATGTCATTTTTCATAAAATTATTATTTTCTCGGTGTCCTCACACATGGTTTCCCTAGCCTCTTCCTCCACAGGCACTCCCTTCCCCACCAACAGGGTAGCATGAATTTTCATTGTTGAATCATTATCGTACTCTTGTTTCTCACACCGAGCATGACTCACGTGGACTAGAGGTTTGTGAGGATTAAAAAATCCACATGATTCTGAACTACGTGAACTCTGATTCTTGACCAAAATGAGCATATGTAATATACCTACCAGATGGCCCAAGCTAAAATGGGAACCCATCCGTAAAGGTTCCCCCCAATCATATTTCATCAAATGGGATGCTCCCACACATAAGCCCCAAATATTATGAACTACAAGAACCTTGATTCCTAACCAAATGAAGATATGTACGATTTATACCAGAGGGCCAAAGATCAAAAGGGCTCCCATCCGTAATGGGTCCACCAATCATGTTTCCTCAAATGGGTAGATTCCACGCGTAAGTCCCACATTTCTGAACTACGAGAAATATTATTCCTAACCAAATAAAGAAATGTGGGATGCCTACAAGATATACGGATCTTAAAATGGTTCAAATTAAAAATGGTCCACCCAAACATCACTAATCAGTTGGGTAGATCCCACGTGTAGCCTCACATGTTCTGAACTATGAGAAATTTGATTACTAATCAAATTAGGATATATTGGACGCATATGTGAAGGCCCGAGATCAAAAGGGTGACCCTCCGTAAAGGGTCCACCCAATCTTGTTTCATCAAATGGGAAGATCCCACATATAAGCCCCACACATTTTGAACTATGAGAACACTTATTCCTGAACAAATCAGGATACGTAGGATGCATACCATAAGGTCGAAGCTCAAAAGGCTGACCATCCGTAAAGGGTCCAACCAATATTGTTTTCTCAAATAGGAAGCTTCTGCGCATAATCCCCTCACATCTATACTATGAGTACTATGATTCCTGATCCAATCAGGATAGGTAGGACCCTTACCAGAAGGCCCGAGCTCAAATGGGTTCCCATCCGAAAGGGTCCACCTAACCATGACCAATAAATTGGTAATCTCTCATGCGTAATCCCCGCACGTTCTGAACTATGATGACACTTATTCCTAACCAATTAAAGTTACATATGATACCTAACAGAAGTCTCGATCTTAAAAGGGTGTCCATCTAAAAGGGTCCACCCAATCATGTCCCTCAAATGGCCATCTCCCATGTGTAATCCCCACATATTTCGAACTATGTGGGTTCTGATTCCTCTTCTGATGATACATATGATTCCCTTATTATGATAGTGATCCCAACATCAAGACACCATCCTCCCTCTAGATGATGATAAACTCTAGATCACCTTATTACATTGATCAAGTTAGCATCACCTCTGTTGCATAAAATATATGCATACCTACAATGATCCGAAAAATCAAGGGTAGCCCATGGAAATTCTATTCAAGAATTAACAAAGAATTCACAAACATATCAACATGATTTAAATATATAACATATTCCCAGAACAGTCAATAATTCTCCCCTAGAAGTGTGCATTGTGCCTGACCTCCCATCCTATCGACCAATGGAGTCATTAAGTGTCATTGGTTTAATAATAGTACAACCTGCTCCTACATTTGGAATTTAGGTATATGAATCATGGATACAAGGGTCATTGGGAATTCTTGGCTCCATGAATAAACCTATTGGAGACCATTCGAAAAAGTTATATCCGAGAAGGAATGATTGCGTAAGTGCTTGGCCCCCATGTAATCTCCCACTAGGACCAATAGTTCCTGTATAGTTAATCCAACCTTCATTAAAGGATAATGATATTGAATGGGTTGAGACAAAATGAATGATGAATTCGATGAGAACCGATCCCTATAAGAAAAAGCTGATTGGTAACAATCCTGGTCGTGCCATTTCTTCACCGCCCATAAATGCACAACCTTGGAGGAAAAAAATCTATATAAATTTATTATTCCTCTTGTAATGAAATTATAATATCATCTAGTTGTTAAACAATTAATGAGTTGAACCATATTGATAAATTTTCTAACTATAATTTATATAAAGAAGAAGGCTCAATGGAGAATTGATCATTGATGTATAATAAGTACTTCTAAATGAAAGGTTTTTAAATTAAAACCAAAAATGATTATTTGTTAACATTCTATAAAAACAGAAAGATAAGACAACTAAAATATGATTTTATATAATTAATTAAGGTGAAAAATATGTTACCAAAGAAGTAGATTGTGTAATAAAATAATGCATGATCATGTTTTATAAATGAGTTTGATTCATGTTTCAACGAATCAAAGAGTGTGAGTCAACCATGTCATATTTCTTTATGGGATACACAAGATGGATTAACTGAATCCTTATGTTCACCTTTACTGAGGAATGAAAGTGTTATTAGATATTATAATTATGATCAGAGTATGGGTTTGATTCAAGTTCTTGTTATATAAATGACTATATAGTTGTTGGTTATAAGGAATTACAAATGGGAAATAAAATATTACAAGAATTTTCATTGAATGTTATAATGTTTTTAAAAAAATATGATGATAATTAACTAAAATTTAAAATTAAAATGAACATTTTGGTTATATATAACAATAAATAAATATATATTTTTTCCAATGTTTTAATTGTAATGCTCTTGATTATATTAAAAAGTAAAATGATGTGTTAAGATATATGAATGAATAAAATAATGATTTTCTCTATAAGAATTACAACGATCCGAAAATAAGAATCAATTTTTCTTTAGATGACATGTATAAACATTATTTTTAATTAAAGAAACTAAAAAATACAATATTAATCCAAGGAATTTAGAATTTACACTAATATTAAAATCTAGAAACACTTTGAAAATAATAAAATGTTGAATCTAATGATTGAAAATATTACAGTATATTTTAAATTAACTAATTCAAATTACGTTCCTAGGCAAATAGATTGATTGTATAATTAAAGAGAATAAAAAAATAATGGAAAATCAATATTCAGATATTATATTTTAATTCTTATGATTTATAATAATTTGATTATTAATAGTAATAATTAAAATGGTTTTAATCCTACTATTTTTAAGTGTTTATCTATTTGGAATTTTTTTTCAAATTTTATGTTAAATCATGTTTAGTCGTTAAGAAAAAAATATTATTTCATTCAAATATTGATTTAAATATTAGGTGGAAAAATAATTCTTGTTAATTGTTACTAAAATAATCTTATTCAAATCTAATAGGCCCCATGATGTTGTATAAGTAAAGGTAAATATTTATCTTATGGATAATACCGATTTTATATTTTTAATGAAATTTCTTATGCATTCATGGATTAATATGTTTGTTTAATTTTATTAGTTACCAAGTTCAATATATTTATTTCTATTTTATTGAAATATGATTCATTTTATTTAATGTAAAAAAATTTACTTCAAATTAAATGAATTTTATACTTAAGAGATGCTTAAATTTTTTAGGATCATATATGCCAAATGATATTTCATAATTATAATTTAATATTTTGAATAATTATATATATTTAGTTGGAGTTTCCTATTCATTGTTAAATTGAATAAAATGGTGGAATTTCTAAATATATGTGAATTTTTTCATTGGGGTCATGAGACTTATCTCTGTAATTCATTCTGTGTTGTGGAAGCTTTTTCTATAGAGGATTTCTTCTCTACTATTGTTTAAGAGGGATATTTAGTTTATTTTATGTTTCATTATTTATGTCTATTAATTTGTTTTCATCAAATAGAAATTTATGTATATCACCGTTTTTACTATTTGTAATATATTTTTTTGAATAATTTTTAGTGTACCTCATTATTTAATTAATTATTATTATTTTTCTTTATTAGAAGAGGACATTACATTTAAAAATAGTGATTACTTATTTCAATTTCCTTCTTTTTATTAAATTTACAAATTAGGGAGAATATTATGGAGTTCTTGAATTTAATGATAAGATTTCCTTGTTTTCACGAAATGAATATTGTTAGTGATTATGTTTTGAGATGATTGTAATAATTTATTTTTATTTTTTTTTTCATAAATTGGAAAACAATTCTCATTCTTATTATCCAAATTATATTAGAAGTTGTATAATTTTTTATGGGAATTATATACTAACTAATTTAATTTTAATATCCATATATTAATTAAATTCAAGATAAATTGTTTATTTTAATTATATTACATGTTTTAATATTTTTTATAGTTATATTTACTGTTTAAAGTCACTAGTATTAGTTCTAAGGTGAAAATATAATTAAAAGTGTTAAATGTTTTATTTTTATGCAATTTAAGAAATTTTTTATTTATTATTATAACAATATATTTTGTTGATTTTAATTTTTCATCATTTATTTTAATTACTCTTTTTATTATTTTAATAATTTTTGCTGAAATTTTGTGAAAAATCATTTTTATCATGTTTTAATTTTATATTTCAATTTATTAAGATTGAATGTTCCAATATGAAAGGATTATAACTTATTTTTTCATTATATTATTTATTTTAACCTTTATGTTACATGTGTTGATTATTCTTTACCCTTACACATGATTTAACAATTTTCTCATAGCATTACACAATTCATATAAATCATGTTATACCATTACACAACTCTTCTTTCAGTAGTTGGAAACCCCATTAACTTTTTCTTTAACTTTAAACAAATTCAAATTTCCCATATATTTATTTTCAAATTACTTAATCACATTTACACAAGTTTATTTTACCCCTATATAATGTATATAATCTCTGTTTTACACTTCCATATCTTTTATTTTACATTAACATAATTTATCATACATTTATGCAACTTCTTTTATACCATTACCTCTCCTTTTAAAATGTTTATGGAAAATGGAATTTACTATTCTGAATTTAGTACCTTCCCATACACATTCTATTAAAATTTATTATCAACAATAAAAAAACAATGAAATTTATAGTTTATCTTTACACAATGTGTTGACCTACCATAAAGCTGCATGTATAAAATATTTTTTAGAATTATATAGAATGATAAAAATGATTGTTACCCTAATATATCGTTTTAAAAATATTTTTAACCACTATATATTTATTAAAATAACCATTAAATAAAGATAAAACTCTTAAATTTCCTAGCTTACTATGTTTCATGTTATTTATTGTTTTTTATTTTCTATTGAAAAAAATTGATTAAATTTTTTTAATGATTTTATAAATTTATATTAATTATATTGAATCTATGTGTTGTGTTTTAACAATGTTTTATGAACGTTTTTATGATTATAAATTTTTTTTCTTCATTCACACATAAATTTACAGTATAAAACTCAGATATTTCATGTGTATTTATAATGCGTTGATTTGTTTTTTAATGTTCTTAAATAATAAAGTATATTATAAAAGTTATATTGAGGTTTTTTATTTAATAAATAGCAGAATACTTCAAATTAATGGTTACTATAATAAGCATCAATTTTTATTTGTATCCATTGGTTTTAAATATATGCTGAAGAAATTATTAGAAATCTTATAGTGATGGTTTAAAAATATTTATTGGGAAATATGTGTTATAGTATTTTCTAAAAATAATTTCGAATAAAAATTGAGGAGTAGTAACCATAGAAAAAGAGAAACATTGATAAACATGATCAATGTTTTAATTTACTTAGTAATTTCAGGTTTAATAATTTTTCTTGGTTTTTTATTAATTTTGGGAGGGCCAAATATCACAATTTCACACTAGACTTCTTCATCGACATATTATATAGGTCTAGTTAGATTTATACTTTTTTGTATTTATTTGTAATTCATTGTTTAAAAATGGGTATAACAACAATAAAATTTAGATTTTTGTTAAAGATCTCCTAACCAAAAATAATTATCACTTATATTTTATTTTTCATTTTGTAAAAGGAATTGATATGTTTGGTCTATCATTAGAATATTCTAGATTCTTCATATTAATCTAAAAGGTTCTAATGGTTTGATATTTATTTATAATACACTAGGTTTTTCATACACCCTTAATTTATAGAAAATACTCGGTCTTCCCGCTAATAGACTATGATGAGTTTTCACCTCTAAAAGACAAATAATTTATTTTTTGTAGTTATTAGTCTTTCTCTCACTATTCTTGAGGTGATTGAAGGGTTGGGTGTGTTTAGTTTGAAACAAACAAGTATAAAAAAGGTGTTATTGTATATAATTTTTACTCCACTAATTATCTATTTGAAACCTGAAGTCACATTCATATATGACTGTGCTATAATAAATATTACATTTGATTATGTGTATAAGGTTTAAAATAACTATTCTACCAAATTTAGTCCATTTGTATATTAACAACTCTGCCCAACATTAATTTCCATTAACTACAGGATTCAAAGAAAATATTACATCACAAAAATTCCTATTAGAATTTTGATATGGAGTTCTAGAGATTTAGGAAAACACATTACATAAAAATGCACATATTTTTTACAAGATGTGTAGATAGTTTCCATTATACGATACTATTAAATTGGTATTGTCGATATACTCAATGAAAACCCCTCATAATAATTTTTTTTTCTTATTATTCATTTTAATTCATCCTTAGGCCCCATTAATATAATTTTTAAAAATGGAATTATAATATAATTATTTGTAAGGGGTAAAAAGAAATATAAAATATAGTAGTCCAATTGAATACAAGAAACTTGATAATTTTCTTTTAATAAAATATGAGATGGTATAAAACATATCTTCTATAATGAAATTAACTTCTTTTTTCATAAAATATATATATAAAAACTCATTAGAAAGTATATAGTATCACTAAATGTTTCTTAGGACATCACGTTCATATAAAATTATATATGAGTCCAACTAAATTTGGAATGCATATAACATTATGGATAACTCCTAATATATTTTTATAATACATAACATTATGGATGAGGCTTACATCACCTTCTACACACGTATGATCACATAATATTTAAAAAATAACCTAATGAATGGAGGGATATGTAATTACAGTCCCACCATTAATCATTATACATCCAAAGAAACATAACATGAATACAATAAAAATGGACCGCATTTCTCATATCAGGGGTAAAGTCATTAAATAATATATTCAAAAGCTGTAAGATAATAATTTTTAGTTAACTAAAAAAAATGGACTTAAATTAGTTGGTCTATAAAAAGAAAAATCATGATAGAAATCAATAAAATCATGTAAAGGATAATTCATAAAGAAAACATAGTGACATATTTAACAGAAATACTTTAAAATGTAAATGTAATGATCTTAAAGAAAAATGTATTATTACATAGGTACTGTATGTGTCAAGCACATGAAATAATTTTTATGAAATAATATTTTCATTCTCATGCTATGAATATTAAATATAGTAAAAACTAATTCATTTTATGTTATATACATAAAAAAAATACATGTGCAGATGATGTAACAATAATGAAAAATTGATACAAGAATACCCTTATATTGAGTCCCAACATTACCTTTACTTTTCTTACATCCTATAAAATCAAATTCTATTTATTACATACCTTCTTTAGAAACATTTTAATTGTAATTATTTACATTTCATTTACATTCATGTATAATTTGTTGGATTAATTGAAATTTGTTTCTATGTTTATAGTTTTCTAGGTCCATAATTCTAAAAGAGTATTTGCAGAACCCTAACAATATTAGGTCCTATAATATTTAGAAACACATGAAATTAGTTGTTAAATATATTATTATTATTTTATTAATTACATTTTATATATTTATTATCCTAACAATATTATCATTTCTATATATTATCATAAATAAAGATATTATACTAAATATCCATTTTATGAAAGTGACGTAGGATCATTCATGTATGTTGCTAAACCAACCCAATCACGAACACAACATAAAATAGGAATGATTATAAAACAAAATATGTTATAAAAATATAATTATACTAATCTAAATTATATATAATTATCCTTGTAATTTTTTTAGTAAGATTCAAGGTAATAAATCTATAAAAATAAACAAATGTGATGAAAATACTTATATTATAAAGTTGAATATTCCCTTGTAGAACACCTTTACAACAAAACCTCGTGAACTCTTTCTTGTGATTATAGACTAAAAAATAGACCTAATGACTAAAATAGAAAGAATCTGGGAGGGTTATTTATATTAAACCAAGTATTAGATATTTTATAAATGGTTGATAAGTTCACTTTTATATATAAAATCAATGGAATTTTTTGAAATGAATATTTTATTATAGTTTAATATGTAATTTTAAAATATGAATTTAATGATAAAAATTTATTGGATTAGAAATTTTATACCTTCATGATGTAATATCCATTAATGTTTTATATAAAATCAATTTTATTATGTTTACAATTATTTTGATATAAATTAAAATATTCTAATTTAAAAATCTCAAACTATATATTATCCCATTTAAATGATATCATTATAAAAATAATTAATTTCCCCTACTTTTTATCTTTTACATGGAAAATTAATTCACACAATAATATATATATATATCTTATTCATTCAAAAGAACATGAATTAAATTATTTCATATTTATTGTAAACATGTTATACTATTGTGAGAAATATGTTTTATATGCTTTTAGATCCAATGATATATTTTGAAAAATTCTATTTATACGGGGAAATTTATTGATCATATAGTGAAAGAATAAATATAAAAATATTAATAGATGGGATTAGGTTTCATTATTTTTATTAAACACATAAATATAAATAAAACTCATGTGATTTTTATTGATGAATTACAGGTTAATTTATTTCTAATATTTTGAAATTATTTGATGTTCGTGAAATAATATTGATGATTAAAGAGCATAGTGGAATGTTTTAAGTTAAATTAGAACACAATGATAGTATATTAATACATGAATTTTGGTAGCATGTGTAATAAATTTTAATTCCCGCTATAGTCTTTTTCGAATTGTGATATGTTGTGGTACTCTCTAGGATTTTGTGGTACATGAAATTAGTGAGCTTATAAGTTAAATGGGTGATCCAAAAAGAAAGGTGACTAAGAATTCTTCCAATATAAAATGGGAAAGTAATATTTTCTTTCAATGTTATCATGGTAAAATAAGGAATAATTTTTTTTGATAAACAAAATGTTTATCCATATGATATGGTGTATAATTGTTGTCCTTTTTTTTGAAAGTTTCAAAACATGAATGTTTTATAGGAAGGATAAAATGATTTGAATATTTCAAATTAAAATATACACACCATGGAGAATATCATTGTGTTGAAAATATTCACTTATCCATAAAATAAAGTATAAAACATTTCAAGGTTCAACCTCGAGCTAGTTTTGAAAATCACATGGATGAGTGTTTTGAGTTAAGACATGAGATGTAAAACAAAACAAAACATGTTATTGAGTGAAAGAAACATACTTGAATAAACTGTATTGGGTAGATTATTACATTATGTTATGATTTTAAAAAAAAATTAATTAATGTTTGTAATATTGGACAATAATGGGGTCCAACAGGTCATGGTTTCAGCCATAGTAAGAATAATGTTCCTATTTCATGTTGATCGGATGATGTTTCTCTTTTACTAAAACAAGTGCCTCTAAAACGAGATCTCTAATTTTTTATTTTGATCAATATTGAAAAAGAGATCCAGTGTGATATAAATGGTTTACAATAAATATGATTATTTGAAGAAACAATTATGGGAATTTCAAACGTAGATTTCGTATTTAATAATATAATTTGAATATATTTGATTTGATGATATTATATAAGACAGAGATACATAATATAGATAAGAGAATATATATATTTATATTCATCGATGTAAATATTTTAATCAAACTTACTTAATTTTAAATTCAATGATTTTATTAATTATAGTTGGATTCTTTTCTATTTAGTCAATATTTTATATATTCTATAGTAGGGATTATTTGAATTGTGAATTTGGAAAAATGAAAAAATATTAAATTTTCTGAGGGTATTTTAAATGCAGAAAAATATATATTATAGTGGAGAAAATTTCTCTTATTAATGGACAAAATTTTAGGGTACATATAGGGACTGCGAATGCACAATGGTATGGTGTGGGTCTTCACCATGGATGAGTATTAAGTGGGAATAGAAGAGCCTGAACTGTGTTGGTGCCCGGAAGGAATGTGTAGTAAATAGTCTACCAATTAATTAATAATGAAATAATTTGTGGTAAAATAAATTATAGAACATAATATTAAGATTGTATTTTCTAAAATATAATTAATTATTGTATGTCAATTTAATTTATTAAATTAAGTCAATAATAAATATTTATTATTAGATGGAACTAAATCCCAAAGCATTTATACTTCTTGGAAACTATGTAAATTGGTATCGGTTCATGATGGTAGAACCATATATATATATATATATATATATATATATTATTCAATCTAAACATAATAGACTAAGGGAATATACACTATCTACGTCCCCCATGTAGAGTGCAGAAGAAAATTGAGTTTTGATTCCACAATTTTCTGCATTTTAATATCAATTGAGGTATATGATAGGTTATTTTCATTAGAGAATGTTACTGATATTGGATTTAAATATTCTATAATTTTTTAACATTTTGTTATCAAAGGGGGATATATGTCATCATTATAATAAAACATCATATGCCTTATTATTGAAAAACCCTTACCAATTTTTTGTTTTGGAAATAATACATTATTTGTCAACTAGTATCAACTAAATTTATTCTTCTCTAGTTATTAATGATATTTTGATGTATCTTTAATTCATTGCTCTTAATTTTTTTAAAAATTTTATAAAAAATTAGGTATTTCCACAAGATTACTAATTAAATAAAATATACATATTTTGTAAAATAATATTAAATAAATCATTATCTTTTTTCATGTATAGTATTTTAACAATATTTATATATGTTAAATTTTAATTTAGGAATTTTTTTATAATTGTTTTGAACATTTTATTAAAAATCGAGTTACATAACAACATTCCTCACTAAATAAAGTGTACATATACCTTCAGTTACCTTAAATAATATTTGTAAAATATATTATCCCAAAATGAATTTTTATTATACATTAATTAGATTATATATTTAATTTAACTTTCATTATTTTTCCTCATTTATTATGAATATTTAATATTTAATATTTTTTCATTTTCTTATCTTGATTATCATTTTATAATTCAGTTAAATAATGAATTAAAATATTGCTTGATAATTATTAATTCTCTTCCTTAATTTGTTAAATTTAAATTTTCTCTTATATGAAATTTTATATCTTTTAGATCCTAGTTATCTAAAACAATTATATAAATTGTGTTATTTTGACTGATAATAATGTATTTAATTTATAGTTATACCATCTTATTTTTCTAATATTACTTGTTACATTTATGAGTAAAAAAGTGAAAACTATAAAATTTTAAAGGAGATAAATCATCTTCAGTTGGAATGGATTTACCTTTATTATTACATTCAGAAAGATGAACTACCTATATAGAATAATGATAAAAAACTAGATAATATAACATTATATGAACTATGGGAGTGATCAAAGCATATTAGTATGATGTTTAAAAAAACATAATTATGTGCTAGCATTAATGGTTTATTTAAGAGGATTAATTATGATCACCACTTTATAAAATATATATATGCACAATTCATATTTTAATTTAAATAATTAGAAATAAAAATAATCTATAATTTATTTTCTATGAGACTCACCACAATGATAGGTGTGCACAAGCACAATATATAAGAGATGGACATTTTATCTCAACATTACAATATTGAGGTTCTTATATTTGATTCATTTAATCATCATTATACCTCCATACTCCCCAATTCCATATGATCCATTTAGAATATCTTATAAAACAAATAAAGATAATTTTTAAATTAATGAATTAAAACCTATGTTTGTTCAATGGGAGGGAAACATTACAGTAGAAATGGGAGAAACTAATATTATGAAAATTTAGCAGAAATAAATGGGTCATAATTTTCAATCCAACAAGAAGGGAAAATTAAAATTTCTACCTCAACTAAATAAAAATAAGAAACTCATTGATTTAATTTTTAATAGAATGAGACATGTAAATAAATAATGTCTTTAATTTTAGAAATGGATTAAAAATAATGTTATTTCAATATGGTTTTTATGAGTAAAATATTGGTTATAAAATTTATATCCCTTTGTTTATTAATTTCTGTTTTACAACAAATATTCTAAATAACTAGTATGTTATGTGAAACCTATGGGAACTAGTGGAAAAATAACTTGCCATGTATATAGGAAACTGGATGTGCGTACATTTGGAAGTTAATAGATCATTGGTTCTTATGATTAGACCTCTATTTATATTGTTTAAAAACAGAAATTTTTTATTCCCAATTTCTTTAGAAACATTATTTTAGATTCCAAACTTGTACTGTTGGGTTTTGAATTCAATTTTTTTAAAAAATTTCATTCTTATATTGAAATGAAATATTTGAATGTTGTACATTTAAGAATGGTATTTTATCTATTGATTTGTGAAGTTAAATTGATAGCAATAACATTAATTTCCATACTGGTATTAAAATAATAGTTATAGATTATGAGTCATATTTGTTATTAAACTAGATATTGTTTAATATAGGATGATAAATTATATAAAATTAGATCAATATGAGCTTCTTAATACTCTTGATATCACTTATTTTAAACATGTGGGGATTATATTAAGTGAAGGAAACCTAATTAATTAAATAAATGTGAAAATATAACTTCACACAAATTATAAATCATAAATATACACATATTCACCTAAAACATGGATTTAAATAACCACAGATTTACTATTTCATACATTGATGACTATTTGAGACTTATGTATCTCCATTTTCTCCATAAAATGTTTTTTGACATTATGGATTTAATTTTTTTAAGCATACAAAAGAGAAACAATATGATAAAAAAATTATGTATTGGAGGTCAGATTGTGGTGGAGAATATTAATAGATATACATTGAATAAGGAAACATTACTTGTCTGTTTGAAAGGATTCATCATGAAAAGGGAATTGTTTCACAACACACTATTCCAAGATCACCATTCCAACTAGTGTAACTAATAGAAGAAACTAAACATTAAAGTACATGGTACAATTTAGTGGTAGTATCTCTTTGTTACCTAAACACTTGTGAAAAAAATGAACTTATAGCATAATTATACATTTTGAATCAGGTTCCAATAAATTCATTTTAAAAAACATGATTTAATTTTTTTTAGGTTTGGAAATCTAGATTGTAGCATATACATGTGTGGGTATTTCAATTATAAGTGCATGATGATAATCCAAATTAATGTAATTTGGATACTAGGGCCATTTTTCGATACTTCAATAGTTATTCCTAAAGGAATAAAGACACCATTTTTCCATCATTTAACAGTATAATTACAGAATTAGGAAATGAAAAATTTCTTTTAACTTTATTGATTAGTGGGATGGATCTTATCCTAAAAAAATATAAAAAACTCCATTCAGAAGATAAACCCTCTATCTTAGATGGTATATTAAAAATTCTTCATAAAAAATAATTTCCGCAAAAATATCTTTCCAAAAATGGTTGATAATCAACATTTAGATGAAATAGTTCAGGAATAAGAAACTATTGAACAACCATTTGAACCACAAATTAATCATGAATGTAATGATGAAAAATTAAAATGATACCAAAGGATAATAAATCCATCAATTTACTTGGATTATATATTGTATCCATAGTAATTTAACTACAATATTGGTGACCAAAATATCCTGAAAAATATTCTCAATACATTTATTGTAAATATTCAGATATGTGATAAAATTACATGATGTATGAGTTTAATTAAATAAAGAGAATTTTTTTGGGATGTTTTGTATCCTCCACTTTTTATAAAACCAATTCTATGTAAATGAGTTTTTAAAATAGGGGAAGAATATTAGGATACATTTAATGCTAAAATAACTTACTAGTTTCCAATGGGTTCACTCAAGAGGTAGGGTTTTATTAAAGTAATATGTTTTATCCATTATATTAAAAGTATTACATTCACATTATATTTCAATTAGTGTCACATTTGGATTATGAATTACAAAAAAATTATATGAAAATATTATTTCTAAATTTTAATCTAGATGATGAGGTTTACATGAAACATCCTAAAGGATTACTCTCATGTAATGGTGATAATTTTGTGTTCAAGATCAAATGGTCTATTTATGGATTAAAACAAGCATCAATTCAATGTTATTTTTGATTTCATAATTTAATTACATCATTTGGTTTCGAAAAAACCATTTATATCAGTGTATATATTTGAAATTTAGTGGGGGTACAATATTGTTACTATTTTATTTATAGAGTCCATTTTACTTGAACCGAATGGTAAGGGTTTTATGTATGAGTTTTATTTATTTTATACCATAAATTATTTATATGAAATATATGGGTGATTTATCTTTATTAATTTCATTAATTATTCATTGGGATAGGCCGATAGGAATTCTAGGATTATCTCAACAATCCTATATTAATAAATTCATAGAGATATTTCAGCTGAATTAATGTTCAATAAGTACAACACCACTTGTTAAGGATAATAAATATTTAATGAATGAAATCCCTAAAAATGATTCAAAAACTAATAAATTGAATCCAACCCATTCTCTTCCACAATATATTTTTTAATATATGATTTGATCTGAATGATGCCTGACATTTAATTTGCAATTAGATTATTGAGGTAATATTAGAGTAATCGTGGAATAAACCCTTAAAAGGTTGTGAATAATGTATTAATATGCCTTAAGTGGACTAAATACTAAAATCATATTTCATAACACACAAATATGATCATAATTCAACAAATACATAGATTCATACATTTCTAGTAGTGTCGATTCATGTAAGTCAACATCAAGAAAGGTATTTATGATGGATGGTGGAGCTGTTCCTTGATAAACTATCAAATATACACTAAAAACGACATATAATATGTAAAATGAGTTCATTCAATGTTTTTAGGCCACTACTAATGGTAAATTGCTTAGTAGTTTCATGTTCGGCATTAATGTTAATGTTTCTCTTTTCAGGATGATGATGTATATTGTAAAATTTCAACTTCTACCTTTATAGAAATGAAATAAAATAAGTTGGAGTTGATGTAAGATCATATTCAATAATTATTTATCAATAAGGTATCTTTTTAAAGATAAAAAGGTAACAATTCTACATATAAATATTTAATCAATTACTATAGATGCATTCAATAAAATGCATGCCACTATTTAAATGCATGGACCATATAATATGTATTTTATTATGTTATAAATTTTAAATTTTTTGAATATGATAAATTATATTTGAAATACTATATATATATATATGTGTGTGTGTATTTCTATATATATTTTATGTGTAAACATATATTACATGGGAAATATTTTTTAGGGAAATATGATAAACCAGGAAATATTGTTTTTTCATATGGAGGTTAAACATTGTGTTTAAGGTTTATTACTTTAGTTATATAAGGTACATGTTACATTTTTATACATATAAGTGATTACGAATTTTAGGTGAAAACCCACAATGATTAGTATATGTTGTTTATTTATAAATATGGATATTGGATTCAATCTCATTAATTGGTTTGTACCATGTGGGAGAAAGAAAAAATAGGTCCACAAATTAATTAATAATGTGATCAATTATGGCCCAAAAAAATATATCAAAAAATATTAATATGTCATTTTTTGTATATATAATTAATTATTTTCTATGAATTTTGTGTATTAAATTCAAACCATAGTAATAATATATTATTTTTTGAAAATCAATCTCTGTGCATTAATACTACTTATTGAAATAGTAAATTGTGGTGGGTTCTTGATGGTAAAAATGACTACAATTATTAATCATTATGTATTCAACATAATAACAGAACATGAACCATCAATATTTCTTGTGAAGAGTATAAAATTAATTTTAGTTTTGATTCCACAATTCCCACATTTTACAGTGATTGGAGGTAAATGAAAGGTTCTTTTCATTAATTAAATTTTTTGATCCCGGTATTAAACAATCTATAAATTTATCATCTGAATGACCTCATAGAGGTGGTATGATAAATTGTAATCTTGTTCATTCATTAAACATATCAATATAATAATTAAATCCATCCTTTTGAATGTTTCAATGTTAGATCAAGAAGTGTGAGAATATATGCATTTCATTGAAATGATCCACCATATAAAACGCTTCTATCTCCCCCATGTTATCAAAATCTACTAACCTACACAATATGCCATATAACCCTATATCAAACATGAATTCTTAAAAGGGGATATGGACTACGATTTATTGTGTGAAAATAGATTCTTGAAATATATGCAAGCATAATGATTAATATAATGTCATATTCACATGGTTCATGTGTTCTTTCATTGATGTAGCTATGTTAAAATCATGAGAGACAATTAATATGAGTTATGGACGTGGTTGTGCCTGACATCTTTGAAATTGTGTAGGTTTTAAATATTTTTCTAATATTTTTAGATTATTTTGTTCAATATCTCGTCACCTTACATCATGTATTTCCTAATAATGAACCTATATTGAATATGTGTTCACTACAACCAGCATATTCACCATAGGGTTAATTCATGTGGCAGGATTGGGGTTTCATTGAAACCATTTTTTCATGTGGGGGAAATAATTATGTTGCGGCTATGCATAATATGAAATAATATTTTTTATTATTCAGAATATTTAGTGGTATAGGTTGAAACATTGGGTCATCATGGATTACTAAGATCCATGGGAATGTAGTGGTTTTGGTTTGGCTGAAGAAGATTTAGGATGAAATAAATAGTGATACATCATAATTAAATGTACTTAAATAGGATGTGGCTTTAGAATGATGAATTTCAATCATTGTGGTGGGCGGGTGGTTGTAGTGGGTCGACATTTGTATGTTGATTGTTTGGACGCAACACCCATTCCATACTAAAGTCTAGTTTTTAGCGGTGTGGTTACCACTACATGGAATACTCACACCCCAATCCACATATCATCTATAAATATAGAACCAATAAATTTGTTCAACCAGTTCACTCCATGCATAGAGTAAGATATGTATTTCATAAGCGAAACAAGTCATGATTCACATGGGTTTTACATAAAATTTATATGTAGTTTTATGTGAATGTAAATTATTAAATTTATTTGTCGAGATATAGATTTATATAATATTATATTGAGACATCTAAGTGCAGATATTTTTTTTATAAATGAAGGTAGAGGTGATGCACCTAGGGGAACTGAATTTTGCAGGGGTGAAGTTTTTTTTTATAGTATCCTTGGCTACTGCCACTATTGGGTTTTATTTTCATTTTCATTTTCAATTTTACCCACAAATTGTTAAAATGAGTGTTATTTTATTTTATTTCTAGGAATGTAATTAGATGTGGATTTTATCTATTAATTCTTTTATTTAGTGATAAAATTAAGATGGTTTTTTGAATTTATTATATTCTTGTAATTATTCTCCTTGTATCTTATGGGTGACATTTTGTTGTAAGAGAACATATATATTTATTGCATTAATATGATACAATTCTTAATCCATGAAAATTTGTGGGTTGAGGTCATTTCATTTTAATATGGCCTTGATTCACCTGTTCTATTAATTAACTAATTTAAGTAGCCATAAAAAATAGTTTTTATAATTTAGAAAAAGTACCATAACAAAGGGATGTTATTTTACATAATTCTTAATATATTTTGGTTAGAAATTATCCTTTTAATATACTAGTTTATGATCATAAATTTATAAAATATTTCTATTCCATATTTTTTTAGTGTCACTAGTCTAAATCACTTTTTTTCTATTTATTCATTATAATTTTAGGTTTTATTAAAATTATATATAGGGGCTCTTCCTCAGTCATGATACATGTTATCAAATCTTATTTGTTATTTATTTTTATTTAGATTTATAAAATATTCATTATGAGGGAAGTAAAAATTCCCCACAATTAGTCACATTTATGAAACTATTGTTAGGGACAATGTTTTGGAACTCTAAGATAATTTGGTATTTAATTTCATTATATTTAATGTAATATTAATGTTTTAAAATGATATTGATTTATGGTATTACATCACATTCATGATTCATTCATATGGGGAAAATTAAATTAATAGTTCAACTATGATCTTGAGAAAGAATTAATGAAGAGGAAATTCAAGAAGGAATTCATGGTTGGTGTTGATCTAAGTGTACAAAGAAATTCATGGGCTAAAAAATTGTAGAAATTAATAAGTATAAGGATAAGAAAATTAATTTACAGTTGTTAAATTTTAATAGTTATGTTTTATATAATAATTGTTGTTCCACTAAATGATGTTAATCACTTTAAAATAAAGTATATGATCATTGAAATGATGTTGAATTAAATATTATTCTATGGAATAACACAAGAAAACCCTAACAATCACATTGAAATATTAATTAATATTTGTGATATTTTAATTTATTAATAATGTTTCAAGTGATGTGGTAAGTCTTATGTTGTTAAGAGATTACTTAATAGACAATGATCGATAATAAATAAACTATATTTAACCCATCTCTATCGAAACATACGATGAATTAGTTTGAATATATCCAATGAGGTTCTTGATTCCAATATCAATTAATCCTCACAATGAAAATTTTAAATTAATTACATTTACAATTAATCACTAAACCTTGAAATGAATAGATTTAATGTTATATTATGTAAATGTACAGATCATTGTTTTGAGTGGTGGTTTCCTATTTAAATATTATGTCAAGGTTTATCATAAGGTTATAGATCAATTATTGATTCTATAATTTTAGGGTCACTCATTAATAATCTTATTGGATAGATCCATCAATTTAAGGATGTAATATATGTCAAAAAAATCTAGTAGGATACCAAAAATTGAAAAAAAAGTGGAGTAATTGTTGTCGATAATAATGGATGAATTACTATTTGTATAGAGGTTTTCGAAAAAAGTATGTATGTGATAATTTGTATTAAAAAACACCAAGGTATGTATGTATAACATTAAAATTATAATGACTACAATTTTAAAAGTATCATATATGGATAGAGGACACATGAAATAAAGTCAAAGATACTAGTAAATTAGAATAGGGTTCAAATTTTAATAAGGGATATCTCTCTATAGACACATAAATTCCTTGAATGATACAATTCAATGTTCATGAAATCCAATAAGGCTGCCATTAAATATTTAAGTGTTTATTAAAAGAATAAAATAACTTCCTTGAGAAATACATAATTAAATATAGTCTGAATTCCTAACCAACCCAACGAGTGTCCAATTAGAGTGATTTTAGCTAACAAAATGACACCCATACATTGATAATTTATGTTTATCACTATATAGATTATAAAAAATGTTTAATACCATGTTAGGTAAAGCATAAAATATAAATAATGTATAGTCGGATATAAATGAAAAATATAGGAATAAATCAATCAATATTTTATGATGGTGGAAGAATATGTTAACAATGAAGTGCCACTACAATTGAAACCAAAACTAACTTTTTTGATAAGGATACAAAAAAGGGAGGCTTGAAGAACATAAATGTAAAAAATTAATTTTTTTTAACATTTTTCATATTAACATTACCATTTAAAATGTTTTAAAAATAATCCCACATATATTATGATCATGAATGATAGTATCAGACAAGAGGAAATTTAAGGAGATGGGTACCAAACCACTCATAGGATAGCTATGAATAATGGTATGAAGGAGTCCATTGATGATGAAATAATATCCATGAAGATTTTAAATTGTAGTTAATATTGGATGTAATGAGTTTGAAAATGATATTGTTGATCTACAAGTAAGTGTGAATATTATTTGTCATTCAAATTTCAATACACCTAAATTAGATGAGATGAAAGACACAATAGATTATACTTAATTGGAAGATATGGAAGTGATATATCAATGATGTATGATTGAGGAAATTCATGTTAGAGTTGATAACATATATTTTCTACTGTACATAATAATTTATTTCATGGATTAATAGAATATCATCTTATATTGGAATGGTCATTATTATATATGGTGATATTCTTGATTGATGTGAACTATGTGACTTTTTATCGATTTAAAACACTCAAATAAATTATAAGAAAATAATTAAATAAATATCGTATTCAATAGAGTGTGATATATGAAAAATAAAAATAATTAGGTAATACATCATTAAAATGAAATTTATAATTCATTAAATTATCAATATATAATGTGAAATACATTAACAATCATTTGAAAATAAATTAGAAAATGGTTAGGAACACATAATGGTTAAAATCATCTGTTTAAAAAACATTGTGTTTTCATTATTGTTTTTATTTTCAATTAAAATAATATTCATGGAATTCTAGAATTTAAATATAAATAAATTAATATTTTTCATAGTTTATCAAAAAAAATTAAATTATATTTCATTTTTTGTTATTTTTAGAAACGGTTGATTTTTGTGTGGATATTGAAAAATAATGATTTTAAAAAAATAATCACATTATGAAATCATCATGACAAAAAATCACTTGAAAATATATTAAATGATTTTTATATTAGAAAAATATATTAAATATTTAATAAAATTAATTTTAAAATATAATATCTATCTTATAATTATATGTTTTTCATTTAGGAAGTATTAGTAGATTTATATTCAAATAATTTACTTCTTTTCTTTAAATCATATATTCATAAGGTTCGATTATGTTTTTTGATTTGAATGGAAACTATGTAATATATTCTTAAATATAATCCACTTAATTCCATGGTAATCAATATTATATATTTTCTTTCTAAAAAAATTATACCTCATAAGGAAATTTTATAAAAAACAATTTATTGGAGTACACATACATAATTTGAAATTATTTGTTTCCACATTGTGAAGTTGAATCTTATAAAATGGATTCCATATATTTTATAGGAATAATAAAATTATTTTGAATGTCATGTTTTATTTTTATGTCATAATGAATAGTTAACATGGTAAATTATTATCCACCACTATATGGGTGAAACTGATTAATAAGGGGTGTTAAACTACGAGGCGAAGCATGAAATATCTATAAAACATGGAAAATTTTGATTCGTTGAGTGGATATATACCCTATATTATCATATATTCCAAATTGCACTAAATTTTGGCCACATTATATGAGAATGAAATATATTTTATTTTAAGGTTAATATTTATAACTATTCCATTCCACTCACTTATAAAAGGGAACCTCGTCTTTCAACATATCCATACTATGTGAGAAACGTATCTTAACCAATATATACTAGAATAACTCTACAAATTTATTCTTCTCATGCTATATATTTTTTTATTATCACAATTCAAATTGAAGAATAATTAATGTTTTTTAAAGGATATTATATAAGGAAGAGGAATATGTTCCTTCCGATATTGTTCATGAATATTTATTCTTAATCCTCATCCAAATATTCTATAATGATATTGACAAAAAAATAAATTATATTTACTACATTTATATTTTATTATGTTCATATTACAACCATTTTATACAATCATTCAATATAATGTAAAAATTCAAACTCTACACATATGTAAGTTTGGAATAATATATCTATAAAGAATTTATTTCTTTTTTCAACACCGTATCTCATATATGGTTACAGTAACACACTGATAATTAAATGAGACTTAATTTTTTTATTTTCCTATATTTATTTATATATACTTTAAAAAAAATATTTGATGTCTTATGTTTTATGATACACAAAGATGACCCTGCACATCACACATCATTTCCTTATATTGTAGTATAAACAACATTATACTTGTCTTGTATTACACACAATTTCATTTAATTTTGGTCGAGTTAATTTCACACAAGACTGAGTTTAAAGGAACTATGAAATATTATTATACTACCTTATTACCTAGACATTATAATCATGGGTATGAAAAATGTTAACATAATTGTGAAAATATTCTTTAAACATGATTATACAATTGATTATTTTGTTATCAATTAATAATAAATGAAAATAGAACCCTTTTAAATAAAAATAAATGTTTTTAAAGACTATTTAAATGAAATTAATTAAGTTTGTAAAATAATAAAATCACTCTTGATGGATTTTATTAATGAAATATATATGAAATATGTATTCAATATAATTTTCAAAATTCATCTTATAAGTTTTCTATACATGATATAAGAACAAATTCATTTTTTTCAGATAAGAGAAATATTTTTAAATAAAATATATTTTTTCTATCTTTTGATGGCGACACAATTAAAATTAATTTATTACACACATTTTAATTATATTTGAAAAATTCACTTATTATATGGATGATGTGTATAAAAATTAACTTTAGATGAATTATTTATATTTTTCCGATCAGTTTTAGGTTTTGAAGAAGAGTAAAAACATTCTAAATTTTAATTGAAAAGAACTTATTTCATCAAAATAATTTATATGATTAAGTTATATTATTGTATGGTTTAAAAGTATAATTATATTATATTTTTATATATTAATATCATACAGGTCATTGTCAATACGTTTACATTGAATTCATATGTAGAAACACATCAATCGTATTCAATAATTTAACTTTTAAAACATATTTTGTTATTCTAACAATGATATTTATTCTAAATTAATTGCAACAACTGTTTTTTTTGAATTGTATAAAATTGATCCAAAATTTTTTATCAGTACAACCAAATTATGTAAATATCATTCTTTTATTTTTCGGCATTGTGAATAGTAACTTTGGTAATTATTAATAATAGAGTAAGAGGGTAAATAAGGAAATTAATGGTTAAAATAACATGTTAAAATTAACCAAAAACATGTCATTATATAAATAGATGTGTTTTTTTTACCAAAATCATCCTTGGGTATGAAATGTATCCTTTCGAATCTAATTGAAAGAGATTATGACATTTAAATTATTTTATTTAATGAAAAGGTAAATATTTCTCACTGAAATGATAATAATTAAATCTGTTTTAGTATAAGTTTATACAAAATTTAATGATGACTATAAATACTCATTTAAAATATAAAATCTTTTTATTTTTCATAGTAATTTATTTTAAATTTTTCTGAGTTAAATAATCACATTAAAGGCTTATATAATGATGATGCAAAAAATATTTAATTGATGAAAAATAAATATAATAATTTTTATATATTTTTTAATAACTTGATAAAGGAATAAAATCTTCACCAAATCTTATTGGTATAGTATATGTAGACCATAATTATCAAAGGGTCATGTTATTAAACATTTATAGCCATGTGGAAATTATAATGACACTTATAATATTTTATTTAAAGTGATGTTAATGATTCCACATTCATGTTTTAATATATATAAGATTTTTATTGTAAGACCTCCTAGAATATATATTCGACTATAAATATTCCTATGAAATATATAATTATTTTCTTTATTATGGTGTTTTTTAAATTTTTAACGAAAAATTAAGTATATTACATAATTACACCTAAATAATGTAGTAATAACAATATTGATGGAAATATAAAATTAATCTTATTAAAAATGTTAAAATAAATATGTATTTTGGTTGTAAATATATGCAATAAATTTTATATATTAACTTGATCCCGTAGATATATAATTAGTTGTTTTTTTTCTAGGCTAACATCTAATTTAATGTTTTTAAAAATCAATGAAATGAATAGTGTCAAAATTGACACTATTTATATTTCATTAAAATAATTTTTCATTCAATTATATAAGAGTAATAAGTTTATTAAAAAAATATAAAAAATTATTATATTGACTACAATATTCTTAAAGTTTCATTTATGGTCTATTTTAAATAAAATAAGTAAAAATTTTACTCTTTTAATATTGAAATATTTGTTACCTTAGATAAAATTATAAAAGATTAACTAAGGGTTTATGAAAATGTTAAGGTTTAAATTGAAAGAAAATATTCTCTAAAAGTTATAGTTTAATGTTATCATATAAAATATTACATTTTGGAGGTTTTTTATCAGGTTTTATTTTACTAAAAACTAATATTTTTTTGAGATTCTAAAAGTGCCCATAACCTCAATTATAAAATGCCACATCCTCCCTCACAATTATACTGCACATTGAGCCTTAAAGATATGATATCCCCTTCCTATTTATCTTCTAAAAATCATCATCACCATTATATAGGTGATGTTATTTTCCAAATACAAACTCTAGTTTCTTTAAAGGTATATCTATTTGGAGGTCATAAAAAAGAAGTAATCTCCTCTACCGATTCATTCAAACTTATATATCTTTTTACTCTATATTCCTATGTTTTTTACATTATAATGTAATTAATTCAATATCAACTATATGGTGAGATTTTATTATGATTATGTAACACCCATATTCCCAATTTTATCTATCCTTCGAAAAATGAATTCACCACGAGTGCATACATACAACATATCTTCTCCACACCATGGTTTAATTGTTTTTCACCACCACCTTACTTGGTTGGGTATAATGATGGAAATAATAACTATAAATTATTATCATAACATTATATGGATTTTGGAACAAAATATATACCATCCAATTCCATACCATTTCACAATATTGGAAAAGATATCCTCGCTCGTGCATATGTATGACATATCGTCTCAATGATGCGATGAAATTAATTCTACATGATATCTATTAAAGAATGATTATATTAATGTATAGAATGAAAAAACATGATATATATGATGTTAATATATTTTTGGGAGGATATAATAATAAACAAAATAATTATTACACGAATTTATTCAACAAAACATGGAAAATAATATGACACAGTTAATTACAGAATAACGAGTAAAAAATAAATTTTATAAACAAATAGATGATAATATGATCATATATGATACCAAAAAATTACTATGATTAAGGAATAAGTAAATTAAATTATTTAAATCAATATACACAAGGTTAAAATACATATAAAGGATATCATAACAAAGTTGATGGATAATTTAGCAATCACATTATTATCGGATATTGTTTATACATTTGTATTTACTGGGAAATATTAAACATAAATGTCCATGTTTCCAGAATATTTATTATAAAATAATGTTCATCTAAATTTTTTGAAATTCCATATTAAACAGTGGTGGATTTTTCGTACAGCTTATTTTATAGGACATCATGTTATTTGAAAATAAATTGTGTTAATTTAAGATTTTGTTGTATTTTGAGAAAAGAAAACATTTTCTATGAATTAAGAATATTTTCCTCAAGAAATAATTTCTTGATTTATATCAAATTATTATCCATATAATATGGAATTAATTTTTATGGTTATGTTTCTAGAAGAATATCAAGATTATTCCTATAAATTTATTATATTAATTATTTAATTCTATTTTAGAAATCCATTTGTATTATTTGGATGATGTTATGATAGAATGATGTTTATAAATCCCAATTTATTCCTTGGATTATGGAATGATAAATGACTAATGCTTTTATGGAAAAAGTAAGAATAACTTAATTATGAGATGGGTGGGACCTAAATATCCCTATAATGCATTAGGTAGATATTTATATCTCATGAGAAAGAAATGGATGGAATAACAAATGATATCGGTTTAGTAATAAATAGATGTAATTGAATGTTATCATAGTTTAGTAATACAGGGTTAGAATGAGGAGTGAACATGGATCCACAAAAACAAATTTCTGCTATGATGGTCATAGAAATGATCCTTTCATAATATCTAATAATTTTTTATACTTATGTGTATGACACAAATTCCATTTCATATGTTATGACTTTTTGGAATATGTTAATTGATTCTTTATAAACTTTTTTGGATTATCCCATGACATGATATCATAGTATTTCATATGTAGGATAATATTTTTCAAATTTTATGTTCTTATGTATTATGATTATGATATGATAAATATCACCCTGGTTTACCATTAATGATCATCAGAGCTCACCCTTTTCATATATTTTCTTTTCCATAAGATATTGGGGAAAGGTTTAGGTATGAAAACTAAAGGGGATTATATTTATGGGAGATGTTTAAGATATCTCATCATATTAGAATAATTGGTTCCATGATTCTAATGTGAATAAAAAATATGGTATTTGGGAGATTGTTTTTATGAAATAATTATCCTGAAAATTTAATTTAATATACATTTTTTAAAATTATGGTTCATTAGAGTTGTTATTAGAGCAATGGTTTAGACAACCTTTGGAAAATATGATTAGAAAACATTAGTGAAATCCCTTGAAATATTTTTTAATATATAAGGATGTCACTATAGATTAGTCAAATTAAAGGTTATAATCATTGAATTTTTTTATTTATCATGGTTATACTAGTATTAGAACTATTATGTTATATATTGAAATAAATTTTTCATTATTGTGTTACATTTCTAGTACGATTGTTTTCTTCTCACACTACATTTTTGGGGTTTTATACAATGGATGGAACATGAATGAACTCTTTTAATGATAGGTTAAATGGGAAATGAAATGATTTTACTCTTAAAAACCCAAATGATATGGGAATATGAATGAAAATTATTATTTCTATACATCCAAAATATATTAATCATTCTTGTATTCTAAATAAGTAAAGAAGGGAACAACATTCTGTTGAGACCTTCATGAGGCTACTTCCAACTTCTTTGAATGGGTATTCTGATCCACTTGTTTATGAACATTGGATCTGTAACAATTGAAATATATTTTCCCAATTTAATTGTTCGAAACATTAAAAAATAATTTTTATGTTTATTTTTAAGATGTAAAAGACTATTAGTGGTGGAATATAATCAAGAATACAAGGCCACATAAATAAATTGAATCCATGGAATGAGATGTGTTAATGAACATATTTTTCAATAATTAATTTCGTAATGTTATTTGTATGATGATAGTAAATGATTTTATTGACCATAAAAATGGTTGGAGAATCATTTGGAATATACAAGGAAAATTCTACAATACTTGTGAGGTACTCTTTAGGAATTATCTTCCTACAATAATGTGACATCAATGGTTTATTCAGTGGCTTAAAACCATGTCTTTTAAAGGAATTATACATAAGAGTATTTATTATCTAGGAAGATATTGATTATTTTTATATTAATTTTTAAAAATAATTTATCATTACTTATGAATATCATTGTTTTGAGAAGAAAAACAAGATGAAGTTCAAGGAAAAATCTCAAAATAATGGTGAAAAAAAGATGAGTGTTTTGTTATGCTCACAGTCTAGAAAGCATAATGGTAGATATTGTCTTAAAGGGACTAGTAAGTGTTTTCTGTATATAAAATAAGTTCATAGAGTAGTTGATTTTCACGGTAATGGGAAATATATATATAATTATTGGAATAGAGAAAAGGAAACATAGAATGCACCACAGACACATAAATGCTACAGTTGCATGGAAATTTGGTGTTATGACAATCAATTCCCTAATCCAAGTGTTATCTAATATTATCAATGTTATAATCCTATTAAGGAAAAATGAAAAAGATAATCACATGGGATCACAATTGGTGATGTAGACTATGATACCAAATCTTTGGAATGATGGAGTGATTATGTAATAAGATTCTATAATAATGTTGTAAAATCACTTTTATGGTATTATAGAATAATGAAATTTCTAGCGATTTACTGTGGCTTTTCTACATGAATTTAAGATTATATGATGATTGGTACTAGTAACCATGAAAATTTATTCAAATATTTTTTTGGAAAAAACATTATGGGAAGGATAACCCTAAATATGTGCATAATGCATGAATAAAGTAATAAAGAGTTCTTTGATAATATTAATTACCACATCACTGATATTATCATAAAATTATTTATGACATCATGGATGTTGAATATAGTATCTTTCAGATTTATAATATGGAAAATGTTAATTTTTCAAAGAATCCATGTTTTTGGTAAATATCTATGGTAATTCTATTTATTAACATGTTTTAATAAAATACATGACGAAGGAATTCATATGTATCGAATTTTACCATCAAGATATTCCTTAAGATAAATGGTTGATAAATGTTTAGGTGAGTGAGTGAACCAATTTCTAATGTTTTGTATTTTCAGCTTTTAAAAGGTTTGTAATGTTATCAATTTATGGAATGTTTATGTTGATAATTGGATGATGTTTGATATAATAAAGAATTACCCCACCATAGGATAACTTTTTAATATTTGATAAATTATACTAAACTTATTTATACATATGTAATGAACTATCATCATATTTGTGGATAACATTATCTTATATTTCTTCAAGAATGAAAACATTAAATTTATTTCCAAAAATAAGATATAAAGTCAAAATTTATGAGTTCACACTTAATCATTTAAGTATTTATTTTCATAAAAAATTATTCAACTCTGTGTAATGGATCATAAAACCAAAAATTTTATCCTAGTACATTAATTTCTAATTAATCAAATTGCCTCTTAAATAATCATATATTTATGGATTTTTTATTTTTATCTTTATCTTATCCTCAGCCTATATCAATCTCATTCATAAATTGATCATTATATTTCTCTTATATATCTATGTTTTCACATTCCATTTTTGTTCTCCTATTTGGAAACCCAGTTATGAGTGACTTTCAGTAAATTTTGTGTTTCTCACATTCCTTTTTAAAAGTAAGTTTTATTATTCATTTTTTCAATGTGCTTTTCTGGAATATAACCTTTAATGTCTTAAATCATTGATAACCAAGAAAACATTTTGTGGTTAAATTCATTTTATCTAAAGTATTATGTAACACCCAAATATTTTTATGAGATTTTTTTTTATTTTTTTCATTTATTTTTTTCTGTTTTTTTTAATTTATTTCTGGTGTTTTATGATACACCATGACAACCATTCACTTCACACTACACTGACATAGCTTGATATATTCATAACACTATTCATGTCTTTGGTTATATAAAATTTCAAGTTCTTTTCATAGAATATATTTCATATAATACTAAGTTTAAGAAAACAAATAATAAATTATTATGATACCTTATAACCTAGCCATTGTAATGTATGTTATGAAAAATAATAACTATATTATAAAAATATTATTTACAAAATATTATATAATTAAATATCTGGTGAGAAATGTTTTATAAATAACAATAATACCCTTTTTAAATATATGGAAATGTTTTTTTGAAAGACTATTTAAATTAAAATAAGTGAGTTTATAAAATAATCAAATCACTTTTAATGGATTTTATTAATGAAATATATATTTAATATATATTCAATATAATTTTTATAATTCATTTAATAAGTTTTCTATACATGATATAAAAATAAATTCAATTTTTTAGATAAAATATATTTCTAGAAAAATGATCTTTTCCACCTTTTGATAGAGAACACATTTGAATCACGTTTTTATCACATTTTTACATTATATTTGACAAAATAAACCCCTTTTTTGGAAGTGGGGTACAAAAATTTACATTGGATTAAAGTTTTATATGTTTCTAATAAGTTTCATGTTTTGATGAATAGTAACAATATACTAAATTTTAATTAAAAACATATTTTTTTCATTGAAATATTTTCTATTATAATGTTATATTATTGAATTGTTTTAAATTTTAAATAGATTATTTTTTATCAATTAATATAATGCACATCATTGGTATTAATTTTAAATTGAATTCAGATGTCAAAACATTTCTTTTGTCTGTGTTGTTTTAACATTTATAACATGTTTTCTCATTTAGAAAACGTGATTTATTTTCAATTAATTTCTAAAAATTATCAATTTTGAATTGATAAAAATTTATTCCATATTTGTAATTGTTATGTAGAAATTATGTAAATATATTTCTTTTATTTTTTGTAGTATTAAAAATAAATTTTGTAATTTTTATTAATACGGTAAAAGGGTAAATCAGGTAATTAACGGTAAATATAATACAATAAAATTACCCTAAAACATGTACTAATATCCATGGATGTGTTTTTCATGAAATATATCGTCCTTGTGTCAAAATAATATCTTTGGGAACTCGCTTGGATGATATAAGAACATTTAATTTATTATGTTTAAATAAAAGTTAAACATGTCTTACTCAAAGATTAATATATCATTTTTAATTGAAGGATATAAAGAAGATAAATTTTACTATAAATAGAAATATAAAATCTAAGAGGTTTATGATTATCATGACAATTTATTTTTAATTTTTAGGAAAAAAATAATCACCATAAAGGCTTATACATTGATGATAGGGAAATTATTTAGTTGATGAAAAATCAATAATATAATTTTTAGTAAATTTATAATAAACATAAAAAAATACATTCCCAAATTCTTTTTGGTATATTATTTATCAACAATAGTTATAAAAGGATCATTTTATTAATCATTTGGTACTATATAGAAAATATTATGACACTTATAATGTTTTATTTAAATTTATGGTAATGTTTTCCCAAACAGGTTTGAATATATGTAAAATTTGTAGTGTAAGATTTTCTAGAAGATATATTTGAATATAAATATTCCTATGAAATATAGAAGAATTATATTCGTTATGGTATTTTATTTTTTATTTTTAACTAAAAAATAGTATATTAAATAAATTAAGGTAACTAATGTATTAATTATTTTATTGATTAAACTATCAAATAATTGTCATTAAAAAGATTAAAACAAACATAGTTTTTGATAATTAATTTATAAAATATATTTAAAATATTATTATGACCCCATAAATATATAAAAAAATATTTGTTTCTTGGTTAACATATTATCTTGTTATTTTTAAAAATCTATTAAATGAGTACTGTAAATATTGGCACAATTGATATTTTATCAAACAAATGAATTTTAAAATTATTTAAAAATCATAAAATATTAAGAAAATTAATTATTATATGGTCTATAAAATTATAAAAGCTTCATTTACGGTCTAATTGGTATAATTTAAGTAAACATTATACTCCTTTAATATTGAAACATTTGTTACCATAGTTAAAATTATAATATATTAATAAAGGGTTAATTCAAATGAAAAGGATTAAATTTATAGTAAATCTTTTATTAAATATATTATATATTTATATTGAAAGATTAAATCACATAAGTTTGTAAAATATGAAATTTTCGAGGTTTTTGGTTGTGTTTATGTTTTATTTCAAATTTATATTTTAGGGGATTCAAAAATTTCTTGTCACCTCAGTTATAAAAGGGAACGTCATCCCTCACAACATCACAAAATATTGAGCCATAAATTCTATATACCCCACTAATTTACCTTATATACATATTTATCCAAATTTTAGAGGGGTTTTCCTTCAAAAAATACCAACTCTACTGTATTTAAGATTAGATCTTGAGGGAACTCCAAAAAAAGAGGTAATCTCCTCTACTAACTCTACTGTATTTAACAATATCATTATTTTCATAGATTTCCTATGCAAAATGATGTCACCAAACGTGCATATATACGACCTGCCATCTCTACATCGTTCTGTAATATGTTTTTCACCACCATATTACATGGATGGGTATAATGACGGAAATCATAACTATAAATTATTATTATAAAATTGATATGATTTTGGAATAATTCAATTAAATTATTTAAATCAATATATATTTTTTTTGGATACATACAAATGATATCAGACATAAGGGACGAGATAATTTAACAATCTAATTATTTTCATAGATTTTCTATACATAAGTATTGATTGTTCCATATTTAACCTCCATGTCCATGATTCAAAAATATGTATTCTAAAATATTATTATATACATATACAATGTTTTAATTTCAATATTACCATTGGTGAATTTTTTATTAAATGGTATGAAAAAAATATTTTGTCATTTTGGATACGTGGTATGTGTTGCCTTTTCTGACAAAACTATGAGAAGAATGTTTTCTTTTAACATATATAGAATGAATAAATATTTATGTTTCCATAACTCCTTCTTTTCATGAAGATTATTTTATAGTATTTCATGTTTATCCTCAAAGAAATTATTTTTTTTTAAATTGCAGGACATTTTGATAAACTAAAATGATTTTAATGATATAAGGATATTTTCCTCAAGAATTAATTTTAAGTGTTATAAGAAATTAATTTTCTATCTATGATGGAATAAATTTTTAGGGTCATGTTTCCAATATACTATACCTATTTTTAATATTGAATTTTTATGTTTTCAATTTCATCCTATTTATGAAATCCATTTATTTTAGATAAATTATGTTATGATGAAATGATCTTTAAGAAACCCATTTTATTACTTAGGTTATGATATGATGAATGATTTAGTTTTTTATGGAAATTTTAAAAATTATTTCATTATGAGTTGGTATGGAGATATATATCCCTCTAATTAATTGTCCAAATATTTATATCACATGAGATTGAAATGGCTGGAATGAGAAATGAAATCAGTTCAGCAATATAGGGTGGAACATGTAGTAAACCTGATTTAGTAATACATGGAAGTAATGAGAAGTGAACTCAGTTCAGTAATGGAAATTATCCACTATTATGGTATTGGAAATTATCCTTCACTAAGATAAAATTATTTTCTATTCATATGTTTTTTCACCAAATTCTACGTCTTATATGTTGACTTTTGGGAATATTTTCATTGATTACTTATGCGAATTTTTGATTTATCACACGACATGATATAGTGATATTTCATATACAAGATAAAATTATTAAATGTTATATTCTTAGGTAATTTGATTATGATATGTTTAATATGTCCCTCATTTATAGTTATTTTGCATCTGACCTCACTCTTTTCACATTATTTCTTTTCACCCCGCTATAAAGAATTATTGTAGGTTGGAAAACTAAAGAGGATGATATTTATGGGAGAATTTTAAGATCTCTCAACAAATTCGAACAATTTGTTCCATATTTCCTATGGTAATATACTAATATATCATTAGAGAATCCTTTTTTGTAATGTAATAAGTATTCCGAAAAAGTAATGTAATGTACATGAACTACAATCTTCAGTCATTAGAGTTTTATGGATAAAATTAAGAATATAAATTTTTAAATGATATTTAAGACATATTTATTATTTTTTAATGATAAATTATTGTTTAAATTTATATTATTTCATCCCATGAAAATAGAAACATTACACTGGCGTATGTGTAGACTACCATCTCCACAGAGTGATGTAATTTATTTTTCATCACAGGAATACATGGATAATTATCATTTTTTAAATAATTAATATATATAATATATATAATATGATTAATATTATATAAAATAGTTATTAACATTTTATAATTACATGTTACTAATCATTAAATTATTAAATCAAGTTTTTATTTTTGTCGGATTTACCACCTATAATAATGTTGTTATAATTTTTATTTCATGAACTATTTAGGAAATTTATGTTGTGTTAATAATATGTAATAATGATAAATTAGTTTTATTTTTAATTATTCCTAGGATAAAATATTCCAGAGTTTGTTTACTTATAAATTTAAATATTTTATATTCTATAATCAATGAAGTGGAAATATCTAAAGCATTCCACGAAAACCATATACATAAGTTACATAAATTGATTATGAAACTCTATAAATATATAAAATTAAACATTTAATATTTTATAAACATTATTGAGATGATTAAATCATGAGAATGGATAATGGAAAAGAATCATTAAATCAGAATATGTACATTAAATTTGAATGGCTGACATTAAAATATTGATTTTAATAAATAAATTATAGAATATAAAAAATTATAAATTATAATATAATGTTATATAGTAATATAATAATGAATATGGTTTTGTTATAGGTTTATAATATGTCAAAAACATTATAAAGGATGTTATAATGTTGTCGAAAAAATGATGTTTTAAGGTAAGGAGATTTTTAACTCAATTTCATTTCAATAGATTATATAACATCTCTAGTGACCATGTTATGAAACTATTTTGTGATTTATGAATATTTATTTTCAATTTTTCATTTAAAATTATTTTATTCGGATTTAAATTTAATCCACATAATTATTTCCTTGAAATCTTCCTATTTAAATTGTTGTGAGTCATTGTAATGGGTTCCTTTTTAAATTTTGGTTTTTGATATATGATTTGAATTATTCATTTTTTCCTATTATATGGTGTATATTATATATATTTGAAATATTATATTGTGAACCACTATTTAATCTTGTATATTAATGTACTATTTCATGTAAGCTATTTAAAAAGTATTTAATTCACGTGTTTGAAAATAGGTAATGTTTTTTTGTCTCATTTTTTATTCTTTAAGACAAGATACATATTGTACTTAATCATTTATTTTATATTGTTTTCATAATACCTAGTAAAAATATATTTACATCATATTTAATTTAATTCATGGGACTAATCTATCCATATTTGGTTTTATATTTTCATGGAATTTGATTTTATATTTACCAAATTCGTAAGGGTTTAATTTCAATATTACTTTTAATTGATATATATTTTATGAAAGAATGTTTTTTGGTGTAATTATTTATTATTTAAGACATAAAACAAATATATTTTTTTCTACATAGATTATTTTTTTTATTTTTAATATTTTTTTTTCAGATTTCTACATTTTTGGTACTTCGACCCCTAGAATAAATGTTTATATAAAAACCATAACATAAATCTTCCTTATTCATCAAAACCATTATCTTGAATATATTTAGTCATTATTTAATTTCATGAATTTTATTTTCTATATCAAATTTATTTTAATAGCTTATTTTATCTTATCCTTTAATTTTAAAAAAAAATATAGTGAAATTATTTTAAATATTTTATAAAGAAGTAATGTTTTTTTATTTACTAAAGTGTGAAAATAATTTCTTTTTAATTGATTCCTAAAATGGATACATTTCCTACCATCATGATCATTATTTATGATTTATCTTCATTTTCATGTTTTGATGGTCTATATATGTAACATATATTCTCTATCATCTTTTTTTAGAAATGGATTTTGTTATCCTGGTTGTTTTCAAAATGTATTTCTATCCCCTTTTGTATATTTTTATCACCCAATCCACTTTTTTTTAATAAGGCATAATTTATTTTAAAAAATACATAATTTATAATTATGTTATATTTATTGTAGTGGAATTGTAAATCTCACAAAAATATTTTTTAGAGTGACAATTACCATAATTTTACTAATATTTAAATCTTCACTTCCATTTTATACTCTATTTTTTCCATAGTAATTATACTAACTTATAAGCCTTTATTATTGATTAATTTATGGTATACCCCATGAACATTTTTTAACATCGTGTATGTATTTCACATAATTTCTAGCATTAAATCAGTCATATAATAATTAATCTATATTGCACACACACCGAATTTTACACAATTCAAACTAGTGTTATTTTCTAAGAAAAACAGATCATTTATTGATAGAGGAGACATTAAAATAATTTATAATTATTAGTTATATTTTAATGATTGTTGACCGATAAGTAAGGATTAATATGTAATAGTGAAATATTGAAATTTCATATGCAAGATTTGTAATGTGAATATTTTTGGATAAGGAATATTGATTATATATTGAATTGTTATTCATTTATTTCATATAAAAATGAATTAGACTTGGTTAGTTATGGTTAGATACCATTATTAGTTATCCCCTTAATAAATCATTAATTATAATGATACAAACTAGCTTAAGTATTCGTTGAATTACAGTATAATAATTAATGATTTTTTAAAGATTCATTGCCTACAAGATTAATGATGTATGAAATTATAAATTCTATGACTATGAAATTATTTCATATTATGTATTTTATTATTTATACATTTATTATTTGATATAATTAAATAAATTAGTGGTTATTTATATAATTTTTTTATATTTTTTCTTTTCCCTGTTGTTCATTCTATATTTATTCTATGATATAACTTTATGTATTCGTTGCAATATTGAACATCTAAAATCACCATTCCATTGTTTTTATATTAATAGTTTATGCAGAATTATATTATGGTATTTATGTCTACATGGGCGTATTTTGTGGGTTCATTGAATAATTATTATTTTATTATAAAATCATAAGGTAATTGAAGAAAATGCCTATTATATGTGAACTATAAGGTGTTTACTTTGTAATTGGTTTTCATAATAATATAAAACTCTACACCTAAAAGTTCATCAGAATATATAAAATCTCAGTATATTTTATTGAAATTTAAATTTTTTATTTGTAAATCTAGGATTCATTGGTCAATATTTAGGTATACATGTATAGAATTTGTATTTTAAACTCAATCTAAGAATGGGTGTCTGGGCGTCATATTTGGAATCAAATTCAACATGTAAGGAATATATTTTTAGAATGAAAAATGGGTATATAGGAAAGGGGGATTATATTTTTTATAAGAAACAGGGTTAATATAACATTTGGGATGGGAAGGTATTATGTGTGTTTAATTTATGAGTTATATATATCATAATGAGTTAATAATACTAATATTGATCATATGTTTAATGTTATAGACACCAATTTGTGGTTTTATAAAATTAGAGTTTAATATGATTAAAGATATTTTTAGAAACATTGTTTTGGGTTTTATGAAGAATACATGATTTCAGAATATAAAAACTTCATGTTGATTACATGATTTAATATTAGTGTTATTTGGGAGAATTTTTTTATATGAGTGATAATATCAATAATTTAATGATAACCATTATGGTTAATGTGGTCATTTTCAATGAGGTACTTTTATTTAATTGGTATAAATGTTTATTATATTATATGTATCATTTTTTCATCCCAACGATAACAATATGATTGTATAGAGATTTTTTCATTTAGGAATTTATTTTGTATGAAGTTCACTATAAATTTGGGAATAATAAATTAATTAATGAAATGGTCAATTGTTGGATAATATGAGTTTTGTGTATATATAGTTGATATTATATTAGTAAAAATGATTGAATTATATTTTGGATGGACATACGTGTTTATTTTGGTGATTACGTTTATTTTAGGAAACATTTATTTTTTTTTAGAAAATACATCATTGGAATATTAATTTTTGGAAAGAGTTTTTAGGATTGATTAATTTTGTTTAGGAAAAATATTTAGTTGACTCTAGATGAATAAATAATAAAATATATTTTATTTTTTGTATTCGATTTTGAATATTAATACTATGAATACTTTTAATGGTATTTTTTTTATGAATGTTTATATTTATTTAAGGTTTCAATGTTTTCAAAACATACATTTATTTTGGAGTGTTATTGTTTAGGTTTTTAATATTAATGTTTTATTTATTCATATCAAGGTTTATTAATTATCTCTAATTTTTCTAACCATTTTGTATTTAGTAAATGTAATGATACTGGATGAATAAATAACCATCTTGATATGTATATTTTTATACATTAAAAGTACATTTTATTGATATAATAATGAAAAAATTACCGTCAATATTTTTAATTTAGAATACAACATGTTCCGAAGATATAATACTTTTCTTAACCAAACCATAGGATGAAATAATTAGGTTATAACAAAAATAAATTAAATATATTTAATCATATTCTCTGTCATTCTGAAAAATTAATTCCTCTACTCATGGTGTTGGATGGTAAATTTATTTATTCTCATGTGTAAAATATCTTACAGTTATCAAGATATGCATTAGAAAACTCATTCAAAAGTATGAGACTTATAAAAATACAATCTTGGATTTAAAAATATTTATTTATGAAATATTAAGTTTTTTAGTAGTGAAAAATAAATTAATTATCATGAAAAATTATAAATCAAATTTTATTAGAGTGTCATGAAATAATATATCTGGTGAGAAAATATAAAAATTGCAAGGATAAAAATATTTTATTAGGAGAATTTAAAATTAAAATATTTTAGTATTTATTAATTAAAGTAAAAATGTTGTTGAATAAAATGTGGTACAAATAAAATTGCACTAAACTATGTAATATTTTATTAAAAATCAGGGAAATGAAAAATAGATTATGAATATAAAATTTTTTATCAAATAAAAAAATTCATTTCTAAATGATAAGAAATAATTTTAACAAAACACACTATTTAAAGAGTTATTTTCAACTCAAAGTGTTCTTTTTTTTAATTTAAAAATTTAATTCAAAATTTATTTATAGTTTAAATTTAAAATTTGAATATATTTATATGAATTAAATTTTTTAATTTATTTCTTTTTAATTACATAGCGTAAAATTTTGATATTTTTATAAAATTATTGAGTTTTAGTTGAAAAGTGGAAAACAAATATTTTACTAATATTGTAACATTTATAAAATTATCAAATAAATGTTTTTATAGACTAGATATATGTTAAATTATTGAAATAATTTATTTAAAAAATGTATTTTTTGGTGTAGGAAATCTAGGTTTTAATTTTTGAAATCATTATAATGTTTTTATTCAAATAAAAAATATTTTCGGGTATTACCTTTTATTAAATAACTCAAAACGTATATGTAAGTTTTTTTTTGGTTTGAATGTAAAATTATTCACCTTTTATTTAAAATAATTCGACAAATTAATTGTGAATCAAAATTATAAAAAAAATTTGGAGTAAATCATTTTTATGCATAAAAATTAATTTTTCAGAAAAATAATTTTCATTATGTTACAAAAATTTATATTAAAGGTAATTTATAAGAATTATTTAAATTGAATAAAATAAATTAGATTACATATTTTAGATTAAAATATTCAATTTTTTAATAATTCTGAGTTCAATTTTATTCATGAAAAATAGTTACCATATTAAATATTTTTTCACCAAGGTAAGGGTTAAAATGGACAGAGGTTAAAAAAAGAGATAAGGATTAATTGTTTATAACACTTATATAAATTTCATTTTTTGATTTTACTGTAACCATACATTATCCTATATTTTAAATTTCTCTAACATGAATCCTTTATATCTGGGAAATAATTTATATAATGACACATACTTAACATATATATATTATTTCAACATTACAGAATATTTATTACATGACACAAAAAACCACACTAGGACTGTATAGGTTTAGTTTCTTTAGAAACTGGGAAAGAAAAACAACTTGTTCCTAAAACATCCACATTTTCTCCTACTTATTTCATCATAACTAAAATCCTTTTTGACACATCTTACTTAATAACATTGTTTATTACATGGGGAAATGAATCATATGAAAGGGTGAGATCAATTTCTTAGTAAGTGTAAACAAGGGAAATATCAATCATAAACAAAACATTGTAAAATATTATCCTCTATATATAAGATCATAATATCATTTCTTTGGAAAATCTAAAAAGTAATATGTAATCCCAATAGTCCGAACATAATACATTAAATTTTGTGTAATACACACATAAGCATAGAAAATCATCTCATATTAGTTAAGGATAATTACTGAGACCATCGTAGTGGACAAAGTCCATTATTAAACTCAGTTCACTCCTCCTTCTAGCGTTGTATTACTGAACCAAATTTACATGTCGTTGCATTCATGTATATCTCAAGAGATATAAATATTTACCCAATGAATTGGATGGATATATATGTACTATCCATCTCATAATGAAAACATTATTATATGTTCCACAAAAACATAAATACATTCACGATAACTTAACCAGTGAAATGAAATGAGTTTTATAAACATAATTCCGTCATAATACACTTAATATAAATGGGTTTAATAAAATTAATTCCATCATGAAAACAATGAAATAGAATTATTATAAGATATATTAATGTAACCCTATGTCATCATAGATGGAAAATAATTTTGATAAAATAATTAAACCTAATCATTGTGGAAAATATACTTTCATTTCGCAAAATGTATTATTATCTCAAAATGAAACACAATTTTAAAAGAAATGAATTAATTTTAAGATAATCGTGAAATTGTGTAGAGTAATCATCATGTCAATAAGGTTTCATGAAACAATAAGAATCCATTTATGTAATATAAGTTAAAAAAACATTCTCATCGTACTTTTTCTAGAAAAGTGAAACAAGTATCCCAAATCGAATAACGAGAAAAGGTTCTTTTAATACAATTTTAAAAAAAAATACCCAATGGAAAAATTAATTTTAATTTTTTTTCCATAATATGAATAATATTACTTAATTTGGAAAAATGGTTGTTGATTATATATATACCCAAGTAGTTACTTACGTATAAACAATCTTGGATAAAACTGAGATTAAAAAATTATCCCTTTCCTTAGGTCTGGTATTCTATATAGGTATCCAAAAATAATGTATAATGATTTAAATATTTCTAATGATTTATTAGAGAAATATAATAATTTTTATTATATAATTTATGATTGTATTATAATCTGTTTGTAAGTAACATTTCATTTTCTCTAGTTATTTGGATATTAACGACTTTTTTTTTCTTATGTAAGATTTGTTGGATAAGTCCATGATCCACTTATTACGAAATATTATGATAATTTAATGAATAATGTTTGTATAATACATAATATATTTGTTAATTAAATTCATGTATACAATCACCCTTTAATGAATATTATATAGAATGAATCTCATCGCATCGTGGATATGGTAAGCCGTACGTACGCACGAGAGATGATATCGTTCCCCAAATTGTTGAAGGGTGTTGAAGTGGATGGTGTATTATATTTCAGAATTATTTTCATGTTACAATAATAATATATTGTTATTATTTCCATCACTATACCCATCGAAGTAAGGTGGTGGTGAAAAATAGATAACACCACTGCGTGGAGATGGTATGTCGTACGTACACTCACGTGGTGATTTCATTTTTCATAGGATGGGTAGAAGGTGGAATTTGGTTGTTTGTTGTTTATAATATAATATTAGTGTATTAGTGATACTTATGTTATTAATATATAATGAAACAACTAATGAAGTGGAAGTAGAAGAGGACAAATTTTTAATTGAATCGGTAAATGATATTACCTCTTCCTCGATGTGCCTCCTCTTAATATCCTCTTAAAGATCTAGATATAGTCTTTGAAGATGAAAAGAACATCAAGAATGAAAATATAAATGTTGAGAAGGAAACATGTTCTGGGTTTTTGTATATTTATGTCTCAAAATGAAGTGATGTGGTGAGGGAGGAGGTTCCCTTTTATAATAAAAGTGAGGGGCACATTTTAAAACTCCACAAATATTAATTTATAATAAATTAAAATCCATAAAAAAACATCCAATGTGTCCTAATTTCGAATATTACATGAGATCGTGTTGTAATCGTATAAACAAATAAATTTGGTAGATCATTTTTTTTTAATTTAAACCATATATTTTTAATTGACACATAGTGATTCTATTTAATTTCCATTTTGGTAATAACATTATAAATATTTAATTATTATAAATATTTTCTTTTACTGTATGAATTGACCAAAAATAGATAATTAGTGACATTTCAGACCATATATTTTTCAATATGTAATTTTAAATATTTTTGTGATTACTGAATAATTTAATAATATGTTATTTTTTAAATTATCAATACTGTAAATTTTTACACTATTCATTTATTTGACTTTAAATAAAATCCAAAAATAAGAAAATTTATAATAATATTTAATACACACTTAAATTTTCATAATAACCTATGAAATCCGTCAATCACATTAATTTGTTAATATATTATTTAGTTTAATATTTTTACAACCATTTGTTTTTATATTTCCATTAATAAAATAATTTTTACATAATTATTGTGTCATCATTAATGGTAATTATTTAATCAATAATAATTATAAATAAATTCTTATGATCTAGGTAATAATTTTATATTTCTAGAGACTATCTATAGTTGATATTCTCTTCTATGTATCCATATCTTAAAATTAATTTACTTATATAAAATGAGATTGTGACACTTTTGTCACATTTTTTAATTATTGTTACATTCATGTCATATTCATTTGTATGGGGACATAATGTGATTCCATTTTGAAACATAGATTATAAGGTTCAAATTTAGTCATCCAATAAGATTTTTATAGGAGTTAAGGTAATTTTATAATATTATATTTACCCTTAATTACCTGATTTAACTTTAACCATGGTTATAAAAATATTTACCAAAGTAAATATTCATAATGCACAAAATTTATTGTAGAATATTAACATAATTAGGACCTAATGATTAATAATATGAAATAAATTTCCCCAAATTTAAATCTCATATGTTGAATTAATTAATTTAATGTTAATCCAATTGTTGAAATGAGAAAACATGTTTTAAAAGTTAAAACATTTCAAAAAATTGAAATGTTTTTACCTATGAATTCAATGTAAAATTAATGCTAATGAAATAAAATATATTGAATTATAAAAATATATTATTTTTATACATTAAAATTATTCAATGTTATAATTTATCCATATAAATTATCTCGACTAAAAACATTTTTTTAGTTAAAATTTAGAGTATTTTACTATTCATCAAACCACGAAAGTTATCAAAAATTTATCAAAAATGTATCCAAAATAAATTATTATATCCGAAATAACTATAACAAGTTTATGTTGTTATATAAAAATTATTTATGTGTAAAAATATTAATTTGAAATGGGTTCTCCATTAAATGGAATAAAATTGATCTTTTAATAAAATTGGTTTTCATTCATCTAATAAGGTTTTATTCCTTCCGTCTGAATTAAATATCCCTTGGATAAATATATAAAAAATATTTAATTAAGTACATAACACATATATAAAAAATTAATTTCATTAAAAATTCAATTCAAATAAAAATAAAAATATATAAATGATTTATATTTTTCATATGTAGTTGATAACCAAATAATTTTCAATGCATTTTCATAAGTTAGTTGTAATTAAATTCCTGCTAACCTAATAGCTAGGCTATAATGGTAAGTTTATACTAACATCGTATTGTGGTTAAAATAAACTAATGATTGTGTGCAACACATGAATCTGAATAAAAAAATTATTTAATGAAATTATTTAATAAAAAACATTTAGATGTTATGTTCTACCACCCATAAACTGAATTTCTCCCTCAAAATTTGTCACTTGTAAAAAATTAGATGAGGATACTTCTCCCTCATCATATCCTGATGTTTCCACGTATATTCATCAAATTGTTTCTTCCTCCATAAAACATAAACCAAGTGACTGGTCTTGTTTCATAGAACGTTTTCTCTTCGATCCATAATCTCTATCAGTTTTTATTCTTAGGAAAGTTCTTTCTCCAGTTTTATGACCTCTAAGCTTAGTACAATTGAAGGATTGGGTATTTAATTTCTCATGATAGATACATGGAACACATCATGAACATGATAGAGATTTGGTGGAAGCACCAATCTGTAAGCTACATTCCAACCATGCTCTAGAATTTCAAAATGAGCGATATATATAGGGATCAACTTTACCTTCCTTCAAAATGTTTTTCTCTCTTCTAAGGAGAAATTCTAAATAACACCTTATCTTCCACTTCAAAATCTATATATTTTCTTCTGTTTTCATTATAACTTTTTTTGACTCTACAATACTCTTATTTTTTGATGAATAGATCTGACTCTCAATGCCATTTCATTAACAAGATCAGGTTCTAATAGCTTTCCTTCCCCAAATTTGTCCCAAAATGATGGAGTTATTCACTTATTTTTATAGAGGGATTCATAAAGAGAAATATGAATACTAGACTGAATAATATTTTTGAAATAAGATTCCACAAATAGTAGATGTTGATCCCAACCACCTATGAAAACCATTAAGAAAGATCTCAATATGCCTTCCAGATTTTAAATTGTCCTCTCATACTAACCATCTATCTAAGGATGATAATCAGAGTTGAAACATAACTATGTACCCATAGCGTGTTGAAGACTTCTCCAAAACATCCAGTTATACCTTGGGTCCTGATCTGATATAATGGATAATGGTACTCCATGAAATCTTACCACCTATTTTACATATATCCTAGAATTTTGATCAAGAGATAAATCCTCTCTAATAGCAGTGAAGTGTGCCGACTTCATATGGTGATCAACTATAACACAGATTGCATTATTTCCATGGGATGTTTTGGAATGTCCGATGAAAAAGTCCATAGTTTTGTTTTCCCATTTTAATTATGGTATGGGTAATTGTAGTGAAATTCCCATAGACTTCAGTCTATCAGCCTTAACATTCAAAAAAACCACACATCGAGAGATATATTTAGTGACATCTCTTTTCATCTCATCCCCTTGACAGTACTCTTTCAGTTCTCTATAATTTTTTGTGCTTCCATGGTGAATTTAGAGTGAATAACTATGAGCCTCATCCAATAGCTCCTTCTATAATTCTTGAATTGGATTAATACAAACCCTTTTTTTAACCATATTAAATCATTACAATTAAGGTTGAATTTAGGAACATTTCTCACCTTCTTTTGTAACTCTTTTTCCAACTTTGGTGCCTATTTAATCCTAAATTTTATATATGGTGGAACATTCATTTGAGAAAGATAACATTTATCCCCTTCCATTAAAATATCATGTTCCATAATTTTCATATGCATATATATTATATCTTTCATCATCCTTATCATGGATAATCTAGCATTGTCTTTTCAACTCAAAGCATTTACCACCTTGTTCGCTTTCCCAGGGTGATAATGTATTGAGCTGTTATAATAATTAATCAACACCAATCATCTTCTTTTGTTCATATTTAGCTCTTTTTTTGTAAAAATATACTTTAAAATTTTTTGATTAGTATAAATATCTCCCATTTCCCATAAAGATAATTCCTCTATAACTTTAATGAAAAAATTACAGCAGCTAATTCTAAATCATGAGTCAGGAAATTTTGCTCATGAATTTTCATCTATCATGAGGCATAATCCATCATCACATAATTTTATGTGAGAACACATCCCAAACCCTTCTTGGATTCATCAATTTAGGTCACTAACCTTTCTCCATTGGATGTTATTGTAAGTACAGGTGCACTCGCTAACATTCTATTTATCTCTATGAAAATTTCTTCACCTTACTCTTTTCAAACAAACAAAAATCCTTTTCAAGTCAACTTGGTGATTGGATTAGTTAATCATGATAACTATTTTACTTAATATTATTATTATCCCACCAAACCATGAAGACTTTAAATCATAGTTACCGTTGTTGGTTTTGACCATCATTCAATATCCTCTATTTTTTGAGATCCACAGATATCCAGTATCATGAAATTATGTGACCCAAAAATGAAACATTATGATTCCAAAACACACACATTGTAATTTTGAAAAAAAATATTAATATTTCTTATAGTCTTAAGTAAAATTATCACGTAATCTTCATGTTCTTCCTTTCTCTTTGAATAGACCAGAATATAATATATTATTACTACAACAAAATGATCAAGATTGTCTTTAAATAATCTATTCATTAGATCCATGAATATATCGGGGGAATTAGGAAGACCAAAATGCATTGCTATAAATTCATAGCTTCCATACCCTTTACAGAATGTCGTATTTGGTATATCCACTTTCTTATCCCTTAATTGATGATATCCGGAATGAAGATAAATCGTGGAAATGTTTTGACCTCCACATAGTTGGTCTAATAAGTCATCAATGTAGGGAACTTGATATTTTTTCTTGATAATGATCTTTTTATGTTCTCAATAATTAATAAAGAGTCTCATAGATGCACATTTCTTTTTAACAAACAGAATAGGTTCTCCCCAAGGTGATTCACTAGGGTGTATGAATCCCATATCAAGATTTTAATGAAGTTTCTTCTTGATTTCCTACAACTCAATTGATTCCATTCTATAAGTTGTCTGTGAAATAGGAATAACACACAGTATGTGTTCTATTGAAAAATAAAAAACATGTTATAGAAAAAGACCTAGAAATTACTCAAAAAATACATCATCCTAATCCCATACAATAGGAGTATTCTTAATCACGAGTTTCTCCCAAACCATTTATGATAAATAAAATACATTTATTAAAATCAATACCCATAAGATCGATGAAATTTATACTATAAGGTTATATTTATCATTGCATCAATAGATGATCAAAAATTGATCTGGAATATGAAATGTGACTTCCCTTCATTGGTAATTCAGATGAGATCCATATAATGTAATCCAATACATGCCAATAATCACATAAAATTTTACTATTGGAAGGATCACAATATTTGTAGGAAGCACCTTCCCACAATCATCAACCAGAGAATAATTATAATCTTCTGATACGACTATTGTGACATTAAGCGTTTTTATAGCTAACTCAATATCTGATTGTTGAGATAATATGAAAATACCCTTTAAAACTCTTTAGAAAAAACTGATTTGGTGGATACAGAATCAAATAAAACATTTTCTACATTATAGTGTATGGTATGTCAACCTATATACAATTCATTATCATACTTCACGCCACTGATAATGATTTCATGTGAATTTCCATTATCTTTGGACATCAGAGTTTATTTGAAGTTGATCATTATAAATAACCCTTAGATTTGGGCATTTGTTGGCATAATGATCCATTTCCTTGCACTTATAACATTGATGTGTTGGATTTGAATTCTATGATGCCTTTTTTTGCATAAGTAGAAATCCTTTTCCAATAAATTGGGCATTCCATTTCTCTATGACCTTTTTTTCCACACATAAAACACTTACTAGACCCTTTAAGGAAATTCCCTCCTTATTTCATTCCACAATATGAGAAAAAAAGGAAGACTCATATTCTTTTCAGTGGGTCATTAGATTTCCATTTGAATTACATGTTTTCATTCTTATCAAACCCATATGACTGATAGGTTATGACAATCTCCATATCATACGTGATAGCACATCGAACAATTTCCTCATAGCTATTAATGTCCCTAATGGCTATTTCCCTTTTAATACATGGTTTTAAGCGATGAAAGAATGCATATATTTTAGTATCAGTTTGGATAATTATTGTAGAAGTGTACCTTGAAAGTCTTGTAAAAGTTTCTCTGTATGTACCAACAGATTCATTATCCTTTTGATTAAGTGAAAGGAACTAATTCACTATTTTTTTGAAGAATAGATGTAAAGTACTTATTGAGATATAACTTCTTGAACTCTTCCCATTCCATGTACTCAATTTCATATATTTTCCTCATATTCTTTTAAATATTCCACCATTGATCAGATTAACCATAAAAAATATAGACTAATAAGAAGAAATTATCATATTGAGAAGATTTTAGAACTGAAAATATATTTTTAGTGGTACTGATCCATTATTCATCCTCTAATGGATCAGAAGCCCCGTTGAATGAAGGTTGATGATATCTCATGATGGAATCAACATAATGTTTCTCCATCCTTTCCTTGTTTGGAATTAATCATGATTCATATCCTATGAATGGTTTGTGAGCATGACAACATGGTTTTTTATTCTAGATCCCATAACATTTGTTTGCTCATGGTTATAATCATTGCATTGCAGGTCACATTCAGTACTAACATGGTTATATTATATCCTATAAGTTGACTAAAAACAATAAGAATAGTGTGAGAAACACTAATAATATTAGAAAAACTATATAATTAGGAATAAAATTACAATTTATAACACATTATTTTTTAACCTATGTTATTCATTAACATCTCTAAAACACTTTGATAGGATTTTAACCTATACATGGACATATCCGTAGGGTTCTTACTAAGGTTAACACATCCTAATTTATGAAGGTTAATTATACCTATGTTCTGATACCAACTATAACAGTACATACTTTACATATGTATATATTACATCAGAATTGAAGAATATTTATTACAAAACACAAAAAAATAGCACTAGGACTGTATAGTTTTAGTGTCTTTTGAAACCATTAATCATAAACAAAGTGTTCTTAAAACATCCGAATTCTCTCCCACTTATTTAGTAATAACTGGACTCTATTTTAACACATCATACTTAATACCATTATTCATGACTTTTGGAAAATATTCATTTCAAAAGGGTGATCTCAGTTGCTCAATAAGGGTAAATAAGGGAAATATCAATCATAAACATAACGATAGATAATCTTATCCTACAAATAAAATATAATAATATCATGTCATGTGATAAATCATAAAAGTTAAATATAATCCCAATATTTATAACGTATGACATGAAATTTAATGGAATACACACATAAGCATAGAAAATAATTTCATATTAGTCAAGAATCATTTTTGAGACCATTATAGTGGACAAAGTCCATTACTGAACTGATTTCACACCTAATTCCAACCCTATATTACTAAACCATATTTTCTATACTTTCTAGAAATGTTTATCTCATTAGATATAAATCTTTATCCAATGCATTGGAGGGAGATATAGGTCCCATAAAACTCATAATTAAACCATTCTTATATATGCCATGAAAACATAAAAACATTCACCATAGCATAACCCATTTAATAAATTGGGTTTTATTAACATCATTCCATTATAAATCACATAAAATAAATGGATTTCCAAAAAAGTTCAATCATAAACACAATAAAATAAAATAAATAATAAATATAGTAAAATAAACCTATGTCATTTTAGATTGAAAATAATTTTGATTAAACAATTGAACTAAATTCTTGAGGAAAATAACTGTCCATTTCAAAAAAAAATCTTTACTCAAAATGCCATGTTATATTCAAAGAAAAAAATAAGTTTAAATTAATATTGAAATAGTGTAGAGGAATCAAGTTGGAAATAAGGTGTCATAAAATCATAAAAATCCATTCTTTCTGTATAAGTAAAAAAATAATTCTCCTCATACCTTTACAGGAAAAGTCAAAAAAGAACCTCAAATCGAATAATGACAAAATATTCATTTCATAGAATTTAATAAAAAATTATCAATAATTTCACTAAATTTAAATATTTTTATAATTATATATAAAATATTACATAATTAGGAAACATGGATGTGGATAATATATATACCCCAGTAAATACTTACGTATAAAAAATATCATATAAACATGAGATTACAATATTATTCCCTACCTTTGGTCTGATATGATTTGTATGTGTTTGAACCTCCTATATAATGATTTAATTATTGTAATTTATTTATTAAATAATCATAATTTTTTATGATAACATTTATAATCATAATTTCATCTGTTTGTTAGTAATATTTCATTCTCCCTCGTTATTCGGATATTGACTACTTTTGGGTCTTATGTAAGATTTGTCAGATAAGATCATGTTCTGCTTATCAGGGTATATATAAATAATTTAAAGAATGATATTAATGTAATATATATTTTATTTATTTATACAGATCATGTATATAATCATTATTTAATGAATATTTTGAAGAATGAATCACATCACAACATGGAGACGGTATGTCGAACGTACGCACGAACGCCGATATTGTTACCATAATTGTTGAATGGTATTGAAGTGGATGGTGTATACTATTTAAGAATTATCATAATGTTATTATAAAAATATATAGTTATTATTTCCATCATTATACCCATCCATGTAAGGTGTTGGTGAAAAATAGTTTCCACCACGACTTGGAGATGGTAAGTCGTACGTACGCACACGCGGAGCTTTCATTTTTTATAAAACGGTTAGAAGGTGTAAAATGGTGGTCTCATGATTATAATAACAAATTAGTATATGAGTGATACTATGGTTATTACTATATAATGAAACAACTGATGAAGAAGAAGTATATGAAGAAATAAGTTTAAAATATTCGGTAAATGATATTATTATTTCTTAAATGTACCTCCTCTAAATGTCTTATTAGAGCACTAGTGTTGACCATTAAAGATTAAAAGAACCTATAGAATGAAAATAGTAATGTTGAGAAGGAAACTAGGTAGGGTATTTCTAAACATGAAGTCTCAAAATGGATTGAAGAGGTGAGGGAGGAGGTTCCCTTTTATAATTTAGGGTAGGGGAACTTTTTGGAGACTCTATAGATAATAATTAACAATAAAATAAAAATATACCCAAAAACATAAAAACTGCCCCAATTTAAAAGTTTATATGATATTGGGTTTTAATATAATCAAACAATAAATTTCGAAAAACATATTTTGTCTATTTAAACCATAGATTTTTAATTGGCTATTAGTTATTATATTTAATTTTACTTGTGGTAATAAAATTATAAATATTTAATAGTTATAAATATTTATTATATGGTGTTACATGACTATAAATGGATATTTTTTGTAATTTTAGACCTTATAATTAAATTTTTATAAATTAAATATATTTTTGAAATTTTTGAATAATCTAATAAAATGTTATTTTTATAAAATATCATTATTGTAAATGTAGACACTATTCATTTTTTTGAAATAAAAAAAAATACAAACAGAAGATATAATTGAAAAAATATATTTAATAACCACTTATATTGTCATCGGAACCAAGAAAATTTATGGGGAACATTAATTAGTTCATATGATATTTATTTTAATATTTTTAGACATAATTATTTGATATTTTCTGTTAATAAACAAATGTTTACGTCACTATTGTTCCACCATTAATGGTAAATATTTAATAACTAAAAATTATAAATAAATTTTCAGGATTTTGGAAATTATTCTATAATTCTAGAGACTATCTATAGTCTATATTATCTTCTGGTTATCTATAAATTAAAATTAATATATTTATATAAAATGAGATTGTGACATTTTTTCACATTCATTAGTTTTTATTAAATTCATGTCATATTTATAAGTAAGTGGACACAACATGATTCCATTTCGAAAAATAGATGATAAGGGTTTATTTTGGTCATAAAAAAGGATTTTACAAGTGTTAAAGAAATTTAATAATTTTATTTTTACCCTTAATTACTTGATTTACCTTTAACCATGGTAATAAAAGAAATCACAAAATTTACTATTAATATTGCCAAGAAGTAAAAGTATCCGATTAAAATAATTTGGACCTAATAATTTCAAATATGGAATACATATTTTAAAAATGAAAAACTAAGATGTTTCATTAATTATTTTAAAATTAATCTTTTGTTGAAATGAGAAAAATAGTTTTAACAGTTGAAACATTGTTAAGGATTGAAATGTTTTTACCTAGGAATTCAATTTAAAATTAATGATAGTGACATAAAATAATTTGAAATATAAAAATATATTATATTTATAAATTAAAACCATTCTATATTATAATTTAAACCTATAAATTATCTCGATGAAAAAATTGTTTTTAATTAAAATTTAGCGTATTTTTACTCTTCATCAATATATTAAAGTTATCTGAAAAATATCTGAAATTTATCCAAAGTAAATTTTTTTATCCCACTTAAAAATAACCTGTTTATATTTTTATTTGAAAATTAAAAATGTGTAAAAATATTAAATTCAAATGTGTTACCCATTCAAAGTTTTAAAATTAACCTTTAAAACTAGGTTTTTATACATCAAATAGGGTTTTATTCATACCCTTTGGCTAAAATATCAATTATATGAATATAAAAAAATAATTTATAAAGTATATTACACATATATATCACATTAATCTTATTACCAAAAGCAATTCACTCAAAAAATTCAAATATCTAATTAATTTATATTTTTCATAAATAATTGATTGCTAATGAATTCTCATTTCATTTTCATAAGTAAGTTATAATTATTTCCGCTATCAGAATAGCTAGCCTATAATGGTTATTTTATACTATTGATGTATTGTGGTTAATTTAAACTCATTATTTCATCCAATGAAAATAATTGAACAATAAAAAATTATTTAAAGATTATTTTTCCTAAAAACATCAAGGTGTTACAATTTTTTATTTTTTAAATTTCATAATATTTAAAGTTGTTCTACTCCCCCTCATAAATAAAAAGGTAACTTAATTTCGTAATTGATCCAAAAAAATGAACATTTTATATTTTCTAGGATCAACCAAAATACATTCTAAATGCACATACACAACCTATAGTATGCTTTCTTACAAAAATTAACATCAAAGAAACATTTAATTTTCAGTATTGGAGATTATCCAAGGGAGAGGTATATGATCTTATAATCCTTTTTATTGTTTCATTATTATTAATCATCATAATAATTATATATGAACACATTAAAATAAATATATTATTATAAATACTATATTTTTATTTTTATTTTAATGGTAAACCCATTTTATATATCATTTCAATATAATAGAAAACCTAAACTTATCCCAAGTGTATACAAAATCTACTACTTCCAAAAAGATATATTTTTCTTTTTTCATTACAATATAGAATAGATTTTTAATAGATATTTAATTTTATAAATATAAATTACAGTTTTCAATTCTTTCATTCTATCTATAAAAAAAGGAGGCATCACATGTGCACGCATGCAGACAACCAAATCCACAAAGTGATTCAATTCATTTTTCCTCACCAATTTTCATGGATCATTTTAAAAGTCTATATAATTAATTTATATATTATTTATAACATGATTGAACTTATTTAAATTTGATATTTTTCATTATAAAATAAAATAGTTTAATTCATAAATTTTTTATAATTTGGTCTTACTTTGGATGGGTTTTCAAGGTATATGATCCCTCTATAATATTTATATCAAGAATTAATAAGTAATTTTATATATTAGTAATATTTTATAAAATAAATTTATTATTATTTATTCAGAATTTTAGAGTGGTAATATTACATTAATATTTACAAGTAATTCAAATTCATTAAAATTTAATTATATTTAGAATATGTAATTTTTATGCATTGAATTAATAAAATAATATATGTTTAATAAATTTATCATAAAACTCAATAATTCTTCTTAATATTTGATATAAATATCAATGAACATTTTCTAAATGATGAAAACATGAGAAAATAACAGAGGATGAATATAGTGAATCATAACATGTGTGTAAAAATGAATTGTTAAAAAATTTCTTTTTTAAAAATATAATTTCTATTATGTTGATAATAATAAATTATAAGACAATGATATAGATTCAAATAAGAATAATTTTTTTAGAAGTATAATTTTTATTAATTTTTTATAAATAAGTCTATATTATGATTTATTGAGGGGGTGTAAGATGTAAGGGGATTTTTATATCAATTTCAATTCATTAGATTATACCAATTCTATATTGATCATGTTTCCAAGATTATATGTGTTATGAAATATGTACGTTTATATTCATGTTACACTTTTTTATGTAGAATTCCATTTTCCTCACATAATCATTAAATTGATCGATTTCTATTTCAAATGTTATGAATAATCATAAGGGTTTCTCATCTAAAACTTCCATTTGGAGACATTTTTTGAATTACACAACTATTTCCATTATGTTATTTACATACTATTGATTTTAAATTTTATACTAACAACCAATCATTAATCATGTTAATTATGTATACATTGCACATTTTCTTTTTTCATGAGGTTTTGATAGTATTGTTTCAAAATTCATAAGGTCTCTTAGTCGTAATTTCAATTCCTTGAGAAATGATGCATATTGCACACCATGATTTCATTTATTTGGTGTTATTATTACCTAAATAGAATAAGTTAACATATTATTTTATTTTATTTTTTTATTTATATATCCATAATTTTTTTAAAAATCTAAATTCATTTAATTTTAATGATACCAAATCCATAACAGATTTTTTCGCTATCTAACTTTTAATAAATATTGAATATTTATTAATATTATTCAAGTGAATTTTGTTATATTTATCTATTAGTCCACATAAATTTTATTATACTATTATTGTTTCGTGTGTTTCCATGTACATTTTATATTTTCAATATTTTTTGTCCTAAAAAACATCAAAATAATGTTTATAAGAAACTCCAAAAATATTTCTACTTTATTGTTTGGATAATTTCGCTTCCATATCAGAATTATTTATTTTCATTCATGATAGTTAGTTAATATAACTCAATTATTTTTAAGTTAAATATCTATTAACTACTTTTTTCAAATAAAAACCTATATAGAAATATTTTTAAATATTTTCCAAATAAGATGAAATGTCAAATGGACTAGTGTAGGTGCCCTAGAGGGGGAGGGGGATGGGGAATTAGGTTTTGACTACAAACTTATATCTTTTTTATGTGATTATTTTACCAAAACTAAAAATAAACCTATATTTATAATTATAAAAACTATATGTATGTTATATTTCACAAAGAAACAATTTTCAACATGCTAGAAAGTAAATAAGATAAAAGGAACCAAATATTTTAACAAGGTTCATTAAAAATAAATAATCCTTGTCGATGTTGGTTATTCCCCTGAATAATAGAATATAAACCATAATAAATTTATTATTAATTTTTTTTTGTTTTTATCCTTGCCTAAAATGTAAATTCTTAACTTGAATTATAAATTGGAGCTTCCCATATGAATTCCACAAACAAATTCATACATAATTCCAAGATAAAAACATAATTCATAGTTCCGCCTGACTTTGTCTAAGAATACCCTCTGTCATCAATGATCAACCCCATCACACCATGTATTTGAAGATATTTACATCCATGATCATTCTTTTTTGTGTTTCGCATGTTTAGTATAAGATTCTTATACATCCATCTAATCAGATATCATTCTTGTCATAGTATTGTATTAGAATGCCACATACTCATTAGGTTAAGAACCTATAACTCAGTTACAACTTATCTTAGTTTCAACATCATAAATAGACTATTATTATCTATATTTACAACTAATCTACTCAAAATTACCCCAATAGTATAAGGAAATATCATTTATTTAGTTTATTGAAACCTAAGTTCACGGTTCTCATTTCATTATCATTAGATATCAAGTCTCTAAATAGTGGAAAAAATTATTCTACTCATTTTGATTTGATACACAATGGAATTTCACTCTGCATCACTATTTACTTTCAATTAATATTATCAAAAATTACATTTGGTTCAATTACTTATTCTTATTATTCATGAGATATTTTATAAAAACTCTTGACTAAAACTATCAGTTATTGCCTATGTTTTTTCACATATATAGATACCATCATTACCCTATTCCCTTAGTAAATTCATTATTTAATAATTTACTCAATTTTTCACATGAATATGTTGATTCAATTAATTCCATTTTATTTCTCCCATCATTATTAGTTCCTCACGAAGAGAATAATGAATACATTTAATTATCCTTGTAAAATGATTTATAATGAAATTAAAAATATTATATGTATGATTTTTCTTTTGATCCATCTAAAAATATATCTTTCATGAAATATATGTTGACAATTATATACTCAATTTCCATTCTCTTCTTTATATTTTCAATCCATTAAAATACTAAAATAAAACTCATACGTGGAATAATTTTTATCAGCTATAGAAACATTTTATAACCCAAGTACAGGAGATGGCGAGACGGGAGGCGAGACGGGAGGCGAACCGAGCGACGGTGCGGGATGGCGTCTGCTAGGGTTTTCTACCGAGATGGTGATTCCGCACTTCCTTGGATTCAATCGCCTCGACATGCGAACGGTTGGGAAGGACCCGGCTCTGAGCGGTATTTCCTCTGCGCCGAGTTCCGATTTCAGAAAACCAACGCCGAGTTCAGATGTTAGAAAAACAGTGGCTTCCTCTCGTGATTTGCTCGCGTCGGTCGGTGGTGTGGTCTCCTCCGGCGAGCATCGGCCTTCTGGGAAGGATGCGGACCCAAGCAGCTTCAAAAATCCGGAGGATTCCTCTACTGATGTCGCATCGGCTGGTGGCGCGAAGGTCTCCTCTTGTGAGACTGCTCTACTGAGATCGGAGGATGGTGCGGCGAGGGTGGATCGCGTCGCTGCGAAACCTCCGCCCAGAAAATCCCTTAACCAGTCTTCTTGGGATTCTTCGAGGTCCAAGGTAAAGGAGGTTTTAAAGATTTCCTCTTCCGATGTCAATATTGGCCAGTTTCAGGAATCTATGAGGGTTCCTTCTGGTGCCGCATCATGTGGACAACGTTCATTTGTTGATGTGATGAAGGATTCGTTATCGGATCAGAAAAAGATTGAGAACTCCTGCTTTAGAAGGATTCTCTGAAAGGGATCTTTGGCTCACGTTGAGGCGAACCCCGGTGTGATTGCTGAAAGGTTGGCATTGGGTGAGAACTCATTGATTGCTTGCATTGTTCTTCCTAAAGGTGCGCAACCCTGGAAATGTGAAGATTTATTCCGTAGAATTTCGATTTTGTGGGGCTTTGCTAGATGGAAATGTGTCTCCCTTGGGCGGGGATTCATTCACTGTTTGTTTCCATCGGCGGATCTCAAGATTAGGGCATGGAGCTCTGGTTCCATGTTTCTAAAACCGGGATGGCTTCATCTGCACGAATGGTCACTTGACTTTAATGTCTCGAATGAAAAAAATGTCTTCGCTCAGGTATGGGTGCGTCTTTATGGTCTTAATTGGGTTCTTTGGCATCCAGAGATCCTGCATGATATTGGAACGGCAATTGGAACTCCCATCCGCCTTGACAAGGAAACAACTGATGTCAGATTTGGGCACTTCGCTAGAATGCTGGTGGAAGTTGATCTCAGATCCACTCTCATTGATACGGTAACTCTTTCTATTCCGTCTGATCATATTCAAATTGATGTTGAATATGAAAAGATGCCTCTTTTCTGTACCAAATGCATGACTGTGGGGCACTCTTTGGAGTTGTGTCGTAAAAACAACTCTTGTAAAGAGTGTGGGATGCGAGGACACCCCTCCAATCTCTATCGAAAAAAGGATACTTTGAAGGAATCGTCCTCTCCAAAGCATGTCACCAAGGACAGCGACCCTCCTATGAAGGCAGTTCCTGATGTGCCGACTCCTTCAAAGGGAAAAGAGTTGATTGTTGATTCTACTCCGGAATGATCTTATAGAGGCCCTTCTAGAGATCAGGAGGTTATCACTTCTGATAATGTGATCCCTGACTCTCACCTAGTTGATGTTTATAATTAGGGTGATGTGCAACTTCATGTTGATTATCATCATGAAATCCAGAAGCAATTTCGGATATCTGAGTTACATGAGAAATGGGGGAACATTTCTGAAGATGAACAGGGGAGGGTGTGTACACCGATCAGGGTCTCGGGCAATGGTGACAAGTCAAAGACTACTGAGAAAGGAAGGGCGGAGGAACCCACTCCTGGAGTTGGGGACCTAACCCTCTGCAAAGGGGGTGCCTCTCATGTTGAGACCAAGGGAAGAGGTATGGATGCAACTACGATATCATATAGTGATATTGTCCGAGGAGAAAAGAAAAGAGGCTCTGACAATGAGGGTGTCAGATCTGCCCCTGTTTCAAGGAAACCAAGGAAGGACTACTCTGCAGTTCCGAGGACCGTGACCACTAGGGAATCTGCCAAGAAGGAGACTGAGAAGCGATCAAAGGAGGAGATGGACAAACGGAAGTTCTATAAGAATCTTCTTAAACAATACGAGACCCAATCAGAATGGGAATCAGCTGATGCTGATGACACGATTGGGTATGGGGGTGGTGACTATGAATGTTTTCACTTGTAATCTCTCTCTCTTCCTTCTCCTATTTCTGCACTTTTATTTTATTAATAAATTTGGTGGTCCAAGTTTGCTTGGATCGGACATTCTGGTATAACCCAAGTACATGTGGATTTATATTTTACCACTACTAATAATAAATAAAAATTATTATTATTAATCATGTAATGTACAAAATTAACAAAATTTAATCACAATAACTCATAAAAACTCAAAAATACATGAACTAAAATAACATATGAAATTATGAAAAACAAATTGAGGTTAGATTTTGGTTCATCACATTATTTGGGAAAAACTAATCAATCTATTTTCATCATCATTAAATTTATAACGTAAAACAATTAAATTGATATTTATTAAAAAGAGGTTAGAACCAAGATTCCAAAAGTATTAGGGTGTTTAAAATTAAAATACCTATCACAACCATCATAATATTTTTTTAACTTAGTATTTCTATAATTTACACATTTATTCATTAATTTATCTCCCCATTTCATAGATAAAGATAGGCTAACCTTTTATAAAAATATTGATAAAATGGAAAAATAATTGTTTTTGATGTTTAAATACGTGAATATAAGCTTCAAATTCTTCATAAATGATATTCTTCTTATGAGTATGAATTCAAGAAGGATTTATCTTTTTACCCATCACATTTTAATTTTAATTACCTAAAAACCATATGTGAAATTAACATATATGAATATGAGGTATGTGAGGTTCTTCTTATTTGAGGAATAGTATAATTTTATAAATTTAGTTTTTATAATTATCAAAAATAGGATGAGAATAATTTATCTATATGGAAGATCATTCAAAATCATTATTCTTGAATTTGGATTCACATTAATTTTTCTGTACGTAAAATTTAGTTATTCCATAGAAATATCATACGTTATGAATTCATGTAAATGATTAGATTTTCATACATTATTATAATTTTTATATGTTAAATCAATTTTTTATTTGAGTCCCCGGCATAAATGAATTTTATTATATTTATTGTCATATATGGATTTCATTCTCTTTAATAGATCATTGGAAAGAAAAATCTTCTTATGTGGTTCCAAATTTCCTTACATGGAAAATTCTATTCTGTGGGAATTTCAATAATGTGGATTCTGGACATTGGAATATTTTATAGATGGACTTTATTTCTAATTAGGGTGCCTTTAGTCAATATCCATCCACTATGAATCATCATCCATCATTAATTAAACTTTATTTTCACCAGACTTTATGTGTAATCACTCAAGGATTGATCCATTTAGATTAAGATATCTCTCTTAATATTTGAATATATTTTCCTCAAATTAAGTATATATTGATATATTGTTCACCTAAAATAGATCAATAACAAAATATTTTAACTTATTTATAACTATTATATAAATAAATTCCTCCAACTGTACATGTCATCCACATGAAGGCCAGTAAAATAGTTAGATGATGTTTTATGGACTTCCCATTTTAATTTGGCTAACCAAATGTTCAAAGATATACAATTCCACATATAAGATTACCCAATATGTGGTAATAAAATTAAATGTGGAACCAAAATATATCTCTTATATTGTTACATTTTCATAATAACATTTTAAATGATAACATGAAAACAAAATAAAATACTATCATCAACCCAAGGACACTTCAATCTCCCCTTTGTGATTTTCTCTAAAAAATACTCTAATTTTTAATTACACTATTCTTGATCTAATTATCAATGAATACAAATGTGGGAAAAATTCACCCCATTAATGTAAGGGTTCTCTCATTCACCTTAAATAGAACTATTCTCATAATAATCCTCAATTATTTATAGATAAGGTAGTAAAAAATGAACATTTTAGCTTTGACCTATTTGTTAAGAACACTAATTCTACTTTGGAATGCTCTATGCTGAAAAAAAACATTATGACATAGATATCAAAAAATTCACTTAAATTAATCAATTTAGTTCTAATGTAATATATATTTTCTCATGGGATTTAGAAAATAAATTTCATTTATCTATTAAAAAAACACTTTTCTTCCATAAAAACTTCCTAAAGATCTTATATAATTAGAAATGTAGACCATTTTTTTAAAAAAACTGCCCCTTTGAGAAAAACAATGTGTATACATCATACAAATGTAATTATATTGAATATCAGAACATATACTTTAGAAATTTTGTTGTCATCTTGATTTTATAATTAAATAATCTATGAAATAAATGGTATCTTTCACTTCTTCAATGTTTTCCCCTAAGGGAATACTATCCAGCTTTCACCACTCTTATCATCAATCATTTAAGGAATATAAAATAAATATGGAATGACTGAAGAACATCAAAAAGATCTTTAATATTATGAATTAGTATGATCCATGTTTCTCAAACTGGAAGCCAAATTTCTTCTAGGTCGGTAATGTCAAAACCTCTTCATGATTGCTTCACATCTCACATTATTGTATTGTTAACCATTTTAAGGCATTGTATTAGGTTTATTTGTAACACATTTCTTACATGAAACCTCCCATTCGACATTAGAACAGATTAAAATGTCAATCTATTCATCTTTCCTTATCGAATTACCTAATTCCAACTCATATGTCCATATGATAAGACAACCTTTGGGAATATTCTATGTATGGCTATTGTGTGTAGATTCCTTTTTTAAATCGGATGTCTTAGAACATTATCCCATAAATAATATCCCTTCTTGGATCATCATCTATTATTTTTAAAGAATCAATTTCATATATCTTATATTACTATAGCTTTATTTATTTCACATTCTAGATACCTATTTATTGACGATATCTTTTCCCCTTTTGGGAATACATTCATCCTTTTCATAAAGAGTTTCAACAACCATACCAATTAGAAAATATATTTCCTTAATTTTCACCACTTTGTTTTTGTTATTACTATATTATTTATGGTGGTTTGTGGAATATTTTTACATGTTCTTGGGTGTATATTATTTTTCCGTGGTATAATTATATCATTAATTTATATTAAACCTCCCAATTTTCAGTTTGTATATCCTAATTTATGGAAGTATCCTTTAAATGTGTGAACGAATGGAAGATATAGTTTACTTATTATGATAATTCTCAAATGAATAACTTTTTTACTTGTTCTTATTATACATGTATTCGATATAATTAATATATCCTATATTTTACATTACAAAAAATTTTCTTAGTGATTAAAATATTCTCCAAGTAGATATATTATTCTTCATATGTGTTGTATAATTGACTATTCTTTTTTTCACAGTTCATTGATATTTTGACCAATTTATTTATGACATATATCATTTCCACATACTCATATATAAATCCCACAATCAAAATCCATAGTAATAAATATCCCATAGCACTAATTCCGTTATATTTATAATGATAACATTATAATAGGTGTAGTATATACAGATTAGTTTTTGGTGTGATTCTGGGCTACAAACAAAAACAGTTTTTTTCTATTTGGGGAACTATACATCATACACAAGCTCACATTTTTCATTGACATATTAGTGGAATTCCCATAATTTCTACTCTTCTATATATGTATTTGATTTTTATTGTTGTCATTCATTTTCCAATATTCATTATTTAATGTATAAAGTTTATTTGTAATATGGATTATATTTTTAAATGATTTTAATGTAAATAATTCTCCACATGATCTAAAATGATTTTTTCCAATATTTGGAAATTTCAGTGATATATCAGTCACTTATAGAGTTTGAGTCAAAAAGATTGTTTTATCAGAATCTTTGGATAGTACAAAGTTTTATTCTTTTATAATTTTCAGTTGATGTATTTGTTACATAAATTTTTGTTTAAGATTGTTATTATAATTTTCCTCATAATTAATCTTATATTATTAACTGAACATAAAAATCATGATATTTATATCATACACTTGTATTGTCTCCACCAATTAATGATCCACCCCTTTATCCATTTCATATTAATCTTATAGTTGGGAATTATATACATACATAGATCTATTGTGAATATTGTATCCATCAAATCGATTAATTAATTTTAAAAACTCATAAAAAATATTTCTTATGTTCATCCATAAGAAATTATTCATTAAATAAATAAATTTACTCATTAGAAAACATTACTTATTAATGCTTGGCTTTTACTATCATATATAGAATGTTGTAGGATATCATCTTATTTACTAATTATTCTTGTATTATATAGTCCTCTTATTCCAAATATAAAATTCCATTTGAAATTACCTTGATTATTATAAAGATATATATCACCACATTTACTATTAAATTATTTATATTACACTTATCCTCAAGATTTATGTCTTCTACAATTGTAATGACTTCATCACCAATAATTGAGTTATAGTCACTAGAAAAATGATAATAAAATTATTCATAAATTATATCATTCATATAATGATTATATTTAGTCTATGATATTTATTATATCTTCATTATTCACTTTCTGTTCTTTTGGGACTCTTTGTTACCCTTATTTATTAGCGTCATGGCTGAAACCAAGACTTCATCATTAAATGGGAAAATAGTTTATTATTCTATGTGAGGAAATTATTTAAACATCTAAAATATTCACTATATATATATATATCTATATATCAAATAGAAAAATCATTAGAAAATTTCCACTCTATATCTTTAAGAACAATATGCTTCTTCTTAAGTTCTAATTTTCAAAATGGTCAAATAAAAGGTATCCAAGACTCTCCTAATTATTTATATAACTTGTAGCCCATGGAAAACAGTTTAGTGGTGGGGGTGTTGGATAATAATTTCTAACAATTCCAAACTTTCCTTTGATTAATTTAATCCATTTTTAATATATCAAATAATATCAGTTAGTGAAATTATGTGTATATCATATTGTATTTATAAATAACATACCATAAGCATCCATTGAAAGAAGATTGGTGGTACATGAGATTTTTACAAGGTATGGTACAAATATCTACATTTTGTTGTGATTGGTTATTTTACATAATAATGTATTCTATACTATACTCTAATATCTATTAAAATGAGTTTGGTGTGTCCCACACATACAATGTTAGTGTCTAACAATATATAAAAATGCATGTTTCCCAAATGGATTCCACAGACATATTCATAAAAAATTAATGGATTCAAACTTTTCATTAAAATTATATCATAGTTTAAAAAGGTTGAAAAATAATAATGAATAAATAATTGTCATATTTATACACCAATTATAATTTTGAAATAAATATTAAAAGTTAGTTTTTAGAAATTATATATGTTATGATCATTGAGATGAAATTTTATATGTAAATATGAGTAATGGTTACATTTTTCAATGGTCATTATGGAGAGATAAGTAATATTTTTACATTATATAATGATAATAATATCCTAAATAAAATATTATTTCTATAAATATACTTATATATACCATACATGCATTGTGGGTATGAATACAGAGTCACATTGATTTATGAAGGCAGTAGTCCACACATACAGGAGTGACATTATAATTTTCAATGTAAGAAACAAAATGGTATATTATATCTTCATAATAATAAATATGTCATTAAGATTAATATCATGTAATTTATATCACATATAACCAATAATTTAAACATCATCACCCTTCATGTTAATAGTTAGTCAATTAATAATAAAATTTCTTTATAAGGTGATAGTCCATCATACACACGAAAAATATTATAGTATCTCCTATGGAATGGAATTTGAAAAAAAGTATATATAAAAAAATAAATCAATATATATAATTATTATAAAAGTCTTACATATATATATAAATACTTGTAATCATAACCAACTACGTTAGGTTGTAATGGTAAAATTAATAACATCAGTTCGTGAGGCGGTAGTCCGTCTTACACATGAATGATGAGCCCATTTGATGAATGTGTAGATGTATATTGATCAAGTCATTAACATAATAAAATTTAATTATATGGATTATACATAGGATATTACTTCATCAAGGTATAATAATAATTTATGGGGGTTGAAGAAGAAATAAAATAGAAACACTAGTTGATGAATATTTTCTTTTCTTCGTATATCTTTTCTAGGATTGAAAAAAAGCCTTACTGGGTTGCATTTATGCCCAAAAATTGATTCTTGAATCAGGGAAGGGCTGTTGGGAACTGATTGGAGTAGGCTTTGTCTAAAATAAATTTGGTTTAAGGTTTTAGTGAGAGAAAATGGTTGATATCTTTTTATAGGAGAGATAAGTGATACACTTGTACTATTTTGAAAGGAATGACTTCTACCCATGATTTTTTCATGTAAAAAGGAAACAATAGTTGAACCTTCTATATAAGAGATGTAAAAATTTCTACATATGTCATTAAAATATATTAATTTCATATTTCATTAATTTTAACCATTGTAGTTTTAGTTTAACCCCTAGGTAAATCTATTTTTACCTTAAATGCGTTAATTAATTTTTATTATTTTCACTTTATTTTGGCCATAAATAAGTTTAAAATATTAAAATAAGTAATTATGATTAATTTAAATATGTTATAAGTATTTATGTATTAAATTTAAATAATTTGAAGTATTTAATTTAAAATTTTACCCGCATATAAGATGAGAAAAAAAGTTTTTCAACATGAAAAATATAATAAGTTTACAAAGTTATTGTATATAAATTAAATATAAGAAATATTCCAATGATAAAAATTGTATTATGTGATATATTATGGATAGTTTATTTTATTAAATCATACTAAACATATAATTTAATGTTGTGAATATTTTAAACAAAAAGAATGTTTTTAATTAAAATTCAGTATTGTCACTATTCCATAAAAGATAAAATATATACGAAAATTAAAAATAACACTACAATAATATTTTTATATAATTATTTCAAAAATGGAGAAAAAATTTCAAATAAATTTCTAAAATTAGTAAAAATTATTTTTATGTTATGTACTTGAATCATGACTAACCCATTTTTTAGAAAAATACAGTTTTTCAAAAAGATATTCTTTTACATTCAATTGAGACTTATTTATTTATTAAACAATAGATAACCATAATATTAATAATTTAGTTAGTACTACTCTTACCTTCCCACATAACGTCTAGTTTATAATGGGCATGTATATATAATATTTTAATATCAAATTTTCATTTAAACTTGTTATTGTGGGCATTGCAATATATCAAGGAAATTAATATTATAAAAAAAGAAGTGTGTTACAAATTTCTGAGGAGTTATATTATCCCGTACTAAAAAAACATTGGCCTAAAAATATAATTTATATTACTATCCAAATAGATAATAATTTTTCCAATTAATCACATAAAAATTTAGCCACATTTCCTCATCTATATTTTGATTTCTCCGAAGTACCTTTAATAGAAAATTCATATGATGCTTCAATAATTTCTATATACTAACACGAATATGGAAGGGTTCATTGTATTATGATTGATTGGTTTCAAATTCCATTTCATGGGAGTTGTGAAAATGTGTTGGGTCTAGTATTTACTTACTTAGCAATCATGTATGAAACACATCGTGTACCTTTGAGATATTTGGTGGTATTTTCAAACAGTAAGGAAAAACAGAAAATTATCTAAAGGATTGCAAATACCATATGTACATGGGCCTCAGTTTTACTTTCTTATAAATACTTGTGACACCCTTCCATGGACACACTTTCAATGAAACATGATCTCCAACTTGGATTTTCAAATCATTACACTAATTATTAGCATTAATCTTTTCATACATTATGTTCCATTAAAGTGATCTGGATTGAAAAATACACTTATTTTTGTTTGTTCAACATGTTCTGGGCCTATGAGATTCCATTCACCAACTTCATTCTAATAATTTTGAGTAATAAATCTCTTTCTATACAATTCATCATACGATTCCATTTCAATAACTGAATGTAAACTATTTTTATAAGAAATATATCATAAAGTTAAATAACTATGCCAAAAAAATGGATTGTTATGTGACTATGAACTCAAAATTTATCCCATTTTTCTTCCTTTTACATAATCGATCAGTTTAATAAATGAAGGAAGTTTTAAAATGAGTCTCAGTGTTTAGATACTTTTGATGAGACTTCCATAATTTTTATGTAAAATATGGATCACAATCAGAAACAATTGATTGTGGGTGACCAAGAAGGATTACAATTTAATGTATATAGATTCTTTAATGGGTTTCCAGAGGTAAATATTATTTTATATAGAAGAGGTTCTTATTTTTTTATTTCATTCGTGATAATAAATATTTCATTATTATTTCTCAGGGTGTTATGATGTACTTTGAAAAAATTTATAGCAATGTAATTCCATCTCAACATCACAATAGGAATATGTTGCTTGAATACTCTAGGATGTTTTCTCATAAATTTCACTTATTGAAAAATAATAAAGACACCTAATTATAAATTTCCAATATTAGTTTCCGACCAAAAAATGTTTAATCTGGATAAATGTTTAAGCTTCTATAGTGTAGAATGAAATTCAAGCTATGACTATCATTCAAAATTTCCATTTTTAGCTCGGATAGATATAGGGAACCAGATATATTTACAAATTTCATAACACCATTGATAGGTTAATTATTTTATATATTTTTGTTATCAAAATTTTGTGATTTCTATTATTAAATTTTTATGGAATTACTATGTCCTTGATGTTTTTCTCATATTTTCCAGGATGTACAAAATTATGGAAAATGCTAAAAATAAGTGGAACGATCATGATATCTGCTTAATAAAACTATTTACACAAGGATGTATGATCATGGGAAACTTCCAGGGAATATAAATGAAGAACCAATGAAAAATGTGTGTTTTGGAGAAGGAAAATAGCATTACCAATCTTGTAATCAATACACATCTTGTACCAGTGCATTTCATGAAAGAACTACACATCGTGAAGTTGAGGAAAAAATATATAAGTTAATTTTACATGTTACATACATTGAAACATATGCTCTACATAATGAAAAATGTGAATTATTATGATAATACAAACAATCGATGAGTTTTGTACACGTGTTGTAATCACTATATGACATGTAAAGTTCACAATAGAACATAGTCGGCATTATTTTATGTATCTTGTGATTTTAGATATTTTAGTACATGGGAAACACATGTGACAAACGGTTTACCCATCACGAATGTTATTTAATATTTCCAATTCACATTTGAAGCCTATAAAATGTTGTCTATAATTATTCAATAAGGTAGACCACAAAGACCAAAAAATTGAGTGAGAATATCCACTATGAAGGGTCCTCCCCAGTAACATTTCACTTTTCATTATGCTCTCTATTTCATTATTATGTTACTCTTATTCTTCCATAATTAGTATGATGGGGGTAAAAATCCTTATGTTTGGGTTATGAATCTAATGGGGGAATGTTCCATTGGATTTATTCCTTTTTATTTATAAATGTGTTTTTTTAATTTCCAATGTTTATCAAATAAATTTCCAATATCATTATTATAAATGTATCAAAAAAATGGTATTTTATTCTTGAGGAAACATTATAAATTGTGAAATTCTTTAAATGGAACCAGAGAATGACTATTTTTTAATTTAGAATAACTAGGTTTAAAAGTGTTATCGAGACAAACGTGGTTTATGAAAAATCTTAAATATAAGGAGTAATGGGAAAAAGGGAATTATCATGTAAATGAGTGTATATCATGACCATTGTATCTCCATCATCTTGGGTATAACACCAAACAAGGATATTTTAATTTGTTTTATCTCCATCTAAAGGATGATTCTTTAGAATTATAGTTGATCTACTAAAGGTAGGACTAGAAACATCAGGTTCACCAACAGGTTAGGAATCAACAAAAGCAGGTTCTGGAAAATTTCTAGAACTTTTTTTCTTTATAGTTGGTTCATTTGATTTGTCATTAAGGTCTAGAACACATAAATCTTCATCAAGATTTTCAAGAGAGGTTTTATGCTCATGTGGGTTAGTTTCATCAAAATTGATGTGAACAGATTCTTCCACACACTTGGTTCTTTTATTAAAAACTATATACGCTTTACTAGAAATAGAGTAACCTAGGAAAATTCCTTCATCACTCTTGGATGCAAACTTGTAAAGATTATCTTTGGTATTAAGAATAAATATTTTTCATCCAAAGACTCTGAAGTAGTTTACCTAAGGATTCCAATGCTTCCACACCTCATAAGGGGACCTCTTAAGAATAGGTCTGATCAAGACTCTATTGATAATATAACAAGCTGTATTTATAGTTTCAGCCCAAAAATAAATAAGCAGGTCATATTCATTAAGCATGGTTCTGGAAACTTCTTGCAGGGTTATATTCCTCCTTTATACTACACCATTTTTCAGAGGTGTCCTAGGGACAGAAAAGTTATGACAATAGCCATTGTGTGAGCAATAGGATTCAAATTCATGATTCTCAAACTCACGGCCATGATCACTTCTTAGAGTTTTAATCTTAATTCCACTATAGTTCTCTACAGATTTGGAGTATTTAGCAATGTAAGAACAGTCATCACTTTTGTGAGCTAAGAAGTATACCCAAGTATATCTAGAAAATTCATCTACTAAGACATAGACATAGTGCTTCCCATTTAAGCTAGAAGCTCTAGATGGTCAAAACAAAACCATGTGAACCATCTCGAGAGGTTGAGAAGTTGAAATGTCTTTCTTTTGTTTGAAAGATATTTTGTGTTGCTTTCCCTTTTGACAGGGATTACAAACTTTGTCATTTGGAAACTCAAGTTTGGGTAGGTCTCTCACTAATTTCTTCCTGGTAAGTTTTCTAAGTGAGTTTATATTGCAGTGTCCTAATATTCTATGCCAAATCCATGACTGTTTATGAAAAGCATTTAAACAAGTAATATTTTGCACGACTAAAGAATTTAAATCAACAGCAAAAACATTTTCATTTCACATGGCAGAAAATACTAAAGCATTTTTAGAATTAAAAACATTGTAAGAATCATTTTCAAATTTAACATTAAAACCATCATCACAAAACTAAGAAATACTTAATAGATTATATTTAATTCCATCAACGAATAAGACTTTAGAAATTAATATTGAGTCAGTGTTACCAATCTCTCCTAAGCCGATGATTTTCCCTTTAGAATTATCACCAAAGGTGACAAATCCTACATCAATTCTGACTAAGCTTTTAAAGAATGATAAGTCTCCTGACATATGTCTTGAACATCTACTTTCCAAGTACCAAGTCTTCCTACAGGAGCTCTTTTAGCAGTTTTCCTACAAAGGATATTTAGATAGGAAATGATTTTAGTACCCAGATCTTCTTGGGTCTAGACAGGTTAGCAATCAAAGCTTTCGGTACCCAAATTTGTCTTATGGGTCTCATAAAATTTGTAGAATCAACAGATTTTGAAAGATAAACCATATTATATCCGTAACAATGAATATAACTAGTTGAAGCATATAAGTTTCCAGAACTAGAACTAGCAGTATTCTATCCAGATTTAGGAATAAATCAATTCTGCGTAAACTGTCTCTATCCAGGTTTGTAGCCTATTCCAGTTGTGTATTTTGGTGAAAATTGCTTTACTAGAATTTGATTTAGTGTATCACTTCCATTTGTGAATTTCTCTAAATCCTTTCTGAGTTTCTCATTAGATATTTTCAGTTTGGTGTTCTCCTTTAAGTGTTGTGGATTTTTCTCTTTTTCAATAGTAAGTTCAGTTTTAAAAGTAGTAGTGAGAGCATGTTGTTTCTTAAATGATTTTTATTTATCCTTAAGTTCATTTCATGTCTCTTCCATCATATTACAATATTCAAACAATTCCTCACTAGTCATGTTTTCAAAATCACAATCACATTCTGCTCTATCTTCAGAATAATAAGAATTTAAATTAGGAGTATCTAAGATTACCTCAGATGTGTTTGTCATAAAACACATGTTTTCCTTATTTCTGGTATCAGTCTTAGAAGCTTCAGATTCACTAGAGCTATCCTCAGAAGTGCTCTAGGTAGCCTTCATAGCCTTTTTGTACTTACAGTCCTTGTAATCATATTTCTTCTTGAATTTCAGCTTTGGGCAGTCTGGTTTAATATGTCCTTTTATTTTGCAATCATAACAGACAACTTCATCACTTTTATCTGGCTTTTTCTAATCCTTCTTCAAATTTCCCTTATTATCATACTTTCCTTTGTAATTTGATTTTATGAAGAATTTCTTCTTCCTATAAAATTTCTTAAACCTTCTGGCTGTCTGAGCCATTTCAGCATCACTATCAGAGTATAAATTTTCACTCGTTGAACTGTCACTAGGTAGTTGAGCTTTATCTTTTTCCTTACTCTTTGAAGCAGTAGTCTTGAAAGCCACTGATTTCCTCTTAGGCTCAGCATCTTCCTCTTTATTCACCATGAGTTCTTCCTCAAACATCATAAGCTTGCCAATGAGTTCTTTGATAGGTAGAGAAGCAATGTCGCATGACTCTCTGATTGAAACAGATGTGCCTCTACATCGGTCTGGTAAACATCTCAGAATCCCCATAATTTGTTCCTTTGCTGGAACAACCTTTCCAAGTGAATTCATTGTATTGACTATCTCATTAAACCCGATATACATATCAGAAATGGTTTCAACAGTCTTCATTTTAAAATTATCATTTTTAATAGTATAAGTATTTAAACTCATTTCTTTAACATTGGTTGTTCACTAATGAGAAACACCCAAAGTATCCCAAATTTCAAAAGCATTTTTACAAGAATAAATTCTTTTAAACTCTTTATCTCCTAAAGCACAGTACAGGGCATTCCTGGCATTATAATTATTATTGTAAGCGGTCTTTGTAGGTTCATCCCAAGTGGATCTAGCAGTAGTGGGAGTTTTATATTCTGATTCATGGCAGTCTAAATATCAAAACCTACGATTTCTAAATGAATTTTAATTTTAAGTTTCCACTGAGCACAGTTTGTACCATTGAAGAAAGGTGGCATGTTAGTAGCAGCACCCTCTAGTCTATTATCCATAACTATATTTTAGAAAGATAATTAAAGAGATAAAAATTTACAACTAACAAAAATTTAAGATCTTTAAAGATGCAACTAAAATCACAGTTGAAAAATAGAGTATTTCAAAATTCTTTGAACAAAAACTAAACCTCTGATACCAAATGTTCATCGGAGTGGACACTCAAGAGGGGGGTGAATTGACTTCCAATTAAAATTTATGTTAAAATATTGTATACTTAAAATCCCCCGATTTATAAAATAAGTTAAACTGTAGTGAATTTATACAGATTGTAAATGTTCACATAGCTTCTCAAAGATTGATTATGTCTCAGCTAATTTAACCACAAGATAAAACTAACTTTTGAAGCTAACTTATTGATTTACAATAAGTGTAAACACTTGATAATTTAACTATCAATGTAGCTTCAAAATAGTTTTATATTTCAATGTAATAGCAGTGGAATAAATAAGATATATGTAGTATACTTTAAACTTAAATAAAAGATGCACATCAGATATAACAAGAGGTTGAGTCTCAAGCCAATACTTAGTCCTCTTAAATATATATAAATTTGATCCACACCCTGGATCGGGGTTAACAACAGATTTACAATAATTGTCCAGGCCACGCAGGGACCTCTACCATTGTTCTTCGTTGGAGACAAAACAAAGACCATGTCACACAAGGACCTCTTCCACAATTGATGTGGGTAAATAGTAATAAAGATAATTTGAGTGAGGATTTTGATATCCTCCAGTTCAGTGCAGGAGACAGTGTGTGTAAAGATTTACAGAGTACACCACACTGATCAAAAGTTAATAAATAAATCACTAAGAGAAGATAGATGAGAGTTTAGAAAGCTCTAGTGATTATCAATTTAGATCTGGACTCATTGGATTCACCAGGAATGCTTCTGAGTCCTTCTCTGGTTTTTCTTTTGAAAAATAGATTGTCGTAGTTCATCTTGTCTTCTTCAAGAGTGAGAAAGATATCATGATTCGTCGTGTGTTCTTCAGCAGTATTGGATTGCACTCATGAGAGTTCTTTTTCTGTCTTGAAATCTCCTTTTTTCAGGATTGTTATTCTTGTTCAGCAAAGTGCACTCAGATGTACGTATGTTCTTCGTGTTGTTGCTTGTTTCTTACTGCTTTTTTCTTGTTCCATTTTCACGTGAACTGCATCTCAGTCGTTCTTATATTCCATGCGTTCGGGAAGTAGAAATGATTCCCTTTTCATAGGTACAAGATACGGTTTCCTGACATGCCAACAACTATAATTAAATAACATTAATTGCATTACAAACAGAAAATATGACTGTTATCATTATTTAAATAATTTTGACAAAAACTTAAGAAATGGTATCACAGTGATTATGGAAACAGTGTCTTCTTCACGGTATGTGGTTCACGGTATGAGCTTTACGGTGTGAGCTTCACGGTGAGTCCTTCACGGTGAGTCCTTCACGGTGTCTGGTCACGGTGTCTAGTCACGGTGTCTAGTGACGGTGTCTGGTGACGATGTATGGTCACGGTGTCTGGTCACGGTGTCTGGTTACAGTGTCTGGTCACGGCGTCTGGTTCATGGTTTCTAGTTCACGGTGAGTCCTTACTTAGACAAATATCTATATTTGGACTAAGATAGTGATATGCAGAATATGGATTAAGGTTAATCATTAGAAAGTAAGAGAATGTGAATCATAAGTATAAAGGTGTGATAATATATGTGAGAATTTTTATCATGCATAAGACTTGTAAATAATAAAGAGGTTAATTAACTTCCATAAGCATTATTATTATAAAAACATAATGTGTAGCTATTATTTAGATTAAAGAGCTTTAGCAGGATGTGCAATGAAGATCGAGATTAATTAATAGTAAAGAGATTTGTGATCATTAAAACATGATTAACACATGAGGAGTCCAACACCTATCCTTTATTAAATTCACATTTAAAACCAATTAATCTTATTTTAAATTAATTATTTATCAAAATAGTTTATAAAACCCTAATATAACTATAACGACCCATACTTTACAAAAATTGTTAATACTTCAAAATTGAATCATACTTATTACAACATATAACAAAACCACGAAAGGACCATATAGGTATAGTGTCTTTAGAAACTGGGAATCATAAACAACAGGTTCATAAAACGTCTACACTGTCTCCCATTTATTTCATCATATCTATAGTCCCTTTTGGAATATCTTACTTAATAACCTTCTTCCTGACTTGGGGAAAGAAAACATAAAAAAGGGTGAGCTCAAATGCTTAGTAAGGGTAAACAAAAGAAATATCGATCACATCATATACATAAGCACATAACTTTTGGAAATCTTAACCTGCAAAAGAGATCATAATTTTATAACATGGGATAAATCATGGCAGTGAAATATAATCACAATAATCATAACATAAAACATGAAACTTTGTGGAATACACACATAATCATAGAGAATCATTTCTTATTAGTCAAGACTCATTGCCAAGACTATCTTAGTGGACAAAGTCCATTTCTGAACCGAGTCACCCTAGTTTCAGTCCTGTTTCACTGAACCGGTATAACCTACCGTTCCAGCCATGTCTATCTCATGAGATATAAAATCATTACCCAATACATTGGAGGGAGATATAGTTCCCACCCATCTCATAATGATACCATTCTTATGTGTGCCACAAATTCATAAATCATACATCATTGCATAACCCATGTAATAAAAATGGGATTCTTAAACACCATGACATCAAAAAACAATTCATATAAGATAAAGGAATTCAGAAAAATAATTCCATCACAACATAATCAAATCAATGTAATGATAGGGATAGAAACAGAACCCTATATTATATTAGATGGAAAATAATTTTGATTAAACACTTGAACTCCATTCTTGAGGAAAATATCCTTTCTACTTCAAAAACATTTTCCTTTTTTAACATGTCATACAATTTTAAACTAGAAGAAGTTGATTAAAAATAAACATGATAACTTGTAAAGGAATCCTCTTGGAAATAATGTTTTAAAAATCCATTCATGTCGTATAAGTTAAGAAAAACATTCTTCTCGTACTTTTGTCAGAAAAGTCAAAAAGTACCTCGTACGATAAATGAAAAAAGATTCTTTTCATATCTTTTAATAAAAACTCACCGAAGGGTAAAATTGGATTTAAACTATTTTAAGTGGATGGAAACAATATTACATATTGATGGAACATGGATGTGGATGATAAAATACACCCAGTAAATACCAAAGTATAAACACTCTCGGATAAAAATGAGATTGTGATATTTCCCTTACCTTAGGTCTGATATGATTTGTACATGTCCGAACCTCTTGTATAATGATTTAAATAATGTTATTGACTTATTACGTAATCATACTTATTTTTATAATATCATATATGGTCATATTCTTAGCTTCTTAGTAGTAATATTTCATTGCTACTTGTTATTAAGGTGTTTATAACTTTTTGTTCTTATGCGTGTCTTGTCGAATAAATTCTTATTCTTCTCTTTAGGTTATATATACCTCATTTCCAGAATTGTATTAGTGTAATATATATCATATTCATTCATTAAATTCATTTATATAATCATTATGAAATGAAGATCATGTAGAACGAGTCGCATCACATCGTGGAGACGGTATTCCGTACGAACGCACGAGTGATGATATCGTTCCTATGATCGTGGAATTGTATTGGAGTGTATGTATACTATTTTAGAATCATTACTACTTTATAATAGTCATATATATTCATTATTTACCCCATTATACCCATCCAAGTAAGGTGGTGGTGGAAAATAGATTACACCACGGCGTGGAGACAGTATTCCGTACGTACGCACGCGCGGTGATTTCGTTTTCCATAGGATGGATAGATGGTTAAATAGGGTTGTTTCATACATATAATAACATATCGGTATATGAGTGATACTGATGTTATTACTTCATAATGAAACAACTAAAGAATATTAAGTGTAAGAAGAAATAAAGATGAAAGAATCGGTAACGGACATTACCTCTTCTTTAAAGTGCTTCTTTGAGACTTTCTTTTAGGGAACTAAAATTGGTCTTTGAAGAAGACCAGGACCTTTAGGACGTCTCTAGGGAAGTGGAGAGGAGGTATTGGCAGGGGTTTCCAAGCTTGAAGGCTTTTCGTGGTGTGAGGAAGAGGGGGAGGAGGTTCCCTTTTATAAGGGAGGAGAGGGGCACCTTTGGAATAACTAAACATATTATTTTATTATAAAGTCAAATTCGGTTCTTAATAGCTCAAAATTGATATATTTAGAAGATAAGTTGGGTAGGGGTCTATATCCTCTCATCCAATAGAATTTAGACAAGTTTAGGTATCAATTGTAACATTATCATTTAGATTTAACTTTAAGTTAGATAATTTAACTTTTACCGTGTCTTCTTGTTTTCTTACACTATAAGGTTAATAAACATACTATATCAAGCCAAAAGAACCCCAAGTTGTTTAATATTGATATATATAACCTTATCTAAGTCATTTGGTCGAACCATAGATTTTTAGGAATAAAATAACAATTACTAATATAATATTTGTTTCAAAAACTATTTTATGTCAATTTTGACACTATTTAGTAATTGATTTTTGTGAAAATCATAACAGAATGATTAGTTCGAAAACAGTTAATTAAATAAACACTAACATGTCATATTATCCTATAAAATAAGTTTAATTCATAAATAGTCTCAAATTACATTTATTTTTGTGCTTATAACATTAATTATGTCAATATTTCGTTAATAAGATAATTACTGCATCATCTTTGTGTCATAAATAAATTAAATTATTTAATGTCTAAAAATTACAAATAAAATACCATTATGTAGGAAATCTTTTTAGATTTCTAGTGAATATTTATAGTCGAATTTATCTTATGTATAACCCCATATTAAAATTTATTAAATTAATAAACTTTTGATTTTAACAATTTTAACCCTTCTTTAAATAAATTAATAATAAATGTCCTAATCTAATCCAAGTGGGCCTAAATGGTCATATTTTATTCCTAAGTTTGTTTTTGGTCTAATTACACTTGTCCAATAGAATTAGGACATGTGTTAGGGTAATAATAATATCATCTTACCCTTAATTACCCTATTTACTTTTAACCGTGGTAAAAAAGTAAAAAGTTACTATTCACCAAAAAATTATTTTCATCTCATTGAACCACATTTTACTTACTGAAATCAACCGTGTCTCTCGGATTTTTGAAATTCCACTCACAGAAGCGGTAAAATTACGTTTTATGAAAAATTCAGTTTTTTTAACTACCACTTAGTGGTTTCACTATTCATCAAAAATTCAAAGTTTACAGAAAAATACCAAAATTTTACCCTAGGCTAATTTCAATATTCCGAATCTAAAAATGAAGTCCATTTTGAAAAATAAAATTTATAAAATTTCAAAAAGTGGTTATTACTATTCATAACGGCTAGTTTTAATAATATTTTAATAGCATATCATTGTTTAGTGAAACTCGGTATTGCGAACGACGCAAGCTATCGAGGAAGGTCACGATTTCGTGTAAAGCAAGCCAAGAAAGTGTTGTGTAGAAAATGATTCCTTTGATGATTTATATAACAAAAAGTCTCGAGTGTTACATTCTACCCCCCTTAAAATGAATATCGCCCTCTAAATTTGTCACATTGTAACAAACAGATGGGCATACCTCTCCCTCATCCAATTCATGAACATTATTATCCCATCACAATCAAGGTTGAATTCAGGAACATTTCTCACCTTCTTTTGTAACTCGACATCTTCTTTTTGTGCCTCTTTAATCTTCACATGTATAGATGGTTGAACATTCATTTGAGAAAGATACGATTTTTCCCCTTTCATTATAATTCCAAGATCCATCCTTTGTAAATCCATAAATATTGGATCTTTTGTGATCCTCATCATGGATAAACTAGCATGGTCTTGTCGACTTAATGCATCTGCCACCTTGGTTGTTTTCCCAGGGTGGTAATGGATTGAGCAGTCATAATCCTTAATCAGTTCCAACCATCTTATTTCACGCATATTCAGCTCATTTTGTGTGAAAATATACTTTAAACATTTATGATCAGTATAAATGTCAGACCTTTCTCCATAAAGATAATGCCTCCAAATCTTTAATGCAAAGATTACCGCAGCTAACTCCAAATCATGTGTTGGGTAATTTTGCTCATGGATTTTCAACTGTCGTGAGGCATAAGATATCGCCATATCATTTTTCATAAGAACACACCCCAATCCCTTCTTGGATGCATCACTATAGATCACAAACCTTTCTCCACTACAAGGCAGTGTGAGCACAGGTGCACTGGATAACCTTCTTTTAAACTCCTTGAAATTCTCTTTACATTCCTCCGTCCAAACAAACGTAACTCCTTTCCGAGTCAACTTGGTGAGTGTATTATATAATCGTGAAAAATCCTTCACAAAACGTCGATAATATCCATCCAAACCAAGAAAACATCGGATCTCGATTACTGTTTTTGGTCTCGACCATCTTTCGATAACCTCTGTTTTTGCTGGATCCACAGATATCCCCTCTTTTGAGATTATGTGACCCAAAAATGCAACTTTTTGAAGCCAAAATTCACACTTGGTAAATTTGTCATAAAGCTTCTCCTTTCTCAGGGTCTTCAATATAATTCTCAAGTGATCGTCATGTTCTTCCTTGATCTTTGAATAGACAAGAATATCATCTATAAAGACTACCACAAACTGATTAAGATATTCTCGAAAGACACTATTCATTAGATCCATGAAGATAGCAGGGGCATTAGGAAGACCAAATGGAATCACTATAAATTCATAGTGTCCATACCTTGTACAGAAAGTCGTCTTTGTTATATCCTCCCTTTTGACCATTAATTGATGATACCCTGAACGAAGATCAATCTTGGAAAAGTATTGAGCTCCGTGTAGTTGGTCAAGTAGGTCATCAATACACGGGAGAGGATATTTGTTCTTGATAGTGATCTTGTTATGTTCTCGATAATCAATGCAGAGTCTCATTGACCCATCTTTCTTCTTAACAAAAAGAATAGGTGCTTCCCAAGGTGACGCACTAGGGCGTATGAACCCTTTATCAAGATTCTCTTGGAGTTTCTTCTTCAATTCCTTCAACTCAATTGGGTCCATTCTATAAGGTGTCTTTGAAACAGTCAAAGCACCTGGTACGAGTTCTATTGAGAACTCAACTTCACGATTTGGTGGAATACCTGGTAATTCCTCCGGAAAGACATCATCAAACTCCCGGACAATGGGAATATTATTAATCGTGAGTTTCTCACTAACCATTTGAGATAAATAACCTTCATTTAGTGGAATCAAGACCCATAAGGTGGAAGAAATTTCTACTGGAAGGTTATGTTCATCCTTGCATCGATAGACAATCATAGATTGATCTGGAATATGAAATGTGACTACCCTTCTTTGGCAATTTATATGAACTCCTTATAAAGAAAGCCAATCCATGCCAAGAATCACAGCAAATTCCACTATAGGAAGGATCACAGGATTTGCAGGAAGCACTTTCCCACAAACTTCGATCGGAGAAGAATTATAAACTTTTGATGCGACTGTTGTGCCATTAGGTGTTGTCACAGCTAACTCAACATCTAATTGTTGAGGTAACATGGTGATACCCTTAGAAAATTCTTCTGAAATAAAAGAGTGGGTGGATCCAGAATCAAATAAAACATTTTCTACATTAGAGTGGATGGTAAGTGTACCTTTCACCTCATCGTTATCGTACTCCACATCAGTGATAGAAATTTCATGTGACTTTCCTTTGCCTTTAGACTTAAGTGTTTGTTGACATCGACCATCATCATCAACCCTTGGATTAGGGTATTTATTGGCATAATGTCCCATCTCCTTGCACTTGAAACATTAAAGTGTAGTAGGTTCATTCTGTGCATCCCTTCCTTTGTTTCCATCATTAGACATCTTCTTCCCATCATTACGGCATTCAAATGCCCGATGACCTTCCTTTCCACATTTGAAACATTTACTTGTCCCTTTAAGACAACTCCCTCCATGTTTCTTTCCAAACTTTGAGCATAAGGGAAAGCTCATCTTCTTTTCAGTGTGCTCTTTATATTTTCCTTTGAATTCCATTTTCCTCTTCTTATCAAACTCATATGACTGATGGGTTACTCCAATATCCATATAAACATTGAGAGCACATCGAACGATTTCCTCATAGCTATTGATGTCCCTTATGGCTAAGTCCCTTTGAAGACTTGGTTTTAAGCCACTAAAGAATCGATCGATCTTACTCTCAGGTTGGATAATAATACAAGAAGCGTACCTTGAAAGTCTTGTAAAATTTGCTTCATAGGTACCAACAGATTCATCATCCTTTTGATTCAGTTCAAGAAAATCTTTCTACATCTTTGTTCGGAGAATACGATGCAATTACTTATTGAAAAATATGTTCTTGAACTCATCCCATTCCATGGACTCAATTTCATCCCTTTGCCTCGTATTCTTAATAAGATTCCACCATTGATCAGCATCACCTTCCAAACGATACACTGCTAAGATGATTTTATTATGTTCAGAACATTGAAGAACTGAAAATATCTTTTTAGTAGTACTAATCCATTGTTCAGTAACTAATGGATCAGTAGACCCTCTGAAAGAAGGTGGACGCTGCCTCATGAAGGATTCAACAGAATGTTGCTCTTTCCTTTGCTCGTTTGGAAGTCCTGCATGATTCATAGCTTGAGAAAGTTGTGTGAGCATGGCTACAAGATTTTTCATTCCATCTCCCATAATGTTTGGTTTCTCAGGGGGACAATCATTGCATTGCCCGTCGCATTCCGCATTAACACGATTCCTTCGGGTTCCAGCCATTGACTAAAACCAAGAAAAATAGTGTGAGCAACACTAATTATAATAGGAAAACCACATAATCAAGAATAAGATTTCACACTTAAGGTCTTATCCTAGGTTATTCAAGGTCATTTCTAAAACACTAAGATTGTGTTCTATGCTTAGACCTATCCTTAGGGTTCTTACTAAGGCTTTCACATCCTAGTTTCCAAAGGTTGACTATACCTTTCCTCTGATAGAAACTATAACGACCCATACTTTACATACATTGTTAATAATTCAAAATTGAAGCATACTTATTACAACACATAACAAAACCATGAAAGGACCGTATAGGTATAGTGTCTTTATAAACTGGGAAACATAGACAACTGGTTCATAAAACGTCTACACTTTCTCCCATTTATTTCATCATATCTATAGTCCCATTCGGCATATCTTACTTAATAACCTTCTTCCTGACCTAGGGAAAGAAAAAACACAAAAGGGTGAGCTCAAATGCTCAGTAAGGGTAAACAAAAGAAATATCAATCACATCATATAAATAAGCACATTACTTTTGGAAATCTTAACCTGCAAAAGAGATCATAATTTCATAACATGGGATAAATCATGGCAGTGAAATGTAATCCCAATAATCATAACTTAAAACATGAATATTTGTGGCATACACACATAATCATAGAGAATCATTTATTATTAGTCAAGACTCATTTCCAAGACTATCTTAGTGGACAAAGTCCATTTCTGAACCGAGTCACCCTTGTTTCAGTCCTGTTTCACTAAAACGGTATAACCTACCGTTCTAGCCATGTCTATCTCATGAGATATAAAATCTTTAACCAATGTATTTGAGGGAGATATAGGTCCCACCCATCTCATAATGATAATATTCTTATGTCTGTCACAAATTCATAAATCATACATCTTTGCATAACCCATGTAATAAAAATGGGATTCTTAAACAACATGACATCATAAAAAATTCATATAAGATAAAGGAATTCATAAAAATAATTCCATCACAATATAATCAAATCAATGTAATGATAGGGATAGAAACAAAACCCTATATTATCTTAGATGGAAAATAATTTTGATAAAACACTTGAACTCCATTGTTGAGGAAAATATCCTTTCTACTTCAAAAACATTTTACTTTCTTAACATGTCATACAATTTTAAACTAAAAGAAGTTGATTAAAAATAAACCTGAAAACTTGTAAAGGAAGATTCTTGGAAATATTGTTTTAAAAATCCATTCATTCCGTATAAGTTAAAAAAACATGCTTCTCGTACTTTTGTCAGAAAAGTCAAAAAGTACCTCGTACGAAAAATGACAAAAGATTCCTTTCATATCTTTTAATAAAAACTCAACGAAGGGTAAAATTGGATTTAAACTATTGTAAGTGGATGGAAACAATATTACATATTTAGGGAACATGGATGTGGATGATAAAATACACCCAGTAAATACCAAAATATAAACAATCTCGGATAAAAATGAGATTGTGATATTTTCCTTACCTTAGGTCTGATATGTTTTGTACATGTCCGAACCTCCTGTATAATGATTTAAATAATTTTATTGACTTATTAATAATCATACTTATTTTTATAATATCTTATATGGTCATATTCTTAGCTTCTTAGTAGTAATATTTCATTGCTACTTGTTATTCAGGTGTTTATAACTTTTTGTTCTTATGCGTGTCTTGTCGAATAAATTCTTATTATTCTCTTTAGGTTATAGATACCTCATTTCCAGAATGGAATTAGTGTAATATATATCATATTCATTCATTCAATTCATTTATATAATCATTATGAAATGAAGATCATGTAGAACGAGTCGCATCACATCGTGGAGACGGTATTCCGTACGTACGCACGAGTGATGATATCGTTCCTATGATCGTGGAATTGTATTGGAGTGTATGTATACTATTTCAGAATCCGTATTACTTTACAATAGTCATATATAGTCATTATTTACACCATTATACCCATCCATGTAAGGTGGTGGTGGAAAATAGATTACACCACGGCGTGGAGACGGTATTCCTTACGTACGCACGTGCGGTGATTTCTTTTTCCGTAGGATGGATAGATGGTGAAATAAGGTTTTTTCATACTTATAATAACATATCAGTATATGAGTGATGCTTATGTTATTACTTCATAATGAAACAACTAAATAAGAAGAAGTGGAAGAAGAAATAAATATGAAAGAATCGGTAAGGGACATTACCTCTTCTTTAAAGTGCTTTTTTGAGACCTTCTTTTAGGGCACTAAAATTGGTCTTTGAAGAAGACCAGGGCCTATAGGATGTCTCTAGGGAAGCGGAGAGGAGGGATTGGCAGGGTTTTTCCGACCTTGAAGGATCAAATTGGTGTGAGGAAGAGGGGGAGGAGGTGCCCTTTTATAAGGGAGGAGAGGGGCACCTTTGGAATAACTAAAAATATTATTTTATTATAAAGTCAAATTAGGTTTTTAATAGCCCCAAATTGATATATTTAGAAGAGAAGGTGGGTAGGGGTTGAAATCCTCTCATACAATAGAATTTATACATGTTTAAATATCAATTTTAACCTTATAATTTAGATTTAACTTTAAGTTAGATAATTTAACTTTTACCTTGTCTTCTTGTTTTCTTACACTATAAGGTTAATAAACTTACTATATCAAGACAAACGAACCCCAAGTTGTTTAATATTAATATATATATAACCTTATATATGTAATTTGGCCGAACCATAGATTTTTAGGAATAAAATAACAATTACTAATATAATATTTTTTTTAAAAACTATTTTATGTCAATTTTGACACTATTTAGTAATTTATTTTTGTTATAATCATAACAGAATGATTAGTTCGAACAAAGTTAATTACATCAACCCTAACATGTCCTATTATCCTAGAAATTTAGTGGAATTCATAAAAAGTCTCAAATTACATTTATTTTTGTGTTTATAACATTAATTATGTCAATATTTCATTAATAAGATAATTAATGCATCATCTTTGTGTCATAAAAAAATTAAATTATTTAATGTCTAAAAATTACAAATAAAATAACATTATGTAGGAAATATTTTTAGTTTTCTAATGAATATTTATAGTCGAATTTATCATATGTATAACCCCATATTAAAATTTATTTACTTATTAAACTTTTGATTTTAACTATTTTAACCCTTCTTTAAATAAATTAATAATAAATGTCCTAATCTAATCCAAGAGGGCCTAAATGGTCATATTGTATTCCTAAGTTGGTTTTCGGTCGAATTACACTTGTCCAATAGAATTAGGACATGTGTTAGGGTAATAATAATATCATCTTTACCCTTAATTACCCTATTTACTTTTAACCGTGGTAAAAAAGTAGAAAGTTACTATTCACCAAAAAATTATTTTCATCTCATTGAACCACATTTTACTTACTGACATCAACCGTGTCTCTCGGATTTTTGAAATTCCACTCACAGAAGCGGTAAAATTATGTTTTATGAAAAATTCAGTTTTTTTAACTACAACTTAGTGGTTTCACTATTCATCAAAAATTTAAAGTTTTCAGAAAAATACCAAAATTTCACCCTAGGGTAATTTTGATATTCCGAATCCAAAAATGAAGTCCATTTTGAAAAATAAAATTTATAAAATTTCAAAAAGTGGTTATTACTATTCATAACGGCTTGTTTTAATAATATTTTAATAGCATATCATTGTTTAGTGAAACTCGGTATTGCGTACGACGCAAGCTATCGAGGAAGGTCGCGATTTCGTGTAAAGCAATCCCAGAAAGTGTTGTGTTGAAAAAGATTCCTTTGATGATTTATATAACATAAAAGTATCGGTTGTTACATTATACCCCCCTTAAAATGAATTTCACCCTCGAAATTCGTCACTTTGTAACAAACAGATGAGGACACTTCTCCCTCATCATATCCTCAAGCTCCCATGTAGCTTCTTCTAATTGGTGGTTCCTTCATAAAACTTTCACCAATCAAGTGGTCTTGTTTCATAGGACTTTTTCGGTACGATCCAGAATCTCTATCGGTTGTTCTTCATAAGAAATATCTTGCTCCAGCGGTACAACTTCTGAGTTGAGTACATGTGAAGGATCAGGTATGTACTTTCTCAGGAGAGATACATGGAACACATCATGAACTTGAGAGAGATTCAGTGGAAGCACCAATTGGTATGATACCTTCCCAACACGATCCAGTATTTCGAAAGGACCGATATATCTAGGGCTCAACTTCCCCTTCTTTCCAAATCTCATAACCCTCTTCCAGGGAGATATTCGTAAGAACACTTTATCACCCACTTCAAACTCTAGGTCTTTTCTTCTGTTGTCGGCATAACTTTTCTATTGACTCTGAGCTACTCTTATGTGTTGTTGAATAGATCTGACATTTTCTACCATTTCATCAACGAGATCAGGTCCTAATTGCTTTCTTTCCCCAACTTCATCCCAGCAAGTAGTAGTCCTTCATTTCTTTCCATAGAGATCTTCATAAGGAGCCATCTGAATACTGGAGTGAAATCTATTATTATAAGAAAATTCCACCAAAGGTATGTGTTGATCCCAACCACCTTTGAAATCCATAGAGCAAGCTCTCAACTTATCTTCTAGGGTTTGAATTGTTCTCTCAGACTAACCGTCTGTCTGAGGATGATAAGCAGTGCTGAAACTCAACTCTGTATCCAGAGTATGCTGAAGACTTCGACAGAACATTGAAGTAAATCTTGGATCCCGATCAGATTTAATAGAAAGTGGTACTCCATGCAATCTTACCACTTCCTTTACATATATCCTGGAAAGCTGATCCAGAGAGAAATCCTCTCTAATAGAAATGAAGTGTGCAGACTTTGTAAGACGATGAACTATGACCCAGATATCATTATTTCCTTTGGATGTTTTAGGAAGTCCTGTGACAAAGTCCATAGTGATGTTTTCCTATTTCCATTCGGGTATGGGTAATGGTTGTAACATCCCCTTAGACTTCTGTCTCTCAGCATTAACTTTCTGACAAACCAAGCATAGAGAGACATATTCAGCAACATCTCTTTTCATGCCATCCCACCAGAAGTACTCTTTCAGGTCCCTATACATCTTTGTGCTTCCAAGATGAATAGAGAAAGAAGAACTATGAGCCTCATCCAGCAGCTCCTTCTTTAATTCCGGGATGGGAGGAACACAAACCCAATTCCTGAACTTTATTATCCCATCACAATCAAGGTTGAATTCAGGAACATTTCTCACCTTCTTTTGTAACTTGACATCTTCTTTCTGTGCCTCTTTAATCTTCACATGTATAGGTGGTTGAACATTCATTTGAGAAAGATACTATTTTTCCCCTTTCATTATAATTCCAAGATCCATCCTTTGTAAATCCATAAATATTGGATCTTTTGTGATCCTCATCATGGATAAACTAGCATGGTCTTGTCGACTTAATGCATCTGCCACCTTGTTTTCTTTCCCAGGGTGGTAATGGATTGAGCAATCATAAACCTTAATCATTTCCAACCATCTTCTTTGGCGCATATTCATCTCCTTTTGTGTGAAAATATACTTTAAACATTTATGATCAGTATAAATGTCACACCTTTCTCCATAACGATAATGCCTCCAAATATTTAATGCAAAGATTACCGCAGCTAACTCCAAATCATGTGTTGGGTAATTTTGCTCATGGATTTTCAACTGTTGTGAGGCATAAGATATCACCATATCATTTTGCATAAGAAAACACCCTAATCCCTTCTTGGATTCATCAATATAGATCACAAACCTTTCTCCACTACAAGGCAGTGTGAGCACAGGTGCACTGGATAACCTTCTTTTCAACTCCTTGAAATTCTATTTACATTCCTCCGTCCAAACAAACTTAACTCCTTTCTGAGTCAACTTGGTGAGTGGATTAGATAATCGTGAAAATTCTTTCACAAAACGTCGATAATATCCAGCCAAACCAAGAAAACATCGGATCTCGGTTACTGTTGTTAGTCTCGACCATCTTTCGATAACCTCTGTTTTTGCTGGATCCACAGATATCCCCTCTTTTGAGATTATGTGACCCAAAAATGCAACTTTTTGAAGCCAAAATTCACACTTGGTAAATTTCACATAAAGCTTCTCCTTTCTCAGGGTCTTCAAAATAATTCTCAAGTGATCTTCATGTTCTTCCTTGCTCTTTGAATAGACAAGAATATCATCTATAAACACTACCACAAACTAATCAAGATTGTCTTTAAAGACACTATTCATTAGATCCATGAAGATAGCACGGGCATTAGTAAGACCATATGGCATCACTATAAATTCATAGTGTCCATACCTTGTATGGAAAGCCGTCTTTGGTATATCCTCCCTTTTGACCCTTAATTGATGATACCCTGAACAAAGATAAATCTTGGAAAAGTAATGAGCTCTGCGTAGTTGGTCAAATAGGTCATCAATGCACGGGATAGGATATTTGTTCTTGATAGTGATATTGTTAAGTTCTCGATAATTAATGCAGAGTCTCATTGATCCATCTTTCTTCTTAACAAACAGAACAGGTGCTCCCCAAGGTGACGCACTATGGGCATATGAACCCCTTATCAAGATTCTCTTGGATTTGCTTCTTCAATTCCTTCAACTCAATTGGGGCCATTCTATAAGGTGTCTTTGAAATAGGCAAAGCACCCGGTACAAGTTCTATTGAGAACTCAACTTCACGATTTGGTGGAAGACCCGGTAATTCCTCCGGAAAGACATCATCAAACTCCCGTACAATGGGAATATTATTAATCGTGAGTTTCTCACCAACCATTTGAGATAAATAACCCTCATTTAGTGGAATCAAGACCCATAAGATGGAAGAAATTTCCACTAGAAGGTTATATTAATCCGTGCATCGATAGACGATCATAGATTGATCTGGAATATGAAATGTGACTTCCCTTCTTTGGCAATTGATATGTGCTCCATATGAAGAAAGCCAATCCATACCAAGAATCACATCAAATTCCACTATAGGAAGGATCAGAAGATTTTCAGGAAGCACATTCCCACAAACTTCGATCGGAGAAGAATTATAAACTTTTGATGTGACTTTTGTGCCATTAGGTGTTGTCACAGCTAACTAAACATCTAATTGTTGAGGTAACATGGTGATATCCTTAGAAAATTCTTCAGAAATAAAAGAGTGGGTGTATCCAGAATCAAATAAAACATTTTCTACTTTTGAGTGGATGGTCAGTGTACCTTTCACCACATCGTTATCATACTCCACATCGCTGATAGAAATTGCATGTGACTTTCCTTTGTCTTTAGACTTAAGAGTTTGTTGACGTCGACCATTATCAACAACCCTTGGATTAGGGCATTTATTGGCATAATTTCCCATCTCCTTGCACTTGAAACATTGAAGTTTAGTAGGTTCATTCTGTGCATCCCTTCCTTTTTTTGCATCATTAGACATCTTATTCCCATCATTACGTCATTCAAATGCCCGATGACCTTCCTTTCCACATTTGAAACATTTACTTGTCCCTTTAAGACAACTCCCTCCATGTTTCTTTCCACACTTTGAGCATAAGGGAAAGCTCATCTTCTTTTCAGTGTGCTCTTTAGATTTTCCTTTGAATTCCATTTTCCTTTTCTTATCAAACTCATATGACTGATGGGTTACTCCAATATCCATCTCAACTTTGAGAGCACATCGAACGATTTCCTCGTAGCTATTGAAGTCCCTTATGGATAAGGCCCTTCGGAGACATGGTTTTAAGCCACTAGAGAATCGATCGATCTTACTCTCAGGTTGGATAATAATACCAGAAGCGTGCATTGCAAGTCTTGTAAAATTTGCTTCATAGGTACCAACAGATTCATCATCCTTTTGCTTCAGTTCAAGAAACTCTTTCTACATCTTTGTTCGGAGAATACGAGGGAAGTACTTATTGAAAAATAAGTTCTTGAACTCATCCCATTCCATGGACTCAATTTCATCCCTTTGCCTCGTATTCTTAATAAGATTCCACCATTGATCAGCATCACCTTCCAAATGATACACTGCTAAGATGACTTTATCATGTTCAGAACATTGAAGAACTGAAAATATTTTTTCAGTAGTACTAATCCATTGTTGAGCAACTAATGGATCAGTAGACCCGCTGAAAGAAGGTGGACGCTGCCTCATGAAGGATTCAACAGAATGTTGCTCATTCCTTTGCTCGTTTGGAAGTCCTGCATGATTCATAGCTTGAGAAAGTTGTGTGAGCATGGCTACAAGATTTTTAATTCCATCTCTCATAACGTTTGGTTGCTCAGGGGGACAATCATTGCATTGCCCGTCGCATTCCGCATTAACATGATTCCTTCGGGTTCCAGCCATTGACTAAAAACCTAGAAGAATAGTGTGAGCAACACTAATTATAATAGGAAAACCACATAATCAAGAATAAGATTTCACACTTAAGGTCCTATCCTAGGTTATTCATGGTCATTTCTAAAACACTAAGATTGTGTTCTATGCTTAGACTTATCCTTAGGGTTCTTACTAAGGCTTTCACATCCTAGTTTCCAAAGTTTGACTATACCTTTCCTCTGATACCAACTATAATGACCCATAATTTACATACATTGTTAATACTTCAAAATTTAAGCATAATTATTACAACATATTAAAAAATCACGAAAGGACCATATAGGTATAGTGTCTTTATAAACTGGAAAACATAGACAACTGGTTCATAAAACGTCGACAATGTCTCCCATTTATTTCATTATATCTATAGTCCCTTTTGGCATATCTTACTTAATAACCTTCTTCCTGACCTGGGGAAAGAAAACATAAAAAAGGGTGAGCTCAAATTCTCAGTAAGGGTAAACAAAATAAATATCAATCACATCTTATACATAAGCACATAACTTTTGGAAATCTTAACCTGCAAAAGAGATCATAATTTCAAAACATGGGATAAATCATGGAAGTGAAATGTTATCACAATAATCATAACTTAAAACATGAAACTTTGTGGCATACACACATAATCACAGAGAATCATTTCTTATTAGTCAAGACTCATTTCCAAGGCAATCTTAGTGGACAAAGTCAATTTCTGAACCGAGTCACCCTCGTTTCAGTCCTGTTTCACTGAACCGGTATAACCTACTGTTCCAGCCATGTCTATCTCATGAGATATAAAATCTTTATGCAATGCATTGGAGGGAGATATAGGTCCCACCCATCTCATAATGATATCATTCTTATGTATGCCACAAATTCATAAATCATACATCATTGCATAACCCATGTAATAAAAATGGGATTCTTAAACAACATGACATCATAAAACAATTCATATAAGATAAAGGAATTCACAAAAATAATTCCATCACAACATAATCAAATCAATTTAATGATAGGGATAGAAATATAACCCTATATTATCTTATATAGAAAATAATTTTGATAAAACACTTGAACTCCATTCTTGAGGAAAATATCCTTTCTACTTCAAAAACATTTTACTTTCTTAACATGTCATACAATTTTAAACTAAAAGAAGTTGATTAAAAATAAACATGAAAACTTGTAAAGGAATCTTCTTGGAAATAATGTTTTAGAAATCCATTCATTCCATATAAGTTAAAAAAATATTCTTCTCGTACTTTTTTCGGAAAAGTCAAAAAGTACCTCGTACGAAAAACGACAAAATATTCCATTTATATCTTTTAATAAAAACTCACCGAAGGGTAAAATTGAATTTAAACTATTTTAAGTGGGTGGAAAAAATATTACATATTGAGGGAACATGGATGTGGATGATAAAATACACCCAGTAAATACCAAAGTATAAACAATATCGGATAAAAATGTGATTGTGATATTTCCCTTACCTTAGGTCTGATATGCTTTGTACATGTCTGAACCTCCTATATAATGATTTAAATAATGTTATTGACTTATTACATAATCATACTTAATTTTATAATATCATATATGGTCATATTCTTAGCTTCTTAGTAGTAATATTTCATTGCTACTTGTTATTCGGGTGTTTATAAATTTTTGTTCTTATGCGTCTCTTGTCGAATAAATTCTTATTCTTCTCTTTCGGTTATAGATACCTAATTTCCAGAATGGTATTAGTGTAATATATATCATATTAATTCATTTAATTAATTTATATAATCATTATTAATTAAAGATCATGTAGAACGAGTCGCATCACATCGTGGAGACGGTATTCCGTACGTACGCACGAGTGATGATATCGTTCCTATGATCGTGGAATTGTATTGGAGTGTATGTATACTATTTCAGAATCCGTATTACATTATAATAGTCATATACTGTCATTATTTACACCATTATACCCATCCAAGTAAGGAGGTGGTGGAAAATAGATTACACCACAGCGTGGAGAAGGTATTCTGTACGTATGCACACGCGGTGATTTCTTTTTCCGTAGGATGGATAGATGGTGAAATAGGGTTGTTTCAAACTTATAAAAACATATCAGTATATGAGTGATACTTATGTTATTACTTAATAATGAAAAAACTAAAGAAGAATAAGTGGAAGAAGAAATAAAGATGAAAGAATCGGTAACGGACATTACCTCTTCTTTGAAGTGCTTCTTTGAGACCTTCTTTTAGGGCACTAACATTGGTCTTTGAATAAGACCAGGACCTCTAGGATGTCTCTAGGGAAGTGAAGAGGAGGAATTGGCAGGGGTTGGCTGTGCTTGAAGGCTCAAAGTGGTGTGAGGAAGAGGGGGAGGAGGTACCCATTTAAAAGGGAGGAGAGGGGCACCTTTGAAATAACTTAAAATATTATTTTATTATAAAGTCAAATTAGGGTTTTAATAGCTCCAAATTGATATATTTAGAAGCTAATGTGGGTAGGGGTCGAAATACTCTCATCCAATAGAATTTAGACAAGTTTAGGTATCAAGTTTAACCTTATCATTTAGATTTAACTTTAAGTTAGATAATTTAACTTTTACCGTGTCTTCTTGTTTTCTTACACTATAAGGTTAATAAACATATTATATCAAGCCAAACGAACCCCAAGTTGTTTAATATTAATATATATAACCTTATTTAATTAATTTGTCCAAACTATAGATTTTTAGGAATAAAATAACAATTACTAATATAATATTTGTTTTAAAAACTATTTTATGTCAATTTTGACACTATATAGTAATTGATTTTTGTGAAAATCATAACGAATGATTAGATCGAAAAACGTTAATTAAATCAACAATAACATGTCATATTATCCTATAAAATTAGTGTAATTCGTAAAAGGTCTCAAATTACATTTATTTTTGTGTTTATAACATTAATTATGTCAATATTTCATTAATAAGATAATTACTACATCATCTTTGTGTCATAAATAAATTAAATTATTTAATGTCTAAAAATTAAAAATAAATTACCTTTATGTAGGAAATCTTTTTATATTTATAATGAATATTTATAGTCGAATTTATCTTATGTATGACCCCATATTAATATTTATTTACTTATCAAACTTTTGATTTTAACTATTTTAACCCTTCTTTAAATAAATTAATAATAAATGTCCTAATCTAATCCAAGTGGGCCTAAATGGTCATATTTTATTCCTAAGTTTGTTTTTGGTCGAATTAAACTTTTTCAATAGAATTAGTACATGTGTTAGGGTAATAATACTATCATCTTTACCCTTAATTACCCTATTTACTTTTAACCGTGGTAAAAAAGTAAAAAGATACTATTCACCAAAAAATTATTTTCATCTCATTGAACTACATTTTACTAACTTAAATCAACCGTGTCTCTCAGATTTTTGAAATTCCACTCACAAGAGTGGTAAAATTAAGTTTTATGAAAAATTCAGTTTTTTTAACTACCACTTAGTGGTTTCACTATTCATCAAAAATTGAAAGTTTTCAGAAAAATACCAAAATTTCAACCTAGGCTAATTTCGATATTCTGAATCCAAAAATGAAGCCCATTTTGAAAAATAAAATTTATAAAATTTTAAAAAGTGGTTATTACTATTCATAACGGGTAGTTTTAATAATATTTTAATAGCATATCATTGTTCCGTGAAACTCGGTATTGCGTACGACGCAAGCTATCGAGGAAGGTCGCGATTTCGTGTAAAGCAAGCTACACAAGTGTTGTGTAGAAAAATATTCCTTTGATGATTTATATAACATAAAAGTCTCGGGTGTTAAAATAACACTTCATCTATTTTATTAATTTAATCATTTAAAATAATTTTAAATTATTGATGAAATAATTCACTATCACTATGGGTTTGACCTCGAACATTCCTAATAATACCTTTTAATTTGTTATGAATCATATAATGTGTTTTTCTATATTTTTTATTATAATTAACCCTATCAGGAATTAATGATTCCATTTTGGGCCCATAATTACTAGAGCTATTGTTGGGGACATGGACACATTAGCTTTTAGCTTTTTAATTTTATGCTTATTTTTTTTATTCTTTTGTGTTCAAATTTTAATTGTACTTGTTATTTTTATTTTTAATGGAAGGGATAGAATTTATGATAGATATCAAGGATAGGTTCTCTTTCCTACTGGAAGATATAGTGAAAAAACTCAATTAATATAAGATGATGAATAGTCAATCCAATAAGTGCCCACAACCACACCCAATGATTTAATACACGACACCTTATATCTCAGAGATAGAGTTCAATAAGGAGAACCACAATAAAAGAATAATGGATTGTTAAATAGAGTTATATACCAATTATGAAATTTATTTTTATCTTAATCAAGATTTCATTGATTTTGAATGTTCATAAGATGATTAAGAGGTTACATTTACTAGAAAAATTGTGTTGGCCAAAACAAACCTCAAAAAACTTAAAGAAGGAAGTGAAAAATTAAAATAAATCCATGAAGAAGAAGAGACCTTAAATATTGAGATGATTTAAAACTTCCCTATGAACCTAGGAAAACAATTAAAGGAAGATGAAGATTAATATTATATAAAGGAAGTCACATTATTCAAGGGTTTTAAAAAAACATGCACACCACAAGAGGAGGAAAAGATAATTGTCTTCACCTAATGATGATTGTTTAAAGGAAAAAAAGAACAATCAATTATAAAATAATTTTAGGAGGTGAATATGCAAACTAATGCTATAATTGGAGTTACTCAAAAAATGTAGCCAACTATTTAAAACGACGAATTTTCTTAGTCTAGATGGATACTTCTATATTATTTGTTATATTTTGAATGTTTCACCACTTCACCATTTTGTGCTAACATAAATGAGTATAATTCAAGATGATATCATTGATTTTAAAAGTCATTAATGGGTGAAAAATGTTGGTTGTAAATATACAACACTCCAATCAGCTAACCTAGGTATGGTCAAACCAAACATTTGTTAAAATTAGATTTTTCTAAGAAGAGACCCATTTCATTGGTTGTTTATTATTTATTTTTTTGGCATGAATTTTATTACTTAAAATATTTCAAAATTAATTGACAATGTTATGTGATTTCACCTTATTATTTTTAAAATTATAGTTCTACCAAGAACCAAACTGGAAGAAATCCACATGAAGCATATGTAGAGGCTACATGAAAAAAATACATGTCGTGTAATTAGTACATGATGTGAGAATACTGTAGGAAGGACCTATGTATTCATGTTTGATGTGCCAATTACAAGGGGAGTAATCATTTTAAATCAATAATTTTCTACTATAATCCTTACATTTAAATTTTATAGAGAATTAACATCCATTTTCATGCCCCAAATTCCATTATTTCTTTAATAAACTAAGCTATGAGACATAAACTTCCATGGATAATTACCATTCTATGAAATTATCCTTAATTTTCAATAAATTTGAATAAGAATAATTGGTAAAAGAATTAATAGTGATATGCCGGTGGATTAGGGTATGAAAAATCATGATTTGAGGAGTATTAGAATTAGTTGAAATGATTTTTTTGGATATTCGGCCATGCTATAAATTTATAGTATTTTCATGAATTGATATAATTATTCATATATATATCTCTATGCAGTTGTCCAAACAATTCACCTCATTCCTGGGATATCCACTGAGAGAATATTTTCCATTCCATCTATAGTATATTTCCTATGAACCATGGGCCTGATTTCTTTTATAAATTTCCTTGCATCATATCAAATCTATAACTAAATGGGATCACATTTAAGATGATTGAGAAATTTCTTATATATCACTTTATTGTAGGACCCACTAAACATTAATAACTTTTAATCCCAAAGAATCCATTAATATCCATGTATGAAAAAATGACCTATTATAAGATTATCTTACACATTCATACATTCTGCTTAATATATTTCATGATATTTAAATGAATATGTGTGAGGGAGGGATTTTATAGAGTGCACCAGAATATATTTTATCAAGGATATTTTTAATGGGGTATATCCATTGTGCTTTTGGAAGATTCCATGTTTTAATAATTATAATTCATTCTTCACCTCTCTTTATAAAATAAAAAATCATTAAAAAATGATATGTCAACTAGTAGGATGGAAAAACATCATTCTCTAAACTGGAAATATTTTGATCATATGTCGTTAGTTTATGTATATGAGATTTAAATTAAGAATTGATTTTGGAAAACATATAAAAACTGGAAAAAATAGAGGAAGGGAGGTTTATCAATTCATTATGTGTAACACTCAAATCATCCACGTTATGCTTCTCTTTGAGTAATACAATAGCGTGTGTCGTACGAAACATCGAGTTCTAACACACCACAACCAATAAAACTAGCCATTATGAATAGAAATACCCACTTTTTTTCTATATATCAAAATAGACTTCATTTTTGGATTCAGAGTATCAAAATTATCTTAGGGTGATTTTTTGGTATTTTTCTAAAAACATTCAATTTTTTATGAACAATGAAAAACATTTAGTTATTGTTAAAAACCAAATTTTTATTTAAATAATTATTTATTTTAATTACAATTTATTTTAGGTCAAAATATATACATAATACCAATATAAGTTCAATATAATTCATTGCAGTCTATTTATAATAATTATATATATATATAAAGATTATTGAACTTTTAACCGTCTGTTACCCACCACCTAGGAGCATTTGAAAATTTACATAAAACATAATTTTACCTTTTCTATGAGTTGAATTTCAAAAATCCTAGAGACACAGTTGATATCAGTAAGTAAAATGTTGTACAATAATATGAAAATAATTTTTTATGAATAGTAAATGTTTACTTTTTTTACCATGATTAAAATTAAATAGGGTAATTAAGGGTAAAATGATATTATTATTACCTTAACACATGTAATAATTCTATTGGATAAGTGTAATTCGACCAAAAATATCCTTAGGAAGAAATATGATCCTTTAGGTCCACGTGGATTAGATTAAGACATTTATTATTATTTATTTCAAAGAAGATTTAAAAGTGTTAAATTTAAAGATTAATAACTAAACCATATTTATTATTGGGATAAACATAAGATAAAGTCAACTATAAATATTAATTAGAAATATATAAATACATCCTACATAATGGTATTTTATTTATATTTTTTCGACATTAAATAATTTAATTTATTTATGACACAATGATGATGCATTAATTACCTAATTAATTATACATTAATATATTTGTTATTATAAATATCCAAATAAATGTAATTTGAGACTTTTTATGAATGAAACTAATTTTAAAGTTAATATGACATGTTAGGGCTGGTTAGATGAATTTTTTTTGATGTAATAATGCAGTTATGAATTTAGCAAAAACAAAATTCCAAATAGTGTCAAAATTGACATAAAAGCGTTTTTAAATAAAATATTATATTATTAATTGATATTATATTCCTAAAAATATATGGTTCAGAAAAAATACATATATCATTATAGTTGTATCATTAATGAACCACTTGGGGTTCTTTTGAGAAGTATATAGTATGTTTATTAACCATATAATAAAAAATACAAAGAGACATGGTAAATGTCAAACTATGTAACTAAGAGTTATATCTAAAAGATAGAGTTAATATAGTGACCCAAACCTGTATAAAACATATTGTTTGAGTGGTTTTCACCACATACCCACATTATAAATTAAATAATTTATTTTTTATCCATATGAACCAGAAAATAAGTTTTTTATAAAATACTATTTCTAGCTTTTCCTAAGGTTCCTCTCACCCCTCTAATAAAAGGGAACTCCCCCTTCTCTCTAATTCACACCTTAAAAGCCATTTGGATCATCCAAACCCGACCCAAATACCCTCTATAATATCCTCCCTTCATCTTAGAGGATTTAATTTAGTTATAAAGCCAACATATGGAGCTCGTTTGATAAAATCAAAAGGAAGAACCTGGAGAAGAGGTACATATTTCATCACCTCTTTCAAGTTCCTTTCTTCTTCCACGTCCTCTTTCATTGTTATTTCAATTATAAAATAATAAATATTTTATATTATATATACTTTGATGTTATTATAAATATGGTAAAACCATATTCATTATTCTATCCTTTATTTCAATGACATGTCACCATACGTGTGTACGTTCGACTTACCCTCTCCACATCGGGGTGTAATTGTTATTCAATACATTATTATTTTGATGGGTATAATAATGATGTGTAATTGATATAAATAATAAATATAAAATGGTAATTATTCTGTATATATGATATACCGTCCAATTATATATTATTTTAATATCAAAATAATGATACTGTCGCTCGTGTCTACGTATAAATTAGCGTCTCCATGAACACAATGATATTCATTCTCCATCATATCCATTCAAGACTAATTTTCCTTATATGATTAAAAATAATGCTTAAAGACATAATATCATTATTAATATGAATAAGATACATCATGTCCTTCACAAACATTACCTATGTAACAAAGCGTCTAAAGGAAAAGGAACCAGGTAACACCCGAAACGACAATAATATTAAAATATTATTAACAACACAATATTAAAAGATCATATATGATATCATATTAATGTATATGATTATTTTATAATTTAATAACAATTATTTCACCGTTATAATTGATTTTAACCTTCCCTTGACCGAGGAAAAGTACAAGGTAAGGTTTAGTTTCACAATCTCCTTATTATCTGAGGCTGTTTTTACTTAAGAATCTACTAGGACCTCTTTATCATCCACATCCACATATCTTAAAAATGTATATAAAAAAAACATACTATTTACTAGAATGTGGGGTAAAGTCATTTATACCCTTATTTTCCCTTATATGTTTTGAAAGGAATCTTTCTGTCGTTTTCAAAACAAGGCACTTTTTGACGTTTTGGAAAAAATTAAGGTAAGAATGTTTTTTTACCTTATACGTAAGGTGAGGCTATTTTCCACCATTATAAATCATTGAATAATCCCTTAAAATATTAAAGGAATATTTTAAAAATAATTTTCTTCTTTATAGTTATGTGACACTTAAATGATTTCAAAATAGAAAGAGGTATTTCTCTAAAAGAAGTCCTTGATTTAATTTATGTCAACATCCTTTGATGGATTTTTATATTATTTGAAGTTGATTTTTATGATAAAAAAATTCCATATTGTATTAATGGTTTTGTGATTTTTTTTACTATAGATGTGTTATTTTTACACTATTCATGGTTATTGATAAAGAATTTACATTTCATATGCTAGTTTTAATACGAATGTTTATGATATGTTTAAACCTTTTCATATGAGGAATGCACTGGACTAAGTAAGTGATAGGTGGATTTCGCTATAGCTCCTAGATGAATCGGTAGGTCTCATGAGACAAATTAGTGTCTTGGGACAAGCCATGAAAAATTCATATTTGTAGTTTTGGCACAAGGCCTTGACTATGTGGTTATGAATGTCTGGCATTATTAATTCTATCATTATGAAAGTGGCTATTGATATTTCATGTGATTATTATACTAGTAGAATATCCATGTGACTTTGTAAATGGAATTATTAGATTTTATATTCTCTATATTATGATGATGTTCAAGTTTAAAAGGCATTTGTTTTTGGCTTATACATTTCCTTAAATGATTATGCTTATTTGTGAAAGTTTCTGCTATATTGTTATCCTTACTAAGCATCTGAGCTCACCCCTTTCTATGTTTTATTTTTCCCATGATGAGAAGAAGTATATTATGAATGAAAATTATGGATAGTCTATGGGATCTCAGTGTCGTCTATGGAAACAATTTTGTTGTAGTTTTCCCTTTTACGATGTAATTTTAACCTTATTTATATATCTAGTACTTCCAATGCTACAAAACTAATCAGTATTTCGAGACATGATCTTTTGTGATCATGACAATGATATTTAACAATTCCCTGACTCTGGGTATCTACGGTCAGGGCGTTATAGTTGGTATCATAGGATGTTTACTACAAATCTTTGAAACTAGATTTAAATAAAAGCTGATTGGAGCACATAACCCTAAGATATAATTTGAGGATTCATAAAGAAGAACTTCCTAGAATTTTTGTATTGTAGAGATTTTGGGATTTTTAAAAGAAATACATCCCTATCTAGATATGAGAAGGTAGAGGCAGATCTGGTATAGATGTACCTAGGGGTAAAACCAGAAAACATCGCTTTGAGTTAGACTCAAACGGACACTGGTGCACAACAACAGGCCTTTCTCTACACTTGGTTACGACACTCCCGGGGGATATGCTTAGGATAATTATCATTTTCTTTACAAACCATTAGGAAGGGTTTATGAGTATATACTTTATCAAAGAAACCATTTTTATGATTATGGATTATATTCATAAACTGTTCAACTTATGTTAGGTGTTTTACAAGTTTGGAATTATGTATTTCGATTCATAAACTAATCTAGTTTATTCCCTTGTTTAGAAATGGTGAATTATGGAAGGAATGGAAGCGATATAATTGCATGCAATCCATGTAGGGATTTCCATTTTCTCAAGATAATTATATGGGAGCAGGTGATAAAACTGGTTCTGATCAGTTTATCATTATATTGGAGCAACTCACTAAGCTTATAAATAATAACCTTACCTGTTTGGGGCACCCAGATCTGCAGCGTGAATGATCAATGTTAGATCAGTTAATGAGGAAACAACCACCAACATTAATTGGGGGTAAAAATCTTCCAGTATCTTAGAAATGGATAAATTTCTTAGAGAAAATATTCCACTATTTAGGGAGTAGCGATATGGAAAAAGTTGTCATAGCAGTTTACTACCCCACTAAAGATGCTAATCAATGGTTGTCATTGATTCAAAATATAGGAGGATTTATAAAATATATAATGGATGTAGTTTAAAGATATTTTCATAGGAAAATACTTTCCTCATGACCATCGAGCGAATATGGAACCACAATTTATGAGTCTGAGGCAAAAGAAGGTTGAAAATGTCGCAAAATATGAAACTAACATTACAAGGTTAGCGAGACATGCTACAAATTATATACATAACCCAAGAAGTAATATTTATCATTTATTTAATGGGTTAAAACAAATTCTTCGTCGAGAATTAGTCTCACTGTCCTTATCATCGTACGAAGATATTGTCTCATGTCCTATCAAGAAAGAAAAATAATTATCTAATTCATACGACTTTAATGAAAACCAAGAGAAGAATAGATCTACTAAACACTCTAAAAATACAAATAAGGGGAATAATGGAAATTTGGAATATCTATCCTATAGTAAATGTGGGATGAAACACCCTGGTGCTTGCCTAAATGGAATGGGAGTCCGTTACAAGTGTGGTGAAAAAGGCCACCGATCTCGGGATTGCATGGGGAAGAAAGAGGCTGTCGATGTTGAATGCCAAAATTTTAGATAAAGGGGGAATTGTGAAAATTATTTTCTTAAGTGTCTGGGGAACATACCTCAGAAATGGCCAAGGGATCATGGACAAGCTTATTCCATCACTATTTCTGAGGATGAAGCTTCAAAAGATGTGGTGTCTTGTAATTTAATGGTTTCCTTAGGTTTATAAAATGCTTTATTTGATTCTGGATCATCACATTATTTCGTATCTTCCTCTATTGCTATAAAAATTAGATATTTCCAATTTGATTTTATATGGGAGTTATCAGTCAAAACTCATAAGGTAAGTAACATTGCAACAACGTTTTGTGAATGAGTCCCCAATATGGCAAGTAAAATTTCTTTATATGTTGATCTCATCGTTATACACATGATTGAATTTGATATAATCCTTGTTATGGATTGGATTTTGGACTATGATGAAAATATTTATTGTAAGAAGAATGAGGATACAATTTTTGATGATGATGATAAAGAAAACCTTATCTATAGATACGAATCGTCACCACTTAATTATTATCTAGATCCACACCCAGTAGCTCAACTAAATTCAATTATTGGGGAGTAAGAGAATGAAATAACTATGGGTGATGAAGGGAGTGTTCAAATAGAGTATTTACCTATTGTGAAAAAAATATGTTGATGTGTTTATAGAAGATTTACTGGGACATCCTCTAGAACAAGAAATTGAGTTTTCAATTTATTTAATTCCTTCATCAAGGACCATATCGAAGTCCCCTTATAGAATGGTCACTTTAGAATTAGTAGAACTAAAGAAACAAGTAGAATAATTAAGTAATAAGAGATTTATTCACCCTAGTGTTTCTCTCTGGGGAGCCCCTATTATTTTTTTATGAAGAATGTTCAATATATGAGGTTGTCCATTGACTACAAAGAGATCAATACTATAACAATAAAGAAAAAGTATCCCCTACCTCACATTGATGATTTATTCAACCAACTTCATTGAGCTCATTACTTTTCAAAGATTTAACTTCAATCTGGATATCATTAGTTGTGTGTGAGGAAGGAAGACATTCCGAAATCAGCATTTCAAAATAGGTACAGGCATTACAAGTTTTCAGTAATTACTTTTGGATTGACTAATGAACCCTCTATATTAATAGATCTAATGATTAGAGTTTTCAATTAATATATTAATGACTTTGTAGTGGTATTTATTGATGATATCATGGTATACTCCAAAACCTATGAAGATCATGAAAATCACTTTCTCATTATCCTAAAGACTCTCAGAAGAAACGAATTATATGGGATGTTAAGAAAGTGTAAATTCTAGATTCAGAAGATTTCATTTCATGGACATATTGTCTCTAATAATGGAATATCTATTGATCCTTATAAGAACAAGTCAATCCCGGAATGGCCAGCATCGATGAGTACAACTGAGGTACACATTTTTATTGGTTTATCAGGTTTTTATTGATGTTTCATCCAGAGTTTTGCCCAGTTGGATAACCCTTTAAAAAAGCTCACATGAATAGGGGTTAAATAATTTTCAAAAAAAGAGTGTGAATAATGTTTTGAAGAACTAAAGAGAAGAATAGTCAATGATCCTTTATTTACTCTACCATCAGGGAATAATGGTTTGTTATTTATAATGATGCATCAATGAAAGGACTTGATTGTGTCCATATGAAAAATGAAATAGTAATTTCCTATGAATCACAATATCTTAAAATTCATGAGCAAAACTATACTACTTATGATATTGAGTTATCAGCTATAATATTTTATTTTATGATTTAGAGACACTATCTCTATGGTAAATAATGTGAAATTTATAAAAATCACAATATTTTGAAGTATAATGTTTCACAGAAAGAACTCAACATGAGGAAAAGTAGATGGCTTGCACTAATCATGGATTATTATTTCACGATACACTACCACTTTGGGAAGGAAAATAAGTTGTCAGATGCTTTGAGTAGAAAAGATTGTGGAGTTTAGAACAAGATGATAGTTGAGAGGGATCCTATTATCATGGACCTAGTATTGATGGATATGGGAATAACCATGGAAGGTGAAACATTAATTCTTTTTCGAATGTTTTCCAAACCATCTTTTTTAGAAAGGTTGAAAAGTTCACAGTTTGATGATGAGGAGTTTAAAAATAAGATTAAAGCTGTGAATGATGGGAGGTTGAGTAACTTCGTATATGAAGATGGATTTTTGAAATCTAGAAAGAAACATTGTGTTCCTGATATAATGGATCTAAAAATATAATTTTTGGATGATTCTAATAGCTCCAACTTCTCTATAGACCCTAGGAGAACCAAAATGTATAGTGATTTGATGGAACATTTTTGGTTGGACAACATAAAGGGGGAGATTTCTGATTTTGTGTCAAGATGTATTGTTTGTCAATAAGTGAAAGCTGGAAGGAAATAGCTTCGAGGAGTCATCCAACCCTTTCCCATACCTGAGTGTAAATGGGATGATCTCATGATGGGATTTGTCATGAGACTACCAAAGACTCCTAGAAGGAATGATGCAATATGAGTCATTATTGGTCATCTTACCAAGCATCACATTTTATTGCTATAAGATAAGATTTATCACTTGAACATCTAGCCAAACTATATATTAATGAAGTTCTGAAACTTCATGGGGTACCCCTATAGGTTGTTTCTGATCATGATCCATGTTTTACATCAACATTTTGGAAAAGTCTTCAGAAATCCCTGGATACTGAACTTTGTTTGAGCACTTCCTACCACCCCCAAACTGATGGACAATTAGAACAGACTATTCAAACCTTGGAAGACATGTTAAGATCATGCTCACATGACTTTAAAGGTTTGTGGGATCAATATTTACCTCTAGTAGAATTATCCTATAACAATAGATTCCATTCAAGTATTCGAATGGTTGTATAAGAAGCATTATACTGAAAGAGATGTTTCAAACCGACCTGTTGGGATGATGTTGGTGAAAGAAAACTCGTATGCCCAGAAAATGTGGAAGAAATGATGGAAAAGGTAAAGATAATCCAAATCCACATCAAAGAAGATCAAAGTAGGCAGAGGAGCTATGCCGGTAACTGAAAGAAGGATTTTGAATTTCAGGTAGGAGATCATGTTTTCAGGATGGTATCTCCATGGAAGGGTGTTATACATTTGGGTAAGAATGGAAAACTGATTCCCAGGTACATCGTACCTTTAGAAATTCTAGAACTAATTGGGTTTGTAGCTTACCGTTTGGCCATGCCGCCAAGTCTCTCCAAAGTTCAAGATTTATTCCACATATCACTATTGAGAAAAGACGTGTCTGGCCCAACACATGTACTCAGCTATGTGGAATTAGAACTAGAACCTGATCTGTTTTATTGCGAAGAGACTTTCAAGGTTCTTGATATGAGAGATCAAGTGTTGAGAAATAGGATGACATGTCTAGTAAAAGTTCTATAGAGAAACAAAAAGATGGAATAGGAATGATGGAAACCCTAGGAACTTATGATGAAGAAAGTCCCAAATATTTTTATACAGTAATATTCTAGAAAATTCTAGGACAAAATTATTTAAAGGAAAGGAGAATGTAACACCCTAATCTTCCATAGTACGCTTCTCTTTGAATAATACAATAGTGTGTGTTGTATGCAAATTCTTGTTCTAACACACCACAACCAATCAAACATGCCAATATGAATAGAATACCCACATTTTAAAATTTTATTAATTTTATCTTTCAAAATTGACTTCTTTTTTGTATTTGGTGTATTGAAATTATCTTAGGGTGAATTTTTGGTATTTTTTTAAAACCATTCAATTTTTGATGAATACTGAAAAACACTGAGTTATTGTTTATTCCTGAAATTTATTTAAATATTTATTTATTTTATTTAAATTTATTTTATGTCAAAGTAGATAAATAATATCTATATAATTTCAATTCAATTCATTGGAGTCAATTTATAATAATTTTAGATATATAAAAATTTTACTGATCTTTTTGCCGTCTTTTACCAAGCTCTTAGGAATATTTGTAAATTTACATAAAACATAATTTTACCTCTTCTGTGAGTTGAATTTCAAAACTCCAAGAGACATAGTTTACATCACTAAATAAAATTTGGTTCGGTAAGATTAAAATATATTTTTTTGAATAGTAACATTTTATTTTTATTTACCACGGTTAAAAGTAAATAGTGTAATTAAGGGTAAAAATCATATTATTATTACACTAACACATGTCCTAATTCTATTGGATAAGTGTAATTCGACCAGAAACAAACATAGAAATAAAATATGATCCTATAGGTCCACTTGGACTGTATGAGGATATTTATTATTATTTAATTCAAAGATGTGTTAAAAGTGTTAAATTCCAAGTTTAATAACTAAATCATTTTTAATATTGTGTTAAACATATGCTAAATTTGACTATAAATATTAATTAAAAAATTAAAATATTTCCTTCATAAATGTAATTTATTTATATTTTTTAGACATCAAATATTTTAATTTATTTATGGCATAATGATGATGCAGTAATTACTTAATTAATGAAATATTAAAATATTTGATATTATAAATATCCAAATAAATTTAATTTGAGACTTTTTATGAATTCCAATAATTTTAAAAGTTAATATGACATGTTAGGGTGGGTTAGATGAATTTTTTTCGAAGTAATAATGTAGTTATAAATTTAGAAAAAACAAAATACCAAATAGTGTCCAAATTGACATAAAAGAGTTTTTAAGAAAAATATTATATTATTAATTGATATTGTATTCCTAAAAATATATAGTTCGGCAAAACGATATATATAATGATATATGTATCATTAATGAGCCACTTGGGGCTCTCTTGCAGTATATATAGCATGTTTATTAACCATATAATATAAAAATACAAAGAGACATGGTAAATGTCAAACTATTTAACTTAGAGTTAAATCTAAAAGATAAAGTTAATGTAGTGACCCAAAGCCATTTGGCTTGGCCAAACCCATCCCCAATACCCTCTACACTGTCCTCCCTTCATCCTAGAGGCCTTATTTTAGTCATAAATCCAACATAAGGATCCCTCTTGATCAAATCAAACGGAAGAACCCGAAGAAGAGGTAAATATTTCATCACCTCTTTCAAGTTCCTTTCTTCTTACACTTCCTCTTTCTTTGTTGTTAAAATTTTAAAATAATAACTCTAGTATAATCTATATACTGTGATGTTATTATAAATATGGTACCACCATATTCATTATTCTATCTATCCTTTGAATGACATTTCACCATACGTGTGTACGTATGGCTTACCGTCTCTATGTTTTGGTGTAATTGTTATTCAATAAATTATTATTTGGATGGGTATAATAATGATTTATAATTGATGTAAATAATAAATATAAAATTATAATGATTATGTGTATAATATATACCATCCAATTATATATTATTTAAAAATCAAAAGAATGATATTGTTGCTCATGCATTCGTACAGATTACCGTCTCCACGAACGCGATGAGATTCATTCCCTATCATATCCATTTAAGAATAATTTTCATTAAATGATTACAAATAATGTTTAAATAATTAATATCATTATTTATATGAATAACATAAATCCTATCCCTAACTAACATTACTTACGTAAAAAATTATATAAAGTAAAATGAATCAATTAACACAAGAAATGAAGATAATACAAACATATTATTAAGAAAGAAATATTAAAAGATCATATATGATATCATATTAATGAATATGATTCTGGTATAATTTAATAACAATAATTTCACCATTATACAGGAGTTTAACCTACCCTAGACAAAGGAAAAGTTCAAGGTAAGGGTTAATTTGACAATCTCTTTATTATTCGAGGTTGTTTTTACTTAAGTATCTATTGATACCTCTTTATCATCCATATCCATGATTATTAAAAAAACATCAAAACATTTTGACTATTTACTAGAAAATGGGTTAAAGTCATTTATACCATTATTTCCCCTTATATGATTTTAATGAAGCTTTCTGTCATCTTCCAAACAAGTTACTTTTTGACATTTTTGACAAAATTAAGGTAAGAATGTATTTTTTAACTTATATGGCAGGTGCGGCTATTTTCTGCCATTATAACATCATTTAAGCTTACCTTACAAGGTTAAAGGAATATTTTCAAAATAAATGTTTTCTTTATAATTATGTGGCTCTTAAATGATTTCCAAATATGCAGAGATATTTCATTAAAAAGGTTTTGATTTCATATATGTCAACATCCTTTGATGGATTTTAAGATTATTTGACGTTGATTTATTATGATATAAAACTTTCATATTGTATTGTAGGTTTTCTGATATGTTTGAATATTGATTTTTTATTTTTACACTATTCATGGTTATTTGTAAAGTATTGAAATTTCATATGCTAGTTTTAATATGAATGTTTATGTTATGTTTAAACCTTCTCATATGAGGAATGCATTGGACATAGTAAGTGATGGGTGGAGCCCTCTATTACTCCTCGATGCATAGGTAGGAATCATGAGACAGACTAGTGTCTTGTAACAAGGCCTTTGCAACATCTTATTTTTAGTCATGGCATAAGGCCTTGACTATGTGGTTATGAAAGTCTGGCATTATGAATTCCATCATTATGAAAGTGGATATTGATATTGTATGTGATTATTCGACTCGTATAATATCCATGTAACTACGATAATGGTATTATTTGATTTTACCTTTTCCATATTATTTTGAAATACAAATTTAAAAGTCTGTTTTTTTAGGATTATACATTTCATTAAATGTTTATGCTTATTTATGAATGTTTGCACTATATTGTTATCCTTACTGAGAATCTGAACTCACCCCTTTATATATTTTATTTTTTCAAGGATGCGAAAAAATATATTATGACTGAACTGCAGGGATAGTCTATGGGATATCAGTGTTGTCTATGGAATCAATGTTGTTGTAGTTTTCCATTTTACGATGTATTGTAAACCTTATGAATGTATCCAGTACTTCCAAGGCTACTAAACTAATATGTCTTTAGAGACTTGACCTTTTGTGATAATGCCAATGATATGTAATAATGCACTGACTCTGGGTAACTATGTTCGGGAAGTTATATTATTCTGACATCTCTCATAAGACCTCTTTGGGATTATTGGGGGGAGGGGAAATGATATCTATAAAGGGAGATTTTTATTATTCTGAACTTTTGATATCATGCATTATGATTTATATAAAACTCTACATATTGAGCTTCAATTAGTATATAATTTAACAACATACCCAAATCCATAGGATCATTTGACAATAAATGGTGAATCCATCATTATTATCTATGAAATTTTATTTATATAGTAGAGGTTCTCGATGCATTGAAGGATTATGGAATGCAACATGTTCTTGAGGTATAATCATCACTCTATTCAATTGTACCTTGATGATGAGCCTCAAACATCACTTGAGGTAAATTAAAAAGGTGTTGTATATTAATAATGGATTGAAAAATAAAAATGTATTATTGAAAATACATGGCTATTTCGAAAGGATAAATGTAAAATACAAGGATGATTAAATTACTTTGAAAAATTGGTCATTGAAAAATTTTATACATGTATAAAGGTTTAATGTTTAACATCCAATTATATCAATTTTTTATCATTAAGTTTAAATATCGATAGAGTAAGATTCAATTGTATTATGGTGGGATCTCTTCCTTGAGGACAATTATAGATTCAAGCATAAGGTGTTCATAAATTTACTTCATTATATATGTTTTTTAAATTAACATGTAGTTATTCTCATTATTTATTTATAATTCCATGCCTATGTCCATGATTTAATTTTCATGTTTTACAGGATAGAATAGAATGTCGTAAATGAGAAAAAGGAGTGAAAATGATCCTGATATCCATATAACAGAAATATATCAAAAATAAAATATGATCACAGAGAACATTTGTGGAACATAACTGAAGAAACAAGTAAAATAAGGCTTCTAGAGACAAAAACTAAAAGTACACATCATGTAATTAGTACACATCATGCACCGATAGAAGTCATGAAAGAACTAAATGTCGTGAATTGAATGAAAGAAGTAATATGTGATGAATACATGTGTTAAAATTTGAATAATATGTTTTAAAATGTGACACAATTTATGTAGGCCCAGAAATACCAAGGGTCATGAGATATGTGCACATTGTGAAAATCTAAATGTGGTGTAATCACTACATAGCATGTAATGTTCATGAAATTCAAAAATCACCTAGATTTGATGTATCATGATGATTTTATATATTTTAAGTACCAGAAAATGGGTATGAAAAAATTTTGGCCCATAAATAATATCGTTCAATGTTTCATAAGACCATATAACCATTAAATTGAGGTCTAACCTACTGTTGTGAGGATGATCTCAGAGACCAAGGCTTGGAGCGAGAGGATGTAATGTGTAGGTTCCTCCCTACATTCACCATTGTTTTAATTATGTTTTCTTTTTTAATTATTCATTCCCTATTATTCTCTCAACACATGTACGAGGGGGTAAACTCAGGTTGTTCTATAGTTATGTATCCAAATCTGGGAGGTTCCATTGGATCTATTCATTTTTTTATATTCATGCATTCTGTATTGCCATGATTTATTGAATAATTTTCAAATATCTGACATTTACATTAACAATGGAAATTGGTATTTGAATATTACATAAACATTATAAAGAATTCATTTGTTCACCCTAAATCAAGTAATGACCATTATTTCATTCAGGTTGACTAAGTTTGAAAAGTTAAGCGAGAATAACATGATTAAGAAAATAGCATAAAATATCACCATGATGAAAAAAGGGGATTTCCACCTCCTGGATAGGATACCATGACCATTGGATCTCCATCATTTCATCAACGTAAAAAAAATAGATTAATAAATTTTTTTATAAAAAATCAATTTGACCTGAGCCATGAAACTATTTAACTGTAGTGAACTTTCAAATATAATTTCAAACTAATAAATCAAATTTGTTTAAAATAATTTATTTCTCAAAAATGTTTCTACAAAACATTATTGAATTATTCAACTTTTAATTTAATTTAAATAAATAATCTTTTGAAAACCTAAATAATCTAATTCATTATCTATGCTGGTTTGGCATTAAACATTCCTAAAACCTCATATTATTTATTTGATTATTATATTTTATGTTTTTATAAATTTTTTATGTTGAATAGACAAATTTATATATAAAAATGGACTTTTAGGGCTGTGAACCATCTCCAAAAACAATGTCTAATAATTTCCCTTGATTCAAATATTTAAATAAAATATGAATGTGTTATTCATTAAATTAAAAACATTTCATATTATCTAATAAATTATGTTTTTCAATAATTTGAAAAATGAGAGATTTCTCCCCTTGCATAATAATTCCCTAACCCAGTATTTCTAGATCCATGAACATATGATCCATCTCAATCCTCATTTGGGTCATAAATCAATTATATTTCCTTTTAAATGGATTATATACCTTATTTTCTTTATATAAATAATAATGTTATAATAAATCTTAATCCTCGAGTATCTCAATAGATTTCCTTTTCCTAATGTTTCTTTCCTTATGTGAAAAGATATATTTTATAATTTTATAACCTATGTATATCTTAGATCATTCATTATATATATAATATCTCACCTTTTTCAATGAAAATATTACAACTGCTAACTCAAGATCTTAGGTTGGGTTGTTTGGTTCACGATTCTACAAATAACATGATGCATATTCAATAACATTATCATTTTTCTTTATAAAAAACCATGTCCCTTATATGATTTATGACTATATATCAAAACCCACCAATTCCTGTTGTTAGAGTCAAAATAAGAGCATTTACCAATCTATTATTATTTTATAAAAACATTACTATAATTCATTTTTCCAGATAAATGAAACCCCTTTACATGTATGTTTTTTGATGTGTTATCCATTCCAGAAAAATTTGTATGGATTTTCAGATAGTAACATACCAACCCAATGATACTACATACCATATTTATGTTTGTTGGTATAATATATTTTCCAAATACCCTCATCTTCACATGATCAAATAATATTCTATCCATGGAGAAAATATGGAAATGAAAAGAATCTTATTGAAACAAAAAATGAATCTTAATAAATTTACCATATAACTCCATCCTTTTAAGAGTATCAAAAATGATATGAAAGTTATTATCATGGTCCTCTTATATTGTATAACACACCAAAATATCATTAGTTAATACCAAAAAACCCTAAATATATTCCTTGAATACTTCATTCAATATATCCATTAAAACAGAGGGTTCATTAGTCAATTAAAATAAAAATAATATAAACTCATAATTTCTATACCTCATTTCATTAACTATATTTAAAATTTAATCCATATATACATGGAATTTTTGATTCCATAAATGAGGTTCATTCTATGGAAATATTGGACTCTGTGAAATTTATCTATTAAGATATCAAGGAATGGAATATGATACTTTTCTACCATAATAGCATTTTTTATGTCTAATCATTTCATAGTCCATGGATCCATATAAATTCATAAATAATAGAATAGGGGATCCCCATGGAGTAACAATGAGAGCTGATACCTTATCACCCAAATCCACTAGTTTTTTTAATCCATTTATTACATAGTGACCATTCTACAGGGTTTCATTGATATTTTTTTCATTAAGGATTAAATAAATGGAAAAATTATCTTTCCTCTAAGGGGTATTTCTGGACCATTCTATATAAAATACATGATTGTGTTATTATAGAAGAAGTACATCATCTATTTGATGACTAACTACCCCGTCCCTAGATTATATATACTCTTTTTCACCATTAATCTCATTCAGTAGTGCTAATAGGGGTGGACCTATATATGAATTAGATCTTGATGTATCAACTCTAAAGATAATGAATTGAAACTCATACTCACAAATAATATTTTCTTTCCTTTATAAATATAATATTTTTCATAATATTTTGATATATAGTAATACCAATGAGTATATAAATTTCAACCATAGGTATGATAATATTGTAAATAATAATGCATGTTCCTGTTTCATAATGGGGAATTCTTAAAACAACCCTATTATATTGAGACGTACTCTAATATTTTTTATTTGACAACCCCCTTCATAAAACAAAAGTAAAATTTAAAATTTTATTAGAAAACATTTTTGATATAAAATAGTATGAGTATCCAAAATCAAATAAAAAATTAGAAAAATTTTATCACAAGGATAATGTATATATCACCACATATTTGGGTTCTTCCACCTTAGCTATACTGATAGCAAAATAATAGAGTTATCAAATTGGTATCTTCTATAGTAGATTTAATTTACACTTGGGTTATTCATTTACCTATTTTCCCATATCCATGTTATTGAAACACTGGTTAACATTGTTTCTCTTCATGCCATCTGAATAAGTTACATGATGACCCTTTTTCCAAAAATAATATCAATCTCTAATTCCCTAATGGTATTTACTTGGGTGATTCTTTCCACAGTTGTAAAAATATGGGAATTGTTGCAATTTTTTCCTCTTCTTTCATGAATTCTATTTTTCATGTCGTTAAGATGGCCAATTTATCTTTTGGATTCCCATGAATATGTGTGATTTAGATAATTTCATCTCCATAATCATGTCACAAAAATCGATTTAAACTTATGAAAAAATGTGTTTGAGATTCCATCTTCCTTCAGAAACATGGATGAAGCCCTTACATAAAATGTTCAATATTATACTCTATGTTTCAGTTGTAATCCATATCATACCTAGATAACCTTTTAATGTTAGAATCAAAGTACCCAAAAAGTTATTTATCCTTCAGGTTTAATTTTAAAGAATAGAATCCTAATATAACTTTGTTTCGAATGAGGTAAATATTTTTTGAAGAAGGTTTCATCAAAATATTTCCATTCAATTAATTTTATTTCATCTATCTCTGAGGAATTTCTGATCCAATACCACCATTAATTATAATCACCTTTGAGATAAATCACTACATGTGTAGCCAATTCGTTGTCACTGTATCCCATTACCATAATGATCTTCTATAGATACTCAATCCATTGCTCAACATCCATTGGATTAATAGTCGAACTAAATAATAGGGGCTTCTATCACATAAAGAGATCCAATATAAGAGAATATCTCTATATAATAGGTTTCTCCATCCAGGTAAGTTTATTTTTAATAACCTAACTACTTTAAACTAATTGTTCCATAATTTTCATTAACCCATTAAGAGCTATATTGGTTTCATTATTAGGGAAATATGAAAATTATCCTCATGTATTGATTCCCTTATTCTTTCTTGGTACCATATCTAAAAAAATAATATAAATGATTAACTCATAAAATTAGGAATTTTTAATCATAATGTATAATAAAAAATATTTTTCAACACTTATCGTAATTTTAAATTTATGTATTTGTAATCTCAAAAAAACATGGATTATTTTGGGTTGTTAATATCTTTAAATCCTTTGTATTTGATTGAAAAGAAAATTCTAATTTTCCTAAGAATATCACCCATTAGCGTCTAACGAACTGATATGTAAGGCCCATTTTCACGTACTATTTGATGATCAGGTCTAATCTAATACATACTATTCTGAGCTATTACCCGTAAGTATGTATATTCTAGAAAAAATTCCACTTTTAGTATCCAAATATATGTGAATTTATTGGATAATACACATAATATATTCCTTGATAAAAACTGAATGTTTTTTATAATTATCCAAGAAGTATATCAAATGGTTATGAAACTCAAATATATTTTTTCTTTAATCTTATTCCCATTGTTTCTACTAAACATATTTTAATTCCAACTATATTTGTCTTGATTATAGTATCCTGGATTCATTGTTTGTTTTATTACATTATAATTGATATAATGTGTCCAATCCATAATGAATGATCAGTTTAGTAGTTTTGGAGAACTAGATGCATGCATGATTCCAATTTTAAGTTGGTAATAGAAAAGAAAACATAATAAAAAAATAAAATGCAATGAATCTTTGCAGTATCATTAGAAAATTTATTCATTATATCTAAGGAAAATAAACAAAATCAGGGTGACCGCAAATACTCATTATGGGTTATGTAAAATTAAATCTATATGAATCAATAAGAATTATAAAAATTTCACATTAAATATTTCAACAAACCATTACATTTAATTAAATTCAATATAATGGTAATATAAATAAGAATCAATATAGAATGATAAATAACTCAAAACAATATCCATTTAATCAATAAACTAGTAATGAAATGCATTTTAAGATGATATCAAAGTAAAAAATATCATTGATAAAAATAATAACAAAAATACAATTGAAGGAAATTTTTAATTATTCGATATCATTTTTTCCATTATCGTAATACAATAATGGTCAACATCTAACCCTATTATAATTTAAAACTAATAGGTAAGAACCAATATGTTGTTCCCAACTAATTTTTATCTATAAATTAGCAATGCATCAAGGGGACATATATAACTGAGCCCCAAACATTTCATTAATTTAAAAATAATTCATCACATGTTGACTAATTAATTAAAATAATAAACAATGTTCTTTATCAAGCATCTTTATATTTTAAAGGATATATTTTAATCAATATTCCCCTAGTTAACCAAATAATGTTCAATATAAGATCCTATGTAAAAAATGGTATACGATTTATGAAATAATCATATAAATCAAAAAATAATATTTATATTTAATATAAATTTAATTTCCATTGAAACATTAAACCAAGAAAGCAATTTGTTTAAGGTAACTATAATAATCATTAAGAAAGAGTGAGATTTCCCAATAACTTTTACCACTTGGTAAATTTTAAGTCAAATATCCATGGATGAAAAAGTTAAAAAAGTCATAAAATAATTAATTATGAATTATGAATTATATTATATGTAAAATTGATGTATATACACAATATAAAAGAAATTAGATTTATTACATTGCATTTTTCCTCAATTAATGGAAATCGAGATGAAGTCCCAAACCATGGATCCGACTTGTCACGTTCATTCATTATATTCTTGAATAATAAAATTATTTTAATTATTTACTTCATAAAGATCATTCTGATGATTATTATTCATTTTATTTCATTGATTACCATTTTATCTACCATTATATAATAAATTTATGTTTATGTTGGGTGTATTTATGATATTTGACTACGGTGTAAAAATAGACTTCGATAGGTGATTATTGGTCTAAGATATCATCCTTTAAATATCTATAGAATAATAATAATGATAAAATTATAATATTTATACATCAATTAAAAATTTATTTTCAATAAATGATGATGGTTTTTAAAAATTATGAATGTTATGATCATGTATAGGGAATGCTAGACGTACACATGATTAACATTCACATTTTTCGATGACCATTATAGAAAGAAGCTAAGTAATAGTTTGTCTTTATATAATGATCATAATTTAAAAAATAACAAAGTTTTTTAAAATATTTCTATAATTTTCATCCAAATTATTAGGTGATAAAAATAGAGTCGTATCGCTCTGTGAAGGTAGTAGTCAACATATACACAAGCGTCTTTATCATTTTTCTGTAAAAACACCAACGATATATTAACTTTTAATAATTATAAAAATTTAATTTACATAAAAATTATACTATTTATATCACATATAATAATTAAATTTATTCTTATCAACTTCCATATAAAGAGTTAGATAAATATGATTCACATCACTTCACAAGGAGGTAGTTTCCCTATATTCAAGCTGCATTACCGTATATCCTAAAAAATAGAATGTAAAAATGTATATATGACATAATGAAACCCTAAGTATAATTATTTTAAAAATAATATATATATATATATATATAATCTTTATATCCATCATTATACATAATTGTAATATGAGGCAATAGAAAAACGAATGACATCGGGTTCCGAGTCAGTATTTCATCACAAACCTAAATGATGGATTCCGAAACCATTTGATGGAAGTGGGGATGGTTGTTGGTCATGTAAATAAAAAAAAATATCTCTTAATATTTAAGATAATTATTTTATGATTTCATCATGGTCTAATAATAATTTATGTTTTCAGAGGAAGAAATAGTATAAAAACATTCAGTGAAAAATGCTACCTCTTCTTCAGGTATCCTCTTTATGTTTTCCCAAAAGACTTACTAGGATGAATTTCATTAAAAAATAATGAATATTGGATTATAAGAGATATATTTTTAAGTAAATGATAAGTTATTTTTCTAAAAAGGTTAATATAATGTTAATAAAATAGGATATTGGGTGGAAATATATAGGTGAAATTTAGTGGTGCGATTGTGATTTTTTGAAATGAATGTTTTCAATCAATTTTTTTCTTGTCACATGGATCTAATAATGTTTAATTCTCTAGAATAGAACTTTTAATTTCAACATATGGAAGTAAATATATTTTATACTTGGTTTTAGATCATTTTAACCAATGCATTTGTATTATAACCCCTATAAAAATCCTTTTTTCTATAAAAAAGGTAAATAATTTATAATGCTTTCCCCATTAATTGTTGTAAAAAAATTCATTAAACATATTAGAAATTAAAAATTACGTTTTAAAAAAAATGATATCCAAATTTTCAAAGTCAATTTATATGTATTCCAATATATAATTTAAAAGAAATCCCACACACGTGGTGATAAATTTGTTTTTCGAAGACAAAATGTTCAAATGATTTAAAGTTTTTTTTTATCAAAATTCAATATAAATATTAATATAAGACTAATATTTTATTAATATATTTAAAATTGAACAATTTTTACAATAAAACTATTTATTAATATAATTTATCCTTATGAAAATTTTAAACTAAAAGGAAATTTTAGATTTTAATTACATATTTTACCCCATTCATAAAAAAATGGAAGATTAAAAAAAATAAAAAAACACCCTAACATGATTTTGATATTATAATTTCAATTTCATTATTTTTTAATAATTGTATTAAATTTCGGAAAATTTTATTTTCTTTTATTAGGACGAAGGGTGAGTAAATGGATATTTTAAAAAAAATCTATTTTTTAGAAAACATATTTTTTACTTTCAAATAAATTTTATATTAATTTTGATCAATATATTACTATAATATTAATAATTTAGTTAGTACTATTCACAACCTTCAACATAATGGATTTTTTTAATGATTATTTTTAAATAATATTTTTACATAGTATTTTACCTTAATCCTGATGTTATGGGAATCATAAGATACGAGAAATATCAGTCATATTTTAAATACATATATTATAAAGTATTAGGGTTTTACTTATCTATACTTTTAAATATATTTATTTCTCCAAATCATTGAATCCATTTTATTCACTTAACCTATGGTTTGGAAAAGTTGTTCACCTATAATAGTTCAATATCCATTTCATCATGATTTATGACAAATTTTATATATAATAATCTTTTTAGTATATGTAATCTAGATAAGGACCAAGAATAAAATTACATAATGTCTTTTTGGCTTCCCACATTATTATATGACATTTTATATTAATGTTCATCCAACTTCTCGTACATATTTATAACACAAGAAGGCATCAATTACATGATATATATAGTGGATGGATACAAAATCCATAACCCATATAATAACCTTTTCCAAAATTCATTGATGATGTAAAAATAAATAATTAAATGAAAATAATATCATATACCGACGGTAACATAAAAATTAAATTTTTAGATTAATTATAAATGTTTGATAATTATTAATTTTAAATCATTTTCTAAATGTCCATATTTTACTAACATCATGATCATTCTTCATGATTTTGCATACTTAAGATGTTTTAACTCAATTATTGTGTGTTATATATTCATATTATTAATAAAAATTTCCAAAGTAAATTTTCATTATGTTATTAAATATGATCAAAACTTATTTTATTCTGTTTAGGAATATTTTTATCACCCACTAAGTATTTTCATAATTATGCGTGGTTAATTTTGAAAATTCCATTATTATAATTTAATTTATGATATAATTTAATGGTATTATATAAAAATACAGAATATTTTTTTAAATTGAATTTATAATTTATATTGATTTTTTTAATCTTTAATGGAAAATTCTTTTTAATATCATTGTTTCCATTTACCTCTCAATTTTTAAAGTGATTGTATTTAATAAAATACCATCAATTATGATAATTTTATGGCCTCATTAATGTCCATGTTATTTATTATTATGGAAATATTCTACATCATTTATAATATTGACTTTTTCATATACTAATTATGTTATAAGGTGTAAATACCCCATTTTATATAAATTGTATTGACAGTGTTTTCTAATAATAATATCTAGTTTATTATATTAAAAAATTTAAAATATGTATATTATATAATTTAATATATATTAATATTTAATAATAAGGAAAGGTGAATATGTATTGGAGAATTTTTCTTATGCATTCTACACGGAATATATTTTTTTATTTTTAGGGATGTTTATGTTTTTTGATTTTTTATGAATCTTCTAGTTGCTTACCCCACATTCCCAATTTCAAAAGGAAGTAATTATATTCCTTCATGTTTGATGATTTCATCTCCATGATCTTAAAAGGTTGATGGGATTCAAGCTCTTCCAACCATAGACGAGACCTTAAAGTTCTCCTCCTAGTCTATGCCTCCCTCATAGATATAATACCTGATTTTGAATCTTATTCATGATTCCAACCAGATTTCAACCCTAAAAAATTATACTACTTGCAATCATGACTGGACAGATACTTGTGTTTGAATATTATGATGACATTGGGTTGGGTATGAATTTTTGAAGCCATTTTCTATTTCAATTGTATAAAACTATTCTTCTTTTATGATTAGGTAATATCATGAATGATACATCATAGGTGTAATACCAATGACAGATCATGTTTATTAGGGGGAATATTACATGAGGGGTATATTGCATCCAAGGGTCATTTCATTGGTAATGTTGTAATTATTAGGCATGGAGAATAATGAATAGTATGATTTACAAGATTCATTTAACACTTTTAATGTCCATAAGTTTTTTCTAATCAAATAAGGCTTAATAAGCTCATCACCTAAGGTATCTCATTCTCAAAACATTTGGTAGAGATTATGATGCATCATGTTCTTTCATTGGTTTAACTTAACGTGATGTAATTTTGTATATTTAGGGACCATTACAAACTATCTCATATAAACTCATCACATATGGATTGAACATAGGTTTAAATTACAATGGGGATGTTTCTTATAGATACTCATCACATATATTGGATAATATAAGGTAATATCACATGGTGATGCTGATATCCTGTGGGGACTCAATATTTATGTGGTAAGAGGAATTGGTTTTCCCCTTGAAGGTGTAATGTGACACCTCTCATGGGAAATTATTTTATTAGTAGTATTAGATATCGGGATTGAACATCAGTGAGCCATCCTATGTACCTTGATATGATACTGGGGTCAAAACTCATGTTGTTGGATTATATTGGTTAAGGTAATTTCAATAGACCAGTCCATGATTATTAATGTCACGTAGAAAGAATTATTGTGTCATGAATGGGGTGAAATAAGGGATATTGTAGGGAATATCCTAGTAATATTCCTGGATGATGTATGTGTTCTCCAATTCCTATAACATGTGAAATATCATGTTTACCACTAAAATAATCATTCTTATATCACATATAGAATCAAATGTTCATATCATGGGGTGAAGAATATATTTTAGCGCTATGTGATGAGGATATATTCCATTAGTTTAGCATCATGTGACAAAGAATTTGTGAGATATAGTTTTGATGTCTTTGAACTAAGACATTGTTTTGGGTCTTACACAAAGATCATTATAAGTTCTTCTAATGTGGAATAATGGTTTTCATGGGGCATACCTAATTATGGTTCCCCTGTTATTCTAAAGAGAATCAAAGGTATGTGTAGGAATTACAATGGTGTCCATCACATGTGTTTCTAAGGAGATGATAATGTTTTAGAGGGGCTTATAGGAGTGTTCTTCTTTGGTGTTGCTATAGAGATAGAAAGGTGTGATCCAGGAATATGAAATAATTCCATATAGGATTTTCTATTTAAAAATTATGTTCTAAGGGGGTAATACATGAGAATGATTTTTGGGAGCTGATAGATGGCAGTGAGTGTATGAGTGAGGCTTACACGTGGAAGAAACCCTTATGATACTAAGGATTGATTACGATAATGGTGGGTCTTATGGATGTATTATTCCTAGGTTTCATTTAGTATATTTAGTGGTATGACTGGGGATTACACAAGTGTTCTAAATTTTAACTCCAAAGAAGCAGTGATGGTATGCATGGGGCTTACATGAGTGTGTTTCCTATGTTATACTAATGATAAGTGAGGGTATTAGTATGTCTATAATGAGTTTGTTTCATTATACAGTAAAGAAAATATCTTTCCCATCACATGATCCATCATTAACAAGACATGTTGTCCTTATAACATGATTTTTCATGTATTTTTCACTCAACATATCATATTATAGAATCTTACGGTATTCTATAATTTTATGATGTGTATCAAGAATGTTATTATACATAGTTTAGTATCCTGAATCTAGGATGTTGTGTGTGGGAATTATAAATTGATTTTCCCATATTTATTCATCATGTCAATTCATGAGGTAATATTATTTGGTGGATTTGTTTGGGAATATTATTGAGGTTTAAAATATAAGAAGTGGAACTTGGGGTCTTCTTATGAGTAGTAGGGATACATGTGGTACCTGTATTATAGGACTGCTCATTCTTCATCCTCACTTTGGTTCACGAGAGTATCAAATAACGCTGATGGGTACAAGAGTACAAATAGTGATTAAAAATGAGAAGGATGACCATAGAGAGGTAATATAATGTTCATCCCCACCTATAGTTGTTGAAAGTATTTCTTAATTTGGGTTAATCTCAAGAGGGTCTTCTAATGTATCCCTTAGAAATGGATCAAGAACCCAAGTAGTGACACATAATGGGAATAAAAATTCATTTCATGGTCATATACCCAAGACCATTACTGTGAATTGTAAGTTCATGTATACATTACCAATAGAAGTTACTTTTATGTTCACGTATCCATGACCTATGTATAATATATTTTAGGGAAATATATCAGGGACTATAATGGTTGTTTTATGCTCATCACATGAGGAATCATACAATAATCATGTCAGAGATATCATGAATTCCAATTTTGACATTTTATACTCATCACATATGGGATAATACAATTTTAATTTAAATATCTTTGACTACTATGTGAGAGATTCATTATAATGGATGTTCGGTGACATACACTGAAGTAATTCTTATGTATTCAATAAGACATTAGAGTCACATAATGTGTTTTCAAGAAATAAATGAGGATTATATTGAATAATTTTATTCAATGAAAATATAACATAATAACAAATCATGGCATAGGAAAAGGAAAAACAAGGATTTTTTTCAAATGAAACAATTTCTAGGAGTGTATATTATTTTCTTGACTCATATTGTTATGTGTGGTTCATGTTGGGGCTATACAGGTCATAAACAAAAACATCCTCAAACATGTAAGAAAATATTATAGTGGCAGTCTCCATTATTTATGGGGTTTAGTGATGGTAGGGACAATTTCACAATTATAATTTCATACCTTTAAATAGTGTCCCCCTTGGATAATTTTGTGTAAAAACATCTAATATATAGGCCCATGTGTTAATGGTCTTCGTGAGGAAATTTCAAGCATGTTTGAAATCCTAATTTATGAGAGTGATATAAATGGATATAAAAAATTATTATTTCACCCCAAATTGATGGGTTTGTATAATATTTATATTATTATTGGGTTTCATTCAAAACATGAACATTTTCATGAATGTTTCTGTTATTTCATTCAACTCCATAGAGTATCCTGAATTTTGCATTATTTGGGGGGGTGATATCATGTACTCATGTTGATCCTATAGTTTAAGACACAGTTATATCCAAAATCAGTTCGTTGATCTTATATTTTGGGTTAGATTGATTTTTAGATGATACATTAAGTTTCACACATTTCTCCATAATTCTCCTAGCTGGCCATTTTCAAAATCCTAAATTCAAATGGGCATAACTATCGATCCGTCAATCTATTTAGGCTCTAAATCATGTGAAATTTATTCATGAAAAATAAAATATAATAATTGAAAGAGTTTTATGATATTGTTAAATTATTGGAGTAAATTTCAATTCCCTCAATGTCAAAATTTCATATTATTTCATTCTAACACAAATGTTTACCACTGACCCATATACATTATGTATCATATTATTTTAAGTATTTTCTAGAAAAAAAATAACATTGTAATTATTAATTGATGGTTGGATAAAAATATAATATTTCTACTCAATACAATAGTAGGTGTCATGATAAAACCTATATTATGTCTTCATTGTTTAAGTATCCAAAAATGTATGATTTATTATTTTGAGGCCTTAATAGTAAGAGTTCAGATAATAAGAATATTGTATTTCATCATTATGAAATATGTTTTTCATATCTATGATATTTTTCATATTTTTATACTAGGATATAATTCTATATCATGTTATTAGTTCTATGATATGATTGTACTATACATTATTGTTCCCATGTTATTCAAGTCTTGTTTATTTTATGATGTATACTTATATGTAATTTCCTTCATTAATCATCTGATTTCAACTTTCTTATTATTCTATATCTCTAGGTTATGAAAAATGATATTATGTAATATATTCATGTAATGGAATCATTAGTGGATTACTTTTTATATATGTTGTATATTTATTCTAGATTATTAATTTCTTAAAATCAAGTGATAAATTACAATTTGTTGTGAAATACAATGGTTTTTTTTGTAAAAGGTTTTCATAATTATCTAAAAATATAAACCTAAATGGTTTTGGAATGTAGGTGACCTAATTTTGGTTATTTATTTTTTATTTATGGATGGTATATATTGGGTCTCTATATTTAGGTATCAAATCAAATATATAAGTTATATGATTTTAGAATTGTGTCCTTATGGATGTTCAAAAAGAATTAGACTAAGGTTTTCTAGTGAATAAATAAAGTTAAATATTTATAAATATATGAATAAATTTTAACAAAATAATTAGGATTTTATAGAGTAAAATAATATCATTTCTTAGGATTTTGTTTCTAATTAAGAATGGATAGACCAACTATTATAGATAATAAATAAAGTGGTGAAAAATTAAAATAATGAATGAATGATAGTGGATATTATAGTAGAAAATGGAATTAATAAAAAAGTAATGTTAAAATATGATTAAAAGGTTTTTCTACTCCATGAATTTGAATTAAATTTTTCAGTTCTGATATATAGATGGTGGACTAAACCTATAAATGTGGACATGGGGTTTCATTGAAGAAGATTAAAAATAATACTTGAAAAATAGATAAGACCTATATTCGAGGTGGAATCACAACTTCAACCATTAATTAATATAGGTTGCGTAATATATTTAAACCCTATATCACCTCGAAATGGAGATGTATGGTTTATCTACATAACCTAGAAAATCATTTTACAATAGGAAACTAATTTTTTTACCTTCCTAGATTCTTCATAATATTTGTTTTTAGAATATATTATTTTGAATTAAGCACACATAATATGATGTATATTTGTAATCTATATATATTTTTAACATATATTTTGATGGGACTTATTCTCTAATTTTTTTATTACATTTATTTGTCTATAATGATAATGGTATAAAAATGGAAAATGAATGAGCATAAATAATACATGATAGTTGGATTTTAATTTTTTATCCACAACATAACTATATTTTTCAAATATTTTTTATGGAATATTCAAATACTACATCCATGAAACATTTATATTACATGATTTATTTTTTATCTATAATATAAAAACTCACCAAATAATATCATTATTCAATGTTATATATTTTAATATTTAAGAGCAATAAGGAGAAATTTGTGGAATAAATAATTAATGATAAAATAAGGCTTTTAATTTGGCAAAATATTGATTTGGAGGTCTAGTTAATTAATCTACATGAAATTATAGTTCACAAGATCCATGCATTGAGTAGAAGATTTGATGTATTCCCGTAGTTATTGGTGAAAGGTTAATACATTTACATTAATTTTATTTTAATTTTTATCATAAATATAATGAAAAGTTCAATATTAATAAATCGTTAGATATATCAAGACTATGAAAAAATGTTGAAAACAAATAATATCAAAAAAAAAATTATTTCATTTTTTTGTCAGACTTACCTTGTGTTTGAGAAGTGCTGGTTTATGACTGGATTCAAAGAATATATTATTTTGATAATGATTTTACATTTCATATCATTAATTATGATTTGGATATAACCTCCTTCTAAATCATTAATTTTTTGACATAATTTCTTAAATACAAAAATACTCACAGTCATTTGATTCTAAATATAATATCATAATGATTAGTGTTGATATTTGGGTTTACATGGATGATATTTTATGTCATGTTCAAGATTATGGTTAGTATCTTGTACTGGAGGTAAGATAAAAACTCCAATTAAATAATTACAATGGGTGAGGAGATAAATAAAATTCCTAGTGAGGAATATCAAAATTCGTGTGCTTAATAAAAATTAGTTGAGAAATTTAAATACTAGCTTTTCAAAACATTCAATTATTTCAAATGGGAATGATTAAAATAGATAGTTATAATTAGCCCATTAAAGTGTCATGATTTTTGGAAAATATTTTTATTTTAAGGATAAATGTATGTTCCCCATTGATAGTTGTTTTATTTTTTTGACTATAATGTTAATATTAGATTGATGAATATATTTTGTGATTTTCAGAGGTTTATTGTATGAAAAAATTGGTTTATATGTAGGGGAATTTCATGGTAATATTTTTTTCATTATTGTTTATGTTTACATTACTTATTAATATTAATTACTCATGGATTCTGGTATATTTGTTTATGATTTTATATTTTTTATGAGAAAAATCATCAAAATGATGAATTTTTAAAACATTAAAACTTATTAATGTTGAAGAGAAAATTTTATTTTGGGGAAATATAATTTTACTAGAAAAACTATGTCTTATATATAATAAACTATAGAGGGAAATAATTTAATTCATCATTGTATATTTTCCTAGAATTGGTTGCTATAAGGTATGATTATCAAGTGGGAAAAAGAAATCATGATACATGTCAGCATTATGTAGGAGGGAAACTAGGTTGGGCTACCCGAGTAGTGCTCATCTGAGTCATCTAAGCTCTTACTAGAAAAAGAAAACCCAAAAATATATATATATATATATATATGTATATATATCTGGCATAAAAGATCATGGGAAACATTGATTTTTTTCGGAAATTTCACAATTCTGTACAATACTCATTTCTCCCTCATCAGATAGAACCAAACATCCAACGCACTGGATTAGACCACTAAATATCCACCCTAAATATCATACAATAATTCTCTCTCATGGACGGGTGTGTTATTGATGAGTGTGTGTATCCATACACATATAATAAATCAAATATGAGTTTTTTTATTGTGTATAGGTTTTAATCATGAAGGGTCATCATGATAGTCATGTGTGGGAGCATGTAATGGTCATGGTTGGGGATACATAAGATACATTGGCATGTGAATAAGTGTCAAATAATTTGAACATATTTGGATATGATCATGTTCCATATAATTTCACATTATAGCATGGAAATGCTATATACTAACCCACACTGAATAATTTCTCATCACGTCAAACCTTTTTTATCACCGTATACATGCATGGAGGAAGCTGAAGGTTTTCATCAGAACATTTAATGACATTAATTATTTTCATATCGTTTTTATATGTATAGTATCAATTTACATGAAGATGTTTTAGATATAAATAGTTATATAGGATCCAACGTATGGTTTCCCTATTTTTGGAGATGCTTGAGAAAGAAGATTTTAGGGTTTTGGTTGGAGAAGCCTTTCACTAAAAGAAATAGTGGTCAAACATCATTAATAGATGTGCCTGAAATTATTACGTGGATTTGATAGGATTATTTTCATAAACCATTAAGGCTTGAGAGATTATAGTGCATTGTGTTTTGGATGAGGAGTGTTTTTCTGAACCTCTAGTTTCACGTTGCAGCCATGTATTTAGGGGGTCTAGGATACACTACATGAAAGTATTATTCCCAAATTCACATATAAACTATATATATAGAATATAGAAAGTGGGTCCAAAATATCTCTCTATGATCAAAGTATAAGATATTTTTCATGGGACATGAATGTAAGGATACATGTGGATTATAAATCTATTCACTATGTATTTTTAAGTGGATATTAATGGATAAATATCTACAAGTATATATATATATATATGGAGAAATGACAATATAGTTAGATATGGATGGGTAGGGAGTCTATCTAAAATGGAATATGTAGTGATTCAGTTGGAAGGAATTTATTTCTAGAGGGGTTAGGCTAGGTGTTGAAGTCTCATTTGGCATATACCAAAATTTATTTTCTTTATCTTTTTTTTCTTTTCATTAGTTTACCCTCTAGTGGATACATGATAGGGGGATTATTTTAATTCGAATCATGTAATGGGAGGGTATTTTATATATATAAGTCATTATTTTATGAGTCATTTTGCATGATTTCATTATATATTATGTTCTAAAAAATAGTATCCTTGACTCTCGTGAATGACCATGTTTTGTTAGAGTTGATATACCTTCAACAAATTAACTAGTAAATTATTATCATGCATAAATATTGGGGGTGTTGTGGTTACATTTAAATATAATTTTAAGTTGGATATTATAATAATTATCCATTGTGATAAAACATAAGATATGAATAATGTATATAATAGAGGGACTTCACCCCAACCAATGTATTTTACTAGATTTAATTTTCATTAAATCATTATTAGTCATAATGATTTTACTACACTATTACATGTTCAATTATTTTTTTAATTTTTGTTATGCATTAATTGGTTGATTTTCACTTCAGTGAAATATAATATGTTTTCTATTTATTTATTTCCATTATATGTTTCTCCTAAATAATATATGTGGGTTTTACCTCAAAATTTCACCATGCTACACTTTCATTATTATTTAGTAATTAGTTTTATCTTTAAATGTCTAAAAGTTTTTTATTATGTGGATATATGACACCTAAAAGGAATTCATGCAACAAAACAATATTACATAAAATTATTTTATGGGATAGAAAATGAAATAATAAGAGGTATAGAATATTATGAAGTGGTCGTGTGCATGTGTTGTCCATAAAAATACAATAATTTACTAATCATAGTGGTTATGATTTAGATAAATAATAACTAAATACATGAAAATTTGAAAATTAGACTATTTTGTGGAATTTCATTTAGTTTTAACTTTATTCATGTTATTGTAACTTATGGGATGAACATGTGTATAGGATGTGGTGAATCACTTTTGGGAGACATGTAATGATAGCTCAAGAATAAAATAAACTCACTTGAACATATAGGATAATTCTAGGAGGTAATGTGATCTCAAATGAATCTATATTAAACCAAGTAATAGAATTGTAAAACTGCAAAGTCAACTTGGTAAATCTATCTTCGAAATATATTGGTTTTTGTTTAAATGGGGTAATGGATAGAAAAAATGACTCATCTCAACTGGTGGTGAATGTTTCTTTTAATGTAGCTTAAAATGAATATATATAATTGAATCACCCACTCTCTCTATGATCAATTTTATATACTTCATATGGATCAACAAGTTGTATTATAGCCATGTCCCATTCAATTGTTTTATTAATTTGTAAGTTTATATTTGATGTATATATTTATGATGAAATAGTTACTAATTTATGTTATTTTAAATATATAATTTATTTTCATTGAACTATAATGGTATTCCAATATCTAATGGTAAAGTTTATCACAAATGGATGGTTATGATATTTTCATACCTTTTATACATTTTTCATTCTATTTTTTGGAACCATAAACTAATAGATTCTACCCATGTGTTTAACAAAATACAATAATAGTAGAATATAAGAAGCATAATAATGAACATGGTTGTTCTAGAAAATCTATTTTATCAACATTTATAGATAGTTAATTTTTTAATCTCTAAGGGGTAAAAACAGAACAAGGTATTTTTGAAGAAAATATCACAATATTTATAACGCAAATACCAAAATATAGTTACAAAAGTTAAAAATTTTGAGATTCAAGTATGATGATATATAGATTCTAAATTATGAGACAATTGAAAAATCAATTATAATGGGAAATAATGTTTTGGAATTATAAATTCCTATGTTGAGATGTTTGAACACTTTACTATTTTAGAGAAGGTCATGAATATCTTATAATAATAGTTGAATGAAAAATTATATTGTTTTAATTTTAAAGATCTAGAGTTCATCCAACCAAATTAAGTTTTCAATATTGAATATCCTATGAGTTGAGACATGTTAATGTTGTTATAAAAGGTAATATTTTAAAATAATATTTATTTTTTACACAGAAAACATGAAAAATACCAGAATAAATTTGTTGGAGATGAATATAAAATAATATTGGATTTTGATGAACATTTTAATGAGAATATTTATGATGATACTGATGGAAATTTAGATAATGAAAATTAAAATTCAAGGTAATGCCCCCATTGATGTTTTTCAAGTGTATAGATAATGGAAACTTTATCAAATATTACAAGATATAAAAATAAAAGGAATATATTAATGATAAATAGTTTAATACTATACTATTCTGAAAGAATAAATTTAATGTTTCTGAGGTTTCATCTAATGAGAAAGTTAATAAATCAATTAAATTTAATAGGGTCAATTTATTATCTTGAGAATTTCAGTGAATTATTAAAGAATATGTTGTTGGGTTATTTAGGGGAAAATGTGAGGAAATAACAGCTTATTATAATTGTTATTGATAAAATTCATTCCAGTTATAAAATTAGTTCCAAAAGTAAATAATAATTGACTGATATGTAATTTCTAAGGATATAATTAACATAATTTCTTCCAATTATCTCTAAACAAGAGAAACAATTCAAAATGATTGAAAAGGGTAATCAGTCCTCAATGTAAAAATGTGACATGGTGTGGCATTTTTATGGTTTCCAAATGTGTTTTCTGCAAGATACATAAATAAGATATGTCATTCCACCTCTTCTTTGAAAGTGAATGGGCTAATGAGGTATTGTATTATTTTTTTGAATTCACTACTATTTATCCATCATACAAGGTTGAAAAATCTTTTCTTGATTTCTAGTACCATGGATTGGGAAATTGAAGTATTGAAATATTTTCACATTCGGTGATATTACATACTAGTCGATGGTGCCTATGGTGGGAGAGAAATAACAGGATTTATGGGGGAATAGTCTCAAATGTTTGGGTGATTATATATAGTGTCAAAAATATACTCATTAATATAATAATAGGCTTAGTCAATTGGTGGGATTCACCTTCCTTTTAGAGATTTAATTTTTACCCTCATCATCCCTATCAAGCGATATCCATTATCTGGTTAAATGGATTTGTTGGAACCCCCCTCAAAATGGTATGAAACATAATATCGAAGTATTTTGTATTACTATTTGGATCCAAGTAGTGGGTATCATCCGTGAATGATGCGGATCAACCATTATGGATTTTTTAGTTAGGTCGGGACAGGATAATTCACTCTATGTTGAAGCGATGGCTCGGATCACTAGATTCAATATATACATACAAGGGAATATGATGATCACTGAAGCTAAAATAGATTATATGCTCTTACATAATAAAATTAATGGGTGAGTTATATTTCCTTGGTCTATATATATTATCATTAGAAGATGTAGGAGCATCATTGGATATGATATCAATGTTTCTCATACCTAGTGGAAGGTAACAAAGTTGCAAACTACCTCCCTTTGATGGTCATTATTTGTATGGAGTATTTGTTTTTTAATTACATGAATTGTTTGAAACTAGAAGGTTTCAATATCAATGGAGGAAATTCCCTCTGTCTACAATATTTTAGGCACCCTTGAGTATCCTCATCATTTTGGTCAGTCCAAGCAGGTCTATTATTTCAGGGAATCTATTATTTTCATTAAATTACAAAATTACTTGATGATGATTATGTGTCCTCAAAAAAATTATTTTTTTGGAAAAAAATACAAATCTTAGGTAATATTGATTATATAAATAAATTCCGTGATTATATCCATATCATGAACCAGGCCGGAATGGGTCAGGTCGGTCTGACCGGGGTGGACAGGACCCGTGCCCATCTGGACCTAGATACACTTTTATAGACATATCATGAGAACATATAGTCTTTTTGATGAACCGTCTATGGAATCGGGATCTGTAGATCGAGGTGGTCCTTTTGGTATACTCCACATGAGTTTTGGATAATGTTGTAGTACGACTGGGTTGGATCGAACCTGAATCCAACCAGACCCTTGGAATGAAAAATGAAAATAACTTACAGATTGGGCATCCGATTGACGTTCCATCTATCGCATTGGGTCCCTTATGACATGACTGACCTTCAAGAGTTTTTTTGCCGGAATTCATGGTAGTTGATGTATTGACCAATGGATTCATAAGTAGATCATCCTAGAATCATGTTTTCTTAGGGTGGAAACCTTGTGGCTTGTTGTACATGAGGAGACTTCAGATCCTGTGTGGGTTATCTTCAGATCCTATGTGGGTCAAAATCTCTAGATCCTATGTGGGTCATCTTTAGATCCTATGTGGGTTAACTCCAGATCTTGTGTGGGTCATCTTCAGAATTTATGTGGGACATCTTTCATCTTGTGGGGGTCAATAGCAGAACTCCTCAATGAATTAAGATGATATTTCTATACAACTAATCATCTATACTTCTGTACATAAGTTATATCTTTTTTGAGATGAGTCTTTACCTTTGTAGTACATACCTTCATGGTATTATTCTATGTGTAGTTACATTTGTGGTACTGACCTTCGTGGTATTCTTCTGTGTAGCAAAACATTTCTGTTACTTACCTTAATGATATTTTTCTGTGTTGTGTTACCTTTGTGGTACATACCTTCATGGTATTCTTCTGTGTGGTGTATACTTTTTGATACTTCCCTTCATGGTGTTACCTTTTTGGTATTCTTTCCTTAATGGAGTAGTTGTGCTTTTGGAAAGAGAGTTTGGGCCTTATGATTCCTCATGAACGCGATAGGTTTATTTGATAACTTAGGTATATATATGGGCATATACCTAAGTAGGGTTGATTTTTTCTTCTTACATTGTAATTGTGGTCTTGATTTGTGGTTTATCCTTTTTGGATTCTGAGAGGCCTCTAAGGGGTCTCGGGGTCCATACTGAGTATCATTATACTCACCCCTACACAGGTTACGCCCGCACCTTGTTGTGTCTTGTGCAGATGACGAACAACACTAATCGAGGTCAAGGGTACCTAGCCTAGAGGCTGCAAAGAGGATGACCTTTGATGAGGCATACCCCAAAGATGACCGTTCGAGATCTGTACCTACCATTCAAGTAGGGTCCTTGATGGGTGTTCACATGAGCTATTTTCAGTTTTTCTTGTACTTTCAAGTTTGGCTCATATTCTGGCCCCTTAACGTACTATATACACCATGTTTACAATATAGTTTTCTTTTTTCTTTAATCTTGTTGCCTTCATGGTTTGCGTGAGTTAATAGGTTTAGAGGCAATGCCTTCTCAGATTTAGGTATATTCCTTTCTGGTGCTTGTCTCCATCCCATGGTCTATGGAAGACGGTCATCGGGTAGTCATGTAATGGGCCCCAGGGTACGAGTCATGAAAAATTTGTATCAGAGGAGTCAGTTCTACCGATGAACTTGGACTCTGATATTTTAATTTGCCATAGTGTTAAGTGTCATGAGTGTGGTTTTTATTTTGGGGAATCCAATGTTGGTGATGTGGCCGACATATACATACCCCTGGACTCTGACTTCTGATTTCCTACTCAGTCCATGAAACATTGATTGCATGTATGTTTTTGAAAAGTCTTCATTCTGATCACCTTGAGTCAGCTCCCCAGGTATAACTTATTGACTGTGGCGCACCTCTTTTTTTTTGGGATCCCTCCACGCATACAGCCATCCAGGGTTTAGGTAGAGTATGCGATGACAGCCCACCGAGCAATGAGGCTTCGGTGTAGGGCCCCCTTACGATAGTTTTACTATCGAGTGGTGTACTAGAAGCACCACTACCAATTGGGAAACCAATGCCACTAGCCCCAACAGAAGACGGTGCATGCTGATTGAGCATTTTGCAGTAGTTTCAATGGCAGATGCCACCAAGGTTCTTGGAGAGAGATAGATCCACGGGTGTCTGAGGACTAGCTGGAGGCCATGGTTTGAGTTTTTTTACAGTTAGGGACCCCAGCTGATCTAATGGTGATCCTTCCCACTATAATTCTTTAGGAAGTAGTGAGAAGATAATGGTGCATGATTCTCTAGTTTCACAAAGAGGTTTCTCTCGCCTGGGCAGACATCGAGAGCCTTTTCAGGATAGACTTCATCCCAGCAACCTTACACTCAGTGTGTATACAAGAGATTCTCCACTAGCAGTAGGGAAATATGACAGTGGATCAGTATTCAGCGAGGTTTACTGACCGCTCATGCTACTCCACTGACATGGAGCGGGACCCTTTCTTTTGGGCCCAAACCTTCTAGCAGGGGCTGAGATGGGAGATTATAGCATCATTGATTTCCCACACCATTTCGACGAAGGTGGGGGTGTTAGACCAATAACTCTTAGTAGATATATTCCTTAATGAGCAGTCACTAGCAGTGAGACCCACAATCAGACGACGCGTAGCAGAGTCATATATATCTGTTAGGAGAAAAATAATGTAGAGGTCCAAGAGAACCAGTCCTATAGGTGGAAAATCACATGATACCTGGTCAGTTTTTAGGGGCTCTCAAGACAGATCATGATTGGGGAGTAGTATGTAGTGTTACTCATGCGGTGGGTAGGGTCACATGGATCGTGACTACATGACCCACCATACGGATGTCCAGCAGACGGTAGAAGGACTGCCTAGGCAGATGCAAAGATTCGATCGAGGAGGTTCGTAGGCAGTAGGCAAATGTGGCAGATGAGTTGGTCGTGTAGTAGACGGCGAGCGATGATTCGAGGTTATACCACCACCACCTCCAAGTGGTCCACCCCGACCATAGAGAGCAGGTGGATAGGGACAAGATCAGCTCCAGGAAGCTGAGGCCTACAACCATAGTGCTCTGAAGATGATATGAGGTTTGATCTGTGTCTACACCACTATTGCTTCAATACATATAGACACATTTTCTAGTCACTCTTTTATTTCCATGACCCATGTTCGGATCTCAAAGATTATAGTGGAGTTGTTGGCATGATCCTTACGGCCTGAAACTCCTACGAGAGAAGATTCGATGATTACCCACTAGTGCAATAGTGTGAGCTTACTCTATGCGATAGCTTTGGCTGGGATCTTATAGTAGCAGCGTCAAGGCCTTACGAAGGCATCTTTGGTATGGGCTGGTTATCTAAAGTCCATGCTCATATTGACTGTATTAGGCACAAAGTGTACTGTGTCCGTGAGTATGGGACCAGGTTTTTGTTCTCCAGTAATAAGGGAACCTTTTTAATACAAGATGGACTTACTCGGAAGAGGGTTCACCTGATTACACATCATTTGGATAGCCTTACCCTCAGAGAGGTTGATGTTGAGATTCTGAGTTATCCTATCGTGGGGGACTAGTATGTTGTTTTCTTCCATGATAATGTTCTAGGTATAACTTCTCAGAGAGAGGTGGACATTTATATAGACTTGTGCCTCGGGACAAAACCAATATCTACACCATCATATCAAATTTCTCCCACAGATCTTTGGGAGCTACGATTACACTTATAGGATTTGCAGAGCAAGGGGTTCATTAGGCCCAGTGTATCTCCTTGGACTGCCTCGATTTTGTTCTCCAAGAAAGATGATAAGAGTTTGAGATTTTGTGTAGACTATCGGCGCCTGAACCAGGTGACCATGAAGAAAAAGTCACCCCTAATGAGGATTGACCATCTCTTTGATCAGCTGAATGGAGCATGGTTGTCATTGAAGATAGACCTCATATCAGGCTATCACCAACTTGGGGTATGAGATGGGGATTTGCATAAGATGAAAATGAGATGTCTGTATGGCCATTATATGTTCTTGGTTATGACATTCAGTGTGACCAATGACCCAAAATTGTTCATGAAACTCAGAAATAGGATATTACAACCATACCTCGATCGATTTGTGGTAGTCTTCATCGATGACATCTTGATATGCTCAGTGTCGGAGGGGGGGGGGGCATGCTTATCATCTGAAGATAGTTATGGATACACTACGAGAGCACCATCTTTACGGTAAGCTCTCGAATTACTAGTTCTGGATCAGAGAGTTTCACTTCCTGTGACATGACTTCTCCGTGGCTGGAGATGCAGTGGATCTAGTGAAGATTGAAGATGTGTTTTCCTGGGAGCCACCTAGGTGTGTGACGGAGGTATGGAGTTTCCTGGGTCTGGCTGGTTAATACTGGAGGTTTGTGTATGATGTTTCCAGAGTTGTAGCACCCTTATCAGCATTAACGAAGAAGGTTAAACCCATCATGTGGTTGGAGAGATGCCAACGGAGTTTCTAGAAACTAAGTTAGAAACTGAATACTACACCCATCTTGAGGCTACCAAATGAGGGTGTTGGGTATGTAGTCTACTTCGACGCATCAAGGGCCGGTTTTGAATGTGTCCTGATGTAGGAACGATTAGTAATCATGTATGGTTCTTGATAGATGAGACAACATGAGAAGAATTACACTACCCATGACATGGAGAAGAAGTAGTCTTTGTCTTAATGATGTGGTGACATTACTTGATGGGATAATGTTTTATAGTCTACTCCGATCACAAGAGTCTCAGGTATACCTTCTTTCAGAAGGACCTGAACCTGAGGTAGTGACGTTGGCTTGAGTTCCTCAAGGACTATGACATCAAGATTGTATATACATCTAGGAAGGGTAACGTAGTCGCATATGCACTCAGTAGGAGATCTGGTATACAGTTGCTGGGTGAGGTGATAGAGCAGCTAGCCACTTTGTTGATATCCTATGTGGATCAAGATGGATAAGCTTATCTTCAGTCTCTGAAAGTCACTACCCCACTCCATCAACGTGTCATGGAGGCAAAAATTTGGGGCACTGAATGCGAGGCTCGACATGCTCATATATCCACAGGACATACACCTGATTGATTTTGTGAAGGTGGGGAGCACGTCATCCTCTTCAGAGGGCATACTATGTTACTAGTGGTACATCAAGAGGAGGTGTTGAGGGAGTTCCATATGTCTCCTCTATCGGTGCATCCAGGAGTGGCGAAAATGTACCAAGACCTGTGGCATCAATATTGGTGGTTGGGAATTATGAAAGAAATTTCATTGTTTGTCTCTCCGTGCCTCACTAGTTAGCATGTGAAGGCAGAGCATATGGTTCCCGAAGGTTTAATTCAGCCACTTGAGGTTCTAGACTGGATGTGGGATGAAATTTTCGTGGACTTCATGATAGGACATCCACACACAACCAAGTAACATGATTCTATCTCGGTAATCAACGACCGACTCACCAAGTCATCCAACATCATACCTATTAGAGAGTAGGTTTCAGTAGAGGGCTTGGGACGCCTCTACGTGTAATAGATTCTACAGCTTCATGGAGTTCCCCTGACAATTGTCTCCGATCATGATGTATGTTTTATATACCAGTTACGGAATGGGTTGTAGGAGGAGTTCAAGACTCTACTTTGGTTGAGCACAGACTTTTATCCTCGGACAGATGGTTAGATAGAGCAGACCATTCAGACCCTCTTGGACATGTTGCGTTCTTCTTCCTTGATTTTAGAAACAGCTGGAAGGATCAGTTGCCCTTTGTGGAGTTCGTGTACAATAAAACCTATCACACCACCATATGTATGGAACTATTTGAGGCATTGTATGGTTGACCATGCTAATCACCTATGTGTTGGACTGACCCATGGGAGTCAGCACTCATGGGACCAGAGATGTTATGGGTTACCCCATAGAAGGTGTAGATCATCCAGGTGTGGATGAAGACCAGAAAGAGCTAGCATAAGTCTTATACTGATAGAGGATGGAGACCTCTGGAGTTTTAGTATGGTGAGAATGTTTTTCTATAGGTCTCACCTGGACGAGGATTGTGGAGATTTGGGTGAGGGGGATAGTAATCTCCAAGGTTCATCGGACCCTTTCAGGTCCTCAGCAGAGTTGATGAGGTGGAATACCTGTTAGATCTTCCCCCACAGTTTCACTAGGTGCACAGCATTTTTCATGTATCCCAACTTAGGATGTACATGCATGAACCTTCAAACATCATTGATTGGCGCGAGATAGACATTGACATTGGGGCGACATTTTCAGGGTTCAAGTGGAGATTGAGGATCAATAGGAGTGGGTCCTTCGTGGGAAGTTGATACCTCTTATGCACGTTCTTTGGCAGCATGGGAACCTTTATGAGAGCACAATGGAGTGGGAGGCTCATAATTGTGCATATTACTCTGACTTGTTTACCTAATTTGTGTTGTGGCTTTCGGGGACACAAAGCCCTGAGGTGGGAACGAATGTAAAGACCTAGATATTTCCAAGAATTGTTTTTAATTATATGGAAATATTAAGAGACCACGAAAATTGACGGCGCGTGATTCTGAGACTCGGTGTGCTTGAAATGAATTTATGAACATTTTTTAGGTATGCTCAGTAAATATGCTAGTGGTGTTTTGTAACTTTTTAACTGGATCTCGGAATTGAAATCTGAGGAAATCGTTTAACTCACAGCACTGATATTCACTTATGGAGACCATTATCTTGATAGTAGTATGTGGAGGGTGGAAGTTATTTTTTCATATTTTCATGGGATAATTGAAAAATAAAATAAATATATTTTATTTTATTTTTCATGAAGTCTCTCATTTGAAATTTGGTGGGAACCACCCAACCTTGAAACCTTGTAACTATTGGTTTTCCCAAATTGACGTGCCAACATTAATTAAGCAAGTAATTAATTATTGCACATAAATAAGTTGGATCCTCACTTCATGTGGTTGGGAATCATTGGAAAAGATGAGAATTAGGAGAGACTTTAAAAGAGAATCCTCTAACAAGGAACATCCTCCAACTAAGAACGAACCTCCGACAAGGATGAAACATGAGCTCAGATTGGGAGCGTGTTGCGGGATCGATGAACATTAGTGTCTTCATATTCTTCCTCATGCCAACTTAAATGAATGGAAAAGGTATGTAAATTTTTTATGATTGTTATTTGGAAATTCATTGCTTCCAATCTACAAACCAACAGTTACTGATATAATGTTGTTGGTGCAGGCTAACCAATCACATCCCGATCACTCTGCTCCCTCTTTGATTATGTGTTCTTCGCAGGCGAATTGATGGTTAAGTGGAACCTGACCACAATGTTGAAGACCGATGACGGTAGGGTATGGGCGGTGGCCGACACACAGTCTGGCCACGATGATGGTGGCAGCGCAATCAAGCCGCCAAAAGAATCTATAGATTGTCAGTTGTAGAGGCTGAAGGTGGCATCCGACACCCCGGCCAGCCACATGGAACCAGGGTGATGTGCGTCTGCACCGCCAGTAGTGAAGGATGTGGTGGCCCGTTATCCATGCCGGTGGGAGGAAGGCATCCAGCATGTTTGATTGCCAGATGGAGGTAGGGCGATGCATGTCCTCAGCACTGGTAGAGGAGGAGACCATGGATGCTTAGCCATGACAGTTCAACCAAAGGGAAACCGACATCCAAGAAGATGTGAAAGAATAGGGACGTTGTCGCGCCGCTGGAAGGGGGAGCCGGACGGACATCCTGCCGGTCGTGTCATGTCGATTCGGACCACTCCAGTGGGTCTTGAGTGACCGTAGGTGGAGCCCCATGGAGCTCTCTAGTTGGCGAAGCTGAAAAGTCCATTAGATAGTTATTAATACCGAGGGGTGCCTCCCCCAGGTTGCAGCTAGTGTGGGCCCCGCCATGGCAGACCGCACCCAGCCGATCAGGTCAAGCCCAGCGGGCCAGGCCAATATATAGCATAGCGGGGCGAGCTAGCCACGGCCCACCCAGCCGATCTGGACCCGGTCTGGGTGGGGCTAGCTGAGGCCGGTTTATACCAGACTCGGGCCCATCTGGACCCTGATACACTTTTATAGCCATATCGTGAGAACTGGGTATCCGTTTGATGATCCTTCTGCGGGACGGGGAACCTAAGATCGAGACAGTCCTTTTGTTATACTCCACAAGTGTTTTGGATTAGTTTGGTGTAGATCTTGGTAAAATCGAACCTGAATCCATCCGAGCTGTTGTATTAGAAGCACTATTGGCATACAGACTGGGCATCTGATTGATGTACCGTCTATCGCGTTTGGTCCCTTATGATGTGGAGGACCATTGAGATACTTGTTCATAGCAATTCATGGATGTTGAGGTATCGACCAATGTCTTGATGATCGGATCCTCCTGGAATCATGTGTACTTAGTGCTGAATCCATGTTGCTAGCTGTATATGTGGATAATTCAGATCCTGTGTGGGTCATCTTCAGATCCTGTGTGGGTCAGCATGTCCAGATACCATATGGGTCATATTCATATCCAGTGTGGTTTACCTCTAGATCTTGTGTGTGTCATATTCAGATCCTATGTGGGTCATCTTCGATCGAGTGTGGGTCAATAGTATAACTTCTAGATGAAGTAATATGATCTAGCAATACAGCTAATCATTTATACTTCTTGTTTCTGACGCTTTCGTTGGGGCACGCGCATCCGTCTACGGGGAGGACGTGCTGCTTGTTGCCCCACATTCCTGCTTTCCATAGGCGGGCGGCATCTGTTCCTTGTTCAGGGATGTCTGCTCCTTGATTGAAACTAGGATGATGGGATGTTGGTTCTTCCTTCCGTGCATTCCTCCTCGGAGCTCATTACCTAGTCCGGGTCTCCCTCTTAGATTTAAGACGTGATCATGAATCTAGTTCCCGGTGCCATATCTTCATGGACGCAGGTTAATTACACTACTTCTGCCGGGACATTCCATGGGGTCCTGGCATGTTAGCGACCTTCGGTCGAATTAGATGACAACATTAGGCATGTCGAGGCATCACTGGGCGCGTGGACATAGGGGAACCAGTATTCTTCCTCATAAGAGGGCATCTCAAGGGTATAGAACCTGATGCATCCCGCATCGGATGCAGGGAATCATACACCAAAGGCATGTCTCCGAGGTTTTACTCAGGCATCTCATGTTTAACACGAGGTATGCCGTGAGTTTAATGTCTTGCGGAGACGGCTACGCCAAGGGCATGTCTTCTGAGGTTTTCCTCAGGCATCTCATGTTTAACACGAGGTATGCCGTGAGTTTAACGTCTTGCGGAGACGGTTACGCCAAGGGTGTGTCTTCTGCGGTTTTCCTCAGGCATCGAATGTTTAACACGAGGTATTCCGCGAGTTTAAAGTCTTGTAAAGACGGTTATACCAAGGGCATGTCTTCTGAGGTTTCCCTCAGGCATCTCATGTTTAACACGAGGTATGTTGCGAGTTTAACGTCTTGCGGAGACAGTTATGCCAAGGGCGTGTCATCTATGGTTTTCCTCAGCCATATCATGTTTAACACGTGGTATGCCATGTGTTTAACGTCTTGCGGAGACGGTTATGCCAAGGGCGTGTCTTCTGAGGTTTTCCTCAGGCATCTCTTGTTTAACACGAGGTATGCTGTGAGTTTAATGTCTTACGGAGACGGTTACACCAAGGGCGTGTCTTCTGAGGTTTTCCTCAGGCATCTCATGTTTAACACGAGGTATGCCGCGAGTTTAACATCATGCGGAGATGGTTACACCAAGGGCGTGTCTTCTGGGGTTTTCCTCAGGCATATCATGTTTAACACGAGGTATTCCGCAAGTTTAACATCTTGCGGAGACGGAATGAGAGTATCAGAATGTCCCATAGAGACGTATCATTCTGGTACATCCCAAGGAGGGAACACCAGGAAGATGAATGGATCAGGATGCCCAGTGAGGACGGATCCAAGGTGGTGTGCCCCATGTAGGGGAGAAGTCACACCATGGATGATCTGAATGCAACTGAGGGCAGATCTGGGAGAGTGCACCCAAAAATGGGAGACACCAGGGTTTACCATCAGATGGGATTGAGCCTCAGGGAGGTTTCCTATGTACCCTGTGTGAAGGACAGGGATCAAAACCCACGTAGTTCAAAGGGGTGATGGTCCGGGGTGTACACAAAGGACAACGACCCAGAGACATGCTGGGGATTACGCATGGATAACTTCCTGGGTGCCGTAGAGAGTGGCACTGGTGGATGAATGGAATGATCTCACCGGGATGTGGTGGCCCGGGTAAGAATCATGATGGGTGGTGGATGGATTAACGAAATTGAGGGGGAATGAAATGGGACCACCGCAAGGGAGACGGTGTAGTTGGGCTTGAGCCTTGAAGAGGCTTCCTACGTATCCCCGTGGCAGGGAATCAAAGTCCACATTGTTTGGGATGGATTGGGGATTACGCAAGGGTGCTGCCCCGGTGCCGCTAGGGAGCGGAAATGGTGAATGGGGCCTGCGCTCTGAGGCGGCCCACAATGGCGGTACGGGGCTTATGCTCTGAGGCGGCCCATTGTGGTATGGTGCTTACTCTCTGAGGCGGCCCATGGTGGTATGGGGATTACGCTCTGAGGCGGCCCAAGGTGGCATGGGGCTTAAGCTCTGAGGCGGCCCACGTTGTATGGGGCTTACGCTCTAAGGTGGCCCATGGTGGATAGTGAACCGATGTGAAGAGGTCAGATCAACTGTGTGGTGGGCTTGAACCTCGTGGAGGCTTCCTACGTACCATGCGTTAGCACAGATCAAAGTCCACGTAGTTCGCTGGGATGGGTCTTACGCTCTGGGGCGGCCCATGGAGGATGTCATGGTCGATGTGCGCTCTAAGCCCACGTGAGTCATGCTCGGTGTGGGAAACAAGAGGCAGCAGGGACCAGACGATCACATCGCGAAGGGAGCGTCCGTGAGAAGCGGAATGGGGCTTACGCGTTGAGCGGCCCATGGTGTCTTCCTCATGTCCGGCCATGAGGGCATCCCAACTCACTAGCGGGTTGAGGCAATCACCTATGTTCTAGTGCACAAGCGGGATAATGCCAAGGGCATTGGAATCTATCCGAACAAAGGGAGATGAAAAGTGTGAATCACATGACCAATATTCAGAATGTCGTGAGAGTGGCGTGGTGATGGAGGATAACTGTTGACCGTGGCGGAAACGCAACATCCATATCACGTTAGCCAGAAATGAGGACAAACAAATGAGGGTCGACTGCTGACCATGTTCGAAACACAGGACCTGACTCAAAGTGTCACCCAAAGTCTTCCAGGGCGTTGGCCCATGACAGCAGGCAGACCATAGGTCGAGCATCCATACTGTTAGGGGGTCCCTCTAGACTTGGAAGTGAGTGACGATTCAAATGAATGACACACAAAGCGTGAGGTGGAGTGATGGAATGTTTGAATGGATTCCAACGCTCTTGATATTACGCCACTGTGATCATGGCATAATGAATCTTATACATAGAGCGTAAGGCATATCTTATTTGGAACAAGAGGCATCCTATGCTTGGCACATAGGGATTACTACAGTTTATAGTCATGTAGATAGGACTACTGACATCTCATGCTAGGAGTATGAGGCATCTCTCGTATAGGGCAAGAGGCATCCTATGTTTGGAACATAGGGATTACTACAGTTTATATTCATGTAGATAGGACTACTGGAATAATGCGCCTAGAACGGCTAGTGTTGGGTCTTACGTAAGGGCGGCCCATGCTGGTTCATCCTGACATAAGAGCCAGGGGATAGGGTTTGAGGGAGCTTCCTGAGAAATGGTTCGACTCAAGGTACTCGGGGGAATTGATGATGAGAATCTCGACTCACGACACGTGACAGGGAACAGGAGGAATATGTCGACTCATGGTATTTCATGGTGTGCAGAGGAGTATCTCAAATCATACTATTCCATAGGCGGAAAGAGGTTGTGCATAAGGGCGCAATGGAAAACCTCGACACCCCGGCCCGAGAAGTTCGCGGTGCGACTCTCCATTTTTCATGGGGGTCTGTGACGGTAGCGAAGGGACCGGCACGGAGGGCCGGGACCGCAGGCCGGCACTGACCCCGAGCGGGGGTGCGGGGGCCCAACCCTCGCGGTATGAACCAGCGGGTGCAGGCCTGAACACTGTTGCGCAGGGTAGGCATGCGCGCAATTTAGGCTGTTGCGTTGGAAACACCGGGTCGGTGCGCAATAGGTGCGGCTGGCGCGCAATAGGTGCAGCTGGCGCGCAATACCGGATGCGGGCGCCCAAAAGGGGGCGGCGCACGCAATAGCGGTGGGGCGCGCAATAGCGGAGGCACCCGCAATAGCGGCGAGGCGCACAATAGCGGCGGGGCGCGCAATAGCGGCGGGGCGCGCGCAATAGCGGCGGGGCGCGCGCAATAGCGGCGGGGCGCGCAATAGCGGCGGGGCGCGCAATAGCGGCGGGGCGCGCAATAGCGGCGGGGCGCGCAATAGCGGCGGGGCGCGCAATAGCGGCGGGGCGCGCAATAGCGGCGGGGCGCGCAATAGCGGCGGGGCGCGCAATAGTGGCGGGGCGCGCAATAACGGGGGGCGCGCAATAGCGGGGGGGGGGGGGGGGGGGGGCGCAATAGCGGCGGGGCGCGCAATAGCGGCGGGGCGCGCAATAGCGGCGGGGCGCGCAATAGCGGCTGGGCGCGCAATAGCGGTGGCGCGCGCAATAGCGGCGGGGCGCGCAATAGCGGCGGGGCGCGCAATAGCGGCTGGGCGCGCAATAGCGGTGGCGCGCGCAATAGCGGCGGGGCGCGCAATAGCGGCGGGGCGCGCAATAGCGGCGGGGCGCGCAATAGCGGCGGGCGCGCAATAGCGGCGGGGCGCGCAATAGCGTCCCGCGAGCAATAGCGGCGGCGCGCGCAATAGCGGCGGCGCGCGCAATATTCGGCTGGGGGCGCAATATGGAACGCTTGCGCGCAATGGGACCGGTGCTGCACTGACACGCGAAAAATCGGGCTCAACGGCACTGGTGCGCGCAAACAATATGAGTTGCGCAGAAAACTGGCCAGGTTGGCCCTTTTCCGAACAAAACTAATGTTTTGCGTGCCGGAGGGGAGTTTTCCGCGCGGGCATGGAAACTGCGGACTTACGTGCATCAGAGCGGCGGCCAACCTTCGGGGGATCCTCTTCCAAAGGGGGTTTCCCTCGTATTTATAGGTGGAACCCGGACGCCGGTGAGTGGAAAATTTTGTGCGCGTGATGTGTTTGCCGCGTGCCAGGCGCCGCGCGGGGGGCGTAACCCCCACGGTATGGACCAGCGGGTGCAGGCCTGAACACTGTTGCGCAGGGCAGGCATGCGCGCAATTTAGGCTGTTGTGCAGGAAACACCAGGTCGGTGCGCAATAGGTGCGGCTGGCACGCAATAGGTGCGGCTGGCACGCAATACCGGATGCGGGCGCCCAAAAGGGGGTGGCGCGGGCAATAGCGGCGGCGTGCACAATATTCGGCGGGGTGCGCAATATGGAACGCTTGCGCGCAATGGGACCGGTGCTGCACTGGCGCGCGAAAAATCGGGCTCAGCGGCACTGGTGCATGCAAAAATTATGAGTTTCGTGGAAAACTGGGGAGGTTGGCCCTTTTCCGTGCAAAACTAATGTTTTGCGCGCCGGAGGGGAGTTTTCTGCGCGGGCGCCGAAACTGTGGACTTACGCGCATCAGAGCGGCGGCCAACCTCCAGGGGATCCTCTTCCAAAGGGGGGTTCCCTTGTATTTATAGGTGGAACCCGGACGTCGGTGCATGGAAAATTCCGCATGCGCGACGTGTTTGCCGCGTGCCAGGCGCCGCGGGGGAATTCCACGCGGGCAAAGGCGTGCGCACAACATTGTGCGCGGGCAAAGGCAGGCGCGCAAAATTGCGCGCGGGCAAAGTGTTGTGCCTAAAATTCCACGTGCACAAAGATGGGCACGTAATATTCCGCTCGCGCACATGCTTTTCCGTGCGGAACTCCTTTTTTACACGCAAATCCATACTTCACCCTGAAACCGTCCTAGATGGCCATACCAAGCAGTCCAACTTCATACAGCCATAACTTCTGATCCGTAACTCAGTTTGGGCTCCACGACCAGTCAAATTGAATCCTGTGGAATGAGCTACGCTCCGGGATCATCTATGTGGATGTTTGGAAAATTTGGGAAGCGTTTTCAGGGGTCAAAACTTCTGTACTTATGTTATACCTAGTGTGAGATAAGTCTTCATATTTTTGTACTTAACATCATGGTATTCTTCTGTGTGGTGTTACCTTTGTGGTAATTACATTCTTGGTATTCTTCTATGTCATGTGTCCTTTGTGGTACTTACATTTTTGGTATTCTTCTGTGTGGTGTTACCATTGATGTACATACCTTTGTAGTATTCTTATGTGTTGCGTAACCTTTGTGGTACATACATTCATGGTGTTACCTTTGTGGTATTCTTTCCTTTGTGGTGCAGATTCCCTTTTGGATAGAGAGTTGGGCCTTGTGTTTCCACATGAAAATTATGGGTATATTTGATACTTTGGTATATGTATAGGCATATACCTATGTAAGGTTGATTGTTACTTCGTGCTTTTTAATTGTGGTCTTTCATTGTGGTTTATCAATTGAGGATTTTGAGAGACCTTCGAGGGGTCTCAGAGTCCCTACTGAGTATCGTTATACTCACCCCTACATAGTCTATGCCCACACCATATGGTGTCTTGTGCAGATGACAGACAACACTAATCGAGGTCGAGGGTACCAGGACTGGAAGCTGCACAGATGCAGACCTTAGACAAGGCATACCATATATACAACCATTCGAGAGATGTACCTACCCTTCAGTTAGGATCCTTGGCGGGTGTTCATAGGAGCTATTTTCAGTTTTACTTGTACTTTCTAGTTGGGCTTGTATTTTTTCCCCTTTAGTTACTTCACACACCCTATTTACTATATAGTTTACTTTGTGCATGTAGCTTTTTGTGTGCCTGGTTTGTGTGAGTTTATAAGTTTAAAGGCAATGTCTTCCCAGTTTTAGGGATATTCCTTTCCGGTGCAAGTCACCTGCCCTAGGCCCATGGAAGGTAGGCTTGGGGTAGTCACAGCACGGGGCCTGGGGGACGATTCGTGACATTAACATAATGGTATATTAGAAAGAATAAATAGAACCTTTCAAGAAATTTCCTGAACAATGATCAACAAATATGAACTACCAATTTATTTTTGGGAAAAAGCTGTTAATACATATTATTATATAATAAATATATTATTAATAATAATTATCCATAAGAAATATCTTTATATATTGTGGAATAATAGTAATCCCATGGTAAATTATTTTAAAGTGTTTAGATGTAATTTTAATATTTTTATCACTAATGATAATCTAGATAAATTTTCCACCAAATGTGATGAAGGAATATCCCTTGCATATTCAACATCTATATAATCATATAGAGTCTTTAATAAGAGAATCAAATGTGAGCAGGAATCTGTAAATGAAAAGTTTTATGAAACATATCCACATGAACCTAAGACCCAACAGGATAATATTGAAGAGGATATGTCCAGTTTGGACACTAATTCTAAACCCTCTGACAATCCTATAAAGGAAAATATAAAAATTCCAGTTCTGGATATTCACAAGATTTTAATCATAATGAACTAAAACCAAGTGAAGAACAAGAAATAACTAGCCCTACTTTTACAAGACCAACTATAACCCATAAAAACCATCCCTTAGATTATATAGTTGGAGATTTATATAGAAGAACTTTTGGTAGAAATTCCTTGAGAGATCATGTTGAACATCAAGCATTCCTATCACAGATTGAACCTAAATAATTTAAATGAAGTAATCAATAAAGAATTTTTGGTGATGGCTATGCACAAAGTGATTAAAAATTTTATGGTAAATAAATTTTGAAATCTTTTTGATAGACCAAAAGATACCATGACCATAGGAATTAAATGGGTATTTTGGAATAAATTAGATTAAAATGGAAATATAGATATAAAAATGCTAGATTTGTTACAGAAGGGTAGAATCAAGAAGTGGGAATTGATTATGAGGACATCGTCACACAGATAGTTAGGCTTGAAGCCATTATGATAATAATTTGATATTTATAACACTTGTATTTAAAATATTATCAAATAGATGTCAAAAGTGCTGTCTTAAATGGATTGAGGATTTTTTTTGAACATCCCCCATATTTAAAAAATCCACATCCTCCAGATCATGTTTTCTAATTAACTAAATCTTCATATGGTTTGAAACATACACCAAGGGCATGGTATGATAGGTTAAGTAACTTTATTATGTCTAAGGATTCTACAAAAAGATTCATAGATGCAACTTTACTTATAAAAATAATTTATAAAGGTGTTTTAATAGCTCAAATACATGTAGATGGTATTATTTTTAGATATTCTATAAATTTATTATGCTAATTTGTTTTAAAAAAATGAGGAAATGTGTGTTTGAAATGAGGTTGGTAGGTAGACATAAATATTTTTGTGGATTTAAAATATTTCAAAACAAATAATGTATTATTCTAAATCAATTTAAATATACTATTGATATTTTGAAAAAATATATCTTTTATGAAATTAATTGTAGTGAAACACCTATGAGTTTTTCTTGTAAGATGGATCATGATGAAAATGGGAAATCAGTTGACAAACAGCTTATAGATGAATTATTGGGAGTTTTCGTTACCTAACCACTCATAGGCCATAAATATTTTTTTGTGTGTGTATGTGTGAATGATTTCAAGAAAAACCAAAAGAGTCACATTTGAAAGTTATTAAATGAATTTTCAAATACCTCAAATTTACAATAACTTTTGTTTTGTTTTACCCTAGAGGACAAACTTTTGTTATAGTTAGTTATTCTGATGCGGAATTTATTGGGTGTAAATTACATAGAAATACCACCTATAGAACATTTCAATGTTTGGGAAACTCATTAATTTCATGGTGTAAAAACAAGAAAAAATTGGTTTCCCAATCAACTGATGAAGCAGAGTACATTGTTGTCGGTAGTTATCGTGGACAAATTTTGTTCATGAAACACACTATATTATACTATGGATTTCAATTTAGACATATCCCCATTTATTTTAAAAATAATAGGGCTGTTAAAATATCTATGAATCCAATTTCTCATACTATAACAAAAAATATTGATGTAAGACATCACTTTTTGAGAGAGTATTGTCAAAAAGGTGATATAACTCTTTAGTTCATTGGGACTGAACATCAAATTGCTCAAAATTTTACCAAACCCCTAAACTATGAGAGATTGAGATACCTTATACATGAACTAAGAATGATAAATATATAATGACTATACGACCTTATACCCTTTTAAACATCTATTGGCTATGACATCGATCATTGTGAAACCGAATCTGTGAAACCGATCATGTGAAAAAGATCAGTTGAAATAGATTGTCTGAAACCGATCAGGTGAAAACAATTATATGAAACCAATCAGATGAAACTTATATAGTAAGACTGATACTGTTAGATTGAAAATGATACTTATAGGGGGATTTTAGTTAATCTTTCAATTTGTAGCTTTTAAGTAAAACAGTACAGTTTCATTTGTTTCCTTTTTACCATTATTCTATTTTTTTTATTTTCTAATGTATAACCCCTAAATAATAAAAATTAATCGATCCACGACCCTTCACTACCCCAAATACCTTCTACCATTCAAATTCTTTCATCAAACATGAACCTTTATAAATATGAGGAAAAAGCATGCGATGGAAGAATGAAGTGATTCATTGCTGAAAAAGCACCAGAAAGGAGAATAAAGAAGTGTTTCATGTTATGTGAACCATGAGTTAGGAATTACATAGTAACTCCTAAGAAATAAGTTCATATAGATTGGTTGTTGTCATGAAATTCTCTCTTGATGAATATTTTGGAATCATAATGGAATATTAGCTGGTTTGTATACAATTGAAGTCCTTTCTATCCCAAAACGGTATAACAATTTTTTCTCTATATGCAATTGTTTTTGTACAGAGCTGAGGAGGCTCAAATGAAATCAGTGGAAAAGGGAAAAGATGTATCATTTTCTTCTAGATACTGGGCTGAATGCTTGAAGATGTTTCATGAGGTCATATTTCTTAACTACCAGGGTAACATTCCAACAAATTCAGAATTATTATCTTATGGAAATGGGTTGAATGAGTTGTCTAAAAATGAGGATTCTAGAAGGCTAATAACATAAGAATTATATGGATAGGGAAGAATGTTATTCAAATTCATCCAAGACCAAATCCACCTAAGAAACCGATATTTTCCTTCTTTAATGTATTAAGAGGTTTTCATGATTTATTTGTTGAATAATAAGTTGAAGGTGAACATATGTAGGTACCTTATTGTAAAACTTTCAGAAATTATCAAAACATATCAAAAATAAAACTCTCTATATTATCCAATGATGATTTCTAAAATATTGAAGAGGCTAGATTTTGTGGAGGGTAATGATGAGGTGATTACTACATGTAGTGGGTTCTGCCTGCATAAATATAACATCAAATAGTTGAAACTAAATAGGAATACATGGAGGAGAATTTGGGACGAAAATTATGTGAAATTATATGAGGATTTTAATCCTATTGATCGTACTACTAGACCATGGTATCAAGCTGATCCAGTTCAAAATCCCGGTGTAGAGGTTGTGTATTCAGATAAAGAACAAGCTGATCCTGAGCTGCAAAGAGAAGAGGGTTCTTTTATAAATGATATTATTGACACATATAATTCATTAATCCATAGATAAATGTCACATTGACTACCAATTCCCCAAGTATAATTACCTTCGAATGAACATCTTTTGGATGATTATGATGTTGAGGAAGAGGCTGAACTCTCTAGAGTTGAAGGTTACACGAGCATCACTAATGATTGTGATGAGGATTATGATGTTGATAATGTTAGTGACTCACTGAAATCATGAAAAGATGTTGTCAGTTCAGGTGAGGATTCATTGCATAGAGATGATGATGAGGCTATTATACATGATAATGTTGAACCTAATGAACATGTTGATGTTGATGGTATTTATCAGGTTGATGAATATTGAGGCCATGAGGATATACATGACCACCCTGATAATTCCCAAGGAATCATTCGAGAACTTTATGATATAATGGCTAGAGGTCAAGAGGAAGAATCTGAGTCTCATGGTTAACCTGTGCCTCAGAATGAAGGGTAGCCTCATGTGGTTGACGGTCTTGATGAAGAAGTTCATATTATACATATGCCTTAGAATGAGGGAAATACTCTTGGTATAATAGATAGAATTGATAATTTGGAGCCTAGATATTGGACTCATTCTGATCAGTGGAATATAGATCCATGATATATCCTTTTTTGGATTGATTATGATTTAGACGAAGAGATAGTAGCTCCTCCTGCTCCAACATCACTTGCTTTTCCCACCAGTGATGAGCCTCTTGTACCTTCAGTTCCTAGAGACTATGTCACCAAGGATGATCTAGAACAATTAATGTATGATGTTTGTGAATTGGTGATATCATCTATTCCAGTAAAAAATGAAGCTTCAACATCTAGTATTATTTCAGAGGAAGCTACTAGGACTTATAGAATGATAATTCTAGAAATACAGACAAATCTTATCTCTACAGACGAGCCCATTGGGTGAAATAAAAGTGTAGTTGGAGAAGAAGTAAATAAAATGAATAATGAGATTGTATCTCTGTCCAATTATTTCAAAACCACACTTGTTGGGGTTATATAGGATCATAAGATCATTTTTACACAACTACTGAATTGAGATTTGAAAAAGTTGAAGGAGGATATTGCAGAGATGATTTCTGGAGCATCTAGTTCAACCTTTACCAAACCTATATTTAATATGGGGTCCTTTAGTATTGTTATAAGAGAATAGATCAAGTACATCCAGAATGAATCTGATATAGAGGCCCTTTCCAAAGATAAAATGAATAGTGACCATTTATATAACATGCTGAGACATTGTGAAAATGTGGAATCTACAACTCAAAAGCATATCAGGGACAAATTGGACAAGTATTTTTCTAAAAGATAATTGATGAATGAGTTGAATAACATCATTAAGTACTTCAATGAGAACATCAAGATACCATCAGTGACAGAGGTATTCAAGAATAAAGTGAGCTAGATGAAAGACATTACACAAACATTGGATAAGTTCATGGAAAACAAGGATGATTTTGAGAAGGTGATGCATATGGGGGGTGAAATCATCAATGATTTTAGTAAGATTTTGAAGCCATGACTACATGTATATTCTGAGTCTATAGTGGTCCCTGTATCAGCATCCATGAGAACTAGTTCACTACCTCCTACTCATATGCCAGTGTCTCAAGCTTTATCTTAGATTAGGCCAGTTATCCCAAAGCATCCATAGAGTTGTATTCCATTATATAAAAGACCAAGAATTGCATATACTATTCCTACATGAATTTATTTACCAGTTTTAACCATTCGATCATCCCTTCCTACATCCACAACACCACCTTATATCCCCACTATTTACCCTTCAAAAAAATGGAATGCTCATTGAAATCACAATCCTTAGTTATGGATCATTATTTGATAAGGATTTTTATATTTATTTTGACGTTTGTTCTCATTGTAATTTCATAAATATAGGTTTTACTTCCTTGGGTTTCATGTTTCATTGTGTTCTTTTTCTTCTATGTTCATTTTCACCTTTATTCTAATCCCAAAAGGGGGGTAAATATATGGATGGAATAAATTTTTATTCCTTACCATATCATTGGAATACAAAAGATGGATTGTAATTAGAATAACACATATATATTTATCCCACCTATGATATAAATCATTATGACTTCTCTAATGCAATTTACTATTGGGTATAATGAAATGAAATACCTTCTACATATACTCGGATACAATTATTATTGGGGAGTATAAAAAGAAAATATCTTATGGTTATATTGAGAATTCACACTCACTATTTGGTATGATAAGTCAAGTCATTCTTATTCCTTAACAACATGTATAAGACATTAGTTCCATGATCTTCTATTATCAAAACGGGGGATATTTTTGGAAGCTTTATGAGATATTTGTTTTAATAATCACAAATAAGACCAATTTACAAATCAAAATAATTTACATATTATGATATAACTAAGTTTAAACTTGTCAATGAGTATTTATAAATGAATAAATTATGTCACATGGTATAATACATTTCAAAAAGACAATAAATTATGGATATTTTTGTTTCAATAAAATTTACAAGTGTATAGTTACTTGCAATTATTAATTTCACTTAATCATGTATTGTTCTAAATATGACGTACACATTGTATATTTTTCAATGACTCTGACACAGATTGGTTAAAAGGGGTCACCTATGGTTGACTCTCTTATGAGGAATCACTAATCGATTAAGACACTTATGGAGGACTCAACAATAGAACAAACAACACACTGATGGACAAGTCACTAATGATCAGTCATAGTGATAGTTCAAGTGACATATCTGTAACTACCTAGGTATTTTTAGAATAATAATTTTTCATATCTATTAATATTTATTAATGAGATATTAATTTTATGTTAAATACGGCACTTTGTTCGATATCATTCTCAATAGAAAACAACATGTTTATTTGAAACATTATGTTTCATAGAACATTGAGATATACCAAAAAAAAATATATTATAATTATTATTTTAAATGGTAGTTAACGCATAGAAATTGTATTGGAGAGAATGAATAGAAATAACTACAATATGATTACACGTATTTGTGAAATGTTTTCACTTTTATTTAATAAAGTTTAGAGGTGTCAAATAAGAATGAATCCAATATTAACCATGAAATACTCAAATATTCTTTAAAAGGTCGACTTACCTCTTTTAGATGGAATTTTTTTAAATATAGTTTTTATCACATTTATATGTTAAATTTTACAAAATATACTTCTTATTTAGAAAAGGGGCATTAAAATTTACATTGGGAAAATTATTTTTTCTAAAAAAGTGTATTTTTATGAATAGTGAAAAAATACTGCATTTTAATTCCAAACTACCTTTAAATATAATTTATTTATATGATTATACGATCTTTTTAATTGGGTTTAAAGTGTAATTGGATTTTATTTTTACAATTTAATCCAATTTTTTAATTTTAAGTGATTAAAATTTTTAATTATACATAAATACATTTCAATCATTAGATAGTTATTATTTCATAAAAAAATGCTCTTTAGTTTTGACAACAAGAATTAATTTTAAATTAATTTCTGGAACATTTTGTATTTTGAATTTGGAAAAATGGATTTAATATTTTAATCAAGAGCTAAAAATTGTGTAATTATGTAACTTTAATTTTTAAAAATTATTAATAATAACCTTAGAAAATATTTTATTTAACAAGTTTAATGGGTAAATCTGGTAAAAAAGTAAATAATAATAATATTATAATATTAATAAATTACGTTAACATGTGTCCAAACCCTATTGAATGATATATATAAGAACGTTTGCATCATTGGGTTGATTTTGGGACCCCATTTTCCATTTTTGATGGAAAATGACCTTTTGTAAAAATTAATTTAATGTTTAGGAAAATGTAACATAAACATATATCTTTTTGAAAAACAATATTTATATGGGATTATATAAGTGATATTTTCTACTATAAATAGTAATAAGAAATATGAAACGATTTCCTATATCATGGTATTGTTTTCATAAATTTTAGACATCAAATAACTTAATTTATTTATGACCAAATGATGTTGTAGTTATTACCTTTTTAATGAATGTTTTAAATATATTAGATTGTAAATATTAAAATAAATTTATTTTGAAGTATTTTATGCCACCAATAATTTTAGGGATATTAATAACTTGTTATATTTTAATTAACTATAGTTTTTATAATTAATAATGTTGTTATATATTTTTTAAATTTATTGATATGAATAGATTATAAATTGACATAAATCAATTTTTAAAACAATTAATATTTAATTTATGGATAAAATAATCCTAAAAATCAAATATTCTACCAAATAGTACATATGATGTTAAAAATATCATTAATTATCCATTTTTGGATGCTTATAAATTTATATTAAATATATTAACAATATAGTATGAATATACAAGAGAACATGGTAAAAGGTAAATTAGATAACTAATGGTTAAAGCTAAAAGATAATGGTAATTTTAGGCCCTAAATTTGAATAAAATTCAATGGACGAGAGGCGTTCAAACAGTACCCACCTTATTTTATAATAAAATGAGTTGGGGAAATTTTGAAATCAAAATTCAGTTTATAATAAAAAAATATTTTCAAACATTCCTAAAGAGCCCCTCCACCCCCTTATAAAAGGTAATCACTTATAACCCATTACTCAAAGCTCTCATGATGCTTGAAATGAACAAAATATAATCCAATAAACTCCCAAAGTCCTTTTATTCCCCCTAGAATACTTCCCATAGGTATAAGGCAATTCAATGAATCCTTTTTCTTCAAACCAAAGGAAGTTACCCGATTTTGTGGCAACGTCTTCTCTCAAATTATATTCTTTTATTTTCATTCTCCAATCCCTATGATATTTTTATTCTTTGATTACATAAAAACAGTATAATAAATATAATAGGGTTTTTATGTGAATTATTCGATCTACACTTCCACACACCTCTATCAAATGGATACGAACATAATTTTTCTATGGATGGAAAACTATTGTGTCATGAAATAACAATTGTTCGATTTTTCTGTACCACCTCTCATAGTGGCCATTAATATGGAATTATAATTATATATAATATTTATGATATTAAATTTATCTATATTCTTCTTTAATTATCAATTAGACCATAAATTTATTCTTTTCATTTTTTATAAATATGATAATTTCATTTGAGGAAGTTAGGACTACCGCCCCCTCACAGTGATATGACACATTCATATCATAAATCTAATGTATAAATTATGGTGTTGATAGAATTATGAAACATATATAATATATATATTATAATGTATTTATAATATACCTATGTATCATTTAGTTTTAATTCATTTAAATATAAAAAATAAATGAATGTAGAATTCATGCGTATGTACAACTTGTCATTTTTATGAACGGTGCGTTTAATTTCATATGTCCCAATTCTATGGACTATTCTAAATAATTTAATAAGGTATGTATATTATATATATGATATCTAAAGAATTAATATATTTCTTGAGATAATGTAATTTTTACCTCATTGACAATAAGTAATTATAATAACTTAATTATCGACTCAAGTACCCAATATCGACAAAACTAAAAATATTTACATAAATAATTATTTAATTTTTATAATGTTTTAATAAATGTAATGAAAGGAATAAAAAACGCTAAAATGGTTCTGAATCATGTATAAATTAAAATATGTTTATTATTCTGAAAATTAAAGAATGAACGTGTCAAATCGGACACGTGGTAAGGGAACCTTTCACCATCCTCTTTTTGTCAAAAACTTATTTCATTTTTTGTCTTTAATTTTAAATTTTAAAATGTTAGTATGTAATATTATATAAGCTTATTTATTTAAATTTTATTTCAATGTGACGAGATACCAATTTTCTCTATCATCAACTCATTTTTTTAATTTGTTTGTGACACCGTTTGGATGCTGATTTTTTAAGGGAACTTTTTAACCCAATTTCCATTATTTGGGTTGATATTATACTTCTAATCATTAAATGATAATGTGAGAAATGATTTTTGATATATTATCTTGTATTTATACATTATATATGTTTATTTATAGTGAATATAAGTAATTTATCTACTTTATTTACAAAATGTTATTTGTAAGAGACTACATCTCAATCTCATATCATTGATGAATGTCTTGATATTGTGCACCTTTATTTTCATATAATGTGTATATACTACTCTTTGATATATATAATATCATGAATTTCCTTATTATCATGATATTATATATTTTTATGTTATTTTGTAATTAGTTTTTATTCAAGTGTTTCTCAAGTGTTACGAGACTCTTTCACTAAAACGTCATATTAAAAGAGTTGGATATTTATTTTACTAAATCATTCGCATTGATTTCCATGTTTTAAAATGGTTTTAAGGATATATTTATATAGACATTGTTTTTTTAAAATTACATTCCTTTAAATATTTCAATGTGGTATGGGACACTTTGACTCAAAAATGCCTTTGTTAAATGTATTAAATGGTATTGAAAATGGTTTTTGAGAAATCATTGAGTATGTAATTATCGTGAAATGATATTATGTGGTTGCAATGATGAAGTAATATATTTACTTTATAATTTTTTTATGTGTTATGATCATGTTGTGGTTCATGGGAAATGTATATGTGTATGGGTGGTTCCCTGATAATCCTAGGACGAGGGAGCACAAAATAGCTCACCAATGCATTGGCTAACATGGCAGAGGTAAATGTTATTGTTTCTCTTAAGATATTTAGGGAATATAATGGTATGGGTATTCTAAATTTCACTCCCTATATATTCTGAATAATACAATTAAATTATGTTATAGATTCTTCTAGTTACCATTAGGATTTATGACTTATATGAGATATTCATAAATCTTAGGATTTTGTCAGGTATGTTAAAGAGATTATGTTTTATAATAGAATAGTTTGATTTCTTTGAATTGTATATATTCATGAACTAATATTTATTCCCTTATTTTATATACCTTTCTGATATTTTTGTACTCATCCCAATTTTTTGAATTTTTTTCTACAAGCCATAAAGATGAATATGGTTAAGGATGGGATCATGGAAAAGTCATGATGTCTCAAACATGGAACTAGAGATGTTTCTTTTCTTAAATGTTTGTATTTAATGAAAAAAAAGATACATAGTAAAAGTGTTGAAATTTAATATTCATGTTGTTATGTATATGTTATGAACTAATTCTCAGATTCTCTAAAACTTAAAAGATATTAGATTTTAATTATTAAAAAAATCAGGATTATGTAATGATTAAGGTTGGGGGATTATAGTTAATATCATAGGTCTTTTTGGATACCTTTAGAGGTTAGGGTTTTATTTAACTATAAGTGACAAAACATTAATGGTTTTCATTTTAGAAAGTATCAAAGTTATTTTAGATAAATAGAATGAGTTTAAGATAACTTGAATAAGTATATCCTGGTGTTTATCCTCCTTATATGATAGAATATGATGATTTTAAAAATATAATCTCATTGAACTATTTGTTTTTAGAAAATGAATGGATCTAGTAGGTACTAATGTAATAATGAATGTAAGGTAAACTCTATTTGTTTTATTAATGAGAAACTATATTAAATGGGATCTTCAATGAGAAAATATGTGGATATTCTTAACTAACTATATAGATTCATAATTGAACACTTTAGCCTTGGTGATTTTTGTAAAGTGTCATATATGCAAGAAATAGATCCCAATGGATGTTCGGGAAATAATCATAAAGGTATGTATATTAAAAAACCTATGTGTAAATGATGTGGAAATAAACATATAATAAAATGAATGAAAGGGATATGAAGATGTTCTATATGTGGTAATGAGGGTCACAAAGAAATAACATTCCATAGAAAAAGGAATCATCGTGTTTAATCCAGGAAATAGAATGAAGTTCTTTTTGAAGAATCAATTGAATGTTTTAAATTTGGCTTTCATGGTAATTATACAAATAGATGGCCTTTGAAGAATTTTTTGGAATGGGATCAGTAGGTCTGTACAAATGTATGTTTACTAAAACCTAATTCCATTCGAATGGAGGATTATGAAACAGACAATGACCAATGAAAGTTATGGATTATTTCTTAGATTTTGTTTTTACATTATTTAATATTAGTATATGATTCATGATTTTGTTATTAGGAAATAAGTATGAAATAATATGTTAGAAAAACATGTATAAAGGATCATGAATAGTGTTCGATGATTATGATTTCTTGGTACTAAAGAATTATGTCGGATCAATGGATGTCGATACGTTTAAATGTATTAATTGTAGGATTATATATGGATATGTTTTCCAGTATGAGTAACCCTGCTGTCTAATATGTGATAATTTTTTTCAAATAATAATTATCTTTTCTAGTGTGGACATAATCTATCACCTTAAATATTCATGTGATTTTATTGAGTATATTATTGGTTATTAGTTTTTGGGATGCAAAAATGTGTGGTATGAAATAATCATTGAGGTTAACATATGTTATGGATATTTTTATGGATTTTATCTCTTTTTTTAATGTTATTAGAATTATATAGTTTTTGAAAAAATGACAAAACATAGTCCATGTGACAACCCATTGCATCAGACAATGATGCGGGATTCTAACCCACAACCAAAGTGTGACTTGGATTTATCGCCAACCACGAGCCTACGTGAAGTCCCTGGTTAGTATGACTTATTATTTTTAGTTAAATTGTTTTATTGATCAATAATTTGTTTATTTGGAATATTATGTTTTATAAAATTTATATCTTTATTATAAGAAATTTATTTAGGGATTAAGTGATAAATGTTTTTTTGGAAGATAATTTCTCTATTGAGAACAATATATTACAAAGGAAAATTGAATGCATTGGAATTTCAATTGATGATTAGTGGTTGAATTTTATTTTAGTTGAATATATGTATTTATTATGGAACTATAGAGATTTTGGTTATTTATGGAAGTGATTAGCCTATCATAGAGACTATGTTTTTAGGTGAATTACTTTTTAGTATGATACTTTAAGAGTAGTTGATGTTATTTGGTTGTAAATTTTCTAATTTGTATGGAAGACAATGTGATCAAATCCTTTGGAATTTTGGGTTTAAAATTATTTTGGATTATTTTGAATAATTTTAAAGATAGATGTGTATTGAATGGTCTTTTTTGAGCTTTGGGTATTTCTTGTTGAATTTGGGAGATTAAGAGTGTTATTTCTTTTTATAAAAGATTATACTTTTTGGGGATCATCTGATCTTATAATAACTATATTTGTTTTGGTTCATGTCTAAAGAACAGGGAAATATATAGTTCATCTTTTTTTTGATTATGTGATTATATATAACTTGATTTTATCTCTTCAGGTGTGACCATGTCAGCTTGAATACACATAATTTGGAGAAAATATGAGTTTGTGGTAGAAATTTATTAAAGTATGAAACTCAAATTGAAAAGTTAGTATATTTCCATATTTTATCAGTCAATATCACAATATAATTAATCAAATTTATTAAGGGTAACCTAAAACAAAAAAATTGTCCTTTTACATTTCTTACTGGGTAATCAAAGACCATTTAACCTATCCCATGTATGTGGTTTTTGGGTGGTTAACTTTATCGTGATAGGGTTTTTTATCACCCTCCATCAGAACATGACACTTATTTTCTCCTCCATATCCATGTTTTTATGGAGTCCTATTATGTGTTATCTCAGGTTTACATTCTACTTATCATTAATTCTTTTAATGTTATTGTTTTATTGAAAAAAAATTCGATGTTGGACGTTCATGGAAGTATACAAAGAAAACTTTAAAATTGCGAGAACGTAATTTCCAAAAGGGGGAATGATGTAATGACATAGGTATTTATATTATAATCCATTTTCATATCTATTTATATTTATGAATAAGATATCAATTTAATGTTAAATTGGACACTTTTTTCGATAGCTTACTCAACACACAACAACGGGTTTCTTTGGAATGTTATGTTTCACAAAACATTAAGTAATACCAAAAATAATATATTATTATTATTTTTAAATCGAAGGTTAATGCCTAGCCATTGTATTATAGAGAATGTAATGAACTAAATAAAATAATATTAAACATGTTTGTTAAATTCTTTACTTTTATTAAATAAATTTTAGAGGCTTAAAATAAGAGTAAATCAAATTTTAACAATAAAATACTCTAATATTCATTAAAAGGTCGATTTACCACCTTTTGATGGAAAACCCATTATAAATCTTGTTTTTGTCTCTTTTATATGTTCCATTTAACAAAATAAACTATTATGTCATTGATAGATATAAAATTTTACTTTGGGAATTTTTTTATTTTTTTGATATAGTTAATTTTTTGATGAATAGTGAAGAATACTACATTTTAATTCGAAAATGCTTTTTAATCAACTTTATTTTTATAATTATACTATATTTGTAATAGGTTTTAAAGTGTAATTAGATTATATTTTTTCCATTTAATCCAATTTTGGACATTGTATGTAATTTAAAATTTTAATTACATGTAAACACATGTCAATTGTTTGATAGTTATTATTTCCTAAAAAACCATGTTTTTTTGGTATTGACAAAGGGAATTAATTATAAATTAATATCTGCAACTTCTGTGTCTTTAATTTGGAAAAATATATTCCATATTTGGAATTAGGTTGTAAAAATTGTGTAAATAGGTAGCTTTTATTTTTAGACATTATGAATTGTAACTTAAGTAAATATTTTATTTACCATGGTTAAAAGGTAAATATGGTAAATAAAGGTAATAAATAATATTATAATAATATCAAAGTACCCTAACACATGTCCTAAACCTATTTGATTAAAAATGTATGACCATGAGCATCCTTGGGTTTATTTTGGGACCCCATGAAGCCACCTGTAAGTGAAAATGACTTTGTATGAAAATTAATTTAATGTTAAGGAAAATGTAACAGAAACATATATCTTAGTAAGAAAATTGTTATAAGGGATTATATAAGTGATATTTACTAATATAAATAGTCTCAAAAAATATATATATTTTCCCTACATCATGGTATTATATTTATAATTTTTTGAAATAAAATAAAGTTATTTATTTATGACACAATGATGATGTGGTGATTACGTTGTTAATAAATGTTTTAAATAAATGAGATTGTAAATGAAAAAATAAATATATTGGAACCTTTTATGCTATACAAAAAATTTAGGGATAATAATGACCTGTTATTTTTTAATTAATGTAGTTTTTTCTAATGAATCACGTTGTTATAGTTTTTTAATTGTCTCAGTATGAATAGTTTATAAATTGGCAGAAAAGCTTTTATAAAATAATTAATATATTATTTAATAATAAAATAATCATAAAAATATAATATTTATTCCAACGGACATATATGATGTTAATAATGTAATTAATGTTCAATTTTGTGTATCATGGAATTTTATAGTAAATATATTAACCATATAGTATTAATATATAAGGGGACATGGTAAATGTTAAATTAGATAACTAAGGAATAATGATAAGAGATAAGGTTACACTTATTCCCTAAACTTGTCTAAAACCCATTTTATGAGATTTTTTCGAACAATAATAACCATAGATAAGAATTAAATTCGTTTGGGTCCTTTTTAAATAGAAATTCAGCTTATAAAAAATAATATTTTCAAACTATCCTAAAGCGCCCTTCCTCCCCCTTATAAAAGGCCATCAACTCTAACTCATTACTCAAAACTCTCAAGCCACTTGGATCTTCAAAAAAATGATATAATAAACTCCCAAAATATATCTCTTTCTATTATAATCATTCCTTTTGGAATAAGACAATTCAAGAAATCATTTTGGTTCAAACCAAACGAGGTTACTAGATTTTACGGTAACATCTTCTCTAAATTTTTTTTCTCTTATTTTCTGTCTTCACTCACTCTGATCAGATTATTACTTGATTAAATAGAATCCTGAGTGTATAAAATATACTAGGTTGTTTTTATGAGAATTATTAGAACAATAATTCTACACACCTGATTCTAAGAGATACAGACATAGTGTTTCTGTGGATGGTGATCTACTGCCTCACGAAACGATGATTGCTCAAAGTTTTTCATACCACCTCTCATGGTGGACATTTTGATGGAACTATAATCTTAAATGAAATATATTTTATTTATTTTAACTATATTCTTATATAATTATCCTTTATAGAATACATTTATACTTTTCATGTTTTATAAATATGATAATTTCATTTGGGGAAGTGCTGACTACCTCCCCCTCAAAAAGATATGACTCGTTCATACCATAAATGGAACGTATAAAGGTTGGTGTTAATGAAATTATGAAACATATATAATATATATATATTATAATGTAATTAAAATATACCTATGTATCATTTAGTTTTCATTCCTTTAAATTTGAATATTAAATGAAAGTACTATTCATGCATATGTACACCTTACCGTTTCCATGAACGTGAAATTTATTTAATATGTACAAATGATATGGACTTTTATAAATAAAAATATATAGTATATATATATATAAGATATATATGATATATAAATAATTAATATCATTCTTGAGATAATGTAATTTTTACCAGATGGATAATTTGTAATTATAATAATTTTTTTCAAATAAAATACCAAAGATTGACAAAACGACCGATATTATCTTAAATAACTATGTATTTTTTATAACATGGTAATAAGTATCATAAAATTAAAAATAAATTAGAAATAGGTTATGATGTAATTTTAATTTAATTTATGTTTATTATTTATGAAATTTAAGAACAAACAAGTCATGTCAGACACGAGGTAAGAGAACCTTCACCATCCTCGTTTGGTCAAAGACTTATTTTATGTAATGTATTTAAATATCAATTTTCAAATTTTATGATATGTTTTTATATATCCTTATTTCTGAAAATTTTGTTTCCATGTGATGAGAGATCCTTTTTCTCTCTCATCAACTCATTTTCGGATTTTTTATGTGACGCTATTTGGCTGCAGAATTTTTGTAAGGGTACTTCTTAACCCAATTTCAATTATATGGGTTCATCTTCTACCTATTGTCATGATATGATAATGGGTTAAATGAATTTTGATATCTTATCCAATATTTATACTTTATATATGTGTATTTATAGTTAATATTCCCAATCGATCTATTTTATTTACAAAATGTTCTTTGTATGAGACTACATATCAATCTTCTTTTATTGAGGCATGTCTTGATATTGTGTACCTTTGTTATAATATAAGGTTTATATACTACCCTTTTATATGTTGTATCATTAATCTCTTTATTGTCATGATATTATATGTTGTTTCTGTTATTCTGTAATTCTTTTTATTCAATTGTTTCTCAAGTGTTATGATACTCTTTCACTAAAACATCATTTTAAAAGTGTTGGAGATTAATTTTACTAAATCGTTCTCATTAATGTATTTAATTTTAAAATGGTTTTAAATATTTATTTATATTTACATTAATTTTTTAAAATGAAATATTGTTAAAATTTTCCAAGTGGTATCTGAGACTTTGACTCAAAAAAGTCTTTGTTAAATGTTTTAAATGGTATTAAGAATGGTTTTTAGAAATCATTTCTTATGTCGATATCTTGAAATGATTTATTCTGATTGCAATATGGAAATGTTATCTTTACTTTATACATTTTTATGTGTTTTTATCATGTTATGGTTCGTGCGTATTTTTTACTTATATATGTCATTTTATGATAAACCTAGGGCAGGTGTACCCGAGATAGCTCTCTAATGCAATGGCTAACATCTCAGAGGTAAACGTTAATGTTTATCTTAATATATTTAGGTAATATACTATGAAATTTATTACAAATATAACTACCTATGTAGTTCTGAAGGCTAAAATGTAAATATGTTATGGATTCATCAATTTGCTTGTATGATTTATGATTTCTATGTGATATTCCTAAGTCTTATGATTTTGTGAGGTATGTTAAAGAGATTATGTTTTATGATTGAAAAGCATGAATTCATTTGATTTTTTTGTATTTGTAGACTAAGGTTTCATTCCTTATATTATATCCCTTACTTTGATTTTTATTATCATCCCTTGTTTTTGAAATGCTTTCATTATGTTTTAAAGATGAATAGGGTCAAGGATGAGATCAAGGATAAGTCACGACGTCTAAAACATGGAACATGAGATGTTTTTTTATTAATAGATATTATTTTATGAAAAAATTGATACTGGGTAGAAGTGTCTACATATAGTATTCAAGTTGTTATGAATAAGTTATGACCTAATTCTCTAAATCTCTATCCCAGAAAATATCCTCAATTTGAATTATTAACATAATTCAAGATTATGTAATGTCTATAGTTAGGGAATTATATTATCGATGGATGAATAACTGATGGGAAACGAAAATATATTTCAAAGGACTCACTGATGGATGAGTCCCCAATGGGAAACACACTGATAGATCAAAGGACTCGCCGATGGACCAGTCATCGATCAGCGATGCAACGATAGTTCAAAATGAGTAACCGATAAAAAATCCCAGATGCCCGGACATACCGATATTAAAAATGAATCATTGATTCCCAGAGTCACTGATATAGATGAAAAAGTCTCAATCAGAAATGGGGTCACTAATGGTGATAACATTATTCTATTAACTTATCAATACTTATGACTCGTCGATAGAAATAAAAAATATTTTTATTTTATTAATTCAAATTTATATTTAATGGTCATATTTAGACATATTAATGCTTTTGAAATTATTTAATGTTGTTTGTAGGATATTCATAGGATAGTATGATGTATATATACATGGGGAGTTTATTATTTCTAATATACCTAAAAGTATAAAATGATTACTAGTTGGATCACTGATAATATTAGATACACCGAAGTGTAAAAAAAGCTAACAGAAGAACTCATAATACCATCATGCATACTTCCAAAACCCAGGAACTCAAAATTAAGAACATATGGGGAGATTAGTAAATCAATATAAACCGAATATGCTGACCTAAAAATAATTCGAAAAAAATATGAATATCTCAGAATCCTGGAATCTAGAACATAGAGGCTACGACACTCTATTTTTTAGTAAATATCCAGAAGTGGACAAAAACATCAATTCCACAACATAAAATGAGTCCAAAACTACACTTCATAACATAAAGAGACTTATAAACCTAAATCCAACTCTATATCTTCATTATATTCATTTATTTACATTTTTTTGGAGTGTGTGTCTATGTATATTACACACACACACTCACTCACTCTTGTGCATTACTGGGGAATACTTTTTATACTCAATCTCGCACTCTATTTATCCTTATTTATCCCATATAGAACTCTGTAAGAGTTCGTGTGTGGCCTGTTAGTTTTTTTTCGACGAAAAACTATGGTAGAGGACATGGGTGACCTAGACAACCTTGTGTGCATTTCTGAACCCCAATCTAGGGTGTGGATCAGTCTATTTTATTAATTTAAACTACATGGTGGAAAGTGATCACAAAGTATAGAGGACTATGTCTCATCTTGAGATTGAACCTCTTGTTTTAAATTCCACTATTCATATTATACTTCTCCATTTATTTGTTTTATAACAAATTTAATTAATGAAAAGTTAAAATATTACATTTATTTAAGAAAGTGTTTATAATATTTTTAATCAAGTAGGATAGTTTCAAAAGTTATATTAATATATATATTAGTACATCTGAGAACTAATAAATCTCTTTATAAATTAATTTAACAGTCACTAATCTTATAATTTCACTATAAACATAAAGAGATTGTATATTTATTTAGGGATATTTTAAATGAATAAATATTTTATAGAAATTTTTATTGGGACTCAATTCACCCCCCCCCCCTCTTGATTACTCTACTCAGATAAAAAATTATTATAAAGGATAAAATGGTTGATGTGTTCACTGGTCCATTATCTTGGGATGCATTTTCCGAATCTGTGGTTGTTTTGGGTGTATAACATCACCCTTATTGAGAATAAAATGTGGTGTTTCAATCCACTCTAACATCATGTTACTTAAATTATTGTTATCTAGGGGGAGAAAATTGATATAATAATTTTCATATATTTTACTCATAATCCTTCAATAAAGTGGGATAAAATTTTGGAGATAAACATTTATGGTTCAAAATCTATTGATACTTGTTTAAACATTTAATGTGTGTTTATGTGGTAAGATATTAATTAATCATGGATTTGTGTGTGTTTGAGAAATATTATAATATTTTTTGAAATAATGAATATATAAAAATGTTCCTACATGTTATTTGAGAATTTTACTTAATGTGAATATGTTGGAATGTAGAATAAGCTTCGATTCTTATATTATTATTGAACTTGATTTCCATAACAAGGATTAAGGGAAGCTAGAGTGGTGATGAAATTAATTTTTTCCACTTTTAAAATAAACTATGGTATTGTGATTTAATTTTCATGTTTCCAACGTTGAGTTAAATTATTTTGATTCAAGATTATTTAATAAAGGTTCATGTATAAGTAGGTAACATTTTATAGTGTTTTATATTCATTAATTTCCAAAAACATCAAAGAGGGAGAATGTTTATCCCAAGATATATTTGAATAATCACATTATTTGAGGAAGTTTTTTGAAAATTTTATTATAGAATAAGTGGATATGACTAGTGTGTTGTATTTTGTTCTCATCACATAACTCAGAATCGAAAATAAATGTTTCATTATAAATAATTTCTTTTGTAGTTATATTTGGTGTTCTAGACTGATTTTAAGTACATTTAAGAACCATGAATGATTATGGGAGTATATTTTAGTTTTAGGTTATAACACAACAATTTTATAGTATATTAGACAACATTTTTTGGGTTGGAATTTTTCTCAATAATAAAACCCTACATAATCTATGGTGTGATTGATTTATACCACGGTGATTTGGATAATTTAGCATAACATTAATGTTGGGAGTCTTCCAAGGAAATATGAAATTCATAAGTCATATAACCTGGGATCATTGATTATAAAAAATGGGGAGGTAGGTTGGGTTATGAAGGTTTTCATGGTAAAATGTGAAAGAGTTTTTTGGTGAGATTTAAAATGGTAGGGTACATGTTATAATGTATCATTGTGAAATATTTTATAAAATATTGAAAATCGAAAAGATTTTTAGAAATGGAGAAACTATTTGTATTCTTGAAATGTGACAATACATGTTATAAATAATTTCATTGTGTGATAAATATTTATATGTTTGAAACAATGGGTTGTAAAAACATTATGGTTTAACTTAGTGTCCTTTGTGAGAATTTTTGGAAGCATATATTCATGGTCTAACCCGAATAGTGACACACCATGTAATAATATGGAATATTTATGAAATATAATAATATTATATGAAGAGGTGAAAATATGACATTTTTGGTTGTTTTTTGAGTTATTTTAAAGTATGTTATTATAGTTAGACCGAAATAGGTTTCAATACATCATTTTACCATCAATTGTTGGAAATATTTTCTAGTTTCTAGAAACATTGAGGACATGTAAATACTGATGAATTATGAGTCACTCAAACATGATCATTGAGTTTATTTTATTCCATAAATGGTTACTAGGAAATTCAAGGTGGTCTAATATCATGAAAATAATTAGGGGATGTTTTATGTGTTTTTAACAAATTGAAATATTATAATTTAAATGTAAAATTATTTTAATTACTAATGTTTTTCATGGTGTAGATACAAAACATGAAGAAGAGCTGGTAGAGATTTCATATTCACTATAGAATTATACATAGTGATTATATAGAATATAGAATGGGATGAAGAATATGAGAAGGATGAGGATGATAAGTGGTTGTATACATATACTATGAATTCAAATAGAATAAGTGACTTATTAGAGTGTAATAAATTTAAGAGAAGAATGGTTTAGTACATGAAAAACATGAAAAATAATATTTTTTGTAGTTGATTTAGCTACTTTTATATTTATTCATACCATTATAAACTGTGTGACTCACTTGGGTTCAAGGTGCACTACATCATGATTGGTGGACATGTAATTTGAGCACACAGATAAAACCTTCTTACTTTTACATTTCGGGTTATTCTAGTGGGATTTGTGTTCTTGGAGGAATCTATATAACACGATGGACTAACCTTGTAACATTTATAGTAGATGCTTGAAAATTAACATCTTATTTTTGTTATAGTGTGTGCTTCAAAGTTTGTGTGGATAGAAAAAATCCCATATCATAACCATTAGTGAAGGTTTTTTCAATATAAACATTAAAATAATTAAGATAAATAATTGACCTCCCTCTCATTGGTCCCTAGTAGTTCATGTGGGTGGTTCCAAAATATTCCTAAAATATTATTTTTCGATAAAATATATCAATATAAATTATAAATATTTTTATATTATTTTTTTCATCAATATTATTTCTAAATATTTGTTTCTTCATAATTTTAATTATGTGAAATTATTTAATAAAAATAATTTCATTATTCAAAATTTTGAAAAATTGTGTTGACTTTTTATTGTAAAATATAAGAATAAATTTCCTTGAATACTATATTTATAGAAATAATATTAAAGGGTAATGTCATGTAATATTAAATAAGTGATATAGTTGTATAGGAATGAAACATATGGGTCTTTTAGGAATTTTAGAATGAAAATTAAGCTACATAATATTAAAATAATTTTTTAAGTTCAAATATAACTAATTTTCTGGGAGATACAAGTCGAGAAACATGTGTTTCTTTAAAAACTAACATATAAATATATTTCCCTAAAGTTATGGTTAGACTAAAAATACATGGTATATATGACATATGATTGACTTAGTAGAAATAGATATTATATTATATTAAAACCAAGAAACATAAGAACTATTATGTGTGATTCAAATGAATTCAGTGTAAATTTAATGCGAATCATCAGATTAAATATGTTAGTAGTATCAAAATATTATTCTACATTGTGGTTTTTCCATTAGTGTTTTGAAACTTCTATAAAAATTTATGTAGTAACGTATTAATTTTAATTTAATATAAAACATACACTATGTTTTCATTAAAATATCCATTATAGTATTTTTTATATATATCTATTTTTAATGGTAACAATAAATATTTTTTACATTAGTTTTATATAATAAATGAAGCTAAAAGTGATTAAAATGGAACATTGACATCTAAAATCCCTCATTTTTTCAATGTAATATTTTTAAAACCCATATCCTCTCAAAACTCAATGACACTCAATCAGGATCGATATAAAAATTTAATTGATTTCAATCAATATTTCACTTTATTTCTCCACACTATTCATTACTCATTCAAAATTCAATGACCCTAAGCATTATCTAGTCTAGAAAACCCTAATATGATCAACCTATAACCATACATCAATGTTATTTTTAAATTTTATCGACATATTGTATTTGAATTTTTCTCTTTAATCATGAAGTTTTCATCTTGTTTTCACTTTAAATTAGTGCGTTCCTCAATACTTGAAGGAGAATTCTGTTATCGACCTAAACAATATTAGGTATATTTTTTATTATTGATCGTAATTTAATTATAGGTTAGTTGTAAATTTCATTCATAGATATATATTTTTTATTAATATTTTTATCCATTTTAATTAATGTAATTTGTTTTAGTATTTTTAATTTTTATGTTATTATAAATTATTTATGACTGTATTTTTTTAGTTTTAACTATTTGTATTTACAATTTATTGTGATTACAATATGTTTTTCATGAAAAAAATTTATTTTTGTAATTAATTTTTACTTATTTTTTTAGTTTATATGTTTTTTTCATTGTTATTTATATTTTAAAAAAAATTAAATTTTTTTCCTTTTTAAATATTTTTTAAGATGTAAAATATTTTTTATAAATTTATATGATTTTTTAATATTTATTTTTAGATGTTCTTATGAGTTTTAATTTTATTTATATATATATATATATTTACATTTTTATATGTATTAATTAATTAATATATTATATTATGTATTTCAAGGATACTAATAGAATTCAATTGAAGATTTATTGAATAGATATAGATAAATATAACAAAGGGTTTGAATTTTTGTAGTAACTTTAAAAAAATCATCAAGAAAAGATGTGTTTTTTCAGGCATGCAATGTTTGAATATGAATAAACTAGGTTATAGATAAATCAAATATCATGTTATTTTCTATGGTTTATGGAATAATTATAAACATTCAGTATGGAATAGTGAAATTATAAAAAAAATTAAACATCTAATTATGATAAAGATGATTCTTGTTAAAAATGTGATTTTTCTGAATATTAATTTAGGACGTAGTAGTTGAAACCAATGAAAAAACCTGTATTGAAAAATATATATAAATGACATGAAACACATATTCATAGGTTTGAATAATTATACATTGTTATCGATTGTGATGATATAAGGTAATACGAAAAGAATACATCTTTGTTGTGTTAAAAGATTCACTGAATTTCATGAACATTTAAAATATATACTTCAGTTATGCAACAAGATTCCAGATTATTATTTTGAGGTGAAAATATTTTGTCTAATGGGATTAGGGTATAAAAATATACATTCATACCATATTGATTTTATGTATTAAATAAAGGAATATAAAATTCTATTAGAGTGTCATAAATATGGGACATTATGATATTAAAGAGATTAAAAATCCAATCATGAATCATTAACATGAATAAGAATAAAGCTTGCCAAAAAATTAATATGGTATCATCCAATAATTATATCATTTAATAATATTTTTGAAAATTAAAATATTTTAAAGAATCCAAGATGGAATAAATATGACTCTAACTCTGAGGGAAACAAACATCAACCTTCATATTCACCATTATAGAATTAATTTGATCCAAATCTACCAATTTGTAAATGTATTTAGAAATCATGGAATGGGAATGTGCATAGATTGAAAAGATATATAATTCTCATCATTAATAATATTATATGGAATATTTTTTAGTTTAATTCAACTTTTCCCCAAACATATTTATGAACAAGAAATATATGATCATTAGATTGCTATTTTCTAGACTGAAACATCATGGAAATGATATTGATGCATATCCATCACCATTAAGTGTTGATTTAAAATATCAATGGGGGAAATGTGTTTCATTATTTTATACATAGAATAAATAGTATATTATTTTTCATTATATGATAATGTTCACTATAAATGACTTCCCTTCCTATTGAAACTCAGTTGGATATAGTTTTAATGGAAATAAATTACATCGAATATGTAAAGGGGGTGTGCATGTCAATAATTTAAAAATTAAAGAAAACATCTGTGTATGGGATATTATATTTTTTGTTAGTGGGAAATACTTATTAAATATAAAAAAGGAATTTAATGGTTTCAATGATTATGTATCTAACATACACACTTTTTTAGCTTGAGAATATTAAAAAAGGTGAAAAAACCCCATCATATATTTGGATAGAATGGAAATTCTTGTAATCAACCAAATAAGTGGACGAAATAATCTATTTTATTTGATCTAACATAATGCATATTTCTTGATGAAAAACATACCACTGATGTTATGCATGTAAGGAAACACTTATTTGAGAATCTAATTGGAATTTTGATAAACATAAAAGGAAATAAAAAAATTATATTATATGAATGACGTGACTTAATATCCATGAGAATAAATTTTGGGTTATCCCACTCAGTGAATATTAACAAAACATATTTGAGTCTAGCATATCACAAATTAATGAACAGGGAGAAGATATATTTTTTCAATTCCTTTATTGAATTAATGATTGTACTTCATTTTTTAAAATGCAAATTATTTTTTTCATTGAATCATTTACGATTAATATGCATGAAATCAAAATAAATTCATGTATTGATGAGAAATTTCTACTGATTGCATTACGTATCATATTGATGATACCTATCATAAATTCAATAATCAGGATTTTTTAATTTTTAAATTCTATCTGTAACCATGTAATAGATAGTTATTTTTTAGATGTGTTGGTGAATTATGTTGTCCTCGTACATTTCCAACTAGAAATATATTTCCCAGAATCAATTTTTCTTTAAATAGAATATATATTGATTTATTTTGATAGATAAATAAGAAAATTTGGGTCTATTTATTTACATTGGATGTCTCCTATTGAAAGATAAATGAAAATTTTATTGGGATATATTAAGAATATATATTGACTATATGAATTTTTTGTTAAGATATATATATATCAAAGGTAATAATTGTGTTATGTATTGATTATTTTTCCAAAATGGGTCATGTTTGTCAAACTATATCTCTAAATTTGACTTTTTTTAGCTAAAGGAAAGAATCTTATGTATTGAAGGTAAATTTAATTCCACGTTATGATTTGATATATGAAAATATATAAAATTTGGTCATCATATGGGATGATGAACCATATATATCCTCACATATTGTTAAATTGAAGGAATTATATCAAATAAGAAATGAAACCTATTTTATAAATGAATATTAAAAATTTATTTATTTCATGTCTTAATAGAAAAAATAATAATTGATTTATCTATAGTAGAAATGTTGTATTAGTTTTTAGTGGGACATAAATTTAATATGATCATGCAGTCTGTGTAACACCCCTTGTTTTTATGAAACTTTTTTCAAATAAATTAAATGTTTATTTTTTTCATTCAATGAATTAACTAAATCATTCTTTTCACACAACACAAAATCATCATATGTTACACGCAACACCAACAAGTTGAACTACATAGAGTACATCACACCCAATACAGAGTTTCTATGAAACATCACTTCAATGATATGATTATTGAAATTAGATAATTATAAAATAACCATTAATCATAGTTATATGAACAATAATAACTACATTTCAAATAATTTTTATAATTGTTTTATATAAATAAAACATATTGATAATGAAAGATGTGATTTTTGGAAAAGTCATTTTATGTTATTAAATACTATTTTTTCTAGTGAACAACATTCAATAAATAAATTTATTTATAAATAATATAGATATTCAATTATTTAAAATAATCATATTATTTTAGTTCATAATGTTGAAATTAGCTTATGGTAAAATTTTTTTTGATTTTTCTCAGTACCTTCATTTTTGATGAGTAGTGAAAAACACTTCTTTGTAGTTAAAAACTGGTTTTTTAATTAATTAAAAATGTAATATGATATTTTAATTTATATAAATTTAAAAATAGATAAATATTACATATATTAATATAATTTAATTCATTATAGTCAATTTCACTTTTTAATTGAATATAAATTCATAAAAAACTTATGAAAATTTTTTTACTTTAAAAACCTATTATTTCATCTGATCTATGGGATTATCATTAATCTTAATAATGGATATTATATGATTGAATTTAAAAAAACTAACATGAACCATTTTTTCATTATAATGTATATATTCTGATAATATCATGTTAATATTTGACAAAAAGTATTAGTAAAAGTGTTTAAGGCAAAATTATGCATAATTAAGGAATAAATCTTAATAATAGGGGACCAAATCACTTATAAATTTTTCCCAAGCCCATTTTATGACTATAGTTCAGACTTTAACCCCCCATTAATGAGTTTTTAGGTTTTTTAGTACTTTGTTTTGTCAAGAATACATGCACACCTAACTTATTTCTAAAACATCCACATGAGTCAATTTCCTTCCCTATAAAAATACACAACATATACACTTCATCCTACCTAAAAAATTATTATATATGGCCATAAAAATACCAATAAACTTCCCAAAATTATAATCTTACTCTTACAATCCTTCCCTTAGGATAAAGGCAACTCATGTAATCATAATGGTTTAAACAAAAAGGAGTTACATGATTAAGATGTAAGGTCTTCTCTCAAGTCCTTTCCTATATTTTGTTTCTACACCATTCCAAAATATTTTAAAATTATATTATAACAAAAATATTATCCAAAATATATTATTATGTTGTTATGAAAAGTATTAAACCTACACTTACACACACCCCCATAAAATAGATAATGAACATGTTATTTCTGTGTACAGCAAACTACCGCCTCACTAAATGATGATTGTACAATTTTCCTTAATTCCTCTCAGGGAGGTAATTATGATGGAAACTATATTTATATATGGCGTATATTATATTTAAATTTTAATTAAATATCTGAAATTTTTAATAAGAACATATCTTTATGCTTTCCACCTTATTAAAAAATGATAATTTCATTTGAGGAAGAGTGGATTACCTCCCACTCAAAGCGATATGACTCATTCATACACTACATGGATTTTATTAATGATGGATTAGTTGAATATATATGTTATCATAAATCTAGTGTAATAATTATATATATATATATATATATATATATTCATATGTGTGTTTTACTTTCTTTCTCTCAACACGAAAATTAAACAGAAATAGTGTTCAGGCGTACATAGAACCTACCATCACGATGAATGGTGTATTCCATTACATTATTATATATTTTTAGGATTTTATAATAAAAATATACATTATATAAATTATATTTATATCATTTTTACATTTTTTTTCATGATATAAGTATAAGTATCAACTATATAACAAATTAAGACACATATGAAGAACAAAGAGAATATTACTCAAAGTGAAACCTTAACATAGGACTATTAACATGAGGGTAATATAAGTTCATAATAAAAACATATATGGTATTGGATAAAATTATATGGTTATTTAAAAAATTTAGAATAAATTTATATTCATTATACATGTGTTTTTTGTGAGTACGGTGGGATTCAAGACAAAAGATTAGGGGATTCCCTCTCACTTTTTATTCTTGTGAGATAACAGTTATGTTCACCACTATTTCCATATGTGAGGTGTATGTAATAAAAATTATTTTATTATATTTATCTTTTGAATAAAATCATCTTTATCAAAATATCTATTTTATGAACTCCCAATGATGGGTTTTAAGTTTCAAAAGTTACTAAATCGGTAAAATGTTTTGTCTTGATTTTCTTTCATTGAGACCCATGTTTATTTATTAACATAATATATTTTTAGAGATTTATATAATTAAATTTATATTTTATATCATTAATATAAATTTTTTATTCATATTTTATGTTTAATTTAATTTCCTTTTCTTACATAGATATTTTTATCCCAAGTTAGCATGTTATTAAAGTTTATTGAGACAATCTCATAACTTTTTGAGAATTGTTTTATATCCTTATTTTGATGAAAGATATTAATCCATATCTCAGGAATACCTATGAGTTTCTTTATTCTATATTTATCCAGGATATCATCATGCAGTGTTACTATGTTTTACTCTTTGTAACATAATATAGTTAAGAAAGTGTTTTTAACAAAGACTGACATTACACAAACTTTGGTGGGAAATATGTGTTCTTTGAAAACCATGTTTCTTTATAAGGGTTTCCAAGAATATTATAATAATATACTAGGATCATTAAAATTAGTTTTAACCTTTTTTTCCTTTACCAATTGTTTTATAGGAATCTTCATGTCTCTTTTCAAATGAGGAAATTTTATATCCTTTTTACTATGAAACAGGAATGTTCTTTTTACCTCGTATGTCATGTATGGATTTCGTCATTGTAAATTCATTGAATATTACTCTAAATATTTGGAGGTTATTTTATTTTTAATTTTTTAAAAGAATATTTCAATGATATATTTTTTCAAAATAATTTCAACATTCTTTAATAAGTTTTCAGGAAAAATGATTTTGGGAATAATTTCAAACATCTTTTATACGCTTTTAAGAAGAAGGGATTTCAATAAGTTTTTAGGAATGATTTATAAGTTTTCAATAAATTTTAAAAAATATATTTACAAAAATTTTTGAAGAATACATTATATGTTTTCAAAGTGTTTTCAATGAAAAATGTTTTCAAAATGTTTTGGATCATATTTTTTTAATTTTTTCAAAGAAAGATGTTTTCTAATTATTTCGATTATTCTTTATAAGTTTTAAAATTATTATCTTTGAAAATGATTATAATATGGTTTTATGTATTAAAAATAAATTTTCAATGAGTAAAGTATATTTTTGTTAAGATTATTATTAGAATGATATTTCAAAACTATTTTCCATCAATGACGGAATTTGTTGATGTTACTCATTAAATTAAAGGAAATAATCAAAAGGTTCTATTAATATCCATTCTATGAATGGGTTCTACTTAATATCCGGGTCCTTATGAATCCAAGTTTTCTTCAATGTTTAATATTTTTATGAAAATATTTTTCTTTTCCATAGGTTATATGTGTTTGAAACCGAATTCATTTCATAGGTTACAATATGATGAAATTAATATGAAACCAATAACTTTTCCATATATTATGATGGGATAAAACATTTATGATACTCATTTCATTTCATGGTTGTGATTTTATTTTTATAGAACCCATATTTTTTCATAGTTCATTATATGATAAATTTTTTTTCGAACAAGCATGTATGATTTCATTATGTGATGGGATGGACCTATATCTCCCTCCAATGCAATGGGTAAATATTTATATCTTATGAGATAGACTAATATGGTCTTGGGAATGATCCTTGACTACTAATATGGACATGGTAATGAACCATGAATACCAAGATAGTATGAGTAGTAAACCAATCTTATCAATATTCGTATAGGAGTGAACCATTACTACCAAGATGGTTTGGGGAGTGAAACAATACTACTAAGATGGTATTGGATGTCAATCCCTAACTATCATGGAAATAATCTTATATTTTTATGTTTCCAACAGAATTCCATGTTTTATTCCAAATATATTCTTTCATGGATTATGTTCTATATTTCTTTATTATTCATGTCTTATGAATTACTTCGAATTATAACATGATTCATGTATATCATATTAGATATGATATGTGTGATCTACTCTTTTCATTATCATCTTCTCATACCCTTATGCTCATGATTTTTCTTACATGTTTCCCTTGATTACCCTTACATGGCATTTGATATCAACCAATTTCATGTTTCCTTCCCTAGTTTATGATGATATGTATTATGTTTGATGTTTCTATAAAAGGTTCTAGTTAAGAAGAAACTACTGGGAGATAATGTAGATCTCTTCTATACCAATGTTTATAACTCCATATTTCTAAAGGAACTAAACTAGTACGGTCATCAGGCATTTGTTTGTATAATGGTTTATGTATTCATAAGTAGTTATGCAATGTTAATGTACGTCAAGGTTGGGTCATTATAGTCTAGTTTTTTTATTAATGGTTATAATTATTTCAAAAATATCCAGGATGATGTGAGTAATTTTCAAAGTAGTAGAGTAATGGTTATCACTAAAGAGCTTATTTTTTGGAGTTCAATAGATAAAATTTAAATTTCATTATAGAAAATATATTTGGTAGTTGTTGAGGATTCATGGGATAACGATTATACTAAATTTCAGGTGACAATATTTAAGTGTAATATGGTTTTTAATAATAGTATTGTTAATCATGATGAATATGGATTTATATATCTTCATATGAAACTATATTGAGACAAGGGGGGATAATTTATTATGGTGATAAAAGAAAAAATAATTTTATATTGTACACGATTCAAATAATCAGTAGTTTATCGATTTTATGGGTAAAGATTTTATTAGGGTGATGATAATATTGATGATAATGAATAATTATATGTAATTTCTACATATATTACATGATTACTCTATCAATATGGTGATTAAGATTTGTAATTTGACCACACAACATTAAATGGTCATACTTAATAGATATTGGAAAACACACCATTACATGCCTAATTAATTTTTTAATCAACATTTTTTGAACATAAAGAGTAAAACAATTTATTTTTTAACACTGATATTTATATATATAGTTGTCTATAATTCATTTGATATTTTTAGAAAATTTATATTAAATATATTCAGATATCATTTTTGGTTAAAATTGATTCTCTTTATTTTTGTGTGACTAGAATCACTAAATTATTTATTTTAAGGTATAATATTTTATTCAAACAATTATTTACCATTCAATTCATATTATGGAATGTTACATTTTTTGTTATAAAAACTACTTATTTCAAAAAATCTATTTTTTTAAAAAAAATTACACATTTCTAGATGATAATCATTTTTGTCATTTTTGTTTTTATAAATTTTAATATAAACTAGTTTTAGTGTAACAATTTTTCTATTGAAAAATTAAGAATTGAATATATTTTTTTATATTATATTATTTTTATTATTATTTGTTACATTGATTTATTTTAAATCAAATATAGGTACACATATCTAGCATATAGCTTTCAAAATGAGAGACACTCAGGAATGAGAACCAATGTGTGTAAATGTTTTTATATAAGTATGAATATAGTAATTAAAATAGTTTATTACATTAAAATTAAATTTAAAAAAACTATATACATATCATCTGCCTCTCCAGAGGGAACCAATCCTAAATATGGTTATATTTGGATTAAATTATTACCAATGTTTTGACTTGAACATGGATATAAAATCATGATAATTAAATTGATTAAGAATAAAAATCCCAAATGGGACACATTCCATGCCATTTATGACATGCATTACTTTAGAGAGTCTTTTCAGCACTAATATTTAGTTCTATAACAGAGGACAGTCGACAAGTAGGTGAGAAATATGTTATGGGGGTATATAATAGTAACATTTCTAAAACAATTATTTAGTTATTGAATAGTTTAAATATTATACATTTCCTAATATTATGTCTATTTAATTATATAAGACATTTAACTTTCACTTGAAGAATTAAAATAATAAAAAAAATACTTTTTCAATAACAATATTGAGATATTTCAAGATGAATAGGTATCCATTTTATATTTGTTTGAGTAAAAAGGATTCGTGATCGATGCCTTATGTACATGTTTATAGATATTGGGACATGTAAGAATTTTTTATTCTTGTTATTGCGAGGATTCATTTGTTGTATGTTTTTGTTTTTGGTTGATATTTTATATGATTTATTTGTTATTTAATAAATATATGTATAATTATTTACTAATAATTATGAATATTATAATTAAGTATGAGAGAAAATGTTAATTCTAAAAAAATTATTTAATTTTAATTACATCATAAAATATTTTTTCTATCTAATAGAGATATATGTAAATTCCCCAAGTGATACGGTCTCAAAATTTATACCCTCACACATTTTCACACAATGGTTATCCTTTATTATAGCATGAAAGTATTAATGAAAAATTTAGTGAATTAAGATCCATGCCATGTTATAGATCCAAATATGTTCCACTTATCTTTACATATCCCTACATATTTTAAAAAGTATATATAGGATTAAATGAAAAAAATGTTGATTATTTTATTGGTCCAACAAAGGAAGTAGTTGATAAGATTTCATCTAATTATTTGTTATTGTTCATCCATATTACTAATTTGAAAATTTATCTCAAAAATATTGCATTTGAAAATAATAATTTAGGATTCCCTTCAATATAAAATTGTATCGGGGACCTTTAATCCCATGGTAGTATGGATATTGTTTCCATTAAATAAGAAAATCGTTATTACCCATCCTTGTTAGATGGTATAGGGAAGGTATCCGTTTTTTTAAATATTGATTATTACCATAGTATGTAATAAATTTTGAAGAAATATAAAAGATAAAAAGATCCTTTAAATGATGAGTTTAAAAACATAATTGAGTCAATATATGATAGCACTAAATCATCAGTATCAGTTATTCCTGTGAAAGTAATGAGAAAGATGTAGCATTCACAACTTGCATTTCTAGATCCAACACCTCTACATTCTGAACCAATTTTGAATATTGAGTTCAATGTTAGGGATCCACAAGGTCATATTTTACTTTATAAAATTTCATTTCATCTAGGGGATTGTGTAGATCATTATATTTGGATGTTAGGTGAGGTGGTAATATCAATACATGATATTATTTATTTATATACTCCACTGAAACTACATAAGAATGATGTATCTATAGTTAAATGAGTAACTACAACAATATCACCGTTTTCAGTAACTTAAACAGCCACCAAATGTTTCTAATATGGTTTCAAAAAACCTTAGATAGTGTTAGTGTCAGCATTCAACACACATCAATGTTTTCTATTTAGTGGTTATTTCTCATAACCATTGCGGAAAGTTTGTTTAGAGGTAGATATATTCATTTTAGTAATAGTTTTATGGTAAAATATTATGGTGATGAATTAGAGGTGGTTTAAAAAACCACTATATCATTAATATTTTTTGACAAGAAAAATGCCAAGAAAAAAGAGAATACACCTATGAATAATAATTACATTAAATAGCAATGATTTTAACCCATCTTAAAAAAAATTGAATTATATATGGGAGGCTAAACCCACAACTAAATATTATAATGTCATATTTATAGGATGTTTAAACCACCTTATATAATATTTAAAAAAATATTCTAAGAATATTAGTCAATCATGAAAAAACAAACAAACAATGTACCATTACTATATATTGGGTTCCACAATATCATACTATTCCAACCATGTCAATTTTCATATTTCACCCATTTCCCCAAACAACACTAACTTCCTAAACATTATTGATTAACTGAAAATCAACCCAATATGCATGAAATTCTATCCAACACAGGCCTAATACCAAACAAATTCCAACCAATTTATAAAAATCCATCAATATGAATGACTTGTTAACAACATACAAATTGAACTCATGATCATAGTAACCAAAATAATAAATCCAATAAAAAACAAAAAATATATATCACCATCCAACAGTTCTAATTTCTCTATTATAATTTATTTAATCATATAAATCCCATATTCCCAAAAAATCATATTTGAAACATTCCTCAATTTTAATAGTCTCCAACTCTAATGAAAACACTAACCACTACCCAAAAAACTCTTCTTGACACCATGTCCATCGCATTCTCCACTTTCTACCATTGGAACCAGAACGAAAATTATAATTAAAAACAAACAATGTTTTATATTTCTATTTAAACATGAAAATAATAAATTTTTCTGATCAACATCATTTTGATGTGGTTTGATTTACCTACTCACTACATGTAATTGATTCTATATGTTTGGAGACAGATCCATTCATCTTATGATATAAATCAACCAATAATTTCTAAAAAGCGGATATTTGAGCCCCCTATTAATGAATTGTTCATTTAATATAAGCAAAATCACTCTAAGAATCTTGGGGTAGAGAGTGACTACAACCAGTAAAAGATACAACTATAATCCATAATGACTTTCCAAGGATCTCAGTTGGTAATTGTCCCAACCCCGTCCTGCACACTCAATCGTGGTGCTCCATCCAAAGGAAATTACCAAATAGGTCATCCTAGGAGACAGAGATGTACTTTGTGGGATTGGCATCCCATATGTCCCATAAGTTTTCTCTATAACCCAAATATAATTCATATTTGAAAAAATATGTATTAAAATAGTTAAAACAGACAATAAGTTATAATAATGAAAAATGAATCCATAACCCAACATATTTGGTAGGATCATAATATCGACCCATTATTGACATAAATTAATATTTCACAACTTTTTCGAAATACACAAATCAATACACAAATTGATGCATGATGACCATAGTAGTTTAGTGCCTTTTAAAACATGGATACATAATCACCAGTATATAAGTGAGCTACATTATCTCCCACTAGGTCCTTCATGACTACCATCCATATTATAAACATGAATCAAAATATATATCTTCATATCCTAGTGATGGAAATATAATCATTGGTGAGATAAAATGCTCATTGAGGGTAAATAAGGGATACGTGAAAGAAAATTCATAAGCTTACGAGTATTGGAATGTGATCAAAAAAATAGATGATCATTCGCTACATATCAATGATCATAACATGAATCACGACATAATTTTTGGCATTTTATAATACGTGAATAATAATTAAATAAGATCATAATCTGTTAGATCATAACATAGGAATAAAACATGGAATTGTGGTAGACACATAAGCATAAAATACGATTTCCATAGTATCCATGGCATCACTTCTTAGACCGTCTTGGTAGTATGGATTCACTACCCAAACCATTTTGGTATTCATGGTTCACTCCCATAGCTATCATAGTTGCATGAGTTCACTCATCCTATGAGCTTGGAAGTGATGGTTCACTCCCATGGCCATCTTAATAGAAAAGGATAATTCTCAAGGACATCTATTTCTATCTCATGGGATATAAATAATTCCCCAATTCAATATAGAGATATATAAGTCCCACCAATCACATAATGAAAAAATGCATACATGTGACACAAGATCATAAAAAATCATATAATAACCCAAGAAATGAAATGGGTATTATGAACATATAATCATATAATAATCCATATAAATACACAAGTTTCATAATCATTTTATCATGAACATAACTCATGAAAAGAATATGGTTTCTAATTCATCTAATCCTTGAATATGAAATAAGTTCCATAAACATCATGACATAAAAAATTAGTTCATTCAGAGAAATACTATGAATCCAAACATTGAGAAATTTACCCATAATGTAATGAGAAACACCTGTGTATTTTATTGTGGTTATGAAATAATTTTTAAGGATCTTTGAAAAACAATTATTGAAGAAAATATCATTTCTTCTTTGAAAAATTATTTTTATTACATAAAACCTTTTCAAAACATTTTTCAATGAAAATGCCTTTGAATATTGAAAAAGGACTATTTTTAAATAATAAATCAGTTTTGATATAATTTTTCTTAGAAAATTATCATCAAGGATCATTGAATACATTTTTGACAACATGGTTTTTTTTAAATGATTACCAACTGAAGAGAGAGGCTATCGTATTTTTAATTGTAACGTATGTACCAAAGACTATAAAATGTTTACAAAAAACATGAGGATATATAGAATAAATATAGGATAATTAACCTCATGAGTTTTGATTATAAATGGATCAAAATATTTTATCAATGGATAAATAAACATAAACAATCTTGAAAAGCGATGATATTGTCTCAATAAACTCTTATAACATGGTAATTTGGGATCACACACTCCATGTAAGAAATGGAAATCATATGAAGGTTAAAATATAATATTAAAAAGGTGATTAATTTTATATAATGTAAAATGAAAATATATAGACACTATAACAATATTTTAGTTGCATAAAAAACATGACTCTCATATAAGGAAAATTGAGACAAAACAATTTACTGATTAGGTAACTTTTAAAACATAAAACCTCAGAATGAAGATACAAAAAATATTTATATTGATACCCAAATATTTATGTATAATATAAAAAGAATAGAATCATGTAATTTACATGCTATACAGAAATGGATAGAGTGGTGAATATATCATGTATCTTAGGGGAATAAAAATTCAGATTAAATCCCCTTACCTTGTGTCTTGACACTCACTGTACTCACTCAAAAAACCTGTATAATAAAAATATATTTATTATTAATATTTTAAATAAAAATTTATTTATATCTAATACCTTATATTCTTTTATAATGATATTATACTACCTCCATGTAATGATCTTATGTTATGGTTTCACTTTGGGTAATATTCACTTTATTCTTTATAAGCATCTTAACATGTTATATCATTGGAAATTATACTTATATCATGATAATAGAATGTGAAAAATGATATAAATGTCATTTATATAACGTATATATGTAATATAATAATATATATAATATGTATTTATGAATTGGAGAACACGGTTCATAGAGACGGTGGGTTGTACATACACATGAATACTATTTCCATTTAATTGGCAGGATAAGAGAAATAAATTTAAAGACATATATGTATACATATATATCATTATTATTGTAGCTTAATGATATAATATATATCATTTATATATTCATTTTTACCATCCTTAATACAATATATGTATTGTATGAAGAAATCGTATATCTTTGAAGGGGCAGTAGTCCACACTTCTGCAAAAAATGTATCTTATTTACATAAGATAGAGTGAATAAAAAATTGTTTCCAAAAAATGAACTACAAAGACATTATAAATTTAATATATATCATTTATAAACATATTTTCTATCCTAATAGACTCCATGAGATATGGTTATGAATATTGAACTATCATCTTTTAGTGAAGTGGTAGTTTACTACACACATAAACAATATGTTCATTATCCATAAGATGGATGTGTGAGTAAGTGTAGGATTAATCCTTAGAATAAAAACTACTAATATATTTAACATAGTTTAGATTCTATACATGCATGGTAATAATATAGATTAATTAGTGGACAATGATATTAAAAGAAAAACATGAGGGAAGATTTTCCCTCTTCATCAGCTAACACCTTTTTATTTTTTCCAAATGTATTCCATATATTTTCTTATTCTCATGGTATGGATGATTTGAGGAAGAGGCAGATTTTGGTAAGTGTATTGGGATTATATTTTCCTTGATTATGAAGTTTTATAGGTGTGAGGAAGTGGGTTAGGGCGAGGCTATTATAGGGAAGGGAAAATGCACACTTGAATTTTTTAGAAAAAAGTTCTATGTATAAATGTTCATACCTAACAAGAGACATAAAAAACAAATAAACTCTACAATGGAAGTTTTATGGAATAAATATTTACATCAAAATATTTTTTAACATGTTTCAAAGTCATTTAGGCCCATAATTTTAATGTTTAGTTTTGAATTAAGCTAAATTTGGCCTTAACTACTGTGACTTATGTTAATCACTCTTACTAATCATTTTGGTCAAAATTTAAAATGTAACAAATAGAATATGAATATTATAATAAATAAAATGTTGTAGGTTGGTTTTTTCCAAAACAATAATGGATGTAGGAAAAATATAAATAATTCTAGTCTTATATACAAGACTAAATAAAATGTTTTTTAAGTAGAAAAATTTATAAAATCTCAGGACGTTTTTATATTCAATTTAGAAGTAAAATTTATTATATTTTATTAAATATTATTAACATATGTATTATTTTTATAATGTGACCTTAAAAAATTTCTAATTTAATTCATCATTAATAATTAATTAAACAAAAAAGTATTTTGTAACAAAAAAAGGTTGTATTTTAATCTATTCATCAAAAAATGATGTTTCTATAAAAAATTCGAAATTAATAACCCTAAAAAAATTTGACATTATAGTTTACTAAATTATACGTAATTTATCAAATAAAATATCAAAATGTGTCTAAACATAACTTTATTATTAAAATTGGTTCATTTGAGAAAATGAGATTTTGAAACATTAAAGTTCTTTTCTGAAATCATATATTTCATTGTCATTATTTATTATTTATAAAAAAATGATAAAAAATATTTGAAAATTATTTATTTCTAATAATATTACTATGTTTAATTACAATGTTAATATCATTTCATTTAAATAATTATTTCTTTAAAATGATGTTTCGTAGAAACTCTGTGTTGTATGTTATATATGCTATGTCAATGTTGTGTGTAACATACTCTAAGTCAATGTTGATTGTAACACATGCCAAGTCGGTGTTACATGTAACATATGCCGATTTAGTTTCATCTGAATGTAATGTTTGACTTAATTCATCCTATAAAACAAATGAATATTTAATTTATTCAAAATTTATGTCCATAAAAACACAGGGTGTTACATTCTACCTTCCCCCCTAAATGAATTTAACCCTTGAAATTCATCACTCAACAAAAAATGATGATATTTATACTTAATAATATCCTCAAGTTCCCAAATTTATTCCTCTAACATGTTATTTCTCTTGAAAACATTGACCAGGTCTGTGGTAATGTTTTGAAAAACATTATCTCATCAGTATATAATTTCAACTGGTTGTTCATTATATGACAGATCCAGCTCCAGTAGTATAACCTATGAGTTCCGTACATGTGTATGGTTTGGTATGTACACCCTCAAAATAAATACAAAACACATATCATGGACTTGACATATATTTGGATTATGTTCCAAGTGATATTCTACCATCCTCATACGATCAACAATATAAAGTGGGTAAATATACAATAGGATTATATTCCATTTCTTCCCAAATTTTATAATATTCTTCCAGGGTGAGGTTCATCAAAAGACATTTTCACTATCATCTAATTCTAGATCATGCTGATGGTCTTAAATATAAATTATCTGATGACTTTGAGTTTCCATGATATGATTTTTAATGGTTCTAACCTTCTCGACCATTTCTTCAGTGATATAATGTCCAAATATAATTATTTCTCCCACTTCATCTCAACACGTTAGAGGGATACATTTCTTACAATTGTGGAATTTAGAAGCAACCATCTTAATTCTTGATTGAATGAATTGTTTTGTATGAAAACTCAACTGGAGGAAGGTGTTGATCTCAACCACCTTTGAAATCCTTAGAAAAATATCTCAAAATTTCCTCTGGGGTTTGAATTGTTATTTTAGAGTGAAGATATATGTTAGGATGATAGGTACTGATGATTCTCAATTCTATGTCATTTTCTTGTTGAAGACATCACTAAAACATTGAGGTAAACATTAAATACTGATCTGATAAAATGGAATGTGGAACTCTATGAATCCTTACTATTTCCATAATGTATATCCTATCATGATTATCTAGACATATGGATTCTCCAATAATGATAAAGTGTGCTGAATTAGTATGGTCTATGACTACCACCCATATAGCATTAATCACATTAGAGGTTTCAGGTCATCAAAGAAAATTATTGTTATTTTCCACCATTTCAATTATATTATGGGTAATGGATTAAACAGCCCATTTAACTTATGTACATCATCCTTAGCATGTTGGAATACCAATCATCGAGATACAAACTCTGCAATATCCTTCATCCTATCAATCCCACCATAAGTATTTGTTATTTTCACTATTCATCTTTCACACTTCTAGGATCAACCGAGAATAAATAACCATGAGATTTTTATAATATATCCTTTGTAAAATCATGTATGGAGGGAACACATACACAGTTCCCAAACCTCATCACTCCATCTCAATCATTGATAAACTCTGTAAAATTTCAGAAATTCCTTCTATTCTCTTTATCTACATTCTTCACCTCCATAATCATTACTTAGATAGAGGTCTGAATATTTATTTTAGAAGATAAGATTTACCCCCCCCCCACCCATCCACCATGATTTCTACATCCATTATTTTAAAATCCAAAAAATTATTGTTTCTTTTGTGATCCTCATCATGGATAAGCTAGCGTAATCATTCTGACTCAAATCCATGGCCACGCTGTTCACAATCCCAGGTTGGTAATGTTTTCAGAATCTAAAGACATTACAAACTATAACTATATTCTCTTGTAAATGTTCAAATAATTTTGTGTGAATATGTATTTTAGACTTTTATGATCATTATATATATCACACTTTCTTCCATAAAGATAATGCCTCCATATCTTTAATTCAAAAACTATCATTGTTATCTCCAACTAATGAGATGGCTAATTTTCACATGAATCATCAAATTTGGTGAGGCATACACTATAGCCATGTTGTTATGAATAAGAAAACAGACCAATCCCCAATTTTATGAACCAATATATATTAGAAATGGTTATACACTATAGCATAATGTAAAAATATGTGCTCTAACTACCCTATTATTCATTTTCGTGAACGTTTCTTCAAATTCATCATTCGATAGGAACTTGACAACATTCTGAGTTAACCTGGTCAAGGGATTTGATAGTTACGATATATTCTAGACAAATAATATATAATATATATCTCATCCACGAAATATATATATCTCAGACACTATGGTTGGTCAAGGCCAACATTCAATTGCCACAATATTTAATGGATTCATTTCTATACCATCTCTTGAGCTTATATAACCCAGAAAATGAATCCATTAATAGTAAAAATTCACAAATTGTAAATTTTCACATAGATTATTCTCTATTAGGGTCCTTTGTGAAATTCCCAAGTGATCATCATAAAACATATTGATATGAGTATAGATAAGAATATAATCTATAAACACTACCAAAAACAGATTGAGGTAATATCTAAAGACTCTATTAATTAAATCCATGAAGTGAGTAGAGGAAATAGTAAGACCAAAAGGAATCCCTATATATTCATAGTGTCCACAACATGTATGGAAATTTTTCTTGGGTATATCCTCTTTATTGACCCTCAACTGATGATATATAGAACGAAGGTCAATCTTGAAAATGTACCAAACTCTGCGTAGATGATGAAACAATTAATTAATACGGTGAATGCGATAATTTTTCATGATTTTGATATTATTAAACTATTGATAATAAATTTAGAGTCACATTGATCTATATTTAATTTTAGAAAAGGAACATCTTCACCCTAAGGTGACACAGTTGAACGAATGAATCCCTTATCAAGGTTTTCTTATACTTTATTCTTTAATTCTGGAAACTCAATCCGGGAAATTTTATAAGGAGTCATTGAAATTGTTGTGGAACCAGGTATGAGTTTTATTGAGAAATCATGTTAACATTTTGGTGGAATAATATGAAACTCCTTCATAATTAAATACAAAAAATTCTAAACAATTAGAATATAATTGATTTCTATTCTCCCCCAACCATGTGGGATAAACAGCCCTTTTTAATGGGAATTAAGACCCACACACTATATGTAATCACAACAGGATGTTTATATATATCATTAAATAGATGGATGATCATAGGGGGGTTTGAAATATAAAACATAACTTAAATTAATAGAAACTTGATGTGGTATTTATTAAGGGAATGAAAATCCATTACTAAGATTATATCAAATTCGACCGAAGGAAGAATGAAAATATTTGAAGGCATCACATTCCCAATAAATTCAAATGAAGCAAAATAATATACATGAAATGTAATAATCATTATATTAGGTATTTTCACCGCTAATTCCATATATAATTACTATAGAGGAATCTTAACACCCTTCAAAAATTCATTAGATATAAAATAGTTGATAGATCTAGAATCTAATATTCCATTAGTATTTCTAGACTGGATAGTATGTGTACCTGTCATATGGTAATTATTACGAACCTTATTAGAAATAGTTATCATAAGATATTTCCTCTTTTCCCTTTCATTAAGAGGTAGCTGACATTGATCAACATCACCATCCATTGGGTTTGGTAAGTGGTTATCATAATAACCATTCTCCTTACACATTTTTCATTGAATCGTGGGAGGTGATTTATCTGTGCTTTTCCCCATTAGTGTTTTGAGATAACTTCTTTCCATCACATTTCCTATCAAAGTCTCAATTGCCTTCCATTACATAATTAAAAAATTCAGAGGAACTATTGAGGAAATTTCATACATGTTTCTTCCCACAGTTAGTTAACAAACTAAATATCATCTTTTATTCTTCATGGTTTTTAGATTTTCCATTAATCTCAAACTTCCACTTATTTTCCAAAACAAGAAGGTTGATATGTGGCTATAATCAACCTTTGAATCTTAATTTCATACTACACAATATATTAATAGATACTAAGGACTCTTATATCAAACACAGTTCTAAGACATGGATTTAATCCATTAAAGTTCATATCAAATTTACATTCAGTTAGGATGATAATTCTAGAAGCATACCTCACATGTAACATCCCAGGTAAATAAAGAACCTGACATTTTCTTATTTATTAATATTTTTTTTAATTAATTAGGAATTTTAATTTAAAGGGGATTCTATGATCGATGGTTTACCTGATACAAAACTACGGGTTTTTTTGAAATCTTACGTTACACACAACGTTGAGTTATGCTGAAAAATAATATTATGATATTATTATTTTAAATAGTAGTTAACGCCTAGTAGTTGTAATGATGGGAATGAATAGTACCAACACCAAAATTATTATACATTTTTGTTAAATGTTTTTACATTTATCCAATAAATTGTAGAGGCTTAAAATGTGAATGAATCCAATTTTAATCATAAATACAATAATATTCTTTAAAAGGTCAATTTACCGCCATTTAATGGAGAACCATTTTTAAATCTAGTTTTTTTTCACTTTTATATATTATATTTTAAAAAATAAAGTTATTATTTATAATTGAATCATAAAAAAAAATTGGTAAAATTTTGGTGTTTTACAGATAAAGATCAATTTTTAATGAATAGTGAAAAATACTGTATTTTAGTTCATAACTACCTTTTAATATAATTAATTAATATGGTTGGATTATCATTATAAATTTGTTTAATGTGTAATTAGACTATATTTTTATCATTTAATCCAATTTTGTACATTGGATGTAACTTCACATTGAAATTGGATATAAACAAGTGTAAATCATTTGATAGTTATTATTTCTTAAAAACACGCTTTTTGTTTTGACAAAGGGAATTTATTTTAAATTAATTTATCCATCTTCTGTGTTTTAAATTTGGAAAAATTGATTCCATATTTTAAAATAATAAGGTCCAAATTGTGTAAATTGGTAACTTTTATTTTTCGACATTTGTAATATTTACTTCAGTAAATATTTTATTTACCATGGTTAAAAGGTAAATCAGCTAAATAAGGGTAAAAATAGAATTAAATTACCATAACATATGTCCTAATTCTATTTGTTGATATATTTCTGAACATGGGCATCTTTGGGTCGATTTTGGGACCCCATGGAGCCACATAAGAGTGACAATGACACTTTATATTAATTAATTTAATGTAAAGTAATAAATGAAAAAAATATATCTTTTAGTAAATCAATTTTTTATGGGGTTACATTAGTTATATATTATAATATAAATATTTATTGGAAATATAAAAAGTGATCCTACATCATGATATTTTTTTTATAATTTTTATACACGATGTAAATTAAATTATTTATGACACAATAATGATGCAGTGTTTACCTCATTAACGAATGATTTAAATAAATAAGATTATAAAAATTAAAATAATATCCATAACCAATACAATTTTTATTGGATGCTATTATTTCAAACAATAGTCATTTTATCTTCAATCGTAATGAGTTTTTTTCATTTAGAAACCGAATATCATTTTATAATAAAATATGATTTTCAAACATTCCTAAATTTCCCCTCCTGCCCCTTATAAAGAGCCATCAACTATACCCATTACTCACACCTCTAACTCCTCTTAGCTCATCCATAAACTGCCCAATAAATCTCCCTACATCCTTCTATTCCACCAATAATACTTACCATAGGCATAAGGTAGTTCGATAAATCCTTTTGGTTCAAACCAAAGGGAGTTTCCCAATTTAAAGGTAACATACTCTCTTAAAATCTTTTCTTTTATTTTACTTATCCAACCCACTAAACTCTATTTACTAATTTATTTTATAAAAAAACATAATAATTAATATACTAGGTTGTTTTTATGAAAATTATTTTAACTACACTTCCACACACCTCTATCTATGGGATACAATCATATTGTTTATGTGGATGGCGAACTACTACCTCACGAAACGATGATTGTTCAAATATCTCCAACCGACTCCCATGGTGGAAATTATGATGGAACTGTATTTATATTTGATATATATTATGCTTATGTTTTCTATATTCTTCTGTGTTTTTTTTACAACCATACCTTTATGCATTCCAATATGTGTAAACATGATAATTTCATTTGAGGAAGTGAAGACTACAGCCCCCTCCAGGTGATATGATTCGTTCATTACAAACATGGAACGTATAAATGATAATGTTATGAAATTATGTGAAAAATATATCATATGATAATCTAATATAATTATAATATAACAATGTATTATTATGTATTAATTCCTTTAAATTTAAAATAGAAATGAAAGTTGTGTTAATGCGTATGTATGACTTACCGTCTCCATGAACGATGCGTTTCATTTCTTAACTCCAACTGATATGGAAAATAATAAATACACATAAAATGGATATATATAATATTTATGATATATAAATCATGAATATAATTCTAGATATAATTTACCTTTGACCACATAGACAATTTTTAATTATAATAAGTTCATTTCTGACTAAAGTTCCAAACATCGACAAAATATCCGATATGAACTAAAAAAATTAACTAATTGTTATAGAAAGGTAATAAATGAAAAAAAGATAATAATAAAAATTTTCTTAAGCAAGTATAAATTAACATAATTTTATTATTCAGGAAGAACAAGGAACATACAATACATGTCAGACTTGTGGAAAGGGGTTTCTTATAAAACCTTTAATTCTGTGAGTTTTCCATTGTTCACCAATTATTTATTGCATGTGGTGTATTCTGTACTGCCATTTGATATATATTAGAATGATTATATTTATAGTCATGGTATTTTGTGATTCAATTTTTGGTTATTAACTTTTTTCGATACGAATCGATTGATTACAATGTGGTAAGGGGTTTTCATCTCACTTTTTATTCCAGTGATAATTATACTATATTTACCACGATTTACTTTTTTGTGATGTATGTATTGCCCATGATTGTATTCTTCATGTAATCTAATTTATGGGTATTTACTTATTCAATGTATTATCCTTCGTTGCTGGGGTGTATGTTTCATAAGTTACCAAATCGATAAAGGAACCCTTCACCCTCCTCTTTTTAAAAGACTTTTTTTTGTAATGACTTTTAATTTACTTATTATTATGTTGGGATATGTTCTTATATATAGTTATTTCATTAAATGTTATGTTTATGTGATGAGATACCCTTTTTCACTCCTCAAATAATTTTATTAATTTTAATTTGACACCGTTAGGTTGTCAAATTTCTATAAATGAACTTCATTACCCAATTTCAATTCTATGGGTTAAAATTATACTTATTTACTTTTTCATGATATAAAAATGTGTGAAAGAACCTCGATTGTTTTACACATAATATCAAATTATATTGGGTTTATTATTATTTTTCACACATAATTATGTCATTTATTTATCCTTAATCATATGATACGATCTTTGTAAGGGTCTTTGTGTTAGTTTACATTCCACTGAGACTTTTTTGTTATTATACAACAATTAACTTTTATATGGGGTATATACTACCCTTTAACAAATTATATCATGAATATATTTATTCACATTATATTGTAATGTTTTGATTTAATTTTATTCCTCAATTATTTATATTCCAGCATCTCTCATTTTGTTAAAAACACTTTAACTAAAATATAGTTCCAAATGTTTTAAAGATATATTCTTCTAAATCATTCTCATTAATTTCCATGATTCCAAAATGGATTTTTGGTTTTATATATATGGACATTAATTTTTTAGAATTTCAATTCCTTTAAAATCTTAAAAGTGGTATGGGACATTTCGATTCAAAAATCACTTTATGAAAAGTTTTTGTAAATGGATTCATAAATAATTGATTATGTCAATTTATTTAAATAATATATTGTGATTGTAATGTGGAAATGTTATCATTCTTTATACTTGTTTTATGTGTAATGAATATGTTATGGATATTGGGAATTATATACGTATATGGGTGGTTTCGTGATAAACCTAAGGAGGGTGAGCCCAAGATAACTCTCTAATGCATTGGATAATGTGACAGAGGTAAACATTGATGTTTCTACTAAGATATTTAAGGAATATTTTATTATGGGTATTCCAAACAAAAAAACCTATGTATCTGTGGAATCTACAATTTAATTATGTTATATATTCCATAAGTTACCTTTATGATTTATTATTTATGTGTGTTATCCATATATATTATGATTCAATAAGGTATGTTATGATTGAAAAGTATGGTTTCATTGTTTTTTATTTATTGATGGGATAATGTTTTCATTCCTTATTTTTTATCCATTACCGAGATTTTTATGCCCATCCCAAGTTTTTGAAAATTTTTCCACATGATTTAAATATTAGTAAGCGTTATGTATGGGATCAAGGAAAAGTAATGTTGTCTAAAACATGGAACTAGACATGTTTCTTTATAAGTGTTTTTATTTTATGAGAAAATGGATACTGAGTGGTAATGTCTACATGAAATATTCATGTTGATGTGTAATAGCTATGTCCTAATTCTCTAAAAATCTACACCAGAAAAGAACCCCAACGTGACTTCTTGATTAAACTGAAGATTAATTAATATTTAAGGCGTTTCTTTATAGTTGGTATCAGAGGTCGGTTTAGACCACTCTAGGGATTATAAGTTTTTGTTAAACACGTGGATAGTCCCTATGTCTATTATTTCAGTAAAATCCTTTTTTTTATATCTTTTTATGATCAAGGAATGTCGGTTACAAATGGAAGGAGGAGGATCTCAAACTATATTCCTATCTCTTCCAGAGGACATGCTTGTAATAATGATTTTAATGCCATGTTCAGATAGTTTTGAAACATTTTCTAGTGCACAAAAAACATGATAGAAGTTGTTTTAGATATTAAACACCTCCATTATACCTCGATATCATTGTGGATCATGGGTTATATTTAACCAAATCCTATTTACACAATATTCTCATATTTTCAAGAATGGTAAATTTTATCGAGGTATTTTCGAATATATTACATTATCTCAAAATTTGGAAGCATGTTATGATTATGAAAAAGGTGTCGAAGAAAGAGACCTTTGTGCAACCTATTTATATTTTCTTTTACAATATAGTCTCCTTGCACATACTTATTTAAATATTCAACTCAAATTTGGTCCGACTTCTTTATAAAAAATCATGTTTTGTACGTTTTTTTGAAATTATATGTCATACATGATTATTTTCCAATACCTTTTTTCTTTTAACACTCATATGACTCTAGTTGGAAGAGGTGTATTTCAATGAAGGAATAAAATGGTTTTGAAGGTTCTCTAAATCATTGTTGCAATGCATGGACCATCTACCTATGTGAACAAGTTGAAGATGAAACCACAAGGACACCATGATGAAGGTACGTTGTTCATTCAACTAGGAATGGTTTTATTTTTTTATATGGAGGTGAAATAAGAATAAGTACAATATATAAAAGGATTCATGAATTAAGATGTTGTGGTATTAATGTATTAGGATCGAAATGAATGGTATAAGAAAACCATTGAGGTTAAAACATTATAGATATATTTTGAGTTATATAAAAAGGTACAAATCTTATGATGGGTGACAACCCATCATGTCCGTCAAGGCTGCAGGAATGAAACCCAAAATCAAAGGGCAATAAGGGCGCATATCCTACCACTAGCCTATAAGAATTCACTGGTTAGTATGCCATATTATTTTTTTAGTTAAAAAATTTTATGGATCTAGAATATGTTGATTTTGGGAACTAATGTTTTATCAAATGGATGTCATTAATATAGAAAAATGATTCATTGATTAAGTGATAAATGTTATTTTGGAAGATATTCCTTATTTTGAGGAAACAATTTATACCTATGGAAAATTGAATACTATTGGATTTCATTTGTGGAATAATGGTTGAAATTTTATTTTGAAACAATATATGTTTTATGGATATTTGGGTTATTTATGGAAATGATTAACCTATCATAAAGAATATGTGATTAGGTTAATTACACTTTAGTATGAGACATTAAGAGTATTCGACGTTATTTGGAGTTAATGATAAGATTTACTATATAAGTCTATGTGAATAAATCCTTCTAATTTTTGGGTTTAAATCTTAGATTGGTTTACTTTGAAGAATATTATGGAAAGTTGTTTATTGAATGGTATTTGTTAAACTTTGCATTTTGTTTTTCAAATTTTGGATATTAGGAATATTATTTCTTTTTTTAAAGGATTCTCCTTTTTTGGGATTATCTGATCTTGTTTGAACCATTGTGGTTTTGGATGATGTCTAAATATAGGGGAAATATATAGTTCATCTTTTGTGGATTATGTGATACTATAGAAGTTGATTCTAGTTATTTTAATGAGACCAATTCAATTTGAATGATCATCGTTTGCAGAAAAGATGAGTTTGTGGTAGAAATTTAGTAAAGTATGAAAGTCTAATAATAATTAAGTATGTTTCCTTATGTTTTTAGTTAATATTATAAATAAATTCCTCTAATTTATGAAAAGTAACATAAAACAAAAATGTTTTCTGTTGACTTTTCATATTGGGTAATCAATGACTTTTTTACCCATCACAGGTTTGTGATTTTCTGGTGGTTAACATTCTCCTAACCATGTTTTCCATCACTCTCCATCAAAACATGATGGTCTGGTTTCTCCTCCATATTCATGTTTTCATGGAATCCTAGTATCTATTATCTCGGGTTACCTTTGTACTTCTCTTTATTTATTTTACAGTGATAGTTTTATTGACTCTTTTATTGATGTGGGACATTCAATGATGTTTCTGGGACCAATTTTAAAATAATGAGGATGAAATTCCCAAAAGGGGGAAGGTTGTAACATCCCATCTAAACAAAGAATATAAAATTTTTGTATTTATTAATATTTTTTAATTATTTATTAATTTTACTATAAATGGGATTCTATGTTTGATGGCGTACCCAAAACAAATCGACGGGTTTCATTGGAATCTTACATTTCACACAACATTGAGTTATACTGAAAAAATAATAATATAATATTATTATTTTAAATGGTAGTTAAAACCAACCCATTGTAATGGTGAGAATGAACAGAAATATCTACAAAATGATTATACAGCTTTTTTTAAATGGTTTTATATTTATCTAATAATTTTTCGAGGCTTAAATGTGTATGATTCCAATTTTATGCAAAAATACTCAAATATTCTTTAAAAGGGTGAATTACTGCATTTTAATGGTGAACCCCATTTAATTATAGTTTTTTTCACTTTTATATGTTATATTTTACAAAATAAGATTCTTTTTTAGAATTGGAACATAAAAATTTAATTTTGGTAATTTTTTGTTTTTTATGATAATGTTCATTTTTTAATGAATAGAGAAAAATAATATATTTTAATTTGTAATTATCATTTAATCTAATTTATTCATATGGTTTTTGATTCCGAAATCTGATGAAGGGCCCCACAAGGCAGATAAAAGAGCCCCATATAATCCCAGGATGCCAAAAAACGGAAATCCTGGGTCTCGAGAGGTGGGCACGTGCAAGATCAGGTGGCGCATGCAAGAGGGCTCCCGACATGCAAAACATTGAGTGTCGGCCTTCCCTTACATGACCAAAAGGTCACCCTCCATGGTGAGTGGATCCAACCCCATTTTCATGCACAAGGCGATGACGAATGGCTATTTCCACGACCAACACCTTTTTCCATGCCCAAGGCGATGAAGAACGACCGTTTGCATGACCAGTGCCATTTTTATACAGAAGGCGACTGCCAATGGCCATTTTCATGATAGGCCCCTTTTCCATGCCGAATGTGATGACAAATGACCGTTTTCATGGTCAGTCCCTTTTCTGTGCCCAAGGTGATGAAGAATGGGTGTTTGCATGGTCAGTTCTGTTTCTGTGCCGAAGGCATCGACCAACGGCCATCTATGCGGCCGGTGCCGTTTCCGCACCGAAGGCGATGATGAATGACCCTTTGCACAATCGGACCCATTTCCACACCCAAGTCGATGCCCAAATGGGGTTTGTGTGTCAGTTCCCTGCGGGCCACTCTGAGCACACCTGGAATAAAATAAACCATATCCCTACTCATTAGGGATGGTGAACAAAGATGAATTGACGCTCTCTTACATGAAAACCCTATCTTTTGCGACCATCTGAAAAACCCATGGGCTTTAGGTAATGGTTTTTGTGCGATAGGTTCCCCAGGGTCACCTTCGTACATGCCCTCATATCCTTGGCAGTTTCAATCTTTTTTGCACACAATGTGTTCCCTATTGTGCTCAAGTCCCCTCTTCATCAGCCGTCCATGCCCGCCACTAGTCCGACTTAAATAGAACACATCGTATTGCTTGCAACACCAAAAAATTGAATTAAAACCCTCATCATGCATGAAACACCTCTGATTTTCCTGCAAACCATCATCTTATGCCAAACTGTCCATCTTGCACGCATGCCCTTCTTCTTGCACACAGACTTCTTATTCTGCCTAGGCCCATTCTCTAACACGTGATTTATGTGATTCCCTCACCTTGAGGCATAATGTTTGAGCCACTCTCATGTGTGACACACCTGCATCCCTCTCTCTTTCACCAGGTGTCCCCTTAGGTTTTCACGAGGCAATTTCAATGTCCCCACTGGATGATACTACATGTTGCATAGCTTCGGCTCATGCTTCTTCATATAGGCACAGTAACAGATATTGCATATTCGCATAGTCACTCTAACATGGACCCTGACCTGTACTATTGTTGAATTCGATCAATGTTTAAAATTTATATTCCTACTAACTATTTTGTATGTGGAAGGTGGGGTCGAACACACGGGGAAGGTAAATTTGGGAACTAATTTTCTAAAAAACTAAAATATCCCACTATTGTTAGCAATGGAATTGAGTTTATATTTTTTCTATTTTTTAATTTGTTTATTATATGGAACAAATGAAACATCACAAAATTTTTATGTTTTTTTTTATAAACTATATAAAATTAATAAATAGGATAAAATCAGTAAGTAATAGAGATATAATATGTTGAGGGGTGAACAATCTAGAAAATACATCTAGGGAAAATATCAACTCTACTGGTTTTGAAAACATTCCATCTCAAAAAAACATATTACCACTAATACCACTGAAAAGGAGTGATTTTCTTCCCTCTCCAAGAGATAATCACTCAAGCTAACAAATCGTAGAGTTTTCCACTCCTCAGTCAATCAACTTGATAATTCTAGTTTGAAAAGATCACAGAACAAACCCACTGTATGTCTTATAGTCATTTATTTCCATTTAAATGTTCAAGAAAATTACTCTACATTTTGACTCACTATATGAATGTGGAATTCTAAGATTAATCAGAGGAGGTATGTTGCAATCGAATGTAATCAAAACCGACCTCGCAGATCAATTCTGATCACATTAAAATGACAGTGATAAAAGAAAAATAAAATAACCATTAGATTCAATTTTTAACCCTGAACTGGAAGTACATAGCCTATAATCATCTCTACCTTGTATACTAAAAAAATTAAATTACATAGGAGAATAATTGAAAGATAACAGAGTAAGAAAACTCTCTCTACTAGCATGAATTCCCACTGCTCCTGGCCCTCAAAACTCCAAAGAATGGCTCTCCGAGAAGTGATCCAGGTTCTCTGATCTACTTTGAGTCTGGTGTGTTGGTGGAATTAGATTGAGCCTCCTCCTGTGAATTAGTCCCCCCATGTTCTGCTACTACTCTGCTTAAAATATCATCCGTCATCTACTGTACGCCACCACAAATTTCCACTGATTTTAGAAATCCTTCACCTGTGCACCGCACACGTGTGAGTTTTTGAGACTGGCATGTAATACTAGTTATGCCCTCGTAAATAACTTCTGTTAAGTTAGTTTAATGTGTTTAGACATATACACGTCTCTTGAATTAACATGCACAGATAGAATAGAAAAGTAAATTAAAATTACATGTATGAAATAAAGTTAATTATTACATTAATGTTATATTACTCGTTAGAAAGATCACTTAATTTAAATTAGAAAATATATTAATTGATAATAAGTATTATCTATATTAAAAATTAATATTATGGATAAAAACATCAATAAAATTATTGTGTTTTTAATTTATTTTTCTTGATAAATTTATTCTTTTAATATAGGAATTATTAATAATTAGTTAACATTACATAATTTAATTCTCAAATTGGACCACTATTAATTACATTATTTTATAAGAAGATAAATATGAATACAACATAGTTTAATTAGATAATTTAATTAATTTTACATTTTAGTTAATTATTTAATAACCATTTATTAAATATGAACAATTTAGTTATTTTATTAATTATTTGATTAATGGGTTTTTGGTTTCTTTTAAATAAATCATTAACTCCTCCCCCAAAATCGGTGCTATAGGGGGAGGGTTTCTTCTACATTTCTTCTTCTGGATTGCAGCACTGCAACTCCCTGCTACTCCTATAGCGACATGGCTCGGACTCCTCAACGATTGATTCAACTCCTGCATAGTGGCACGGTTCCACCTTAGAGCTCAGGCCGACTCTAGCTACTTCAGATTTCATGTAGCGTGACCTGACCTATTACCATGATTCCATCCTTGTAAAACACCTTATCCACATCCATGGTGATGAAATTTTCACCAGGTTCCAGTGATGATGATTATGGATTTGGTGAGATGTGATCTCCTCAAAAAACCTAGGCTATAGTGGCACAGCACCTTCAAAGACCAAAATTTCTCCCATCGTCAAATCTTTAAATGACATGATTACTTCAGCGCTCTAATCATAAGTTTGTGGTTTAGATCTATAATTCTCTCTGATGGGGTGTGGAAAACCACCGGTTCAGTAAATGCTCATCTATAGTGGTAGTGGAGCAGCTTTCCGCTGATGGGGCCTTGTAACTAAACCCTCTATCATCCCTGCTTCAGTTCCAGTTCTACCGTTGAATCACTGGTTGGTTTTAAATCTGGTTTTGCAAAAGTTTTGTTATTTGGTCCTTTTATAGAAATCTTGTTCGAAGCTATTTCTGTGGTGTTGAATAATGTTTGAGTATGGAATTAAAGACGATGCCGAGAAACAGTGACAGAGAAAGGTTGGAGAAAAGAGGATTTAGTGTGAAGGATCAAAGGGTGTGCAGAATAACGATGAAATAATGGAAGAAATGGGAACATTATAGAAGGTTGAAGAGGTTCTAGGGAAGCATTGGTAGGGGACTTCCGGTGGATGGAAAGGCTGGAGTAAAGAAACTGATGTTGTATCGGTAGCAGAACAAATGAGCTATGAAACCAAAAATAAGATGGAATCGGACTCACCGATAGAAGAAAAATGATCTGTGTGACCAAGTGAGGGTGGAGGAGGGACCGATAGAATAAATAAAAATATCGGTGAAAATAAGTCACTGATAATTTCAATAAAATTACTTAATGATAAAACTAACACCCCTAAAGAAGAAAAATAAAAATAACCACCCACTGATAATTAAAATAATAAAAGATAATCGGCACTACGTGACACCGATGATTATTTAAGATATCGGTGAGTCATTGACTGACTTATAGATAAAAATAAAATAAGATGCCAATGTTATGAGAGACCAAAACCTATTGAAAAGGATCGGTGTTTCACAACATCGATGCGTCGCGAGAAACCGTTGTTGTTCCGAAGTAATAGGCGTACTCACCGATAACATAAAAATCTTCAGTGTGACAAAAGAATCAGTCTGACGACTCACCGATAAACAAATTAAAACCTTAATTATTAATTTACTGCAAAAAATAATATGGTAAAACATTAATTATTTAATTTAAAATAAAGATTCACTAAATTGTTTAGAATTTAATAATTAATTGTTACCAAAGACAAAATAAATTATTTTAAAAAATAAAAATAAAGGTAACTTAATTATTACCTAAGAATATAAATGTTATGTTTTATTAAATATATATCTAAATAAATGCAGAAGACCTAAAAATATTTAACTTTAAATATAAAATTAAAATAATTATAATTAACTAATGATATTAAATGAAAACTTTAATTAGTTAAATGAAAAAGTGAAAATTTACATTAAAAACACATTATTTTATTAAACATTAACTTAATTTTTCAACTTATTTATTTATAAGAGTAACTAGATAAATAAATAAAAGACAAATTTAATTTAATTTAATATTTTTATTTTAAATAATAATGTTTTAAAATAAAAACTGAACTAGATTATTGAAAAAAACATGAATAACTAATTAATTAATAAACATCTAAAATTATTTAAACGTAAAGGAGATTAATATTTTAAAAATAAAAAATAAATTAATATAATTATGATAATTAAAAAGACTACATAAAAGGACTAAAGAAAATATTAAATTATAAAAGATGATTAATTAAGAAAAATATTTATAAAATAAAAATAGTGTCGTTATTTATTAAAAAGTGTCAAAATATTTAATTAAATTGATAAAATAAAAAAAGTGGAAGAACATTTTAAAAATAGAGCCACATCAAATTCCCCCACACATAATTATTGTTTTCCCTCTAACAATCCCATGTACTATTTTCTTTGAAAAATAGTAAAGTGTATATTATAAAGATCATACTGTAACATTTTAAGCACTCAAAAACGGAGGACAAAACATAATAGCAGTCTTTTAGAAAATGAATTAGTCATGTGAATCTTTCCTATAACAAATACTCAAGGGTAATTAATAAAACAAAGACCATCCATAAATGAATATGCCATGCCTCTAATGTGATACAACATAGTGACTCACTTCAATCCAGGCTTAAGTTCTAAGTCCAAGAATGACAAGAGGTAAAACATCATTGGAATTATGACCTTAACTGATGAACTTTTTACTTTGACTTTTTCACCTATGTTCCAAAAAAAGTTAATTTTTATTTAAAAATCACCATATTGATACAACCTAAATGATTTCCATATAAACCAATCATCCCCTTCTTCATTTGGCATTCATCATTCCACTCAACCTAATGAACTCATTTTTGACCCTATACACTTTATTTATTTCTTCCAAGCCATGTTTCATTTTTCTAATCACTGTGTATATGCACATATTCAAGGTGAACAGAGGGCTTACAGTTTACAGAAACACACCTAGTATCTATGCTCTCAGAGAATCACTGTGAGATCCCAAATTCCCAAATTACTCCAGTTCCAAAAGATTTATATAAAAATCATTTACATTGGCTCATTAATTCAATAAATTTTAATAACTAAAAGATGAATGAGACCCCTAGAATCTGAATCGAACTTCCAGTTCCAAGGGTTATGATCATAATTACATTAAAAGGGCTCCCATATTACTCAAAAAATTAGACTCCAAACCAAATTTCCACTAAATCACTAAGCAAGACCACTCAACAATCGTCCATTATTACTTATTTCAGATTTAAAAAAATCTTAACTTCAAGTAAGGTAATTTTCCGAAGGAAAGACCCATTTGAAAACATTGTACAGCCTAAAATTATGCAAAATTATTTTAAAAAAAATTAACCATTTTTTACCAGAAATTTTGAGTTACATTGGGAATTGACAGGATTTCATTAAAACACAGTTTAGCATAGTAACTAATTGACCCCCTCCCTCACACTTAAAACTCAACTTTGTCCCCAAAGTTGACTTCCAAATATTGAGAATAACAATTTGAAAATTTATGGTTCAAAATTGATATTTAATTAAGTAGACTGCTAACATGTATAAAGGGGTTTCAATGAAGTACAACAATATTGTTTTCCATAAGGAATAACATAACAGTAGGTTCATTAGCAAGTAAAAACATTATCATTTATGTTCAGTGACAAGGATTTTCAATACAGATCTAAAGTAAATGTGAAGTGTAAGTGAAAAATTAATTGTTTGTAAGCATTTTAACAAAGTATTATTCAAATATATGTTCAACATAGCAGAAATATTCATTTTAAACACCCTATAGACTAATCGGATCCAATGAAAAACACAACTACCAGCATGCATGTACCCCCCACACTTAATTTCATACAACGAATGGGTTTTAAACAATAAATTAATGTTTAAAACAACCTGCACATGCATATTTTTTTAATTTACACGGTGACATACAATATAATTTCATTCAAATACGAGAAGAATTTAATTAGAAAAAACAGGAGGAGAAATACATGCAAAAAATTGAAGGGCTTCCCTGACTAGGTTCTTGTCCAGAGATGATCATGGGAATTACATTCCTTTATTAACACAACAATAGCAACCTAAAAAAACATAGCATGTAATCCAGAGACAAATAACCTGCATATAGTGTACAAACTGGAAGCAACACAACATGACATTATTAAAATTAAAACAAGAACAGAATTAAAATTTATAGAAAAGAAATAACATGGGTTGACTCCCATGAAGCACTGAATTTAAAGTCTTTAGTTGGAATTTATTTAATCTCACTATTTTTATTTATTAAAAAAATACCATGGGTTTCCTCCCATTCAGCGCTTGGTTTAAAGTCCCCAACCGAACTTCATTCAAGAAATATTTTCAAGAACCGTGAAGGCAGCCAAGCCCTTTGGCTATTCCTCAAAATAAAGATTCAGTCTCTGCCCATTAACTGACATGGGTGTATTCATTTCACCTACAATTTCAACAGCTGCATTATTATGCACTCTCACTACAGTAAAAGGTCCAGACCACTTGGATTTCAACTTCTCATGATAGAGTTTAAGTCTAGAGTTAAATAGGAGGACCTTCTTTCCAAGCTAAAACTCTTTGTTTTGTATGATATAATCATGAAATATTTTATTCCTACATTTATAAATTCATGAATTATCATAATTATATCTCTTAATCTCTTCAAGTTCACTTAGATCAAGTAACCTCCTCTCACCACCACTCATAAAATCAATGTCCAGATCATTATCTTCCCAATAAGACTTATGTTGCAACTCCACAGGTAAATGACAACATTTCCCAAACAATAGCTTGTAAGGATACATACCTATAGGGGTCTTGAAAGGAGTTCTATATACCAATAATGCTTCATCATATTTAAGAGACCCATCTTTCCTAGAATTTGACACAATTTTCTCAAGAATTTGATTACGTTCCCTATTAGACATTTCCACCAGTCCACTGGACTGTGGATGATTAGGAGTACCATTTTTATAAACACATCCATATTTCTCCATAAAATATTTAAATTTATAGTGCTTATAGTGTGTTAAATTATAAGTGATAGAACATCTTGTGACTCCAATTCTGTGGCATCCCGCATTTTTATAACATAACATTCATTACATTACACAAAACTGTGGATATTTAAGGTTTAGTGTCTTGGAAACAAGAAACATAATACATGAAAACAACATAAAACATTCTTATTAAACACTTGAAAGGCTTCTCTTTAAGTTCATCCTAGGTTCATTATTGCATCTCATAACCTGGGGACATACATCAAAATAAAGAGTGACCAGAAGGCCCAGTAAGGGAAATAAGAGACAGATTTTACATGTGAACTTGAGATACTTCAATAAGGTCATGAAAAGAACTTTAAGGAATGAGAAATAAATCAAGAGCCATATCATAATAAAAATAACGTTTTTCATAACATTAAGATGTGGCTATAACATTTTACAAAGAAAATCATTTCTGTTTCACCAAGTTCCATCCCCAAGGTGTCAATGAAAATTACCAATGTTATTCACCAAGGTATCATTCTAAATGGTCATCTCTAGAGATTAAGTGTTTACCCAATGAATTGGAGCGCTATTAGGGTGGACCCTTAAATTTTTCTTTATCATAATGTGATCCAAATATATCATCTTCAATAATTTCATAAAAAACCCATTTAGCATAAAATAAATGGGTTTCATTTAATAATCATAACGTTTTAAAAACTGCTTTAAAGACATGACATTTCTGTCACTTTAAAACACACAGAAAAGGAAGGTGGGTATCATGTATGTAAATACCATAATATAAAATAGAATAACTTGGTATATATGTGAATAACCATATAAAAGAGAGAGCTTTGAGTATTCACTTAATAAAATAAAAGAACTTTAGAAAAAGAGAGAGACATTTTGAGACAGAAATTCTATAACATAACGGCTACGTTACGAGGTTTTAGAAAACATTGAAAAGAGACGAGACATTGCCCACCCACTCATAAATGATCCAAAAAACAGTAGGGGAACATAATATAAAGTATTTAAGAACATGGTAATGAAATTGCAAGGACATACCATTTGAGATGAAAAACATGGAAAGAAGACAAAAATTAGATTTCTCTTATGAAAATTCCGCAGCCTAACGGCGTCACTTAAACTTCAACAAAAATGAATTGACGAGATAAAATTGGGTCTCTAATCATATGAACATTAATGTTAAGTATGATAGATATAGATATCATACCCAAACATAATAAAAAGTAACTTGAAAGACATGACTGAAAGTAGAACTTTGAAAAATGAGAAGGGTGAAAAATCCCTTAAAAATTCGCCAGCCTAACGGCGCCACTTAAACATTCTTAAAACGAATTGATGTGATCAAGAGGGGGTCTCTAATCATATGAACATGAAAAAGGTAGTAATATGAATATAGAAGAACATCCTCCAACATTAGAACATGGAACATAAAATAAATGACCAAAAAGAGATTACTTGAAAAGAAAGAGAGAGGTCGGATCCCTTACCTTAAAACGCAACTCTTAAAACTCAATGGTTTGGACCTTGAGGGCTCGGGGTCACCTTGGGATGACTCTTTGGGAGGTAATGACACCCAAGATTTGTTGGGGGATATTTGGGAGTGAAAAAAAGGAGGAAAGGGTGGGTATTTATTGGGAAGGTGAGGTGATACTTTAATAATTTCAAGGGACACCTCACAAGTGGTTTTCTCAAAACCATGGACTCTACCATGGTATTTTCCATGGTGTTAGGCCACATGGGACCCCCAATAAAATAATTCATCACCTTTTGTCGTCAAACCCTCAAAATATCTCATGACATCATCATGACACAGTTATGATGTCATTAATCATACTGAAACCCTAAAACTGCATTTTTACTATTCACTGAAAATTCATCTTTCTCAGAAAAATCCCAATATTTCACCTTAACCAAAAATAGATGCTCTAATTAGAAATATGAACACCATTTTATAAAAATTATTATCTAAATATTTTTAATTTAATTTTTAAATAAAAACACTATTCATCGAGGATTCATTTTTTCCAGAAAAAACGCCAAAAATTACCATGACATAATATCGATGCTCTGAGTTCAAAAATATAGTCCATTTTATAAAAATAATTTTCTAATAATTTTTAATTTAATTTTTTAATTAAAAAACACTATTCACATGAAAAAACTAATACTTGACTAATAATTTATGAAACTGTTATTTACCCATTTTATTGAATCACATTACTTAATCAAGGTGTCTAAATTATATTAAAACTTTCCTTAAGTGAGATTACTAATCCATTTGGTCACATTAGTAATCCTAAGCATAAAATCACTATTCATAATTTACTATTCATCAAAAATTAAGTTGATCTTATTAGACTCCAAATTCCTTACTTATCACTTTTGCAGAAGACCAGTTTTTGAAAATCATTACACATCATATATTATTTAAGGTTTACATAAATATTTTAAAATATTCTTTTTTTCAAAATTTATCAATAAAATATATCCTAAAATTATCCGGACAATTGAAATTTCACAAACATCTCTAATAGACGAAATCTCAATTTATTCATCCCAAAGGATTACATAAAGAAGCTACGGTCTCATCACATATCCCCTTATAACACCATCATATGACCTAAGTGTAAGGTGTGCTATGGTGAGAGAATCTGAGGGAGGATCATATAACATTGTCCTAACAGTAAACTCTACTAACTTGAACTTCTCCCGCAGGCCTTTCCATTCAAGCTTGACACGCTAGAGTTCGGATTGGGCTTGGTCTAAAGCGAAGCCCAAAGATGCCACCTCTTTCCCATGCTCTGATAAGTGGGCTTCATAAGGTTTGATTCAACTGGATGAAGCCATCGACTCCTCTTTCTGCATTAACCATTAACATCTCTATTAAATCGTTAAGAGTAAGTTAATATACTATTCCAAAATTTTGGGTCGTTACATTCTTCCCCCCTTAAGAAATTTTATCCCTGAAATTTTATACATGAGGCCTAGTCGAAAAGGTGAGGGTACTATTTATTCATTGTTTCCCCAGGCTCTCAAGTCGCTTCTTCATACTTATGATTCCTCCACAACACTTTCAAAAGGTGGGTAGTCTAGTTTCATAGAACCTTGTCTCTACAGTCTAAGATCTCCCATGGCTGCTACTCATAAGAGATGTCATGTTCCAATTGTACCACCTCTAGGTTCAGTACATGCGAAGGGTCAGGTATGTACTTCCTCAAGAGAGATACATGGAAGACATCGTGAACATGAGCTAGGTTCGGTGGAAGTTCTAGATGACAGGACACTGCTCCAATGCGATCAATGATTTCACAGGGTCCATTGTACCTAGGGCTGAGCTTCCCTTTCTTCCCAAACCTCATGACTCTATTCCATGGAGAAATTTGAAGGAAAACTTTTTCGCGTACACCAAACTCCAAGTCCCTTCGACGGTTGTCAGCATAGCTCCTCTCCTGACTCTGAGCAGCCTTTATGTGTTGTTGGATGGAATGAACCTGTTCTGTCATCTCGTTCACAAGATCAGGCCCAAGAAGCTTTCTCTCACCAGTTTCATCCCAACAAGTAGGAGTTCTACATCTCTTTCCATACAGAGATTCATATGGGTGCCATCTGAATACTTGAATAGAAGCTGTTGTTATAGGAGAACTCAACTAATGGAAGGTGTTGATCCCATCCACCTTTAAATTCCATTTAGCATAATCTAAGCCTATCTTTGAGTGTATGAATAGTCCTTTCAGATTGGACATCAGTTTGAGGATGGTAGGCCATACTAAAATTCAATTCAGTATTCAGAGCATTTTGAAGACTTCTCCAGAATTTTGTTGTGAATCTTGGATCATGATCATACACGATGGATTGTGGTACCCCATGAAGCCTTACCACTTCCTTTATGTATATCCTGGAAACTTGATCCGGAGAGAAATCTTCTCGAATAGAGATAAAATGGGCAGTCTTGGTGAGACAGTCCACAATAACCCATATCGCATTTTTAACTTTGGATGTTTTCAGGAGACCAGTTACAAAGTCCATAGTGATATTATCCCACTTCCATACATGTATGGGTAGCGGTTGTAATACCCCTTTAGGAAGTTGTCATTATGCATTTACTTGTTGACACAGCAGGCACCTTGTAGTGTAATCAGCAATATCCCTCTTCATGTTATCCCACCAATAATGATCACGAAGGTCTCTATACATTTTAGTGCTTCCAAGATGTATAGAGAAAGTAAATTTATGAGCTTCATCCATTAGTTCTTTCTTTATCTATGGAATAGATAGAACACATAGTCTTGTATGAAATTTCAATACACCTTCTTGATAAATATTGAAATCAGGGAACATCCCATCCTTTACAGCTTTAAACTTCTCCTACAGCAAAGGATCTTCTTTTTAGCCTTCTTGATCTTATCTAGTAATGAAGGTTGAGAAATCATATGGGATAAGGTTGATGATGTCCCTTCCCATACAATTACCGTGTCTAGTTTTACTAGATCTTTAATCAAGGGATCTCCTAGGATCCTCATTGCTTCCAAAACAACAGATCCTCATTGTTTCCAAAACAACAGGATCTTTCCTGCTTAACGCATCCACGACTTTGTTTGCTCTTCTAGGGTGATAATTAATTAAACTATCATAGTCATTAACAGGCACCAACCATCTCCTTTGTCTCATGATCAATTCTTTCTGCGTGAAAATATACATTACACTTTGGTGGTCGGTGTATATATCACATTTCTCACCATAAAGATAGTTCCTTCATATCTTTAGAGAAAAAACAACTACCTCTAGCTCTAGATCATGCGTAGGATAATTCTTCTCATTAATCTTCAACTGTCGAGATACATAAGCAATTACCTTGTCATTTTGCATGAGGATGCACCCATGCCCTTTCAGAGATGCATGTCTAAAAATAATGAATCCTTCTCCGATAGAGGGTAGTGTTAACATAGGTTCATTAACCAATCTCTTCTTCAGATCTTGGAAACTTTCCTCGCATTCCTTTGTCCAGATGAACATAACCCCTTTTCAAGTCAACTTGGTTAGCGGATTGGAAAGCCATGAAAAGTTTTTCTCAAACATCCTATAATATCCCTCTAAACCAAGGAAACTATGAATCTCAGTTACTGTTGTGTGTTGAGGCCACTCCTCCACAACCATTGTCTTTGCAGGGTCAACCGAGATTCCTTCATTGGTTACGATGTTCCCCAAGAAGGCCACTTGTTGTAACCAAAACTCACACTTGCTGAACTTTCCAAAGAGCCTCTTCTCCCGCAGTGTTTTCAAAATAACCCTCTGATGATCTTCATACTCCTCACAACTTTTTGAATATATCAAAATATCATCTATAAAAACAACCACAAAGTTATCAAAGTAGTATTTAAGTACTCTATTAATCAAATCCATGAAAATATCAGAAGCATTAGTCAAGCTGAAGGGCATAACAGTAAACTCATAATGCACATATCTTGATCAGAAGGCAGTCCTTGGAAAATCTTCCTTCTTCACCCTCAGTTGATGATAACCAGATCGACGGTCAATCATAGAGAAGAATTGAGCCCCACGAAGTTGGTCAAATAAATCATCAATTCTTGGAAGAGGGTATCTGTTATTCACTGTAATCTCGTTCAGTTCCCTATAATCAATGAATATCTGCATTGATCCATCCTTCTTCTTCACAAAGAGAACCGGTGCTCCCCAAGGAGACACACTCGTTCGGATAAACCCCTTCACCAACAAGTCTTGGAGTTGTTTCTTTAACTCTTCTAGCTCCACATTTTCCATTCTATATGGGGTATTTCATATCAGTTGAGATCCAGGTACGAGTTCAATGGAGAACTCTACCTCTCTTTCTAGGGGAGTTCTAGGTAACTCCTCAAGAAATACATCCATGTATTCCTAAACAATCAGAACATCTTCTATTTGTGTACTCCCTTTTCCTTCTTCATCATCACCGATTAACTCCAAAAGAAAGCTATCGTAGGTGCATCTAGATAGGGATCAGTTCGGGATATCTCTCCTTGAAAGATAATTGTAGGTCTTTCATTCAAGACTACTGAGATTTACTTAATTCTGAATTTGATTTTAGTATTATACTTTGAGAGCCAGTCCATCACTAGTATAACGTCGAATTCCAACATGGGAATGACTACTAGATTTGCGATATGATTGTGCTCACTGAAGTAAACACTAGAGTCTCTAAACACTATTGATGCATGGATAATCCCACTTGGAGTCTTGACTGACAATTCTACCTCAAGCAGTTCAGGGATTGAATCTATATTCTTTGCAAACTTGGAGGAAATAAAGGAAAGCGTAGAACCAGAATCAAACAAAGTACTTGCTAGTTTTGAGAGGACAAAAAGATTACCTTCTACCACATCGTTCGGAACTTCAACTTCAGTTTTTGTGATATCAAAAGCATGACCATGATCCCTTGGCCTTTGCTGAGGTTGATGGTGATTCCCCTCCACTACCCTCGGATTTGGATAGTGATTTGAAAAGTGCCCAAGCTATCCACATTTGAATAATTTGACTTCGGGTAGGGCCGGAACCATCTTTCCTCTGTCGTTAGTGTTGGGAAGTTGAGGCTTCACCTCACTATGACAATTCCGAGCAATATGGCCTTCTTTTACACAATTGTAGCACTTTCCACATCCGATCAAGCAGTACCCGGATGCTTCTTCCCACATTTATTACATGTGGTAAGTTGAATTTGCTTTCAACCTCTTCCCGGATCAAAATTCTTCCCTATACTGGGCTCCAACGATCTCTTCTTGTCATTTGATTTATGAGACCACTGTGTCTCACCAAATAGTAGCTCGACTTTCACTGCACTCGCACGATCTTCTCATTGCTATCGTAGTCCTGGATGGCTAGATTCTTCCGCAGATGAGGTCTCAGTTCACCGAAAAATCTGCCATCCTTCCCACTTGGATCCATGAAAAAGAAAGAGGTATATCATGAAAGTCAGGTTAATTTCATTTCATAGCTTCTGACAGATTAGTTCTCCTTCTGCTTCAGCTTGAGAAACTCTTTCTCCATTCTCTTTCTCATGGAACGAGGGGAATACTTATTAAAGAATAGTCCTCGAAACTCTTCCCACTCCATAGCTTCCATCTCTCATCGTGGCATCGTGTTTTTGATCAGTGACCACCACTGATCACCGTCTCCCTCTAGGTGGTAAACATCATGGGTGACTTTTTCTTGTTCTGAACAATGATGTACACAAAAGATCTTTTCAGTGGAGCATATCCATTATTCTGCAACCAATGGGTCAGTGGATCTACTGAATGTTATTGGTCATTGATGCATGAAGGACTCAATAGAATTTTGTTCCGTTCGTGGTGAGATCAGCCTCTCAGCTTGATTCTAGTTATTAATCATAACTTGAGTTAGTTGGTTCATAATTCTTATGAATTTTTCCATTCCGGCTTCCATCGGAGGGTCGTCAGCACATGGTGCATTGCGGTCACCATCTGTACGGTTTCTCCTATTTCCCTCCATTTTCTAAAAGAATAAAATCTTAGTGAGAGTCTTATTTAATTTATGAATCTTTTAACAAATACTTCATAATTAGACAATTACATTTCTCTATAATTCCTTCATAATGATTCATAAAAAGCTTGTGATTAACCAAACATATCCCCCAGGAGTGTCGTAACCAAGAGTGTAGCAAGGCTCATTATCGTGCACCAGTTCTCATTCCAGTCTAGCTCAAAGTGGTGTTTTTAGGTTTTACCCCTATGTACATATGTGTCAGAGCCACCTCTACCTGCTCATATCCAAACAGGGATGTATTTGTTTGATAAACCACTTACTCAATACTTACCAAAATACCACGAAGTTTTCTTATATTTAAACTTTTCTATAGGGTCCTTCCTAAAGTTTTTATATACTAATTTACACAAATAACCAAACCATACTTTGATACCAACTATGGCATCCCGCTTTTTTATAACATAACTTTCATTACATTTCACAAAACTGAGGATCTTTAAGGTTTAGTGTCTTGGAAACAAGGAACACAATACATGAAAACAACATAAATCATTCATCTTAAACACATGAAAGGCTTCTCCTTAATTTCATCATATGTTCATTACTACATATCATAACCTGGGGACATACATCAGAAGAAAGGGTGAGCAGAAGTCCCAGTAAGGGAAACAAGAGAAACAATTTAAATGTGAACTTGATATAATTCAATAAGGTAATGAAAGAACTTTAAGGCATGAGAAAGAAATCATGAGGTATATCATAATAAATAAACGTTTTTCATAACATTAAGATGTGGCTACAACATTTTACAATGACAATCATTTCCATTTCACCATGGTCCATCCCCAAGGTGTCAATAAAAATTACCAAGGTTATTCACCAAGGTATCAATATAAATGGTCATCTCCAGGGATTAAGTTTTTACCCAATGCATTGGAGCGCTCTCAGGACGCACCCTTAAAGTTTTCATTATCATCATGGGATCCACATATATCATCATCAATCATTTCATAAAAAACCCATATAGCATAAAATAAATTGGTTTCATTTCATATTCATAATGTTTTAAAAACTGCTTTAAAGACATGATCTTTGTGTCACTTTAAAACCCACAGAAAAGGAAGGTGGGTCTCATGTATGTAAATCCCAGAATTTAAAATAGAAAAAATTGGTATATATGTGAATACCCCTATAGAAGAGAGAGATTTGAGTATTAACTTAATAAAATAAATGAACTTTAGAAAAAGAGAGTTATATTTTGAAACGAAAATTCTGCAGCATAACGGCTATGTTACGAGGTTTTAGAAAACATTGAAAAGAGAGGGGACATGGGTCACCCACTCATAAATGATCCATAAAACAGTAGGGGAACAGAATATAAAGGATTTAAGAACATGGTAATGTAATTTTAAGGAAATAACATTTGAGATGAAAAACATGGAAGGAAGACACAAATTAGATTTCTCTTATGAAAATTCTGCAGCCTAACGACGTCACTTAAACATCAAAAAAAATGAATTGACGATATCAAATAGGGTCTCTAATCATATGACCATATAAGTTCAGTATGATAGATATAGAGATCATACCACAACATAATAAAAAGGAACTTGAAAGACTTTACATGAATGTAGAACTTTGAAAAATGAGAAGGGTGAAAGAATCCCTTAAAAATTCTGCAGCATAACGGCGCCACATAAACATTCTTAAAATGAATTGATGAGAGAAAGAGGGAGTATCTAATTATATGAACATGGAAAGGGATGTAAGATGAATATAGAAGAACATCCTACAACATAAGAAAATGGAGAATAAAATAAATGACATAAAAGATATCACTTGAAAAGAAAGAAAGAGGTTGGATCCCTTACCTTAAAACATAACTCTTAAAACACAATGTTTTGGACCTTGGGGGCTTGGGGGCACCTTGGAATGACTCCATGGGCGGTAATGAGACCAGATATTAGTTGGGGGATAGTTGGGAGTGAAAACGAAAGGAGGAAAGGGTGGGTATTTATAGGGAAGGTGAGGTGATACTTTAATAATTTCAAGGGACACCTCTCAAGTGGTTTTCTCAAAACCATGGGCCCTACCATGGTATTTTCCATGGTGTTAGGACACAAGGGGTCCCAAATACAATACTTCATCACCTTTTGTCGGCCAACCCTTAAATATCTCATGACATCATCAGGACACCGTTATGATGTCATTAAACATACCGAAACCCTAAAACTGCATTTTTACTATTCACTGAAAATTCATCTTTCTCAGAAAAATCCCTAAATTTCACCATAACCAAAAATTGATGCTCTGATTACAAATATGAACTCCATTTTATAAAAATATTTTTATAAATATTTTTAATTTAATTTTTAAATAAAAACACTATTTACCGAGAACTCATTTTTTTCATAAAAAACCCCAAAAATTATCATAACATAATATTGATGCTCTGAGTTAAAAATTAAAGTCCATTTTATAAAAATAATTTTCTAATTATTTTTAATTTAATTTTTAAATTTAAAAAACAATATTCACCTGAAAAATCTAATAATTGACTAATAATTTATGAAACCGTTATTGACCTATTTTATCGAATCACATTACTTAATCAAGGTGTCAAAATTATATTAAAACTTTCTTTAAGTGATATTTCTAATCCATTTGGTCACATTACTAATCCTAAGAATAAAATCACTATTCATAATTTACTATTCATCAAAAATTAGGTTGATCTTATTAGACTCCAAATTCCTAACTGAACACATTTTCAAAAGGCCATTTTTTAAAAATCATTACACATCATTAATTATTTAAGGTTTACATTAATATTTTAAAATATCATTTTTTTCAAAATTCATCAATAAAATGCATCCTAAAATTATACAGACATTTGAAATTTCACAAACATCCCTAAAAGAAGAAATCTCAATTTATTCATCCCAAAGAATTACACAAAGAAGCTACGGTCTCGTCACATAGCCCCTTATAACACCAGCATGTGACCTAAGTGTAAGGTGTGCTATGGTGAGAGAATCTAAGGGAGGCTCATATAACATTGCCCTAGTATTAAACTCTACTAACTTGAACTTCTCCCGTAGGTGTTTTCGTTCAAGCTTGACACGCTGGAGTTCGGCTTGGGCTTGGTCCAAAGCGAAGCCCAAAGATGTCACCTCCTTCCCAAGCTCTGATAAGTGGGCTTCATAAGGTTCGAGTATACTGGATGAAGCCATCGACTCCTCTTTCTGCATTAACCATTAACATCTCTATTAAATCATTAAGCGTATGTTAATATACTATTCAAAAAGATTGGGTTTTTACAAAGTCATGTAAATATGTTCTTCTTCATAAATTATATCACAGAATTGGCTTGATTGTTGGGCAGTGCAAATACCTCAACCCATTTCGAAACATAGTCAACAACAAGAAGAATATACTCATTCCCATGAGATGATGGAAATGGACGAATGAAATATAATCCCTAGACATCAAAAATCTCAACTTCCAAAATTCATTTTTGGGGTAACTCCTACTTCATACCAACATTGCCTAACATTTGACAACTGTCACAGCCAACCACAATGCTCCTTGAATCCTTAAAAAATAGTAAGCCAATAGAAACTAGAATTTAGGAATTTTTGAGCGGTTCATTCACCACCATGGTGACCTCACCAAGGTGAAGAATGAAAACATTCTATGACAGGTATAATCTCTTTTACAGGAATACAACTCCTAAGAATACCATCAGCACACCTCCTAAACAGAAAGGGATCATCCTATAGATTATATTTAATCTTAGAAATGAATTTCATTCTTTGGTAAGGAGACAGTTTTTGGGAAAAAAACCTGCTTCTAGGAAGTTAGAAAAATCTTCAAACCAAGAAGATTTCCTGATCGAAACAGTAAGTATCTTTTCATCATGAAAGGAAGAGTTAATCTCCCTTGGATTTTCAGATTCAGATTGAGTAAGAGGAAGCCTATATAGGTGATCAAAAACTAAATTTTCAGCTCCCTCTTATTCACTAATATAAAGATCAATCTCCTGTAACCACAGAATCAATATAATCAGCCTGGGTTTAGTTTCTTTCTTAGAAATCAAGTACTATAAAAAATAATGATTCGTGAAAATGATAACTTTTCAACCTAACATATACTGTCTAAAATTCTCATGATCAAACACAATAGCTAACAATTCTTTTGTAGTGGAGGTATAATTATTTTGGGCATCATCTAGAAGTCTACTAGCATAATACACCACATGCAGCTTTCTATCTATCCTTTGTCCAAGGAAAACACCTACATCCATGTGACTAGCATCACACAGCAGTTCAAAAGCTAGTTTCCAATCAGGTTCAATGATGATAGGAGACTTAATGAGTTTATCTTTAAGAATATTAAATGATTTCAAATAGTTTTCATCAAAATTTAAATGTGCATCCTTGAACTGCAAAGAACATAAGGGCTTAGTTATTTTAGGGAAATCTTTTTTGAATCTTCGGTAGAAACCGGCATGCCCTATAAAACATCTAACACCTTTGACATTTACAGGAGGAGGCGGTTTTTGAATAACATAAATCTTAGCAGTATCTACTTTTAGAACACTCTTAGACACATAATGACCAAGAACAATACCTTCTATAACCATGAATTGGCATTTTCTCCCAATTAATAATAATGTAGGTTTCAATGCATCTCTCTAAAACTAACTCAAGATTTTCCAGACAAGTATCAAATGTACTACCCACAATGGAGAAATCCACCATAAAAACCTCAATAATTCTTTTAATAATATCTGAATAGATATCCATAATACACATTTGAAAAGTGGCTGGATCTCCACACATCCCAAATGGCATCCCCCTGTAGGCAAATGTTCCAATGGGGCATGTGAAAGTGGTCTTTTCCAGATCCTCTAGATCAACTAGAATCTGATTGGAACCATAATACCCATCCAGAAAATAGAAAAACTCATTTCTAGTAAGCCTCTCAAGAATTTGATCCAAAAAAGGAATTGGAATATGTTCTTTTTTAGTGGATGCATTAATATTCTTATAATCGATACAGACTCTCCATCTTGTGGCTCTCCAAACTTGGACTTCTACATTTTTTTTATTTGTAACTACAGGGAATCCTCCCTTCTTCGGAACAACCTAGACAGAGCTGACCCAAGAACTATTAGAAATGGGATATATCATTACAGTGTTCAGTAGTTTAATCAATTCCTCTCTCACAACTTCTTTCATGTATGGATTCAATCTTCTTTGACATTCTACGCTAGTCTTATGGTCATCCTCCATAAAAATCTTGTGCTTACAGAATGAGGGACTAATACCCTTGATATTAGCTATTGTCCAGCCTATGGCAGATTTAAACTTCTTCAACAAATTCATCAATATTTTTTCTTGATTTTCATTTAGTTCAGCTGAAATTATTACATGAAAAGTAGAGTTATCACACAGAAATGAATATTTAATATGGGCATGGATTGGTTTTAGTTTATTAGTGTGTGGTTATATACTCTAAGGGAGTCTCTTATTCCTGGGAGGTCCAATATATTCGACATATTTCTTCTAAGGAGTATTAAAATATGAATGATTTTTAATTTCATGTTCATATTCAGAAGTAACAGTGCCACTATCCATCATGGGGAGAAAGCTGTTTAGATTTTCTAGATCAGATTTTAACAAGTTTATCAAAGTAGAATCATCTAGTTGTCTTATAAGATCTCCCTCAATATCATCAAAGTGTTCAGAAAGGTTGGGGTTAATATAAACACCCTCAAATTCACTCAAAAATCTCTTAAGCTCAAAAAAGAGGACTCTTCTACAGCAGAAACTAGACAGTTCTCTAGTTCTAAAAAAAATTCCAGATTTGGAGTTTGAGAAGAATTTTCCACTTCTCAAATAGATGCAACAAGATTTTTAGATTCAAAATTATCGTCTTCAATATAGGATTTATTTTCATATTTATTAGTGTTTCCAATTGATTTCTCATTCTCTATAGACTCTAGTATCGAATTGTTTTAAGAAAACATTGGTCCTTTAACATTTTTAAACACATTGAACTCTTATTGTTGTTCTCCAATTTTAAAATTTAGTTGACCCTTAGAGACATCAATGACACCACCAACTGTGGCCAGGAAGGGCCTACCCAAGATGATGGGCACCTATTGATCACACTCCATATATATGACTAGAATTTCAACAGGTAAAATTAGTCTCCCAACCCCAACAAGAAATCATCTTCCCTACCCATAGGATGAGTGAATGATCTATCAGCTAACTATAGTATAACTGTGGTGGGTTGATGGTCACCCATCCTCAACTGTTGAAATAGTGAGTATGGGAGAAGATTAATGCTAGCACCTAAATCACACAAACAGTTGATTTGATCAATTTTTCCTAGTTTGAAAGGTATGAAAAAACTACCTGGGTCTTTCTACTTAGTTGGTATTTTCTTTTGAAGTAGAGAACTTCACTCTTCAGTGAGGCTGTTAGTAGAAAATTTCTCCAAGGTCTTATTGATTGGAATAATATTCTTAAAATATTTCAAATAAGATGGGGTTTGAATTATGGCTTGAATGAATGTAATTTTCACATGAAATTTCTAAAGGAGACCAAAGAACTGATGAAGTTCAGCCTTGGTGTTACTTTAAGGTTTCATCTTCTTTGGGACTGGGATGGGTGTGGAAAACAATTTCGGGACAGTAGTTATATCCCTTACCTCTTTATCAACTTTTTCTTTTCCTTTATTCTTTTGAATTTTAAAATATGTTTCAGTATGATTTTCATGTGATAGATTCATATTTTGATCATTTTCAAGACATTTCTGTGAATTTCCAGCATGTGTGAAAAGTATATTTTTATTTACATATTGAATCAGATTTTCATTTTGGGTATTTTTAGTTTCTTTTTCAGCAAAAATGAGATTATTAAGGCCACTTATAGTGACAACAGCCATGGAATTCTCTCTAGGGATAAGTTCAGTTGCACTTGGAAGTCAACCTTTTTCCATAGATGAATAGACTCTAGAAATTTGGCCAAGTTATGCTTCCATGTTTTTCATTATATCATATTTTTTCATTTTTTTAGACTCATATTGATTTTGATGTTTGGTTAGCTAAGTCATGTATCTTTCTTCTTGAGAGTTGATTTTATTCAAAATTAGATCAAGCATAGAAGACTTGTTATTATCATTTTTTCCGTATACATTTGAAGACTCACCCCTCTATTGATTTTGAATGTTTGGTCTTGATTGATTAGAGAAATCAGGGGAAGTGATTTTTTTGATTAAGCCTTGATCATTCTAGGACAGATTAGTGTGGTTCATATAGCAATGATTAAAATTATTTGAAAATGGATCTTCTTTAGGAGGCATCATAGGACCATAGTTAACAATGTTTGAGTTTTCTTGTTGTTGGGTTGGCATATCAATGTTAGGAAAGAAGTTTTCAGTTTTCCCAAACAGACAATCCTAGACACATTGTTCCCTTAATGATTGATTAGTATTTTGACATCCTAGTTGGTTAACAGTTTTTTTAGAATTCTGGTTCATTAAATATGAATTTGTTTTGTGATTTTATCAAGTTGAGCTTTATTTTAATTTATTGAACCAGTGTTTGAATTAAAATTTATATTGACTCTTCTTCTTCTTGAATTTTTATGTTGTGAATTTAGAGAAATATTACTAAATATCTATCTAATTACTTCATCAATTTTATCATTATAATTACCCCCAGCAGCTTGATTGAATAGGTTCTGTCCAGAGGAGGACAACCCTTTATAGAATGTATCCATAAGAAGGTGTGATGGGAGTTGATGATGAGGACAATGCCTAAGAAGATCCCTGAATCTATCACAAGCTTCATGAAAAGCTTCTCCATCCTCTTGATAAAAACTAGTTAACTTTGTTCTAAGTTTACCTTTATGTATTTGAGGATAAAATTTCATAATTAATGACTTATACACTTGATCTGAATTCTCAAAAATGTTCTCATATAGACTCAGAAACAAATTTCAAGCATTCCCCTTAAGGATAAAGTGAAAGAATCTCATTATAAGTTCATTTTTTGTGAGTCCTAGAAGAGGTAATTGTTGTACAGTATTATAGAATTCTCTAATGAATTCTAGAGAGTCCTCATTAGAGAGCCCGTTAAAAGTAGGCAGTAGTGAAATGTGTGATTGTTTATGTTCATAATTTCTGGACCTAGGAGATAGTCTAATGGGAAATTGGTTTCTTGAAACTTGTGGGAGTTTTAATTCCCACATCCTAGGCCTTTCATTTTCATCTATGGGTTCTGGATGGTTTTGAAAGTTGTTAGGTGGAGGAACTCTATTAAATAGGTTTTCTATTTCAATTTTTTTTCTTAGCGTAGTGAGATATTTATCTAATTCAAGGTTTAGAAGCGCTAATCTAGCACCACAAGTCCTTGTGCTCATGAAATCAATAGTAATAGGATTCAGTTGTTATAGTTCATAATGATAAGTATTAGTTTTTATTAGAGTATTCAAATTTTGAAATTTTTATGATTTTTTACATTTATGTTTGTTTAGAGTCTTTTTTAGAGAAATGGATCCTTCCTTCCCTGGAAATGACACCAAAAACATAAAATTTACTATAATTTATGTCAGTCAATGTATAAAATTTATATTCCTACTAACTACTATATATGTGAAAAGAAGGGGTTGAACCCACAGGGAAGGTAAATTTGGCCACTAATATTCTGAAAACACTAAAAGATGCCACTGTTGTTAGTAGTGGAATTGAGTTTTATTTTTTTATATTTTTTTATTTTGATTATTATTTGGCACAAATAAAATAGCACAATCATTTTAATTTTTTGTTCTATACTATATCGAAACACGAAACAGGCTAAAAACAGTATGTAACAGATAAATAATATTCTGAAGAGTGAACAATATAATGAAATTCATCCGGGGAAAATATCAACTCTATTTCTTTTGAAAACATTCCTTCTCAAAAAAATGATTACATATAATAACACTGAAAATGAGTGATTTACTTCCCAACTTAGGAGATAAATCAATCAATATGAAAAATCTTAGAGTTCTCCACTCCTCAGTCAATCAACATCAGGATTCTAGTCTGAAAAGATCCCATATCAAACTCACTATATGTCATGTAGTCTTTTATTTCAATTTAAAAGTTCAAGAAACATAATCCACATTTAAACTCTCCATATGAATGTGGAATTATGATATTAATCATAGGTGGTACGTTGCAATCGAACGTAATCAAAACTGACCTCACCAATCAATTCCTATCACATTAAAATGATAGTGAGAAGAGAAAAAAATAACCATTAGATTCGATTTTTAACCCTGAACTGGAAGTATTTATCCTATCATCATCTCTATCCTATATAGTAAAAAATAAATTATAGAAGAGAAGAATTTAAATACATAGAGGAAGAAAACTCCATCTTCTAGCATGAATTCCTACAGCTCCTGGCCCTTGGAACTTCGAAGAATAACTCTCCGAGAAGTGCTCTAGGTTCTTCGCTCTACTCTTAGTCTGGTGTGTTGGTGGAATTATAATGAACCTCCTCTAGTGAATCAGTCCCTCTAATTTCTGTTGTTACTCTACGTAAAATATAATCTGTCATCAGCTGCATGTCACCATAACATTTCCACCGACATTAGTAAGCCTTCACAGGTACACTGCACATGTCTGTGTTATTGCGACTGGCGTGTCGTGCTAGTTATGCCCTCATAACTAAATTAAGTTATGTTAGTTAAATGTATATAGACATATACACATCTCTTGAATGAACCTGCACAGATAGAATAGAAAAGTAAATAATAACACAAACTAGGAAAGAATGTTAATTATTAAATTAATGTTATATTACTCATTAAAAAGATAACTTAAGTTAACTTAATAAATATCTTCATTGATAATTTTTTATTAATATATTAAAAATTAATATTATTTATAATGAAATTTATAAAATTATTTAGTTTTTAATTTATTTTTTTTCATTAATTTATTCTATTAATATAAGAATTATTAATAATTAGTTAACATAACTTAATTAAATTCTTAAATTGGACCACTATTAATTACATTATTTTATAGAAAGTTAAATCCGAATACAACTTAGTTTAAGTAGATAATTTAATTTATTAATATTTTAGTTAATTAGATTTTAACAATTTATTAAATATGAAAAATTTAGTTATTATATTATTTATTTGTTTAATTTTTGGTTTGTTTCTTTTAAAAAATCATTAACTCCTCCCCCAAAATCAGCAGAATAGGGGGAGGGTTTTTTCTGCATTTCTTCTCCTGGATTGTAGTGCTGCAACTCCCTGATACTCCTCTGGCGACATGGCTCGCACTCCACAGCGGTTAGTTCAACTCTTGCATAGCAGCGTCGTTCTACCTCCCATCACAGGCCAACTCTAGTAGCTTCATATTTCATGTAGCATGATCCGACCTATATCCACGATGTCATCCTCAGACGACAGCCTATTCACATCCAAGGTGATGCAATTTTCACCATGTTCCAGCGATGATGATTGAAGATTAGGTGAGTTGTGATCTCTTCCTAAAACCTCAGATGTAGTGGCTCATCACCATTGGAGACCATAATTTCTTCCATTTTCGAATTTGTAAATGACTTGATTAATCCAGTGCTCTGATCATAAGCTGGTGGTCCAGAACCATAATTGTCCTTGACATGGAGAGGAAACCCTCCGGTTCAGCAAACTCTCTTCCATAGTGGTAGTGGCATAGCTTTCCACCGATGGCGCCTTGCGACTCAACACTCTGGCATCCCTGATTCAGTTCCAGTTCTACAGTTGAATCACTGCTTGGTTTTGAATATGGTTTTGCAAATGTTTTGTTAATGGGGTCTTATTTTGAAATCTTGTCTTAGTCTGTGTCTGTGGTGGAGAATGTTGTTTGAGTCTATAATTCAAGATGATATAGATAGACAATGACAGAGAATGGTTGGAGAAAATATAATTCAGTGTGAAGGATCAAAGGGTGTGCGAAATAACAATGAAATACTATTTGACATGGGAACATGATGGAATGTTGAAGCAGTTCCAGGAAAGAAGTGGTAGGGGACTGTCGATGGATGGAAAGGCTAGAGTAAAGAAACCGATGTTGTATCGGTAGCTAAACAGAGGAGCTGTGAAACTGAAAATAAGATGGCATCAGACTCAGTGATAGAAGAAAAATGATCGATGTGAGAAAGTGAGTGTGGAGGAGGGACCAATAGAATAATTAAAATGATCAGTGACAATAATCCACTGATAATTTTAATAAAATGACTTACCAATAAAAATAATACCCCGAAAGAAGAAAAATGAAAATAAGGACCCACCAGTAATTAAAATAATAAAATATAATCGGCACAATGTGACACTGATGATGATTTAAGATACTATTGAGTCACTGACTAATTGATAGATAAAAATAAAATAATACGCTGACGTTATGAGAGACCAAAACCGATTCAAAAGGATCAGTGCATCGCAACATCGGTGCGTTGCGAGAGACCGATGGTGTTTCAAAGTAATAGGTGGACTCAACGATAAAATAAAAAACATCTGTGTAACAAAAGAATCAGTGTGACAACTCACCGATAAACAAATTAAAATGTTAATCATTAATTTAATGCATAAAATAAAATGGTAAAACATTAATTAATTAACAGAAAAGAAAGATTAACTAAATTGTTTAGAATTAAATAATTAATTGTAACCAAATACTAACTAAATTATTTTACAAACTAAAAATAAAGGTAACTTAATTATTTACTATGAATATAAATGTTATGTTTAATTAAATATATGTATAAATAAATTCATAACACCTACAAATAATTAACCGCAAACATAAAATTAAAATAATTAAAATTTACTAAATATATTAAACGAAAAAATTTATTAGTTAAAGGAAAAAATGAAACTTAACATTAAAAACAAATTATTTTGTTAAACATTAACTTAATTTCTTAAATTATTGAATAAACAGAGTAACTAGATCAATAAATAAATGAAAAAATTAATTTCTTTTAATAATTCTATTTCAAATAATAATGTTTTAAAATAAAAACTAATCTAGAGTATTGAAAAAAAAACATGAAAACTAATTAATTAATAAACATCTAAAATTATTAAAAATTAAACAATATTATGATTTTAAAAATTAAAAAAATTAATATAATTAAAATAATTAGAAAGACTACATAAAATGACTAAAAACACATATTTAATTATAAAAAATGATTAATTAATAAAGGTAGTGATAAAATTACTAAAAGTTCCATTATTTATTAAAAATGTCAAAATAATTAATTAAATTGATAAAAATTAAATAAAATATGTGGCAAAACTATGTAAAAATTTATCCACATCAGACCCCCCCCCCTAATGGTTCGCTCGATAACACCCCATAGCCATGGCATTTCCTGTCCCTTCTCTTCACCAAGGAGCAGAGGGTACCAGTTATGTTAGTCCTAGTGGTGTGGAGTGAACCCTCCCTCTTCCAAACTACAAGACATTAAATTAAAAAGCATCATTGTCCTCAGCACAAGTTTTTAAACTGTGACCTCTCCCCATGCCTTGCATGCGGGGCGCCCCATCTCAGACATTCTCTATGCCCATCAGTCTCCACGGGTGTGAGATCATTCCTCACATGGAATGAGATCATCTTCATCGCAACAACATCTATCCGCGGGGAAAGGGGGGCTACCTTGGTGCGATCCCCTAGCTTTTCTTTTAGAAGGCAGCATCCCTTCCCCTCCTTTCTTCAGCTCCAGAACCCTCTTCCATTGGGCTTTGTCTCCATCGGGCCTCCATCTTAGAGTAAGTCCCCATCCCATGTCTCTCTCTAGGTTGGTAAGCGTGCATATTCCCCTTTTTCCTCTTAGGACCGCTAACCACACATGATCCCCGCTTCACTTCCAACGGATGCACCTTTGGTGACGTGATTTTTAGTTCTTTTCTTCCGCTGGTTTCTCACACCGATCATGACTCACATGATCATAGAGTAGGAATCAACCATAACACCTTGGGAAGCCTAGTGTGTATGCCCTAAACAACATATCGAACTCTAAGAACATTGATCCTTTCCACGGTAAGGTATGTAGGAAGCCTCCATGAGGTTCAAGCCCACTACCCCAGTCGTTCTGACATCCTTCATGTTGGTTCACCAACACCTTGTGCATCCTAGAGTGTAAGCCCCAAACACCATCCTAAACTACATGTAAATTCATCCTTGCCAAGATAGGGTATGTGGGAAGCCTCCACATGGCCTAATCCCACCACCCTAGTCATTACAACCTCATTCATTTTGGTTCACCAATGCCTTGGGAAGCCAAGTGTGTATGCCCCAACCCTCATCCTGAACTACGAGCACATTGATACTTTCCATGGTAGGGTACACATAAACCCTACAATATGTTCAATCCCAACACTCGGTCGTTCTGACCCCCTTCACATCGGGTTGACCACACCATCCATATGGACCCTAGGTCCTCATTCATGTCATTTCATCTTCATCCCTCATGGCGTTAAACTGTAAACCCCACACCACGGTAAGAATTTGTGTACCACAGTCAGGGGAAAGCCACTACGTCCCCCATTCAGTGGCAAGCCATTGTAATCCCCTTCACTGGGACCCGCTTCTTTGATCTATCCTAGTGGCGTCAGACCAACCCAGGCTGCTAACCACACATAAGCCCCATACACATCGTTGGAATGTTGTCCAATGTGTACACCCCAATTCATGATCCTCGAATGACCTTTCCCTCCAGCCTATGTGTCTCAGGAAGGTCATTCCCCAACCAAGAGGTTCCACTTCCACTAGGTCCCATCCATGCGTCCATTCTCACGGGCCACCTCCTCAGGCATCTCGTCGCCCTCCTGAACTATGTGGACATTGATTCCCTACCACGGGGTTACGTAGGAAGTCTCCCTATGACTCAAGCCCAACATTACCAAAGTCCTCATGTCGATTCCATCCCAATCTCCATCAATTTCACTCATCACCCCACCATCCATCTCGATTCCTACCCGGGCTGCCACATCCTTGTGAGATCATGTCAACCAACCTACATAAATATATCCTCCATGGGTTACACTCATCGGATCCACTCTACTCAGTGTTCTGAATAGTCTGATCCGTCTCCGCTAAAAACTAAACATCCAAGATACCCTGTGTTAAACATGGGATGATGAGAAAAACATCGGAGACATTCCAATGGAATATAATTCCTCACATTCAACACGAATTTCTCGGGCTTATGCGCCCTCGAGAAGCTGTATAATAAGGGGAAGTAAGCTAGACACGTTAGTGTTCCAGCATCTAGACATGCCAGTGATGTCCATCATGACTACTCACCTGACCGAAGGTTGTTTCCCTGATTGGACCCTTTGGAATGTCTTGATAGAAGCAGTGTAATTAACTGGTGTCCATGAAGATACGGCTCTAGGAAGAGTTTCACAAACATCTTCTTAAGTCTATAAGAGAGTCCCTGACTAAGTGACGAGTTCCGAGGAGGAATCCACGTAAGGAAGAATTGATATCACATCATCCCATTTTGATAAAGGAGAAAAATTCCCTGAACAAGCGATGGATGACGCCCACCTTTGGAAAGAGGGAATGTGGGGAAACAAACAGCACTATCGTCCACCCCCCCCCCCCACAAATGAGACGGACGCATGCACCCCGACGAAAGCATTGAAATGAAAAATGGTGTACCTGACGTGAAGATCTTCAACTCAATATTTTTATTAGTAGCGTTAAAGTTATCAATGGATTAACATGTCACCAGATCCACATATCCAGTGTTGGGTCCTGCCAAGAATATGGTGGGCCTGGCGTGAAACTCACAAGAATTTGGGGCCGTAGAACATTGGACGTCCCAGTCTATAACGTTGTCAACGTGGATGTATCTTACCACCCATGCAACACAGGATGACATTGGGTCCCCGGTCGTCGATTCATTTTCCGTTCAGCACTCATGAGTTGGTCTCCCAGCTTTCATGAATTATGTTGTTGCGTCCAAAACTCAATCGTCTCCCACCCAATGATATAGGGGCAGGGGCAGTACCAGCATGGCAGTCCCACGCGGCATTGCCTCTTCTGAAACAGCCTCTACATCCATAACTGTGGAGCGCCCATGCCCAATCTCCCCATCCGAGGTGATCCAACGACGAGTGATCGATGAACTCGTACACTGGTACGAGGAAGATGGAATTATCCCGACTCGGAATATGGCCCACCTAGATTTAGAGGCATCTACGCCTCGTCGTCAATGTCGCCACTGAGGGTCACGTAGGGAGCCCTTCTCCCCACCCCAACATAATACTATTTCAAAAGTCTTTCCCCGGAATGCTTTGATGACTCCCTACCATACGCCAATGAGGTAGAGGATGTCTGGGCCGGCCCAGTTAGAGTCACATTCTAGGGGCTCCCAGCGAGGGTTCCCACCCGACTGCATCAGCATCGTCGTCTGGTATTACTAAATGGGGAGCAGGTAAGCCACGTACCTGCACCCCATGTTCATATATGTATGAACCAACCCCAGTGTCGGGCACAAGCGAAAGAGGACGCCCACCAAGGGGCATCAAAGTTAGCGACTAGTGTGGTCCGAGCCACCACTGACGCATATCACAAGTTCCATGTATACGCTGAGCTAGGGAACATATATGCCCAACCAGGATCGGGGCCCCAACCGCCCCATGGGCAGGAACCGTTGACTCTCTTGGTCACTGGCACTGGTAGTGGCCACTGCAGACTAACCCTATAACGACCCAAAGTATTTCAATGGAAATTACCTTCTAAAAAATATGTTATAAAATCACATTAAAACACAACATAATGAAGTACTAAGTTCTAAGTGACCTTTAAACATAATTTTGTCACTTCTGTGTTTGGAATTTCAAAAATCCAACTTACACGGTTGTGTTCAAGATGATTTATGGGGTCCAATAAGAAAAAAAATAATTTTTTTGTGAATAGTAACCTACCCCTATGAATAGTAACATAGCCTTATGAATAGTAGTATGACCCTTATGAATATTACATCATCCAAAAAATAATAACCTTACCCATGAATAATTAAATAAAATTTAGGCATCTTAGAAAGTGACAATTTGACCATAGTAAACGTTTTTGTATTTTTGTAAGTTATAAATAATTAATTTTAATTAATTAATTAACTTAAAAGAAAATTTATTTTCTTAAAATGTGTTCATTAATTATAAAAGTTATGTCTTCTAGTTTTTAGATAATTTTATAAGACCCTGCGTAATTTTTTGAAAGCATTATATAATCAGTTTTAATTTTAAAAACTATATATTTCAAGTAAGTTATGATTTTAATTAAATATAAAATTAATCATATTTAGAAATTTATTTTTAAAAAAATGTAATTAGGTTTTTGATTCTATACGTCAAAAAATTGTTAGGGTAATTGTTTTGAATTTTTTTTTGAAATACTTCAATTTTCAGGTGAACAGTAAAAATACAGTTTTTTCACATAACCGGTGTATCCTAAATTGCATCATTAATGATGTAATGATGACATAAGAATTATAGTACTTTAGGTTGGACAAAATTATATTAAATTTCATAAATGGTTCCTTAAAATACAATAAACTCAAATTTCAAATCTAAAAAGAACATTCCAAATCCTAAAGTCAAAAGTTGATTTCATAAATTGTCTTTTTCACTTTCGTTCACTTTCCTTTTAATAAATTAATGAATTAGAATTATAAAAATGATTTAAATCCTGAAACTAATAATATTATATTAATATATAATTTAGGAAGTCAAAAAAATACTATTACAAGTCTAACTATTGATATATTATTTTATTTAATATTTTATTCTAAAAACACATCCCTTCTCATGTATAAATAACCCCCCCTCCCCGTGACAAACCACACCTCTAAAGCTTCAAGAATTTTCTAAAAACTACCCAAGAATCTTCGATATCCCCTCCCCAACATCCAAGAGCTTTTGGTCTCATCAAATGATTATTCTTAGGCCCCCTAAAGAGGATCTCAAGAGGAGGATTCAAGAGGTAATTTCTCCTCCTCTTTCCTTTAATTCCCTTTCAATTTCAAGTCCTTTTATTATTCTCTCCCAACCTATCATAGTAAAAATAGTATGGTAACTCCAATATCATACATATACTAGAATATTATGATACTAATGGGATATTATACCACCCAACCCCCTTCTCCTCTTCCTTTTATTTTATTAAAGAAAACGTTGTTCGTAAGGTGTCAATCTATCACCTTCAAGAACAACATGGTGTATTTTTTCATTTCTACCAATAGATCTGGTCATGAAACCTTTTTTATGTTTGAACCAGAATATTATATATATTTTCTGTCCAAATATATGTACTGTAACTAACTTCTGTACATATAACTAAATGATTAAACAAAACAAGTTCGTTGTGGTCGAAAAACCGCCCAAATTAACCCAAATGATCATCATTAAATTTCTATCTACTAATTCATCCAAATGATTTAAAATTTAATTCATTTTAAGATACCTTTAACGTCTGAAATATCATTAATAACATGTAATATATGCTCTAGATGTTTACCCATGTTCTACAAAAACTACAATTCATGAATACATTTGAAACTCTCAAGAAAGCCATAAAAACGAACATTCCCGAACAATGTTTTTAAACAATATGACTCATAAAAAGTCTCATAAAAAGATAATGAAACAAAAATTACCCCTATTAATGTATAAAAGGTTCTTTAATTTCTAATTAATGAATATAATTTCATTATATAAGATATTTAAGTGAAGGAAGCGTTCAGATAGAAGGTAAGGGGAAATTCCCAAACACATCTTCCATCCTTTAGGTTCTCCCTCTTTCACTATTTTTTTATATGGTTACTAATTAAAAATATTTTTTCATCATTGTATTTCTATTTCTGGGATATACATGGTTTCCAATGTAATTTATGAAGATCAAATGTTTTTCCAAAAGAACTCATCTTTCAATAAAACACCTTTTACTTCTCATTCAAGATTGACAGTTCTTGCATCAAGTATGTTATTCCCCCTTTCTTTAAAGAACCCAATGTTTAAGAATGTGTTCTTATGAGATGAAACCCATTAATTTTCATGGTTTTCTATGATAATTTATGTTATATGTTCATTATGGCATACATGATAAACGATAGTCTTATGATGTGATGGGTGCACCCGAAATTATACAACTCTCTAATGCATTAGGTAAAGTGATGAATCTCATGATTAAATGTGAAATGACATGTGAACATGATGATATCTTTGTTCACAATAATTTCTGGAAGTTAACCACTAAGACATGATGTTTCATTTTTATGCATTTCCACATTTCAAGTCTCTTATTAATTCTTCCTCTCATGATTCTTTTCCTATGTAATGAAAATGTTCACCCCATGCTATATTGTTTTTTTCTATCCCCTTATTGGGATTCTAGGTCACCCCTTTTGATGTATATACTTAGGTGGCTACATTTAAAATGAGGAGGTCAAGTGCAAACAAGAATCTAGAGAGGAAGGAATTAAAAAAAAAGTTTGTGATCAATGTTGTAATTGTTATGTATGGTCCTAGTTTTCCCAAGACACTAAACTGTTGGATCATTAATGTCTAATAATATTTTGCTGTTTATCTTTAAAATAATTTAATAGAATTTTTTGAAATTTTTGGGTCGCTATAGTTGGTATCAAAGGAATGGTTTAGTTAATTTGGGAATTATGATTAGTGAACCCTAGAGAAAACCTCTAACATGAGTCTAAGTGTAAATATGGACACAAGAATCTTCACAGATGGATCCCATATGTTATTCTTTGTTTCAATGAATAATTTATTCATGACTTGTTGTCTTATGTTTTATTCTAACATTTTATATATTAGAAAATGGTGGGAACTAGGAGAATCCATGCCAACAACTACTGTGAGGGCCAATGTAATGATTGACCGAATGACATCCCCAATAATTTGGGAGGTGTAATTCAAATATTCATGGTGATGATTAGCCAATTATCTCAGGTTATGAAGAATAACCATAATAATGGAGAAAATCCTCTATCACCAAAGAGAGAGAAACAAGCTACAGAATGTTTTATGTGGAAACGACCATTGGCGTTTAGTGGGTCTTCTGATCCACTAGTTGCGGAACTGTTGGTCAAATCCATAGAGAAGATATTTTTTGTAATTCACTATTCTGAGATGGATAAGGTGACACTAGCTATTTATCATCTAGATAGAGAGGACTATCAACGGTGGTATTTGATTAAGAACCCCAAGAAAATGGAGGAAATTGAAGAGATGGAATTGTAATACATTAAGATAACGTTTCTTAATAAGTATTTCACATGAACTCTTCATATGAAGATGGGGAGAGAAATCATAGAGCTCAATCAAAAAGAAGGAGAAGTTGTCACAACCTACGAAGCTAATTTCACCAGGCTTACAATTTACGCTTTGGGATTTGTTTTCAAAAATGATATCAAAATTGATAGATTCATTAGTGAATTAAAATCATACCTTCAAAAGGCTCATGAAATTCGAGACTTTGGGAGTAATGAAAAAGTTTTTCGGTGTGCTCTCAATGTGGAGATGGAGTTTGGAGAATGGTCTCATGTCTATGGTGATAAGAAACGAAAGATGGAGTTTCAAGAATGTGGATCTAATGAAAAAGGTGGGATGAAAAATCAACTACCCATATGGCAAAAATATGGGATGTTGCACCATGGGAACTACCTCAAAGGGATTGGGAAATGATTTAAGTGTGGGAATGAAGGACACCTAGCTCAAGAGTGTCAGAAAGACATAAAAAAGATGGAGATTATGGTAGAAGAAAGGAGAGAACCATTAATGGTTCAATGATACAACTGTAGGGAGATAGGGAACTATACAAGACAGTACACTAAACCTCGAGTTCTCGAGGTTAATCAGCATCAGCACCCACCAAATCCAAAGGAACAAGGGAAGGATTATGCCATCACTACCATGGAAGTGGAGCATGACAATGAAGTCGCACATGGTAAACTTACTATTCACTCAAAAATGGAAAAAATTCTTATTTTATTCTAGTTTTATGAATTCCTTTATATCTTTTAAGTTTGCTACAATTATATAATCGAATCCCCAAAACCTTCATGTAGAGATATCTGTAAAAACAACAAGTGGTGCAATCATTGCAACCCAAGTGTTTGACTCTTCTCCTCTTGGCGTATATGGGAAGAATCTTCTATCGAATCTCGTAATACCTCCCTTGGTAGAAATTCGACTATATAATGAGAATGGATTGGCTCTAATTATATATATCACTTATCAACTATCGGGAAATTTAATTGTTTTTTCATATTCTGAACCATCCCATGCTCCCCTATAAATGCAAGGAAGATCATGAATCTCCATAGAAAATTCTTTCATCTATGTGGGTGTTGATTCCCTATGAAGAAGCATACCTCTACCAAATGGTTGAGTCAAAGTAAGGTAACAACCTTATGAGAATTCTCATCATGAGGGAATGCAGAGATGTATTTCCCGAAGAGTTACCCAGAATTCCCCCGGATTGTGAGGTAGAGTTCTCAATAGAACTCATACCCGGAGCTACTCTTATATCCAGGTGTCCATATAGGATGTTTCCTATTGAACATGAGGAGTTAAAGAAGAGGCAACAAGAGAATCTGAACAGAGGGTTCATACGCCCTAGTGCATCACCATAGGGTGTGCCAGTGCGCTTTGTAAAGAATAACGATGGAACAATGCGGCTATGTGTCAGCTATCAGGAACTCAAAAAGATAACCATAAAGAACATGTATCCTCTTCCATTGATTGAAGACTTGTTCGATCAGTTAAGATGAGCTATATAATTCTCAAATTTTTATCTTCATTCTGGATATCATTAGCTAAAAGTGAAGAAGGGGGATATTCAGAAGACTACCTTTCGTAAAAGGTATGGGCACTATGAGTTTCTAGTAATTCCCTTCGAACATATTAATTCCCCTGTAATCTTCATGGATTTGATGAATAGTTCCTTTAGACATTACCTCAAAAAATTGGTCGTAGTTTTTATTGATGATATTATCATATACTCCATGATAAAGTAGGAACATGGAGAACATATAAGACTTGTGTTGGTGGCATTGAGAAATTGATGTTTTACGCCATGTTCTGCAAGTGTGACTTTTGGATGAAGCAAGTCACTTCCTTGGAACATGTGATCACAAGTGGGGGAATTTCTGTCTATCCTTCAAAAAAAGCATTTGAGGAATTTTAGAGGGCCTCTAGTGTCACCGAAATTCGTAGTTTTCGTGGATTGGATGGGTAATACTGATGTATTGTGAGAAACTTCTCACGATTATCAATCCCACTAACTAAGTTAACAAGGAATGGGGTAAAGTATGTTTGGATGGAAGAATGTTAGGGAAGCTTCACTGGGATAAAGAAAAGGATGATCACTACACATGTACTCACACTACTGAAATGTGGAGAACGTTTTGTGATATACACTTATGCTTTAAAGAAAGTCTTGGGTTTCATACTCATGAAAAATGATAATGTGATAGCTTATGCCTCACGAAAGTTATTGATCCATGAGAAGAACTACCCAACACATGATCTAGATCTAGAAGCCATGATTTTTCCATGAAAATCTAGAGGCACTACCCTTATAGTGAGAAGTGTGACATATACACCGACCACAAGAGCCTAATGTATATATTCACACAAAATTAGCTCAACATGCATGAAAGAAGATAGTTAGAGCTAATTGAGGATTACGGTTGCTTTATTCACTTCCATCCTGTAAAGGCGATCAAGGTGGTCGATGCTCTAAGTAGAAAAGAACCTACTACTCTATCAATGTTATAGATTGAGAAAGAACCTATCTCTATATATATTAAATGAATGGATTTAGAGATCATAAGGGCATTGGATTCATCCTACCTTTCCCAAATGATTGTGTAACCATCCATCAAATTGAAGATTAAGGAAGCACAAAGGGATGATGTAGAGATACAAAATTGGGTGAATACAGTAATGGAATGGAAGCTGCAGGACTTCCATATCGATGATGATGGTGTGATTTGGTTTAGAATGTGGCTTTCTGTTCCTTCATCACCTGAGATAAAGAAGTAGCTATTGGACAATGCACATACCTTAACATTCTCTATCCATCATGATAGCACCAAGATGTATCATGATCTTCGAGAACACTTCGGGTGGGATAACATGAAAGAAGAAGATTGTAGAATATAAATCATGGTTCTTGGTATGTCATCAAGTCATAGAGGAGTGAAAAAATTCCAAAGGGATGATGCAGCCATTGCCTATACCCATGTGGAAATGGAAAAATGTTACTATGGAAATTGTCATGGGTCTCTTGAAGACGTCGAAGGCAAATAATTTGATATGGGTTCTTGTTGATCGACTCACCAAGATTGCCCATTTTATTGCTATTTGGGAAGATCTATCTCTTGAACAACATGCAACGATATATGTGAAGGATGTGGTGAGACCGTAAGGTGTTCCACTCTCAACTGTCTCTAACAGTGGTCCAAGGTTCACATCTACATTATGGAGGATCTTTCAACATGATTTGTGTGCAGAATTAAATTTCTGCACGGCCTATCACCCCCAAACTGATGGCCAAAGTGAATGGACTATTCAGACTCTTGAAGATATGCTAAGAGTATGCTTACTAGAATTCAATGGTGGATGGGATCTGCATCTCTTATTGGTTGAGTTATCGTACAAAAATAGCTTCAACTCAAGTATTAAGATGGCTCTATATGAAGCTCTGTATGGAAAGAGATGTTGAACTCCAACCTGTTTGGATGAAGTTGTAGAAAGAAATCCAGTTGGACCTGATCTTGTGGAAGAGATGACAGAAAAAGTTCAAGTCATCCAGAAACGCATCAAAGCTGCTCAAAGTTGGCAAAAGAGCTTTGCTAACAACCGTAGAAGGGATTTGGAGTTCGACATAGGAGATAAAACCTTCCTTCGAATATCAACATGGAAGGGAGCCATGTGATTTGGGATGAAAGGAAAGTTAAGCCCAAGTTACATTGACCCATTTGAAATCTTTGACCGTATAGAAGCTTTGGCCTATTGGCTTGCACTTCCACTGAATATGGCTCATGTTCATGATGTTATTCACGTATCACTCCTGGGGAAGTACATACCTGATCCCTCACATGCACTAAACTCAAAGGTGGTACTGGTGGAAGTTGATATCTTTTATGAGGAGCATCCAGTAGAAATTATGGATCGGAGTGATAAAGATCTATGCAACAAGACAACCCACTTTTTCAACATGTTGTGGAGGAACCAGAATTTTGAAAAAGCTACTTGGGAACCAGAGGAGGTGATGAAGGAGAAGAACCCTCACCTGTTTGTGTAAAGTGAAATTTCGAAGGAGAAATTTCATAAGGGGGGAAGAATGTAACGACCTGAAGTATTTCAATGGGAATTACCTTCTTAAAAATATGTCATAAAATCACATGAAAACACAACATAACGAACAAATAATTGATAAGTGAACTTTAAACATAAGTTTTTCACTTCTGTGTTTTAGATTTCAAAAATTCGACATACACAGTTTTGTTAAAGATAATTTTTGGGGTCCAATAAGGAAAATATAATTTTTGGTGAATAGTAACCTACCCCTATGAATAGTAACATACCATTATGAATAGTATTATGGCCCTTATGAATAGTGCATAATCCAAATAAGATTAACCATACCCATGAATAATTAAATTAAATTTTGGCTTCTTGGGATCTGACAATTTGACTATAGTAAATGTTTTGGTATTTTTGTAAGTTATAAATTATAAATTATAATTAAGTAATTAATTTAACCCAAAATTTATTTTCTTAAAATGTGTTCATAAATTAAAAAATTTATGTATTCTCATTTTTAAATAATTTAATAAGATCCTACGTAATGTTTTGAAAGCATTATAAAATCAGTTTTAAATTTAAAAACTGTAATTTTCATTTAAATTATGATTTTAATTAAATATTAAATTAATCAAATTCAGAAAATTATTTTTGAAAAATGGACTTCCATTTTGGATTCTACATCTCAAAAAATGGTTGGGGTGAATTTTGTGATTTTTCTAAAATACTTCAATTTTCGAGTGAAAAGTAAAAATACAGTTTTTCACATAACTTGTGTATCTTAAATTGCATCATTAATGATGTAATGATAAAAAAAACATTATAGAATTTTAGGTTCGGTCAAATTAAATTAAATTTCATAAATTGTTCCTTAAAATACAATAAACTAAAATTTCAGACGTAAAAAGAACATTCCAAAGCCTAATGTCAAAAGGTGATTTCTTAAAGTGTCTTTTTCTCTTTCTTTCACTTTCCTTTTAACAAATTAATATATTCATATTATACAGATGATTTAAAGCCTATAAAGAATTATATTATATTAATATATGATTTATAATGTCAAAAAACTATTATTACATGTCTAAATTTTGATATGTTATTTTATATAATATTTTATTCTAAAAACTCTCCCTCCTCATGTATAAATAACCCCTCCCCCTCCCCTTGCCAAACCACACCTCTAAAACATCACTCATTGTCTTAACTCTGCCCAAGAATCTTCCCTAGCCCCTCTTCCATGTCTGAGAGCTTCTAGTCTCATCAAAAGACCATGTTAATTCCCCTTAAAGAGGATATCAAGAGGAGGATTCAAGAGGTAATTTCTCTTCCTCTTTCCTTTAATTACCATTCATTTTCATGCCTTTTCTTATTCTCTCCCAACCTATCATTGTCCAAATGGAATGTTATTTTTAGTATCATAAATATAATGTGTATTTATGATACTAATAGGATATTATACAATCCGACCCCCTTGTTCTCTTCCTTTTATTTTATAAAAGAATACGTTGTTCGTAAGGTGTTAAACTATCACCTTAAAAAACGACATGTATTCTTTTTCCATTTATACTTATAGATCTGGTCATGAAAATATTTTTATGGATGAACCATAATATTATATATTTATTTTGTCCTATTTTTTGTTCTGTAACTAACTTATGTACATATTACTAGATGAGTAAACAAAACAAGTTCGTTGTGGTAAAAAAACGACCCAAATTAACCCAAAAAAAATCATCATTAAATTCATATCTAATGATTCATCCACATGGTTTAAAGTGTAATTTATATTAATATAATTTTAACTATGTAATATCATTAATAAAATTTAATAATGTCTCTGGATGTTTACCCATGTTCTACACAAACTTCGATTCATGAATATATGTGAAACTCTCAAGAAAACCATAAAAACGAATATTCTGGAACAATGTTTTTAAACTATAAAACTCATCAAAAGGCGCATATGAAAATATAATGAAACCAAAATTACCCCTATTAATGTATAAAAGGTTCTTTAATTTCAAATTAATTAATATAATTTCATTATACACGACATTAAAGTGAAGGAAGCATTCAGATACAAGGTTGGGGGAAATTCTTGAACCCAACTTCCATCCTTCTGGTTCTCCCTCTTTCACTAATTTTTGATATGTTTACTCCTTAAAAATATTTTTTTCATCATTTTCTCTCCTTTTCTCAGATATACAAGAATATGACTTGCATTTATGATAAACCAAATGTTTTCCAAAAGAACTCATCTTTCAAGAACACACCTTTTACTTCTCATTCACGATTGACGGTTCTTATATCATGTATGTTATTACCTATTTCATTTGGGAATCCAATGTTTATAAATGTGTTCTTATGAGATGAAACACATTCCTTTTGATGGGTTATTTATGATAATTTATGTTATATGTTCACTGTGTCATGCATGATAAATGATAATGTTATGATGTGACGGGTGCACCCAGAATTATACAGCGCTTCAATGCATTGGGTAAAGTGATGAATCACATGAGTAAATGTGAAATTATGTGTGAACTATATACTATCTTTGTTCACAAGCATGTGTGGTAGTTAACCACTAAGGCATGATGTTTCATTTTCATGTATTTCCAAATATCATGTCTCTTATTAATGATTCCTCTCATGATTCTTTGTCTATGTTATGAATGTGCTCACCCCATGCAATATTGTTCTTATCTATCCTCTTACAGGGCTTCTAACCCACCCCTTTTGATGTATATTCTCAGGTCGATACTTGTAATAAGGAGAGGTCAAGTTCCAGTAAGTAGATAGAGAAGAATAAATGGAAAAAAAGATTATGATCAATGTTGTAATTTTTATGTGTGGTCCTAGTTTCCCCAAGACACTAAACCATTGGATCATATATGTGTAATACTATTATATTGTTTATCCTTAAAATAACTTAATTGTAATTTATTAAAAGGATGGGTCGTTATAAACCCACAGTGATGCCACCCATTATGGAGGTCCTCATTGTACCGCTGCCATGGAGAGCGCAGACCTTTCCCACATTGAGGATCTGTATAGGGGGTTACCCCATGCCACCTTCAATATAAATGATGGACTTCCCCACGACATTGATGCTCTGTACGGAAGCCTCTCTTGTTCCCACTACACCGAGTTTGGAGTCATTCCTCCTACCCCCGACCGCCACTGTGTGGGAGTTTCACATCCGGTCTCTCTTCAACATAGAGATCCTCCTCGTGTCCTCTTAGCAGCTAGAGAAGGCCCACTTCTCCTTGGAAACCAAAGGGGTGATGGCCAACTGCGCCTCACTAGAACTCAGCATGGAGGTCCTACCCGTGTTCAACTAGAACAGTATAAGTACCCTCCTCATTCTGAGGTCACCAAGGGAAACAAGCATGGAGGTCCTCCCCATGCTCCTTCCAGTTCAAGTGAAGGTCTAACCCTCTCCAGCGCTACCCATGGACGTACTCTCTATGTCCCCATTTACATCGGTCTTGGCGCACCTCGCACCCTGTATTACACTGGCAGAAACCCTCTCCGCCCCAGCCCTAGTGCGGCCGAAGGACCTTGTGTCAGAAATTATCCATGTCCCCAAGAGTCGCCCAGGGGATGAATGGTGGGACCTCGCTGCCATTAGAAGAATATTAGAAAGGTACATATAGAGATAAATCTAGTCCGCTTCTCTGACTTCGAAGTGGAATATGACTCATCTCAGGAACCCTCCACTCACTCATCTGAGTCAAGGGTTGGGGTAATAATGAGGTGCACCAGCCTAGTACTCCCGGAATTCGAGGTCCATCAGATTCCCACCTCCCTACATAGGTATATCCACGAGGATAAAAATCTGGAAACCCCGTAGGTCATGGTCATGAAATCATAATTTTCATCACTAGAAGAGTTCTCTACCTCGACAAGAGATCACATAGAGCTATTTTGTGGAACAATGGTGGGTGAGCAGCATCGCGACCTATCGCCAGTAGCCCAAGCCCCTGAGCCATGAACTGCGGCCGTCAACCTATTTTATCACGACATAGCGGCCATGTCACTACACTCTTCATTGGAAAACCAATGATTTGAAAACCAGTTAGCCCACTCAACGTACTCTCAACTTGCCAGCCTACCGCCCAAGCAGTATTCCTCAGTTCGGATTCCAGTTCCTCGGCCACCTCTAGTTGATGAGTGTGATAATGAAGGGATAGACCATGAATCCGAACTAAGGAGCTTATGGAACATCCTTGCAGTGGATCACTTCTCTGAGATGTTCTAGACCATGGCAGCGCCGAATTTCTACGTGCAGGAATCCCCCACCCCAGTGGAAATTTAGTGTTTTTGCCACACCCTCTGGGTGATGCACATTCACCTTCATCATCAGCGAGTGGTTTATACTAGGAACCATGTTCATTTTGAAGGCATTGGTGAGAAATGTCGTCTAGTTTATTTGACCGCACTCACTGTGGCCCAGCACCCTAGGTCACCAGGCCGCCGTAAAGCCCTCCAATAGTAGTGCATTTAGTGTTTCGAATAACTTCGCAAGGTTATCATGGAGGCTTCCCCCCACATGAAAATATGTGTTTGGGGGTAGTATGTTTCCCTTATCTTCAGTCCTTTCTGGAGGCAGTCCAACTCACTCTGTGATATCGAGGATATGACCCCAGGAAGGGTCACAGTCAACATGGACAACATAGTTGATGAGGAGGATGATCTAGAGATTCTTTATGGGGACTTACCCCTAAGGGAGTGCCACCACTACTGGACCCATTGGGAAGAGTTACTCGCCATCAGAGGAATCTAATGGGTCTCCCTACACCCACCAAGGCATTATTACTCAGACGGAATTCCTGTAAGGATATAGAGAACGTCGGAGCTTCCAAACACTCTGACCCACCCGCCTCAAAGCAGAAGACATAGGAGGACCCTGAGAAGGAAACATTGCGCCAACAACTCGCCGAGCAGAAGAAGTTGGTCGATAACCACATGTCTGAACATGTTGCGGAGTGACGACCAGACTACGGCAATCCTAGAACAATATAGTAGGTGCAAGAACAACTTCCCCTCTGTGAGATGACTCTAGATAAAACTGATCATAGTGCTCTTGTGGATAGATTTGGTGACGGAACTTATGGAAAGTGGGCATGATATGTCTTTACAAACCCTTCAAAATAGTGCGACAATAAAAGGGACCCAGTTCAAGCACCCCCAACTACCCCAAGGATCGTGCCACCAAGTGCTCTACATGACGTTGGTCCTGCTTACCATGTTGAAGAACCCGCCAAAACAATCATGGGTATGGATCTCTGTCAGGATAGGGACCCCCGCCTAGATGATCTAATGGTGGCACTCACTGCTCACCTAGATGCATTGGAGACGCGGCAGGTGGAAATACCACATGATGGTAAGCCATATCCAGCAAGTGTGGACGATATACCGGCACTGCCGAGTTTCGAGAATCCCACCTTTTACCCATTCAATGGGAGAGGGTACCCACCATAGCATCTGGCCTACTTCACCTCAGGGTGTGGGCCTATGTTAGGGACTCCAGTGTAGTTGGAGGCCGCCAAGATCTGATGCTTTTTGCGGAGATTGGAGGGTCCTGCATTCTTTTTGGCGCAACCAGCTCCCCATCGGATTGGTTAACAGCGAGGTGGACCTCCATAAGAAATTATATTACCAATTTAGCTCCACCACATGGATGACAAGCATCACAAACGTATTTAAGTGCAAACAAAGATCTGATTGGCATGTCACAGACATTATCGCAAGTTGGAAATGACTTACAAACTCCCTTGACATGCCACTGACTCAGGATAAATTACTAACGTTGTGTGTGGGAAATGTTAAGATTGAACTGGTTCCCTTTTTGATCACCCGTAACTACCATGGATAATTCTGAGACTTCTCTGATAAGGTCCAACACCTAGAATAAGCCTTGCAACAGACCATCCATGTATATCTGTTGCTCTAGGTAATTCCCACAATGAGCGCTGCCAGAGTCGAGCCTGCCACGGTGGCCCAAACGTAGCCCCCCGGACAGCTGGAATTATTACCGGTGGAGCTACCTCCGCAACCTCAGAGAGGCCTTCCACCACAGGCACAACCTCTAGCCCAGCAGCGGCCACCTAAGAGTCAGCAAGTGCCCCCAAACAACATGCAGCGACCACCCAGGCGGGGTAACCAGGCTCCACCTCCTCGACAGGATCCTATAGACCCCCATTAGAGACATTCTCCAAGGCCCCCTTTTTTGAATAGAAGAAACTAAACCTACTCGTTTAATGAGAATCTGGTTCCTGACTATTTCCGAAGTGCCTTGGAATAAGGGATTGTGCATTTTTTAGAGTGCAGAAGGACAGAAGAGGTGAATGCCACTAATCTCCCAATCTACTACACCTATAAATATATCCCTTGTCTTAATCTCTAGTAGTGCTATGTATTAAAAGACCGTATTCAAGACCAATTCGATAACAACATAGTCAGGTTGGGTTCAGCCCTGGCACATGTGTAATGCGTCTTTGTAAGGCAAGACAACAGCATCGATAGCAAGGGCGGGTGGTATTAGGTTTCTAACCGTGGGTCTCAGAAGTATGACGACGGAATGGATCACAAAATGGTTTCCCATGCACATGTGATAAGTTGTGCACACCTAAATTAGACGGAGACATTAGAAGCTGCAACTACTACTTCTGCACCATCTCAGTCAGCCTCTTCCTAGAAGAGAAAGTATCAGCGACGCAAGGGAAAGAAATGTGCCCCACCAATGCCATCATCGTCTCATACTCTCGGAGACTTCATGCCCCCATAGATAGGGATTCCTCCTAGAATCTGCCTAGTAGTGTACAACTTTCAAGTGGTAGTCAAGGGTACAATTCAGTTAACATTGTAGAGTTGGTAAACCCTTATGTGACACCCAACGACAGGGACCACCCAGAAGATATCCCCAACATCTACAACTGATTCCAACATCATCTTAGCCATGACCATATGGGTCATCAAGTCGTATTTGTTAAAACATCCAATTAGGATGTTCAAGCCACTGAGACTAGACAGTAGGCCCAGTGCTGAGCACAGCATGCACAACCTCATCCAGTGTCATCAGGCCAGCCTTCATTGTCATTAGTGCTACTGGATCTGGTCGGTCCACCTCGACCATGCCACGACCAGCCACGAATTGCTACCAGCCGGTCTCAATCATTTGGTCATCATCAGGTAGACACTCTTTAGGCTCTGACTAGTGAGCAATGAGATATTCCCATCACAAGTCAGCCGTTGGATTAGCCGGGAAGGCCCACCATTCCACCTGTCATATAGAGACATCCTGCAAGCTGAATTCCATGCCTAGCACGGAATTATGATATTCTAAAGCACCTTCACAGCATCCCATCAAGGCTTTCCATCCTCGAGGCCCTTTGTCTTTCGACAGATATTCATGAGGCCCTCAATGAGGCTTCAAGAAGCCCCCTCCAGTTCGAGACGTAGGTAGTAACTGGAGAGGCCTTTCATGCAGAAGTGATATAGAATGATGAATTCCAATCCATTATCTAATTCTCTAGAGAAGATGAATGTTCTCCCATACATGGGAACATTTTCAAACTATACATAACTGGCCAATTCAATGGCATGGAGGTTTGTCGCTGTCTTGTTGACACCGGCTCTGAGATTAACCTTATCTCGACACAGACAATGTGGAAGGTGGGGTTATCATTGGATGACTTGACACCCTCTGACCTGATGATCCAGGGATACGTCAGGACATAGCATACCCTGGTAGGCAATATTTGTTTGAAGTCCAAGTTTAGTGGCCTAGTTGCTATTACTGAGTTTATGGTTGTATCCCAGGACACCGCGTACAATGCATTGATCGAAAGACCATTGCTCCACCTACACGCGGTTGTTCCCTCATTCTATCACCAATACCTCAAGTACTCCCTCAATGGTCTAGTGGGTGTGCTCCAAGGTAAAAAATCTCCTTTTTTCCTTTTCTGAAGATCGCTATGTGGATGATGACTATTACAAAAGAAAAGACAAGAAGAATTAGGCAAGTGAGGTCGAGCATGTTGCAGTTCCAACTGACCCCTAGGTAGGTCTGGGTAATACCTAATTCTTCTTGATCCATCGATTAGAGGCCAAAACCCCCCGATATGCGTCAATGTTTTGTTGTCTCTGGCATGGGGGCATATTCTCAGGTCCAAGTGACACAGGGAGATCACTTCATATTCTTATACGAATCAATCCTCAGTGATCCCTAATCCCCATACTCCCATATGGTATCAAGATGTTCATCCCATGGAAATGGTGATACGTTATACTTTCATGTTTCACCGAGCTGGTATAAAATATCTCATGCCGAAGTGCCACCATTGCTTTGACATCATCAAGCATGGACGATTGTGCTGAAGTCCAGATGGGATCAGGTTGACAACATTCATTTCTATGGTTTCGGTAGTACCAGAATCTACTGAGGTAGTGACCACTACTGCTCAGGCTGAGATCAGCCTCCCGTTGGAATCAGCTGACCCATAGGACGCTACTCCCGCTGGGGATTCCTACTCCACAGTTGAAGAAGAGGATCTGAAAGATGCTACCCCCGCCTTTGAAGAGGGCGTATCCGCCACGGTTGATGGATTGGTACAGGTGAACCTCGATAACGAGGTAGATCCAAGACCCACATGCCTCTCGAGGAGAACCAACGGTACATAGACATCCTGAAAAAACATCGTGATGTATTCGCCTTGAGCTACAATGAGATGCTAAGACTATATCCTTAGGTAGTCATCCATCACTTTGGTCTCTCAAAAAATCATTGCCGGTTTAAGAAGCCTCCCATAATGATGAACCCTTCACATGGTGCGATGGTTGAGGCCGAAGTTAACATGCTCATCAGAGACAACTTTTTCAAGGATCTCTAGTACCACATGTGTCTATCCAACATAGTTCCAGTTATAAAGAAGAATGGATAGATCATAGTCTGCGTCGACTTCCGAGATCTCAACCATCTGTGCCCAAAGGACAATTTTCCCCTCCCAGTGATGGAGTTTCTTATCGATGAAACAGCAGGGTTGCAAGCCCTTTTCTTAATGGATGGGTGCTCTAGATATAATTAGATCCAGATGTCCCATGAGGATGAGGAGTCTGCATCCTTCAGAGAACCACAAGGTATGCTTTGTTACCAGGTCATGCCCTTCACCTTAAAGAATTTAGGATCCACCTATTAGCAGGAAATGCATCGTATATTCAATCTAATATTTGGTACATTGGTTGAATGTTATATAGACGATCTGGTCATCATGTCTTTCCAGTGATAGGACCATCTCATAGTCCTTGAGAAAGTGTTCAACTTTCTCCATTCTCACCACATTAAGATAAACCCATTAAAATTTGCCTTTGGGGTCTCCTCTGGGAAGTTCCCAGGCTTTACTGTTAGGTACCGAGGAATAAAGATCGACCTAGAGAAGATTATGGCCACCATCCAGATTCCTACCCTAAGAAATATTCAGGATCTTCTAGGATTTCAAGGACAGTTAGCATACATATGCCGATTCATTGCGAATTTGGCCAGCATGTATAAACCCTTTTCTCAACTCATGAAGAAAGGCATCGCTTACGAATGGGAAGAAGAGTGCCACACCAAGTTTGAGTAAATCAAGCTGTATTTTATCCAGCCTTTGGTCTAGATGCCACCATTCTCTGGAAACCCAAGCCATTGGTCTTTTTTGTGACCTCCCTGGAATGATCTCGTGGCACCCTTCTCACCCAGATGAACAATGAGGGGACAAAAAACAACATTTACTACCTTAGCTGCATACTCCATGATATGGAGACCAGATACTCCCCCCATCGAGAATAGCTTCCTTGTGATTGTATTTGCAGTAGATAAATTGAGGCATTAATTGCATCACCATGAGGTACATCTGGTGTCTTGGGTAGACCCACTAAAGTACATTCTGAACAGCCCCATGTTGAAAGGTCATCTGGCTTAGTGGGCAGTGATTCTTAAGTAGTTCGATATCAGGTTTTTCCCTCATAAAGATATTAATGGGAATGCATTGGAAAACATACTTTCCACCCATCCAGTCCCTACAGAACATTCCTTGTACATCAATTTTCCTGATGAGGAAATCCTCTCAGTAGATCATGCCATGTCGTGCTGGCAGATTCACTGATGGTGCTTCCAAGAGTCCCACTGGCAGGAGGCACAATGATCTCATGATTAATAGGGTAGGCCAGGGTATTGTCTTTATTACTTAGGCTCAATCCATTCTACCATACTCATTCCTATTGTCGGAAGGCTTCATGAATAACGAGGCATAGTATTAGGCTCTTATTACTTGCCTTGAGCTAGCCCTCGAGATTGACATGCCCCATTTTCAGGTGAAAGGGGATACAGAACTAGTCATCAAGCAGATCAACGTTGACTATATCATCAAAAATATGGAGCTCATACCATTGTTGGAGAACACTCTCCAACTAATGGCCCAGTTCCCATCTCGGCCAGAAGTTAATCATGTCCCTCGATCTTAGAACGGTCGAGCTAACGCCCTGGCCGGCCTGGCTGCATCACTTGCAGAACCTGAGTAGAATGATCTGATTATCCACATGACACATCAGAGAGTCATTCCTCCCATCACCCCAAGTGAGGAAGAAAACATGCAGGTGAGCCATCATACTTCCATATCCTCTACGTCAGGACCCCCAGGTCTCGTAGATGCAGTGGTTGAACTTACTCCCGATTGGAGAGCCCTGTTTGTCGAGTATCTCCAAAATGGTTATCTCCCAAATGATCAGACTAGGAATGAATAAATATGATGTTGTGAGCTATATTTTACCCTCCAGAGTGGTCCCAGTCTTGATAATATCTTCTAAATGAATGGGTTTGATGGTTTTCTCCTCCATTGCATCCAATGATTGGAGATTTTCTTGGTCATGTAGGACGTTCACCCCGGTTCCTATGGTGCTCATCCAACAGGGCCGAAGCTGTCTCACTAGAACCAAAGACTGGGGTTCTTTTGACTCTCCATGATCTATGATTGTATCGAGTTTTCCAATGTATTTCATGTGTGACAAGTTCATGCCAACTTCATGCATCGACCACCGTAGCCTCTCCACACTGTCAAGTACTCTTGGTCATTTGAAGTCTGGGGACTGGATGTTATGGGACCATATCCACCGGCGACAGCTCGCCAGTGTCAGTTCATCTTGACCGCTACCTATTTCTTTTCCAAGTGGGATGAGTCAGTCCTACTTAATGTGGCCAAGGACCGATCTATCATCAAATTAGTGAGCTCCAATATTGTCTACCAGTTTGGAGTCCCTCACACCATCCACCTCGATAACAGAACCATCTTCCAAGCGTCCGAGTTGAAGAAGATTTATTCTATGTACTACATCTGTTCTAACCATACGCCCCGCTATCACATGCAAGAAAATGGGAAGATTGAGGCGTTAAACAAAACCCTCTCTAAAATGTTTCAGAAAATGGTTGTTCAGAACAAGAAGAGTTGGTCGGACAAGCTTCCCAATGGCCTCTGGGATTATCGGACGACAACTTGTAATTCCACGAAGGAGACACCATACTCCCTGGTGTATGGGGTAGAGGCCATCCTACCTATCAAGATTTATTTTCCTTCATTATTCACAATGGTCTATGATCAGTAGGTGCCTGATAAAGTATATAAAATTTGTCTGGCCAAATTGGAAGCACTTGATGAGAACAGGCTCCGTGCCCTGCACAATCTAGAAGGGAAACAGAATAAGATGTCTAGAGCTTTCAAAAAAATGTTCTCCTCCATTCCTTCTTGAAAGGATACTTGGTATTGGCCCTCCAGACACCAATGATTCCTGTCAAGAAACCACCCAAGTTGGATCCCAAATGGGAAGGACCTTACATAGTCCACATGGTCTATCCCAATGGTGAATACTTCTCGGTAACCATGGATAGTGAGCGTATAACTCCTCTCACTATTGCCAAGTTCCTCAAGCAATAATTTTCCTGAGCCTACAGGTCTTGCATGATCCTAAACTACCTGGTCCTATACGACCCTAAACTGATGGGTCCTGCATGACCTTAAACTGTTTAGGTCCCACACGACCTTAAACTGTATTGGGTCCTACAAGACATTAAACTACTACATACCACATGACGTTAAACTGTATATCAACTTTTACGATGCTAATTTACACCCATAGAACTACATAAGTCTTGATTTCTATCCACATGGGAAATGTAGGAATGCTCATATTCCTCGTCTTGATCCTAGCCCCAAACACTTCTCTTTGTCTATCCCCCCATTGGGTGTAGTTCTCTCGGAGGGCCCTTACATGATGTAGAGAAGGCTTCCTTGGACCCACTCATGTCAGAATTGCAACGACCGCATTATATGCTCCCTCTTCATTCTTCTATTCTCCAACGTCCTCACCGCACAACACTAAAATTCATGGCCTTCAAGAGCTACATATGTCTTGATTCCCATGTTCATTGGATAAATAAAAACAACCGGACATTTCATCTGTTGGCCCAGCCCAAATGCCAAAATCTCCACTCCGGTCAAGACATATGGTGTGGGGTAGGCTTTTCCCCAATTCACGTCGAGATCATCTCAATCCTGCCATACGTCCCACTCCCTGGAGGTGTCTTCCGCATTCAAAGATAGTAACATCTAGTCTTGACCCACACCTTTGATTGGGACTCCATCATCTTTACTATCCATATGGCCTCCTAAATGGAAGGGATGCTAGGACCAAGGTCTCTCCTACCACTTCGGGCCAATTCCCTTGAGAATGTTGAGCAAAAAATTGTTACAAGTCCCATGTTGCGAGTGTGGTCAGTGGTCGATGCCCATTTATTGTTCCCATTATAGGTAACTATAAGGATTTTGTGTTTCGAACATGGTCAATATCTATCCTTTGTAATTAGATCCACCCCAAGATGTCCCAAACATTGAGTGTAATGGTTCATTCTTCCCCATTGTTTTTTCAAGCGGTGAATTCCCTTCGGGCGATGCCTGTTCTCAGACTCTTATGGGGGAAATTCGAGTCCGGATCCTTGTTTCCCACACCGAGCACTGTTCACATGATATTAGGAGATGTGATGAGGCAGTAACCACACAAGAGGTCATATGGATACATTTGGTCGGGACGCCCATCCTCAGGCCCCTTGGCCTTGTTCAGGCCCTTGGCCTTTTCCAGCCCCTGGACCATGTTCTCACTTAGGATTGTGTGGTGAGGTGCAGACTCATGTCCTCATTCATGTTGGGATATTACACCATGCCACACACATCCCCTTAAGACATCCCTCCCTTATTTTATCATCTATCCCATGAGCACGATCCATGAAATGCTTCTCGAGCCCCATCATTTGGGTTTCCACCATATTCTATGTTCAAAAGGACCCCCGAATTTCATAGACGCTTGGCCCAAGGTCTCTCCTACCATTGTGGGATAACATCCTCAAGGATTGAGATTGGAAAATTGATATAGGTCACATATTGTGAATATGGTCAGTGGTCAATGCTCAATTTTTATCCCTAAATTCTAGTCACACAAGGGTGGATACTGTGTTGCGAACTTGGTCAACAATTTTCTTCAATTACCATTGTCGCTTTGTTGTCTTCCATAAGCACAATTATTCTCTATTTCTATCACATGAAAATGACATTAAAATAGGAATATGTGGTATGAGATCTAAGACCATAAACAATGATCACCTTTGTCCTCACTGCAAGACGTTAAACTACAATCTGGCAATGCCATTCTATCTGTGGCCCAATCTCGGGACCCCGAACCATGGCATAACTCATACAAGACTGTACAGTGTCGTATGGGATTATGTCCTCATTCACGTGGGATTAATCATAATTCTGTACAAATCAATTTATTGGGGTAACTAACCCCTTTCTTCAACCTCATTTCTAGACGTCAAACTGCAAACTTTCTAGGACATCCTCTTTGAGGCCCAGCCTAAGGCCCCTTGGCTTTTTTGGTCCCCCAGCCCATGTTCTCACTCAGGATTGTATGGTGTGGTATGGTATTATGTCCTCATTCACATCGGGTTACTCATTGTGTCATACACATCCCTAGATGAGATACCTTACCCCTACCATTGTCCTCATTGCAAGACGTTAAACAACAAACATTATGGGACATTCCGTCCGAGGCCCAGACTCAGGGCCCATGGCCTTTTCGGGCCCCTGGAATATGTTCTCACTAATGGTTGGATAGTTTGGTGTTTGATTATGTCCTCATTAATTTCAGGTTTCACATCATTCCCTACACATCCCTATATGAGATACCATACCCCTACCATCATACTCACTACTATATGTTAAACTGCAAGCTGTTAAGGACATTCCATCTGAGGCCCAGCCTTAGGCCCCTAGGCCTTCTCGGGCCCCCGGCCAAAGTCATCATTTGTGATTGTATGATGTGTTATGGGATTATTTCCTCATTCACTTCTAGTTACTCTTACTGTCATACACCTCCATTGTGTGTGGTATCTTACCGATTTGCATCCTTACTGGGTGATGGTAAACTGCACATTACCTCCTTTATGAACTATGTGTGGCTTGATTATCATCCTCTTGTGATATATAGAACTGCCTGAACATCTCAACTTCGGGTCCAGCCCCGTCTCTTGGAGATCTCCCTTTCACCTTGGCCCCTTTTCCAACACTTTTATAATGAGGGGAGTCTATGGTGTGGTATAGAACTATGTCCTCACTCACATTCGGTTTGTAATGACCATGCCATGTACTTCTCCCTCCCTATAGATCTCTATCCCCTTATTCTATACTATCTTTCCAAATCATCCTCTCTAGATTTGATCCCCTCTACCCTCTTCGGTGATTCACCAATGTGTACAAGAGTACTCTTGTTCAGCGTCTGGAGTGTCAGCATTTATGTGGACATTTTTCATCCTTTTTTCAGGCTTAATGTTCCCCTTAATTTGGGAATCCATGATATTTCACACCACAAGGGACCCCCAAATGGCATAGATGCTAGGCCTAAGGGCTCTCCTACCATTCCGGGCAAACATCCATGAGGGTTTCAGACAACAAATCAATTCAAGTCCCACGTAGTGAATATGGTCATTGACTGACACTCATTTGTTTGTCCTCATTAGAGGCTAATGTGATATGGATGCTGTGTTTCGAACATAGTTAATAGTCACCCTCCATCGTCACACCATCCCCTTTAAGACTCAAATGTTGGTAACAAGATTCACATCATTTCCCACCCCATCATGTCCAAATGGAATTTTGACCCTCCTCACACTATCCCTCAGTGCGCATTTTCACGTTAGGAGGACATAGCCAAGGTAAATGCATCATTCATGGCTTTTCACTGACCTCCCTTTGAAGTGTGTTCCAGTTTTTTCAAAAACAAACCCTCTTCCTCCCTTGTTTTCCACACCGAGTTTGACTCATGTGGGCTTAGGGATCAGTTTGAGGTCTGTACTTACATAGAAGGATTTCGCTTATCTATGGTCCGAGCTCTATGTCCATAATCTAATATCTATTTTAGAACTACGTACAGCTTGATTCCCATTCCTATGGGATATGTATAAACTCCTAGACATCGTGTCTTTGTGTCCAGCTCGAGTTTCACTAATTTATATCTTCTGTTCTGCCTTTGAGACTTTAACTCCTACGAGACTGTGTGGCGTGGTATGATATTTTTTCCTCATTTATGTCGGGTGTGCATTAGCCGCACCACGTATGCTCATTTATAGGGGATATCCCCATAATTCCTATCCTTTTTCCTACATGATGTTAAAAGGAACATTCAATAACTACATACAACTTGATTCCCATTCCTATGGGATAGATAAGAACCCCTAGACATCTCGTTTTCGGGTCTAGGTCAATATGGAGCTATTTTCTCATCCCCCCATTTCCTCTAATCATTCACGGCCCATCGGCCTGGGGTTTCCCCCTCAGAATTTCACACGGTGTGTTGTGGACCTTTTCCTCAAATACGTCGGATATGATTTTTCACACCGCATGCATCCCCTTTGGAACCTCATCTCTCCTGTATACATATGAGCCATACGATGTTAAACTATTAGGCTTAGTCCCACATTAATTTAAACAGTTGCATCTATCCTGTACGACGTTAGAAGTGCACGGTTGGTCCTATCACATGACCCTAAACTGTGATATTATCATCCAGGCCGCATGATGAAAAATGGCACTGCATTGTTATGTACTCACCCGAGGGGATGTCATGTTTGGAATCAGTTACACACCATACCATTTGTCAACACATGATTGTGTTTTAATTCTTATGGGGATACCAAGACCTTCTATCCTAGGCCCATCTCTTTAGAAAAAATCCATTCATCTTAAAATTCAAGCAAGATATATTAAATACCGCTTCTTTTGGTTCAAGGGCCAGACCCGCACAACCTTATTTTATTGGACACCTGTATCTTACCATTCCATCCTTAGAACTATGTATTACATGATCCCCATCCTCATTGGGTACATAGGAACATCTGTGCACTTTGTCTCGGGCTCAGTCTAACTGTCGTTTTCAATCCCTCGACCTGAAACCTTCCCCAAGAAGCGCACGGTTATCCGGACCAGTTCCTCACTCACCTCGTGTCTTGTTATTACATCACCGTGTGTCTCTCCATTCCTACCATCCATGGTCCAATATATAATACCATAAACTAATATCTCATCAAGAACTACATTTGGCTTGATTCCCATCCTCATGGGATACGTAGAAATGCCCATGCATTTTTGTCTCAGGGTCCTACCCCATGAATTTACAAATCCTGTCCCTTCTTTTTCAGCCCCTTGGTTTGAACTAATTTTGTAACATGTGGTGTGGTGAGTACCTACCAGGTTCTCACTCACGTCGGGGTTTTCAATATCCACACTCTGTGCTTCCCATACCATTTCCCAGCGTGGTCTGAGTTCTATAACCCAAAACAAAGATCTCCCTGTGGGAACTGCGCATCACATTTGGCTATTCTGATTCCATGCACACAGTCCATTAAATCAATATCCCCTTTATAGTACACCCTAGGACCCTAATCTATAAGTGTCCGACCCCAGGACTCTTGTCCTTGGGGAGGGAATCGACTCCCTATATCTGATACTTCATATAGTCACATTCATATGTGTTTCGACAAAGAGCCTGATGTGTGGAATGTTTAGGGGGACATTCCCCTCTTTCTAAGTCCAAGACTCGTGATCCCGTCATTCAGATCCTCATTCTATTCCATTTCTAAAGGGAACCCCTTTGTGGCCTAGCTTCATGCCACAATAGCTTACCTAGCATCCTAGGCCAATGTCCCTGAAGATGTCAGACGGCATTTGCGACAGGTCCTATGTTTCGAACACGGTCAGCAGTCGACCCTCAATTTTCTGTCCCCATTCTAGGAAAACATGATATAGATATTGTGTTTAGAACATGTTAAATATTAATCCCATATCTTCATGCCAACATCATTGTGGTCAAGATATCGAGCATCATGATTCACATATTTCCACTTTCTTATATTCATGTATAATTCCAAACATACTAGGCTTTACTCTTCTGCGCATCAAGGTTCATTATATAGGTGGATCAACATCATTAGGATGTAATTCACCTATTTTCCCATCTCCCGTGACATGTGAATTCTTGTTAAAGGAAAGTCACATCACTACTTCTTGTTTCCCACTTCGAGCATGGTTCACGTGGGCTTCGTAGTTCTGGTAGGACGTGTACTGGTGCAACCATTCCAGAGGTACCATTCCGAGTCACCACATGATGTTAAACTGCGCTCTCAGAACTACGTATGGATTGATTCCCATTATCTGGAGTATGTAGGAACACCCTACCACTTTGCTTCAAGCCCAACATAATTTTCACTCTTGGTCTCTTGACTTGAAGAGATTCCTTTGGGGATTGATGGTGTGATCTGTACTCCAAGTCCTCATTCATGTCGAGTTTATAGCTACCACTCCACATACTCATTTTATAGAATCTTTCCTTTCACCCCACATCCTATCGTATGATGTTAAACTACCCGATTTCATACGTCCTCAATGCATGACACTAAGAAGTGGTTCTACCCTGAACAAGTTCGGGATGCCCTATGTTAATCATGGTATGCATCAGTATCCTCTTAAAAAAGGATTATTCCTACCAGTGTGGATCCCTTAACACATTGTTCCCCAAGAACTATGTTTGGATTGATTCCCATTCTCTTGGGATAGGTAGGAACCCCCAGACATCCTGTGTCTGGGTCTAGCCTCAAGGACCATAATTCCTATTTCCCCCCTCCTTTTTCAGTCCCTTGACCTGATCTCTTTTGGGAAACCATGGAATGGAAACATTACCCTAAAATTGTTCGGGATTCCCGACAATAACATTGGGAGGTGACAATTTCCTCATCAGAGAGTTCATGTTCAAAAGTATGCTTGATCCCTGATTAGACCGATGTACCCACCTAATGTGTTTCCACTATGGTGGCGTAATTTCAAGAGTGTTGGAATCTAGTAAAAAAATCAATCACTCCACTATCCACGCTTTGCATACCGTTTATTCGTATCCTAATCCTCTTTCATGTCTGGAAGAACACCCTAACAGTATGAATGCATGACCTATGGCTCACCTATTATATTGGGCTAACGTTCTAGAAGATTAATTGATGAAATTTTGAGTCAGGTCCTGTGTTTTGAATATGGTTAGTGGTCGTCCTTTCATTTGCTATCCCCTTTTCTGGCTAACAAAATAATGATATCGTGTTTCAAATGCTGTCAACAGTTATCCTTCATTGTCATGCAACCCGCCACAATGTTTCGAATCTTGGGTATCATGAATCACACCTTCCATACCCATCTGTTTGGATTGATTCTAGTTCCCCAGACGTTACCCCGTTCATGCATAAGAGCACATTGGGAAAATGGAAATTCAATTGTTCTGAGAGATTCATTCTCCAGTTGGGTCACTCTCTTCTCTATCCCGGAATCTAGATTGGTTATTCGGACATCATGTGCCCGAATCTTGACATGCACTCCTACATTCAAATGGAGTAATAGTGCAAGAATCCCTTGTTTCACACACTGGGTATGACCCATGTGAGCTTAGGAACAAATTGCTACTTACTTTAGGACTGTGTTCGAATGCATTAAACCAAATGAACAAGTAAATAAATCTATCCATACATATAGGTAAAAACAATGGACATTAAGTAGAAGTTGTTTTATGAATTCTACCAAAATAGGTCCCTTAGAGATCAACATCTTTGATAAATCTCTCTAGAGCCGCTAGCTTTTGGCATGTCGCCTTCAGAATTTCCTCCCACCCCCTGTGAACCTTTCCTTCATCAGTGGCTGCATGGTGTTTTTCAATAACCCTAGCATGTTCTCGCGCCTTTCTAGTGTGTAGTGCATCCATTTGGTGACCCAAATATAATAGCTTCTCTTGGACATCCGCTAGTTAGGCCCTCAATTGCTCGAAAATCTCTGAGTAGTTTGTAATGAATACATCCTTCTCCTTCATCCGTACTTTGACGCATTGGACTTGTTGTTCTGCCTTCAAGAATTCTTGCGTAGTCCCCGGATCTTCCTACCAATGGGCTACATCGGAGCGTCTACTGCTCTCATGCATCTTCTCAACAATGTAGTCGCGGACTGTCGAATGAAGGCGTTGAGCATCCACTACACCAACATAGAGAATTCACAGCTAGGTACAAATCGATCACATATATTTTAGCCATTACATATGAGGATGACAGAGAAAGTTCTTGATACACTTCCACCTTTTGAGATGTATCATACGGCTTTCATCGGCCACCTCTAAATTGGAATCATCTATCTCTTGAGGATCGGCAGGTCGATATTCGGTGAAAGCAGCAATGAGTTCAGCAGCAGGGTCTCCTTCGAGAACCTCCACCTCATTAGAAACTTTTCTCCAATATCATTGGAGTTCAATCCTGGCAGCATTACCACAACTCATTGTGATCTCTGGCTCACTGAGTACCAAGGTAGGGTTTTCAGGAATGTTTTCTTCTAAAAAGGTTGTTGTGGTTGCTACCAATCTCGATCTTGTAGATGTCTTAGACTCGACAGTTTTTCGTGCCTCCAACCTTGTGATCACAGCATCATGATTCAGTGTTGTGGTTAGCTAAATTCTCTATCAGTGAGGGAAAACCAATGAGAAATGACATAAAGGATCCAAGTGTCGCGGTGTCCAATGCATGTGTCATTCCAGGGCCCCCTTCTCTAGATATCATTCGGTGCTTGTCAACATGATTACTGAAGTTGGCTTTTCCTAGACAATGGGGATGGAAGGGTGATCTCCTTTCATCTTGTTATCCCCATGTTCAAATGATGTCAGTGCCCCCACTATTCCTGGTCCTGAGGACTGGGTGGCAAGGTTGCTCTCTGGTCTCCACAAACGTACTTGTGCCTTCGATGGGGAAGGCTTCCTAGAGACCCTTTGCCACTTGTTCCTAAATAAAGATAGGTTTTGGTTGATAGATCAAGACTATTAAAGGATGGATGCCGGTATAAGGTTTAATCCCTTCCTCAAGCATCTCTATCTGTTCAGCATTGGATCCAACTATTTCACCACTCTCCTAGGAACTCGGCTAGTGAGTGGGATCTTCTGAAGGCCCCTCGCCACCAAGACCCTAAACATGGTCTTATTCTTCCAGTTCTTATTATTATTATTATTATTATTCTTCTTCTTCTTCTTCCTCTTCCTCTACACATTCATCCTCAGATAAAATTCTTTATGGATCCCACTCATGGAAAAGCATTTCTTTCACCAAGAGATGTGGTTCTTTATTTCTCCCCTGCTAGAATGCGTACATGTCCATGGATGTTAGTTTTGTGTGTCGGTGATGAATGTTTACCTTATCTAGTATTAAGATTCTCTCTATATCAGGATGATCAAGCCCGGTATGTAGCAACCTCCACTATAAATCATTAGTAGACATGGAAAGTCAAAGTATTCTCCAAGAAGACCTCAAAGAGGGGAAGATAACATTAGCAGATTGCGTCAGGAGTTACCAGATTTTCTTCCCTTTGAGGTCCCTATTTAGACCCGGAGGCCGTGCATCAGACCACCATTCCCCAGAGGGTAGAGGCATGTTCCCAATCTGTGATGTCCCTGCCGATGAAGTACCGTACCACACCATGCTTGCCTCCCGACCCGTTCTCTGCCTCACTTCCCTTTCAGAACCTTGCATACCTCCCTGATCTTCGGGCTCGACACTAGTTTCCTTGATTTGTCAATTGTGTTTCCAAAGAGATGCCTCAGGGTACGTCCTCATCTAGTGTTCATCATACTCCGTTGGCAGTCTGGAACTATCATTGGTGGGGGTACGAGTAATGTTTTCTCTCATTCCTGCCATCGTGAACATAATCTACAAATAGCAGAGAATGCAGGGATTCCGCTCTGCCCATACAACCTTCTGTAACTTCTTGGGTATCCATTGTATGCACCCAAACTACATAGCAAATCGGGACAACACCTAGGGTTTGTAGAGGATTTTTCTATCAATTCGGACCACTAACACGCCGCCCCGTATGCTCTGCAGGTACTCCCTCTACTACAGTGGACCCTATCCATCATCTACCATTTGTTGAACTATGGTTCGGAATGAGTGGAAGTTAAAGTGAGTGTGGCTTCCGATCTTGATCTTGACCTCATCATCCATGAGTATCAATGGGAGTATCCCAGCGATGTTCAAGAGGGATGGCCGCATACCATTACCAAGGGAGGATGGCGTTCGAGAAGTCATACCCAACATAGTGGGTTGTGACCCAACCATGGAGGATTTGGAATGGCCCGCATATCCTCCTGCGCTTACTTCCACAAGAAATGCGCCATTGTATGCTGTAGATACTAGCCAACACTGGTACCCCTAGGTTATCCTTGTTCTTTGCCGCCAAAATTCCAACCATCACTAGTGTTCCCGGGCGGACTCCCATCCTCATTTCCCTCACAGGTAAAAACCAGCCACTCAATAGCATAGTGAGGAATCTGGAATATAACATGTTCGAGTCTCGACCATCATTGATGCCAAACCCTCATGATCGATATTCTCTCATCTCAAAAGTCTTCTAATATGATACTTTGTTTTTCCAATGATATGTTTTCGGGCACTACATCCCTCGACAAGGAATCTTCACGGTCATTTCTTTGGTCAGAAAGAGACTAAACCACCATGAATAGTATAAGTATTTTAGGATATATTTTATTTATATTTTCTCGTTAGCTAGCTCTAGCATGTGCCACGATAGGATTAAAGTGGGGGTCTTATCCCCCTAGACATCCTCTATCGGGAGGAACTCATCGTACTGATAACCCTCCAAGGGGATTCCTCTGATACAATGGAAATCCCATAGATTGATGCCCACCTACCCATAATGGAGGAGAAATGTGTTGGTATCAGGCGACTAGCGACTGAACAGATCCAATACTAAGTCCTGATGTCCGTAAAAGTGGAATTGAGAAGTCCAAATTTCCACAAAAAGCCCAAGGACACATAGTTCTGTCTTGAATTCCGTGGACGTCTGGCGTACCCAGTACGCCCAAGCCCAATCATTGGTGAAGTTTCCCTAGATCTAAAATCCCACTCCTCCCAACCCGTTGTCTGGTCAGTAATGATAATTCTGAAATTACTTGCTTAAATAGATAGAGATTCCTCGGGAACTAACTCGCTTCATGCAACCATCCTTGTCTTTGGATTTAGGACGTAGATGGCCATGTTCTGTGTCTCTCATGCAAGATGGCCATTTTTTGTAATGTGGCATTGTGTAAGTCTATCATCGCGCATCACCCATGACCACAGTGTGTCTGTCTCAAAACCTGGCATCAGCACTTCTTCATGATGGTCGAAATTCCATAGTGGTTGGCTACCGCTCCGTACGTAATCCTTTTGGGATTCTATCAGCATGCCAAAAAGCATATGATTCTCAAACATGACCCTCCTTGCATGATGAATCTGAGGGTTCACGATCATTTGGGTTCTCCTTGCTGCAATGGCAACATCCCTCTGGGCGTCGGTCTGATGGGAAACCATTTGAGAGATCCTTAGGGGTTGGTGCGAAATACGGAGGAACTGGCGAGCAAAAGACAGTGGCATGAAAGTCTGTTGACATGCACAAAACAAATTTCAAGATTTTGAGAAAAACCTGAAGTCAATCACGAGATCTTATGTGCAGAAGTGTAAGTTTTTCATGCACGAGATCATGAAAGCTTGTCGCGCCTAAAAAGTCCAAATTAGGGATAGGGGGCCTTGGCCTATTTATAAAGCGTGGGGGCGTCTTCCGTGCCCACCCAACCCTCTTGTTCATGTAAATTGTGTTTTTGTGCACCTCTGAGGATTTCATTTCCCTTCATCAGCGTACCCTCAGAATCTGACCTTCGGGTACGCTTTCAGATCTGATTCTATGGGGGGAGTTTGTTGACACCAATATCTAGAGAAGGGCCCATTAGGGTGGATAAAAGAGCCTCAAATAAACCCGAGATGCCAAAAAGGAGATCATGGGTCCCGAGTGGTGGGCGCACGCAAGATCGGGTGGCTCACACAAGAGGGCTCCTAGCCTGCAAAATTTTGCATGTCGGTCTTCCCTTCTGCGCCCAAAAGACCGCCTTCCGCAGTGGGTGGCTCCGGCCCTGTTTCCGTGCCCAAGGCGACGATGAATGACCTTTTGCATATCTGACCCCGTTTTCCATGCCAAAGGCGACAACAAAATGCCATTTTCATGGCCGTCACCATTTCTGTGCCAAAGGCGATGAGAAATAGTAGATTTCATGGCTGGCCCCTTTTCCTTGTAGATGGCAACAACGGACGACCGTTTGCGTGGCTGGACCCTTTTCCACACCCATGGTGATGACGAATGACCATTTGTGTGGCGGACGCGGTTTCGACGCTGAAGGCAATGACCAACACCCATTTGCGTGGCTGGCATCGTTTCCATGCCGAAGGCGATGATGAACGACCCTTTGTGTGGTTGCCCCTATTTCCACACCCAAGACCATACACGATCAGGGTTTGCGCGCCGGTTCCATGCGCACCACTCTAAGTACTCCGGCTATAAATCAAACCATATCCCCACTCATCTGGGATGGTGACTGAAGACAATTCTATGCCCTACTACGTGAAAACCCTATCTTCTATGACCGTTTGAAAAACCCATGTTCTTCTGGTAATGGTTGTTGTGCGATAGGTTCCCTAGGGGTGCCTTCAGACGGACCCTCGGATCCTTGATGGATTCAATGTTCTTTGCATGCAAGGTGTACCCTATTGTGTGCAAGTCCCCTCTGTGTCAGGCATTCGTGCGCGCCACTGGTCCGACATGCGTGCGAACCCCCATCTGGCGTGCAACACCTTCGATTTGTGCGCAACCCATCGCCATGCATGAAAAAAATCTATCTTGTGCTCAAGACCTTCCAATATCACCAAAAATTCCAATTTCTCCCTTGCCCATTCTCTGACACGTGCTCCATGTGCTACCCTCACCTTGAGGCATAGTGTTTGATCCAATCTCAGGCGTGACACACTTGTGTCACACACTCCTTCACCGAGTGTCCACTCAAGTTTCTGCAGAGTAATTTCAATGACCCCCCAGACGATACTACTGCTTGCATTGCTTGTACAAATGCTTCTTCTCATAGTCATTCTAACGGAAATTTCTTCTTTGCATAGCCACGCTAACGTGGACCCCCAATGGTTCACTTCATAACATCCCCTAGCCACGGAGTTGCCTATCCCTTCTCATTAACAAGGTGCAGAGGGTACCAGTTATGTATGTCCTAGGGTTGAGGAGTGAACCCTCCCTCATCCGAGCTGTAGAACGTTTAATTTACAAGCTCCATCACCCTGAGCACATGATGTTAAACGGTGTCCTCGCCCCATTCCTTGCATGCAGGTCGCCCCATCTCAAACACTCTCTATGACCATCGGTCTCCATGAAAGTTAGATCATTACTCACATGGAATGAGATCCTCTTCATCTGAGTGGCGTCTATCCGCAAGGAAAGGGGCACCACCTCGGTGCGATCCCCTGGCTTTTACTGTAGGAGGCAGTATACCTGCCCCTCCTTTCTTCAGTGTGAAATCCCTCTACCGCTGGGATTATTCACCACCGGGCCTCCATCCTGGAGTAAGCACCAATCCCTTATTCCTATCTATGCTGCTAACTATGAGTAAGCCCTTATTTCCTCTTTTGGCCGCTAACCACGCATGAGCCCCACTTCCCTTCCCATGGAGGCACCTTTCACAACGTGATCATTAGGTCATTGTTTCCCCTTATTTCTCACACCGAGCATATATCATGGGGTTTTAGAGTATTCATCGACCACAACAGCTTGGGTAGCCTAGAGTGTAAGCCCCAAACACTATTCAGAACTATGAGGACTTTGATCATTACCAAGGCTGGGTACGATGGAAGCCTCTACAATGTTCAAGACCACCACCCCAGTCGTTCCGACCTCATTTATGTCTGTTAATCAAACCCTTGGGTAGCCTAGAGTGTAATCCCCAAACACCATTCTGAACTATGAGGACATTGATCCTTTCCAAGGCAGGGTACTTTGGAAGGCTCCATGAGGTTCAAGCCCACCACCCTGGTCGTTCCAACCTCATTCACGTCGATTCACCAACACGATGGGCATCCTAGAGTGTAAGTCCCAAACACCATCCTGAACATTGAAGACATTGATCCATGCCAAGGCAGGGTATGTAGGAAACCTCCACGAGGTTCAATCCCAACATCAAATCAATCCGACCCACCATCACTTCAGTTCACCCACACCATCCATCTAGACCACATGCCCTTATTCATGTCGGTTCACCTTTGTCCTACATGACGTTAAATTGTAAACCCCATGCAACGGTAAGTCGTTGTGTCCCCCAGTCAGCGGTAATCCATTGCGTCCCCCATTCAGTTGTAGGCTTTTGTAATCCCATTCGCTGGAACACACATATTTGGTCCGTCCTAGTGGCGTTAGTCCATCCTGGGCTGCTAACCATGCATAAACGCCATACAAATCATCGATTTGTTGTCATATGTGTACACCCCAATTCAAGATCATCCCCTGACCTCTACCTCGGGCCTATGTGTCTCGAGAAGGTCATTCCCGAACCTTGAGTTCCCATATCTTCTAGGTCCCATCCACGCGTCCTTTTTCACAGGTCACCTTTTCAGGAGCTCCATCACCCTCCAGAACTATGAATACATTGATTTCTTGCCATAGGTATATGGAGAAAGTATCCCTAAGACTCAAGCCCAACATTACTGTCGTCCTCATAGAGTTTCCATCCCATTCACCACCCATTTCACTCAACACCCCATCATCCATCTTTATTTTTACCTGGGCCACCACATCCTGGTGAGGTCATGTCAACCCACCTACATCAGCGTGTCCTCGAGGGGTTACACTCATCTGATCCACTCTAGTCAGTGTTCTGATCAGTCCAATCCATCTCCGTTGGACGTTAAACTTTCTGCGTACCATGTGTTTAACATGGGAAGCTGAGGAAAACCTCCGAGACATGCATATGGCATATAATACCATGCATTCTTCTTGGGATGCCTCGGGCTTCCGCACCCTGGAGAGGCCCTATAATAAAGGGAAGAAACCCAGAAACACCAGTGTTCTAGCGTCCAGACATGTCAGTGATGTCCAACATCACTACTCCACTGACCGAAGGTTGCTACCCTGACCAGACCCATGGGAATGTCCTGACAAAAGCATTGTTATTAACTGGTGTCTATGATGACTTCTCAGTAGGAAGAGTTTCACAAACAATGTCTTAAGTCTATAAGGGAGACCCGGACTAGGTGACGAGTTCCAAGGAGGAATCCACGGATGGAAAAAGCAACATCCCATCGTCTCGTTTCGACCAGGGATCAAACTTCCCTGAACAAACGATATAAGCTGCCCAACATTAGAAAGCAGGAATGCGGGGCAACATACAACACCTCCATCCCCCCCCCAAAAGACAGACACGTGTGCCCTAGTTAAAGCATCAGAAAATAAGGTTATATTATCTTTATAAATGGTTTAAAGTGAAATTTGATTATATGTTTACTATTTAATTTAATTTTGGTCATTGGAAGTAATTTTACATTGAAATTGGACATAAACAAGTGTCAATATTGAGATAGTTTTTATTTCTTAAAAACACCCATTTTGTTATGACAATGAGAATTATTTTTAAATAAATATATGCCACTTCTATGTTTTGAAAATGGAGAAATGGATTTCATTTTTGAAATCCAGAGGTTCAAATTGTGTAAATAGTTAACTTTTAATTTTAGACATTATGAATATTTAGTTCAGTAAATATTTTTTTACCGTGGTGAAAAGATACATCTGGTAAATAAGTATGAAAACATAATATTATTATAATATTAAATTACCCTAACATGTGTCCTAATCCTATTAGTTGATAAATGTCTGACCATGGGAATCCATGGGTCGATTTTGGGACCACATGGGGCCAGTTAAGTGTGATAATTACACATTACAATAATTATTTAATGTCAAGAAAAAATGACAAAAAAAATCTCTTTTAGTAAATCATTTTTTACATGGAGTTATATAGGTTATCTCTTAGAATATAAATATTTATTGGAAAGAAAAAAATATTTCCTACTTCATGGTATCTTTTTAAAATTTTTATACATCAAATAAATAAAATTACTTATGAAACAATAATGATGCAGTGTTTTCGTCATAAATGAATGATTTAAATAAATAATATTATAAAATTTAAAAAAATATCAAAAATCTATCTGAATATTATTGTATGATTTAATTTCGAACATGAGTCATATTATCAATGACGTTAATGCTTTTTTGGACAGTTTGAAACTGAAAATTATTATATAATAAAATAATATTTTCAAACTTTCTTAAAGAGCCCCTCCCACCCCTTAAAAAAATCCATCATCTATACCCATTACTCACACCTATAAATGTTGGAACCATGGTCTTATATGAATGATTTAGAGTATGGTTTGTGTTTGTTTTCAATCCTCAGTGGAAGTTCAGAATGTGTACCAGTAAAGAGATCATACAGTTCAAGCAGACAATAGTATTGAAGGTGGCGATGTTTCCCAGTGTTTGCCAAATTTTTGGGCCTGAAAATTGACAAATGGAGAAAAGTGTTTTTGGAAAAGATACTTCTGCGCCATGTATTTGAAGGAGAGGAATATTGCGCGCCATATGTTTTTCAAGTTCAGAACATGGTAAAATGGAAAATGGATAAGGGTCGCGAAAGTTTTGGGTTGGTCGCGCAAGTGACCTACACGCCGTGAAGAGACTTGCACGCCGATACCTTGGAGGATTGGAAACTTGCATGCCTATTGTTTTCAATATTATAACTTCAAAATATGGAAAATGAAATAAGGTCGCGCAAGTATCAGTGTGGTCGCGCAAGTGAGTAGCGCGACAGATGCTAGAGAGGATGAGCTGCATGCCAGAACCTGAGCGTCGGGGGAAGACTTACGCGCCACCACGCAGGGGGTCCAGTTTTCATATAAATAGAGGACCACCCTCCTCATTTTTAACAAAGTTCAAGACTTAGAGATTTTTTGTGCTCTATTCATGCAAGTGGTTGAGTCACGCAAGTGGTTGTTGGGTCGCCCAAGAAGAGGATGCGCGCCTGTTGTTGGCTGTGCATCCAAAGTGGTTTGGGATTTAGAGGCGCTGAGTTGCGCATGTTTGGAGATCAAAGAGGTAGAGTCGCATAAGTGTTTTGGAGTCACCTGCACGCCATGTTTGTACAGTGCAAGTGACTTTCACACCATTCTTGGAACTTGCGTGCCAGGCTTGGAGAAGCGCGCCAGGGTTGTTACAGTACATATGTTCTTTTGATGCTGCACGAAAGCTAGAGGATCACCCAGTACCCTCAACGCAAAGTGAGATTCATCTTCTGGTAAGAGTTGAACTTCAACAGAGCATCTACATACAACAGAGGATTCATTCATATGCAATGATGAATAGACCTTCAAGTCTATAAACTAAGTGTGACTTCACCAAGGGCAGTGAGCCAGGGGGAGTCAACGGGAGTGAACCAAGGGAAGCAGTGAGCTATCCCTGAACCTTTGTAAAGGAAGTGAGCCTGGGATAGAGTGACTATGTCTGAACCTTTGTAATCCACAGCTAGTGATGATTAGTTGAATTTGGTACGACTGACAACATGTCAACATATGCTCCTTGGAAGTAGACCTTAGTGGTGAACCAAGTAAAAAGCGATGTGTCTTCTCTGTGCATGTGAATGTTTTATTTCTAATCACTTTCATCATACATGTTCAACAAGTTCATACCAACGTGGGAACAAGATGCATCACATTAAAAGAAAATGTTGTCACCCTGATTCACCCCTCCCCTCTCAAGGTGTCCCGGGGTCCTTCACTAAAGCCCCTTAGATCATCCGTACTCTTAACAATTAATATCCTTATATTCTTATATTCCATCTATAATCCTTACCTTATGCATAAGGAACTTCAATAAATAATTTTGGTTCAATCCAAAGGGAGTTAGACGATTTAAAGGCAACGTTTTATCATAAGTTCTTTTCTTTTATTTTACTTCTCCAACCCCCTAAACTCTCTTTATTCATTTATTTTATAAAAAAACAGTATCCCCAATATACTAGGTTATTTTTATGAGATGGATTAAAAATACACATCCACACACCTCCAAATAATGGATACGAACATTCTGTTTTTGTGGATGAAGAACAACTACCTCACGAAACGATGATGGTTCAAATATAACCAACCACCTCTTATGGTGGCCATTTTGATGGAACTGTATTTATATATGATATATATTCTGTATATTTTTTTCTATGATTATTATTTTTTATTTACAAACACACCTTTATGCTTTCCAATATGTATAAACATGATAATTTAATTTTTGGAAGTACGGACTACCACCCCATCAAGGTGATATATTTCGTTCATGAAATAATGCAACGTATAAAGGATGAATTTATGAAATTATGTAACATATATATCATATGATATTATACTGTAATTAAAAAATACATATTTATTATTATGTTTTAATTCCATTATATATAAAATATAATTTAAAGTAGTGTTCATGTGTTTGTACAACTTACCGTCTCCATGAACATTGCATTTCATTTATTTTCTCTAAATGATATGGAATATTATAAATACATATAAACTGAATATATATGATATAAATGATTTCAAAATAATTAATATTAATCTAGTGATAAAGGGATTTTTACCACATGGGAAATTTGTGATTATAACAATTTCATTTTTGACTAAACCTCCATACATCGACAAAATGTCCGATATGAACTAATGAAATTAACTTATTGTCATAGAAATGCAATAAGTGACATAAAAGAAATAATAGACCTGATAAAGTTTCTTAATTAAGTATAAATTAACTTATGTTTATTTTTTAGGAAGAACAAGGAACAATGAAGATAAGTCGGACATGAGGTAAGTGATTTTTTATCTCACATTTAATTTAATTAGATTTTCATTGTTCTATAACTATTTATTGCTTGTGGTGTATTGCGTACTACCATTTGGTATATAATATCATGATTATCTTTGTATACATGGTAATATGTGATTTATTTGGTGGTTATTAAATTGTTTTCATATGACTTGATTGATTACAATGTGGTAAGGGGTTTTCATCTCACCTTTTATTCATGTGAGATTCATGCAATATTTTCCACTATTTCATTTTTTGAGGTGTATGTACTTACCATGATTGTATTCATTGTGTAATATAATTTATTGATATTTACATCTTCATTTTATGATCCTTCATTCATGGGGTGTATGTTTCGTAAGTTACCAAATCAATAAAAGAAACCTTTCAGCCTCATCTTCTTAAAAGACTTATGTTTGGTATGTATTTTAATTTAAATCTTCATATGCTGGGATATGTTCATCTATATCCTTATTTCTATAAATTTTATGTATATGTGATGAGATACTCTTTTTTATCTCATAAACTCATTTTCTGAATTTTAAATTGATGTTGTTATGCTATTGAATTTATATAATGGAACTTCTTTACCCAATTTCAATTATTTGGGTTAAACTTCAACTTCTGGATCATGATGGGATATAAATATATGTGAATGATCTCTGATTTTTTTACACATAATATACACTTATATTGGGTGTATTCGTTTTTGTCATATAAAATTATGTCATTGATTTGTCCTTAATCTATGGATTCGACATTTGTAAGGGACTTCATGTCAATTTATATTCCATTGAGACTTATTTGTTGTTACACATCAATTCAATTTTATATGGTGTATATACTACCCATTGAAATATTATATCATTAATATCTTTATTCTCATGATATTATAATTTTTTTATTAAATGTTATTCGTTGATAATTTGTTTTCAAGAATCTCTCATTTTGATAAAAACTCTTTACTAAAATATCAATTTAAATGTTTTAATGATTTATTCTTCAAAATAATTCTCATTAATGTACATGTTTTCAAAATGGTTTTTAGGTTTTATTTATATGGACATTAATGTTTTCAAATATTAATTTCTTTAAAATCTTCAATGTGGTATGAGACTCTTTGATTCCAAAATCACCTTATTAAATGTTTCAAAAATGGTTCGATAAAGAATTGATTATGTCAATATTATGAAATAATATATTGTGATTTCTATGTGGAAATATTATCTTTCCATTATTACTGTTTTATTTGTTGTGAATATTTTATGTATATTCGGTATTTTTTACGTATACAGGTGGATCCATGATAAACGTAGGGCGGGTGAGCCCGAGATAGCTCTCCAATGCATTGAGTAATGTGACAGAGCTAAACGTTAATGTTTTTCCTAAGAAAATTAAGGAATATACTATGATGGGTATTTCAAACGTAACTCCCTATATATATATGAAATATACAATGTATGTATATTTTCTATTCCACAATTTTATTTTATGACTTATGATTTATGTTTATTATTCATAAATCTTATGATTTTATAAGGTATGTTATGATTGAAAAGTATGGTCTCATTTTTTTGTATTTATTGAAGGGTTAATTTTTTCATTCCATGTTTTATATCCCTTAGATAGTTTTTTATACTCATTACATGTATTTGAAATGTAATATACATGACTTAAATATCAATAATGGTCATGGATTGGATCAAGGGAAAGCCATTATGTCTAAAACATGAAAATATACATGTTTCTTCTTAAGAGTTTTTATTTTATGAGAAAAAATTGATACTAAGTAGTAGTGTCTACATGTAATATTTAAGTCAATATGTAATAGTTGTGGCCTAATTCTCTAAAAATCATAACCTAAAAATTTCCTCAATATGAATTCTCGATTTAACTCAAGATTATGTAATGTTTAAGGGTGGGTCCTTATATAGTATGTCTCATGAAATTATCCTCATAGGAACAAATATATTCATCATCACTTTTCGTTAACACAAGTAATATTTTATCCATTTTGGTACAATAAATTCATGGAATGTACTTATTTAAAAATACGTTCACAAACTCGTCTAATTCCATGTATTCAATATCATCATGATGTCTCTTATTCCTGATTAGAGTCCACTAACGGTCTTATTTACCATATAACTGATAGATATATAGAATGAATTTCACATTCTCTAAACATTAATGATAGAGAATATCATTTCATTGGTATTTATCCATTATTTCGTAACATATAGATCATAAGACCCTCTAGAAGATGTTTTATATTGCGTAATGAAAAAGTCAATAGAATGTTGTTCCCTACTTTTCTCATTTTCAAATCCTCCAAGATTCATAGATTTAAAAATATGATTGAAAATATCATCATGTTAATTTATTCCACCTCCAATGGAATTTAGCCTCTCTAGATGAAAATCGTTGCATTGTCTATCACAATCATCATTACTATGGTTGCTTCATGTTCTAGCTATTGACTAAAACAAAAATCATAAAGTAAGATATAGTTATCATAACAATGAACAACATAATCAACCATAGTATCTCATAGGATTTCTAAATCATGAAATATTCCTTAATATATGAAAATATTCATTTATAATAGTCTATCCCTAATAGAAATTTCATTTAAATATTTCATGCTAGTTCGCGATGATTTTGTGAATATCCAAAGCGTATTCCCCAAGGCTGTCAAACAAGATTTGTAGAAATGCATGTTTTTATATACTAGATTACCCCAAGTCAGGCCTGATACATCATGTTTGATTTCATACCACATGGTACAAAAATGTGATTGCCACATCCACCTGTAGTATCTAGACATTGGTGTATTTCTATGAAACCACAAACTATATCCTTCACCAAAATTCCAAGACATTTTCCTGAACATTGAATCATCCTTATGTTTATCCTCAGACATGTCCTTAGAGTTATAACTAATGTTATCCCATCCTATATTCCAAATATTAAATAAACATTTCATCTGATACCAACTAACCCATCCTTAACATACATTAACATTACATAACTTTTTCCAAACAAATTACACAAACAAATGCATGAAGATCATACTAGTTAAGTGCCTTTGAAAACATGAAAACACAAACACCAATACATAAGTGAGCTACATTATCTCCCACTAGGTTCTCCCTGACTAGAAACCTTCATAGAAACATTAAACAAAATTCATATCTTCATTACATTGGGAAGGAATCATAAAAGGGGGAGATAAAAAATGATCAGTATGCGTAAACAAGGGTGGAATTTAAGAAAAATAATGAGCATAAGGGTATGAGAATGTCATCATAAAAATATAATATCATACCCTTTATATCAAAGGTCATAATAGGAATCATGGTATAAATATTGTAAGTTCAAAAGAAATGAATCATAATGAAACAAAGAGAATATTCCAGGAATCAATAACATAGGAATAATGCATGGAATTGTGGAAGACACATATCCATATAATACGATTTTAATATTATCCAAGGAATTTCTACCAAGACCATCATGGTATAATGGGTTCACTCCCCATACCATATTGGAAATCACGGTTAACTCTCTTATCAATATTTGTAGATTGTGTTCACTCTACAAATCATCTGGGAAGTCGTGGTTCCCTCCCATATCCATCTTAAGAGTCAAGGATCATTAACAAGATCATCATAGTCTACCTCATTAGATATAAATCTTAAACCAATGAATTAGAGGGAAATATAGGTCCCACCCATATCATAATGAAATCACACATAAATGTGCCATAATATCATAAATAATCATATCATAACCCATGAAATGAAATGGGTCATAAAATCACGTAATGAAATAATAACAGGATTAAATTTATTGGTTTTATAATCACATTATCATTAACACCACTCATGAAAAGTTGCGGGATTCAAATTCATATAAAACATTAATATAAAACAATTTCCATAAACATCATGTCAATAAAACATAATTTATTCAGGGAAATACTATTAATGGAAATGTTGATTAAATTACATATAAATTCATTAGTTATACCAAAAGATGTTATCTTAGATGGTAAATAATTTTTGATATATCTTTTAAAATTTTTTATTTTGGAAAATATCCCTTATTATTTGTAAAATTAATTTTATAACATGAATTATTTTGAAAACATTGTTCTTTTAAAATAGATTTAAAATGACATAAATTAGTATTTTAAAACAATAAAACAATTTTAAAATTTATTGAGATCAAAAATTAAAATCATGTAACTTTTCAAAACAATTTTGAAATCATTTCAAACACATGGTTTTTGAATACAATCGATTTTCGGACCAAGAGAGAGGAAATCTTATTTTACATAAAAATAATATCTTAAGTACCAAAGTGTTAAAACAACTGTAATAATAAAATTTTATATCTCGAATAAATATTGTAGAATTAATATAATGATAATTTATGAGAGATTTATGAAAATATTTCATCAAAGGAATCATAAACATAATTAATCTCGAAAAAAATGAGATTGCCTCAATAAACCCTTAAAACTTGGTAATTTGGGATCATACACTCCATGTAAGAAAATAAAATTACCTAAAGAATGAAATATCATTAATGTTATCAGATTCATGGTAAATAATGTAAAATTGAAATATATACATCCTAAAAAATAAGTTTAGGTGCATAAAAACGTTCCTTAAAGAAGGAAAATTGAGACAAAACATTTTAACTATTTGTTATCTTTTTGAACACAAACCCCATGAATGAGTGTTCATAAAATGGAAATTTTGATAGCCATAATTTGAGGTATATGATAAATAGAATATAATCATGGGTTGTACATACACCACATAAAATTAATGAGTGGTAAACATAACATGTATCTCCCGGGAATAAAACATGAGAGGAAATCCACTTACCTTCGGTCTTGAAACTCTTCATACTCGCTGAAACCACCTCTATAGTAAATATAATTTCTTTATAAATATTTTATAAAAGCATATAATTATATCTAATTATTTATACCCTTTGATTATGATATTATATTACCTTCTTGTTAACGATTATATTTCAGGGTTTCACTTTGGTTAATATTCAATTTGTTCTACGCATGTATCTTACTTTGTTATATCATTTTCCCTTATACATATATCATAATTCCATAATGTGAGACATTTTATAAATTTCATATTTATAAATTATATTTTTATTATAAAAATCTATATAATATATATGTTTGAAATGGAAAACACTGTTCATGGGGATGATAAGACATATGTAGGCATGAACACTATTAACATTTAATTGTCATGTTGAGGGAAAGAAAGTAAATGAAATATGTATGTATATATATATAATTATTAATGTATATTTATGATATCTTATATATCATATACATTAACTAAGACCATCCTTTATACAATCCATGTAGTGTACGAATGAATCATATCCCTTTGAGGGGGCGGTAGTCCATACTTCCTCAAACGAAATTATTATATTTATATAAGATGGAATGAATAAAGCTGTGTTATAAATATGAAGTATAGAAACAAAAATAAATTATAAATATAACATATATCATATTTAAAAATAATATCCTATATAATGGCCACAATGAGAGGTGGTAAGGAAAATTGTACAATCATTATTTAGTGAGGAGGTTGTTTGTTGTACACATAAACAACATGTTCATTATCGGTTAGGTGGATATTTCTGTAAGTGTATGTTTAATACTTATAATTTAAAAATAATAGTATATTTTTTAAATTGTTTTAGTTATAATATATGGGTAAAATAATATTTGAGGGGATGGAGAATGAAAATAAACAAATGGACTTGAAAGAAGACGTTACCTCTTGATCAAGTAACTCCTTTTGGTTTGCGCTAGACGACTTATTTGGATTTCATTTTTTCCAAGAGAAGGATTATAGGATTAAGAGAGTAATTCTTGGATGTGGATTGGGAAGGTTGTCCCTGATCATAAGAGGTATGATAGGTGTGATGAAGTGGGATAGGTGGCTGATTTTTATCAGGAGGGAAAGGACTCACATGGAGGTTTTTGAAACAAGTTGGGTGTACACATGTTCTTTAATAAAAAATTACATAACAAAAAAAACTAAAAATGGAATGTTTTTTCCAATAAATGGATATAAAACATGTTTTTTACAAGTGGATATGTTATCTGGTCCCTAAATATTAATGTTTAGTAACTATTTAATCTTAATTTGGCCTTAATTGTTCTGATTGGTTTTTATAACTTTTACTAATCATTTTGGTAATTAATTGACACAGTCTGAATATAACATAAATATTACACTTAAAATAACGGTGTAATTCAGTTTTTTTAAATTAAAATCATTGAAGAGGAAAAATGATGATTAATTCTAATCCTGTAGATGTGATGAAATAATGGGGTTTTAAAGTATAAAAAAATTGAAAGGTTTGTTAACATTTTATAATCAATGTCATTGTGAAATTGACTATAATTAATTAAATTGTATTAATAGATGTAATATTTATCTAATTTTATATTAAAATAATTTTTTAATATCATTTAACATTAATAAATAATTAAAAAATGCAGTTTTTAATTAAAAGCACCCTTATTTCAGTATTCTTCAAAAATGGAGATTCTCAGAAAAAATTAAACAATTCACCCTCAGATAATTTTGTCATTATGAAGTGAAAAATGTAGTTTTTTTTCAAATTAAATTTCTATATGTGTCCAAAATTAATTTAATTATAAACAACGGTCCATTTGAGAAAACTGTATTTTAAAACACAAAAGGACTTTACCAAAAATAATATCTCTCACTATCGATATGTTTTATTTAAATAAAAATGTAATGTCCTGTAAATTACGTATAATTGTTTTATATAGAATTTTTACGAGACTGCGAAATCAGAAAACACGTGAATTCAAGGCCAGGAGTTCCTGGAATGATCTATCAAAAAAGTTTTAATCCTAACATAGTGCGCCTAAGTAATTTTTCTATATAATTATAATAACTCTTAAACGGGTTCCTGAATAAAAAATATGAGGGAACAATTGCATTTAGGATGGCAGGTTTACCCAAGGCGCGAGTTATGTTTAGTTGGTGCAGACCTCAAGTGAGAAACCCCAAAAATAGCATAACAGTTAATAAAATAATTAAATAAAATTATTTTATTTTTCAAATGATTATAACTCATGAACGATGACACATATTAAAAATATAATACCACCACTAAACATTAGGGTATTATTTCTTTAGGACGACCAAAACAATGGCTGACGCTAGCCAGCAATGGATGACAGCTTTCGGTCACAAGTAAAATAATTATGTAAAAATTATTTTATTGTTAAATTCTATATCTCCTAAATAGTAACTCTGATTGGAAATAAGAGAGTACGTTTGAGCTCGCAAGGGTGTGATTTCTTTATCCAGAGCCTAAACTCAACTATCGCAGGTTGATGGTGACAGTTAATACTTTTTAAACATTTTATATGGTACATTCAGAAAATGTGCTGGTTGCGACTTCTATATTATGAAATGTTGATCGGATTAAAAATATGAGGGCACCATTGAATTTGCAGTGCCAGAATTCACTTATTGGAAACTTATCTTTGATTGGAAAGGGTTAGATAAAAAATTTAATTTATGTACATTACAAAATAATAATAAAATTAATTAACAATGTTATTTTATTTAATTAATATAACTATTCAGTGGTGGTGGTGGGACCCATGACTTTTCAATCCATTTAATGGCTTGACTCTTCTATTTTGTAACCTATATTTTTTAACATTAAATGTTCTTTATAAATGAACCTCATTAATGACTTGTAACATGTTTGGATCCTCTTTCCATTTAATAGAAGCTCATGCATGGGATTTTGGAATGAATGTGAGGAACCGCTGATGAAGTGTTGCAGCAACTTCCACCAAGGAACGAAATCTTGGATGAAAATGTCAGATTAATCGAATCGGGAATGACGAATGCAAGTAGATTTGTCATGAACAAATTCTCCTTCAACCATTGCAACATCTCTAATAGAACTTGAGGTAGGGGGATTAATAATAAATATATCTTTTTTGAATTAAATTACTACTACCTGTTGTGATGTTATGTCATAGGGTGTGGGCCAAACTAACAAGGCTTAGACCCTCCACCACTTCGTTTCATGATGCGTTATCCACGGGATTATTTTCTACTTGACAGAAAGTGAAAACCGAGTGGCATGAAATGACATAGGCATCCCAGGACGGCCGTAGGCATGTTCGAAAGGAAGAACAGACCACCGAATCTCACCTGGTGGCCCAGAAAAGATCTACTGGCCCTAGTCGGCCATGGATGAAGGCAGCGCCGCTCAGCTACATGACAGACCAGTATGTGGCCGACTTTCGGTTGTCCGTAGAGGCAGGAGGAGGCACACCATCATAAACTGTGGTGAGGTGGTCTTGGATATGATGTCACGATGAATGGATAGACCCACACCCTGTAGGTCCTAAGGTTGACGAGGAATAACCACCTAGCCCCACCATTAAACGGGACAAACGACTCTTTTGGTCATTTGGGAGAAGGATCGTGCAACCCGCACATAGATCGCGCCAGCCGACGAGCCAAGCCCACAACGGCCCATCCCAACTGGGCCAGGTCGACCCAAACTGAGACGGGTTAGACTGGACCTGGACCCCTCTCAGCCCGAGAAACGCTTAAAAAGCCATATCTTTTTGAATGAGACAACCATGTGATGAATCGTTTGTATTGATGGGATCTTTGTAGTGATAAAAAGAATTTTAGATATTCCAAGAATTTTTTGGGGAATGTTGGAGTACATACGGGTTGGATCGACAACGAATCCAACCGGTCCCTCAAAATTAAAATGCCAATAACATACATATCGGTAGTCCAATTGATGCACCATATATTTTGTTTGAAACCTTATGACATGCAAAATAATTGGGTAACTTTTTTTGGGGCTTCGTGCCAGTTGACATACAACTGATGACATGAGGAGCAATTTTTCTTGGAAGTAACCGTACTATGATCTGGAATCCTCTTATTGACTGAGACGTGATGAATGAAGAGTGATTCTTTTTGAATCAGCACCAGGTGATTCTATGTGAATACACACCCAAATATTCTCAATGAATCAATACAAAGGGAATCTGTATGAATAAGCCCCATGAAATTATCTATGAATAAGCACCCACCGATTCTGTCTGAATCAGCAACCAATGATACAGTGTGAATCAGCAACCAGCGATTCCCTATGAATAAGCACCCATTGATTCTTTGTGAATCAGCACCCATCAATTTTATGTGATTCATCACCCATCGATTCTATGTGAATTAGAACCCATCGATTCTGTGTGAAACATCACCCAAAGATTCTGTTTGAATAATAACCCAACAACACTTTCTGAATCGGCACCTAGTGATTCTGTGTGAATCAGCACCCAACCATTCTGTGTGAATCATCACCAAGTGATTATCTGTGAATCATCACAAATTGATTCTCTGGGAACCACCCCACAACAATTCTGTAAGAATCAGTACCTAGCGATTCTTTTTCAATCATCACCCAACAATTCTACGTGAATCAACACCTAGTGATTCTGTGGGAATCAACACCCAACGATTCTGTGTGAATTAGCACCCAGTGATTCTGTGGGAATCAACACCTATCGATTCTATGTGAATTAGCACATAGGGATTCTGTGTGAATCACAACCCAAAAATTCTTTTTGAATCATCATACAACATTCCTATCTAAATCAGCACCCATAAAATCTCTGTGAATAGGCACCCACGATTCTGTGTGAATAAGAACCCAACAATTCTGTGTGAATCCACACCTAGCGATTCAATGTGAATCAGAATCCAGTGATCTTTTGTGGGTCTTGCAGGGGTTATTACCAATCGGTCCTATTTGGTTCTTGAGGAGGTTTGTATACATAGATCATGTGTGGTTCAATAGAAGTTATTATTGACAGAGTAAGATGACCGAGAATTTCAGCAAATCATCTATAATATTGTACTTTGTTATACCTTGTTTGAGATGTGTATATCGGTTTGTGCTTTGTTTTTGAGATCACGCTTTTGGTTTTCCTTTTTCAAAATCTGAGAGAACTTCTGGTGTATCAAGGTCCCTATTGGGTATTGTAATAATCACCCATACAAGGGATTCTCCCGCACATTGTAGTGTCTTCTGCAGACAATGGGCTGCATTGACCATGATTCGAGGAGCTAGAACCTGATAGTGGTCGACAGTGATGGTGGACGTGGAGAGCTATGGAGATGATCTATCCCTACCCTTCTGGTAGGATCCCTTTCGAATGATCTCATGAGCTATTTTTTATTTTCTGTTGTATTGTATCCTTCAGGTGGGTCCATATTCTGAACCCTTTACTTTCAATACACACTTTTACTTCAGTTGTTTTACTATGTGGATTACTTTGTTGTGTACCAGGTATGCGTGATTGTATAGTTTTATAGTATATGCCTTCCTATTTTAGGGATACAACTTTCCGGTGCTAGTCACAAATCTCTGGCCTATGGAAGGCAGGCTTGGGGTAGTCACGACAAAATCCTTGGGAGATGGCTTATGGAAAAGTGGTATCAGAAGGCAGGAAATTCTACCAAAAGAACCAGGAGTCTATGTTTTCAATGGAGTAATAGTGTTAAGTATCCCGAGTTGGGGTTCAGTTCATGCATTCTAGTATTGGTGAAGTGACTGACGTATCCATACACCAGGGCCCTAAATTCTATTTTCTTACTCGGTACAAAGAATACTAGTTTCATGTGTTTTGAAATTTTTTTTCGTTATAATATCTATTGAGTCATCTCACAAGGTATGGCCTTTTGACAATGGTCCATCTTGATTCTCTATCGAGAATCCTCAATGGAGACAGCCATCCAGGATTCCAATGAGTGACCAGGAGAATGGTCTAAAGAGTGAAAAGGTATCCGTATAAATATTGTTTCCTGAGATGGTTCCTTCTTGTGGTGTCCCAGTGATACCACTACATAGTGGTCAGAAATTACTACTAGCGCTAACATTAGAGGACACATATAGGATTAGTTCCTTACAAGAGTTTCAGTGACCAGTACCCCTCAGGTTCTGAGGCAAGCTCGACTCACATGTGGCTATGGACTATCCTGAGGTGGTGACATAGTTTTCTTCTAGACAGGTCACCATACGATCAGATGGCAGACCTAGCGGTTCGCATTCTATGTGGCTCAGCCGGGGGATGGAATGTTTTTATTTACCCCTAACTTATGATGAGGTGACTTTTCTATGGTCCATTCTTGAGATCCTTCCTATGAGAAGGGGACTCATACCATAAAAATCTTAAGGGTATGTGTTCCCAAGAGCCTCAACAGCTTCGGAAGGATGGCATATTGGAAGCTAAGTATTTATCGAGGTGTATTGACCATTATAGGTACTTGATGAATAAAATACGAACAATTCTTCAGGGCTCAAACCTTTGAGCGAGATGAGTTTACTGACATCGGAGCCCATACTATTTCCTCTGTGTGTCCCTACTTATATTTGGATGATTGAGAGAACTATTATGGTTGATTGTTCACTGGATAAGTAGATACAACCATTGAATGTTAGTAGTGAGAAATCAAGAAACTGATGCTAGTCTTAGATACTTGTGTGTTTAAAATTATTTGGGAAGAGAAAGTAATAAGGAAAAATGAATCTGCAGGGCATCTGATGGGGAAGAGAAGTGAAGAGAGAAGCATGAGGTGGTATAAAATTTAACATGTTATAACCACCACCCCAATGTGGTCCCCACCAAACTCATGGAGACAGAGGACATGGGAAGGGAGTAGCTGTATGCGATCAAGGATTGTGACCCAAGGGCACTATGAAGGAATATAAGTATGGTTTGTGATTACCATTAGCATTCATATTAATAGAACTAGGTACTAATCATTCCATCTTGACACAAATATTTTTCATGGCCTTCAGTTTCCGATAAAACCATTGAATTGACACTTAAGTATAGAGATACCATTGGGAAGAGACTCGATAATCATAGTTATGCCAATGGTGTGATATTACCCTTGAGGCAAGAGTTTCAGTTGGAGCCTCTTGGTGGAAGCATTAGTGCCTTATTATGTTAGTTTGGGAATAGATTGGTCATCCTTTGTAAATGATCATATTGATAGTTTTAGGAAAAAAGTTTGTGGTATATCTCTAGCATTGGAATGGAGTTTTCCTTGTTATGAGAAAATGGAAACCCATAAAGCATGGGTTAAACTCATTCATAGGAGGGTGTAACCGATCACTCATGAGTTGTCCAGCCTTACCCTCACTACTGCAAGTGTTTTGAGTTTTTTGTTCCCTACAATAGTGGTAGAGTGCATGGCCATTCATTCAAAAAATGTTTCCCGGATTACCTCCCTCATAGGGAGAGGGACTTATGCATTCAATTGTACCTAAGGATGACACCAATATCTAAAACTACATTTTGAACAGCTTCCCTGAAGATACTGGATTTGAGAATAAATTGGGGATAACATTTTACAATCTACACTAATCACAAGAGTCTTAGGTATATATTCTTATAGAAGTACCTGACCTTGAGATAGCGGCGCTGGCTAGAGATCCACCAGAACTATGACTATGAGATAGTGTATACTCTGGGGAAGGGGAATATGGTGGCAGATTCACTGAGATGGAGCGCTTTCCCACATTTGCTGAGTGAGGTGAAAATGAAGATATCTGTGTTGCAGTTATCTTTCGTGGATAGTGATGAGGAATCATACCTCTAATCTATGATAGTTACGACCCCACTCTTTCAGTGAGTCCAGGAGGTATAGCTTGGGGACGTTAACTGCGAGACCGAAATGCTCATATATCCTCAAGATGAGCTCCTAATGGGTTTTCTAAAGGCGGGGAGCACACCATCCTCTTCAGAGGACACACAATGGTACCCTTTACTCTATGATAAGAGGTGTTGAGGTAGTTCCACACATTACATTTGGCAGAATATCAGGGTATGGCGATGATGTACCCATACATCCGTTGTCAGTACTAGTGTCCAGGGATGAAAAATGCAGTGGAAAAGTTCATATCATGATGCCTCATTTATCAGCAAGTGAATACTAAGCATCATATTCATGGATGTTTGAGTACAAATTTTACCAACGGACAGATGGTAAGATGAGTCAGACCATATAGACCATGGAGGAAATTCATTATTCTTCTGTCCTATATTTTGGTTTCTGTTGGGAGGACCACCTACCACTGTTGGAGTTTGCCTAGAACAACAATTATCACTCCACCATCTTCATGGATCTGTTTGAGGGCCTGTATGGGTAACCATGAATGTAAAATATCTATTGGAAAGTCCCAGGAGAGTTAGAACATGTGGGTCAAAAGTTGAAATAAGATACCGTAGAGAAGGTGGAGATCATCCCAGAGTGGATGAAGACATCACAGATCAAGAAGAAGTTGAAAGATGATAGGAGACAGAGACCCATGGAGATCGAGGAAGGAGACCATGTGTTCCTACGGGTCTCACCCCAAAAAGGAATGAAGATATTTGTCTGGGTCATGAAAAAGTGGTCGGCGGTGGAGGCTGTGTTCGGTGCTTTCCAACAATAGATAGGGGCCACAAACTATATCCAAGGTTAATGGGACCCTTCCAGATCCTCAACAGAGTATGCGGGGAGGCGTACCATCTAGCTCATCCCACACATATGCACTGGGTGAATAATGTTTTTCACGTGTCGCGGCTGAGGAAAAACATGCATGATCCATTACAGTTTATCAAATAGGGTCAGATAGTCATTGAATATGGGGTGACTTTTGAAAAGTTCCCCATGTAGATAAATGATCAACATGAGCATGTCCTTCTTGGGAGGTCGATTCCTCTGGTGTGATTTGTTTGGAATCTCAGGAATCTTCATGAGAGCACATGGCAGCGGTATGCTCATATACGTGCTCAGTACTTGCACACGTACAATCTGGCTTTGATTTGTCTTTCAACTACATAGATCCCTAAGGTCGGGGGAATGTAAAGACCCAGAAATTTTGTATATGTTTTTATATAGAATTTTTATGAGACAAAAAAATATGATAGCATGTGATTCAGAGGCCCAAAGTGCCCATAATGATCTATTGAAAATGTGTTAAGAAAAAAATAGCACGCCTGAATAATTTTTCTGAAAAATTGTAAGAACTATTAAATGGTTTCCCAAATCAAAAATCAGAGGGAACCATTGCATTCAGGTTGGCGACTTTACCCTAGAAATGACTAAATTTTAGTCATTGCAGGCCTCTAGTGAGAAAACATGAAAATGCCCTAACCCTAAATATAATAATTAAATAAAATTATTTTATTTTTCTAATTTTTATAACTCATGAGAGGTGAATCGAATAAAAAATTTGACACCACCTCTAAACTCATGAGCATATTCTTTTCTTAGGTAGATCCTAACATTGGCCGGTGGAGGCCAATAGTGGAAATTAGTTATTGACTATAAATAAAATAAAAAAGTATCAATTATTTTATTTTTAATATTCTGTAACTCCAAAAAAGTAACTTGGATTTGAAATACAAGAGTATCGTTGAGCTCGTGAGGGCTTGTTTCCTTTAGGATGAGCCTAACCTCGATCAGCGCGGGTCAAGGGTGACTGTAAATAATTTTTTAACCTTTTTAAGGTATGTTCAGTAAACATGTGGGTAGTGATTTCTATCATTTGACCTGGTGCTCGAATTAAATATCTAATAGAACCTTTGAATTCATAGCACTGAGATTCACATAAGGGATGCTTAACTTCGATCAACTTTGTTCAGAAGAAAATTTTAATTTTTGGACATTACAAAAAAAATTAATATAACATAACAATGTTATTTTATTTCATTTCTGTAACTGTTGAGAAGAGGTGGCAAGACCCATGACTTGTAAAGCCATTTAATGGCAGGAATCTTATGTTTTGTAACCTCAATGTTCTAACATTTAATCTGGTTCATAAACTAATCACATTAATGTCTTCCAACACATTTGGATCCTCCTTCCATTTAATAGAAGCTTATGCATGGGATTTTGGAAAGAAGGCGAGGAACCTTTGACAAATTTTTGTTGAAACTTCTCCAGAAGAATGGAAGGATGGACGATAGTATCAGTGGAATAAAATAAGAAACCACTAATGTCAATGGCTTTGTTAAGCGTGGATTTTCTATCCACCACCGCAACATCTCTAACAGTACTTGAGGTAGGGGGTTTAATAACAAAGATAGATTTGTTGAATTAAATTTCTGTCAGCTATTATGATGTTATAGTGGAGGGAATAGGACAAACATACAAGGAATGGGCGCTCAACCACTTTTTTTCTTGATGCATTCTTTTTGGGACGATTTTCAACGCGACGGAAACTGGAAACCGAGTAACATGCAACAACAGAGGTATCCTGTTAGGGCTACAGGCGCAAACGAAAGGAATACCAATCCACCGAAGCACAGCTGGTGGACCATAGAAGATCTATCAGCACATAAACCGCACGAAAACAATAGCGAATGGTGCTCGTTGGCCATAAATGGGGGTGGCGCTGCCCAGTTCCGTAGCAGACGATTAGGCGGCCAACTCTCGACTGACCGTGGAGGTGGGAGGTGGCATGCAGTCGCATACCCCGGTGAGCAGGCCGTGACTACAATGCTATGACAAAAAAGGGACCTAGTCCCTACAGGTCCCGTGGTTGATGAAGCAGCGCCACATGTCACAACCGTTGATAGATCCAAATGGCTCTTTGAGTTGTTCGGGAGGCGGACATCGGGACTCCCACGTAGGTCTCCCCAGATGGTGGGTTGATCCGCCACTACCCAGCCCATCTGGTGTGGGATGAGCCCAATGTGGCCCATCCCTAATGGGTCGGTTCACCCAAATTGGGTTGGGTCATCCCAGAATGGTCCAGTCGGGTAGGTCCAAGCGATTCGGAAAGGACCCGAACCCCTCCCAGGCCCAGAAACACTTATAGGTCGTTTCTTGGGAACCAGATGTCTGTTTGACAAACCGTCTGCGGTTCTATGATCCTTAGAGATAGATAGTCCTATTGAGATACTCCAAGAGAGTTTTTTAGAATGTTGGAGTTTGCCCAGGTTGTATGAACTCTGAATCCAACCAGGCCCTTGGTACTAAAATGCCAATAACTTATTGACCAACCGTCCTGTTGACGTGCCGTCTATTGTGTTTGTTCCCTTATGATGTGAAATATCATTGGGTAACTTCTTCTTGGGACATAATTTTAGTTAAAATTAGAATGATAGCTTGAGGAGATGTTTCTCCCAAAAAAATGCATACAATGAGGGGGTATCTGGGGTCTTGTTGAAACATGAAGAATGAAGAGCGATACTGTGTGAACCAGCACACATTGATTTTGCGTGAATCAACACCCCATGATTCTGTGAGAATTTGCACCCAACGAGTATGTGTGTATCATCACCCAAAGATTATGTGTGACTAAGCATCATGAAAATCTATTTCAATCAACACCCATTGATTCTGGGTGAATCAGAAATGAGAAATTATGTGTCAATCAGCACCCAATGATTCTGGGTGAATCAGCACTTAGTGATTCTGTGTGAATTAGCACCGAGCGATTCTGTGTGAATCAACACCCATTGATTCTATGTGAATTAGAACCCATCAATTCTTTGTGATCAGCATCCAACGATTCTATATGAATCAGCACCCAACAATTCATTGGGAATCAACACCCAATGATTCTTTTTGAATCAGCACCCAACAATGTTGTGGGAATCAACACCCAACGATTCTATGTGAATCAATACCGAGTAAAAAAGAGTGAATCAGCACCCATAGATTCTATGTGATTCCGCACCCAGATATTATTTGGGAATACACACTCAGAGATTTTATGTGAATCATCACCCAAAAATTCTGTGTGAATCAGCACCCATTGATTTTATGTGAATCAGCACCCAGTGATTCTCTATGAATCAGCACCCAAAGATTATGTGTGAATAAGTACCCAATTCCTCTGTGGGAATATAAACATCATGATCATGTGTGGGTCATGCGATGGTTAGTACCTATCGATATGGTGTGGTTCTTGAGAGGGTTAGTACCTATCGGTCATGTGTTGGTCAGCAGTAGTGCCTTTTGATAGTTTAAAATGATATAGCCTTACGACTAATCATCTGTACTACTGTACTAAGTTCTATCTATTTTTACATGTTTCTATTGCTTTGTGGTTTGTTATTGAGATATTCCTTGTGGTTTTCCTTTGTGGAAATATAAGAGACCTTTGGGGGTCTCGGGTTCCCTACATGGTATTGTTATATTCACCCCTGCACGGGCTTCACCCACACCTTGTTGTGTGTTGTGCAGAGGATGGGTATCCTTGACTGAGATTCAGGGAGATTGAACCTGATGGTGGATGGTAGTGATGATTGATGTCGAGATCTGTGGACCTGATCACTACCTACCGATCAAGAAGGATCCTTGGAGGACAATCTCAGGAGTTGTTTTCTTGTTTCTATTGTATTATATATTTCAGTTGGTCTAGTATCCCGACCCTTTACTTTTAGTACACAATTTTACTTCATTTGTTTTACTATGTGGTTAATTTTTTTTTTCTACCTAGTTTCTGTGTTTGTATAGGATTTAAGGCAATATCATCCCGTTTTAGGGATACACCTTTTCGGTGATAGTCGCAAACCCTTGGTCTATGGAAAATGGGCTTGGGGTAGTCACGACATGAGCCCTGGGGGATGGGTAATGAAAAAAAAGTTATAAAAAAATTTGAAAATTAGTTGTTAATTATTATTTTAATATTTTTAATGACTGGTTTATAATTTTTACCATTTGAATAATTACATCATTAAAATTATGTTTCATTGAATATCTATGTCTCACATGATGTATGTTAATTAATTGTTGCATGTATCGTATTCCATGTTGGTGTTTCATGCAATATACACTCAGTTAGTTTATCAAGATACAGAAGATGATTTGGTATTGTGTGAAAGGAATTTATGAATTAATTTATTTAAAGAAACAAATGAATATTTATTTTATACAATAAAAGGTCCATTAAAATCATAGTGTTATAATCATTAACATAACTCCCATCATATATTTTATGAACATATAACCGTAGTAACATTCAGGATACATATTGCCCAAAATTCCAAGTCTACATTAAAAGAATATAAATCATTAGTTTAATATATGAAATAGATAATTTTTTCCTTTAAATATGTAATCAAATGAAAATATTACCAGAGTCTATCTGTTTTTGGAAAAACTCATTGACTTTTAGTATGAGGGATTATTTTCATAGCACGACTCAATGCATTCTTCCTTTAAACATCCTAAAATAAATATCATTTTATTTAATAGTATTTTATACAATGTTATATCGTTTCATAGACACATATGAATGTAAAATGAAATTAATACAACAATATATATTTAAATACCAGGTATTTCTCATAATAATGGATATAAATAGAAGTTATCAATTTCTCTATAGGTATCCCATTAGGTACCTTATCATACAGTTTTTAGGTTCTTAATGAGGTATCTTCAAATTCATTTCACAATCTCAATTTAATTCTCTTTCATTTCATTCCCAAATATTTCAATTTTAACTTCAATGCTATAAGGTCAGTAATAAGAAACTGAAAAAACATATGTACAAAGAGACTCATGTTTAAAATATTAAAATTTAATTACAAAATGACATTAAATTATACCGTAATGTGATGAAATTACTTTTATCCTTGAGTAAAAAATAACTGTTTTCCAAGATGAAATCATATTCATCAAATTAGTATATGTAATCAGAAGGGTAACCGTCTCGACCACCATCATTCCTAGAATTGTGATAAATAATCCCACAGTATCCTCCATAGGGACCCTACAACAGTCAAATGACACAATTATCTTCAGTCCATTCATATTCTTGACATCTAAAATTTTCATATTTATCTCAGTAGTATAATTGTTTCCCTCTTTTATGATAAATATTTTTTAGTATAAAAATTTACTATAAATTTATTCATATAAAAAATTTACCAATAATTGTCACCGTCCAATATGCCCGTGATGAAATATGAGTGACAACCTGCTCCCTCGCAGCTGGGACTACTGATTTGAGAGGTGTTTGCTAATATGTTGATAGGATGCTGAAAGAATGTGATCCAGTTGATGATATAATAGAGGTTGTGAGAGATGGTCTATGTGGGAAAGCATAGGGTGTCTTATATGTTATAGGGAGGAGACCTATAAATAACCATCTGTCCGAATGGTTGAGGGTATGTTGATTGAGAGTTATCTAGAATGATTAAAATTATTTCCCCTTGTCATTCCTACCATTTAATCATAAAAATTAACTTCAAAAAAATCATGTGGAAATAATAGAAATTATAATAGATGCATAGTACTGAAAAAATATAGATAACTATGATATTGAATGACCACACGAACAACATAAGTGGAGGATAAATAAATGGATGATTATACATAACATCATTGTCTCCTTTAATAATGACATTTTTATGCTTTTTCATTACTTCATCTACTTAATCAACATTTTAAGAATAATATTTTCAATATCATTATGGAAGAATAATTTCACTTCTTGTTGTTGGTGCGATTCAATGTGAGTGGTCAAATATTCCACATGATCACCCATATCTTACAAGTCCCTCTGTTTTACATGAGTATCTACACTCCACCCTTCATCCACGACATCTTCCTCATTATATTCCATTTTCTATTGTGATGATAACACATAAATATCATGTAATTCAGGGTCAATCAAATATATCAATCTTGAGAAGATCACATAATTAAATTGAAAGGAGTCTCTTTCAATAACTATAATTATATCGAACCAATTACCTTTGATTAAAACTACTGAATAATGCTTTTGGAAGATTAATTCGATTATATCAGTCTAATTTCCATAGTATCCCATATCATAAAACATAAATATACCACTATTATATGATTTCAAACCCTCTTCCTAATATACTATATTAAATTTTTATCCATTCAAATTGTTAGCATCGAACTTTCTAGCCTATTTAGAGGACCTCAAGTAAGAAACATCAAATCTTCTGACAAATTAGCTTGAGTATCAGTATTCTTGATCTACTAGAACAATACATATTACTGTATATTATAATATATGTGTCATCCTAATATCCATATAGATTTCAATATTGATGAACTTACACACCATTCAGACCATTATATAGTCTCTTTATTAACAACTTTTGTTATATATTTTTCCTTTCATTTTTGGCCTCTCATTTGTCTATTTGTATTTATAATGAGATATTTAATAAATGGATCATAAATTTCACTCTTTAGCTGGGAAATCTATGTTCTTGTAATAATTCCATTTATGTCAGGGTAACATTTTACCTGCTCCCAATTGATCAGCCAATAACAGGAATGATTTTTTATTTCACATGTAGTTGACATTGAGTCGATGTGTCATCAACACATCAAACATGATAGATTATTGTCTTAATATCATTAAAAAATATGGAAAGAAGTATGTTACTCCTCATTCTAATAGCCTTTATAAATAGAGAATTCATGTTGAGATTTATTTGTCCCATATGACATAAAATGCAAAAGATTTCCATCAAATAAAATAAAAAACATAATTTTTTATTTAATGAAGTGCCAAGAATTATTCTCATCATATAAAAACATGTAAATAAATTAAATTTCAATTGGATATATCCACTGATATTAAACAGGGCCACCTAATTTATCTTACCCAACAAAATGCATAGATAAATGATTCAAAAAAATGATGGAGGAAAGACCATCTCCACGGAAAAGGTGTCCATAAAACATATCCTGAAGCATTTCAAGCTCAAATGGTTGTATATTTCTTCTTACATAGTTTTTTGAAGAATGTGAAATATTATAGTACAACAGAAGTAAACTTTTCACGTAGTAATGTATGTAATTCTACGGTAGCGAATTTGTAGAAAACCTTCTGAATCATGATTTTTGAGTTGATGTAAACTAGGATACATTAAGTAAACACTCTTTCAGATGTTGCATGAATATTTATCACATAACATGACCTGATTTAAAATTCAATTGAATGTCTCTTTATACCTATTTTTCATTGCAATCAATTGTCGGAGCATATATTCCATTCTTATCTAGAAAGAGATCAAACATTATATTCATTGTTTATAAGTATTTCCAAGCATCGAAATGGTCCTCCAATTATCCATTATCAATTAGAAATGTGAAGATTAAATTGTTAGAAACATTATTCTCAATATTCGTAACATCTAGATTATTCCACAAGAAATTAATCTCCTAATATGGATGTTTAAAGAATATAATTCATTGATCCACTACTGTATTCCTATTTCACATGAGAATGAACATAGAACCTGTTTCCCACTACCATTCATTTAATGAACATTACCAAATTCAGTTTCAACATTTCATAGTTGTGACAATATTTCAGAAACTCTCAACAAAATTGGAGGTGGTCTACGAAAAAAAGAACCGTCGTATTTTGACTTGTTCAACCGAAATCTATGATATGCATCGAGAAATATTTGATGGCACAAGAAGCACCATTATTTTGTGTGATGTAGTTATTGGGGATAAAAATCATTTTTATAAACATGACAATCCCAACATCTGTACGTTTTCCAAGAATATAAATTTCCATATCGAGGGAGTTAACTAATAGTCCACATTATTGGATCATGTATTTTGAACATTATTCTAGAAGATGCATCATAAGTCTCAACATCCTTCCTCTATAACTCCTATAATTATTCAATTAGAGGCTTTAGGTATACATCAATATAATTTCATGGTATTCTTTCTTGGAATAACCTTTAAAATTATAAAAGACATTGGTTTTATACACATCCCTGAAGGTAGATTATAAGGGATCAAAACAATCATCCAATTGCTATAACTGGTTCTCAAAGTCCCAAATGGGTTGAATCCCTTAGCAACCAATCCCAATAAATCATTCCAAGCATCGGATGAGAAATATGGATTTAATGAATTAAATTTATTCCATGATTGTAAATATATTGCATGTAAAATTAACAATCATTGATATTATCTATACAATGCCACTTCATGTGCTCAGCCGTGATTGATGGCATCTTCAATCATTGAAATAGAGGATAAAAATGAATGAAAAGAAAACCCTTTTCAGGTGAGTTCCTTATCTTATTGTTTATTGTTGTATGTTAATTTAGAGTTCTAACACCCCCCATTGTCTTCGATATAGAAGAAGACCCATTTGAATCCTTTCTTATTAAATCCAATCCCTAATAAAGTATACAATTATTGGGTCACACATGTATTTTTGTATAGTACATACAATTCTTGTTAACAACTATTCTCGTGTCATAAAAAGACATAGAGATCTTTTCTTCGGGAAATTAATGATGAATAAATTACAATATCATAGAAATCACCTTTTTTTATTCCATATATGATTTTTATATGGTAAAAATTTTGCAAAAAATGATGTTTTGAATATTTCAAACCTCCACTATGCAACTATTGAATTTCACCATCAACTAAATCATGAACATTTATACACTCATTACTGCCTCCTGCTCTTACTTGATGGGGAGTAGGTATGCCACGTACCTGCACCACCGGTTCCGGTCTGTCCAACCTGATGGCAGCGTCATGCGCAAGCGGAAGAGGATGTCTGCCAAGGGGCATCAATGTCAACAGCTATTGTGGTCCGATCCACCGCTGATGCATATCACCAGTTCCCTGTATATGCTGAGTAGGGGAACTTATATGCTCGACCTGGATCAAGGCCCCAACTACCCCCGGGCAAGCTGGGTCGACTCTCTTGGTCTCCAGCACAAGCAGTGGCCACCGCTGACTAACCCGCAGCGATGCCACCCAATATGGAAGTCCTCCTCGTACTTCTACCCTGGAGAGTGCATGCCTTTCCCACATTGAGGTTTGGAATAGGTGGACCCCCATGCCACCTTCAATACAAATGAGGGTCTTTTCCGTGGTGGTGATGTTCAGTACAAAAGCCTCTTTCATGACCACTACACCGGGTATGGATTCATTCCTCCAGCCCCCAACCGTCGGTGTGGGGGAGTTGCACATCTGGTCTCTATTCAACATGGGGATGTGCCCCATGTCCTCTTAGAAGTTGGTGGATCCCCTCCTCACCTTGGCAAACAAAGGGGTAAAGTCCAACCTCGCCTCACTAGGAACCAGTACGGAGGTCCTACCCATGTTCAGCTAGATCGGTACGAGGACCCTCCTCATATAGAGGTCACCAAGAGCAACAAGCACGGAGGTCCTCCCTATGATCTTACCATTTCCAGTGGATGTCTAACCGACTCTAGTGCTACCCGTGGAGGTCCTCCCCATGTACCTTTTGACATCTATCCTGGCGCACCTCACACCCCAACTTTCTCAGGAGGAAACCCTCTCTGCCCCGACACCAGTGTGGCTGAAGGACCTCGTGTCAGAAATCTACCATGTCCAGAAGTGCAACTCGGGGGCAGGATGGTGGGTCGGCACCACCATAAGATGAATTTTGGGAAGGTTCAGACGGAGATCAAAACACTCCGCTTCTCATATCCATAAGCAGAATATGACTTAGATCGGAAACCCTCCCCTCACTCATCTAAGTCAAGGGGTGGGGTAGGAACGAGGCGCATCAGCCTAGTACTCCTGGAATGCGAGGTCCATCAAATTCCTGCCTCCCTCCATAGGTATATCTAAGAGGATTAAAATCTAACAACCCCGTAGGTCACGGTCATGCAATCACCCCCTTCATCACCAGAAGCGCTCTCTACCTCGGAAAGAGATCACATAAATCTATTTTGGGGACCAATGGTGAGTGATAAGCATCACGACCTATCGCCAGTATCCCTATACCCGGAGCTAGGAACTGCGGATTTTAGCCTATCTTATCACAACGTTGCATCCGGGTCTCTACACTCTTCAAAAGACAGCTCAAGATTCAGTGGCCAGTCAGCTCGCATGCCAAATTCTCCACCGGCCAGCCTGCCGCCCCAGCGGTCTACCTCTGTGCCACTGCCAGTTCCTCACCTGCCACTAGTTGACAAGTGGGATAACTGATGGCCAGACCTTGAATCTAATCCAAGGATATTATGTAACATCCTCATAGTGGATCACTTCCCCAAGATCTTTTGGCCCATGGTCGCACAGAATTTCTGTGTGCCGGAATCTCTCACCCCAGGGGAAATTGAGTGTTTCTGCCAAACCCTATGGGTGAATCACTTTCTACATTGTCTTAATTGAGTGGTTTATCATAATATCCAAGTGAATTTTGAAGGCATTGGAGAGCAATTTCTTCTAGTTTTTTTCCGCACTCCATGTGGCCAGTGCCCCGAGTCTCCAGGCCGCTGTAAGGGCCTCCAACAACAATGTGTTCAGAGTTTCTAGGTACTCTGTAATGTTATGAATGATGTTTCCCCCCACGTGAAAATCTATGGTTGGGGGTAGTACACTGCCCTCCTATTCAGTCTTATCTTGAGGCATCCTGAATCACTAGATGATAACGAGGATATTCCCCTAGGAACGTTCATGGTGAAAATGGCCGATATAGTGTTCGAGGAGGATGGGATGGAGATTCTTGATGGGGAATTAAACCTCAAGGGAATGCCACCACTACTGGACCCATCAGAAATATTTACTCACTAGTAGAGGTATATACTAGGTCTCCCTGCGCCTACCAAGGCATTGGTGCTTAGCCGGAATTCTGGTAAGGGTAAAGAACACGTCGGAGATGCCAAACACTCCAACCCATCTGCCTCAGTGCAGAAGATGGAGGAGGACCCTAAAAAGGCCACATTGCGGAAACACATCACCGAGTAGAAGAAGTTAGACGATGACATCCTGGAAAATTGTGTTGTAGAGTGATGACCAGACTACAAAAATTCTAGATCAGTACAGTAGGGACAAGAAACACTTACCCTCTGTGAGCTGCATCTAGGTAACCTAGATCATGCTTCTCTTGTGGATAGGGTTGAAGCCGGAACTTACGGGAAGAGGGCGTTGTATGTCTCGTCAAAAACTCCGGAACGATGTGACAATCCAAGGGACAAAGCTCGAGCTCCCCCAGACGCCATGAGGGTCATGCCACCAGCCGCTCCACGAGCTGATGGGCCTTCTTACTATGCTGAAGAAACCGCCAACTCACTCGTGGTTAGTGATCCCCATCATGACAGGGACCCTCACCTAGATGTTCATTGGCCGCACCCATTGACCGCCTAGAGGTGTTGGAGATGCGACAGGTGGCAATCCCACCTGTTGGAAAGCAATATCTAGCATGGGTGGATGATATGTCGGTACCTCCAGGTTTTGGGAATCCTATATTTTACCCCATTAACAGGACACAAGACATGCTACAGCATCTGGGACACTTCACCTCAAGGTGTGGGTCCATGTTTGGGACTCCATCATAGTAGGAGGCCTCCAAGCTCCGATGACTGGTTTATACATTGGAGGGGCCTACGTTAGTTTGGTACAGGAAGCTCCCCATCGGATTAGTAACCATCTGGGAGGACCTCAAGAGTCAATTCAATTACCAGTACAACTCCACCACATGGAATACAAGCATCATAGACCACTTTAAGTCAAAATAGAGGCCTGATGAGCGTTTTGCAGACATTATCTCCCAGTGGAATGGACTTACATTCTCCCTTGACATTTCACTGACTCGGGAAAAATAATTGATGATGTGTGTGTGCAATGTTATAATGGATTTGGTTCCCTCGTTGGTCTCCCAGAAAAACCCTGGAGGATTCTGAGACTTCTATGATAAGGCCCAGTGCCTGGAAAACGCCCTGCATAAAGACAACTGGGCACATATGTTGTCCCCTGTAAATCCCGCAAGGAGGGCTCACAGAGCCGTGCCTCCCAATATGGCCCAAATAGAGGCCCCCAGACTGTTGGAATTATTACCAGTGGAGCCACCTCCGCAACCTCACAGAGGCCCTCTACCACAGGCGCAGCCTCCAGTGCAGTAGTTGCCGCCTCATAATCGGTAGGTGCCCCCACGCAACTTGCAGCCACCACCCAGGTGGGGTAACTAGGATCCACCTCCTCAACATACTCCTCTATCCCGTCTTTAGGGAGAGGCTCCAGGGCCCCATTTTCAATAGAGAAGAAACCAAAATTACTCATTTAATGAAAATCAGGTTTCCGGTTATATCTGATGTGCCTTGGAATTGGGGATTGTGCATTTTCCAGAGTGCAGAAGGCCAGAAGAGGTGAACCTCATTGATCACCCCAAGTACTATCTATATCACCAGATCACGGGGCATACTCTCAAGAAGTACTATGTGTTCAAAGACTGGCTTCAAGACAAGGTCAATAACAACATAGTCAGGATGGGTCTGCCCTGACACAAGTGGCATGTATCTTCTTAAGGCTAGAAAGTAGCAGCGACATTGAGGGAGACTGGAAGCAGGCTTCTAACCATGGGTCATAGAATTATGATGACTTCGTGGCTCGAAAAATGGTCTCTCATTCCCATGGGATCTTTTTTCACACTTGAATTTCTCGGAGACTTTAGAAGTTGCAGCTACTACGTCTGGACCATCTTAGCCAGCCTCTTCCCAGAAGACCAAGCATCGACAACGCAAGGGAATGGAAGGCTCCCAACCAATTCCATCATTTTACCATACTCTCAATGACTCCATGCCCCAAGAGATGAGGATTCCTCCCAAAATCCTCCTAGTAGCAGACGTATCTTCAAGTGATAGTCATGTATATGCTTTGGTTGACACTATAGAGTTGGTAATCCACTAGATGACTCCCGACAACGGGGAGCGCTAGGAAGATCTCCCCAATGTCCCCAGTCGGCGCCAACATCGGCAGATCCAAGGACGTATAGGTTGTTGAGGCCCAATAGTAGTCACTTTTAGCCAGTCTATGCATGCCACTGAGAATAGACAGTAGGCCCAGCGCATAGCTCAGCACGCACAGCCTCATCCGGTGTCATCAGGCCAACCTTCACCACGATTTGTGATACTGGATCAAGTAGATCCACCTCGACCATGTCATGACTGGCCACACAAGGATAAAAGCATGTCTCAGTCGTCCGGTCATCATTCTGTATCCACTTTGAAGGCTCTGACTAGTGAGCAGCGGGATATTCACAACACCAGTCAGCAGCCGGCCCAGCCGGTAGGGACCACCATACTGCCTATCCTAGTGAAACCTCCTACAAGAATAAGTTCATGCTTGAAATGGATGTATTATGTTCTCAAGAACCTTTCTTGCATCCTTGCAAGGAATTCCATCCTAGAGGCCCTTCTTCTTTCGGCAGATATGTGTGAGGCCCTCACTGAGGCTTTAAGAAGCCCCCTCTAGTTTTAGGTAGAGGTAGCAGCTGTAGAGGCCTCTCATGTTGAAGTGATAGAGAATGATGAATTACATGACATTATCTCATTCTACGGAGAAGATGAAGGTTCTCCCATACAATGGAACATTCATCCAAAGTACATCACCAGACACTTCAATGGCGTGGAGGTTCACCGTTGTCTTGTTGACACAAGATCCAAGATTAACCTTATCCTGACATGGACACTACATAATCTGGGGTTATCAGAGGATGACTAGACACCCTCCAACCTGAAGATCCAGGGATACGACAAGACAAAGTAGACCCCATTCAGCAAGATCCATTTGAAGACCTGGTTCGGTGGCCTAGTGTGAAGTACTGAGTTTATGGTTGTCTCCCAGGACACCACGTACAATGCATTGATGAGAAGACCATGGCTCCACCTCCATGCGGCTGTTCCCTCATTGTATCACCAGTGCCTCAAGTACTCCCTAAATGGTCAAGTGGGCATGATCCAAGGTGACACATCTCTTTTTGCCTCTTGTGAAGCCCACTACCTGGATACCGACTATTACAAGAGTAAAGACAAGCAGATTCAGACCAGTGAGGTCGAGCATGACGGTGTTGCAACCAACCCCTGGGTAGGTCTGGATGATACCTATGTCTTCTCAATCCATCAATTGGAGGCCATGACCCCTGATATGGGGAATGATTTGTTGTCTTCGACAAGAGGGGGAGCATATTTTCAAGTCCAAGAGACATTGGTAGATCACTTAATATTCTTATATAAATCAAGACTCACTGATCCCTGATCCCACTACTCCCATAAGGTATCGAGTTGTCCGCCCCATGACAATGGTGATACGTCATGCATGAATATTTCACTGGGATGGAATCAACTGGCTCAAGCCAACATGCCACCATTGCATTAAAATCATCAAGAATGGCTCCTTGGGCCGAAGAACAGAAGGAATCGGGTAGATAGACTTCATTGAAAATATTTAGGTAGTACTGGAATCTCACGATGCAGTGACCACTACAGCTTAGGCTGATATAAGCCTACCATCAGAATCAGCCGACCCAGAGGAAGCTCCTCCCACTTGGGATCCATCCTCTGCTATTGATGAAGAGGATCTGGAGGACGCTCCTCCGACATTTTAGGAGGGCATCTCCAACATGATTTATGGATTGGTACAGGTTATCCTTTGTAGCGAGGAAGATCCAAGACCCACATTGTTCAGTACCACCATGCCTTACAAGGAGCATGAGTAGTGTGTTGACTTCCTGAAAAAGCATCGTGATGTATTCTCTTGGATAAATGATGAGATTCTAGGACTAGATCCTCTGGTAGTCGTCCATCGCCTCGCTCTCCCAGAGAATAATCATGGGTTCAAGAAGCCTCCCAGAAAGATACACCCTTCACACGGGGCCATGGTTGAGGCCAAAGATGAAAATATCATCAGAGAAAACTTCTCCCTGGTGGTCAAGTACCCCAAGTGGATAGCCACAATAGTGCTAGTCAAGAAGATGGATAGACAAATCAGAGTCTGTGTTGACTTTTGAGTTCTCAACCATCATTGCCTGAAAGATGATTTTCCCCTCCTAGTGACAGATTTTCTATTCGATGCTACAGTGGGGTTCCAAGCCATTTCCTTCATGAACGGGTACTCCATATTTAATTAGGTCCAGATAGCCCCAGAGGATGAGAGGTCTATAGTCTTCAGGGCACCACAAGGTATGTTTGGTTACCAGGTCATGCCCTTCGGCTTAAAGAATGTAGGTACCACCTATCAGTGGTCCATGCATCGTATATTCAAGAAAATCCTTGAGACATTGGTTGAATTCTATGTGAAGGATATGGTCGTCAAATATTTCCAGCACTGGGACTATCTCAAGGACCCTGAGAAAGTGTTTGGATTCCTCTATTATCTCCACCTAAAGATAATCCCAATGAAATGTGCCTTCAGGGTCACCTCTGGAATGTTCCTCATCATTGTTTTCGTGTATCGGGGCATCGAGATCGACCCGGAGAAGATCAAAGACATAACCTAGATTCCCCCCAAGCAATATTTGGGAGGTTCGGGGTTTTCAAGGACACATATCCTACATATGCCGATTCATTGTGAATTTGTCCGGATGGTGTAAGACATTTTCTTTGCTCATGAAGAAAGGCATCACTTATGAATGGGTCGAAGAGTTCCAGACTGCGTTTGAGGAAATCAGGTAGTTCCACTCCAGCCTCCGGTCTTGATGCCACCTGTCTCCGGAAAGCCATTGGTCCTTAATGTGACCGCGTTGGAATGTTCTCTTGCTTCCCTTCCCACACAAAAGAACAATGAGGGGAAAGAAAATAGCTTTTACTATCTCAACCGCACACTCCTCTATACAGAGACCAGATATCCACCCATCGAGATGAGCTTCCTTACACTGGTATTCACAATACATAAATTGCAACATTACTTATAGCACCACGAGGTATAGCTACTGTATCATGTAGACACACTGAAGTACATTCTGAGTCACCCCTTGTTGATAAGACGTCTAGCTCAGTGGGTAGTGATTCTTCAGCAGTTAGATATTTGGATTTTCCCTCAGAAAGCTATTAAGGGTCATGCATTGGCAGACTTCCTTGCCACCCATCCACCTCTTACTACCCAGTCCTTGGATCTCAATTTTCATAATGAGGAAATCAGTTCGGTAGATCATGTCATGCCATTCTAGCAAGATGCCCTTCAAAAGTGGTTCCTGGAGTCCCTCCAGTAGGAGGCTCAATGATCCCAGTCTCAATAGGGTAGGCCTGGGTATTGTCATTATTACCCCGGCTTAGGCCATTCTTCCATACTCATTCCTGTTGTTGTAAGGCTACAACAACAATCAGGCAGTGTATTAGGCTATTATTACTAGCCTCGAGCTGGCCCTTGAGATTTATGTTCCCCATTTGCATGTGAAAGGGGATTCCAAACTAGTCATCAAAGAAGATCAATGATAACTACGTCGTAAAAATCTATAGATCGTACCGTTGTTAGAGAGAACTCTCTAGATAATGGCCCAGTTCCAATCTTGACTGGATATTATTCATTTCCCTCGATCTTAGAATGGTCGAGGTGATGCCCTGGCCAGCCTGGCTGCACCACATGCATTTCCTAAGTAGGATGATCTGATTATCCATGTGGAACAGAAGAGAGTCATTGCTCCTATCTCTCCAGGTGATGATAATGGCTTGTAGGTGAGCCATCTTACCTCCAGAGCCTCCACATCATGACCCCCATGTTCCTCAATGGTAGTGGTTGAACTAACTTCCGATTGGAAAGCCCCCTTTATCGAGTATCTTCAAAATGGTTTCCTCCTAACTAATCCGGCTGAGCGCGAATGAATATGACACCGTGCGTTGTAATTTACCCTCTAGAGTGGTCACAGTCTTGAGAATATCCTCTATAGGAATTTTTTTGATGGTGTTCTCCTCCACTACATCCAAGGAGTCAAGATTTCTCAGTTTATGCAGGAGGTTCACGCTGGTTCATTTGAGGCTTGTCAGACTGTGCCGAAGCAATCTCACAGATCTAGAGACTGGGATACATTTTTCCCTCCATGGTCCATGATTTCATCGATATTTCGAAAAGATTTAATGTGATCAAAGATCATTTAAACTTCATGAATCGGCCACCGGAACCTCATCACACTACAAATTACTATTCTCCCTTTGATGTTTGGGGACAGGATGTTGTGGGACCATATCCACCAGTGACAACTCGCAGGTGTCAATTCATCCTGACCACTACGGATGTCGTTTCCAAGTGGGCAGAGGCAGTCCCACTAAAGGAGTTCAAGTCCCATTCTATCTTCGACTTCGTGAGATAAAATATCATCTTCCAGTTTGGAGTCCCTACACCGTCCTCACTAATAATGGCACCAACTACCGAGAGACCGTGTTGAAGAAGTTGTATGCCATGTACAACATCCTTTCTAACCGTACCTCTCACTATCACGCACAAGAAAATGGGTAGATTGAGGCGTTCAACAAAACACTCTCTAACATTTTGCAGAAAATGGTTGGTCAGAACTAGAATAGTTGTCTATACAAGCTCCCCAATGCCCTCTTGACTTATTGTACGATGAATTATAATTCCACCCAGGTGACCCCATACTCCCTGTTGTATTGTAAAGAGGTTGTCCTACTAATCGAGATTCGGTTTCCTTCATTACGTACAATGGTCTATGATCAGCAGGCGCCATATAAAGTATCTAAAATTCATCTAGCCAAATTGGAATCACATGAAAAGAACAAGCTTCATGCCCTACATAATTTGTAAAGGAATTAGAATAAGATGACCAGAGCATTCAACAAGAAAGTTTGCCTCCATTCCATCATGCAAGGTGACTTTTTATTGGCCCTCTAGAGACCAGTTATACCTGGCAGGAAACCACCCAATATAAATCACAAATGGGAAGGACCTTACGTAGTCAAAAAGGTCTATCCAAATTTTACATACTTCTTGGTAACTATGTATGGTGAGCATATAACTACTCCCAATAATTCTGTGTTCCCCAAGAAATACTTTTCCTGAGCCTACCAGTCCTGCACGACCCTAAAATGCCTAGTCCTACATGAACCTAAATAGCTTGGTTCTGCATGACCATACACTTTTTAGGTCCCGCATGACCTTAAACTATATTGGGTCCTGCAAGTCCTTAAACTACTATGTCCCGCATGACATTAAACTATATATCATCCCGTAAGATGCTAAATTACACCCACATAACTATGTAAGGCTTGATTCCCATATGCATGGGATACATAGGAATTATAAGACTCCTTGTCTTGAGGCCATTACCAAACTCTTCACTTTGACTATCCCCCTGGGTGTATTTCTCTCGGTGAGTCCTTACATGGTGTAGTGAAGGCTTCCTTATCCCCACTCATATCCGAATTGCGATGACTGCACTATGTACTTCCTCTTCATTCTTCTATTCTCCCATATCCTCACCAAACGACGCTAAACTACATGGCCTTCAAGAAATATGTATGGATTGATTACCATCCTCATGGGATACGTAGGAACACCATAACATTTTTTCTATTAGCCCAGCCCAAACTTCATAATCTCCCCTCGGGTCAAGACATATGTTGTGGGGTAGGCTTTTTCCCCAATTCACGTCGAGCTCATCTCAATACCTCCATACGTCCCACTCCCCATTGGTGTCTGGCTCTTTCAAATATGGTAACAACTATTCTTCACCCACTCCTTTGATTAGGACTCCATCATATTTCCCATCTAGAATGGCCCCAGAATGGTAGGAATTCTAGGACTAAGGGCTATCCTACCACTTCAGGCCAACTCCCTTGAGGATGTTGAGAAAAAAATTGATGCATTTTCCACGTTTCAAGTAGGGTCAGCAGTCGATGCTAATTTGTTGTTCCCATTCCATGTCAATATAAGGATGATGTGTTTCATACATGGTCAACAACTATCCTTGTTCATTAGATCCACCCCAATATGTCCCAAACATTGAGTGTAGTGGTTCATTCTTCCTCGTTGTATCTCCAAGTGGTGAATTCCCTTCAGGCGATGCCAGTTCTCAGACCCTTACAGTGAAAAGTCGAGTCCAACTCCTTGTTTCCCACACGAAGAACTACTCACATGAGCTTAGGAGCTGTGATGAGGCGGTAACCGCAGAAGAGGTCATATGGCTATAGTTGTCCAGGATGCCCAGCCTCAGGCCCCTTGGCCTTTTCCGGCTCCATGGACTTTTCCAAACTGAGGCCCAAGTTCTCATTTAGGATTGTGTGGTGTTGTGCGGAATCATGTCCTTAGTAACATAGAGCTATCTCTCCATGCCAAACATATCCCCTTGAGACATACCTCCCTTAATTTATCATCCATCCCATGAGAATGGGCCTTTCCATGCTTTGAGAGCCCCATCATTTGGGTTTCCATCATCTTCTATGTCCAAAAGGACCCGCGAATGGCATGAACGCTTGACCTGAGGACTCTACGACCATTACGGGCTAACCTCCTTGAGGATTACATGTGGTAAATTGATACAGATACCATGTCATGAATATGTTCAATGATCTATGCTCAATTTTTGGCCATGAATTTCGGTCACACAAGGGTGGATACTGTGTGGCGAACATGCTCAAAAATTGTATTCAATTAAGGTTTCCGCCTTTTGGTCTTCCATAAGCATGATGATTCGCCCTATCTATCACACATGTATGAAATTAAACTAGGAATATGGGGTTCGAGCTTTATGACCTTAAACTAAGATCACCTTCGTCCTCACTACAAGATGTTAAACTGCAATCTTGCCACAACATTCTATCTGTGGCCCAATCTTGGGACCCTAGACCAAGTATTTTCTCTTACGGGATTGTACGGTGTGGTATTGGATTATGTCATCAGTCACGTTGGGTTACTCACCACACCGTACACATCCCTTTTTGGGGTTACTTACCCCTTTCTTCGTCCTCATTCCATGATTTTAAAATACAAACAGGCCAGGGGTTCTTATCTAAGGCCCAGCCTCAGGCCCCTTGGCCTTTTCGAGCCCTAACCCATGTTCTCACCCCAGGACTGTATGGTGTGGTATGGGATTGTGTCCTCATTCATTTCGGGTTACTCGTCATGCCATACACATAACTGGATGAGATAACTTACCCCTACCTTCATCCCCATTGCAAGACGTTAAACTGCAAACTCGTCGGGACTTTCCCTCTAAGGCCCAGCCTCAGGCACCTTGTCCTTTTCGTGCCCCAACCCATGTTCTCACATAGGATTGTACAGTGTGGTGTGAGATTATGTCCTCATTCATGTTAGGTTACTCATCATGTCATACACATTCCTAGATGAGATACCTTACCCCTACCTTCATCCTCACTTCAAGACATTAAACTAGAAGCTGGTCGAGACATTCCATCTGAGGCCCATCCTTAGGACCTTGGCCTTATCGGGCCCCCATTCCATGTCTTCAATCGATATTGTACGGTGTGGTATGGGATTATATACTCATTCATATCGAGTGACTCTCAGAGCCATACACCTTCCTTGTGTGGGGTATCTTACCCATTTGCGTCCTTACAAAATGATAGTAAACTGCACATTATCTCCTTCAAAACTACGTGTGGCTTGAATCCCATCCTCAAGGGATATGTAGGACCGCCCAAACATCTCGACTTTGGGTCCAACCACATCTATTGTAGATCTCCCTTTCACCATGTCCCCTTGTCCTACCCCTTCCGAAGGAGTGGAGTATATGGTGTTGTATGAGACTATGTCCTCATTCACATCGGGTATGTAATGACCACACCATGTAATTATCCCTCCAGAGAGTTCATTATCCCCTTATTCTATACTCTCATTCCAAATCATCCACTCCCATGTTGAGCCCCTCGATCATCTTCGATGATTCACTAATGTGTACAAGAGTACTCTGGTTCAGCGTCTGGAGTGTCAGATTTTACGTGTACATGTTTTCACCCATTTTTCAAGCTTTGTGTTCCCCTTCCTTTGAGATTCCATGATCATCCACACCCAATGGGACCCCCAAATGAAATGGATTCTAGGAATAAGGGATATCTTACCATTACGGGCCAACATCCTCAATGGATTCAGAAGAAAATTCAATACAAGTCCCACATTGAAAATATGGTCAGCGACAAACACTCATTTGTTTTTCCACATTACAGGCTAATACGATATGGATGTTGTGTTTCGAACAAGGTTTACAGTCATCCTCCATCATCATACCAACCCCTTTAAGACATGAATTTTGGTTACATGATTCACATCATTTCCCAACCCATCATGTCCAAATGGAATTTTGACACTCCTAACATTATCCCTCAGTGCGCATTTTCACATTAGGTGGAAAAATCCCCAGTTAAGGCATCATTTAGTGCTTCGCTCCAACCTCCCTTTGATGTGTGTTCTAGGTTTTTTAAATAAAACCTATTCCACCCTTGTTTCCCACACTGACTTTGAATCACATGGGATTAGGGATTGGGTTGAGGTCTTCACTTACTGGGAAGGATTTTTCTTCTCCAGGGTCCGATCTCGAAGACCATAAACTAAGATATATTTTTGAACTATGTAAAGCATGATTCCAATTCCTATGGGGTACGTAGGAACTCATCGAAATCTTGTCTTTGGGTCCATCTTGAGTTTCACTAATTTATCTCTTCGGTTCTTCCTTCGGGGCTTTAACTCCTACGGGACTGCATGGCGTGGTATGGGATTATGTCCTCATTTACATCAGGTGTTCATTAGTCACACCACATATGCCCCTTTCTAGGGGCTAGCTCCCCTACTTCTTGACCATTTTCCTACAAGACATTAAAAGGAACCTTCAAGAACTACGTAATGTTTGATTCCCATTCCTTTGGGATACGTAAGAATACCTGTATGTCTCATTTTTGGGTCCATCTTAGTAGGGAGCTAGTTCCTATTACCCACCTTTCCCTCTAATCTTTACTAGCCCCTTGGCATGATGTTTCCTCCTAAAAATTTCACACGGTATGGTGTGGACCTTGTCCTCATTCATGTCGGATATGATTTATCACGCCCTGTGCATCCCATTTAGAACCTCATCTCTCCTGTATATGTTTGAGCCATATAACATTAATCTATAATGCTTAGTCCCACAATACTTTAAACTGCTGTGTCTATCCTGAATGACGGTAAAAGTGCACGGTTGGTCCTATCACATGACTCTAAACTATGATATTATCATCTTGGATGCATGATGAAAAATGGAACTGTATTGTGATGTCCTCACCCGAGGGGACATCTTTTTTGGTATTGGTTACACACCGTACCATTTTTAACACCTGTATATGTCTTGAATCTAGTGGAGAAACCTGGAACATCCATCCTAGGTCCATCACTTCACAAAAAAACAATCATCTTAAAAGAAAAACAAGATATATCAAATACCACTTCTTTTGGTGCAAGGGAAAGACCCAGACAACCATATTATCTCCGGCACCAATATCTTACCATTAAATCCATAGAAATATGTATTTCATGATCCCCATACTCATGGGGTATGTAGGAACATCCGTGAACTTTTTCTTGTGCTGAGTATAAAATTCATTTTCGATCCCTTGACCTGAAACCTTCCCCAAGAAGCGCATGGTGATCCAGACCAGGTCCGCACTCAACTCGGGTCTTGTAATTATATCATCATGTATATATCCTTTTCAACTATCCATGGTCTAATCTATATGACTATAAACTAAGATCTCATCCATAACTATGTTTGTCTTGATTCCCAAACTCAATGGGATAGGTAGGAATGCCCATACATTTCTGTATCCGGATCCAACCCCTGGAATTTACAAATTTTAACACTTTTTTCTACCCCTTGGTTCGAACACTTTTGAGAACATATTTTGTGGTGAGTACCTCCTATGTTCTCTTCCACGTCAGTTTTTTCAATAGCCAAACCATGAGCTTCCCATACCTTTTCCCAGCTTGGTCTGAGTTCTATGACCCAAAACTAAGATCTCCCTATGGGAACTGCGCGTCACGTTTGGCTATTCTGACCCCCTACACACAATACATTAAATCAAGACCTCCTTAATGGAAACCCCTAGGACCATAATATGGAAGTGTGCAACCCAAGGACCCTTGTCCTTGGTAAGGGACTCTACTCCCTCTATATGATACGTCTTATAGTCACATTCAGATGCATTTCAACAATGATTCCAAAGTGTGTAATTTTCACAGGGACATTCCCCTCTTTCCATGTCCAAGCTTCGTGAGCCCATCATTAGGATCCTCATCCTCTTCCATGTATGAAGGTAACCCCTCTACGACTTGGTATCATGAGACAATGGCTTACCTACCACCCTGGGCCAACATCCCTGAAGATCCCAGATGGAATTTGTGATAGGTCCTGTGTTTCGAACAGGGTCAGCAGTCGACCCTCATTTGTCGGTCCCCATTCTAGGATAACATGATATGGATACTGTGTTTTGAACATGGTCAACATTTATCCCCTATCGTCACGCCACCATCACTATGGTTCAGATCCCGAGCATCATGATTCACATATTTCCACTTTCTTATCTTCAAGTGGAATTCTAAACATACTCAGCTTTTGTCTTTCGTTCATCTAGGTGCGTTATATAGGTGGATAAGTATCATTGGAATTCCATTCACCTAGTGTCCCATCACCCCTAATGTGTTCCTTCTTGTGATAGGAATGTCCCATTACTACTTCTTGTTTCCCACATTTAGCACGACTCACGTGGGCTTAGTAGTTCTGGTAGGACGTGTACTGGCGTAGCCATGCCACAACTACATTTCCTTATCACTGCATGACATTAAACTATGCTCTCAGAACTATGTATGGATTGATTCCCATCCTCATGGTGTACATAAGAATACATATCCTCTTTTCGTAAGGCCCAACTTAATTTTCACTATTGTTCTTTTGACCTGAATATTTTCCTCCAGGGATACATGTTGAGATATGGACTCCAAGACCTCATTCACGGAGGGTTTATAGCTACCGCAACACATACTCCCTTTCTTGTATCTTTCCATTCAACCCATTTCTGATCATATGACGTTAAACTGCATAAGTTCATACATCCTAAACACATGTCACTAAACTGTGGTTCTACCACCAAACATGTTCAGGATGCTCTATGTTAATCATGGGATGCATCAGTTTCCTCTCTAGAAAGGATTCTCCCTACCAGTGTTGATCCATAACCACACTGTTCCCCAAACACTACGTTTGGATTGATTCCAATTCTCATGGGATACATAGGAACCCCCTGACATCCTGTCTCTGGTTCTAGCCTCAGGAACCATAAATCTCATTCCTCCTCCCTCATTTCTCGGTCCCTTGACCAAAGCTCTTTTGGGAAACCACCAAATTGAAACTTTACCCTGAACAAGTTCGGGATGCCCCACGATAACGTTGGAAGGTGACCGTTTCTTAATCATATTGGTCTTGTTCAGAAGTATGTTTGATCCCTGATCATATCGATGTACCCACCTTATGTGTTTCCACCATGGTGGCATAATTTCAAGAGTGTTGGACTCTAGTCAAACAACCCATCAATCCACTCTCCACGCTTTGCATACACTTTATTCAGATCCTCATCCACTTTTACATCTATAATAACCCTCTAACAGTATGGATGCACAACCTATGTCTTGTCTACTATTTTGGGCTAACGTTTTGGAAGATTAATGGATGAAATTTTGAGTCAGGAACCGTGTTTCGAACATGGTCAGCCGTCAGCCCACATTTTCTATCCCCATTTCAGGCTGACAGAATAAATTTACTTTGTTTAGAATGTGGTCAAAATTTATCCATCATTGTCATGACACCCCGACAGTGTTCCAAATCATGGGTATCGTGATTCACACCTTCCATTTCCCATATGTTCGGATTGATTCCAGCACCCCTGGTGTTACCCCGTTCATGCACAAGATCACACTGGGAAAATGGTAATTTGGCTATTCTGAGAGATTCATTCTCCAGTCATGTCACTCTCCTCTCTTCTTGATAATCTAGATTGGTTGTTTGAACTTTGGGTCCTTAAAACACGACTGTCACTCCTACATTCAAACAGAGTTATTGTGTGAGTGCCCCTTGTTTCTCACAATGGGTACGAAGCACATTATCTTAGGAATGAATTGCTACTTACTTCAGTATTGTGGTTGAATTCATTAAACCAAACGAACATGTAAATTAATATATCCATGCATGCAGTTCAAAACAAGGGACATTAAGGAGATTTTTTTATGATTTCGACCAAAAAAGGGCCCTTAGGGATCAAGATCATTGATAAATCACTCTAGAGAGGCTACCTTTTGGCTTGTGGCCTTCAGGATTGCCTCCTGCCCCCTGAGAAACTTATCTTCATTAGCGGCCACAAGGTGCGGTTCACTGACCCTAGCATGTGATTGTTACTATCCGGTTTGGAGTTCAGCCATTTGGTGACCTGCATTCACTAGTCTATCTTGGGCATCTGCCATCTGGGACCTCAATTGCTCCACAAGCTCGGAGCTATTTGCAATGAATCCCTCCTTCTCCTTCATCTGTGCTCCAAGGTGTTGGAATCCTTGTTCTACCTTCAGGAATGCTTGGGTAGTCCCCGATACTTCCTGACATCGGGAATCATCGGAGCATCGGCTGCTCTCGCACAACTTCTCGGTCATGTAGTCATGGACTGTCGAATGAAGGCGTTGATCATCCACCCCTCCAGTATAGAGAAAGGGAAACCAGGTACGAAGTGATCCCATCCATATTATCCATTCCGTCTGAGGCTGACCGAGAAAATTCTTGATACACTTCCACCCTTTGAAACGGTTCATATGACTTCCATCAGCCACCTCTGAATTGGAATCATCTATCTCCTCAGGTTCCGTAGGTCGATATTCGGTGAAATCAGTGAGGAGTTCAGCGGTAGGGTGTCCTTCAGAAACCTCCACCTCCTCAGCAACTTCAAAACCATCAGGCTGGAGTTCCACCTTGGTTGCATTACCACCACTCATCATGATTTCCGGCTCACTGAGTACAAGGGTAGGGTTGTCTAGAATGTTTGCTTCTCCAAAGGCTGATGTGGTTGTTTCCCATCCCGCTCTTGCAGATGTACTGGACCTGAAGTTTTGTTGTGACTCCAACCTTGCGATCACTACAATAGGAGTAAGTATCTTGGTTAGCTAAATTCTCTATCAAAGAGGGAAAAACACTGGGAAAGGACATAAAGGATCCAAGTGTTGTGGTGTCCAATCCTTGTGTCAGGGCTGGGGCCCCCACCATGGGAGAGCCTTCGACACTTGTCAACTCAACTACGGATGTCAGCTCTAGTTGGACAACGGAGATGGCAGGGGGATCTCTTTATGACTAGTTATCTCCTAGTTCAACTGAAGTTTGTGCCCCACTATGCCCGGTCCCGAGGAATGGCCCCCAATGTTTCTTTTTGGTCTCCACATGTGTATCCACGCCTTCGGTGGGGAAGGCCTCCTCGGGAGCCTCACCCACATGTTCATGAATAACAAAAGGGTTTTGTTGATGGATCGAGACTATGAAAGGATGAAAGCAGGTATAAGGGTTAAACCATACCTCAAGCTGCTCTATCGGTTCTATATCAGAGCCAATGCATTCGCCACTCTCCTAGGAACTCCACTGGTGAGTGGGAGTTTCTGAAGGCCCCTCACCTCCAGGACCCTCAACATGGTCTTCTTCTTCTAGTTCTTCTTCTTCTTCTTTGTCATCTTCTTCTTCTCATTATTCTTCCTCTACACTTTCCTCCTCAGATGATAGCCTTTCTAGATACTTCTCCTAGACAAGAATTACTTTCAACAAGATATGGAGTTCTTCATATCGACCCTTCTGGTGTGCGTACATGTAAATGGTTTTTAGGTATGCATGCCGGCAATGAAATATTGCCTTATCCAGTATCCGGACGTGCCCTATGTCTATAATATTGAACCCGGTATGCAACAACATCTTCCATAACTCTTCAGTGGACATGGACTGTCGCAGCATTCTCTAAGAAGACCACAAAGAGGGGAAGACATCATCAATGGATGGAATCAAGAGGTACCTGAGTTGCATCCTTGGGACGTACCTAGTTGAACCCTGAGGCCGTGCACTAAACCACCTTTCCCTATAGTGTAGAGGAACGATATCGGTCTGTGCAACCCCTGATGATGAGGTACCGGCCCACGCCACACATGCCCCCTGACCTGTTCTCTACCTCAATTCCCATGCACCACCTCACCTACCTCCTTTATCTTTGGGATTTTCACGAGTTACCTTTATTTTCCAAACATGTTTCCAAATAATTGCCTTGGAGTACGTCCTCATACAGTGTTTTACAAACTCCATTGACAGTCCGAAACTAAAATCAGTGGGGGGGAAGTATAATGACTTCACCCAAGCCTATTATCCTGAACCTAAGACATAGCTGGAAGAGAATGCAGGGATTCCACTCTTCCTGTACCACTATATATACTTTCTTGTGCATCCGTTGCATGCACCCAAACTACATGGAAAACTGGCTCGGCACATAGGGTTCACATAGGATTTTGCCGTCAATTTGGGCCACCATCACGCCACCCCGGATTCTCAGTAGATACTCCCTCTGATCTATTAGACCCCGCCCAACATTTTTGATTTGTGTAACTGGGGTTAAAAATGGGTGGAAGTCAAACTGGGGGTGGCTTCCGATCTTGAGATTGACCTTGTCATCCCTGAGTGTCAATGGTCGGATCCCAGCGATGTTCAAGAGGGATGGCCTCCTACCGTTACTAGGGGAAAATGGTGTTTTTGAAGTCATACCCACCGTAGTGGGCTGCCACCAAACCATGGAGGTTCTGGAATGGCCCGCATATCCTCATGGGATTACATCCACTTGAAATGCTACATTAGATGCTGTATATCCTAGCCAACACTAGTACCCCTAGGTTAACCTTGTTCTTTACCACCATAATCCCGGCCACCACTTGCGTTCCTAGTCGGACTGCCATCCTCGTGCCCCTCATGGGTAACAACCAGCCACTCAAAAACGCAGTGCGGAATCCAGAATGTCGCACATTCGGGTGTCAAAATTCATTGATTCCAGACCCCACGATCGATATTCTCCCATCTCCAAAGTCTTCCAATATGTTCCTACCTTTCCCCTTTGAGATGTGTTCGGGCAATGCATCCCTTGACCGGGCATTTTCACGGCCGTGTACTAGGTCAGAAAGAGACTAAACCACCCTGAATAGGAAATGTCTTTTTGGATATATGTTTTTCTATGTTCCTCATTAGCTAGCTCTAGAAAGTGCCGCGACAGGATTGGGGGGCAGGTCCTATCCCCCCAGACATTCTCCATCGGGAAGAACTCATTGTACCGATACCTCTCCAAGGGGATTCCTCTGATACAATGGACATCCCATAGACCGATGCCCACCTCCCAATGATGTAGGTGAAAAGTGATGGTATCAGGCGACCATTGACTGAAATGCTCTGCTACTAAGTCCTACAATAGGTATAAGTGGAATTGAGAAGTCCCAACGGCCTCAAAAAACCAAATGACCCATAGCTTCATCCCGAATTCCTCGCGCATCTGGCATACCGAGTACTCCCATGCCCATTCACTGGTGAAGTTTCCCCTGGATATGAAATCCCACTCCTTCCGACCAGTTTTCTCATCAGTAATGATGCTTCTTAAATTACATGCATAACTAGATGGAGATTCCTTGAGAACTAGCTTGCTTCCTATAACCATCTTGGTCTTCGGATTCAGGATGTAGATGACCATGTTCTGTGTCTCGCTATCAGGATGTCCATTGTTGGTAATATGGAATTGTGGATGACTATCTTTGTGTGCCACCCATGACCGTGGTGTGTCCATCTCAAAACATGGAATTAGCAGTTCTTCCAGAAGATCGAAATTCCATAGCGGTAGGCTACCGCTCAAGACGTAATCCTTTTGGGATTACGTCAGAATGCTGAAAAGAATTTGATTGTAACACATGGCCCTCATTGCATAAAGAATATGAGGGTTCATGATCATTTGGGATCTCCTTGTTACAGTGAAAACTTATCTTTTGGCATCGGTCTGATGGGCGGCCATATGAGAGTTCCATAGGGGATGGTGAAAAATACAGAGGGATTGGCAAGAAAAAGATGGTGGTGTGAAATATTGTTGATGTGTGTAGAAAAAAAATTCCTCACAGTGCAAAAAACCCAATGTCAAACACAGGATCTTACATGCGGAGGAGTAAGTTTTTTGTGCATGAGATCATGAAATCTTGTCGTGTGGAAAAATTCAAAAGCAGGGCCATGGGGAGGCCCTCATCCAATTTACAAAGCGCGAATGTGTCTTTGCACCACAAAGCCCTCTTGCTCATGCAAATTCCATTGTTTCGTTCCCCTGAGGATTTTGTTTCTCATCTTCCATGTACCCTCAGAATCCAACATTCAAGTACCCTTTCAGCTCCGATTATGAGTGGGGGGGGGAATTATTGATGCTGAAATCCATAGAAGAGCCCCTTAGGGTACATAAAAGAGCTCCGAATAAACCCATGATGACAAAAAAAGAAGATCTAGGGTCCCCATGAGCTGGGCGTGTGCAAGATCGGGTGGCGCACACTAGAGCGCTCCCGACCCAAAAAACGTTGCGTGTCGTCCTTCCCTTCCACTTCCAAAAGGCCTCCCTCTGCAGTAGGCAGATCCGACATAGTTTCCTCACCCAAGAATATGACGAATGACTATTTTCGTGGTTAGACCCTTTTTCCACAACCAAGGTTACGATGAAAGGCACTTTTCATGGTTGGATCCATTTCAGCGCTGAACGCGATGGCCGACGTTCATTTTCATGGACGTCCCCTTTTCCATGCTGAAGGTGACGATGAATGGATTTTTGCACAGATGACCCCTTTTCATCACCCAAGGTGATGACGAATAGCCATTTGAGTGGCCCACGCCGTGTCTGCACCGAAGGCGAAAACCAACGGCCATTTGCACGACCAACGCCATTTCGGTGTCAAAGGAGATGATAAATGACCCATTGCACAACCAACCCCATTTTTGCACCCAAGATGATGGCCAAATAGGGTTTGCGCACAGGTTCATTGTGTGACACTCTGAGGACTCAAGCTATAAAACGAACCATATCCCCTATCTTCAAGGATGGTGACCAATGAAGAATCGACCCTCTGCCATGCGAAAACCCTGTCTTTCGCGACCGCATGAAAAACCCATCACCTTTAGGTAATGTTTGTTGCCCAAAAGGTTCCCCAGGGGTGCACTCAAACGTTCCCTCAGATCCCAGAATGATTTAATGTTCTTTGCATGCAAGGTGTTCCCTATTGCTCCCAAGTCACCTCTACATCAGACATCCTTGCACACCCCCAGTATGACTTGAACACAACCCATCTTCGTGTGCGCAACACCTCCGACTTGTGTGAGAACCCTCGACTTTCATGAAACACCTACAATTTTCACACAAACCATCGTCTAGCATGCAAAACATCCACCTTGGGTGAAATACCTTCCTCTTATGCTCATAATTCATATTATTCCCCAGACCATTCTCTGATACATGCTCCATGTTCTGCCCTCACCTTGAGGCATAGTGTTTGAGCCACTCTCATGCGTGACACACCTGCGTCACATGCTATTTCATCGGGTGGCCCCTCAGGTTTTGACAGAGTAATTTCAAAGTCCCCCAGATGATACTACCCATTATGTTGGTTAGCCTCATGCTTCTTATCATAGGAACGCTAACAAGTATAGATTGTTCACATAGCCACGCTAACATGGACCCCCAATGGCTCAATCCATAACACCCCCATGCCACGGTGTTGCCTATCCTTTCTCTTCACCAAGGTGCATAAGGTATCAATTATGTATATACTAGGGGTGAAAAGTGAACCCTCCCTCTTCTGAGATTCGTGATGTTAAAGTGCCAAGTGCCATCATTCTTAGCACATGACGTTAAAATGTGACCTCGCCCCATGCCTTTCTGGCAGGGCGCCCCATCTCAGACATTCTCTATGCCCATCTGTCTCCACAAGAGTGAAATCATTCCTCACATGTAATTAGATCCTCTTCATGAGAACGACATCAGTCTGTAGGGAAAGGGGGACCACCTTAGGGAAATCCCCTAGATTTTCATGCAGGACGCAGAATCCCTACACCTCTTTTATTCAGTGCCAAATCCCTCTCCTTCATGGCTTTGTCACCATCGGGCCTCCATCCAAGAGTAAGTCCCAATACCTTGTTCCTCTTTGGACCGCTAATTGTGCATAAGCCCATGTTTCATCGTTGGTCCCATTACCGTGCATGAGCCCCACTTATCTTCCCATAGACACACTTTTTGTGAAAGGATCATTTGGTCTTTGCTGCCTCTTGTTTCTCAAACCGAACATGACTCATAGGGGATTAGAGTAAGCATCAACCATAACACATTGGGTAGCCTAGAGTGTAAGCCATAAAAACAATCATGAACTATGAGGACTTTGATCCCTTCCATGGCAGGGTATGTAGGAAGCCTCCACGAGGTTCAACCCCACCACCCCAGTCATTCCGACCTCCTTCACGTCGTTTCACCAACACCTTGGGCAGCCTAGAGTGTATTCCCCAAACACCATCCTGAACTACGTGGATTTTGATCCTTTCCAAGGCAGGGTACGTATGAAGCCTCCATAAGGCTCAAGCCCACAACCCCTGTCGTTCCGACCCCCTTCACATCCATTCAACAACAACATGGGCAACCTAGAATGTAAGCCACCAACACCATCCGTAACTATGTTGACTTTGATCCTTTCCAAGGAAGGGTACATAGGAAGCCTCCATGGGATTAAATCCCAACACCAAGTCATTCCGACCCCCCCTTCACATCGGTTTTCCCACACCATCCATATAGATCCCAGGTCCTTATTAACATCGGTTCACCTTTGTCTCGAAAGAAATTAAACAGTAAACCCCACACAGCGGTAAGCTTTTGTGTCCCCTAGTAACCAGTAAGCCGCTGCGTCCCCCATTCAGTGGCAAGCTATTGAAATCCCCTTTGCTGGGACCCACATCTTTGATCCATCCTAGTTGCATTAGAACAACCCGGGCTACTAACCATGAATAAGCCCCATACACATCATCGAGTTGTTGTCCTATGTGTACACCCCAATTCAAGATCATCACCTGAACTTTCGCTCATTCCTTTGTGTCTCTAGAAGATCATTACCCTACCAAGAGGATCCAATTCTTCCAGGTCCCATCCAAGAATCTATTCTCATTGGCCACCTCCTTAGGTGTCTCATCGCCCTCCAAAACAATGCGGACATTGATTCCCTTCCACTAGGATACGTAAGAATACTTCTTGAGACTCAAGCTCAACATTACCATCATCCTCACATCGGTTCCATCCCATTATCCACCCATTTCACTCAGCATCCAATCATCCATATTGATTCTTACCCTAGCTGCCACATCCCGGTGGGGTCATGTCAACCCACCTACCTTAGTGTGTCCTCTATGGGTTACACTCATCTGATCCACTCTAGTCAGTGTTCTGATCAGTCTGATCCATCATTGCTGGATGTTAAACTTGTGGCATACCCTATGTTAAACATAGGAAGCTGAGGAAAACCATATAGATATGACTATGACATATAATTCCTCACATTCGATGCGGGATGCCTTGGGATTCCGTGACCTCAAGAAGCCCTATAAAAAGGGGAATAAACCCAGACACACTAGTGTTCCTACATCTAGACATGCCAATGATGTCCAACGTGACTACTCCCCTGATTGAAGGTTGCTGCCCTGACTAGAACATTTGGGATTTCCTGATAGAAGCAGTGTAATTAATTATTGTCCATGAAGATATGGCTCTAGGAAGAGTTTCAAGAACAACATCATAAGTCTATATGGGAAACCCGGACTAGGTGATGAGTTCTGAGGAGGAATCCATTGAAGGAAGAAGCAACATCCCATCATCCCATATCGATCATGGAGCAAACATCCCAGAACAAGTGATGGATGTTGTCTGACTTTGGAAAGAGGGAATGCAGGGCAACAAACAGCCCCCCCCCCCAAATGAGACAGATGTGAGCACCCCAACAAAAGTGTCGGACAAAATTGTTAGATTATCTTAATAAATTGGTTTAAAGTGTAATTAGATTATATTTTTACCATTTAATCCAATTTTGGTCATTGGAAGTAAATTCACTTTGAAATTTGATATAAAAAAGTGTCAATATTTTGATAGGTATTATTTCTTAAAAACAATATTTTTGGTTTTGACAAAGGGAATTATTTTTTAATTAATTTATGCCACTTCTATGTTTTTAATTTTTAAAAATGGATCCCATTTTTGAAATCAATATTTCAAAAAATTTTAAATAGGTCAATTTTAATTTTAGATATTGTGAATATTTTGTTCAGTAAATATTTTATATACCATGGTGAAAAGATAAATCTGGTAAATATGGGTAAAATAATAATATTATAATAATATTAAATTACCCTAACACATGTGCTATTCCTATTGGCTGATAATTTCCAACCATGGGAATCCTTGGGTCGATTTCGGTAACCCATGGAGCCGCATAAGTGTGATAATGCCATATTATATTAATTAACATAAATTAATGGCAAAAATGACATGAACATATCTCTTTTAGTAAATCAATTTTTACAAGGGGTTATATAAGTTATCTCTAAGAATATAAATATTTATTTTAAAGATAAAAATATTTCCTACATCATGGTATTTTTTTTATTTTTATACATCAAATAAAATAAATTACTTATGATAGAATAATCATGTTGTGTTTGCCTCATTAATGAATGATTTAAATAATGTAGATTATAAAAATTAATACAATGCTCAAAATATGTCCCATTATTATCGGATGATATTATTTCGAACATGATTCATCTTATATTTGACCTTAAGGTGTTTTATACCATTTGAAATTGAAAATCATTATATAATAAAATAATATTTTCAAACATTCCTAAAGAGCCCCTCCAACCCCTTATAAAAAGCCATCAGTTGTACCCATTAATCACACCTCTAAAGGCCCTTGGATCATCCATCCTCTAAGAAATTAATATCCTTACATCCCTATATTATATCTAGAAGCCTTACCTTATACAGAAGGCACTTCAAGAAATAATTTTGGTTCAATCCAAAGGGAATTAGAAGATTTAAAGGTAACATTTTCTCATAAATTATTTTCTTTTATTTTACTTCTCGAACCACCTAAAATTTCTTTATTAATTTCATTTATAACAACACCAGTATACTATATAAACAGGGTTGTTCTTATGAGATGGATTCAAACTACACTTCCAAACACCTCCATCTAATGGATACAAACAATTCGTTTCTGTGGATGGTGAACTACTACCTCACGAAACGATGACTATTCAAATATCACCACCCACCTCTTATGGTGGCCATTATGATGGAACTATATTTATATATGATATATATTATTTATATGTTTTCTCTATTCTTTTATGTTTTTAATTTACAAACATACCATTATGATTTTCAATATGTGTAAACACGATAATTTCATTTCAGGAAGTGCGGACTACCACCCCTTCAAGGTTATAAGATTCGTTCAAGAAATACATGGAATTTATAAAGTATGGAGTTATGAAATTATGTAACATATATATAATATGATATTATACTGTAATTATAATATATTTATGTATTATTAAGTTTTCATTCCTTTAAATATAAAATATAAATGAATGTAGCGGTCATGCATACGTACAACTTACCGTCTCCATGAACTTTGCATTACATTTATTATCTCTAAATGATATGGAATTTAAGAAAAACATATTCACTAGATATATATTATAGATATTATTTATAAATCATTAATATCATTCTAGAGATAATTTTATTTTGACCACATGGAAAATTTGTGATTATAACAATTTTATTTTTGACTAAAGACCCAAACATCGACAAAATGCGCGATATGAACTAAATAAATTAAGTAATTATTATAGCAAGGTAATAAGTGATATAAAATAAATAGTAAATATGAAATATTTTCTTATTTATTTATAAATTAACTTTCATTTATTATTCATCAAGAATAAGGAACAAAAAGGATAAGTCGGACTTGAGGTAAGGGGTTTCTTATCTCACTTTTTATTCCTTTAGATTTACAGTGTTCAATATTTTTTTATTGCATGTGGTGTATTGAATACAATAATTTGATATATATTATGATGATTCTTTTTATATTCATGGTATTATGTGATTCCTTTGGTGGATATTAACTTTTTTTCATACGACTCGGTTGATTAGAATGTGGTATGGGGTTTTCATCTCACATTTTATTCTTGTGAGATTCATGGTATATTTTCCACTATTTATTTTTTGTGGTCTATTTATTTCCCATGATTGTATTCTTTGTGTAACATAATTTATGGGTATTTACATGTTCATTTTATGATCCTTTTTCAGGGGATGTATGTTTCGTAAGTTACCAAATCGGGAAAGGAACCATTCACCCTCCTCTTTTTAAAATACTATTTTTTGTTATGTATTTTAATTTACATCTTCATATGTTGGGATATGATCTTTAGTATCCTTATTTCTGTAAATTTTATGTCTATTTGATGAGGTAATCTTTTTTCTCTCATCAAATCATTTTCTAAATTTTAATGTGATGCTATTAGGCTGTCGAATTTATATAATGGAATTTCATTACCCAATTTCAATTCATTGGGTTAAACTTCTACTTATTGATCATGTCGTGCTATAAAGATATGTGAATGGCCTCTGATTGTTTTAAAATTAATATCCACTTATATTCGGTGTATTATAAATTTTCACACAAAATTATGTCATTGATATTACCTTAATTTATGGATACGATCTTTGTTAGGGACATTATGTCAATTTACATTTCATTGAGACTTATTTGTTGTTATACACCAATTCAAATTTATATAGTGTATATACTGCCCTTTGACATATTATATCATGAATCTATTTATTCTCATGATATTATAAAGTTTTGATTAAATGTTATTCCTCAATTATTTTTATTCAAGCGTCTCTCATTTTGTTAAAAACTATTTTCTAAAATATCATTTTAAATGTTTTAATGATTTATTCTTATTAATCATTCTCATTAATGTCCATGTTTTCAAAATGGTTTTTTGGTTTTATTTATATGGGCATTATTTTTTTAAAATGTTAATTATTTTAAAATATTCAAAGTGGTATGAGACACTTTGATTCAAAAATCACTTTATTAAATGGATTTGAAAATGGTTTGATAAAGCATTGATTATGTCAAAATCATGAAATGATATATTGTGATTGCTATGTAGAAATGCTATCTTACATTTATTCTTGATTTAGGGATTATGAATATGTTATGGTTATTGGGAATTATTTAAATATATGGGTAGATCTGTGATAAACATTGGGTGGTTGAGCCGAAGATAGCTCTCCAATGCTTTGGGTAAAGTGACAGTGGTAAACGTTAATGTTTCTTCAAAGAGATTTAGGGAATATACTATGATGGGTATTCCAAATGTAACTCCCTATGTAGATGTGAAAGCTATAATGTACATATGTTTTGTATTCCATAAGATACCTTTATGATTTATGATTTATGTATTTTATTTATAAATATTTTCATTTCATAAGGTATGTTATGATTGAAAAGTATTGCTTCATTTTTTTGTATTTATTGAAGGGATAATGTTTTCATTCATTATTTTATATCCCTTAGTGATCTTTTTATGCTCATCCCATGTCATTTAAATGTATTCCAAATGACTTAAAGAACAATATTGGTCAAGGATGAGATCAAGTAAAAGTCATTCTGTCTAAAACATGGAAATATACATGTTTCGTTTTAAGAGTTTTCATTTTATGAGACAAAATGGAAAATGAGTAGTAATGTCTACATGTAATATTCAAGTCGATATATAATAGTTATGTCCTAATTCTCTAAAACTCATAACCTGAAATGTTCCTCAATTGGAATTCTTGATTTAACTCAAGATTTAGTAATGTTTAATGGTGGGTCGTTATATCACAAGTCTCGTGAAATTAGCCTCATAGGTACAAATATATTCATCATCCATTTTCATTAACCTAAATAACACATTATCAAATTTGTTTCAATGAATTCATGGAATGTACATATTGAAAAATACGTTCATGAACTCATCCCATTCCATGGATTCAATATCATCTTGATGTCTCTTATTCTTGATTATAGTCCACTACTTCTCTTCTTTACCTTATAACCAATATATAGATAGAACAAATTTCTCAATCTCTATACATTAAAGAACAGAGAATATCATTTCATTGGTACTCATCCATTATTTCTTAACATATTGATCAAAAGAACCTCTAGAATAATTTTTATGTTGCCTAATTAAAAAGTCTGTAGAATTTTGTTCCCTTCTTTTATCATTTTGAAATCATCCAAGATTTGTAGCTTTAAAAATATGATTGAACATATCATCATTTTTATTCATTCCTCATCCCATGGAATTTTGTCTCTCTAGAAAAAATCATTGCATTGTATATCATAATCATCATTAATGTGGTTTCTTCATGTTCTTGCTATTGACTAAAACCAAAATCATAAAGTAAGATTCAATTATCATAAAAAGGAACCACATAATCATTTAATGTCTTTCATAGGATGTGTAAATCGTGACAACATCCTTAATATATGAAAATATTCATTTATCATAGTCTATCACTAGATAAATTACATTTAAATATTTCATGTCGGTTCATGCTGATTTTGTGAATATCCGAAGCATATCCCCCAGGAATGTCAAAAAAGATGTGTAGAAAGGCATGTTTTTATGTACCAGATCACCCAAGATAGGCCTGATACATCAAGTTGGAGTTCAAATTCCATGGTAAAAAAATTTATATTTCCACATCCACCTGTAGTATCTAGACACTGATGTATTTCTTCAAAACCACTAACTTTATCCTTTACCAATTTTTCATGACATTTTCTTTAACATCGACTCATCCTTATGATTATCCTTAGGCATGTCCTTGGAGTTCATACTAATGTTATCTCATCATAGTTTTCAAAGATTAAAAAAAATTTCCTCTGATACCAACTATCCCATCCCTAACATACATTAACATTACATAACTTTTTCACAAAAAATAAAAATTATGCAAACAAATGCATGAAGATTGTACTAGTTAAGGGCTTTTGATAACATGAAAACATAAAAACCAATACATAAGTGAGTTACATTATCTCCCACTAGGATCATCTTGAATAGATCACTTCTTAGACACATTAAAATTAATTCATATCTTCATTACATTGGGAAGGAATCATAAAATGGGAGAGAAAAAATGCTTAGTATGGGTAAGAAAGGGAAAAATTTATGCAAATTCATGAGCATAAGGGTATGAAAATGTCATCATGAAAATATAATATCATAACCTTCATATCTAAGGTCATAATAGGAATCATGGGGTAAAGGTTTTGTGTCCAAAAGAGATGAATCATAATGAATAAAAGAGTATATTCCAGGAAATAATAATATATGAATAAAACAAGGAATTATGGAAGACACATATCCATATAATATGATTTCCATATTATCCAAGGAATCACTTCCAAGACTATCATGGTAGTATGTGTTCACTCCCCATACCATATTGGTAGTCATGTTAAACTCTCATAGCCATATTAGTAGAATGAATTCACTCTTCAAATCATCTTGGTAGTCATGGTTCACTCCATTATCCATATTAAGAGTCAGGGATCATTCCCAAGATCATCATAGTCTACCTAATTAGATATAAATCTTCACCCAATGCATTAGAGGGAGATAGAGGTCCCATCCATCTCATAAATAATTCACATATACATGTGCCATAGTATCATAAATAATCATATCATAACCCATGAAATGAAATGGGTATTAAAATCACATAATAATATCATAACATGTTTAAATTTTCAAGTTTTGTAATCATTTTATCATTAACATAACCCATGAAAAGTACTGGGTCTCAAATTCATATAACACTTGAATATTAAATTATTTCCAACAGTCATCATTCTATAAAAACACAATCCATTCAGAAAAATGATATTAATGGAAACATTGATTCAATTACACATAAATCCATTAGTTACAATAAAGGATGTTATTTTATATGGTTAATAATTTTGAGAGATATTTGATGTGGCTTTATTTTTACTCAGTTTGACACATCTTTTTATAAATTTTAATGCAATTTATTTAATTAATTTCACACTTTTTAATAAATAAATGCACTTTTGTATTTTTATAATTAAATTTGTTAATTATACTTTTTTTTAATAATTTGTGTAATTTTAGTCTTTAAAATAATAAATTTATTCTTTCTTTATTTTTAATATAAGAAATTATCAATTATTATAATTAATTTTAATCTGTTCAGTTAATATAAACTTTTCATTTTTATTAATTAACTAATTTGTTAAATAATTTATTTTTAATTTTAAATTGTTCTCTATCGGTTACCAGGTTACCGTTAGTCAGGTTACCGCTACCAATTTTGCACTAACGGTGACCTCTTCACCTCACTGATATGATTCTATCAGTGACCTTTTATACTAATGGTGACCTTTTTCAGGTTACCGCTATATTGCTAACGGTGACCTTTGTCACCGTTACCCTTTTTGTCCTAACGGTAGCCTTTAAATTCTACCGGTGAGCCTTTAAGCGGTGATTTTTTATTTTGGATTATTATAAATATGCTAAACTTTATAATAGTTAATATCCATTTAAATAATCATTTAATCAACATAATCCTATTTATTTAATTTAGACGTTGTTTTTATTTATTAATCTTTTATTTTTGTTATATTAGATTAGGTTAATTATATTAATTAATTCGTTTAGACGTCCTGATCATCATTTAAGTAAGTTAAGTGTGTTTTTAAATTAATTAATTTGGTTCGCCCTTAATTATTAGTTCAAATAGTTAATTAATTAAGAGTTTTTAAATTTTAAATATATTATTTCTTGTATGAAGATTGGGTATTAATTCAATTTTATTTTGTTTTAGCCTACCGGTGAGGTATACTAGCCAACCAGTGACTTCTTGTTTTATTTTTAACGCCCTTTCTATCGGCATCCTTGCTACTGATCTGCACCTCATCGTAACCCCTCTGTAGCTTTTCCTTGGTTTAAATTTGTATTTGTTTTTTTAAACATTAACTAGGAATATGGTTTATCTTATCAATTTAATTATATTTAATAAATTTCTTTTAGGTGAATAATTTAAATTTATTTAACATACAAGCAACTGGATTTTTTTATTATTTTATTTTAATTGTTTTTTTAGTATTTAATTTTATTTTTAGTTCATTTAAGCTTTATTTTAATTTATAATTTTACTTTCTTTTGGTTATTCTTGCAGCGGTGACATTTCCTCACCACTAAGTCACTCTACCAGTGACTCTACCCCTCTTCGTACCTCACCGATATTATATTTTTTCTATCGGTAGCTTTAGCTACCGATACCCATTCTTATCGGTAGCAGCTGCTCTGCCTCTACACATTTTCCTCACCATTACGGGTTTTTTATTTTTCTCACCGACAGCCAGCATTTTCTCTTTTCATTTGCAGATACTGATAGCCTTTTGTCATTTTATTTCTCCCTCAACCTCACTGATACTCAATTTCTCTCACCCTCACTGTTAGGTTTTTCCCCACTGCACCTCACCATCAGCACACCTCCAACCTCACCGGTTGTCCCCTTCTTTCATACTTCCATCGACGAGTCAATGACTCACCGATTCTCATTTCATCTTCATTTACGCATCGACGTGCTCCAGACCATCTCAAAAATCGACATAAAATTTTTCTTTACAGCCACCACTCACCACTATTCAGTCCTCCATCGCGGATCAAACTCTTTTTCACTAATCATACCATTATAGTAGTTTCTACAGATTTTTCCATAAACCAATTCATCATATCTGCAGAAAATCACAACTACAACGAGGGAAAAGAAAAAAAACTTCCAAGACCTTGAAAATATTTTTCCATTCAGATTTAATTTTTTTAGAACTCAAAGCCACCGTTGTTGAATACTCGGAATCCTCTGCAGATTGTTGAGATTCAGTCCTTCACAAATTGAAGCCGCACCAGAGTTCCGAAGAAACTGGGATCTGCTACCCAGGTCCTCAAACTGATGCCATCGATGCCCTGTTCGAAGGAGCACGCCGCCACAGGTTCGTCGAGGTACAGGTTCACCTGTTGCACCGCTACAGGAGGTCGCCGCACTGCTGCACGGCCACTGGTCCATCGCTGTCTGCCAAGGAGGAGACTGCATCGCTGCTGCTGCGCTACTTGAAGAAGAGGAGTTTCACCGCGTCACTGCTGGTTGTGCTCCGTCGAAGGAGGGGAAAGAGGACCGCCACACTTGCTGTTGTGCGCTACCGTGCCAGTAGGTCGACGCTGGAGTTGTAGGACGCTGCAAGGAGGGAGTGCGCTGCGGGTGTCCTGCAGAAGAAGCAACAAAAAAACCCTCCCCCTTTGCAGCGTGAAAAGGGGGAGGAAGTGGGAGATGAAAGAAATATATAATAATAAGTATAAAGAAATAAAAATAAGAGTAAAGCAAAAAAAGGGAAACTAAAAGCAAAAAAGTAAAATAAAGTAAAGTAAAGTACACTTTACATTAAAGTTAATTTATAAAGTTAAATAAATATTAAATATTTAATAAAAAATTTAAACTAATATAATATTAAAAAGATAAATTATAAGTTAAATTACTAAACTTGATTAATAATAAAAGTATATAATAAATTAATTTTCTATCTATTGTATAAATTTTATAATTAATAATAATTCTAAATAAACTATAAAATATATTTATTAATTTCAAATAATTATAACTTAAGTAATAATTTTAATTCCTTAATTAAAATTAACTAATTAATTAATTAATCTAATGAATATATTTATTTTATAGTAATAATTAAATTATTATTTCACTATAAATTATTTTCTTAATTAATTATTTATTTATGTTATCAATTTTTAATAACATAGTTTAAAACAATAGATAAAATTAATAACTTAGTAATGATATCTATAATCCTAATTAAATTAATAACTTTTTAATAATTTATGTAATACCATAGAAATATTAAATGGATAGTTTTATAAATAATATAAAAGTAGACAATACTTATCCATTTAAGATATTTATTATTTAACTTTAAATAAGTATTATAATAGTAAACATAAAATAATAAGTGTAACATATTAATTACTTTTGTTATGTTTTAATTATTTCATTTATTCAATTTTATATGGAAGGTTCATTGAAGGGACTTAAATTCATCCAGGTCCATCCAACTAACTCATCCGGAGATAGTTACGAAGGAAAAATTCGTGCGACGTGCCTGTCGCGGGTTAAACGCACGTGTGCGGTGCATGGGTGAAGAACTCTTGAAGTCGGTGGAAGATGTGGCAGTGACATGAAATGGATGATAGAGATTACTTAAGCAGAGTAAGCAGCACTCTTTAGGATATATTTTCATTCACGATTGACAAAGACCTTCATTCATACGGAGGGGAGTTCATACACTTACCTGGAGAGACGATCGAGAGTAGCAGGGACGATGCTAAGCAGTGCAGTCCAGGAACTCAGGAGCAGAGCATTCTTAGGGAGTTCCTTCTCCCTCACGATTTAAACTTTTTTACTCTGTTTCTGTAATGTTTCCTATTACTGCTGTGATAATTAATAGTATAGTTAGCATAGTCTTTTAGTTCGTGGAGAGTTCTAGCTCTACTGGTCTTTTTTTCATCCTTTTAACTTATCCTTTTAATGTGATTAGAATTGATCGGCGAGATTAGTTCTAATTATATATTCTTGTTGCGGACCACAAACACTGAATTTTCAAATCTCTATAATCTTTTAGCGAGTTTGGTTGTGGAGTTATCTTTTTAGTAAACAAATCATAATGAAACTTCAATACTTACGGCGAGTTCGTATTGTTGTTCTTATTAATTCATTTTTCTGAAGTTGTACTTCTTGGAGTGGCGAACTCTAAGTTGTATAACTTCCGTGACATAACTCCAGGAGAGGGAAGTAAGTCTCATTTATTCAGTGGTACGAAGCAAAAATTGTACATGAAAAGGAAAAACAATTTAAACTAGAAGACTATAATGAACCCCGAGCAATCATTACTGTTGTCCTTTATCAGCATTTTATTTTCTTTTTTGCACCATTTTTTCCACCTGTACTGTGTTTTAGTATAGGTAGAACAATTTTACAATTGGTGTGTAGTTTCAATTTACAGTACATAAAATCATAAAAAAATTAATTGATATAAAGATATAAAAAGTGAAAATTAGGAAAAAAACACTCCGCTGCTGACAACAGTGGAGTTTTCCATGTTTTTAGTTTAGTAGTGGCCAATTTTACATTCCCTGTGGGTTCGACCCTACTTGCCACATATACAGTAGTTAGTAGGAATATAAATTTTAAACTTTGACCGACTTCAATGATAGGATAGGTCAAGTTTTTGGCACCGTTTCCGGGGAACGCACGAGCCATTTATAAACAAAACTCCAAAAAAACAAATATATAAATTTTTTTAAAAAAAAACATGAAAATTTTGAAACTTTATAAAAAAAACTGTTACTTTACATTCTGAGTTTTTACTACTGAAACTGTCTATTGCTGTGTGTATGAGCACAAGACACTCTACTGTTATATTAGAGCCTCTAAACCCTGAATTAGATAAACACTTAGCTGCTCTAATAAGAAAGAACAACATTGAAACGGAAAATCTAGAAAATAGAGTTCCTGAGCATAATAATTTTCAAAATAACCATCCAGAACTCTTAGATGAACATGAACGGCCTAGGATGAGGGAGTTCCAGCTCCCTCAAGTATCATGAAACCCATCATCCATTAGGTTAACTCCTAGATCCAGAAACTATGAATTGAAACAGTCACATATTTCACTACTTCCTGCTTTCAATGGGCTCTCTAATGAGGACTCTCTGGCCTTCATTAGAGACTTCTATAACACTGTGCAACAACTATCACTTTTAGGACTCACTGAGAATGAGCTTAGTATGAGAATATTTCCCTTTTGCCTTAAAGGGAATGCTAGAAACTGGTTTTTAAGTTTAGATGAAAACATTTTTGAGAATTGGGATCAAGTTTACAACTCTTTTATTATGAAATTTTTTCCCCAAAGATTAAAAGGAGAACTGAGAACTAAAATCACTAGTTTTTATCAAGAGTATGGTGAATATTTTCATGAACCTTGGGATAGATTCAGGGATCTGCTTAGGTAGTGTCCTCATCATCAACTCCCATCTCACCTTCTCATGGACACATTCTATGAAGGGCTTTCCTCCTCTGGTCAGAACGTAGTGGATCAAGCTGCTGGGGGTAATTACAATGATAAGAATTATGAGGAGTTGAGACAAATTTTCAATAATCTGGCCCTTAATTATCAACATAAAAATTCAAGAAGAAAAAATAGTTAATAGAACTGTCAATTCAAATACTGGTTCAATGAATGAAACTCAAGCTCAACTAGCTGAAATCACTAACCAACATCAATCATTAATGAACCAGAATTCATAACAAACTGTTAACCAAGTTGAAAACCAGAATTAGTATCAATCTCTTAGGAAACATTGCACTCAATGTGGTATGTTTGGGCATAGTGAATGTTTTTGTCCTAATGTTGATCTAACTACCCAACAACCTGAAAATTTAAACTTCGTTAATTACGGTCCTAGGATGCCTCACAAAGAAGATCCATTTTCTAATAATTACAATCAAGGCTATAGGAACCATCCAACACTGTCGTGGAAGGATCAAGGTATTAATAAGCAACAAACTGCCCCTAATTATCAGAATCAACCAAGACCCAACTTTCAAAATAAAAAAAGGGGTGAGTCTTCAAATGTTCAAGGAAATAATGAGAATCAAATGTCATCTAAATTGGATCAGATCTTGAATAAAATAAATTCACCAGAGGAAAGGTACATGACTCAACTTAATAAACATAAAAGTCAATATGAGTCAGACAAGAGGAAAAATGATGTGAGAATGCAGAACATGGAAACACAGATAGGCCAATTAGCTAGAGATTTGAATTCTTGGGATAAAGGTAGACTTCCTTGTACAACTGAACTTAATACTAGGGAGAATATCATGGCTGTTGTTACCAGGAATGGGTCGAATACTCAAACTATTGGTGAAAAAACTGTAAAAAATGCCCAAAATGAGAAACTGTTTGAATCTGGAAATGAAAATCTGCTTTGATCACAATCTAGAAATTCACAGAAAGTTGTTGAAAATGATGATAATCTGAACCTGTCACCTATAAATCAAGCTGAAACTTCTTCTAAAAATCAAAAGAATAAGGGAAAAGAAAAAGTTGTGGAAGAGGTTAGGGACATGCCTACTGTTCTGAAAATTTTTTCCCCACCCATCCCTTTCCTTGAAAAATTGAAACCTCAAAGTAATACTAGGACTGAACTTCTTCAGTTCCTTGGTCTTCTTTCTATGCTTCAAGTGAACATACCTTTTATCCAAGCCTTAATTCAAATCCCATACTATCTGAAATATTTAAAGAAAATTATTTCAAATAAAAATACCCTTGATTAATTTGCTACCTACAGCCTCACTGAAGAGTGCAGTGCTGTACTCTAAAAGAAAATCCCACCCAAATTGAAAGACCCAGGTAGCTTTTTCATCCCTTGTACTCTTGGAAATTCTGGTCAGCTGAACTGTTTGTGTGATCTAGATGCCAGTATTAATCTTCTCCCATAATCACTGTTTTTACAGTTGAGGTTTGGTGACCTTCAACCCACCACAGTCATACTACAATTAGCTGATAGATCATTCACTCATCCTACGGGTAGAGTAGATGACTTACTAGTTGGAGTTGGGAAGTTATTCTTGCCTGTTGATTTTCTTGTTCTTGATATGGAGTGTGATCAAGAGGTACCTATCATCTTGGGTAGGCCCTTCTTGGCCACAGGTAGTGCTGTTATAGATGTGTGAAAGGGTCAACTGATCTTCAAAATTGGTGAAAAACAAGAAGAGTTCAATGTTTTTAAAAATATTCGGGGACCAACGTTTTCTGAAAACTGTTCAAAAATTGAGGCTCTTTAAGATGAATGTTCTTATAAAAATCAATTTGAACTCATTGAAAAATCTGAAAATCAATCCTCTGTTGAAGAAAATATTTGTGAATCTGTTCTAGAAGCTGAAAATTTTGTTGTAACAGCCAATCTGGAAAATATTCCAGAACTGGACAACTGTCCAGTTCCTATTGTAGGAGAGTCCCCTGTTTCTGAACTTAGGAGTTTTCTTAGTGAAATTGAGGGTGTTTCTGTTAACACCAACACTTTTGAATACTTTGATGATACTGAGGGAGAACTGTTATGAAAACTTGATGATTCTTCTTTGATAAACATACTGAAATCTGATCTGGAAAATCTGGAGAGCATACTGCCCACCTTGGACAGTAGCACTATTATTTCTGAATCCGAACTGGAAATTAAAAATATTTCATCATTTAATACTCCTTATAAGAAATATGTTGAAGACCTTGTGCCCCCCAGGCCTAAGAGACTTCCTTCGAGTGTAAAACCATCTGATCTTGAGCTGAAGCCCATCCCTGCCCCTCTGAAATATTCATTCTTGGGTGAGAATTCTACTCTGCCTATCATCATTTCTGCTGAACTTAATGATTACCAAGAAGAAAAACTATTTAATGTTTTTAAAAAGTTTAAATCTGCCATAGGCTGGACCATTGCTGGCATAAAATGAATTATTCCTTCATTTTGTATGCACAAAATTCTTATGGAACCTGATCATAAGCCCAAGGTAGAATGTCAAAGGATATTAAATCCAAACATTAAAGAAGTTGTGAGAGAGGAAGTAATCAAGTCGTTAGATACTGGAATGATATATCCCATCTCGGATAGTTCTTCGGTCAATCCTATCCAGGTTATCCCCAAGAAGGGTGGTTTTACTGTAGTTAAGAATGAAAATAATAAAGAAGTCCATGTTAGGAAAGCCACAAAATGGAGAGTCTGTATTGGTTATAGGAAGATTAATGCATCCACTAGGAAGGACCATTTTCCTATGCCCTTACTTGATCAAATTCTTGAGAGGTTAGCTGGAAATGAATTCTTCTGTTTCCTGGATGGGTATTCTGGTTACAACCAGATTCTTGTTGCTCCAGAGGATCAGGAGAAGACCACTTTCACATGCCCCTTTGGGACATTTGCCGATCGTTGAATTCCCTTTGGGTTGTGTGGAGCTCCAGCCACCTTTCAAAGATGTATGATGGTTATCTTTTCTGATATGATTGAGAGAATCATTGAAGTTTTCATGGATGACTTTTCTATAGTGGGGAGTACTTTTTCTACTTGCTTAGGAAATCTTGACCTAGTATTGGAGATGTCCATTGAAACCAACCTTGTGCTAAATTGGGAGAAATTCCAGTTCATGGTTACTGAAGGTATTGTTCTTGATCATAAGGTGTCAAAGAGAGGTTTGGAAGTTGATACTGCTAAGATAGAAGTTATTCAAAAACTTCCATCTCCTGTTAATGTAAAGGGTGTTAGAAGTTTTCTAGGGCATGCCAGTTTTTACCGTAGGTTGATAAAATATTTTTCTAAAATCACAAAGCCCTTATGTTCCTTATTGGTAGAGGATGAACCTTTCAATTTTGATGAAAACTGCTTGAAATCATTTAATCTGCTTTAGGAGAAACTCACCACATCACCTATCATCACTGCCCCTGATTGGAAACTACCGTTTGAGCTTATGTGTGATGCTAGTGACATGGCTGTAGGTTCTGTCCTCAGACAGAGGAGAGATAAGAGGTTGCATGTGGTATACTATGCTAGTAGACTACTAGATGATGCTCAAAAGAAATATACCACCATTGAAAAAGAGTTGTTAGCTGTTGTTTTTTCTCTGGAAAAGTTTAGACAGTACTTGTTAGGCTCAAAAGTCATAATTTTCACTGATCATTCTGCTTTAAAATACTTGCTGTGTAAAAAAGAAACTAAACCCAGGATGATTAGATGGATTCTGTTGTTACAAGAGTTTGACTTAGAGATTAGGGATAAGCAGGGAGCTGAAAACTTAGTTGCTGATCACTTATCTAGGCTTCCTGTTACTCAACTTCAATCTGAAAATCCTAGGGAGATTAACTCTTCTTTCCCTAATGAAAAACTGCTCACTATCTCATTCAGACAATCTTCTTGGTTTGTATATTTTGCCAACTTCCTGGCAGTAGGTGTCATTCCCAAAAATCTGTCTAATAATCAAAGAAAAAAATTCATTTCTCAGCTTAAATATTATCTGCGGGATGATCCCTTGCTGTTTAGGAGGTGTGCTGATGGTATTCTTAGGAGATATGTACCTGGGGAAGAGATGTTGTATATTCGTGAAAGTTTCCATTCTTCACCTTGGGGAGGTCACCATGGGGGTGAGAGGACTGCTCAAAAAGTCCTACAGTTTTGTTTTTATTGTCCTACACTCTTTAAGGATTCTAGGAGCTTTGTGGTTGGGTGTGACAGGTGTCAGAGGCTGGGAAATGTGGGTAGGAAACATGAGTTACCCCAGAAGGGTATTTTGGAGGTAGAGATATTTGATGTTTGGGGTTTAGATTTCATGGGTCCATTTCCATCATCTCATGGTAATGAGTATATTTTTTTTGCTGTATATTATCTGTCAAAGTGGGTTGAGGCAGTAGATCTTCCCAACAATCAAGCAAATAGTATGATAAATTTTTTGAAAAAGAATATCTTTACATGATTTGGAGTCCCAAGAACTTTTATTACTGATAATGGAACACATTTTAAAAATTACAAGTTTAAGGATTTGATGGAGAAGTATGGTTGTGTTCACAAAACTGGTACTCCATATCATCCACAGTCCAGTGGACAGGTGGAAATTTCAAATAGAGAACTGAAAACAATTCTTGAGAAAACTATGTCAAACTCTTGGAAAGACTGGTCTCTTAAACTGGATGAAGCTTTATGGGCTTACAGAACTGCTTTCAAGACCCCAATAGGTATGAATCCTTATAGGCTGTTGTTTGGGAAATGATGTCATTTACATGTGGAGTTTCAACATAAGTCTTATTGGGCAGTTAAGGCTCTAAACATTGACTGTAAGAGTGATGGTGAGAGGAGATTGCTTGAGCTACATGAACTTGATGAGATTAGGAGACAGAGTTATGATACTTCAAGGATTTATAAAGATATGACTAAAATTTTTCATGATTATATCAACCGGAACAAATAGATTAAACCTGGACAGAAGGTCCTTCTCTTTAATTCTAGACTAAAACTTTTTCTTGGGAAGCTAAAGTCCAAGTGGTCTGGACCGTTTACTGTTGTGAGAGTTCTGAAGAATGGATCTATGAAAATAGTTGCGGAAGAGAATAAACCCATGTTGTTTAATGGGCAAAGACTGAAACTTTATATTGAGGGGCAGCCAAAGGGTTTGGTTGCTTTCACTATTCTTGAATGAAGTCTGGCTGGGGACTGTAAACCTAGCGCTGCATGGGAGGGAACCCATGGTCTTGTTTTGTTAATAAATAAAAATTGTAATTAAATAAAGTCTAATTGAAGACTTTAAATTCAGTGCTTCATAGGAGTTAACTCATGTTATTTCTTCGTGTTTACTTTTGTTCTGTTCTTATTTTAGTTTGAATAACGTGCTACTTTGTATTCTTATATATGCTCTGTTTTTGCTGGATACTTGTCCCTGGTTTATGTACATTGTGTTTCTAGGAATGCTGCTGCTGTCATCTAAAGAGTGGAATTTCCATGCTGGAGGTTTAATGAAGACACTTCATTTTAGGGAAGTTTTCTCATTCTGCATTTATTTTCTACTTCTGTGTGATTTAATAAATTCTGTTTGTTTTAAAAAAATATTGCTGCATGTCACTGTATTAGAGGGAGGAAAAAATATGCGTGTACCTCATTTTAAGAATATATACCTCATTGATAAAATCTTACAACTACTTGAACTTAAGTGTGGTTGGGGGGGGGTACATGTAGGCTGTAAATTTGTTCATAGAGCATGTTTGTTCTGTTAGGTATGTAGCATGAATCATTCTGCTTTATTTAAAACTCATTTTAACCCAATCTGTTAACTTGCTACACCCTTGTCATTATTCACCCACAAGTGTTACATGAAATTGTTTGAACTACATTGAAATTTTTTATTACTGGTCATAAATGTTTATGCAGATGCTTGGATTTGAACCTGCTGGTTATTTATTCATTGTGGAAATCAACACTATCGTTGAATATCATTAGGACCCTTTATACATGTCATATATATACTAAATTGAAAATATGTTTTGAACTTAAATTGCTTAGTTGTTCTTTTCCATGTTTACAAATCAACTTTGGGGACAAAGTTGGGTTTTAAGTGTGGGGGAGGGGGTCAATTCTTGACTGTGCTAAACTGTGTTTAATTGTAAATCTCATCAATTCCCACTGCTTTTAAAATTTTTGTCAAAAAAATGGACAATTTTTTTTTAAAAAAAAATCATTCACAATTTTAGGCTTTACACTATACTCAAATGCGTCTTTCCATAGGATGTTGCTTGATTGGAAGTTGAGTCTTGCTCTGAGTCTGAAATGAGTGTTCGTGGATGATTACTGAGTGATTTTACTTAGTGATTTCATGGAAATTTGGTTTATGAACTTCTTCTGAGGTGACATGGGTAACATGTTTGTGGAATTATGATCATAGCCTTGGAACTGGAAATTTGATTTTGATTCTAGGGTCCTCTTTTTTCATCTTTTATTTATTAAATGAAATCACTTTAATGAGGCAATGTAAATGAATTTTATATAAATCATTTGAAATTGGAGTAATTTGGGCATATGGGATCCCACGGTGAGTCTCTGAGACCTTAGATGATAGGTGTGTTTCTTTTTACTAAAAGCCCTCTGTATACTCTGAATAAGTGCATTGCACAGTGCTTGGCACAATAATACATGGCTTGGGAAAAATTAATAAAGTGTCTAGGGTCAAAAATGAGCTCATTTAGGTGAGGGAAAGTATGAACTCTAGATGAAGAAGGGATAAGTTGGTTTATATGAAAATCATTTAGATTGTATCATTGAGGTGATTCACACAAAAAAAAATTAATTATTTTTGGAACCTAGGTGAAAGATTCATAGTACTAAGTTCCTTGGTTTTAGTCTTAATTCCATTGATTTTTTACCTCATGTCACTCTTGGAATTAGAATCCGAGTTTGGCTTGAAACGAGTTACTAAGTTGTGTCACATATGAGGCATGACATCTTCATTACTTGATGATTCATAGTTTTCAAGACTTCCAGTGAGAATTTGTTCTAGGAAAGATTCATCTGAGTAACTCATTTCTTTTAAAGCCAACTGTTATGTAGTGTCCTCTGTTTTGAGTGATGCACATGTTACATTTCGATTTAAAATGATAAACACTTTAATGTTTTTCAAAGTAAATAAAACATGAGATGGTTTGAGGACAAACAATGTTTAAGTGTGGGGGAATTTGATGTGGCCTTATTTTTACTCAGTTTGCCACATCCATTCATTAATTTTTATGCAATTTATTTAATTAATTGAACACTTTTTAATAAATAAATGCAGTTTTGTATTTTTATAATTAAATTTGTTAATTATACATTTTTTTTAATAATTTGTGTAATTTTAGTCTTTAAAATAATAAATTTATTCTTTCTTTATTTTTAATATAAGTAAGTATCAATTATTATAATTAATTTAAATCTGTTCATTTAATATAAATTTTTCATTTTTATTAATTAATTAATTTGTTAAATAATTTACTTTTTAATTTTAAATTGTTCTCTTTCGGTAACTAGGTTACCGTTAGTCAGGTTACCGCTACCATTTTTGCGCTAACAGTGACCTTTTCTCCTCACAGATAAAATTATATCGGTGACCTTTTATGCTAATGGTGACCTTCGTCAGGTTACCGCTATATTGCTAACAGTGACCTTTGTCACCATTACCCTTTTTGTCATAACGGTAGCCTTTAAATTCTACCGGTGAGCCTTTAAGAGGTGAGTTTTTATTTTGGTTTATTATAAATCTGCTGAACTTTATAATAGTTAATATCTATTTAAACAATCATCTAATCAACATAATCCTATTTAATTAATTTAGACTTTGTTTTTATTTATTAATCTTTTATTTTTGTTATATTAGATTAGGTTAATTATATTAATTAATTCTTTTAGACGTCCTGCTCACCATTTAAGTAAGTTAAGTGTGTTTTTAAATTAATTAATTTGGTTCGCCCTTAATTATTAGTTCAAATAGTTAATTAATTAATTAATTAAGAGTTTTTAAATTTTATATATATTATTTCTTGTATGAAGATTGGGTATTAATTCAATTTTATTTTGTTTTAGCATACCGGGGAGGTATACTAGCCTACTAGTGACTTCTTGTTTTATTTTTAACGCCCTTTCTATCGGCATCCATGCTACTGATCTGCACCTCATCGTAACCCCTCTATATCTTTTCCTTGGTATAAATTTGTATTTGTTTTTTTAACTTTAACTAGGAATCTGGGTTATCTTATCAATTTAATTATATTTAATTAATTTCTTTTAGGTGAATAATTTAAATTTATTTAACATACAAGAAACTAGATTTTTATTATTATTTTATTTTAATTTTAATTTTAGTAGTTAATTTTATGTTTAGTTCATTTAAGCTTTATTTTAATTTATAATTTTACATTCTTTTGGTTATACTTGCAGCGGCGACATTTCTTCACTGCTAAGTCTCTCTACCAGTGACTCTACCCCTCTTCGTACCTCACCGATAATATATTTTTTCTATCGGTAGCTTTAGCTACCGATACCCATTTTTATCGGTAGCAGCTTCTCTTCCTCTATACATTTTCCTCACCGTTGTGGGTTTTTTATTTTTCTCACCGACAACCAGCATTTTCTCTTTTCATTTGCAGCTACCGATAGCCTTTTGTCATTTTTTTCTCCCTCAACCTCACCGATACACAATTTCTCTCACCCTCACCATTAGGTTTCTCCCCGCTGCACCTCACCGTCAGCACAACTCCAACCTCACCGGTTGTCCCCTTCTTTCATAATTCCATCGATGAGTCAATGACTCACCAATTCTCATTTCTTCTTCATTTACGCACCGATGTGTAGTAGACCTTCTCATGATCGACATAAAATTTTTCTTTACAGCCACCACTCACCACTGTTCAGTCCTCCATCGCGGATCAAACTCTTTTCCACTGATCATACCATTATAGTAGTTTCTCCAGATTTTTCCATAAACCAATTCATTATATCTGCAGAAAATCACAACTACAACGAGGGAAAAGAAAAAAACTTCCAAGACCTCGAAAATCTTTTTACATTCAGATTTCATTTTTGTAGAACTCAAAGCCACCGCTGTTGAATATTGGGAATCCTCTGCAGATTGTTAAGATCTGGTCCTTCAGAAATTGAAGCTGCACCAAAGTTCCGAAGAAATTGGGATCTGCTACCCAGGTCCTCAAACCGATGCTGCCGATGCCCTTTTCGAAGGAGCACGCCGCTATAGGTCCGTCGAGGTACAAGTTCAACTGGTGCGCCACTACAGGAGGTCACCACACTACTGCACAACCACTGGTCCACCGCTGTCCGCCAAGGAGGAGACTGCATCACTGCCACTGCGCTGCTTGAAGAAGAGGAGTTTCACTTTGTCGCTACTAGTTGTGCTCCGTCGAAGGAGGGGAAAGAGGACCGCCGCACTTGCTGTTGTACGCTACCGTGCCAGCAGGCCGATGCTAGAGTTAGAGGACGCTGTAAGGAGGGAGTGTGCCGCGGGTCTCCTGCGGAAGAAGCAACAAACCCCCCCCCCCTTTGCAGCGTGAAAAGGGGGAGGAAGAGGGTGATGAAAAAAATTTATAATAATAAGTATAAAGAAATAAAAATAAAAGTAAAGTAAAAAAAAGGGAAACTAAAAGTAAAAATTAAAAGAAAGTAAAGTAAAGTACACTTTACATTAATGTTAATTTACAATGTCAAATAAATATTAAATATTTAATAAAAAATTTGAACTAATATAATATTAAAAAGATAAATTATAAGTTAAATTATAAAACTTTTTTAATAATAAAAGTATATAATAAATTAATTTACTATCTATTGTAAAAATTTTATTATTAATAATAATTCTAAATAAACTATAAAATATATTTATTAATTTAAAATACTTATAACATAAGTAATAATTTTAAATACTTAATTAAAATTAACTAATTAATTAATTAGTCTAATGATTAGATTTATTTTATAGTAATAATTAAATTATTATTTCAATCTAAATTATTTTCTTAATTAATTGTTTATTTATGTTATAAATTTTTAATAACTTAGTTTATAACAATGGATAAAATTAATAACTTAGTAATGATATCTATAATACTAATTAAATTAATAACTTTTTAATAATTTATGTAATACCATAGTAATATTAAATGGATAGTTTTATAAATAATATAAAAGTAGACAATACTTATCCATTTGAGATATTTATTATTTAACTTTAAATAAGTATTATAATAGTAAACATAAAATAATAACTGTAACATATTAATTACTTTTGTTATGTTTTAATTATTTCATTTATTCTATTTTATATGGAAGGTTCATTGAAGGGACTTAAATACAACCAGGTCCATCCAACTAACTCATCCGGAGTTAGTTACGAAGGAAAAATTCGTGCGACGTGCCTGTCACGGGTTAAACGCACGTGTGCGGTGCGTGGGTGAAGAACTCTTGAAGTCGGTGGAAGATGTGCCAGTGACATGCAATGGATGACATAGAGTACTTAACCAGAGCAAGTAGCATTATTTAGGATATATTTTCATTCACGATTGATATAGACATTCATTCATACGGAGGGGCGTTCATACACCTACCTGGAGAGACGATCGAGAGCAGCATGGACGATGCTAAGCAGTGCAGTCCAGGAACTCAAGAGCAGAGCATTCTTAGGGAGTTCCTTCTCCCTCACGATTTAAACTTTTGTACTATGTTTATGTAATGTTTCCTATTACTGCTGTGATAATGAATAGTATAGTTAGATAAGTCTTTTAGTTCGGGGAGAGTTCTAGCTCTACTGGTATTTTTTTCATCCTTTTCACTTATCATTTTAATGTGATTAGAATTGATCAGAGAGATCAGTTCTAATTATATATTCTTGCTGTAGACCACAAACACTAAATTTTCAAAGATCTATAATCATTCAGCGAGTTTGGTTGTGGATTTATCATTTTAGTAAACAAATCATAATGAAACTTCAATACTTACGGCGTGTTCGTATTGTTGTTCTTTTTAATTCATTTTTATGAAGTTGTACTTCTTGGATTAGTGAACTCTAAGTTGTATAACTTCCGCGACTTAACTCCTGGCGAGGGAAGTAAGTCTCATTTATTCAGTGGTACGATGCAGTAATTTTACATGAAAAGGAAAAACAATTTAAACCATAAGACTAGAATGATCCTCGAGCAATCTTTACTGTTGTCCTTTATCAGAATTTTATTTTCTTTATTGCACCTTGTTTTCCAGCTGTACTCTGTTTTAATATAGGTAGAACAAGTTTACAATTGGTGTGTAGTTTCAATTTACAGTACATAAAATCATAAAAAAAATTAAAAGATATAAAGATATAAAAAGTGAAATTAAAAAAAAAACACTCCGCTGCTGACAACAGTGGAGTTTTACAAGTTTTTAGTTTAGTGGTGGCCAATTTTACCTTCCCTATGGGTTCGACCCTGCTTTCCGCATATACAGTAGTTAGTAAGAATATAAATTTTAAACTTTCACCGACTTCAACAATAGGATAGGTCAATATTTTAAAAACAGTTCTTGAGGAAAATATCCTTTATTATTTGAAAAATAGTTTTTATAACATAAATCATTTTGAAACCCTTGTTATTTGAAAATAGATTTTAAATGATATAAATTACTATTTTAAAACAATAACTAAATTTTGAATTTAATTTATTTAAAAAATTAACATCGTGTATCTTTTCAAAACAATTTTGAAAACATTTTCGAACACATGGTTTTTGAATACAATCAATTTTCAACCCAAGAGAGAGGAATTGATATTTTACATAGAAATGTTATCTTATGTACCAATGGGTTGAAAAAATTGTATTAATAAAACTTGATATCTCATATAAATATTGGATAATTAATATATTGATAATTCTTGAAAGTTGTAGGAAAATATTCCAACAAAGGAATCATAAACAAAATCAATCTCGAAAAAAATGCAATTGCATCAATAAACCCTTAAAACGTGGTAATGTGGGATCATATACTACATATAAGAAAATAAAATTAACTAAAGCATGAAATATCATGAAAGTAATGAGATTCATGGTAAAACATGAAAAATTATAGTATATACATTCTAAAAAAGGAGTTAATGTTCATATAAAATAAATTCTCAAGAAGGAAAATTTAGACAAAACATATTTACTATTTGGTATCTTTTTGAACACAAACCCCATGAATGAGTGCTCATAAAATGGAAATGTTGATAGCCATAAATTGAAGTATATTATATATAGAAGAATAAAATCATGGGTATTATATACACCACATAAAATGAAAGAGTGGTGAACATAACACGTATCTCTCGGGAATGAAACTTGAGATGAAATCCCCTTACCTTGGGGTCTTGAATCTCTTTGTACTCACTCAAACCACCTCTATAGTAAATATAATTTTTTTATAAATATATTATAAAACCATATAATTATATCTAGTAATTTATACCTTTTGATTATGATATTATATTATCTATTTGTTAATGATTATATTTCAGGGTTTCACTTTGGTTAATATTTAATTAATTCAACACATGAATCTCATTTTGTTATATCATTTGTCCGTATACATATATCATAATTCCATAATGTGTGACTTTTGTTACATTTCATATATATAAATTATATTTTTATTAAAAAAATCTATATAATATATATGTTGGAAATGGAAGACAGCGTTCATGGGGACAATAATCCATACATAGGCATGAACACTATTTCCATTTAATTGTCATGTTGAGAGAAAACAAGTAAATGAAATATATATATATATATATCATTATTAATTTATATTTATGATATCATATATATCATTAAAATTCACTATGACCATCCTTAATACAATCCATGTAGTGTATGAATGAATCATATTAATTTGAGGGGGTGGTAGTCCACACATCCACAAAAAAAATTATCATATTTACATAAGATGGAAAGAATAAAAGTATATTATAAATAATAAGCATAGAAATGAAAATAAATTATAAATATAATATATATTATATTTAGAAATATTTTCCGTTATAATTTCCACAATGAGAGACGATAAGGAAAATTTTACAGTCATCATTTAGTGAGGCGGTAATTTTTCATACACATAAACAACATGTTCATTATCGGTTAGGTGGATATTTTTGTTACAGTATGATGAATCGTTATAATAAAAACTACTAGTAGATTTTTGAAATTTATTTAGATATATGAGTTGGGTAAAATAACATTGGAGGGGGTAGAGAAATAAAATAAACAAAAGGACTTGAAAGAAGATGTTACTTCTTGATCGGGTAACTTCTTTTGGTTTGTGCCAAATGGATTCCTTGGATTTCATTTTGTCAAAGAGAATGATTATAGGATTAAGAGAGCAATTCTTCGAATTTTATTGGGAAGGTAGTTCCTGATCATAAGAGGTATGAGAGGTGTGATGAAGTGGGAGTGGTGGTTGATTTTTATAAGGACGGAAAAGGACTCACATGGACTTTTTGGAAACAAGTTGGGTGTACACATGTTCTTAAAAAAAGAAGAAATAAAAAACAAAAAAATCATAATAATGGAATGTTTTGTCCAAAAAATGGATATAATACATGTTATTTACGAGAAAATATGTTATTTGGGCTCATAATTTTAATGTTCAGTTCCAAATTAATCTTAATTTGGCCCCAATAGTTTTGATTTATTTTTATAACATTTAATAATCATTTAGATAATAAATTGACATAGTCTTAATAGAACATAAATATTAAACTATAAATAACGGTGTATGTTATTTTTTTAAAATTATTATCATAGAAGTCGAAAAATGAATATTAATTCTAATCCCGTAGATGAGATTAAATAATGGGGTTTAAAAGTATAAAAACATTCAACAGTTTCTTAACATTTTATATTCAATTTAAAAGTGAAATTGATTATAATGAATTAAATTGTATTAATAGATGTAATATTTATATAATTTGACCTGAAAATAAAATTTTATTATCATTTAACATTAATAAATAAGTAAAAAAATGTAGTTTTTAAGTAAAAGCACTACTGTTTTAATATTATAAAAAAATGGAGTTTCTCAGAAAAAATTGAAAACTTCACCCTAAGATAAATTTGACATTATGAATTCAAAAATGATGTATTTTTCAAATTAAATATATATATTTTTCCAAAATAAATTTAATTATTAATAACGGTCCATTCGAGAAAAATATATTTTAAAAAACCAAAGACATTACTAAAAAAACATATCTGTCATTATCAATATATATTATTTAAATAAATATTTAATGTCCTGGAAATTTCATATAATATTCTTATATAGAATTTTTAAGAGACTGTGATATCAGACAGAACGTGATACTGAGGCAAGGAGTTTTTGGAATGATCCTTCAAAAAAGTGTTAATAATAAAATAGTGTTCCTGAGTAATTTTTCTAAAAAATTAGAATAACTCTCAAATGGGTGCCTAAATCAAAACTTTTTGGGAACCATTACGTTCAGAATGGAATGTTTAGCCAATGCATGAGTTAAGTTTAGTCTTCGTAAACCTCCAGTGAGAAACCACTAAAATTTCATAACCGTATTATAAAATAATAAAATAAAATAATTTTATTTTTCAAAATCTTATAACTCAGGAACATTGAATCATATTAAAAATCTAATACCACCACTAAACTCGAGAGGGTATTCATTCCTTAGGAAGATCCTAACAATGGCTGGTGCGATCTAGTAGTGGAAGATAGATCTTAGCCACAAATAAAATAATTATGTAAAAATTATTATATTGATAAATTCTTTAACTCCTAAACAGTAACTCGGATTGGAAACTTGAGAGTATGGTTGAGCTTGTGAGGGAGTTTTTACCTTATCCACAGCCTAACCTCAACTATCAAGGCTTTATGGTGATTTTTAATACATTATAATCATTTTATAAGGTACATTTAGTAAATGTGAGAGAAATTATTTATATCTTATGAACCATTGATCAGATAAGAAATATGAGGGCACCAATGAATTTGCAGTGCTGAGATTCATTTATGGGAAGCGTAACATCGATTAGCAAGTTTCAGATGAAAAATTTAATTTTTGGACATTACAAAAAAATAAGAAAATTACTTAACAATGTTATTTTATTTCTTTTCTATGACTATTCCTTTGTGGTGGTGGGACCCATGACCTGTCATGCCCTTTAATGGCTTGACCCTCCTATTTTGTAACCCTGGTGTTTTAACAATAAATGTGGTTCCTAAATGAACCTCATTAATATCTTTCAAAACGTTTGGATCCTCTGTCCATTTAATAGAATCACGAGCATTGTATTTTGGAATGAAGGTGAGGAACCTCTGACGAAGTGTTGCAACAACTTCCACCAAGGAACGAAAGCTTGGAAGACAACGTTAGAGGAATCGAATCAGGGATGATGAATGTTAGAGGATTTGTCAAGAACAGATTCTCCTTCCACGACTTTGACATCTCCAATAAAATCCAAGGTAGGGATTTTAATAAAAAAATTATCTTTGTTGAATTAAATTGCTGCCACCTATTATGATCTTATGGAAGAGGGTGTGGGATAAACGCAGAAGGCCCGGGCCCTCCGCCACTTTGTTTATTGATGCGTTCATCATGGGATGATTTTTGACTTGATGGAAAGCGGAAACTCAGTGGCATGAAATGACAGAGGCATCCCTGGATGGCTATAGGCATGTCCAAAAGGATGAATAGACAACTGAATCTCACCTGGTGGCCCGTAGAAAATTCACAGGCCCACGCTGACCGCATATGAGGGCGGCGCCACTCGGCTCCATGGCAGATGAATAGGTGGCCGAATGTCGGTCGACTGCAGAGGCAGGAGGCGGCAGGCCATCATGCACTATGGTGAGCAGGACATGGCTACAGAGCCGCGATGAAGGAAGGGTCCCACTCCCTGCAGCTGCCAAGTGTTATAAGGTGGTGCCACCTGGCGCCACCATTAAAAGTCCTGAATGGCTATTCTAGCTATTCGGGAGGCGGACAACGCGACCCCTATATAGGTTGCACCAGTAGGTGGGCCGATCCCACTGTGGACCAAACAACTAGGCTGGGTCCACCCAATCCAGGTCGGGTCGGACCGGACCCGAACTCCTCTTAGCCCTAGAAACACTTAAAAATCCATATCATGAGAACTAGACATCTGTTTGATGAATGATTTACGACGATGGTATCATTGGAGAGGGACAAATAAATTTATATACTCCAAGAAATTTTTGACAAAATTTGGTGTATAGAAGGGTTGGATCGACACCAAATCCAACCAGGACCTCGGAACAAAAATTCAATTAACTTACAAATCTGTCGTCCGATTGATGCACCATCTATTTTGTATTAACCCTTATGACATGACAGGTCATTGGGTAACTTCTATTTGGACCATCGTGCCAGTTGGAATATGACTGATGGATTGAGGCATAATTTCTCTTGGAAGCAAGCGTACTATGTTCTAGAATCCTCAATCTAACTGAGACGTGAAGAATGAAGAGAGATTATTTTTGAATCAGAACGGAGTGATTCTATGTTAATACACTCCCAAGTAGTCACTATGAATAAAAAAAAGAGATTCAGTGTGAACCAGTACACAGAAATTCTTTGTGAATCAGCACCCACCGAATTTGTGTGAATTAGCACCCAACAATACAATGAGATTCAGCACCCAATGATTCTCTTTGAATTAGTACCCACCGATTCTGTGTGAATCAGACCCCAGTGATTCTGTGTGAATGAGCACCCATTGATTTTGTGTGAATCAACACCCATCGATTCTGTGTGGATCAACACCCAATGATTCTATTTGAATCCTCACCCAATGATTCTTTCTAAATCAGCACCCAATAATTCTATTTGAATCAGCAACCTTCCATTCTATGTGAATCATCACCTAGTGATACCGTGTGTATCATCACCCAATGATTTTGTGGTAATCAGGACCCAGAAGTTCTTTGTGAATCCATACCGAGCGATTCTTTTTGAATCATCACCCAATGATTCAGTGTGAATTAGCACCCAAGGATTATTATGGAATCATCACCCAATGATTCTGTCTGAATCATCACCCAATGATTCTGTACGAATCCTCACCCAGCGATTCTCTGTGAATTAGCACCTACGGATTTTGTGTGAAACACCACACAACAATTTTGTGTGAATTATCACCCATCATTTCTATATGAATCCACACCCATAAAATCTATGTGAATTGGCACTCAATATTATATGTGAACCAGCACCCAACAATTCTTTCAGATTCAGCATCCAACTATTCTGTGTGAATTAGCATCAACTGATCTTGTTTGGGTCTTACAGGGGTTAATATCAATCGGTCATGTTTTTTTCTTTAGGAGGTTAGTATACATTGATCATGTGTGGTTCAACAGATGTTCTTATAGAAAGAGTAAGATGATCTAGACTTAATACAAATCATCGTTACAACTGTATTCAGTTATACCTAGTTTGAGATGTGTCTAATGGTTTGTGCTTTGTTATTGATATCATGATTTTGGTTTTCCTTTGTGGGAATCCATGATATCTTTAAGTGTATTAAGGTCTCTAATGGGTACTGTAATACTCACCCATGCAAGGGCTTCTCCCGCACCTTATTGTGTACTGTGCAGATGAGTGGCAGCCTTGACTACGTCTTGGGGAGCTAGGACCTGAAAGTGGACGACAGTGATGGTTGACGTGGAGAGATGTGGAGATTCTTTGTACCTACCCTTCTGGTAGGATCCCCGTTGGATGATCTCATGAGATCTTTTCTATTTTTTATTATATTGTATCTTTAAGGTGGGTTTGTATTTCGAACCCTTTACTTTCAGTACACACTTTTACTTCAATTATTTTACTACGTGGTTTACTTTGTTGTGCACCTAGTCTGTGTGTTTGTTCATGTTTAAATTCAATGATTTCTTATTTTAGGGATACACTTTTCCAGTGCTGGCCACCAACCCATGGCCTATGGAAGGTGGGTTTGTGGTAGTCACGACACGTACCTTGGGAGAGTGGTCATGAAAAAGTGGTATCAAATGGCAATCGATTCTACCAGAACAACTAACAGTCTATGTTATCAATGGAGAAATAGTGTTAAGTTCCCCATGATCGGGTTTCAGTGCGGGGAGTCTAGTGTTGGTTCTGCAACTTTCGTATCCATACACTAGTACCCTAAATTCTATTTTTAGACTTAGTGCACAAAAAATCCTGTTTCATGTGTTTTGTAAATGTTTTTTTGTATTGATCTCTATTGAGTTAACTCACAAGGTATATCCTTTTGAATGTGGTGAATCTTGATTCTCTGTCAAGATTCCACAATGGAGACAACTATCCAGGATTCCAATGTGTGACCAAGAGGATGGTCTATAGAGTGATGAGGCTTTAGTATAAGGAATTATTCCCAAGATGGTAACTTCAGAGGGTGTCTCGGTGATACCACTACTTGTTGGTAAGAAATAAGTACCAGCGCTATAGGTAGAGGGCACATATACGCTTAGTGCCTTACATGAGTTATAGTGATCGATACCTATCAGGTTCTGAGGAAAGCCTATATCACTTGTGGCTAAGGAATATCCTGAGGCGGTGGCTGAGTTTCCATCTAGCTAGGGCACCATACGATCAGGTGGCAGACCTATAAGTTCACATTCTACATGGATCAGTAGGGAGATGGTAGGTTTTTTATTACCCCTAACGTATGATGTGGTGACTTTTCTATGGTTATATCTTGAGAAACATCTTAAGATATGGGGTCTCTTGCCATAAAAATCTTAGGGTTATGTGTTCCCAGGATCTTCTACAACTTCAGCGGGATGGCATTTCAGTAGCTAAGTATTCTTCAAGGTTTACCAACCATTCCACGTACTCAATGAATACAATAAAAATATTTCATTAGGTATTAGACCTCTGAGTGATATGAGTTTACGAACATCAGATCCCATACTATTTTGTCTATGTGTTCCAACTTATATTAGGATGATAGAGAGAACCATTATGGTAGATTTTTCAACGGCTAAGTAGATACAGACATTGAATGTTGTTAGTGGGAAAGAATGAAAATAATGACAGTCTTAGAGACTTCGGTCTATAAAATGTTTCAAGAAGAGGAATTGATAAGGAAAAATGAATCTGATGGTCATACGATGTGGAAGAGAAGGGAAGAGAGCAACATGAGGTGGTATACAATTCAACATGTTACAACCGCCACCCCAATGTGTTCCCCACAAAGATCAGGGATCCGGGGGACATGGGAAGGGAGTAGCTGCATCCAGTCAAGGATTGTGACCTAAGGGATCTATGAAGAATTAGTTGTATGGTTTATGTTTACTATTACCTCTCGTATTAATTGACATAGGTACTAATAATTCCTTCTTGATACGAATCTTTTTTCGGGAATAGAGATTCCGGTTAAACCATTGACTTGACCCTTACATATATAGATACCTTTGGAAGGAAACTCAATAATAATAGTTATTCTGATAGTGTGATCTGACCCTTGAGGTGAGAGTTTCGGTTGGAAACTATTTGTGTCAATGTCGAGGCCTTATGACGTTAGTTTGGGAATGGACTATTCAACCACAGTTCATGCTCATATTGATATTTTTAGGAAAAAGGTTGTGTTATATATACTTCGTTGGAATTGAGTTTTCATTGGTTAGAGAAAAAGGAAATCGATAAAGCATGAGTTAAACTCACTCTAAGGAGTGTAAAGATGATCACTCTTGAGTTGGCCAGCCTTACCCTCATGACAGTAGGATTTTTGAGTTTTGAGTTCTTCAAAATAGTGGCAGAGTGCAGGAACTTTCAATAAAAATATGTTTCCAAGATTACCTCCCCCAAGGGAGAAGGACTTCTGCATGAAATTGTACCAAAGGATGACACCAATATCAATAACTGCATATCGAACAACTTATGCAAAGATACGCGAGCTGAGAGTATAGTGGGGATAATGGTTTATTGTCTACACCAATCACAAGAGTCTTAGGTATATCTTCTCACAGAAGGACCTGAACCTGAGATAACATCGATGGCTAGAGATCCTCTAGAACAATTACTACGACGTAGTATATACTCTGGGGTAGGGGAATGTAGTGGAAGATGCACTCAGATGGAGGTGTAGCCTACCGTTGTAGAGTGAGGTGACAATGCAGCTAGACATGTTGCAGTTATCATTTATCGATAGTGATGAAGAATCATATCTCTAGTTTAGGATAGTTACTCCACCACTCATTCAGTGAGTGATGGAGGAATAGTTTTGGGATGTTTACTACGAGCCCGACATGCTCATATATCCTCAGGATGATCTCGTGATGGATTTTCGGAAGGTGGGGTGCACTCCATCCTCTTCGGAGGACACATAATGGTACCAGTGACTCTACTATAGGAGGTGTTGAGGAATTTCCAAACATTACATTTGGTGGTATATCTCGGTGTGGTGAAGATGTACTCAGACATCCTGTGTCAGTACTAGTGTCCAGGGATGAAGAAAGTAGTGGCGAAGCTCATATAATGATGCCTTATTTGTAAAAAAGTGAATGCTGAGCATCAGGTTTTTTCACATTTTATTACATATTTTACCGACAGACAGATGGTCAGACGAATCAAACCATACAGACCCTGGAGGACATGCTTTATGATTATTTTCTAGATTTTGGTTTATGTTATAAGGACCACCTAACACTATTGGAGTTTGCATAGAACAATAGTTATCACTCCACCACACGCATGGCTCCATTTGAGGCCCTATATAGGTGAACTTGAAGGTCAACTCTCTATTGGAAAGACATAAGGGAGTTAGCACTTATGGGTCTATAGATGGAATAGGCTACCACAGAGAAGGTACAGATCACCCAGGAGTGGATAAAGATTACACGGAGCAGGAGGAATTCATATGATGATAAGAGATGGAGAACCTTGTAGTTCGATGAAGGAGACCATGTCTTCCTACGGGTCTCACCCCCAAAAGGAATGAAGAGATTAGTCCGGGTCGTAACAAAGTGGCCGGCGGCGGCGGCGGCAACCAACACTCACTGACTATGGATATGGGCCAAAAACTACATCCGAGTATAATGGGACCCTTCCTGATCCTCAGTAGTGTAGGTGAGGTGGCATACCATCTAGCACATCCCCCATATATGCATTGGTCGAATAATGTTTTTTCAGATGTCGCACCAGAGGAGAAACATGAAAAATCTATCACAGGTTAACAACTAGGGTTAGCTGGACATCGATGACGGGGAAAATTTTGCGAAGTTCATCATGTATATAGATGATCGACATAAGCATGTCATTCATGGGTAGTAGATCCCCTACTGTGAGTTCATTGGCAGCATGAGAATCTCTAGGAGATCACATGGGAGTGGTAGTCTCAGATACATGCTCAGTACTCGCAAAAGTTTAATTTGGCATTGATTTGTCTTTCGGGGACATAAATCCCTAAGGTGGGGGGAATGTAAAGACCCATACATTTTTTATATGTTTTATATATATAATTTTTACAAGACTGCAAAATCAGACGGCACGTGATTCCGAGGCCCGAAATGCCAAGAATGATCCATAAAAACCGTGTTAGGCTTAAAAAACCACTCCTAAATCATTTTCTTGAAAAGCGGAAGAACTCTTAAAAGGATTCCTAGATAAAAAATCGGAGGTCACCTTTGCGTTCAAGTTTGCGGATTTACCCTAGGTGTGACTAAATTTTATTCAGTGCATGCCTCTAGTGAGAAATCCTAAAAATTGGATAATCATTAATAAAATAATTAAATAAATTATTTAATTTTTCAAATTTTAATAACTCATGAGAGGTGACTCGGATTAAAAATTTGACACCACCTCTAAACTCGTGATGGTATTCTTTCTTTAGGTAGATCCTAACATTGGCCGACACATGCCAACAGTGGAAGTTAGTTGTTGGCCGCAAATAAACTAATTAAGTAACCATTATCTTGTCATTAATTTTCTATAACTCCGAAATGGTAACTCGGATTGGAAATCCAAGAGTATCATTAAGCTCATGAGGATGTTTTTCCTTTAGGAAGAGCCCAAACTCAATCGGTGCGGTTAGAGGAAGACTATTAATAATTTTTTAACCTTTTAAAGGTATGTTTGGTAAACTTGTGGGTAGTGATTTCTATCGTTTGAACTGGTGCACAGATTAAATTTTTGAGGGACACTTTGAATTCGTAGCACCGAGATTCACTTATGGGATGCTTAACTTCGATCGGCACAGTTCAGACGAAAATGTAAATTTTTGGACATTAGAAAACAACAATAATAAAAGAACATAACAAAGTTATTTTATTTCATTTCTGAAAATGTTGAGCGGAGGTGGCAGGACCCATGACATGTGAATCCATTTAATGGCTTGAATCATTTGTTTTATAACCTAAACATTGTAACATTTAATGTGGTTCATAAATAAAACACATTAATGTCTTCCAACACATTTGGATCCTCCATCCATTTAGTAGAAGATCATCCATGGGATTTTGGCATGAAGGTGATGAACCTTTGACGAATTGTTTTGAAAGCTTTTCCTGAGGAACAGAATCATGGATGAAAACATCAGAGGAATCGAATCAAAAACCAAGAATGTCGGTGGCTTCATCATGCGCAGATTCTCCATCCACAACTGCATCATCTCCAACATAATCCAAGGTAGGGGTTTAATAAAAAATTTATCCTTGTTGAATAAAATTTCTACCACTTATTTTGATGTTAATGCGGAGGGAACATGCCAAATGAACATGTCCCTGATGCTCCGCCACTTTGTTTCTTGACGAGTTCTTTGTGGGACGATTTTCAACTCGATGTAAAATGGAAACCAAGTGGCACGCAACAATGGAGGTATCCTGGGAAGGCCGTAGGCATGCCAGAAAGGAAGACCGAACCACCAAAGCTCACTCAGTTGCCCACATATATTCCACCAGCGTGGAACCAGCACAACAGCACTAGAGAACGGTGCTCGTGGGCCACAAATGAGGGTTTTTCCACTCGGTGCTGCAAAAGGCGAATTGGCGGCCAGCTCTCAACTATCCGTGGATGTAGGAGCCGGTGCGCAGTCGGATACCTCAGTGAGCAAACTATAGCTATAATGTTGTGGTAAAATAAAGGGCCCGCTCCCGGTGGGTCATGCGGGTGATGAGGTGGCGCCACATGGAACCTTCATTTACAGAGCCGAATAACTATTTGAGTTGTTCGGGAGGCGGACAACACGACTGCCACATAGGTCTCCCTAGATGGTGGTATGAGCCACCACTACCCAGCCCACCTGGTGTAGGCTGAGCCCGCTATGGACCATCCCAACTGGGCTGGTACGCATGAACTGTGATGGGTTTTCCCAGACTGGTCTGGCCGGGTAGGTCCAACCGGGTCAGAAGGGACCCAAACCACACTTGGGCCCAGAAACGCATAGAAATTCGTATCTTGGGAGCCAGACATTCGTTTGAGGACCCTTCAATGGTATTAGGATCCTTGGAGAGAGATATAACTTTTGAGATACTGCAATAGAGTTTTGTAGAATGTTGGAGTATGGCCAAGTTGTATCGACTCTAAATCCAACTAGGCCCTTAGTACTAAAATGCCAATAACATATTGATTCAGCGTCCAGTTGATGCACCGTCTTTTTTGTTGGAACCCTTATGACATTAAAGATCATTGGTTAACAACTTCATGGGACTTCATGCTAGTTGAAATATGACTGATGGCATGAGGAGAAGTTTCTACCAAAAAAAGGCGTACTATGATTGGATATCTAGTGTCTGGTTGAGACATGAAGAATGAAGAGCGATTCTTTGTGAACCAGCATCAAGTGATTATGTGTGAATCAGAACCTTGTGATTCTGTGTCAATTAGCACCCAACGATTATTTATGAAGCATTACCCAATGATTCTATGTGAATAAACCCCACACGATTTTGTGTCAATCATCACCCAATGAATCATGGTGAATCAGTACCGAGCAATTCTGTTCTAATTAGCACCTGGTGAATCTGGGAGAATCAGCACCCAGTGATTCTATGTGAATCAACACCGAGCGATTCTGTGTGGATCATTACCCATTAATTCTATTTGAATCATCTCCCATCAACTCAGTGTAAATTATCTCCCAATGATTCTATGTGAATCAGAACCCATCAATTCTGTGTGAATTAGCACCCAGCGATTCTGTGGGAATCAACACCCAATGATTTTTTTGTGAATCCACCCCCAACGATTCTGTGTGAATCAGCACCGAGTGATATTGTGTGAATCATCACCCATCGATTCTATGTGAATTAGAACCTAGAAATTATCCGAGAATCAGCACTCAAAGATTCTATGTGAATCGGCACCCAACAATGTTTTTGTAAATCATCACCCATCGATTTGGTGTGAATCAGCACCCTGCGATTATGTGTGAATCTACACCCAAGGATTCTATGTAAATCAATACCCAATGACTCTATGTGAATCAGAACCTCGCGATCATGTGTGGGTCATGCGAGGGTTAGTACATATCAATCATATGTGGTTCTTGCGGGGGTTAGTACCTATCGATCATGAATGGGTTAGCAATAGTTCCTTTTGATAGATTAAAATGATCTAGCCTTGCGACAAATCATCTATACTACTGTACTCAGTTATGCATAGTTTTACACATGCCTATTGAATTGTGGTTTGTTATTGAAATAATGTTTGTGGTTGACCTTTGTGGAAATATGAGATACTTTAGGGGTCTCGGGGTCCCTACATGGTATTGTTATACTCACCCCTGCAAGGGATTCATCCGCACCATATTGTGTATTGTGCAGATGATGGGTACCCTTGACTGAGACTCTGGGAGCTTCTAAATAATAGTGGATGGTATTGACGATTGACGTCGAGAGCTGTGGAGCCGATCTCTACCTATCCTTCACGTAGGATCCTTGGCAGATGATCTCAGAAGCGATTTTCTATTTTCTATTGTATTATATCTTTCATTTGGTCTTGTATTCCGACCCCTTTAATTTTAGTACACATGTTTACTTCAGTTGTTTTACTATGTGGTTTACTTTGTTGTGTACCTAGTCTATGTGTATGTACAGGTTTAAAGGCAATGTCGTCCCGTTTTAGGTATACACCTTTCTGGTGCTAGTCGCAAACCCCTAGTCTATGGAAGACGGGCTTGGGTTAGTCATGGAATGAGCCCAGGGGGACGGGTATTGAAAAAAAAAATATAATATTTGAAAAGTAGTTATTATTTATTTATTTTAATATTTTAATTACTAGTATATAATTGAATAATTTGAATAATTACATCATTAAAATTATGATTCATTGAAACTATATCTCTCTTGTGACAAACTCTAATTCATTGTTGCATTTACTGTATTACCAGTTGGTCTTTCTTAGAATGTGCACTCAATTAGTTTATCATGTCACACAAGATGATTTGGTGTTGTGTGAAAGGAATTTCTGAATTAATTTATTTCTTGAAACAAATGAATATTTAATTTATTCAATAAATTGTCTATAAAAATCATAGTGTTATAATCATTAACATAACTCCCATTAGATATTTTATGAACATCCAACCGTAGTAATTTTTGGAATAAACAATGCCCAAAATTCCATGACTACATTAAAATAATATAAATCAATATTTTAATATATGAAATAGATAAAATTTTCCTTTAAATAATTAATCAAATAAAAATATTAACAATGTCTCTCAGTTTCTGAAAAAACTCATTGACATGTTAATGAGAGGGATTATTTTCATAGATCGACTCAATTAATTCTTCCTTAAAACATCCTAAAATAAATATCATTTAATTAAAGAGTAATTTACGCAATGTTATCTCATTTCATATACACATGTGAATGTAAAATGATTATAATACAACAATATATATTTAAATACTATGTGTTTCTCATGATAATGAATATGAATAAAATATATCAGTTAATCTATATGTACACCATTAGGTAACTTATCATATATTTTCTAGGTTCTTAACGATGCATCGTTTAATTCATTGTATAATCTCCATTTAATTTCCTTCTACTTCTTACCCAAATTATTCAATGTCTAATCATATTCTAGACATTTAAAATTATCATATTTATCTCAGTAGTAGAATTGTTTCACTCTTTTATGATAAATATTTACTAGTATAAACAAGTACTATAAATTTATTCATATTAAAATTTTTACCTATAATTGTCACCCTCAAATATCCCCATGATGAAATAGGATTGATGAACTACTCACTCGCAGCATAGGTTGCTGATTAGAGAGGTGTTGGCTAATATGCCGATAGGATGCTGAATGATTTTGTTTCATATGATGACAGAATAGTGGTCGTGAGAGATGGTTAGGTGGGAAAGCATAGGGTGTCTCATATATTACAGGGAGGGAGACCAGTAGATAATTATTTCTCGGAATGGTCGAGGGTATGTCGATTGAGAGTTATCTAGAATGATTAAAATTATTCCTCCTTTGCATTCCTGTCATTTAATAAAAAAAATTAACTTCAAGAAATTCGTGTACAAATAATAGAAATTATAATAGATGCGTAGTAATCTAAAACAATATATAAATAACTATGATGTTGAATGACAACATGAATAAAATAAGTGGTGGATAAAAAAACAGATTATTGTACAAAAACAATTTTTCTCCTTTAATAATGTCATTTTTATGCTCTTTCATTACATCATTTACTTAATCAGCCATTGTAAGAATAATGTTTTCAATATCTTTATGGAAGAATAATTTCACTTCATTTTGTTTATGTAATTCAATGTATGTGGTCAAATCTTCCACTTGATCACCCATATCATAAAATTCCCACTGTTTTACATGAGTATCTACACTGCACCCTTCATCCACGACATCTTCCTCATCATTTTCCATTTTCTATTATGATGATAACACATAAAGATCATCTAATTCACGGTCAATCAAATATATAAATTCTAATAAGTTCATAGAATTAAATTAGAAAGAATATCTTTCAATAAATCTGATAATATCGAACCAATTACATTTGAATAAAACCACTGAATAATGACTGTGGTAGTTTAATTCGATTATATTAGTCTAATTTACACAATATCCCATATCACAAAACATAAATATACAACTATTATTTATTTCAATCCCTATTCCAAATATACTATATTAAATTTAAATCCATTCAAATTGTTAGCATCAAACATTCTAACCTCTTTAGAGGAACTCAAGTAAGAAACATCAAATCTTCTAATAAATTAGCGTGAGTATTAGTATTCATGATCTATAAGAAAAATATATATTACATTATATTAAAATATATGTTTCATCCTAATATCCATATAGATTTCAATATTGGTGAATATACACACCATTAAGACCATTCTATAGGATCTTTATTAAAAAAATCTATTATAACCTTTTCATTTCATTTTCACCTCTCATTCGTCTCTTGGTATTTATTCTAATATCTTTAAGAAATGGATCAAAAATTTCACTCCTAAGCTAGGAATATATGTTTTTATAATAATTCCATTATTATCACTGTAAAATTTTAGCTCCTCATAATTTATCAGCCAATAAAAGGAATGATTTTTTATTTCCCACGTAGTTGAGATTGAGTCGATGTGTCATCAACACATACAACTCAATAGAATATTATAACAATATCATGATGGGATCTAGAAATAAGTATGTCACTCCTCATTCTAATAGCCTTTATAAATAGAGCCTTCAGGTTGAGATTTATTTGTTCCATATGGTATAAAATGAAAAAGATATCCATCAAATAAAATAAAAAAACACAATATTGTTTTTAATGAATTTCCAAGAATTATTTTATTCTTATGAAAAACAAGTAAATAAATTAAATATAAATTGTATATATCCATCGATATTAAACATGGCTTCCTAATTTAGATTACACAACTAGATTCATAGATAAATGATTCTAAAAACGATGGAGGAATGATCATCTCCATGGGAAAACGTGTCAATAAATCATATCCTGAAGGTTTTCAAGATCAAATGGATGTATATTTTTCATACATAGTTTTCTGAAGAATGTGAAATATTTTAGTAGCATAGCAGTAACATTTTCAGCTATTAATGTATGCAATTCTTTAGTAGATACTTTGTAGAAAAATTTCTGAATCAGGAAATTTAAATTGATGTAACCTATGATGAATTAAGTAAACTCTCATTGAGATGTTACTTTAATATCAATCAAATAACATCAAATGTTTTAAAATTAAATAGAATGTCTCTTTATCCATATTTTTCATTGAAAACATTTGTCGGAGAATATATTCCATTCTCATCTGGAAAGAGATCAAATGTTATGTTCATTATTTATAAGTATTTCCAAGCATTGAAATAGTCCTCCAATTGTCCATTATCATTTAGAAATGTGAATATTAAATTTTCAAAAACAATTTTCTCAATATGAATACCATGAAGATTATTCCACAATAAATTAATCTCCAAATATGGATTATTAAAGAATATAATTCTTTCATCCACTACTTTATTCTAATATCAGTTGAGGATGATATTAGATCCCATTTCCCACTAAAATTAATTTAATGATCCTTCCCAAATTTTGTTTCAACATTTCAAAGTTGTGGCAATATTTCAGAATGTCTCAAAAAATTTGGAGGTCCTCTACAAACAAAAGAACCATTGTATTTTGACTTGTTCAATCGAAATCTATGAGATGCATCGAGAAATATTTTATGACACAAGAAGAACAATTTTGTAGTGTGATGTAGTCATTTGGGATCAAAATAAATTTTATAATCTTGACAATCCAAACCTATGTAAGTGTTCCAAGTAACTAAATTGCCATGTCGAGGGAGTTAACTAATGGTTCACATTATAGGAGCTTGTATATTGAACATTATTCTAGAAGATGCATCATATGTCTCAACATCATTGCTCCATAACTCCTTTAATTATTCAATTAGAGGATTTAGGTATACATCAATATCATTTCAAGGTGTTTTTTATTGGAATAAACATAATAATTATAAAATTATTTTGTTTCATACACATCCAATATGGTAGATTGTAAGGGATCAAAACAATCATCCAATTGCTATAACTGGTTATCAAAGTCCTGGATGGGTTGAAACCATTAGTAACCGATCCCAATCGATCATTCATATTATCAGATGAGAAATATGGATTTAATGAAATAAATTTCTTCAATGATTTTAAATCTATTAGATTTCAAATTAACCGTCATTGTTATTATCTATATAAGGCCACATCATGTGCTCAGCCATATTTGATGGCATGTCTAATCATTGAAATCGAGGATAAAAATGAATGAAAACAAACCCTTTTTAGGTGAGTAACTTTTCATATTATTTATACTAGTATATTTATTTAGAGTTCCCACACCATCCATTGTCTTCGATATAGAATAAGAAATTTTTAATCCTATCTTATTGAATCCTCTCCCTAATATAGCATACAATTATTGGGGAACACATGTATTTTTGTATAGTATATACCATTCTTGTTAACAGCTATGCTCATGTCATAAAATGACTCAACGATCTTTTCTTCAGGAAATTCATCAAGAAAAAATTACAATATCATAGGAATCACCTTTTTTAAATTCCATATATGAATTTGGTAAGGGAAAAATTTAGCAGAAAATAATGTTTTGAATATTTCAAACATCCACTATACAACTAATGATTTCTCTAATCAACTAAGTCATGAAAATTTATCCAATCATTGATGTTTTCTTTTACATTAGTCTCCAAAAAATTAGGAATAAGATCCAATGATATGATACAATATTGATCTAGATATCCTATAGTAAAAAAAATAACTTATCATGTTTCTATTTTCAAAACTCTTAACTTGTTTTTCTGATATGTTTTGATGTTGATGTTGGTACCTTGAAATGCTAAAAGAAAATTTTATATGTTTTTTCATTTATTTTTCCATTATTGATGAATTTTGTAGCTCATTCTTCCGATTAACATCAATTCTAAAACATTCTATAATGTTAGATTCTATATTCCAAACCTAACACAAATATTGAGTATGGAAGTGCTTCAATATCAAGTGTTCATAAACTTCATCTCTTTTCAATAATATTCTAAATTTATATTTAGGACATAGACATCGTATTATACCATTAATGAATTGATTGGAAATTGAAAAATAAAATAACCCCTACAATACCTTAGCACACCGAGGTGTGTTCCTTGGTAATGTGTTGCAGCTTTTATATATATATATATATATCAATGTCTCTATAGATTATTATGAAAAAATTGTAACACATAAGTATTACTATATATGAAAAGAGATAATTATATGATCTAGTAATGTGGAATTAGTTGGAGTTAAATAGATTGATTCTTTAATTTAAATTTTAATTCTTTGAATGAATAGATAATTGAGGAGAATATAAAGGGGTGTTGTCTATTAATTAGATTCCATGAATTGAGAAATTAGGTAATTGGTGATAAAAAGGAAATTATAATAGATATTTTATGTTTATATTGGGTTTGGTTTTTGGTAAAATAAACATTAGAAAAATAATTTAATGATAAAATCACACATTGATCCAATTACTCCTAACAAACAACTCAAAATGTCTTGACAATATTCATTTTAATAAATGTTACCTTAAATTATTGATGTGTTTATTGCACCATATAAATAAGAAATAAATATAATATATATATATATATATATATATATATTAAAATATGTCTCATACCATTTATGAAAAAGAATTAATCCTTAATGATTTTATAAAAATATTTTGATTGATATGAAATTTAGATTAAATAAGTGGGTCAAAAAATAAACTAATCAATTTTTTGAACGTTTTAAAAATTTATACCCATGTTATATAATGACCATGTTTTAAATAATGTTTCTAAATTCGCACATATTACTAAATTGTTTTTATATAGAACATTTGATTATTGTATAATATATACAATCCGATTTATGGAAACTATACTAAAAATTTACTAGTTTAAAAAAATCATGTAAAAACCACATCCCTTTTCATTATAATTTTTTATCACCTAATAAATCTCTCATACACTTTAAAGACCCCACCAACTATCATTTTCATATGATCTTCATAAGGTTTAATGATATTCAATCATGGTTAATAACCATAACACATTCAATATCATTTCCTACGACGAATTATAGTCTCCCATAAATTCCCATTAAAATGGAATGAAAATATACTCTAGTGTTTCCAAAAATAATCAAAACAAAAAATCATACATCAACTATATATTCCAAAATATAATTTTCAAAAGAAATCATTCACAAGGTCAAAAATATTTCCCATATATTATTATTGATATAAACCACAATGATATAAACTAATACAAAAAAATTTGGTGGTTCAAATTTTTATTTATGAAAATTTGATTTGCGAGAATGGTTTTAAATGACATAATAGATATTTTTTCATCATAATAGGATCAAAATCCAAAGTTTCTATGATGAAAATGCTAATGCTATTTTTCAAAAATATGTTTTACCCAATTGTTATGTAATAGAATGATTGATTTTTTCAATGGTGAAATTATGATATTAGTTTTCAGGAAGTGCTGTCAAATAGACCATTATATATATAAGTTACAAAAACTGATTATTTCTATAAGTGGTTATAAATATGTGATTTCAAACAAATAAACCCATTGAATTCACATGAAAAACTCCCACTAAATGGATTGACCTTATATAGGTATTTCATCCTCATTAGAAACTGAAATGTTTAACAAAATTTAACATCAAATGAAACTGGTAAGAGAATAGACCTTGATAAACCATTAAATTCACGAGTTATAGTGAGTGATGCTGTTTAAAGTCTAAACCCATAAAATTCATGAATTAGAATGACTTATATAAAAAAATTAGGAAAAAGTACAGCTTTGAACAAACTCATTTAATTCATATATAATGATAAATCATCTATAATTCAAGTCCATGTGAAGGTAAAGTAGGAAAAAAATAATAGAGGCGTACCTAGTAAAAAAGGGGTTAGCATGAAAATAATGTATCTAACAATGGAAAATGGTGATTTGGAAAAAAAAAATTTGTAGCCAACCAACATCAGTATGGGTTATAACAGAAAAATAATCCAATATCTCATGGGTGTTGGGAAAAAAGATGGAACAAATAAAAGAAATTTAACATATATTCCGTTGAAAGATGAACATAAAATGGTCGACTTAGACATTATAGAAGCCTAATAAATAAAAAACATCCGGAATAATTACTCAAATTTATAGATGGATGATAACTAACATGTCCAACTACAAGGAGAATAGAACAACAATAATTGAAAATCAACCATACCTGAGAAAAAATAGTTACCTTTATGAAAATTGTGGAAGCCATATAAAAAATTTTATCAAACAATTATTGTAATTCCCCAACCCCAGAAGCACAGAGGCCATTCGTTATTTTAATACATTATAATGATTAAAAGGAATCACGTCCCGAATGAATGATCAGTTTAGCATCCCTGGGAAATAGATTAAATACACTATCTTTACAATATAATTTCATACATAAAATGCAGTATAGATCGTTATTTGAGATCTAAATTATTCCTAATAGCTTAACCGTACATATCAATCATAATATACATCTTGTAATCCTGGGAAAATAAAACATAAGAAAGGGGTGAGCTCAGATTCTTAGTAATGGTAAATAACTTAGCAGAAGCTATAAACATTTAAGGAAAGATTTGTAATAAAAACAATATCCTTTTTAAACATAATCTTGAATATTATTTGGAAAACATATATCAAAAATCAGAATATAAACATGCACATGGATATTATAATATTCGAAAAATCACATGAAATAACTAATTTCATTATGTGGGAATGCCTAAAATTGGACATAATTACCACATGTTTAAGGCATCATGCCAAGACTACAGATAAGATTTTTTTCAAGGCCTTGTGCTTGGACACTAATTTGTCTCCTGAGACCTATTGATGCATCACAAAGCTATAGTGGGATCCACCCACCACTTACTAAGTCCATTTCACTCCTCATATGAAAATATTGAAACATAACATAAACTTTCATATTAAAACTAGAAAACGAAATGTCAATACTTTAACAATAAACCATGATGGGTATAGAAATATCACTTCCACGGTCAAACATATCATAACTAATTCAATACAATATGGATGATTTTATTATAATAAATCAACCTTCATCTAGACTAATTTCTATTAAAGGATTTTGAAGTTGTTAAAAATGATTAGTAAAACGTTTCGAGAGAAATATCCCTTTTTGTGAAATCATTTAAAAGTAAAACACTTATAATGAAGTAATTTAAAAGATATTTTTAATCAAAGTTTACCATACCACTTTGGATATTTTTAATTGAATCAACAATTTAAAACAATCTTGTCCATATAAATAAATCCTTAAAAACATTCTGAAAACATGGACATGAATGAGAAAGATTAAAGAGAATAAATATTTAAAACATTTAAAATGATGTTTTAGTTAAAGAGAACATAAAATAATCATTTTTAAAAGTATTTTTTTTAAATATGACATGGATAATAAAAACATCCCAGAAAGTACTTACACATAAACAATATCGGATAATTATGACATTGAGGAATTAACCTTTACATTGCACTTTACATAGGTCGAGGGTACGTTTAACCTCATTTATAATGACCATAGAATGTAATGAAATTATAACTAAACCATATTCATGTTTATTATTTAATACTTGATTCATTTTGAATTTATAATACTTATTTACTAATAATATGCCTGTCAAATTTACATATCAGATAATAATCACTTTCTTTATCATAGATGTTTTAACTTGATATTCTTGTTCATGTCATTTAGATCATGATTTAAATAATTTCATAATATAATTTATGATATATATATCATATATATTTAGAATATAAATATGTATAATATATAGATATATGAAATTGAAAACACTATTTATGGAGACAATAGGTCGTATGTATGCATAAACGCTGTTTCAGTTTTCATATCGTATTGAACGGAAGTAATTGAATAAGATGTATGTAAATAAAGACAAACACACACACACATATATATATATATATATATCCAGTAGTATAATTATGTCATATATTACACATTATTAAAAATATATATTTTTATAATCATCGTTGAATGGTGAACATTGAAATGAATCTTATCGCATCGTGGAGACGATAAGTTGTACTTACACACGAGTGAGGATATCATTTCCTTAATGATTAAAAGGTGTAAAATTGGATGGTATGTTAATTGTAAAAAGAAATTATCATTTTATTTTTATTATTTATATACATATTACTCATCATTATATCAATCAAAAAAACATATAGTTGAATAACAAATTACACCACGATGAAGAGACAGTAAGTCATACGTAGGCATGCATGGTGACATTATCATTCATTGGATGGATAAAATAATGAATATGGTTGTACCATATTTATAATAACATCACAATATGTATAAGGAACTGGGGTTATTATTTTTGTATGTAAATAAAAATGAAAGAGAAAGTGGATGAAGAAATGAACTTTGATGGAGGTGATAAAATAATTACATCTTCTTTGGGTGTTTCCTTTTTATTTGAAAAAGGGATCCTTTTTTGGATTTATTACCAAGGGATGGCCTCTAGGATGAAATGAGGGATTTTCGGAGGAATTTTGGGTTGGGTTTGGCCTAGGAAAATGGATTTGGACTCGTGATTTAGAGAGAAGAGGAAGTACCCTTTTATAAGAAGGGTGACGGTCACTTTAGGAAAAGTTGGAAATATTATTTTATTATTCAATCATATTCATTTTATAATGGATCTAAATTAATTTATTTCAGTAATTAGGTGATTATGGGGCTAAATACTCCCAACAAATAGTTTTTATACAAATATAGATTACAATATTAATATTATATTTTAGATTTAACTCTTAGTTAAATAGGTTAACATTTACCATGTCTCCTTTTATTTTTATATTATATGGTTAATAAAATTACTATGAATGCCAATAGAACCCCAAGTTGTTCATAAATGAAATATATATCATTATAGTAGACTTTTAGATGAAGCTTATATTTTTATTACTATTATATAATTTAATAATATGGTATTAGTTTTAAAAACTCATTTATGTCAATTTTAACATTATTTAGTATTTGGTTTAGGTGAAAGTAATAACAACATGATTACTTAGAAAAAATTAATAGAATCAACCCTAACATGTAATGTTAATCTATACAATTCATGTATGGAATCAAAATCCTCAAATTACAATTATTTGTATATTTATAACATCAATTTTTTAATCTTTCATTGATAATGTAATTAATACATCATCATTGTGTCATAAATAGATTAAATTATTTAATATATAAAAATTATAAATAAAACAAAATTATATAGGAAATATTTTTATCATTATAATGAATATTTATTGTCTAATTTATCTTATGTATAACCCTATATTAAAAATGGTTTAGTTGTTAACATTTGAACTTATAACTTTTAACTCTTCTTTAAATAAAATAATAATAAATGTCCTAATATTTTACAAGTTGACTAAAAGGATCATATTTTATTCCCATTGTTGGTTGTGATCTAAATTAACTTATCCCATTGAATTAGGACATGTGTTACGATAATTATAATACCATTTTTACATTTAATTACCCTATTTACTTTTAATCGGGGTCAATAAAATTTAAATGTAACTATTGAACAACAATTATTTTCATCTTATTGAACCAAATTTTACATACTAATGTGCTCCTTGTCTATAAAATTTCTGAAATTAAATTCACAGATGTTGTAAAATTACATTTTATGAAAATTTGCACACATGCCTAGAAGGTGGTAAAAGACAATTAAACGTTCAATATAATTTTATACATATAATAATATTATAAAACGACTACAATGAATTACGATGAAATTATATAGTTATTATATATTTATTTTTTCATAATAAAAATTTATATAAAATTAATAATTATTTAATTAAAAATAAGTTTTAAATAATAACGCAATTTTATTAACTATTCATCAAAAATTAAATGTTTTCATAAAATACCAAAACATCACCCTATGATAATTTTGATATTTTGAAATAAAAATTGGAATCTATTTTACCATATTAATATGTATATTTTTCATAAATTTATTTAAAATTATGTCTCGTTTTCATAACTAAAATAGCGGTTTAAAAAAAAGTAAAAACTATCAAAATATTGGCATGTGTTTATGTCAAATTTAAATTTGAAATTATATAGAATGACCTACATTTTATTAAATGATAAAAATAATCTAATTAAACTTACAAAAAATTCAAATGTATAATTTATCACTATAAATTATTTTTATTAAAACATTAGTTTTTAATTAAATATTACTATTTTTCACAATTCAGCAAAAAATAAAAGTTATCAGAATAGTACAAAAATTTTATAGAAACTAATTTCTTCTCACACAATTCTAAATAAGATTTTCACTATGTCAAATGGAATATATAAAAGTTTTAAGTATTGGATTTGAAAGGATTTTCCATTAAAAGGTTGTAAATTTTCATTATCTGAGAAATACTTCATTTATTAGAAATATTTAATATGTAGTAATAATATGTCTAAGAAACACATAATATGGATTTTAAGATCATATGGAGTATATATATTTCAAAATGCAGTTAATACTATTCATTACTACTATTTTGAACGGCTAGTTTGGTAATTCATGGTGTGCTCAAACTCAGTGTTGCTTGTTGCACAAGTTATTGAATTACATTGAAAAAATAACATACTATGAAATCATGGGGCGTTAAATTGTCCTCTACTTCAATAAATTGCATCCTTTATCTTGGAAATTGTTTTCAAAAATAAAAAGTTAAAAAAAGATAATTACATTTGTGGACAACCCACATCAGAAATTGGGTTAATAAACATTAGTCTTAATAAGAGGAAAGGGAAATAAAAAGTCACCACAAAATTATGCTCTCTATTAGGAGAACATTGGTGGAAATTAGAGACACATAATTGAAGGAAAATGTAAATATTTATAGGGAGTGATTAAGGTTATCAATCACAAACAATTGTAAAATTGAGGGCCTCAAAGTAATCAATCTATAATGATTTAAAATATCATCCTTCCACAAAACCCAAGGTTTTAGAATAACACATTTTTTGTTTTAATATCACTTCCCTAATGATTAAGAATTAATTTAGTCATAAAATAAGATTACGAAAAATATAATTTACAAGTAGAGTTTCATCCTTCAACTAATTCCCATTACGAACTCATCTTTTACTCAAAAAGATAATAAAATTCAAAAATATTCTATTTATTCTAATTGTATTGGGTTCCATAAAAATGAATTTATATTTCATTTTTCAGACTATTTAAAAAAGCTGCATTATACAAATCCAGACATCACTTATTCTAGTGTTAGGTGATTCACCATTTTCGCCCTTCGGTTGCGGGTTCATGTATCTCAGCGTTTCCGGACGCGACGGGTTGTCAGCCGACCTCCGAGTTGTCCTTTTTATAAAAATCCCAAAATACTCTTAAAAAATTATTTAACCTAAAAAAAGTATCCAATGTCAAACTTAATCCATTCAAACATTTAGACTTATCCAAAATATATCTGTCCAAACTCATAGTACAAAATTTATAAGGAAGTTAAACACAATGAAGATCGTTTTTTCCACGTTATAACATGTGAATAACTTCATCATGTATTATTTTAAAACATGATAAAAAATTCAATTACCATGAAACATTATTTATTACATTCATTCTCCCTTGTTATTTATAGAATATAGGATATAATCTTTATATCTAAAAATTATTTAAAATACAACAATAATGTAATAAACAAACTATTTATTAGTTTCAAGGTGGTCATGAATATCAAATATAATTATCCAAATCAATCATATCTTATTCCAAAATCACTACCTCATTATCAAAACCATATTAAGGCTTATCGTTCCTTCAACCATGTATTTTCCAAAAAGTTTAACATGCTATTGAGTAACTTTTATTAAAACTATATAATCTCATATCCTCAATGAAATAGTACTGTAATACAATCCTTATTTATTTCCATAATTCATATAACCACTACATCATTAGTACAACACTAAAATGACATAATTCTTTAACAGAAACATAAGAACACTAGTCATTCTTCTTCATCAATGGATGTCTCATAACTTTATTATTACACAATAACATCATTTGGACATACTCTGATGATTGAGATATTGATTCCCATAGTGTCCCAACTTCATACAGATGAAGCATTTTACATTTGAAACCATTTTCATACCCTTTTAATCACATACTCGGTATCCATTTCCTCCACACTTATAACAAAATTCATTTCCCTTCAAGAATCAACCATGTTGAATAATTCCACAATTTTCACAAATGGTAAAATTCTTCTTTCCCTTATTCCATTTATCCATCTTTCCCTCTACCATAATTCTCTCCTTTGGCATCCCTTAAAATCTATATGACTCCGAGAATTTTATAATCATCTTATTAAAATATTATAATATTTATTCATATGACTAAAATTTGTGGGATATAATTCCCCTTCTAAAAGATGGTTTAAAATCATGAAATATTGGATTTTAATTACTCTTTGGATCATCTTTATTGCCGGAGTTATCATTCCTTGTACTGGGAACCATTTCTATACAATGACATACACTAGGTTAGTTTTTGAATCACAATTCATATTTCAATACTTTTTAAATACCTATTTTCAATTTTCAATTTAATGTATATAATGCATAATGATAAAAATATTTTCTATAAGGAAGTATTCACTCATAAATCCTTTAAAATGGGTTTTAATGAAAATCTGAATTATCCTAAGCATATCCCCTAGGAGTGTCATAGACAAGAGTGCAGCAAGGCCCACTGTCATGTACCAGGATCCCCCTAGTTAGGACCAAAACTCTTTGCCAGAGTTTTCACTCCTAGGTACATCTCTGCCAAAGCCACCACTACCTGCTCGTATGCAGATAGAGATTTATTGCTTGAAAAACTCACAAAATCTCTACATTAGAAATATTCTATAAAGTTCTTCTATAATAATAGTAAATGTTATTATTATGGAAATGTTATCTAATCAGAGTTTTTCTAAAGCTAGTTTCAATGGTTTGTACTTTACTTCCTCTGATACCAACTGTAATTCCCCGACCCAAAAAGCCTAGGGCTGGTGTTTTATTTTAATACATTAGCATGATTATATGGGATAAAGTCCCAAAGGACTGATCAGTTTAGAAGTCTTGGAAAATATATTACATATAATAACATTACACTATAATTTCAAACATAAAATACATCATAAATAGTTCTTTGATAACACCATTATTCTCTTTAGCTTAACCCTACATATCAGTCGTAATACACTTCATGGAATCCTGGGAAAATAAAACATAATAAAGGTGTGAGATCAGATGCTTAGTAGGGTAAATAATTTATCGGAAGATATAAACATTTAAGGTAAGATGTGTAATAAAAACAACAACCCTTTTAAACATAATATTTAACATAAATGGCAAAAATAAATCAAACATCACCACATAATCATTCAATTGGATATTCTACTAGTAGAATAATCACATGTAATAACTAATTTTACAATGAGGGAATGCCTAACATCAGACATCATTACTACATATTCAAGGCCTCCTACTAAGACTACAAATAAATATTTTTTCAAGGCCTTGTCCCAAGACACTAATTTGTCTCATGAGACCAACCGATGCATCAAGGAGCTATAGCGGGCTCCACCTTTCACTGACTAAGTCCACTTCATTCCTAATATAGAAATGTTGAAACATAACATAAATAATTATATTAAATGTAGCATACGAAATGTCAATAATTTAACCATAAACCATTAAGGGTATAAAAATAATACATCCATATACGAACATATCATAACTCGTTCCATATAATATGGAAGACTTTATTATAATAAATCAACCTTAATCAAGAATAATATCTAGAAAAGGATGTTTACATAGTTGAAAATGATTAGTTAAACATTTTGAGAGAAGTATCACTTTTTGTGAAATCATTTAAAAGTCACAAATTTATAAAGGAAGTCATTTACAAGATATTTTTGAATCAATGTGTCCCATACCACTTTGAAAATTTTGAAAGGAATTAACATTTTATAACAATCATATCTATATAAATAAATCCATAAAACCATTTTGAAAACATGTACATTAATGAAAATGATTTAAAAGCATAAATATTTAAAACATTTAAAATATTGATTTAGTAAAATATTACCTTAAAATAATCATTATGAAAATCCTTTTTTTAAACATGGACATGGACAATAAATATTTCCTAGACAATACTTACACATAACAAATCTTGAATAATAATGAGATTGAGGAATTAACCCTTTCCTTGAACATTCCTTTTGATGAGGGTTCGTTTATCCTTTTATATAATGACCATAGTATGTTATAAAATTACACCAGAACCATATCTATGTTTATTAAATCATAAATGATTCATTTATGACATTATTCTTCTTATTTAATAATAATATCCATATTAAATTAACATTTCAGGTAATAATCACTTTCTTCATCGTACATGTTTTAACTTGTCATCCTTGTTTGTGTCTTTAAGATCATAATTTAAATACATCCATAATATAATATATGATTTATATATCATATATATTTTGAATATAAATATGTATAATAGATAGATTTATCAAATGGAAAACACTATTTATAGAGATGGTAGGATGTACGTATGTATAAACGATGTTTCTGTTTTCATATCATATTTAACAGAAGTAAGTAAATAAGATATATGTAAGTAAATATATATATATATATATATATATCTAGTAGTATTATAATTTCATATATTACATACTTATTAATAATATATATTTTTATAAAAGCCATTGAATACTGAACGTGTTAATGCATATCATCGAGTCGTAGAGACAGTAAGCCATATGTACACATGAGCGACAATATCATTTTCTTAATGATTACATGTTGTGGAATTGGATGGTATATTAATTTTATATAGAAATTATCATGTTATTTGAATTATTAATAATCATATTACTCATCCTTATATCCATCCAAATAATAAAGTGTTGAATATCAAATTACACCACGACGTGGAGATTGTAAGCCATACGTATGCACACATGGTGACATTATTATTAATTATACAGATATAATTGTGAATATGGTTGTACCATATTTATAATAACATCATAGTATATAGAAGGTACTATATTTATTATTTTGTTATGGAAATAACAATGAATGGGAAAGTTGAAGAAAAAAAGAACATTGAAAGATGTGACAAAATAATTACCTCTTCTTTGGGTGTTTCCTTTTTATTTGAAAAAAATGGAACCTTTGGTTTACTTTTTTCTCAAGGAAATAACTCTAGGTTTATGTGAGGGGGTGAGGGTAATTTTATGAAAATCATGAATTATCATTTTACCAATCAATCATATCCGGTTTATAGTGGCTCTAAATGAATTTATTTCGAGCATTAGGTGGTTATGGGTATAAATAATTTGATCCAATAGTTTTAGACCTGTTTATGTTACCATATTAACCATATCTTTTAGATTTAACTCTTAGTTAAATAGTTTAATATTCACCATGTCTCTTTGTATTATTATATTTTATGTATAATAAAATTACTATAAAATTCCAAGCAAACCCCAAGTGGTTTATTAATGACATATATATCATTATAATAGTCCTTTGGTCGTACCTTATATATTAAAGACTATTATATAATTTAATAATATAGTATTCATTTTAAATACTCATTTCTATCAATTTTGACACTATTTATTATTTGGTTTTTGTGAAATTCATAATAGCATGATTACGTCAAAAAAACATTCATTGAATCAACCCTAACATGCCATATTAATCTTTAAAATTCGTGGATAAGATCAAAAGACTCAATTTACATTTATTTGTATATATAGAATATCAATTATTTTAATCATTCATTGATAATGTAATTACTGAAATATCATTATGCCATAAATAAATTTAATTACTCAATATATAAAAATTATAAATAAAATAAAATTATGTAGGAAATATTTTTAGCATTGTAATGAATATTTACAGTCTAATTAAAGTAATATATATCCTGTTGAACCCTCTGTGAGAATTAGATGAACTCATATTTTGATTATCCCAATTATGCTCACTCATATTATGATAATCCTAATTATGCTCAATTATGGTTTGATAATCCCTATATTGATTAACGGTTAATTACATATTTCAGTTTTTCTGTACACCATGCACATATTCATATATTATAATATTTATATTATCTTCAGAGAATTTAGTTACTGGATGATTATATATTCTAACATAACCCATTCTGCCAATAGAATGCTTAAACAGACAAGTGGTCACCGTCACAGAACAAATCTGCCGATTTGTAAAGTCCACCATTACGTGAAGGTCACCGATACATCAAGTCCACCGGTACAACAAGTCTACCGTTACATAAAGGTCACTGATACATCAAGTCTACCGATACAGATAAGTCACCGTTACTCAAGCCTACCGTTACAGACAAGTTACCGAAGGGAGTATACCGATACACTAAGGAAGCTACCGGTACATGAAGGCTACCGTTACAAGAATGGTCACCGGTACATTAAGGCTACCGCTACCGATCAAGTTTACCGACAGACATGAAGTCTACCGATAGAAAGGTTACCGTTACACAAGAGGTTACCGATACACAAGGCTACCGATATCCAAAGCTACCATTCCAGAGAATCCAACGCTAGCTTAATTTATTTATCTTTATTTAATCTAGCCAATGGTCATATCAGATATATTTTAATGATCTGTCATTTATTTAATGAAGGTTGTGGGATGTAAGGGAACCGTACCTCGTACCTGCAAAAAAAAATCATTTCTTTTGCCAGAGCTCATTCCATAAATACATGAAGTCCCTGTAGGTGAAAAGATACATATGTGAATGACACGTGGAATATACAAGGGATATACAGAAGTGATACAAGTGACATACACAAGAAGAGCTCATACAGATATACATGTACGGCCAAGAAGACAAATAAGCTCGTACACACTCAAGCTTACTCAACAAGAGTTTGTTATATTCACAAGGACATTGAAGAACTTCATCAACAACATTCTCACTGTCTCTAATTCTATATGTCATGCAGACGACACTATATTTCTCAGACAAAAACCAGATGAGGACTCATAACCATTTCTGATCAAATCTGATGGAGTCCAGAGCTACACTGCAATCACTAGAGCCATTCTAAACTCTATATCTTGCTCAGTGATTTAATATTTACATTACGAGTAGTGTGTGTCATCAGTTTTAATTTACAAACACACTGTCTCCTGAAACTTAACTGGAGGATCTGTAAATACTCATTCAAACTCCTTACATCTTCTATTTCCCACTGTGGATAGTGGTAGAGGTCGTGTGTGACCTGGACAGCTGTATTTGCTGTTGATTTTGTTTCCCACGTAGAACTGTGGTAGAGGTCTTTGACCTGGATAGTTGTAAACTGTTGAGAACCCCGATCTAGGGTGTGGATCAAATTTATATAAATTGTTGAGAGGACTATGTCTCGGCTTGATACTGAACCTCTTGGTTATATCTGCTGTGCTTTGTTTAGTTTTATCTAAAACCATTTATTCCGCTGCCATGTGCTTTAAAAAATATATTGTTTGTCAAAGTTACTCTGATAATTGAATTAGAAAGTGTTTTCATTACTTGCAAATCATTAGGTTAGTTTCAAAACCTAATATGATCTTCTGATTAGATTAACTCGGAATTAATCAATCCCTTGAGAACCTAATTGAATGTTTCCTTTAGTTCAAATTCACTACAATTAAATTAGTATTTTAAATTGGGGGATTTTATTGAATGATTTTAAAACAGAAATTTTAATTGGAACTCAATTAACCCCCTCTTGAGTGTTCACTCCGGCCAACATTGGGTATCAGAGGTTTTAAAATATTTTCTGAAGTACTCTGTTTTTCAACTGTGATTTTAGTTGTATTTTAAAGTTCTTAAAATTTTTGTTATTTCTGAATTTTTATCTCTTTAAAATTTCTTTTTTAACCTAGTCATCATGGATAGTAGACTTTATGGTGTTGTTACTAATAGACCTCCATTTTGCAATGGAAACAACTATCCTCAGTGGAAGATTAAGATGAAAATACATTTAGAAAGCATGGGTTTTGATATTTGGACTGCCATAGAATCAGAATATAAAATTCCCACTACTGTTAGATCTACTTGGAATGAAGCTACTAAGACATCTCGCAATAATAATTGCAAGGATATGAATGCTCTATATTGCACTTTAGGTGATGAGGAATTTAATATAATATCTGCTTTTAAGACTGCATACGAAATTTGGGATACTTTATGTAACACCCGAGACTTTTATGAGAAATATTTTGTTTTTATGTTATATAAATCATCAAAGGAATCTTTCACTACACACAGCACTTTCTTAGATTTCTTTACATTCAATCACGACCTTCCTTGATAGCTTGTGTCATACACAATACCGAGTTTCACTAAACAATGATATGCTATTAAAATATTATTAAAACTAGTCGTTATGAATAGTAATAACCACTTTTTGAAATTTTTTAAATTTTATTTTTCAAAATGGACATCATTTTTGGATTTGGAATATCGAAATTAGACTAGGGTTAATTTTTTGTATTTTTTTGAAAACTTTCAATTTTTGATGAATAGTGAAAACACTAGGTTACTATTTAAAAACCGAATTTTTATTTAATTAATTATTTATTTTATTTAAATTTATCTTAGGTAAAAATTGATACATAACACCGATATAAGTTCAATGTAATTCATTTGACTCATTTTATAATAATTTTAGATATATAAAAATTTTATAGAACTTTCACTGTCTTTTACCCACCTCCTAGAAGAATTTGCAAATTTACATAAAATATAATTTTACCGCTTTTGTGAGTGGAATTTTGAAAATCCGAGAGTCCCGGTTAATATAAAGGACTAAAATTTTGTTCAATGAGATAAAAATAATTTTTGGTGAATAGTAACTATTTACTTTTTTTACCATGGTTAAAAATAAATAGGGTAATTAAGGGTAAAAATGATATTATTATAACCTAACACATGTCCTAATTCTATTGGATAAGTGTAATTCGACCAAAAACAACCTTAGGAACAACATATGACCATTTATTCCCACTTGTATTAGATTAGTACATTTATTATTAATTTATTTAAAGAAGGGTTAAAATAGTTAAAATCAATGTTTAATAAGTAAATAAATTTTAATATAGGGTTATACATAAGATAAATTCTACTATAAATATTAATTAGAAATATAGAAATATTTCCTACATAATGGTAATTTTTTTTAATTTTTAGACATTAGATAATTTAATTTATTTATGACACAAAGATGATGCAGTAATTATCTTATTAATGAAATATTGACATAATTGAGGTTATAAATACCCAAATAAATGTAATTTAAGAACTAATATCAATTAAACTAATTTTCTAGCAAAATATGACATGTTATTATTGATGTAATTAACTATTTTAGAACTAATCATTCTGTTATAATTTTCATACAAATCAATTACTAAATAGTGTCAAAATTGACATATAATAGTTTTTAAAACAAATATTATATTATTAATTGTTATTTTATTCCTAAAAATATAAGGATCGGCCAAATGACTTATATATAGTTATATATATTAATAATAAACAACTTGGGGTTCTTTTGGCTTGTTATAGTATATTTATTAACCTTATAGTGTATGAACACAAAAAGACACTGTAAAAGTAAAATTATCTAACTTAAAGTTAAATCTAAATGATAAGGTTAAAATAGAAACCTAAAAATGTCCAAATTCCATTGTATGAGAGTATTTCGACCCATCCCCACCTTTTATTCGAAATAGATAAATTTGGAGCTATTTAAAACCGAATATGGCTTTATAAAAAAATAATAATTTTAGTTTTTCCAAAGGTGCCCCTCTCCTCCCTTATAAAAGGGCACCTCCTCCCTCTCTTCCTCACAACACTTTGAGCATTCAATCTCTTCCAACCCATGCCAATTTATCTTCTCCACTTATCTAGAAACATCCTAGAGGTCCTGGTCTTCTTCAAAGACCAATTTTAGTTCCCTAAAAGGAGGTCTCAAAGAGGTGCTTCAAAGAAGAGGTAATGTCTGTTACCGATTCATTCAACTTTATTTCTTCTTCCACTTATTATTATATAGTTATATTATTATGAATTAATAACATTAGTATTACTCATATACTGATATGTTATTATAAGTGTGTAACAACCCTATTTAACCATCTATCCATCCTATAGAAAATGAAATCACCGTGCGTGCGTACGTACGGAATACCGTCTCCACGCCGTGGTGTAATATATTTTCTACCACCACCTTACTTGGATGGGTATAATGGTGTAAATAATAACTATATATGATTATTGTAAAGTGATTTTGATTCTGAAATAGTATACATACACTCCAATACAATTCCATGACCATGGGAACAATATCATCGCTCGTGCGTACATACGGAATACTGTCTCCATGATGTGATGTGATTAGTTCTACATGATCTTCATTGCATAATGATTATATAAATGAATTGAATGAATAAATATGATATATAGTACACTAATACCATTCTAGAAATGGGGTATCTATAACCTAAAGAGAAGAATAAGAATTTATTCGACAAAACACGCATAAGAACAAAAAGTAATAAACACCCGAATAACAAGTAGTAATGAAATATTACTAATAAGAAGCTAAGAATATGACCATATATGATATAATAACAATAATTATGATTCTGTAATAAGTCAATAACATTATTTAAATCATTATATAGGAGGTTCAGACACTTACAAAGAAAATCGGACCTAAGGTAAGGGAAAATATCACAATCTCATTTTTATCCGATATTGTTTATACTTTAGTATTTACTAGGGTGTATTTTATCATCCACATCCATGTTTCCTAAATATGTAATATTGTTTCCATCCACCTACAATTTTTTAAATCCAATTTTACCCTTCGTTGAGTTGTTAGTAAAGGATATGAAAGGAATCTTTTGTCGTTTTTCGTACGAAGTTCTTTTTGACTTTTCCGACAAAAGTACGAGAAGAATATTATTTTAACTTATAAGGCATGAATGGATTATTAAAAACATTATTTCCAAGATGCTTCCTTTACATGTTTCCATGTTTATTTTTAATCAAATCATTTTAGTTTAAAATTGTATGACATGTTAAGAAAGGAAAAATGTTTTTGAAGTAGAAAGGATATTTTCCTCAAGAATGGATTTCATGTTTTTTATCATAATTATTTTCCATCTAAGATAATATAGGGTTTTATTTCTATTCCAATTATTACATTGATTTGATTATATTGTGATGGAATTATTTTTATGAATTCCTTTATCTTATATGAATTGTTTTATGATGTCACGATGTTTAAGAATCCCATTTTTATTACATGGGTTATGCAATGATGTATGATTTATGATTTTGTGGCACACATAATAATGGTATCATTATGAGATGGGTGAGACCTATATCTCCCTCAAATACATTGGGTAAAGATTTTATATCTCATGAGATAGACATGGCTTGAACGGCAGGTTAAACCGGTTCAGTGAAACCTAACTGAAATGAAGAATGAACTCGGTTCAGAAATGGACTTTGTCCACTAAGATAGTCTTGGAAATGAGTCATGACTAATAAGAAATGATTCTCTATGATTATGCATGTATGACACAATGTTTCAGGTTTTATGTTATGATTATTGTGATTACATTTCACTACCATGATTTATCCCATGTTATGAAATTATGATCTCTTTTGCAGGGTAAGATTTCCAAAATGTTATGTTCTTATGAATATGATGTGATTGATAATTCTTTTGTTTAACCTTAATGAGCATTTGAGCTCACCATTTTGTATGTTTTCTTTCCCCAGTTCAGGAAGAAGGTTATTAAGTAAGATATGACAAAAGGGACTATAGATATGATGAAATAAATGGGAGACAATGTAGATTCTTTATGAACCAGTTGGTTATATTTCCCAGTGTCTAAAGACACTATACCTATACGGTCCTTTCATGGTTTTGTTATATGTTGTAATAAGTGTTCTTCAATTTTGAAGTATTAACAATGTATGTAGAGTATGGGTCGCTATACATTAGGTGTTTCTCATGAAGGAAAAACTAATGTTAAGGAAATGAGATTGAATACCTTTACTATTAAATATGATAATTTTAAGATGAAGCCTGATGAAACCATTTATGATATGTATCTCAGGTTTAATGAATTTGTCAAAACAATGATCACACTGGGAATGGATGTTCCATCAAAGGAGCAGATCATGAGAATATTGAGATGCCTACCTGAATGATGGAGGGGAACTTCAGTTTCAATCAGAGAATCTTGTGATATTGGTAAAATTCTAGTCAAGGAACTTATTGGTAAGATGATGATGTATGATGAAGAACTTAAGGTAAACAAAGAAGATGAAGATGAACCAAAAGGGAAGTTAGTTGCCTTTAAGACATCTACTTCAAAGAATAAGGATACAGAGAAAATTCAGACCATGAGTGATAGCTCAAGCTGTGAAGAAATTGAAAGTGCATCTGATAGTGATGCAGAAATGGATCACATAGCCAGAAGATTTATGAAATTTCATAGGAAGAAATTTTTTTTCTTCGGAAAATCAAATTACAATGGTAGGTACAACAACAAGGGACACTAGAAAAAGGACTAGAAGAAATCTGACAAAACTGATGAAGTTGACTGCTATGAATGCAAAAGAAAAGGACATATAAAAGCAGACTGTCCAAATCTAAAATACAAGAAGAAATATGAGTATCAGGACAATAAGTATAAGGAATCCATGAAGGCTACTTGGAGGGCTTCTAAGGATAGCTCTAGTGAATATGAAGCTTCTAAGACTGAAAACAGAAATAAGGCAAACATGTGTTTTATGACAAACACTTCTGAGGTAACATCAAAAACTCCTTCTTTTAATACAAATTATTCTGGAGATGATTCCGATTCTGAAAAAATGTCAAAATCTGAACTCTTTGAATACTGTGATATGTTGGAAGAAACCTATAATAAGCTGAAAGAAAAATACAAAGGATTAAATAAACAGTATGCTTTAACTATTAAACATAAATATGATCTTGACATATAAATGGAAAAGAATGCTCTGTTACTTAAAGAAAACACTGAACTAAAATTGGCAAATGAGCAACTTAGGAATGATTTAGAAAAGTTCACAAATAAAAAAGATACTCTTACTCAAATTATAGGTAAGTAGATTGCACCTAGATATACTACTGGTATAGGATACCAACCTGGACAAAGAAAAATTACCAAAACTAGATTTATACCTAAATCTGGACAGAATGTAGATAGTTATAGTTCTAGAAGTTCATATGCTTCGGCTAGTTATATTCATAGTTACAGATCTAATAACATTTATTTGTCTAAATCTATTGATTCTACAAATTTTATGAGACCCATAAGACAAATTTGGGTACCTAAAGTTTTATTGGCTAACGTGTCTGGACCCAAGAAAATCTGGGTACCAAAATAATTTCCTATCAAAATCTTTTTTGTAGGGAACCTGCTTAAAGAGCTCCTATAGAAAGACCCGGTACTTGGACAGTAGATTCTCAAGACATATTTCAGGAGACTTCTCATGCTTCAAATGCTTAGTCAGAGATGATGGAGGTTTTGTCACCTTTGGTGATAATTCTAAAGGGAATATCATCGGCTTAGGCCAGATTGGTAACACTGACTCAGTATTAATTTCTAAAGTTCTATTTGTTGATGTACTTAAGTATAATTCACTAAGTATTTCTTAGTTATGTGATGATGGTTTTAATGTTAAATTTGAAAATAATTCTTGCAATGTTTTTAATTCTAAAAATTCATTAATATTTTTTGCCTTGAGAAATGAAAATGTCTATGCTGTTGATTTAAATTCTTTAGATATGTAGAATATTACTTGTTTAAATGCTTTTCATAAAGTTCCTTGGCTTTGTCACAGAATATTAGGGCACTACAATGTACATTCACTTAGAAAAATTACTAGGAAGAACTTAGTTAGAGACCTACTAAAACTTGAATTCCCAGCAAATAAATTATGTAATCCCTATCAAAAGGGAAAGAAACATAAAGTTTCATTAAAATCGAAGAAAGAAGTTTCAACTTCTCAACCTCTCGAGTTGGTTCACATGGATTTGTTTGGATCTTCTATATTTTCTAGTTTAAATGGGAAGAACTATGTCTATGTTCTATTAGATGACTATTCTAGGTATACTTGGGTATATTTTATAGCTCACAAAAGTGATGATTGATCTTACTTTGTTAAATATTCCATGTCTGTAGAGAACCATAGTGGAATTAAGAATAAAACCTTGAGAATTTATCATTGCCGTGAGTTTGAGAATCATGAGTTTGAATCCTACAGCTCACATAATGGCTATAGTCACAATTTCTCTGCCCCTAGGACACCTCAGCAAAATGGTGTAGTACAAAGGAGGAATAGAACCCTTAAAGAAATTGCTAGAAGGATGCTAAATGAGTATTACCTACCTGTTTATTTTTGGGCTGAAGCTGTCAATGCAGCTTGTTATATTATCAATAGAATCATGATCAGACCTGTTCTTAAGAAGACCCCTTATGAGTTGTGGAACCATAGGAAACCTAAGGTTAACTACTTCAAAGTTTTTGGTTGAAAAGTCTTTATTCTTAATACCAATGATAATCTTGATAAGTTTGCATCCAAGAGTGATGAAGGAATTTTCCTAGGTTACTCTATTTCTAGTAAATCCTATAGAGTTTTCAATAAGAGAACCAAATGTGTGGAGGAATCTATTCACATCATATTTGATGAAACTAATCCACATGAACTTAAGACCACTATTGAAAATCCTGAAGATGATCTCTCTGTTTTGAACCTTAATGATAAAGATAGTGGACCTGAAGCTAAAACATCCAGTTCTGGAAATTTTCCAGAACTTACTTCTATTGATTCCCAACCTGTTGATGAACCTAAAATCTATAGCCCTACCTTTTCGAGAAGAACTAGGATTCTGAAGAACCATCCCTTAGATGTTGTTGTAGGCATTCTAGATAGAGGAACACATACTAGAGCTTCTCTTAGAAATCAGGTTGAACATCAAGCTTTTCATTCACAGTTAGAACCTAAAAATATCAATGATGCTTTCAATGATGAATTTTGGGTAATGGCTATGCAAGAACAATTAAATCAATTTGAAGGAAATAATGTCTGGGAATTAGTAGAAAGACCTAAAGACACTTTAACCATAGGCTCAAAATGGGTGTTTAGAAACAAAGTTGATGAATCTGGAAACATCATTAGAAACAATGCTAGACTAGTTGCACAAGGTTACAATCAAGAATAAGGAATTGACTATGAGGAAACCTTTGCACCTGTAGCTAGATTAGAGGCAATCAGGATCTTACTTGCCTTTGCATCACATCTGAATTTCAAGTTATATCAAATGGATGTGAAAAGTGATTTTCTAAATGGTTTTATTTTTGAATATGTTTTTGTAGAACAACCACCTCGTTTCTCAAGTCCTCACTTTAAAAATCATGTTTTTAAACTTTCTAAAGCTTTATATGGTTTAAATCAAGCTCCAAGTGCTTAGTAAAAATGACTTAAAAATTTTCTAATTGCAAAAGGATTTACAAAAGGAATTTCTGATCCCACTCTTTTTATAAAAATAATTTCAAAAGACGTTTTAATAGTACAAATATATGTTGATTATATTATTTTTGGATCTTCTAAAAATTATTTATGTACTGATTTTTCAAAGGTTATGAAAAATGAGTTTGAAATGAGCTTAATGGGAGAGCTTAAGTACTTTCATGGATTTGAAATCATTCAAACTAAAGATGGTATTATTTTGAATCAGAGTAAATATACTAAGGATTTATTAAAACGTTTTGGTTTGGATAGTATTACGGGAAGTGATACACCTATGAGTACCACCTGTAAATTGGATATTGACGAAAATAGGAAACCAATGGATAAAATTAATTACAGAGGTATGATTGGGAGTTTACATTATCTTTCTGCTAGTTGACCTGATATTATGTTTAGTGTATGTATGTGTGCTAGATTTCAAGCTAACCCTAAAGAGTCACACTTTCTTGCTGTTAAATGGATTTTCAAATATCTTAAATATGCTGCTAATTTGGTATTGTTTTACCCAAAAGGACAATCAGTTGATTTAATAAGTTATTCAGATGCTGACTTTGCTGGATGCATGTTAGATAGAAAGAGCTCATATGGAACATGCCATTTACTTGGAAAGTCCCTAGTATCATGGTGTAATAAGAAACAGAACTCAGTGGCATTATCTAATGCTGAAGCAGAGTATATAGCTACTGGTAGTTGCTGTGCACAGATTCTGTTGATGAAACACACTTTATTGGTCTATGGATTTTATTTTAAACATGTTACAATTAACTGTGATAACACTAGTGCGATCAACATCTCAAAGAACCATGTGTCTCACTTTAGAACTAAACACATTGATGTTAGACACCACTTTCTAAGACATCATTATCAAAGAGGTGATATAACTCTTGAATTTATAGGCACTGAACTCCAATTAGTTGATATATTCAGTAAGCCTTTATGTTCAGAAAGATGAAGTTTCATTATACACAAATTAGGAATGATAACTTACTCTTAAAACCATTAGGATAAACCTCAACGATAGGATAAACCTCACTATTAGGATAAACCTCACCGTTAGGATAAATATCACCATTAGGATAAACCTCACCGTTAGGATAAACCTCACCATTATGCTAAACCTCACCGTCAGGATAGACCTCACCTTTTAAGGACACCTCACCAGTACATCGGTCATGCTGTTTTAAATTTTTGTATTAAGGCCGAGACTTCGAAAATTTTTTTATATGAAATTTATTTTATATGTGAATCCTAAATGATATTAAACTCGACTCTAGACTTCACTCAATCACCGTGAACCCGTCTTTTCGAAACCCTCCTTCCTAAACCTCTCAAGCTCGCAAAACCCTAAGCCTCAGAATCTGAAATGGCCCGTGTGAAGCGACCCTCATTGGATGAAGGGAGTGATCCGCCACAAGCTAAGAAGCAGAAGTAACCAACACTGGTGCTAGTGGAAGCATAAGAGGTGTTGCTCGAAGGAATTTTGTGAATCCGCATTTATCGATGTGAGAAATTGTAGTGAAAAAATAGTTATGTGCTGAATGGCTGTTGGAAAGAAAGTCCTTACTGAATATATCAACTGAATGGGATGAGAACCATAGAGTTCCTCATAGTGGTGATTATGGTTTTTATTCAGAATCCATACTTACTGCTATTGACTTTTTCAAATATGAGGATGCCTTGTTGGAATTGACAGGAAATGGAACCCCTAGAAAGGGCATTGCTGCAGAGATGGAAGGGGAGGATAAACTAATTTTCAAGTTCATTCAGCATGTGATTAGTCCATGGAGAGGAGATTTTGCTACCCTCATATTTCAGGATATTTATTTGTTGTATCTGTTAAAGCATAGAGTAAAGATGAATTTGTGCAGATTGCTAATGATTCAGATTGAGGATATTACTAGACCGAAGTCTACGTCCAATGCAATTTTCCTTTCTAAGTTGAATTCTATTTTGTTGAAGGAAAAGGAGGTAGCTAGACCCCAGGATGAAAATTTTGTGGTTAAGGATAACTTTTTCATCACCATGACTGATTGTAAGTAAATGATAGTTAGCTGGAACCCTTGGAAGAAATCCTGGGTTAATAATGAAGGTAAAATCGATGACAAGTACACTCTTGTGGACCATACTTCTAGAACAAAGGATGTGATGGATCCTGGTCTTGGACCAGATGAGCCAGAACCGGTCTACAGTGGTAATGAAGCTGAAGATGAGGATGAAGAGACATTAGTTGAGGAAGGAGGAGACCCAGATTTACCTCATAGTCTTGTGCATCAAAATATTTCTTATGGAGCAGCTAACCCTCCAAAAGAACTACCAAGGAGAGAAAATATTCTGAAGGACAATGATACTGAGACCACATAAGAAGAAGAAGAAGAATCATATCAGTATGTTGTTAAGGAAACCTCAGAAGAGGATGAGGCAACCAAATCTGATCATTTTTTTAATGGAGAAAATGAGGCTGCTGCTGAAGCAAATGATGAGGAAAATGAAGAATAAGAGCTCAGTTTGAGCCCTTTGATAGATAGTATAGTCCAGATAGTGCCTGATCAGGAAGCAGCAGTGGGACCTAATTCCATTACTGAGAGATTCATTGATGACTCAGAAAAGTATAGGACTAACCCCACTGTTGAAATATCAGAGAAAATGGTTATTGAATATGATGAAGTTTCAAAGGAGGCTGTAGACTTACCACGAGAAGAAACGCTAGAGGAGAATCCTCAGAAGAATGCTCTAAGTGAGGGGGAGCATCTAGGTTCAGTTTCTATGTTGTATGTCATTGAATTTTGGACATAAGATCCAGGATATATGGTACTTGGGCTTAATTATGGAGATTCTGATGAGGAAGACCAGCCCCAAAGGGAATCAGTTATCCTACATGATGTAGCTGAAAATTTGGAATCCAAGGAGGACCTTGAGTCCTTAAAGGCTGAAATGAAAGAAGCACTGAGAGAATCAGTGACATATTTGAAGATAATATTTGTTGATGAAATGAGGAGTGTGGAGAAATCCCTGGAGCAATCTCTGGGATGTGCTGTTTGTAGTCCACTGAAGGGAATGATGGATGAAGTTATAGTATGCCATACTGAAATTGAGAGTTGGACAGGAGCTGTGGTTTCTCTAAGACAATCAATTGATTCATTAACTGCCATGAACAACTCTCAAAACCAATTGAATACTGATATCATATATATCAAAGAAGTAGTAAAGAAGTTTGTGGAAGTATTTGAGGCTTTTAAGATATCAGTCATAGAACACTTGAACAGTCAAGATGAACTTGTTCAGAAGGTGGTTAGTAATCTGACACAGTCTTTCAAAGAGACAGTAGCTTTCTCAGTTAAACCCCTTCCCTCGTCCAGCTCTACTGTGAACCATGACCAGATAAGAACTGTTATCTAGGAAGAGTTGGCTAAGGCCAGTACCAATGGCACCTTGGATACTCAGATCCTTGCTACCACTGGGGAAGTTAGTAGTTTTGTTCATGATCACCTACGGGCAGCTACTACTTCTCAAGAGGCAATTAAGAATAAAGTGGATGCTTACATTGAGATGGTATATACAAAGAATCAAATGACCAACCATTTCAAGCTTTTGATGGAGAATATGAAGTTTCCTCCAGTGACTCATGCTTTCAGAGAACATGTTAGTATGCTCTGGGAGCTTACTCCTGCCTTGGATAAATTCATTGAAAATCGAGATGATTTTGTGTCAGCAATGGAGAGATGAGGGATTATTATTATGGATTTTAGGAACCTGTTTCTACCATTCATGCATGTGGATGCCAGACCTGTGATTGTACCTCCTGCACTTCCTGCCTCTGCCTCTGGGAGTACATATCATTTGACTCCAGTTCAGGCTATTCGAAGCTTGACACCTATGATCCCACAGAATAGCACTGATTTTGGATCTAGTACAGTTTCAGTGGATGAACCTCCAGTTTTTCTTTGAGATATTCCCAATCCATTTACACAATCTTCCCCAGCACCCTCTTCTGATCCTAAGGGAAAGACTCTTGTTCAAGAGGATGTTTGAGTGATTCTGGATGTTTTTTATAGGATTCACTTGTATTTTTGTAATACTGACTTTTTCAGTTTATAACTTTTGTGATTTAATGAATATTTACTCTTACATTCTCCACTTTACTATGTTTATGTTTTTTTTCAATATTTTCCCTTTTAGTCTTTACATTTCTCTAATTATACCATTCTTGTTGTTAATCAAAAAGGGGGAGAAAATGAAACAAATGAGAACTGGGAGTGCAATTGAAAGGGGGAGAAAAATGAGAACTTTGTTATAATGTTTTTCTTAGAAATATTTTCCTCTGACACTATTTTAATACATTGGAATAAGTTGTGATTATAATTAAGGGTGATATTGTTGGACCCTCTGGGAGAATTAGTTGAATTCATATTTTGATTATATCAATTATGCTCACTCATATTATGATAATCCCAATTATGCTCAATTATGGTTTGATAATCCCGATATTGATTAATGGTTAATTACTTATTTCAGTATTTTTGTACACCATGCACATATTCATATATTATAATATTTATATTATCTTCAAAGAATTTGGTTACTGGATTAATATATATTCTAACTTAACCCATTCTGCCAATAGAATGCTTAAACAGACAAGTGGTCAATGTCACAGAACAAATATGCCGATTTGTAAAGTCCACCGTAACGTGAAGGTCACCGATACATCAATTCCACCGATACAACAAGTCTACCGTTATGTAAAGGTCACCAATACATCAATTCCACTGATACATAAATTCTACCGATACAGAAAAGTCACTATTACTCAAGCCTACCATTACAGACAAGTTACCAAAGGGGGTCTACCGATACACTAAGGAAGATACTGGTACATGAAGGCTACCGTTACATGAAAGGTCACCGGTACATTAAGTCTACCTCTACCGATCAAGTTTACCAACAAACATGAAGTCTACAGATAGAAAGGTTACTGTTACAAAAGAGGCTACCGATACACAAGGCTACCGATATCCAAAGCTACCGTTCCAGATAATCCAACACTACATTAATTTCTTTATCTTTATTTAATCTAATAAATGGTCTTATTAGATATATTTTAATGCTCTGTCATTTATTTAATGATGGTTGTTGGATTTCAGGGAACCGTTCCTCATACCTGCAAAAAAGAAATCATTTATTTTTCCGGATCTCGTGCCATAAATACATGAAGTCCCTGTTGCGGAAAAGATACATATGTGAATGACACAAGGAATATACAAGGGATATACAGAAGTGATACACATGACATACACAAGAAGAGATCATACATATATACATGCATAACCAGGAATACACAGAATCTCATACACACTCAAGCTTACTCAAGAAGAGTTTGTTACATTCACAAGGACTTTTAAGAACATCATCAACTACATTTTCACTGTCTCTGACATGGATGTCAAGCATACGACACTCTGTTTCTCAGACAAAAAACAGAAGAGGACTCAGAACCATTTCTGATCAAATCCGAAGGATCCCATAGCTACACTGCAATCACTAGATCAATTCTAAACTCTATATCTTGCTCAGTGATTTATTATTTACATTACGAGCAGTGTGTGTCATCAGTTTTAATTTACACACACTGTCTCCTGAACCTTAACTGGAGGAACTGTAAATCCTCATTAAAACTCCTTACATCTTCTATTTCCCACTGTGGATAGTGGTAGACGTCGTGTGTGACCTGTACATCTGTATTTTCTGTTGTTTTTGTTTCCCACGTAGAACTGTGGTAGAGGTTTTTGACATGGAAAGATGTAAACTGTTGATAACCCCGATCCAGGGTGTGGATAAAATTTATATAAATTGTTGAGAGGACTAAGTCTCGGCATGAGACTGAGCTTCTTGGTTATATCTGCTGTGCTTTGTTTAGTTTTACCTAAAACCTTTTATTCTGCTACCAAGTGCATTAAAACTTAAACTGTTTTTCAAAGTTACTCTGATAATTGAATTAGCAAGTGTTTTCATTACTTGCAAATCATTAGGTTAGTTTCAAAAGTTAATATGATCTTATAATTAGATTAACTGGGAATTAATCAATCCCTTGGGAACCAAACTGATTGTTTACTTTAGTTCAAATTCACTACAATTCAATTAGTATTTTAAATTGGGGGATTTTAGTGAAAGATTTTAAAACAGAAATTTTAATTGGAACTCAATTCACCCCCCTCTTGAGTGTCCAATCCGACCAAAATAACCCTATATTAAAAATGGTAAGATATTATTCTTTCAAATTAACACTTTTAACTCTTGTTTAAATAAAATAATTACAAATGTCCAAATATAATCCAAGTGGACCAAAAGGATCATACTTTACAGTTGAATTTATGTTATTTTGTGGTGCTAGAGTTCGTGGTGGGGAGTGTTTGGGGATAAGTGGTGTGGGAAGAGAGAAGGGGGTGGTGTAGAGAATGTGTGTTTTTCTAAAAAAACATTAAATCTAGTCGTAATTTATGTAATACCACCACAAAATAAGTTGTTTTTTTTCAGTGCTTTAGTAAATAGTAACATAAAATGTAAATTTTTTAGTTTGTTGTTGAAACCAAATGATGCATCGCCAAAATATTTAAAATTCTACATTAAATGATCTGAGAGTGTATCTCATTCCACAATTATAAGGCCCCAGCCTTAAAAATTTCTTAATATTGAATTAAATGAATAATTCACATTGAAGATCTTTTCATGTTTAGAGTTTTAGAGAATTAGAACATAACTACTACAACTCAAAAGATTACAAAGTATACACTTCTACAAAGTTTCCATAGAATAAAAAAAACTCTTAAAAAGAAACATGTCTAGTTCCAAGTTTTATATAGCATGACTTTCCCTTGATCCCATCGTTGACCCTATTCCACATTAGGCCCTGTGAAAAACATTTCAAAAAAACATTGGGTGAGCATAAAGAGCTCAGTAAGGGATACACAAAGAATGAAAACTGTTAGTTCTTCAAACATCCAGTAAACCATGTATACTTTATCAAAGTAATACCTTCACCTTCATGAAGTAGTAAAAACTCTTCACTGAATAAAATAACATTACTTACCCTTTTTTAACCAAAGGATTACCATAAAACCCATATAAAGAACACATAACATATAAAGGTAACTTGGGACATAATCATACTTAAGTGGAATAACCATACGGTCGACTTCCACACATATCACTTAATGGAATAGCCATATGGCCAACTTCCATACATACTTAATGGAATAGCCATACGGCCGACATCTATACCCAATGCATTGGAGGTTATAACGTAACCACCCGTCCTGGTATTCACGGCACCACCCATCATATGGTTTATCATGTAACCACCTGTCAAATGTCCAAGTACCATTATAAAATATCATAAGACCTAAAACAAATATAATGGAAAGAAAACATTTCCACACTTTGATCACAATATATCACTTAAATATATTGACATAAAAAATCCATTATAAAAACCATTTTCAATACCAAAATACATAAAAGAGTATATGGTATTGATTTAATTTTAAAAAAAACATTACGGCTTGTTCAGGAAGCCAAAGACCAAATAATACTCACGACAACGGAAAAGGTTGTTGTCACTGCGTACGTTAAAAGAAACATTCCTTTTTGTCGTTTTGTAAAACACTTCGTATAAAAATATTCCTTTTTTATAAATGTAAAAGTAAAAGGGGGTTTATACACTGTATAAAATAAAGTTGTGTATAAAACGAAATATGCCTCAATGAAAGGAGATTGAGACGAAGTCCCTTACCTCGGGTCCGACTTGACTCGATCGTTCTTTAACGTTTTGAATAATAAACTTGAGTTAATTTATACTTTCTTAATAACCTTTTTCAAGTTCATTATTACATTTATATCACTTATTACCATGTCATAAACATTATGTAATCATTTAAGTTAATAATGTTTGTTTTGTCGATATTTGGTTCTTAAGTCGAAAGTGGACTTCTTACAATTACATGTTGTTCGTGTGGTAAAAGGTTATTTAAATCTAGAATGACATTCCTGATTTGGATATCATATATATCATATATATCCAGAATATAAATGTATTTATAATATTATATAATCATTTAGAGTTAAGAAATGAAATGCACCGTTCATGGAGATGGTAAGCCGTACGTACGCATGAACGCTACTTTCATTTCTTTGTCATATTAATGGAATTAAAAATAAATGATAGGTATGTATATTTTAATTCCAGAATTATATTAATCATTTAGATGTATCATTCATAATATATATCCATTATATACATGTACTTTTAATATTACATTACATTTGGGGATAAGAAATGAAATGCACCGTTCATGGAGACGGTAAGCCGTATGTACGCATGAATGCTACTTTCATTTCTATCTCATAATGTAATGGGAAGAAATAATAATGATATAGAGGTATATTATAATTCTAGTATAACATCATATATAATAACTTTAAATCCATCCATTATACATCCCACATATGGAATTAACGAATCAAATCACTTTGAGGTGGCGGTAGTCGGCACTTCCTTAAATGAAGATATCACATTTACCCATAATGGAACCATAATGGTATGCCCAAAATGAAAAATACATAAGCTTAAGGAAAACATAAAAATATTATATATCATATGTAAATATAGTTTCATCTTAATGGCCACCTTTGAAGGTGTTAAAAGAATGTTGAACAATCATCGTTTCGGGAGGCCGAAATTCGCCATCCACGGAAACAGTATGTTTTTTAACCATTAGATGTAGGTGTGTGTAAGTTTAGCTCGAATCCTTCTTATAAAAAAATCCTAGTATATTTATGATAATTTATTTGTTACAAAAGAAATTAATAAAAAGAGTTTAGGGGGTTGGAGAAGCAAAATAAAACAAAAGGACTCAAGTGAAGACCTTACCTTAAAATCGGGTATCTCCCTTTGCTTTGAGCTCAAAGGCTTCCTTGGGAAGACTTCTACCCAAAGTGAGGCTTCAAGAAGTAATATAGGGATGTGTAGAGACAAAATGGGCAGGGTTCGGCCGAGCAAAATGCTTTGTAAGTGTGGGGAAAGAGGTAGAGGTGGGGGCCTTTTATAAGAGGAGAGGAGGGGCACTCTTGGAAAGTAAAGATAAGTTACATTATTATAAAAAGTGTTTTGGATTAAAAAGGTCCCACATTGATATAATTATAGGGTAAGGTGATAAGGTTTCGAAATACACCCATACAATAGGTTTTGTACATGTGTAGGCCATATATTTTACATTATCATTTCATTTTATTTAAATCTTTTATTAATGAGGTAATCGCTGCATCATCATGATGTCCTAAATAATTTAATTTATTTAAAGTTTAAAAATTATAAAAATAATACCATGATGTAGGAAGTATTCTTATATTTCTAATGAATATTTATAGTCAAAATTCTGTCTTTTATAACCCCATTTAAAAATTGTTTTAGTAAAACATCTCATGTTTGTGTCATTTTTACTTTAACATTTAATAAAAAGTTATTTATGTAATTTCCCAACCAAAGTGGCTCCATGGGGTCCCCAAGTTGAACCATGGATTGTCTTGGTCGTCCATGACACATCCAATGAGTGTAGGACATGTTTCAAGCTCATCTCATTTTATTAAAGCATTATATTTACCTTAAACTACACTAATTACCTCTAATCGCGATTAAGAACTTAAAAGTGACTATTCACCAAAAAAATTATTTTAATCTCATTGAACCACATTTTACTTATTAATTAAAACCATGTATGTTGGATTTTTGAAATTCAAAACACATAAGTGGTAAAATTTCATTTAAACGAAAAATCAGTTTTTATAAGTACCACTTAGTGGTTTAGCTATTCATCAAAAATTTATGTTTTTCAGAAAAATACCAAAAATTCTCCCTAAGCTATATTTGATATTCTGAATTCAAAAATGAAGTCTATTTTACAAAATTAAAAACATATAAGTCACATTAATTAACATAATTATTAATTCCCGTTGTCATGACAAATAGCGTGTTTTTATGAAACAATAAGTATCAAAAGATTGACACTAGTTTAAGTCCGATTTCAAAGTGAAATTAATTCCAACGACCACTATTGGATTTAATGGTAAAAATATTTTCTAATTTCACTTTAAAACCAATTCAAAAGATAATATAATCATATAAATAAATTAGATTAAAATGAGGTTTTGAATTAAAATACAACATTTTACACTTCATTAAAAAATGAACTTTATCGGACAGATACCAAAAATTTCCACAAAGTAAATTTTGATGTCCCAATTCTAAAGAAGAGTTTTATTTGGTCCAATAGAATGTATAAGAGTGATCAAAACTATATTTAATGATATTTCACCATCAAAAGGTGATAAGTTAACCTTTAGTGAAAATTAGGGTATAAATGCCATAAATTGAATTCTTTCCGTATTTTAAGCCTTTGTCTTTTATTGGATAAATGTAAAAACATTTAAAAAACATATATAATCATATTTTAGTTATTTCTATCCATTACCTCCAATACAACTACTACATGTTTACTACCATTTCAAATAATATTATTATATTACTAGTGTACAACATAAGTTTTCAAAGAAACTCATCGTTGCGTATCGAGTACGCTATCGAACTTAGAAACACCTTTTAATTAAAATTAGTATTTAATTCGTAAATATTAATAAATATGAAAAAGTTTTATTCATTATTTACCTAGGATGTTACATCCTTCCCCCCTTTTTGGAATTTCTTCCTCGCAATTTTATTCACTTATCAAAATAAGTGGGGGTACTTATCCCTCATAGCATTTTTAGATTCCCATGTTGCCTCTTCAACCATATGGGTTTTCCACAAAACCTTTACCTGGTGAATTACCTTATTTCGCGACACTTGCTCTCTTCTGTCAAGAATATGGACTGGTTGTTCTTCATAAGACAGGTTCTCTTCCAGCTGAACTACCTCTGGACTCAAAACATGAGATGGATCTGGCATATACTTCCTCGACATTGAAACATGAAAAACATTGTGTACCTGAGATAAACTCGGAGGTAAAGCCACTCGGTAATCAACTAATCCAACTCTCTCCAGAATTTCATATGGTCCAATGAACCTTGGACTCAACTTTCCTTTTTACCAAATCTCATCACACTTTTCCATGGAAAAACCTTGAGAAAAACATAATCACCTACCTCGAAAGATAGATCCTTCCTCCGGTTATCCGCATAACTCTTCTACCTGCTTTGAGCTGTTCTCATGGGTTTCTGAATCAACTGAACTTTTTCTGCCATCTCTTCTACCAATTCTGGTCCCATCAGCTTCCTTTCACCCACTTCATCCCAAAATGCTAGAGTTCGACACCGCTTCCCATATAATGCCTCAAATTGTGCCATCTATATACTGGAATGAAAACTGTTATTAAAAGAAAACTCAATCAATGAAAGATGTTGGTCCCAACTTCCCTGATAATCCATCGAATAAGCTCGTAGCATATCACCAAGGTCTGAATTGTTCGTTCTGACTTCCCATCGGATTGCAGATGAAATGTTGTACTAAAATTTAATTCATTACCCAATGAATTCCTAAGGCCTTTCCAAAAGTTATAAGTGAACCTGGGATCACGATCAGACACAATGGAGAGAGGACTCCATGTAACCTGACTATCTTTTTGAGATACAAACGGGAAAGTTGATCTAGGGAAAAATTATCTCGTATAGTAAGTAAATGAGCAGATTTAGTCAATCGATCAACAATAAACCAGATTTCATTATTACCTCTAGATGTCTTCTGTAATCCCCCGACAAAAGCCATGGATATATTTTCCCATTTCCACTCTGGCACTGGTAAAGGCTGAAGCATCCCTTTCGGTAACTGCCGCTCTGCTTTAACCTGCTGACAAGTAAAACACTTCATAGTAAAATCCGCAATATCCCTTTTCATTCAATCCCACCAGTAATACTCCCGCAGATCTATGTACATCTTAGTACTGCGAGGATGAACTGAAAACATGGAACTCTGAGCCTCACATAACAACTCATTCTTCAACTGTGAATCACAAGGCACACATAATCTCTTCCCAAACCTCAAAACACAATCATTATCAATGTTAAATTCAGGAAGCTTACCCTTTTGAACCAGCTCTACCTTTTTCTGTAACTCACTGTCTTCTCTCTGTGCTTGCTTAATTCTGTCTGATAGGGATGATCTCACTGATACCTGAAACAAAACAGAAGAACTTCCTTCACCAACAACATCTATGCCAAATTTCATCAAATCAAACCCCAATGGATCTCGTTCCAAATGTAGCATGGTTAATGAAGCATTACTTTTTCGACTCAAAGCATCAGCCACTTTATTTTCTTTTCCCGGATGGTAATGAATTGTATAATCATAATCCTTGATTAATTCCAGCCATCTCCTATGTCTCATGTTCAATTCTTTCTGAGTGAATATATACTTTAAACTTTTGTGATCAGTATATATTTCACACTTTACTCCATACAAATGATGCCTCCAAATTTTTTAAGAAAAAACAACAGTAGCTAATTCCAAATCATGTGTAGGGTAATTTACCTCATGAGTTTTCAACTGACGTGAAGCATAACCAATTACCTGATCATTCTACATAAGGAAACAACCAAGTCCTTTCTACGAAGCATCACTGTATATAAGAAACTCACAATTCCTGGAAGGAAGTGCCAAAACTGGAGCATTCACCAATATTCTTTTCAACTCCTGAAAACAATCATCACATTCCTTTGTCCAGATAAACTTAACACCCTTCCAAGTTAGCTTAGTCATTGGACTAGATAACCGTGAAAACTTTTCAACAAACCTTTGGTAGTAACCTGCCAAAACAAGAAAACTATGGATCTCGGTTACATTTGTGGGTCTTGGACATTCTTCAACAACTTTTGTTTTAGCATGATCAATAATTATGCCATCTTTTGTAACAATGTGACCCAGGAAAGAAATTTGTTGTAACCAAAACTCACACTTGCTAAATTTTCCATATAGTTTCTTTTCTTTTAAGGTTTTCATGATAACCCTTAAATGACTTTCATGCTCCTCTTTACTTTTAGAAAACACGAAAATGTCATCAATGAAAACAACCACAAACTTATCCAATAACTCATGGAAACTTCTATTCATAAGGTCCATAAATACAGCAGGTGCATTGGTTAACCCAAAAGGCATAACTAAAAAATCATAATAGACATATCTAGTACGGAACGTAGTCTTCGGAACATCTACTTCTTTTACTTTCAACTGATAGTACCCCGACCACAAGTCAATCTTTGAAAAATACTGAGCTCCCTGGAGCTGATCAAACAAATCATCGATATGAGGCAAAGGATACTTGTTCTTAACATTAATATTATTCAAGGCTCTATAATCAATGAAGAGTCTCATTGAGCCATCTTTCTTTTTAAAAAACAAGACAGGAGCACCCCATGGTGATGTGCTAGGTCGAATGAAACCTTTATCTAATAACTCTTGCAATTTCTTCTTTAACTATAAAATTTCAACTTGAGCCATTTGATAAGGGCTTTTTGAAATTGGCATAGAATCAGGAACTAAGTCAACAGTAAATTCAACTTCCCGATCATGAATAATACCAGACAACCCATCAAAAAAACATCAAGATACTCATTTACCACTGCCACATCATTAATCTGAACAGTTCCTTTATTTTCAACAATATGTGTAAAGAAACATTCATTTCCTTATTTTACTAGTTTCTCAACTTCCTGAAATGTTATCAAAAGCAAGGGTTCATTCTTGTACACAAACTGAAAATCTTTCTGAAAAGAAACCATTTTAACTCTGCAGTCAATCTTAGCATGGTAAAAAGAAAGCCAATCCATGCACAAAATAACATCAAACTCTACTAGAGGAAAAACAATAAGGTTTGATGTTAGATTCTTTCCACACACAAGGATAGGAAGGTTCTTATAATTCCTTTTTGTCTCAACGTTCTCTCCGGGTGTTTTACCATAGGTCCAGGATTCATATCTTGAGATGGAATTTCCAATTTACTAGAAAACTTCTCAGAAATGAAAGAGTGTGTAGACCCTGAATCAAACAAAACACTGGCATAGTCTGATCAAACAAATGGTGTACATGATACTACTTCATTCGATGGCCCAACATCTGCTGAAGTTGTTGCAAATGATTTCACCACACCTTCATGCTTGTAGTCTGGCTGCTTTCCCCCAGTTGAGTTCTTTGTTAGACACTCATTTGCATAATTACCCATTTCATTACACTTAAAACATCTTACCGCTGGCTTTTCATTGCCTGCTTGATCATCTTCCTTACAGTTACGAGCAATATGACCGGACTTACCACACCGAAAGCACTTACTAGACTTGGATAAACATTCTCCAGGATGCATTTTACCACACTTCTCACAGGATGGATATTTGGTTTTCTTACCTCCTTGCTTCTTTGATGAATTCTTTCCCCTTTCCTACCAACTGGACCTCTTATTCTGTTGTTTTTCATAGAACACCCGATCATCGGCAAACTCTATTTCCACCTTCTCCGCACATCGAAAAAGTTTTTCATAACTTCTGAACTCATGAGAAGCTAAAGCCCTTCGATACTTTGGCTTTAACCCTGAGTAAAAACGGTTTATTTTACTATCAAGATCTCGTATGAAGTTTGGAGAATACCTTGCCAATCGAGTGAACATTTCTTCATAAGTATCCAATGAATCATTCTCCTGCCTCAACTCTAGGAATAGTTTTTCCATCCGAAGACGAACCACCTTAGGAAAATATTTCTCAAGAAACATACCTTTGAATTCATCCCAGTGAAGATCCTCAATCTCATCACTATCATTGATATTTTTCACCATCGACCACCACTGATCAGTTTCACCTTCAAAACGGTAAACAACAAGATTAACCTTTTGATGTTCTGAACACCCCATGACATCAAAAATCTTCTGCAGTGCTTTAATCCACCCTTCACCTTGCACGGGGTCAGATGATCCTCTGAATGATGGGGGATGTTTCCTCATGAAATGTTCCACCACTTACATTTTCCTCTACGGTTGATCTGGCTGATCTCTGGCATGGATACCACCACCATTTATAGCCCGAGTCAACTGTGCCATCACTGCAACAAACTGTTCAGTTCCAATTCTGACCATCTCAGGTTGCTGATTTGGAAGGTTGTCTTTCTTCTGATGTCGTCCCAACATAGCTGCTTTGTTTCCTCTACGGAAAACCATTCTGAACACAGAAATATCTTAGGCGAAGCAACATGGTAATCTTTATATGCTACATCATTTCAATCATACCATAAATTAACTTATAATTTAAAAATTTTCTAACTCCTAAAGTTGTCTAAACCTCCCTTTGATACCAACTATAAGGCCCCGACCTTAAACATCTCTTAATATTGAATTAATTTAATAATTCACATTGAGGATATTTTCAGGTTTAGAGTTTTAGAGAATTAGAACATACCTACTACAACTCAAAATATTACAAAGTAGACACTTCTACTAAGTTTCCATAGAATAAAAAAACTCTTAAAAAGACACATGTCTAGTTCCAAGTTTTATATAGCATGACTTTCCCTTGATCCCATCATTGACCCTATTCTTCATTAGGTCCTGTGAAAAACATTTCAAAAAAACTTGGGGTGAGCATAAAGAGCTCAGTAAGGGATACACAAAGAATGAAAACTGTTAGTTTTTCAAACATCAAGTAAACCATGTATACTTTATCAAAGTAATACCTTCACCTTCATGAAGTAGTAAAAACTCTTCACTGAATAAAATATCATTACTTACCCTTTTGTATGTAAAGGATTACCATAAAACCCATATAAAGAACACATAACATATAAATGTAACTTGGGACATAAACATACTTAAGTGGAATAACCATATGGTCGACTTCCACACATATCACTTAATGGAATAGCCATATGGACAACTTCCATACATACTTAATGGAATAGCCATACGGCCGACTTCCATACCCAATGCATTGGAGGTTATAACGTAACCACCCATCCTGGTATTCACGGCACCACCCGTCATATGGTTTATCACGTAACCACCCGTCAAATGTCCAAGTACCATTATAAAATATCATAAGACCTAAAACAAATATAATGGAAAGAAAACATTTCCACACTTTGATCACAATATATCACTTAAATATATTGACAAAAAAAATCTATTATAAAAACCATTTTCAATACCAAAATACATAAAAGAGTATATGGTATTTATTTCATTTTAAAAAAAAACATTATGGCTTGTTCAGGAGGACAAAGACCAAATAATACTCGCAGCGGCGGAAAAGGTCGTTGTCACCGCGTACGTTAAAAGAAACATTCCTTTTTGTCGTTTTGTAAAACACTTCATAGAAAAAGATTCCTTTTGTATAAAAGTAAAAGTCCAAGGGGTTTATACCCCGTATAAAAGAAAGTTGTGTATAAAACGAAATATGCCTCAATGAAAGGAGATTTAGACGAATACCTTACCTCGGGTCTGACTTGACTCGATCGTTCTTTAAAGTCCTGAATAATAAACTTGAGTTAATTTCTACTTTCTTAAGAACCTTTTTAAAGTTCATTATTACTTTTATATCACTTATTACCATGTCATAAATATTATGTAATCATTTAAGTTAATAATGTTTGTTTTGTCGATATTTGGTTCTTAAGTCGAAAGTGGACTTCTTACAATTACATGTTGTTCGTGTGGTCAAAGGTTCTTTATATCCAGAATGAAATTCCTGATTTGGATATCATATATATCATATATATCCAGCATATACATGTATTTATAATATTACATAATCATTTAGAGGTAATAAAAGAAATGCACCGTTCATGGAGATGGTAAGTTGTACGTACGCATGAACGCTACTTTCATTTCTTTGTCATATTAATGGAATTAAAACTAAATGAGAGGTATGTATATTTTAAATCCAGAATTATATTAATCATTTAGATGTATCATTCATCATATATATCCCTTATATACATGTACTATTAATAGTACATTACATTTGGGGATAAGAAATGAAATGCACCGTTCATGGAGACGGTAAGCCGTACGTACGCATGAACGCTACTTTCATTTCTATCTCATAATTTAATGGGAAGAAATAATAATGATATAGAGGTATATTATAATTCCATTATAACATCATATATAATAACTTTAAATCCATCCTTTATACATCCCACATATGGCATTAACGAATCAAATCACTTTGAGGGGGCGGTAGTCCGCACTTCCTTAAATGAAGATATTTCATTTACCCATAATGGAAACCATAAAGTTATGCCCAAAATAAAAAATACAGAAGATTAAGGAAAACATAAATATATTATATATCATATATAAATATAGTGTCATCTTAATGGCGACCATTTAAGGTGTTAAAATAATGTTGAACAATCATCGTTTCAGGAGGCTGAAATTCGCCATCCACGGAAACAGTATGTTCTTTAACCATTAGATGTATGTGTGTGTAAGTGTAGCTAAAAACCTTCTTATAAAAACATTATATTATATTTATGATAATGGATTAGTAACAAAAGAAATGAATAAAAAGAGTTTATTGGGTTGGAGAAGAAAAATAAAACCAAAGGACTCAAGTGAAGACATTACCTTAAAATCGGGTAACTCCCTTTGGTTTGAGCTCAAAGGCTTCCTTGGGAAGACTTCTACCAAAAGTGAGGATTCAAGGAGTAAGAGAGGGATGTGGAGAGACAAAATAGGTAGGGGTTGGCCAAGCCAACGGCTTTGGAAGTGTGGGTAAAGAGGTAGAGTTGTGGGCCTTTTATAAGAGGAGAGGAGGGGCACTCTTGGAAAGTAAAGATAAGTTACTTTATTTTAAAAAGCGTTTCAGATTCAAAAGGTCCCAAATTGATATTATTCTTTGGTAAGGTGATAAGGGTTCGAAATACACCCATACAATAAGTTTTGGACATGTTTAGGTCATATATTTTTTATTATCATTTCATTTTATTTAAATCCTTTATTAATGAGGTAATCGCTGCATCATCATGATGTCATAAATAATTTAATTTATTTAAAGTCTAAAAATTATAAAAATACTTCTATGATGTATTAAATCTTTTTATCCTTCTAATGAATATTTATAGTCAAAATTATGACTTTTATAACCCCATGTAAAAATTGGTTTAGTAAAACATCTCATGTTTGTGTCATTTTTTACTTTAACATTTAATAAAAAGTTTTTTATGTCATTTCCCAACCAAAGTAGCTCCATGGGGTCCCCAAGTTTACCCATGGATTTTATTGGTTGGAAAAGACACATCCAATGAGGGTAGGACATGTTTCAAGCTCATCTCATTTTATTAAAGCATTATTTTTACCTTAAACTACACTAATTACCTCTAATCGCGATTAAGAACTTAAAAATTACTATTCACCAAAAAAATTATTTTAATCTCATTGAACCACATTTTACATCTTAATGACAACCATGTATGTCGTAATTTTAAAGTTCAAAACACATAAGTGGTAAAATTTCATTTAAAAGAAAATCAGTTTTTATAAGTACCACTTAGTGGTTTCACTATTCATCAAAAATTGATGTTTTTCAGAAAAATACAAAAAAATAACCCTAAGCTATATTTGATATTCCAAATTCAAAAATGAAGTATATTTTACAAAATTCAAAACAGATAATTCACATTAATTAATTTAATAATTAATTCCCGCTGTCATGACAAATAGCGTGTTTTTATGAAACAATAAGTATCAAAAGATTGACACTAGTTTAAGTCCGATTTCAAAGTGAAATTAATTCCAACGAACACTATTGGATTTAATGGTAAAAATATTTTATAATTTCACTTTAAAACCAATTCAAAAGATAATCTAATCATATAAATAAATTATATTAAAAAGAGGTTTTGAATTAAAATACAACATTTTACACTATTCATTAAAAAATGAACTTTATCGGACAGATACCAAAAATTTCCACAAAGTAAATTTTGATGTCCCAATTATAAAGAAGAGTTTTATTCGGTCAAATAGAATGTATAAGAGTGATCAAAACTATATTTAATGACGGTTCACCATCAAAAGGTGATAAGTGAACATTTAGTAAAAATTAGGGTATAAATGCCAAAAATTTAATTCTTTCCATATTTTAAGCATTTGTCTTTTATTGGATAAATGTAAAAACATTTAAAAAACATATATAATCATATTTTAGTTATTTCTATCCATTCCTGCCAATACAATGGCTACATGTTAACTACCATTTAAAATAATATTATTATATTACTAGTGTAAAACGTAAGTTTTCAAAGAAACTCATTGTTTCATATCGTGTACACTATCGAACGTAGAAACCCCTTTTAATTAAAATTAATATTTCATTCGTAAATATTAATAAATATGAAAATGTTTTATTCATTATTTACCTGGGATGTTACAACAATATTCGATTTGACTGGTCGTAGAGCCCAAATGGTGTTACGAATAAGAAGTTATGGCTATTCAATGTTGGGCAGCTGGAAATGGCCATCCATGACAGTTTTGTGGAAACGTATGGATTTGTGTGTCAAAAGGGAATCTTGCACGGAAAACCATTTGCACACGTGCAATATTAGGCGCCCCACCTTGCTCGCACAGAATTTTACACACCCCGCCTTGAGTTTGTAGAATTTTATGCTCACCGATTTCCACGTGTGGAATATTTCACGCCCCGCCTTGCGCGCGCGGAATTTTACGTGCACCGCCTCACATGGAATTTTCCGTGCACCACCTCCCAGGCTTCCGGCTATAAATACAAGTTCACCCCCTTCCTCTAGAAGAACATGGAGGTCGGATACTGCTCTAATGCGCGTAAGTCCATATTTTCTGCACCTGTGCATATAACCCCATATCTCACATGAAAGACATCACTTTTTCACGTAAAAGGACCAACCTTCCCAGTTGTGCATGAAAATAATTTTTTTCACACGCAAAATGCCACCATGCCCAATTTTTTTTTGGCATAAGTGTTTCTCCCATATTGCCTGCAATTCCTTCCCTTTTGTGCACCCCACACCCCTATTGTGCGCCTGTGCCCCTAAGGCACACCCGCATCCCGTATTGCGTGCCTTAGGCCCCTATTGTGTGCACACGTCCTGTATTGCATGCACGCCAACCCTTTTGTGCGCCTAGCCCCCCTATTGCACGCACGTCCCCCTTTACGTGGAAAATCTCCCTGATTTCGAGACGACCTGGTGTTTTCCGTGCAACAAAATCATTTTCCCGCATGACTGCCGTATTACACATAGGCCTCCTTTATTGCGCACAACCTCTCTTTCTGGCGTGAAACCCATGAATAATGGAGAGTCGCACCGTGAACGTTTCCGACTGGGATGTTTGGATTTTCCATTGCGCCCTTATGCACACCCTCCTTCCACCTATGGATTACCATGATTTGCGATACTCTTTCGCACACCATGAAACACCTTGAGTTGATGTATTCCTCTTAGTTCATTTCCTCTATAGTGAGTAGATATTCTCATCATCAATTCCTAAAGTACCTCGAGTTGAACCATTCCTCAAGTAATTCATCCAAGCCACTCACCTACCTTCAATTCCTGGTTGAACGAGAAAGTGATGCCCTTGCGTATGTCCCAACATCAACCATTGTAAGGCACATTATGCCAAAAGTCCTTTCAATATGACTCTAAACTGTTGTACACCCTATGTTCCAATCATAGGATTACTCTTACTCCAAATAAGGGATTCCTTATGCTCCAAGCATGAGATGCCAACAATCCTTTCTACATGACTATAAAATATAGTACTCCCTATGTATCAAACATAGGATGCCACTTACTCGAAATAAGAGATTCCTTTTTCTCTAAACATGAGATGCCAATAAACCTTTCTAAATGACTCTAAACTGTAGTGTGCCCTATGTTACAAACAGAAGATGCCTCTTACTCATAAGAAAAGATCCCTTATTCTCTAAGCATGAGATTCCAACTTTCCTTTCTATATGACTCTAAACTATAGTATTCCCTTTGTTCCAAATATAGGATGCCTCTTGCACAATAAAAGAGATTCCTTACGTGCCAAGAATAAGATGCCAACAGTCCTATCTACATGACTATAAACTGTAGTAGACCATATGTGCCAAACATAGGATTACTCATTCTCTATACGAGAGATGCCTTGCGCTCAAAGAATATGATATGAATAGTTCTATCTACATGAATTGAGACTGTATTAATCCTTATTTTCTAATCATAGGATGCTTCTTGCTCCAAACAAGAGATGCCTTATGCTCCAAAGATAATATGACTAATGCTATGATTACCATGGCATAATTTCAAGAGATTTGGAATCCATTCAAATATTCCATCACTCCACCTCATGATTTTCATGTCCTACATTCAGACCTTCATCTTCTCTCATGTCTGAGGGGACCCCCAAATGTCCTGGTCCGATGTCGCATCGGCACAACTACCATCCTCAGCCAACACCCGGAAGACTTTGGACGAAACTTTGAGTCGGGTCTTGTGTTTCGAACACGGTCAACGATTGACCCTCAATTTTTCGTGCCAATTTCTGGATAACATGATATGGATGCTGTGTTTTCATCATAGTCAACAGTTGTCCTACATCACCACACCACCCTCATTGCATTCCAAATGTTGGGAATGTGATTCACACTTTTCAACTCCCTTTGTTTGGACCGATTCCAATTCACTTGGCATTATCCATCTTGTGCGCTAGTGCATAGATGAATACCTCAACTCACCAGTGTGTTGGAATTCCCTCATATCTATACATGAGGAAGACATTACGGGAATCTTACTTGCGTAAGCCCCATCCACCATTGTTGTTCCATAGCAGCACATGAGAAGCTTCCTTGCGTAAGTCCCATCTACCATTGATTCCCCATAGAGGCACTAGGGAAGCTTCGTTGCGTAAGCCCCATCCATTGTTTCCACTCCATTGTGGCACCCTGGCAGCTTCATTGTGTAAGCCCCATCCACTGTTGTCACTCCATTGTGGCACCCGGGCGACATCCTTGTGTAATCCCCATCCACCATTTCCGCTCCATAGAGGCACCTGGGAAGCTTCTTTTATTAAGCCCCATCCACCATTGTCGCTCCATAGCTGCACCCGGAAAGCTTCCTTGCATAATCCCCATGCACCATTTTCGCTCCATAGAGGCTCCCGGGAAGCTCCCTTGTGTAAGCCCCATCCACCATTACTACTCCATTACGGCACCCGAGCAGCTTCCTTGCATAGGCCCCATCCACTATTGTCGCTCCATGGAGGCACCCGGCGACTTCCTTGCGTAAGACCCATTCACCATTTCCACTCCATAGTGGCTCCCGAGCTGCTCCTTTGTGTAAGCACCATCCACCATTTCCGCTCCATAGCAGCACCCATGCATCTTCATTGTGTATTCCCCATCCACCATTATCTCTCCATAGTTGAACATGGGAATCCTAGAGTGTATGCCATAGCAATTCTTGAACTACAAGGTCTTTGATCCTTGTCAAGGCAAGTGTGTAGGAAGCCTCCCTGAGGTTCAAACCCAACAACCATTGGTTATGACCCCCTTCAGGTTGGTTCAGCAACACTCTAGGCAGCCTAGTGTATAATCCCCCCATAATCCGAATTATGATGTCTTTGATCCTTTCCATGGAAGAGTAGGTTGGAAGCATCAATGAGGTTCAATCCCACCACCATCCATTGGTCTCGACCATCTTCACGTTAGTCCACCTAGCCCCCCCATAACCCAAACTACAAGGTATTTGATCCCCGCTATGGTGGGGTACATAGGAAGACTTCAGGAGGGTCAAACCTACCACCAATTGGACTCTACAACCCCATTGACGTCGGTTCACCAACACCTTAGGCCACCTTAGAGAATAATACCCAAACAACCTACATGTACTATGAGGTATTTGATCCTTTTCAAGGAAAGGTACATAGGAATCCTCCCTATGGTTCAAACCCAACAAGCATTGGTTTCTGACCCCCTTCATGTCGATTCACCAACACTCTGGGTAACCTAGAGGATAATCCCCCCATAATCCGAACTATGAGGTCGTTGAATCTTGCCAAGGCAGGGTACGTAGGAAGCCTCCCTTAGGCTCAAGCCCACCACCATCCATTGGTCCTGACCATCTTCACATTGATCCACCAAGCCCCTCTCAATAACTCAAACTACGAGGTCTTTGATCCTTGATATGGAAAGGTATGTAGGAAACCTCCACGAGGATCATACCAACCACCCATTGGTCGCTCTAACACCATTCACATAAGTTCACCAACACATTGGGTCGCCTCAGAGTGTAATCCCCAAAGAACATAAATAAACTACGAGGTCTTTGATCCTTGTCGAGGGAAGGTACGTAGGAAGCCTCCATGAGGATCAAGCACAACATCCGTTGGTTCTGATTCCCTTCACGTCGGTTCACCAACACTCTGGGCAGCCTAGAGGATAAGCCCCCCAAAATTCAAACTACGAGGTCTTTGATCCTTTCCAAGGTAGGGTACGTAGGTAGCCACTCTAAGGATCAATACCACCCCCATCAATTGGTCCCGACCATCTTCACGTCAGTCCACAAAGCCCCCACATAACTCGAACTATGAGGTCTTTGATCCTTGCTAAGGAAAGGTAAGTAGGAAACCTCCAAAAGGTTCAAACCCACCACTCATTGGTCACTTAGACCCCATTCATGTCAGTTCACCAACACCTTGGGCCGCCATAGAGTGCAAGACCCAAACACCAACCTGAACTATGTGGCCATTGATCCTTGCTATGCCATGGTACGTAGGAATCCTCCCTGAGGTTCAAGCCCATCATTCAGTCCCTCGGACCCCCTTCACATCAGTTCGCCGCCGTCCCGCATGACATTAAACTATGGATACCAATCAGCGGTAAGTCGTTGTTTCCCCAGTCAGCAGTAAGCCGTTGCACTCAAATCCTACCATGAACTGCATGGTCTTTGATATTTTACAAGGAAATGTACGTAGGAAGCCTCTATGAGGTTCAATCCCACCATCCACCTCCACCCCAGGTCCCTATTCACGTCCATTTATCGACTCCTTCCACATACCTGAACTACGTGGACATTGATTCCCTGCCATGGGGATATGTAAGAAGTCTCCTTGAGGCTCAAGACCAACACAACTGTCACCATCACGATAGTCCCATCTCATTTCCCCTCCACTCCATTCCACTCTCCATCATCCATCCTAATTCTCACCCAAGCCGCCACATCCCGGTGGGATCAGGTCCTCCATCTCCTTGCTTCTCATAGTAGTATGTGGGATGCTATCCATGTGTAAGACCCAACATGTATTCGTGTTGTTGTTCTCTATGTACACCACAATTCATCACCCCTTCGAACTACGTGGGTTTTGAAATCTGTCATCCACACAGGGTACATAGGAAACCTCTCTGAGGTTCAATCCCAACCAATGGTGAACCATGGTGTCCCCTATTCTGGGGTGCATAATCCTTGATCTGCCCTTAGTGGTGTCAAGATCAGCATTCACGGTGTGACATGTCCCCTCTACGGGACACACCACCTCTGATGTGTCCCTATGGGACGTTCTAATCACTCTCAATATCTCTACGAAAGACGTTAAACTTGCGAACTACCACGTGATCAACATGAGATGCCTGAGAAAAACCTCGGATGGAATGCCATTGGCATAACCATCTCTGCTAGACATTAAACTTGCGACATACCATGTGTTAAACATGTAAAGATGAGGAAAAACACAGATACATGCCTATGGAATATTATTCTCCGCATTGGACATGTGATGCCTCAGGTTCTGCACTCTTGAGATGCCCTCATATGAGGAAGAATACGGGTTCTGCAATGTCCACGCATCCAGAGATGCCCCGACATGCCTGATGTTTTCATCTATTCCAACCGAAGGTTTCTACCAAGTTAAGACCACATGGAATTTCCTAACAGAAGTAGTGTAATTATCCGGATCCCACAAAGATATGACAATGGGAAAGAAATTCCCAATCCACGATATAATCTATAAGGGAGACCCATACTAGGTGACGCGTTTCGAGGAGGAATCCACAGAAAGAAGAACTGACATCCCATCATCCCGCTTCGATCAGAGAGAAAATGTCCCTGAACAAGGAATGGATGCCACCCGACTTTGGAAAGTGGGAATACAGGGCAACAGCTATGCGTCCTCCACAGACGGATGTGTGCACGCCCCAACGAAAGCATCAGAAACATTTGAATTGATATGTTTTTTTCATTTTCCATTTAATATTTATCATCATATTAAAAAGGTGGTATCTATTATTTGAAATATTTATTTATCATTATATTCATAATTACATAGAATATTATCTTACACATATCATACATTGGTGTATCTGACATCAAATAATTATTATAAAGGAATGAAAAATTTAAGGTTGTAGTACCACTAGACACTCATCAAAATGCTAATTGAGTAAAAAGGCTATCACATGATTTTTTATCTTAGATAATTATTATAATTAACTAATGAATAATAATATATATGGAATATATTATACATGATTTTTTAAAAGACATCATCATTGATATAAATGGTTATCATGTTAGTCTAATTGTGTTTTCATTATTTTCTATGTTAGTAAATTATAATTTTTAATTAATTTTCCTTATGTAAACACATGTTATATTGGATTATTTAATTATTATTAATATCAGGTATCTCTACTCCCTTTGTATAACTTACTATTTCTATTATATTTATTGTTTTATAGACCAAGGATTCATTTTAACATCGATGTGATACTTAAACAATGAATCTATAATTAAAGGCATATATGATAGTTGTAAAAACATAAAAGTTACATGTTTCTTTTTTTAATAATTTAATATTAATATTTTTTTAAAAAATACTTTAAATAATATTGGTTATTGTCAGTGTTTAATGAATATTAAACATGTTATTAATGAGTAAGTTTCATTCTTCAATTTCAGTAATTTAACAATAATTTTTTCTATTTTATAAAAGTTTTAAAAATTAATATTTTAAATTTCAACATGCCAAATATTTAGTTAAATAGAAATCATTATTCAATAGTAGATCCAAAAAATTTACCATGTATACATTTAGGTTGATACCTTTTTTATCAATTTATACATATTTTTTCTTAAAAATATAGATTTTTTTCATACTAATAAAAATTAAATTAAATATCATCATAAAAAAGAGAATGTTGAATATGGATACTATTTTAAATTACATAATAATTTGATAGTAATGAACAAAAAAATAAATTCTGAAAATGATAGATTTAATATAATACTTAAAACTATAAAAAATAAGTTATTTATTAAATTAGTAACACTTTTTTGAGGTTTTTGTGAGGATCCTTCAGATAAATGAAATTACATAAAACACTAAGAAATAAATATTTGAAAAATAATTTCAATATTTAATTAAATTAGTGTATTAGTTTAATTTTATTGTTTTTCTGTAAAATGTTGTAAATGTTCTCAATGAGTTATTCTTCTCCTGTTCCATTTTTTATTGTTTTTTTCAAACATTGGTTATACATATTGTTTTTTCTTAGTGGGATTATGTTATTTTTAATAACATTTTATAATTAAACGTTCTATATTTAATTTTTATATAACCTATGTGAAATGGAATCCTAGTTGTCTTTCAAAATCAGTTTTACCAGTATACAATGTTGGAATCCTTTAATGTGGAATGTCCATGTCATTTTTATAAATAACTGAGGTCGAAATTCTTGAATGATGGATTTTTACAATAGTTTTTCAAAAACCCAATGTTTGAAGTCTTATATAAAAAAACATTGATTTTTGTAACATCTTTTTATAATAACTGACATCGAAATTTCCAATATCAATATTGGCTGTATTAAAATGACTTTTTAAAAAATGTAAAATGTGATATTTCCACTAGTGTGTGCTCAAGTGCGAATAAATCTATAGGATTCACATTATATTAACTATATATATATATATCCTATTAGAATAACCTTATAGGTACTTAATGTATTTTATATTCTATATAAGATCATGATAGATTAATCTATTTTTTTAACCCAATAATATTAAACACGTGATCACATCATTTAAATATTTCCTAAAAATTTAAAATTATGTTTTATGAGATTAATGAAAACCCACTGTGATCTAACCTATATTGGATGTCTATGGGTCCCTATATGCATGGGAAATGCGATTAGTTTACAAGAGTTAATGTATCTTAATGATTTAATAATTCCTTAGTGATGTAATAATATGGCAAATATAATGAAACTCAATAATCAATAGATGAAACATGCATCATGAATGTTATGGTAAAAATGAATTTCAAGTGTTTAGGGCTCTTGTTCCATGATTTGTTGATGATGTCGACATAAGTAGAAAATAAAATACTAACTGGGTCAAAAAACCAGGTGATAACCAAAAAATGATTTAAGAGAAACATTTAATTCGACATGTTTATTATCTATTATCGAAATAACCATACTATAATCCTATTGTAGATATATTATTAAATTTTAAAAATAAAATCATATATTTTTATTAATCCTAATAAAATCATTTATATGATTTTTATAATAATAAATTGTAATGCGAATTCTTATAGTTAACCTAAGCATCGCTTCATAAAATATATAATAATCAATATTTTTATGAAAGAAATCATGTTACAAAAGTATATTTAAATTATAAATAGAAGTATTATAATCTATAAAGTAGACATATAAATATATCTTTTTCTAAATGATATTAAAAAATATATAATTTAAAATATATATTAATTGAATAAATATTGATTCAAAAAATTCAGTTTATTATACTTTTATAATATTAAAAATCCATGGGTAATAAATGTAAGGTATTTTTTAATTTATACATGTTGGGACTCCCATATTTTGGGGAAATGTCTTTAGTTTATGAAGGATATATGATTCATTGAAATAAAAAATTGATAAAAGAAATAATTATTTGATATTTATAGAAAATATTTTGGTATATTTTTCTTTGAAGGGTTCTTAATCCTGATAGTTGTTTCAAATTAATTTATATTAGATCACATAGATTATCTATTAAAACTCAATGTAATTCAATTATATTTATTTATGATCCTTGAAACCAATATGAGGTTGTGAATAGAGAAAACATTGGTGCAAAACTTATTGTTTTAGGTGGTGGATTATTTTTTTAATATTATTGATATATTTATTCATGATATAATGTATTTTGATGTTATTATTTTTAGTAGAGTGGTTAACGTAGATTCCATACTATATCATTTTCTAAATAATCATAGAAACATTCATATCTCTATGTATAATTTAGTATTATGTCATCAATGAATTGTAATAATAGACTGGTCAACCAAGGATATATCTATAGAAATTATGAACTATTAATAGTAAGATATCTAGTTTTAATAATGGAAAATGTAGCAATATGGATTGAAAGGTTGAAACTTCTATGGTAGAATACTTATGTTCCTTGATGATTTTTATGGCTACCTCATATGAACAAAGTTATGTTTTTATTGATAAAATCCATAGAACTAAATCTATATATATATTACCGGATTTGTCATGAAACAAATTATGTTGATAGAAATTAATATATAACTAGAGTATCTTGAGGGGAAATGATTTATTAGGTGTATAACTTCTCCTTTTGGCGATATTGTTATCTTTTCAATTAATTTTTATAGAAGCATACATCTCTATAAATACCATCAAAGGTTAAAGTAGGTAGAAATTAATAACTAAGATCATTAAAAATAATAATATTCTCTTCAATCAGTTTAATTATTAAAAGTGGCTATTTAAAATATATATATGATTTGGGTATCATAAAAATTTAGTGTGGATATATGATATTCCATAGATAACAATTTTAATATTGTATTCCATTTTCATGTTCCTAGTGAAACATTTTTAATTACCCAATGACCCATATGTTACGTGATTTAATCCATATGATATTTTATCTATTTATATACTTATTTATATCATTCTCTTTTAGTGATATTCTAGTGTATATAAAACTTGAGATATTCATTGTTGAAATTTTTGGACGATCTTAGAATCTTTATGGGAATAACAGTATTATAAAAATATTTAAAAAAAAATTTAGATTAAAAAATTTAATTTTATTAACCAATTGATCTCTAAACCTAACATATTAGTATGTCCTAATAAAGAAATAAGTTGTTATACCCAAAATTTTCCATAACAAATATTAAATTAAAATTGTCCTATGAATTAAAATTAATTCTAAATATAATATCTTGGACTTATCTAATTTTTTTACTCTAATGAATATAATAATGGTGATTGGGGAATATTTATATGTTATGAACAATGTGAAATAAAATTTATAGATCTAAATGGAATGATGAAGGCAAATATAATCATTTTTTACCTCATCTAGGAAAAGGTTTTAAGGTATGTGTTGATACTTCACTATTTGTTTAGGGTTTTTTTTGAAATAGGATCACTGAGTAGTGGATTGTATTTCCAAATACCCATAACCATATTTATTATACTATCATAACATTTATCTAAAAATCACGATGTGTTTTATATTATTAACTAACCATATGATCCTCATTGATAAATTTTAATGATGAGAGTTAAACCTTATGATTAATTTTTAATTATCAGAAACCAAACCATTAATCTTTTTTATTAAATATACACATGATAAGTGAAACATTGTATTTTACATGTAAAAAATTAATTTTTCACAAAAAATATAATTAGATAAATTATAATGGTGATAGATGTCAGTAATCGAGTAAATTAAATAACATATCATGTAGGATTGAGATAGGGTATATCTTTTTATTATTTTACATACATATGCTATTGATTATAAATTTATGGACTCTTAAATATATAATATTTATCTTGTTTCCATTTAAAAAACACTCAATTATGGAGATATACTTGATTTTTTCCATCCTGATTGATTTTAATTTCTATATGCTCCTTGTATGATAGTATTCTCGAAATTATTGAGGGAATGAGTTATAATATTCTGTCATTATACATAGTGTGAGGTATATTATAGGTTTATGAATAATTATGGGGAATTTTTTTTGAATTCTATTATTTATAAACATGAACATGTATATCACTAGTTTTTCTTAAAAAAATTCACATATCATTAAGTAAATGTAGAATAGTATTTCAATAATAGTAAAATGCATCCCCTTTATTTTCTCTTATAAAATTGAATTAAAGTAACCTCAATTTTATATTTATATAAAAAAGATTAAAATTTGTTTGGTATTTTAGATGGGTCATCATGGTCCTCCTAGTCAATAAAATTCAATTCATTCTAATAAAATAATATAATATTATTTATGGGTAAAGTGTTTTATATTTATATAAATTATAATTATTTATATAATATCTGATATTATCATATAGTATCTCAAAATAAGGATTATTTATCAATTATCGAAAGGTTATCAATGATATCTGTCTTCTCAGAATAATCAATATAGAATAGTCCACCCTAAAATATATAGATTGTTTGAGTATAATTACATTATAAAGACAACCATCAATAATATATTTATATATATCATTTTGAGGTTATTTATGGAATTACATGTCATTAGCCCATCTATTAGAATGAAATTGTTGATTCATCATTGACTATACCTAATCTAGATTACATGATAATAGATTCAATGATTATGAATTAAAAATGAGTTATTACATCAATATGTTTCTAAAATTATCATGTCAATAATTGAAGAAAACAATTACAATTTATTGTCGATGAACCTGTGTTTCATTGAGTTTTCCTTTATTAGTTACACTGATGGGACAAAAAGCAAGGGAAGCTCAGTCTATAATTTATTAAGCTTCGTATACTATTTACTATAATTGTATAAAATACTTATCAACATAATTGACCTTTGATATTTAGGGTAATTTATAATATCTTCCATTATTCAAAAATGAGGAAATACATACATGATCCGGTTAATGTGCTCTAGTACGATGATATATAGATTAATAAAAATGAAATGTATGTGGAGTACTCTATTTTTAAATTTCATTAGATTTAAAAGGTGTTAATAGGTAATGTGAATTTTTTTTATATAAATTGAATCCATGGTAAAACGAAAGATTAAATCCATTAGTGGGATTTTTAAATCAAAGCACATTAGTAAATGATGTTTCCTTAAAAGGTGTGGTAATGATTATAGGGTATGAGAAACCGATTGGTGGTGTATTTTCAATGAAAAGACTTATTAAGAATGGTAATTCATTTTAAATTTCATAATTTTAATTATTAAATGATGGTATAATAATATGAAATTTTAATAGATGTGTAAATTAAATGATAAATAGGCTGCATGATATGAAAATGATGATGATTCATCCCTGGAATTGAAATCTTAGTGTTTACCCTTAAAAGACTAATGAATTTTTTAAACACAAAATAATAATGAAGGTTACTCATTAATGTTTTTATGATAACACAACCAAAATCTATATTGTTTCCACTAATTTTTGAAGGACAGAGAAGTTTTTTTTATGAATACCTAATAACCCTTAAACCTAAGACCCCATTATAATTTTTTTTTCATTTTAAACCCATCCAAACCCCATTCCTTTAGTTCCTCCTTCCTCCAAAATGAATTATCAACCTAGGGTGATCCAGACTATCCTCATGTTGTTGTAAAATAATCCCACTAGAAAATATAATGAATGGTTCTCATCATTCTCTTTTTTGGTTATTACTAATCCTAAAAATAAATATCCAAAACTATGATTTGTTTTCATGTAATTTTACATTTATCTCGTATTATTCTTATCTGGTTTAGTGGTAACATCATTTAAAATGTGAGTAAGAGGTAAGAAATCATTGTTTTTCTTATTGATTTATAATTTATACATATGTAGGAATATTATCTTATATTTTACATTGACAGAGATATCCTTTATTATTCATGTTGTTTCATATCATATTCTTATGGGCTGTGAAAGGAGGTTCAATAAAAATTTAGATATGTGAAACATACTCTCTTCGATATCATTAAAATTACTGATAGGGAAATGGTATAAGGTTGAGTTTTATTAATTCAAAGTAATGTTTTCACCAAAATAGAGTATTTTTAAATGATTTATTTATAATAGACATTGTTTGTTTAAATACATGTGTTAGATTGATCCTACCATAGTTTCGTATTGATATGCCCTTATGAAATGGTTATATTTCCGAAGGAGTCTTATTTTATTTTATATAATTCAAATTTTATATTCATGTAATGGTTTTTTGGTTTATTGATATACTTTTTATGATCGTATTTGTATTAATTTTACTATACACGTATGATTTATATGTTTTCGAACCTATACATGGTTTGTAGTAAACCAAATTGATATCTCTTGTCATTTTAAATGATGTATATGATAAAAATTTATGTTATTGTTTACATTATCTTCTATTATTGACATATTAACCATATGATAAGTCACATTAATTTACTTATATAAGAATATATTAATGGTTTTTTATATCTTCTAATGTTTGGTGTTGGATTTATATTTTTGTGAATGTGGATTATTACAGAGTATATAAAAAATGGATAAAATTATATTATAAGTCATGTGAGTAGTCTGACTGAATATTTAATGATGGGTTATAATATATGGAATGAAAAAATGATTATTAGAATTATAATACCCATTTTACCTTTCGCAAAGGTCTGGGAAAAAATATTTAATAGACTATTTTTACAAAATTTTGTTTCCCTTTTGATGGGTATTACACTATGAATCTGTTTCAATATCTCTATATGGGATGATAACTTGGTAACTCGGCTTGATTCACCATATGTATTTTGAGTTTGTATCAGCATAAGAAAAATATATTTATATTCTATATGTACATGGAGTAAATTTATATATTTTTTATACATGTCTACCATTATACATTATTATAATAATTATTTATTTTTAATCATATTACCTATATCAATTCTTCATGCACATGGATTTTGGACAGATAAGATGGTGTAAAATTGCAACTTTATGTTGGTTAATATATAGTCACACCCTATACATATACTTATAAGATATGTGTTAGTTGTTCTATACATGATCTTTGTAATGATAATGTACTAGAGAAGAAATGTTCATTGTATATAATTCCTTGAATACAGTTTAATGTTTTAGATATTTTTATTAGAAACATGGGAAATGATAAATGGGTTATTATTGGATGTCATATTGGTAGTTTATCACATTTTAGACTCCCCTTTCTAGGATTCAGTGTCCATTTAACTTTCATGTCTATTTAATATATATTTTTTCTATAGTTTATTTTTATTATTTTCTTATATGGATGATAATTTTTAATATTTGTGGGAATAGATGTATTTTCATATATTTCTATATATAGAGAATAATCCCTGTATAATAGTTATCTCTAAAATTTATGGAATCTATTTGGAATAATGTGTTATGAGGTTCATTTTCATCAATTTTTCTATTTTTTTAAATGATTAATTCATGATATATTCTAGTTCTTTATAGGTATATACATTTGTAACTTTATTTCTAATAATTCCTTATCATTTATTCCATGGTCAATTAACAAATAGGTCTGCCTATAATACTATTCATACCCGGTTCAGAAACTTTTTTGGTATCATGGCCATGTAATTTAAAATATAAGAGTGATTTTATCATTAAGAAATAAATCTTCAAAGATAATTATCATTAAAACAAAACATTAAATATTAATCTATATAATTTAATATTGAAAAACTATACCAATTGATAATTAGAAGGATATGTGACTAGTGACATTAATATTATAATCCTAGATAGAAAAATAAATATAATCTTTAATTATATAGAAATATGGAACAACCAAACCCATTAACATATTACAAAGGTATAAAAATTGTCTTTTCAACCATTACAATGTGAATAATGTTGTAAATTTACTTTATACCACAATTTATGAATCCCTATAGATTTCTATCTAATCTAAAAGTAAATCACTAACTAAATTTGAAAAAATAACACCATTTCACACTAATTATACTAGAACAGTGGATTTTAAGGAAATGATTAAGGATAAAACAATAGTGGAAGAATCATAAAAGGGGGGAGGGAACCAAATTTCATGGGAAAGATAAACTCTTGTTACCCATATTTTTGTAGGGGTGTTTGTTGAGAATAGTAATTAGTAATGCTAATATTTATATATAAAATTTTGATTATATTATTCATTTCAATATCATTACGTTTAAGAGAAATTTATTAAAATGTAGATATTTTATAAATTAATTTTTATTACCATAATATAAATTTGTATTTACTGTTGTATTAATTATGTGATCATTTGAATGAATTATAAATTTTTTATAATAATAGAAAATAAAATTATATATTTATATTTATTTAGTTATAGACATATGTTATTAACTTATGATATGTAAAAAAAGGTTACATTGATAAAAAGTATATAATTATACATACAGTTATACAATTTTGAAATGTTAATACAATATGATTAAAACTTATTATTGATTCTAGAATTTAAAATCTATTTTTTTATTATTATGAAGAAATCATAAAATATTAATAGTTATAATATTTATAAATTATTTCACTTTTAAAAGACATAAAATAATTTACAATGATATATTATCACCTAACTTTCATATGGATGAGAATATATCTTTAGGAAACATTTTTTAATAAGTAATATTATTTAAATAAATATGACCTTATGATCCACATTAACATACAATACATCTAATATTTATTTTTCAATAAAAATACAGCAACAATTTTTTGGTACTTGTACTTATGGGTATTTGAAGAAAAATATATTTGAATAAATCATCTATATATTTTAAATGACAACCACATCAACATAAAAAATTAATCAAAGTCCATTATAAAGTACAAAAAAATATTATCAAGTCAAACTGACAGCATTTATCTTACAGGGGTGGGAATTTTCCAAACAATATATATATTTTTCTTTTTATATAATTTCTTCAAAAATTTCATGTTTCCCCCTATATTTATTAAATTAAATGATATATTATATTTATATTTTTCCCTTTTACAACCAATATGCATTAAAATAAATCTATAACCAAAACCTAACATTTCGTTTTATAGGGTATATACTTGTTGTGTGAGTTATTCCTTGGTATGTTGTTTCTTTTTTCTCACATCACTTTGTTATTATCTATTTATCTTTTTAATGAAACACATGATTAATCGTTTTTGTGTAAAGATAATATAAAATTAAATTTTTTTCTTTAATACTAAATATATTTTTTATATTTATGATTTAATAATATAAGAATTATATATACAATTTTTGGGAAGTCATAAAACAACATAAAATCTAAAAAATATAGGTTAAATTGTATTAATTCTATTGAATAATGTTATATAGGATAAAGATACATGATATAATTTTGATATCAATGATCAATTTATATAATTGTATTATATGGACCATTAAAAATTATTATTTTGGAAAACCATGATAGAATCTACAAATAGATGTAAAATTTAGAGAACATCGTGATGGATAGTTTAGTGGATGAATGTGGCTAACAGTTCATGGTTTCTCGAGTCTCGATTAATTAATTTCAGAAATTAAATATTACTAATTAGGTCAAATTTATTACCATAAAATATATTAAATCTAAATAGAGAAAATAATAATTTAAACTCAATGTAATGATAATGTAAATGAATGTTACGATTTAAGAGTGAAAATTATGTTGAAATAATTTTTCACATCAATTACATATGGTCAGGTTTGCATTGCTCTAGATTAAGAATATTCATAAAAAGAGAAATTATTTAGGAAAACATAGAATTAAATAATTTAAATAATATAACATTTCATTATAATATTCAATGATACATCTTTTTAATTTTGGATCCTTTAAAAAAATTAATTTAGAACATTTATATTCTAAATTTTTATACTTATATTAATATTAAAAATGAATAGTTATTTCAGATAATCCTTGTATTGGTCTAAAATTATTTATTAATTTAATTTTTTTCCCATACTCATGTGCTATATAATATTAATAATCAGATTTAAAATACATGTGGCCCCATGAAATTATATTTTTATGATTTAATAAATCCATCACCTGAATTTATTTATTCTTATTGAATTTCATATCATGTGGTTAAATCCAAAATATAATTTCATTTGTAGAATAATGAAATATATTTTATTAAAATAATTATCAAAAAAGGATAAATAATTTTTTTTTTATTTTTTTGATATTATTTATATCAGCATATAGTCAATATCCTAGTATCATGATTGTTTTATTAGATGTCACTAAATACATTTTGTGATATTTATCATTATAGTTCTTGATAATATGGATCATACATATTTTTATTATCTTTATAAATATTGTATTTATACTATAATTTAATATATAAAGTGTAATTTGAAATATTTTAAATTGTATTTTTTAAAAGGAGGTATTTATACTAGTTTTTTTAGAGTGATACAAGGTTTAAAGAGATATTTGTAAACTATTATATTAATAAATAAATGTTCAGATATACTTCAATGATGAATAATAAGTTTACGATAAAATGTAAAAAGAATGATTATGGTTGATTCTTCTCCAATAGATGAATAATACATTTATTTAGAAATAACGATGGGTGTTCTCTTAACTTAAACTACCACATGATGGTTCCCTCTCTATAAAATACTATATATAATTGTGTCTCTATATGTTTAAGAACAAATATAGGGGTAGTATCATTCATGTAATATGATGAAAAAGGTCACAATACAATTATTCAGGAATAAGTAAATGTTTTTAGAAACAATTTTCAAGAATTAATAAAATAAATGATATAAATCATTATATTAGGAAATGAGTAACATTTCCATAAAATGAAATATAAAATAGTCCACTTGTAATATTCTATAGGAAACATGAGCACCCCTCCCCCTATAAAATAATATAGTTAAATTAGATTTGGGAAAAAATTTCACAATCAACTATAATAAAAATAATATTACAGACGAAAAATATATAATTAAATATAGAAAAATTTATATATGGATGGAAGTGAAATATATGATACATAAATTGATTTTCTAGATTAGAAAATAAATAAATTCTTGAATTAATTTAATAAATAGAATATGAAATTGATAAAGATATTATATAACAAATAAAATTCATTCATTGGTCATTGGAATAATACTAAATCTATGAATTTACATTATGCAATTTCTTATAGACCCTTGTGATTTATATATCATTGTGAAATGAAATACATATAAAACAAATAAAAATTAATATATCAAGTTAAGTAAAATTTGAAAAGATAAATAGGTTTAAATGAAATGAAAAAGTGGAAAATTGATAATAGGTAACCTAAAATAGAATAGTGTTTTATAATATAAAAAAGAAAGGATTTGACTTTGTGTTATAGTTATGAGTGGGTAGACAAAGGTGAAAAATGTTGGATTAAATATAGAACATAGAGGAAAATTTAATTTATAAAAATTCATAAAGTAAAAAATCATTATTAAATAGATAACCTCAATTAATGAAATTAAAAATTAGAACAATTATTATTTCAAACCATGAATTACTTATCTTATTATTTATTATCCATGTTTATATTATTAATTTAGCTATTTGACATGGATTTCATATTTGGAATAAAAGTATTTTATCGATAAATTTCGTATACCTATAAGTATTTTTTATTTCATTAAACCATTTTGAATAACCATTATGAGTTCAAATGACGGAAATATTTTTAGATATACTCAGTTCATTGGGAGAAAAAATTAGTTAATAGTTTAGTGTTTTATGTTTACCCAAAATTCCATAAGAGTTTTCCATGTAGTTAAACAAATCATACCATTCAATAAAACTATGATATTTATTCACTCTCAATTAAATGTTTTTATATTAATGATTGAAAAATTTAAAATTTTAATGTGATCCCTAAAAAATGATAAAAATAAAAAATGAGTATTATGATTTATAATTCATTACAATACAATCATGAATTTGTTTTAATATTTGATCCATAAACCCTTTGAAAATTTTATTAAGTGTTAACTACAATCTTCTAATGATCATATTTTATAGGGGTTCAATTTAGTCTACTTTTTGGTCACATATTTTTGAGAACTATTTCACACTGATCGTCAATTCCTTAAAACCACAACAACAAATTCAATAATGAAAATTGATCATGTCTTATTATTCATCACCCATGAATAATTCTGACACTCTATCATGAAATTTTCGAGTATTCACTTTTGAGGGAATATTTGGAAAATAATCATCCTCCACATCTCCTAGAAAGTGTATTAACTAATATAATTTGGTAGATAGATATATTCAAACTATCAGATTATGATGGTCCTTGATGAAACCAAATCACTTATCCCTTTCTAAATTATCTTAATTTCTATGAGTTCATTAATTTTTACATCCAATATATAGAATAGGTAATGCCTTAAATTATTGTAATTCCAAGTTGGTATCAGGGACACCTTATTTAAAATATGTGTTAATGGTCAAACCTTTAGTCGTATTTCTCTAGTAAACACCTCTATTCTACAATTAAAGTTGATCCATACACTTCAATGGGAAGTTAACTCACTGCCTTTACCTAATGATCTTTTCAATATGGGTTTGAAAATATCAGATTTTTTTTTTATAAATTTTTTGTTATATTTGGAATAGTATTCCCCATAGTCCACACCTTCCATTCAATTATTAGTATGATATATAATTAAATTTTATATTTTTATCATCTATGAAATTAGAGTAGTCTTATAGCGAGGCAAAATATAATTATATATATACAAGAGTTATTATATTTAAAAGTTCATGATAATACCCCCTTTTTAATAATTTAATTCTTTCATTAAAAATTTTTTATAGAGTATTCGATAATGAATTAATCCAATCAACTGTGTAGAAAAAGAGTATTGATCATGTCATAAAAATGAGTCTACTATAACTATTTCAATGATAGAGTATTTGAAAACTAGGAGAAATCAAATATTATTAAATGTTTTTGGGAAGGTATATTTATATGGACACGAATCATTTCTCCAGATTTTATATTTGTTAGTCATAATGGTTAGATATAACAAATTAATGATAATTTGCTATTATCATCAAAAAAGGATGATTCTAATGATATATATAGTTGATCTAGTTATTATGATAAGTGAAAATTCATAAATATTTTTGAAATGTATATATTTTTACATTAGTAGGATCTTAATATATAACCATGTTTTAAATAAAAATTATAGAATTTATTACTCAAAAATATTTTAATAAAAATTAAACAATTTTTACACTATACTTGTGTACATTTTTTTCATCCAAAAATCATTGGTTTATACTTATTTGACCAAAAACTAAATAATTCATTACATTAACACTTCAAAAAATGGGGGATAAATATTAATATATATATATATATATATATATCAATTAAAATATTATCCTAACAAAAAATAATAGAGATCTAATAAATAAATATTCCGAGTTTTCTTATTTTTTTGATTATAAGGTAGTTCCTTATTCATAATATCATAACACAATCCATTCAATAATGAATTATTTACTAATTTTTAATCTATTTTTCAATTTCATTCCCAATAATAATAGTGGATAATTTTCTTTAGTTAATAAATTCATATATTTTTTGTATTTTATTTTTTAAAAATAATCATTATTGTAGAATAATCCTTTGAATGTAAAAATTAATTATGGAATAAGAGGGATATTTGTTTTGGTTTCATTAAAGTGAATGAGATTAATATTTACCCCAAAAAATATCCTTAATTTAATTGTTATATTATATTATTTCATGTTGCTTCAATATGTATTCTATTATATAACTCTTCAATTGATAATAATATCAATGATTTCTATTGTTTTTTATTTGAAAATTATTTATCTAATTAAAATTTTTACAATAAACACTTGTTAACTGTATTAATAACATATTTAGTTGTATTTTAATTTATTGAGTAAGGTTTGATATTTTTATGTGAGTACAATAGTGTCACAATATTTATATTTTCTCTAAATTTATTACTTGAGAATTGATCAATAATTTCAAGAAGATTTTGTAAAATTACTAATATATATACTCAATTATTCATTAAGTAGATGTGTTATAAAAAAGGAATTTGGAAAATGTTATATAGATTGATTCAATGTATTTTTAATTTTTATTCCAAAATCCTTCCCCCTATTGGGCATATAATGAATAAAAAAATTAAAAAAAATCCCTAGTGTACTAATTATACATATAATTAATGTGTTATTAAATTAAAATAAGAAGAGAAAAATAAAATTTAATATATATATAACTATTTATGTCTATATATTTTCTAAAATAAACCAACAGTAAATAATACTGTATAATTCTAATTTATAAATGAAATAAATAAATTTAATAATTATATATTAAAATATGAATAGAAAATATTATTGATTGTAGAATATAAATTTTATATTTTTTAAATATGAAAAAATTCATAAATATTATTTTCTGTAATGAATTCTAAGAGGTAATTATAAATTATTTCTTTTTTAAATAGGAAAAATGGTTATTTAAGAATGGTTCTAAAAAAATTTAATATAGGAGATATTAAGGTATTAACAAACATGGTGTACTACACAAATAATCTAATTGTCATAACAATGACTATAATTTATTCCAAAAACATATATTATTTGATCATTGTTTTTTTTCAAAAAGGAATTGTAATTTTTCAGAAAAGCTAATTATTTATCATAGAGAATTATTATATAGAAAATCATTTATATGTTTTTTAAACAACTTATATATCATTAAGAATATAATTACATCCCATTTTAGATAATATTTTGTTGTTTTATAATCCATATTGGAATGATTATGTATGAGGGGGAGGCATAAAATTTATGAAGTTCATATATTTTTCATTTTAATGAATATTATTGTATTTAACCCCTTATATTTGTTTAAGTATATAATATGATCACTTTTTTTTGTTTTCCATTTCTCATATTATTAAAGAACAATATACAAATAAATAATAATTTATTTTTTTACAAGGTCTACTCTTGATGTTTATGTTATCACATGGTGTTTAGTGGACCTAATACAAATTTATTTTTGTTTTATAATATTACGAAGTAAAAATAATTATGGAAAAAGTATACCTAATCTCTAAAATCTTTTTTTTATTTTGTTTATGAAGTTAATATTTAATTTTTTTTATTTGTATGAAATTGATGTAAAAACATGATACGAAATTTATAGATCCTCATAGTGGTTCTTATAATGTGCACCAAACAATATATTGTATGATTGAATATAGTTATAATGAACTTTGACACATGATAATGAGGTGTGCCAAAATCTTGACATTTCTACCTAACATATATCAGTGACTTCTGCTATAATTTAGAAATCAATATTTTGAAAATATATTTTTTAGTGATCACTATGGAGAAGTATATACACCAAATATTAGAATAGGAAGTCAAATAAATTTATGTGGTAACAATTTAAATTTGTATTTATTTAGTGCAAGTTATTTTTGAACAACATAAACTATATATTAATTTTCTATTTTTTCACTAAAAGTGGAAAGTTTATAGAATGTTAATGATAATAATTTTTTCTAATAATTATAAATAATAATATTGTTGAGAGTTACAATAAAATTTTATGAAAAATAAATTTTAAATAAATTCATATTTTTGATTTTGTATTGTTATATATATATATAAAGTATTTATTAAAAATTAACATTAAATAATTTAATGAAGATAATGATATGACTATATTATAAAATTAAAAATTTGTTCCATTATAAATATGTTGATGATTTTTCAAAATTAATGCAATTTATTTTTTCCATAATTTTTCGTTATAACTAATTAAAAAATAGAATAATTTCCAGAAAATGATCCTTACAATGGTTTATCATTATTATTTATAATCTAATATAATATTCATCAATCATATAATTATTAAAATGTTACAATATTTTTGATTAATATAACCTATTTTAATAATTTAATGATTTTAAATTTAAATTTATCCCTACCATAAAAATGGGTTTTCATAGCGCCACCCTTTAACAATGAAAAAAACACTGATAAATGCGATGCCTTTATCAACACTTTTTTTTAGAGATGTTAATGGGAACCCATATATCAGAATATTTACTAGCACTGATAAATGTGTCTTATTATATGTGCCTTTTTTACTATCACTTATAAAGGGTATATTAAAAAGTATTACTATAAAAAATATAATATTATATAAATATATTTATATTGATATACATATAATATATATCTTTTTAAATACGTTTTAGATAAGTATAAATAGTCATTTACACATAATATATAAGATATTTAGTGAAAATGTTTTATAAAATATTTTAAAAAATGTTATAAATAAATTAATTTCGAATTATTTTCTAGTAATATTTGTTTAATAAAAATTTTATGATACAAAAAGAACAAAATTATATAATTTTGAAAAAGAAGTTGAAAATTTTACTCATACTTCAAATGGATATAAATTCTGGACTAGGAATCCATTTGAGCTCTACCATATAACAAATCGAATCCAGTTATGAGCTCTATATAATGATTTCCTCAGGGAACCCACTATAATGTTTTTAAGGCAAAAAAAGTCCCATAACGCCTCCAATGCTCAATTTTTTTGTTGAGATTTCCAAATTTTTTAACATTTGAAGAAATTTATCCCTCGTTTAATGAGGAATTTTGGTACTTTTTTAAGTAGTAATTGAATTTATTCCAAATTAATTATTTCCTATAGATATTATTGGTTTGAAATTTTATCATTTTCCCAGTGTACTTTTTTTTATAATCAAGTTTATAACAATATATCCATATTTATTTTTATAATCACACTTAAAAATTTAATTTTATAAATAAATAGTTAAAAATGATTACATATAAAGTATATATCTAAATATATAATCTATTTCTAAATAAAAATAAATATTTATTTTATTTTAAAAAACTATATAGAAATTATTATATACTTATATATGGTGTGTGTGTGTGTATATATATTTGTCTTTGTGTGTGTGCGTGTGTATTAAAAAACTGATATATATTATCTATATATTATAACATATGAATATATATAAATATATATATATATGTTTGTTTAATTATAATTATTGCTACACATATATAAAATATATATAGAAGTGTTTGTATGTTGTGTATATAAATGTATCTATTTATTTATTTACACAGACAGACACAAAACAAATATAATATCAATGCAATTAAAATAAGTCTTATAAATATACTTATTAATATATGAATAAATATACGAATAAAAAATATAATAAAAAATATAAATAAATAAATAGATGTAAATATATATTAATATATATGTATATATATTAAAATAACTAAAGATATATATATTTATATAAATATATATTATATATGAATTAATATAAATATATATATATATAAATAGATATATCCTTAAATGGTGAATAAAACAACATTGTGAGTGGTAAAAGTATAAGTATGCAAAGGAGAGGTCTCTGATTCGAATCCAAGTTGATATTGGGTTGCACGAGTTGGTACACAGGGGGGGGGGGGTTGTTATTAAAGGGTGGAGGTGTCCTCTTAGTAATGATAAAATAGTGGTGGGGTCACGTGTGGGTGGGGATTTCTAGAACTATTGAAAGAGTGTGTCAAGCACTATTAATATGGGGCAGTCCTACCCTATAATTTATATAATATTTTTAATTTTCCGGATTTTATTAGTGATAAAAACCCATTGATGAAAGACCCTTTTATAAAACATTTTTAGTGCTGATAAAGTCCCCTTTATCATATCTTTTGTTATTTATGATAAAAGGGAACCACCTTTTAATAATACCTTGATTATTAGTTCCTTTTCAAAGCTGATAATAACAATATTTTTAATAGTGTATAGATATCCCTCTCACAAAAAATTACATGTAGTTATTTATTAAAATATATTTTTATATTGAAAAATTACATAGTGATTTTATTATTTTTACTATTATAATTTTTTTTATATATCGCATGTAAATCCTAATGGTCATTTTGAATAATTGGAATGAACTATAACATAATATAAAATATGGATAATATATAATTTATATTTTATTGTAGTGTATATAGAAAGTAGAAAACAATTTTTCTATTTCGTTTAGTGTGTGAGATGGTTCAAAAAATTAAATTGTTAAATTGATACCTGAAAATTAAAATATCATATAAACATTGATGAAATAAATTATTTGACGGATAAGTAGGAAAGTGATATGTTTTTTATGATGTGTATTTAATTGATGAAGTGTTCATTCATTGTGAAATTATACTAGATTAACTATTATCTAAAAAATACAAAATGTTTGAGCCTCTATTAAAAAATAATTTTTGGTATTATGTTTTTAATGAGTTAAAAATAGAAAAATGAGTCATATCATTATAGGATTAAAATTAACACATTATAAAGTTATCTCTCATTTTCATTCAAATGTTTTTATAATCTAATTCATATATTGATAATTTGAATGAAAATTTATTTATATAAAATTATTTGTTACTCGATGGAAAAAAAAAATAAAACATGTTTTTTTAAACATTAAAAATTAAATATCCCACTCAGTATTTCCTTTAGGAAACATGAGTGTCACATACATAAAAAAAGACTGTGTTAACCATTGAAATCCAACAATTATAAAACTACTATGATAAAAATAAAACATATGAACCGTATTTTTATAATTTAATAAAGTATATTCAAATCAAATTTTTATATGGTTGAATATTTTATTGGGGATTCAAATAATTATACTCACAATGGAAAAATAAGTTCATTATTAAATTAAATAAAAAAATGACATAACTAAAAGAGTAAATATTTTATATATAAACACAAAATAGTTTATATCCATTCAATAGAACCTGAATAAGAAATGAATTAATTTTAAAAAACCATTAATATATTACACTAAATTAGTTTTACATCAAAAAATGTATAACCTTTTGAAGGTGAGAGAAATTATAATCCTTGGTAAATATATGGTAAAAATAAGGAAAAAAACCATAGAGGAATTTATAGTGGATGAAGTTATATATTAGGGAGGGGAAAATTATAATTATCAAAATAATTTATTATGTTATTATTATGATTATAGGATTAGTGTCTAATGAAAAATGAGTTGTTTAATTAAAGTTATTTAATTTTATTTGGATAATTATTTTTAAAAAATCCATTACCTTAAAAAAACATTACCACATATAAAAAATATAATAATAAGTTGATATTGATAATAATAATACAAATTCGTGTCCATATTTGTATTAATATTATGTCTTCTAAAAATCCTTATCAAATTTTTTAATGTAATAAATAGTAATATATATTTATTTAGTAATATTGATTTGTCTTAATATATTATTATATCAATTTAAAACTAATTAATAATAAAACAACCTTATTATTATATGCAGTTATACTGTATCATCAACAATTAATAAAATATGATTACAAAATATTATTGATGAATTATAAACACTTTTTTGTTTTTGAAATATATATCAATTCATAACCATTATTTTTCAAAACAATTAATAAAAAATAAAAAAATTTAATTTTTTTAAAATATATAGAAAAAGTTGAATTTAAATGAAACATATTAAACCATTTTTTCATAAGTATAATCACAAAGTATTTTTAGACATAATTTTTTCATGTATAAAATATTTATCTCCTATAAATTACCTCCAAATATTTTATAATCTACATTTTATTATATCTTTAGTTATGAATAAAAATACACACAATTCATGGAAACTTGTAATTATAAATCCTTAATAAATTGGATATATAAATATCATCGAAATATTTCAGATGGGATATAAACCTCTTTGTGAATGTAAATATAGTATTTATAGAGGACATATATTCATTAATGGGTCCATGAATGAGTGATTCTCAAATTGGGAAGGGGGTGGACATGTTTTCATCATTTTTTCGTTTCCCTTTTTAATTTTTATGAAAATCCCTTAGTTTGAACCCCTAGATAAATTAATGATTATGATTCGCTCACTTTACCTTTTTTCCATATATATATATATATATCAATAGGAACACATGCATAACACATCATGTTTTTTATGGTTGTGTTATTGATTCAGTTATTCTGTGGTGTATGATGACATCTATATCATTATTAACAACATTGTTTCAAATTTATAATTTTATTGAAATGATGATAAAAGGAAATATAATCTCTAGTGACAGTAAGCATTAATATTAATAGTTTGGGATGAATACTTAAGTTATTATATGGAATGATAATAATTTTTTTAAGAAACTATGTATGTTATTTTTATATTTTCATATTATTTCCTATAATATAATCAGTACTATATATAAAACATTACATTTGGAATAAAATATATACTAAATAAAAGTTATGATATGTATATAGATTTAATATTTATACACATTTTCTATCATAATTTATTTTTAGATTTTTAAAAACGATATTTTTAAAAACAATGTATAAAGATCATATTGATGAAGAAGATGTGAATAATATTACCGTACATAGTCAATGAGTTGTATGTTGTTATTGATCTATTTTTTATGATACATACATTTCTATTTATTTAAATCATAGTATTTTTATTTTCCCAAAAAATCATACAAATGCCCAAAATGTTTATCATTTAATGATAATTAATACTCTATAAAATTATGAAGAACATGATTATTTAAAGGAAAAACAGAAGATAATGAAAAAGTGTTTTTTCGAAATTTATTAAATAAGATATACTTTTTACCTTTATTTATATATTTAAATCCTAAAAAGAAACTTAATTATAAAAAATATAACTTTTAATAAATGAACTAAATATATAATTATTATATAAATGTTGAGACTCATTTAATTTCAAATCCCTTGACGAAATATTAAGTACATGAGATTGATTTTTTTCATAATATTTTATGTTTTTTATTTATTTGAAAATTTAGGTTATTTCATGGATGTTGATTATAATAATCTATAAATATATACCCATTTAATTTTAACAAATAATCCTATACATTATTATAATAACGATAACTATAATAGGTATGATTCCCATGAACATTATTTTAAGGATTTAATAATTACAATGTAATAATTTTTTCGATATGGCTGAAATTAAAATTATCGGACTAAATAAAGAAATATATTTGAATATAAAATATTTATTGTAAGATTATATAATATAGTAATTATTCACTATTATGGGCATATATCACATCTATAAATTATCAAGGACATTTCTTTTAGAAATATTTTACTACGAAACATGTCTAAATTTTATCATTTGGTTTATAAATGTAATTCGAAATAATTTGAATCTTGTTTATTTATAAGAATATTATATATAATTATATAAATCCAAATTATAATTTATCTTAAATATAAAATTATATTAAAAATATTAATTGATATTATTCAATGAATTTATTTGCAATGTTTTGAATATTTTACCACATGGCTGATAAATTAATTGGAACAACATTATCCAATATAATTAAAAATTATATATAACATGATTTTGAAAAAATAAGTGGATGGTTGAAGGTAATAAGGTGCATGGTAAATGAGTAGTCAATACTAGATAAATTCTCATTTCATTTGGTAATGTTAGTGGTTTCACTATTAACTAAAATATTCCTCATGTTTCAGCATCGAATAAAACATATATTGTAAAAATATGTCATAAAATTATTAAGACCCTAAAGAGATGCATTATTCATGAATTAAATAATATATTTTATTATATTTAGATACATCAACATAATTAGTTTATATTAAAATTTAATTTAATGATATGTTAAATGATAAAATTGTTTATATATGGATAAATGTTACAGGATGATAAAATACAAAAAATATATCAATTTATTCAAAACTAGAAAAGAAAATTATAAAACTTATTCGAGCTTTGGGAATATCTAACATCACCAATAAAAAATGTTTGATTTATCCAAAGGAAAATAATATTTTCCATAAGCTAAAATGAAAATAAAACCCAAAAACACAAAATCATAATCTATATAATTTAGTAAATAATAATTAAACAAATTAATAGATGAATTAATGATTATTGATTTACAAAACCTGACCCAATACGGTAAAAGCAAATATCATTTTTAATAAAATAAAAAAATGGAATAGCCAAACCATATAGTATTTTATAATTAAAATTTGACATAGAGAGATTAGAACATGGATAAGTTTCTAAATTTAATTTAATATATCTTTAATTTTTCCCTTTGTCCCCAAATCCTATATCAAATGAAATACTTATAAAATGTGATATAAATCAAAATCCAATGAAAATACAACGAGGGAAGAGAAAGAGGCTAAAATGACAATATAAATTATGAATTGATAATAAAAGTGTTGAAACATAAGAAATGTAAGGGAATGATACCACTCATTAACCCACATAACATAAGGTTGTTTGGTGAGAAGTGATAGGAAAAAAAATTCAGGTCTTATGTTTCAGTTTTAGATTACCTTTTAAATGAAAAATTATAACCCCTAAAAATACTATTAAATCCTAAAACCCCTCATTAATCAATAAGAATGAATAATAATAAAACTGTTCATACACCATATAATTATTTTAATGTTTATATAAATTAATTATATTTTAATTTTATTAACATAATAATATATTTTTTCATTTATATATTTATATTTACATATGTCAACAGTTATTTAGATCAATTAAAAAGTTAAGAGTAGTTAATAATTTTATATTATAATTTTATTTGACACTTAAATATATAATAATTACAATATTATTAAAGTAAATATTTAATGATATAATATAAAATATATATTATATATATATTTAGTACTTCATATTTATTATTTAATAATTTTTTATATGATATATTTATATATTATTTTTTATTTATATAGAAAATAACATTTTCCTATAAAATATTATCAAAATAAATTTCAGATGGATGGGTTTAAGGGTTTTCTAGAATTATTTATTCACATAAATAATCTTCCAATGATAATAATGAAATTGATATTTTCCATTAATTATATGTTCTATGATATATATTCATGCTAAAACCTAACTACAAATCTTGGGAACATGTATTATATATCATAAATGTAACATCCCGACCCCGATGCCACTAACTGGTGCTCTAAGCCGGTGGGTTATGTTGCCTTAAGTGTGCCACCTCATATGCTAGAGGCTACGGATTATTAATAAGGGCATGGAGTGTCTTAGTGGGGAGACTATTCCTTCATATCAGAGTAAGGAAAAAAATAGTTATTTGTTATAAAAAACATTAAACAAAAAGATTATGGAGGAAGTAAATAATTGAAACAGAATATATTGTAATAACAATTGAAAATTAATTAAAATATTGATGAACTATCAATAAAGTATAATAATAGTCAGCCACTACACTGACCATATAGATATAGGAGTCTAAAAAATGAATATAAAAGTACATGGATCTACTAATTACAGTAATTTAGACCATGTACCTGGTTATTAAACACAGTCGAACAACACCCGTCCACTTAGAAGAACTTGTGAGCAGCTCCACTTGATCATGAAACTCTGGGTCTTAGGCCTATCTACCATAAAACTCGTGAACAAACTGAAAAGAATACATATAGTCTACATATAAACCTAGGTTCTTGTGCATGGGGGAGAAAGAATATAAGTAGTTCAACTAAATAAAATACCTCTAAATCTGATGCTATAGGTGCACGAAAAAGAAATAATGCTCAGTCGCACAAAGATACATCCAAAGTTAAGTAAACCAAACATGAAACCACAGTCAAACCTTTGGTCCATTCTCAAGGTCATCTAGGAACGTGTCTCGATAGTAATCTATATCTATATATGTGTACTTTTATATTCCCATACTTACACATATAAACATAAATAAGAATAATCATGAGTATGTGAATCAAATAAAATGAAACCACATTCGATGTCAATCATTGGGACAATAATATCAATTACCTTGTCATCATATGCATGGGAATTCAGTAAGATGTCATGACACTAATTCTATGTATCGTTAGGTAGATCTTTGGGTTCATAATCAAAATAAACTTATACCCGATTTGGCCAATCCTATAATTATATATATCAACATGTTATGTCACCACATGGGGATACTCTTCCTACATTCGGGTTCATCCATAATCACCTTCAATCAATAATAAGGATACCATTTACCAATGTTCAATCCTATATAAATGATAAAATACATTAATGATAAATCCTGTAAAGAATGATATTATATATCGACGGTCAATCTTGTAAAGAAGGATTATAGGGAGTACAACTGAACATTATGTTAAAGGTTACTAAGTAAGTCACCATCCTGCTTATGCCCATAAATCTTGTCTAATGTCTGAGCCCTAGGATTTATTCCATAAGAGATCATGACAATTGAAACTCAGATAATCCCTAAAGGGATTTAGATTATGTGATCTATAAAGATTACTCAATGGTGATACACTATACTACAACCATCGAGACTCATAACTGATGTAGAAGAGCGTAATCATTCCGATCATAGGTCGAGTGGATCGTATTCATTACCACCACATAGGAGTTCATAATCTACCATGATTCATGGGTCTCTATTCTCATATAGAGTGAACACACTAGTGATATTACGTGCAACACTCCTTGAGTCTTGTAACAGAACTATACGAGTGTAATCATTCCAATCATTAGTCTAGGAAATTGTAATCACCCTCAACAATTAGGAATATGTAATCTACCATGATTATTAGGTCTCAATTCTCATATATAAGAGATTATATTCATCACCATCATATATAAAAGGATGAGGAAACTATAATCATCCCCACCACATATCAGTCGTCTATGTGTCAATCCCCAGAATTCATAAAATATAGAATATAAGTATCAATAAAGTAATTAAAATCAACACATAAGCCTCAATTTTCCGATGCTATGAAACACATATAGGAATGTAAAACCACAATGAATCAGAAATAAATTTATTAAAATTCATGAAACACAAATTCAATGAGATAAAAAATGTTGTCTGAAAGATATAGTTATAGCATAGCCATTAATCATAATTTTTACACTTCCCTGATTTTTAAATTTAAAAACAGACATACACTATTGTGATAATTAAGGTATTTATACTCTGATAGGAGAAAAATAATTTTTGGTGAATAGAAACATACCCTAATTATTAGTACCATTACACTTTTTAAGAGTAATAAAACACTTATGAATACTAAATTAGATAAATAAATAGTATCCTCAACCATGAATGTTTAAATAGAATATATTAATCTTATAAGTGACAATATTATCATATTATAAGTGTTGGTATTTTTGGTAAGTCATAAATATTTAATTACACTGGTATTGTTAATTTAATAAATTATATTTAAATCTATTTTCAGAAAATGAAATCATAAATTATTATATTATTGTTTTATGGTTTCTGGATATTTATATTGGACCATGATTAATTTTTCAATGTGTAATAAAATCAGTTATAGTTTTGGAAGTGTTATTTTTCGAATAACGTTATATTTTAATTAAAAATTAAATTTATCATATTTTGAATTTTTTGATAAAATTGAGCTCATTTTGAAATTATATAGTTTGAAAAATAATTAGGATGATTTTTTGGATTTTCTAAAATATAAAACTTTTTGATGCATAATAAAATATCATAATTTTTGGAAATATCCTAAATACCAGAATTATTGAGTAATGGATGATGTTATGATTTGTGAGAACCTTTGGATCAAACCCTCATTAACTAATTACCGTTTTTTTTCACAATAAGAAATCCTATTACTTTTTATGAAAAAAATAAAAATTTAATGATAAAAATAATTGAAATCCCCTCTCTTTAAATATAAATACCACCCCACACCAACTCTTCCAATCACACATCTCAAACATTGAGAATTATCTGGATTCCTCCAAATCCACTTCCAATGTATCTACCCCATTTCCAAGATCTAAAAGTCTCTCCAAAATTCCAAAACCAATGTCCTAATGTTTAATCTCATGGAAAAGTAATCAAGAAGAAAAAACAATATTTCACTATTGTTCATTTTATTTTTAATTCCTTTTCATTTCTAATACTCTACTTAATTCCCCATATCCTATAAATCACATGTATATTATATATACATGATGTTTATCATGTTTATGGAAACATTCTTCATCAACCCCTTCTCTTATTCCTTTTATTCTAAAAATAAAAACATCATCTCTGATGTGTTAATTTACTGACATCGTTGATGAGGAGTTTTAAATTTACATTTCTTCCTTAAGGGATGGTCATAAGACCATCTAAATGGATGAATAATAATTAAACATGTATTATATAACCTCCTTCACGTTTCGGAATTAACATCTTTTAATATTATTGAATTATATAATGAATCTAGACTGTGATGATAAAAGAACTTCCAAAATGACATAAAAAAAATATTATTAATGGTATATCTAATGAATCACCCAAATAATCTAAAAATTTTATATGGTGGTATTTGATAATTTGTTAACTTGTAAATACCATTTCATTATTCTTCTATAGTTTCTCTACCATTTTACAAGAAATCCATCAGGAACCTACTATGGAAACTATGTAATGAATCCACCAAAAACAATGTAAATAAGAAAATATTAATAGTAAATTTTTGGGATGATGTAATAAAATGATTATATATGGAGTATAAAAAATTATTATTCTTCTATTAATTATTAAAAACACACATTTAACCATTATATAGAGTTTTATACACATTTTAAGGAAAAATCGAGGAAATTTAATTCTTAACACAAAATCCATTCTTTGGGTTATGCTTCTTCTTCGTTGGTTATATGGTACATAAATTATTTGTGCTAAGAATTTTGTTTATATTCTTTTTTATTTTGTGGATTTATAGTTTATACACATATTCATTTTTTTATATTAATTCTCATATCAATTATATTATATTTTTAAGGGACCTTGCTTTTAAAATCTATTTAAGTATTTCTTTTACAAAACACAAAAATTGTTGTTATTTATGGAATGATAGGATTATCATTATTTAATAATTTTTTATTACAATAATGTTTCAGTAATATGTTTTCATTGTTATTTTGGAATAATCTAATTCCATTATTATGTTCATGATTTTTTAAAAATAATTTTTTCGAAGAAGGTTATTTTGATATATTAATGTGTTTTTAGCATGGAATTAATTGAATTATTAAGTGTTTTATTCATGATGTGTTACTTCAGCATACTTATGTTGGGCTAAGACCATTATAGATCAATACATTATGGATTGATCCCCATTATTACTGATTATTTGTTGGATTTATCCAATAATAGATCAAGATTTGATTGGTGAGCCCCATTGTAACTCTCCATTTCATTAGGTACTTCAGAGACAGAAGTTGGATGAATGGATAGTCCTTCTGTATGTGTGATTATAAGATTGGTATGGTAAAAATGTCCCAAAAAAATAATTTCATTTCCATTCATGCTAATTAGTTTAATGACATTAGTTTTATTAGTTTTTATGTTATTAATTGTCTACAAAATACTTTTATTTATATCCCTTACTGAGAATTTTTTCTCATCCATAGTTTTTAAATGTATTACATAGGTTATAAAGATGTTTAAAATAAATAAGGAAGTATTATTAATTGTTATGATGATTTTTCAAGTAAATTATGTTTTATTTAAAAAAAATTATGTTTGAAAGAATTTGATATTTTTTTAATAGTATCCACTCTGTATAAATTTTGAATGTTATGTATGTTTTATGTCTTAATTATCTAAAACACTAATCCTAAAAGATACCAATTTTAAATGAAAGTATGTTATTGACCAAAGTTCAAGATTAAATAATGTTTTATGGCCGGGTCCTTATAGTTCGTATTAAAGGATGGTTTAGATAACAATAAGAGTTTTGATGTTGTTAATAGAATTCTAGAAATGATTTTTACTCAATGGTTAATTTGAAATCATATAGAATTTAATGATTACCATGATTATGAATCTAATATTTTTCATTTCCAAATGGTTTTCCACAGATAAAAAATTAAATATGGTATGAAAGGCACCAAAATAATGTCATCCTTCTGAATGTATAGCCTAGAATGGTGGGAATCATTACTGAGATTTTTTTGATAGTAATGGATCTGTTAAATTATGAGATAAATGTTTTCTGTATCCATGATATAGAAGAACCTGATTTACCCCGAACAAATATATCTATGGTGGATCATTTTATGAGGCAACATCATCCAACATTCAGTGGAACCATAGTTCTAATGATTTCTAAATGATTGACCAATGTTCTAGAAAGGGCATTTGATGTCATGGGATGTTTGGAATGAAAAAAGACATTAATAGCAATTTATAATTTAGTAGGAAAATTTAACGAATGGTGGTATCTAGTTATGAATACAAGAGAAATAGATATTCTTGATAGTCTATAATGAGAAGATTTTAAGGATATTTTTCTAGAAATATATTTTATAAAAACAATTTTACTTAAAATGGAAAAACAATTCCTGGAACTGATGTTGAAGGATGATGATTCTATTGCATAATATGAAGCCAATTTTACTATAATATCCATGTAAATACTATATTATACATAATACTTTTATCATAAAATTAATATGTTTTTCTCATCTTTGAAAACATTTTCTCAAAAGCCTTTCACTTCACAAGAGTTTGAAAGCTATGATAAAATTGTTCCTTGTGCATAAAAATTTTAGAAAGAGTTTTCTAACACATATGTGCCTCATGATGACAAGAATAATACGTAGTCAGGTTTTCATGTATTGGGGAAGAATTCATCAATTAATTCTAGACATATGAAAATGAATTTCCCTTGTGAAAACAATTTTAAAAAGTATCTGGGTGAATGACTTTTAATTCCTCAGAAATTCTATCAATGTGGATTGTTTTGGAACTTGTATCAAGAGTGTAAGTAAAATGATCTAAAAATTAATGAGAAATAGATGGTGAGTTGTTTTAAATATAAGGAACTGGATCATTTTGTTAATGTGTTCCCAAAGTAAATCAATCAGGTAATAAATAAGAATTATTGGAAGAATTAGTGTGTGGAAAAGTCCATTATAACCACTTCATAAAAAGTTGAGCTATCGAACTATGTGGTATCAGGTACAATTCTTGTTTTTACAAAATTTTCAAATGAGTTCTTGGATTTAGGTTCTACAAATTCATTCATTTTGGAGAATTTTTAAGCTAAATTAGAAAATCCACCCCATGAAATGAGGACATAACTCATGTTAAAAACACTTGGTGGAAATATTTAGGCAAAAATAAATTATAATAATCTACGTAGGATATTCTGTGCAATGAGTTTAAAAAATAAGATAAAATTCCTATTTCCATGGTTCAAAATTATTGAAATAGGCCCAAAAAACATACTAGTAGGTACTGGCCTAGTGCCATGGTTTTAACTTTGGAAGTATGTCCGGACCATGTATCGTAGTTTTAACCATGATAAGAGCTACATATTTCAACAATTTTGAAAATCATGGCAATATGCCTTGAAATTTTCACTTTTGTGGTTGACTAATATCCATAGTTTAAACTGTGGCTATAGGTTTTTATTTCCACTATTTACACTGTGCTAATATCCTCTGTAAACCTTGGAACTGGCCTACATAAAAATTGTCACTGGATGGTTTCAATCCCCGCACCTCCCCTTTTCAATCTAGTATAATCACAAACAAACCACGTGGAAATTAATATATATATATATATATATATATATTATGGTATATATATTAATAAAAACCAAGGGAATATCCTGAAATCCGTGCCGATAGGGCTTCATGCCAAATATTTGGTGGCAATCTATGTTCACGCAAATGTGTGGGAAACCAATATCCATGATATATAAATACATAGACATAGGGTGTAAACCTGTGGCTATAGGCCATAGAAAACATGCAAATATACATGGTTTTAAAACCGTGGATATAGGTTCTTGGAAGTTTTTTCATTTTATAGTTGTGTTATCTAAAAACCATATTGTATTGCCTCTATAAGAGATTGATTTTATTCTGGGTATGAACTGATTTTTTTATCATTCTAAGATATATTTTAAAGAAAAATAATATGGTTTTTAGAAAGGGTTTCAGTTTGTGTACCATAATGGACTCATATCATTAAAAACATATCAAGAAGCTATGAAAATGTAAAAAAATAGAATGAATGTTATCTTTCAATTTTTTTTGACTATATGGGAACTATTCATATTAATTTTGTGCTAGTTGTGAATGATTATCTTGATGTATTTCCTAATTACATTCTCAGTGTTATTCCAAATCAAGAGTTAGTGTTTAATATTGAATTAATTCCAGATGATAATACAATATCTATAAACTCTTCTCTAATAGATGAAATTGATCATTTAGAGTTGAAATTGTAGCTCAAATAATAATAGATAAAGGCTTCATCTGAAGAAATACATCACCGTGTGGTGGTATTTTATTTTTTGATAAAAAGTAATATTGTTCAATCAGAATTTTAATTAATTATAGATCCTCAGAAACAACACTGTTACTAATAGATATCAATTTATTCATTCCGATTAATTTTTTATCAATTACAGGGAGAACACTATTTATTGAAGGTTGACAGGAGGTGGGGGTACCATCAATAGAAACTAAAATAAGTGGACATATCAAAGAACATTTTTCTCACTATATATGGAATTATGAATTTGTAGTTATTCCTTTTGGGATAAATCTGGAACCAACTATATTCATGGATATAATGAATAAAAAATTTCTTGAGTTCATGGATTATTTTTTGGTTGTGTTTACTGTTGAAATTATGTTATATTATAAAATTAATATGAAACATGAAATACATCTAAGGTTTTTTAGATAGCTTATAAAAAATGAAATTTACAGAAAATTCAAAACGTGTGATTTTTTATTTCAACAAATTTTGTTCCATGGACACATTGTATCTAAATATTAAATAGATTTTGATCATGATAAAATGAAAGTTGTTGAATAATTTTCCTGTGCCAAAAATATATCCAAGAAGCATAGTTTTCATAGATTGGTAGGATATTGATGTCCGTTTCTGGAAAACATTTCACAGTTGTCAATTCCACTAAATAAGTTAACTCCAAAAGGTGTTAAAGTAATTTGGAGAAAATAATGTGATGGTTGTTTTCATGAATTGAAAAAATGATTGATGACTGATCCATTTATATCCCTACATTCTAGAAATTGTTATTCTGTTATCTATAGTGATGCTTCGTTGAATAAACTCATTTGTGTTATGATGAAAAATGATCATGTAATTTCTTTTGATTCATGTCAGTTGATACCCCATGATTTAAATTACCCAACACATTATTTAGATTTATCTGCTATTTTTTTCATTAAAAATATCAAGTCATCATTTGTATGATGTAAAATGTGACATATATACAGACCATAAAAGTTTAATGTATATATTTACTCTAAAGGAATTTAACATGAGATATATAATATAGATAAGACTAATAAAGGATTAATATTTCATGATTCACTACCATTATGGAAGAGAACTAGATTTTTTGTTGAATTGATTTAGAAAAGTAATGCAACATTAACAATGATACTTTTAGATCAAAACCCATTTGGTCATGATTTGATAAATTTTTTATCTTATGATGTTAGTGTAAGAAATTATTCTTTTATGTTTCAAATATTAATGTAGTAATCTTTTTTAGAAAGAAAAACAATTCTCATAATGATTCCCATGAGTTTTAGAAAAAACTAAATTTGATTAAAAAGTGTAAGTTTCTAGCGGTTGACATTGATTTATACTATGTATTGTGGTTTTGAAATAGATTATGTGTTCCTTGCAATTCTTAGATGATGAAATAATTATTATGTGAAGCTCGTAGTTCTCCATTTTCAATACAAACTATAAAAACAAATATGTATAGAGACAATTGAGAGCATTAGTAATGAGATGGAATGAAAATAGATAATATAGATTTTACATTGAAATGTTAGAGATGTAAATAGGTAAAAGCAATGTGGTAGCTTCCTAAATGGATTCTTCATCATTTTTTATTCCTATAGTATAAATGAAAAAACATATCCATAGAATTCGTGGTGTTACAAAAAATTTTATCTTGAGGTTACAATATTATTTGGGTTGTTATTTATCATTTGAATAAATCTTCTCATTTTATTTTGATTTGAGACACTCATTCAGTAGAACAAATATATTGAAGATATCTCAAATAAATTTCCAGATTTCATAGAATATCTATCTATATTTTATCAAATAGTGAATCAATGTTAAATTATAATTTTTGTAAAGGTCATCAGAAGTCATTTGGAATACAATTAAACTCAACAACATCTTTTCATCCTCAATCATATTGGTTGTCAAAACAAATAATGTAAACATTTGATGACATGATATGAGATTACTCAATGAATTACCATATAATTTTTGATAAATATATTTCATTAGTTGAGTTTTCCGATGATAACAATTTTCATTTTAGTAAATAGATGGAACCATATAAAGAATGTTTTGGGAATAAATGTCGAACTCCAAATTTTTGGGATGAATTCAGGTAAAGGATGTTTATGTGACCAAAGTTAGTATACAAATTGGTAGAAAAAGTTTATTTGATTTAGTAACACATGAGGAAATCTCATAGAAGGAAGAAATGTTATAAATATAATAAGACAAAATACCATTATTTTGAGGTAGGTGATCATGTATTCCTTAAAATCCAACCATAGAAATGTGCTATTAACTATTTTAATAAATTAATGTTTAGTCCGTGGTTAATTAGACATTACTAAATCCTAGAAATTTTTTGACTGGTAACCTACCTAGTAGAGTTGCCTCTATGTTTCTCTCAAGTATACAATGTGTTTCATGTTTCAATTGTGAGAAATTATGTGACAAATTATATCATGTTTTGAGCCTAGAAGAAGTTCACTTGGATGAGAAGCATTATTATGAAGGGAAACCTCTTCCGATTCATGATTGCAAAGAGCATGTTTTTACCAACAATGAAATTTACGAAGATAAGGTTTTCTTGAGGAACCACATTATATAATAATTTACAAGGTAATATAAATGTTCATTGGGGTAAAATTATCCTCATTTGATTAACAATTGAATAAAAATTGCAAGGATGCAATTTCTAGAAGGTTGGGAGAATGTAACACACCAAATATTTACAATTAAATTTAATCAAATGCATGAAACATTAAATCTATGGATAATAACACTTTGTTTTAAAGGATATAGTTATATCATAGCATTTAATTATTATTTTTACACTTCTATGATTTTAATTTCTATAAACCAACATACAATGTTGTGATTAGTATGTTATTTGTAGGTCAGTAAAACAAAATTAATTTTTAGTGAATAGTAATCTACCCTTATTAATAGTAATGTTACCCTTATTAATAGTAATATTACCCTTATGTTTATTAAATTAGCCAAATAAATTGTATCCTCAAACATTAATTTGTAAATAAAATTTATGCATCTTATAGATGACAACATGATCATAGTATAAGTGTTCGTATTTTTTAAGTCATTAATATTCGATTACACCGTCATAATTAATTTTATAAAATAAATTAAAATATATTTTCGTAAAATGAATTCATAAATTATTATTTTATTGTTTTATGGTTATAATATAATTTTATGTGACATTGAATATTTTTACAATGTGTTATAAAATCAGTTATATTTCTAAAATTGTTATTTTGTTAATAAATTATTAATTTATTTAAAAATTAAATTTCTCATATTTAAAAAATTATATTGTTAAAATTTAGTTCATTTTTTAATTTTACACATTTATAAATTCTTAGGGTGATTTTTTTGGATAGTTTTAAAATACTAGATTTTTTTGGGTGAATAGTGAAATATGGTAATTTAAAAAATATGCAAAATAAATGAATTTTTGTGTCATGAATGTTTTTCTTCTGAAGTAATCACCATTGGTTCGAAATAAAATGCAATAATTACTATTTATTTTCACAAGTACCAAAACTTATTAATGTCCTGATAAAAATAATTAAATAATTATTAAAATAATGGACCCCTCCTACACAATAAATACCACCCTCACCCCCTCTTCCTCTCACACCTATATAGCTTTGATAATTGTATATATTCTTCCAAATAAACATCCAATGTATGTTCCCAACATCTGAGACCTTATGGTCTCACTAGAAGTCCCAGACCAATGGCCTTAAGGAGAATCTCACGGAGAAGAGATCAAGATGTAAAAATCATTTTTCATTTTCATTTATTTTATTTTTAATTCCTTTTCATTACCTATAATATCAAAAACTATCATTATCAAAGTGGAATAAAAAAAAGTATCATATCTATACAATAATTGTATCAGGATTATAGAAAATGTATTCATCCTTCCCCTTCATCTCTCCCTTTTATTCACAAAATAAAAACACCATATGTGATTTGTTAGTTAACTGACATCATGGACGATGGGTTTTAAATTTCCATTAATTCATTCATAGATGGACATATAAAAATTTAAATGGTTGAAATATATTTTCATATTTTTTATATAACAAATTTTATGTTTTTGAATAAAAATATAATCATAATTTATAATTATATAAAGAAACTAGTTTTTGATGATCGAAGAACTTCCAAAATGATCTAAAAAAATATAAATAATTTTTTATCTAATGAATCATCTTCATATATATAATAAAACTATTTATGGTGTAATTAATATTCTATAAGAATTTAAATACAATTTTATTCCAATTATGGAGTTTTTCTTCCATTCAATGAGAAATTCCTTTAAGAACAGACCAGGGAAACTGTGTGAAGAATGCACCCTAAACTATGTAAATAAAAAACTATTTATAATTAATGGGTGGAATGTTGATATAAAATAATCATATACTATGTTATAAAAATTATTCATTTTCTTTAATGTATTAATAACACTATTTTAACCATTATACATGTGGTTTAATAGCGTTTGACGTAAGATGAACTTGAGGTAATGGAATTCATAACACAAAATCCATTCAATGGGTTAACCTTCTACTTCATTGATTATGTGATACTAAGATTATTTTTGTTAAGAATACTGTATATATTTTGTTTTAATATTTTTATTTATAGTTTATAGAAATATAAATTTTTTTATATTAATTCTCATGTCAATTATATGATATTTGTATGGGACATTACTTTTAAAATCTATTCTAGTATCAATTACAAAACTCAAAAAAATTATACAAGGAATGAGATGTATCTCCTGATTTAACGATTTTTTTTACTATAATGTTTCAATTGTATGTTCTAATTATTAATTTTTAATAATATTATTACTTTATTATTTTTACTATTTTTTAAATGTGTTTTTTATGTAAAGGGGTATTTTGATATATGAATGTGTTTTGCACATGGATTTGAATGAGTTATCAAGTTTTTTCTTCATGATGTGTTCCTTAGACAATGTTAGGATGGGTTAAGCCTATTATATGTCACAATATGATAGATTGAGACCCATTATATCTCATATTATGTTGGGTTGAACACATAATAGTTGAAGATATGACTTCTGTGACCCATTAAAGATCTCAAATGCATTGGGTAGTCCGAAGAAGGAATTTGACTGAATAGTTACTCCATGTGTATGTGTGATTGTATGTGTTATATAGAAAATATTTCCTAAGGAATACATATGTTGTTCCTATGCATGAAAATTAGTTTTATGAAATATTTTTTTTGTTTGTTATTTTATCACATGACTAATTGATTTATCTATTTATATCCCTTTCTACGTTTTTATGCTCAAACAATGTTTTTTAATGTTTTTCACATGTTAAATGTATTTATAAAATAAGTAAGGTATTCAAGTTAAATGTTATGAATATTTTTCAAATGAAATTATTTTTATTTAAAAAAATTATTTTTTGGAGGAAATAGATATTGTTTTATTAGTATCCACATTGCATAAATTTGGAATGCTATGATTTTATTACATCTAATGTCTATAAATCTCTAACCCTGAAAATATCCTCAATGTAAATGAAAGAATTTTCTATACTAATGTTCAATATCATGTCATGTTTTAATTATGGTTCCTTATTGGACATACAAAAAATATAACATAATATTTATACATCTTGGATCAGTAACCATGTCCTAGTTATTACCTTTGTGTATACCAGTAAATAACAGAAATAGCCTGGCCAAGATGCCAGATCCCAAGAACTCATGTTTTAGCATCACAATAAGTGATACTTTTCTTAGAAATAATGTCTTGGAATCCCAACCAAAAGAATGACACTGCACGACAGGCTCAAAAACCACAAAATAGGATAAACCCTTAGAAACCATCGTTGCATGAGAAATAATCCAATCAAAGATATAAACCAATGAGTAAGGGTGGCCCATAAAGCCAACCAAACACACTATCCATATCCCAATAATCATACATGTTTTGAATGGTTTTTAAGGTGAACCCCACATTCATATCTTCCCAAACCTATCATAAAACTCAGGGTCAGTCAAAAAAGGGCTCCCACTAGGTCCCTCGTGTCAATCACAAAGAGGTATCCAACAATGGATCCTCAGAAATATTCACATGTACATGGATCCCAAAAGGGACTCTCTATGTTAGTAAATAACAAGGGTAACCCCCATGGTATCCTTGGTTATATCAAGGGGATAAATAAATCTTACATAGGATCCTATCAAGGATATATAGGTAAGGGATCCTAAAATGGACTCTCTAAATCATATCGTAACCAATGACACCCCTTAGGGGATCCTAAGATTCAACTAGTCTCATGACCTCATAGGTAATAATGGCACATATCACAATAAGAATGTAAAAAAAATAAGATTTCATGGGAAATAGTTCAAAGATCATCTCAGATCAATGTATCAAACTAGGTTGGTCTCGACACCCAACCTACCATTCACGTTCAGGACTCTCTCTCAGGAGATGGCGAGATTCAATTACTAGAGGAAGAACCTCTCCCTTTAGATAGATTCATAAAAAAACCATTAGGATTACACAATATTCTCTATGGATTTGACCATCATGATATGCTTGGAAAACAAATCATAATGGAATAATCTCAGGTCCAATTCCAACTTTGGGCTATGTAAACACAATAAACCCCCAAATGGTTGAAAGGGGTAAGTAGACGGCATGCCACACTTGATCCGCAACATGTACTCCCAACATCCTACATGGGATTGTACTCACACCATCCTGGGGGTGTAAATTCCCTAATTACACAACATGTAAGCTTAGTACATGATATAAACTCCCAACAACTGGTATATGTCCATGTCCCTCAACCGGCCTATCCAGATACTTGTTCGGGCCATGTACTTCTAAACGGTGTGCCACTAACTTGGGGTATATGTTAGTGTTTGTTCCCTAAAACTAAAATTAATTTAATTTTTTATATACATGTATTTATTGTTTTTAAATTCAATAAAATACTTATTAGATCATGATTTTTCTTCTACACGACATAGTTTGTGATAATTCCCAAAGTGTTGATTTCCCAGAGAATGGCCATAATAGATACCCACTATGATGTGAACCAAAAATTGGTACAAATATATTATTGAATATATGTAATATATATGGATGATATAACTTAAGGTACAAAAATTATACAAGATGTTAGTATTGGAGACTCATAGGTCTTTTAGGAACCTTATCATGGTGCATGCCCTTGGTAATATCTAGTAGGGTATTAGGAGAATGACAGCCACCCCTGGAAAATATTCATTTATATGTCTCATTGGATGTTCCTATATGAAGTCATGTGTATTGATCCATAGACTAAAATATTAATATTAATGAGTATTATGAGTGATGTACAATGATGTATTGATGAAAACTTTGAAAAATATGCCGGTAGAGAAGTAGGATGCATTGAGTGCATCACGATTAATATTTCATTAATCAATAATAATATAAAGGATTTTTCTATTTTTTTCTTTAAGAGATGTTGATATATTAGGCATTTTGAAGGAAATGATACAGTATAAATAAATCCATGGTCATTGTGTTCTATAGGTATGTTATATTTACATAATGTCAAAGAAAGAGACATCGAGCACATCGGTTGATGTCAGCAAGATGCAACCTACATGATTTGACATATTGAGATAAATGGATTATATTATAAAGTAAAAATTAATATAAAGTATTATGTTATTTTTGGATTAACATCATTATCTATAATTTCCATGGTGTGTTTCAATATGTAATCTATTTACTTTTGGCCTCTCCAGATATTGCCACTAATAAAAAGGTATATAGGGTCACACACAAACTATATCAAGAATCTCATTTAAATAATATATTATTATTTATAATTTCATATGTTTATAACATATTATTCTAAAACGTGGTTTGTGAATTATTTATTTATTCTTGGTCACATTTAAATATTTATCTTGTATTTTATTATATATAATATTTTTTTTCTAATTTGAGACAAATGAAATGATATTTATTTAACAAATAAATAGAAATTATGCAAGGTCTGATAATTATTATGGAGGAATTTGCGACCATGATTTTAGGTCTGGTGAGAAATATAAAATATAAAATATAATTTGATTAAATAATAATTAATTATAATTACCATGTTAAGGGCATGTCAAGAAATAATGATATTATTATTATATGACATGGGGTTCTGATAAGATTAAATAATTAGTTAAGCTGGCTATTGAAATTATTTTATTTTAATCCTAGAGTTATATAATCCTGGTTAATCTATTTTCATAGTAGACAATTCATTTGGCAGGGTTTTGGACAACAAAATTGGAGAATCCTATCAAACCTAGGGAGCTCCCATATCCAAGAAGGATTCCAAGAACGGAGAGAAATCCTTCTCCACCGGACAAATGAGAATGGTTTTTGAATCGATTCTCTATGAGATCATTGGAGGAGGACAGAAGCCTAAGGAAAGTCTTTGCGTGAACCCAAATATTCTATTAGTGATGTCTTGAGATTCTTGAAACATGTTTGGATCACAGATAGAGGGAATATATAAATTATTCCTACATAGAAATGATGTTGCAACATAAATATTTTTCTTGATTCATAAATGATGAAATAATTCCAAAAATGTAAATTATTTATTTAATTAAATTTATTATAAATAATATGTGATGATCCTCCCAATTGATCTTCCATGAATTATATTGTCGGAATCCTTGATTTAATTTTATTGATCACAATGTTAAACATTCTAATCAATCCCATATAAATCATCAATCATGGAAAAAAGTAGACTTGGGAACTACCCATCACACACTTCAAATGCACCCAAAACCTACAAGTGGTATTTGAGGGGTCACATTATTGTTTACAATAATTTTATGATGGTTGGTTATTTAGGATTTTTAATTTAATTTTTCAATTCATTTTTAATCATTCATTTAATACGAATTTAGAGATGTGATTATTCCATGTTCGGTTCTCATAGATCCAATTTAAATGATTAGTTTTTTTATAAAAAAATATTGGGGAACTCCTCCTCAGTGGAAAAAGAATCTTGCTAGAAAACACTAGAGTACATGCCTTTTAATCCAAATTACAAGATGTGATCTTTTAGTTAATGCACCCGAATTTAATTTATCAATTACATAGACCTTGCATATTAATTACATGTAGTGTAGTTAATTCTTACAACGTGTATTTACAAGGAAAGACTGACAGACGATCATCCATAGTACATTCCATGTATCCCATAAACAAAACATGTTGTCCTTTGAGTCAAAGAAGTACCTTGTATTTGAATACACGTCCTACATGACTGGTGACCATATAATTTTAATATCACATAGTGTGTAGCCCTTTGGACACACCATGTAATCATGTTTCCAAGGAATGATTCACACGCTAACTCCCTAGGCCAGAACCTCACATAGATAGTGAGAGATATTCACATTTTTTAGATCATATTCATATGTCGTGTACATAACCATGTTACACATATTTAAAATTTATTTATTTTAGTATCTAACCCTTCAGAAATTCACTTTAGCGGGGCCCTATATATTGGACATGCCATATAAAAATGTTGAATGTACATAAATATTTGAATTTATATTTAATATCTATGTAATGTTCAAATTTACATATCATGTATGAGTGGTAATACAAGTTGGTACTCTATGTTCATTCAGGCATAACATATGGTTGGAAAGTCGTGCAATTAATGTAATCATATATGATTTTCATGTCATGAAGGTATGTCATAAGTTATGTATTATATATGTCATAAATAATAAACTATTATACAAGTATAATTCATGTTGAGTTGATTATGATTGATATTCATCTTATTGACTATAAGTTACTTTAATGTACACGGTTAAATTTTAATTAATTAAAATAATTATTTTAAAATAATAATGGATTAGAATATCATAGAAATTTCTATGAGAAATAAGATAAAACAATTGATTAATTAAGGATTATAATTTATTTGTTCAAGTGATATTTATCTTGAATAATAATAATTATAAATTGTATTTCATTTTTATAAAATGCACAATTCATTTCATGCATGTGAATGATCATGACATAGAATAGTCCTTTTGTATGTTTTTGGTTTCATTTAATTTATCATTAAATTAAATTCTTGGCATGTGTTCCTTCTATTGATTCTTTTTCTAGGTAATGTTTTCCAATTTTTTTCTGTAAAACCCTTTTCTCCTCACCTACGTCTGAGTAAATGACATATGTAATGGATGGAGCTCCCAATCTAGTGGAGTTGGTTCAAGTTTGGATACGAGGAATAACCAATCCATTGAGATATATATATGGACAGTTAGAAAGACATAACAAGAACCTTAATTGGTTAAAGGTGTCATTACCCTAGGTAAACCCACTTAATATTAATAAAAATTTGATAAGGATAATAATTTGTTATTGATGCTTAAAAGGATAAAATCCTTCAATAAAATATAATGTAGTATAGCCTTTTATTTCTTCGTCTAAATTTGAATCATAGTTCAATGTTCTTTACTAGCGAATGTTGGTGAGATTTCAATTATAAGTGAATTTTATCATGAGGATTTGGGTTTACATAACATGGTTCAAATCTAGTGTTGACTATCAAAGCATCACATTGTCTAACTATGAGTTAATGGTTGAAGAAATCCAATTATGTGTTTGGGGATTAGAGAGTCCACTCAACGGATCATGAAACTATGAGTTAATGCAGTTGTAATTTTGAATGGCTTCCAAAAACATTTCATGTTTGATGAAAAACTGATGTTGGTGTAAAAATAATGATAATTTGGATCCCTTCCAGTTGAATACCCACAAATAAGACATTCTGAATCCCATGGTGATGGCTATTGTGTTTTAATAAAGTAGTCGAAGAATAATAAATATAATATTTATTTAACTTCTAAATTTTTATAAGATAATGTACTAAATTTTTTCCCATCATATTTTGTTGAAACAATTATAAAATCACATAAAGAATATCATTTTGATCAATACTTGTGAAGAAAAACCTTCTCACCATCACAAATTTCAAAGAGTGGTGAAGGTGTCTACATGTCATCCTTCACCATGAATGGAAATTTAATGTGTTGTAAGAACCCTTACTAGTTGTTCCTATAAATGAGGAAAAGTGATGATGAGATATACTTATATGGGAAACATGTTAATGGTGATATAGATGGTTTGTTATTCAAGATATCATCCATGTCCAATGATCATTTGAAGTAAGATGATGATATGGATGCTTATGGAATGATGTCTCACCTTCAAGATCTCTATAAAAAGAAAGATAGTGAAGCGATCTATGTGATATCCAATTCTAAATTAAATAAACTTCTCAAAGAGTCATTACTAGTTATACCTCATTTAGTCAGCCTTGTCAGAAACCTTGAATTTCGAGACATCTTAGGGATTAAATTCCTAGAACAGATTCATACAGATCATATTCAATCATCACTACCTAAGACCATCTCAAGTTGTATTTTAAATTATAATATGGGAGATAATGAAATTTGTCTTTTAGAACATATTACCATAATTTTCCATGTTGATAAGGAAATTGGGCCTGATAAACCCACAATCCATATGGCGAATAAGAAAAGGATGAATAAAGAAAAGGGTAACAAGACTTATAAATAGTCCAAATCTCCCGAACATCGTCATTGGAAGAAGATTCAAAGCATGATGCAGGTATGAAAAAGGAGGCATACTATTTTCCATGTGGAAATATGAGCCTCTAGAAGAGGAAATGCACCCAAAATTACAAAGAATATAATGGAGCATTCATTATCATGTGAAATCATTCGATTTCTACAAATTTTGTATTAGACAATACATTTTGTGCTCACATCTATATCCAAATGTAAGAGGAATGTAGATTTCAAAAGGATTCTACAGGAGAGGTGGATCTTCAAGTTACCAATGGTTTGTGGATGGATGCTCTGACCATTGGTGAAAACCACCTTTCATTTCCATCAGGAACGATTTTAGTTTTCAGATATTTTTATATTATACCTACAGTTAGCAACAACATAATTTATATTTCATGTTTAGATACAAATGGGTTTATTTCGATGTGAGTAATTAAAATATGTTTCTTTTTTATATAAAATATATGCTACAGTATGGAACATTTTAAAAATGGAATTTATTTATTGAATTATGAAAACCATGTGTTGGAAATAGACACAAGAAACATATAAAACCCATCTATGGTGTCTCCATCATGTTCATATAAATGAGAAGAGTTTGAAAATGATATATCATGATTGTTATATAGAATCTTATCAGATAAAACCAATTGATATATTTAATTCATGATTATAAGAAAAAAATGACCAAACAAGCATTTAGTTGATAGGGTGAAAGTCCCACATAACTTCTAGGAGTGGTAAACACTAACGTGTGTGGACCATTTCCAATAGAATGTAGAGGTTTATATTCCTATATCATAACATTTATTGATGACTTTTGTAGATATTTTTATAGATACTATATGAGCTGTAAGTCTATGTAATTTGAGAAATTCAATGAATTCATGAATTAATAAGAGAATATATATGGTAAGAAGATAAAAAATATTCATTCAGATCGGGGTGGTGAATATCATAACCAATAGTTCATCAACTTTATATAAGAGTTTGGGATTCTATCCCCACTCACTCCAACTTATACACCACAGTGGAATGATGTTAGTGAAAGGAGGAACCCTTCATTGTTGGAGATAGTATGTTCAATGTCGAGTCAGGAAGATCTTCAATTTTATTGGGGACATACATTACAAAATACAACTTACACTTTAAACTGACTATTAATTAAAGTGGAAAATGTAATTCCCTTCAAACTATGGGGTGGAAAGAAATCCATATTATCTCATACATGTGTATGGGGGTTGCGAGGAATTTGTTAAGGACTTCTCAGATAGAAAAATAAATCATATGGTAATGATGTGTATCTTTATAGAGTATGATAAGGAAACATAAGGATGCTACCTATACAACCCCACAGACAAGAATGTTATTTTCTCTACAAAATCCATCTTTCTCAAGTGATAGATCATCCTAAATTAAAGATATTGGGAGAAATAATGAATTATATATAGCTAATGGTTATGATAAACAAGATTTGGTACATGAAAACATTTTATGGGTCCCAATGGAATAATTAGATCTGGAAAACAAGTACTATGTAGAAGCATAAGAGAGGTAAGGTAACAAGAGAGATATGATTTTGTTTCACTGTGGATGGTGAATCGTTATAGTTTGATAATGTATAACCTATCTTCTACAAGGAGGTATCAAAGAGATCAGTTGTTGCATGATGGAAATAATACTTAAATCCTAAAATGGTTTCCATGTACAATAACCATGTTTGGGTTCTAGTCAACGTGCTAGTTGATGTAAATCTTGCTGGATGAAAATGGGTATTCAAGATGAAATTGGAAATTGAAGAAAAGGTAAGTACTTATAAAGCATGGATAGTGGATAAAAGGATTAAAAAATTAAGGAATTGACTAAGATGGAACCTTTTCACCAGTTTCTAGGTTTTTTTCCATCGGAAGATTTATTTATATAGAAGCTTTCTTTGACTATGATATTTGGCATATGTATTTAAAAACTACATTCCCTAATGTGAACATTCAAGGAGATTCCTATATGATCTAGCCAAAAGTAATTTTGACTCTATGCGATGCTAAAAATATTTTCATGTAATTTTATTTCAAATATGGATTGAAGAAAGAATCCTGTTCATTGAAAATTCGATTTGATGAATCCATAAAATAATTTTCTTTCATTAAGAAGTAATGTGATATGTGTGTTTAAAAGAGGTTTCATTGGAATGTGGTCACTATCCTATTAGTATATTTTGATAACATATTAAATATTGGAAATGACATAACAGTCCTATTGTCAGTTAGGTACTAGTTAAAGTAGTGTTTCACATTGAGGATTAAGGTGATGCATCCTATATTCTCGGTTTGAATATCTTTCACGAATGATACAAGAGGCTACTTCGACTAATTCAATGTATATATGTGGATCCGATACTATATAGATTCGATAGGGGATAATCCAAGAGAAGATTGGTTCCAGTGTCCCATCGATTACATATTTCCATGAAAATGTGTCCCCATATACAATAAGATATACATATAATGAGTAATATCCCATATTCCTCAGTGATTGGATAAATCATGTATCCAATGTTATGTACTAGAATTTATGTTTCCTATGCATTGAGAATGGTAAAAATATATAAATAATATCTAGGAGAAAAACAATTAGATTGCTATTAAGTCCAACCTAAATTATTTTAGAATAAATAAAGATCTGATCCTTTTGTATAGAGGAGATAAGGATATGTCCGTCATAGGTTATGCTTGTGTTAGTCTTTGAATGATCTGATATCAAAATCAAGATATGTTTTATTTCTCAATAGAGGATCTATGACCTGGAAGAGTGTAATGAAAACAATTGTCACTAATTATATAGTGGAGTCTGAGTTTACATTGTCTTCTGATGCAGTGAAGGAAACCATTTGGATTTAGATCATTTTATTGGATGTTGATTTCATACATATTAGTTGAAATCCTATTACATTATATGGTGATAATTCTATTGTGGTGCCTCTTACGAAAGATTTCAGGTCACATCAATGGAAAAATAATATACTCAGAATGTGTCTCCTCTTGAGGGATTTCTATCAGAGGGGTGAAGTTGAGGTGAACAAAGTACCCCTAGAAGATAACATGATGGACCCCTTGACAAAATTCCAATCTCAGTTGAAGTAGGATTATCATGTGACAACTAGTGGACTGATGGTTTTTTTCAGTTAGATCTAGTGAAAGAGGGGGTCTGTCAGAGATGGTTCCCTAGAACCAAATTCTATGAAATTTATAAGAACATTTATTCATTTTTTAAAATATTAATAAAATACTTATCACATCATGATTGTTATTCTATATTACATAGTATGTGGTAATCCCCTATGAGTAGTGGTCACATTCAAAAGTCATAGCATTTCCCAACTATGATGAGAAACTGGAAGCATTATGAAACTATTAATTATATTATGTTATATAGTCAGATGATATCATATTATTTCCCCAAATGATATATTCTATATGGGGTGGAGGCTCACAGGACATTGATTCACCTTCTCATGGTGTATAACCTTTAAAAAATCCAATAAGATATTATGATAATGATACCGGCTGGTAGAAAATCCACATTTATATGTGCCTTTTTATGTTCATATATGGAGATGTGTGTATTGATCCTTAGAATATAACATTATTATCAATGACTATTTTGAGTCACATAATTTAATGTACTGATGAAAACCGTGATGACATATGTTCACAAAGAAGTAGGATTTGTTGGATGCATCAATATAAATATTGCATTAATGAATAATGGGAGAATAGATTTTTCACTTTGGTTTTTTAATAGAGGTCGATATCTCTAACCCTTTTGTGGAAGCAATAGAGATTAAATAAATCCATCTTCATAGTCCTATATTGGAAAGATACATTTCCATAATGTCAAATAATGAGACATCGAGCACATAGGTAGATGGAACCAACATGTAACCTTTGGGATTAGAGATATCGTGACAAAGGTATTATATTACACAATAAGCATTGTTATGAGGTATTATGTAGTTTCAAAATTTACATATATCTCAATAGGTGCATTGGAATGTTTCTAGATGCTAACATTAGACATTAGGGCAAACCTACTAATTCCACTGAGAAAGAGGAATAGAGGGTCACACACTTTTTGTATCGATATTATCCGTTAAATAATATATTATTATTTATTATTTAACAAGGTGAATACATTTTATTCTTATACATGGTTTTATAATTAATCATGTATGATTGGTCACATAGAAATATTTACTTTCTCATTTATAAAATATTATATTTGTTTATATATTGACTAATAATGTAGTGATATTTATTTAATAAATAAACATTCATTATTCATGATCCGAAAAATATCACAGAGTAATGGAGAACCGAGATTTTCTGTCCACTGAGAAATAATAAATATTTAATATTATTGGATTAAATAATATTTAATTATAATTCTCATGTTAAGAGCATATTGAGAAATAAATATATTATTATTAATATTTTACATGGGGTTTCTCTGTGATTAAATAAATAATTAAGGGTAATTGAGAAATTATTTTATTTTAACCTAAGAGATATATAATCCTAGTTATGTAATTTTTATAATATACAATCCATTTGTTTGGGTAGTGCATAATGGAATTAGAGAATTATACCATTCTAATAAATCACCCTTATCTAATAATTCTCTATAGAATGGTGATTAATAATCCTCCACCAGATCAAGTAGAAGGCTTTTGAAGTGGTTCTCAATATAATCAACGGTGGGTGGCACAAATGTAAGGATTTATCAAGCTAGCACCTAGAGATTCCTTCAGCATCATCCTCATATTCCTAGAACATGTGTGGATCACCGCTAGGGGGACATTGAACTTGATTCCTTCAAATCAATGACATGAAAACATAGATTTGATACTTGATTCATCAATGAAAAAATTATTCCAAAAATAGTAATTAAATTAATTATAAATAATGTACGATGATCCTCCATCTGATTCTGACATAATATCTAATGTATCATTGTTTTATATAATTCTATTGACCAATATGTTCGATGTTATGTTATATATATAATTAATCTTCGATCATGAAAAAATATGAGTTTGGAACCACCAATCTCACACTTCCACTGCACCCGAAACATATAGTTTGTCAATATACTCTACATGAGCATGTACCACTACACCGGTACTCCTAGACGAGTACTAAATAAAAATATTTGAGTTCCATTAAACATTATGTAAAATTATTTACATAGGGTGTAATGCAAAAATATAGTCTTCCCTAAATGGGTAGAACATTCAACATGTTACCCTATACAACACTCCATGTAACCTGGTTTTCCGAAACTGAAAACCCTCATAGCAGCCGGATCCCCCATTTTCATCCCCTAATCAATAGATCCATCAACTAGGGGCATAATAAAATTATAATAGGGATTTAAACAAAAAATAAATAAAAATTTATAGGAATATATTATGAAAAATTAATGGAATTACCTTTATGTAGAAATCGCCAAAGCTTCGTTTGATTTCGCAGTCCATGGTTGCCACACGTCGATCCTACACAATGAAGGTTCTATAATAGAAACACTCTTTATCATTATCTATCTTCATCTCACAATATAAATTTTTCTATTAGGATGTGGTGAAAGAGGATCAATAGGAGGGGTTTTTGATAAAGATGTAATGAAATGAAATAAATGAAAATGAAAACAATGAAATGAAAAAAAGAATAGAAATGAAAATGGGTCTTGGGCCAGCCTCGTCACCCAACTCATGTTTATGAACAGCCTTGGATAAACACCCCATTATATAATCATCTATACTGATAAAATGTTAATATGATTCTATATTAAAAATATACTATCAAATGAACACATGTGAGAAATTTAATATTCAATTTATTAAATATTAAATATTAAGTATTATATAAAAAATGAATGGCTCAGATTCTCCCAAACTCTTATCATAGGGTAAACACTATATTCTAGGACAAACAGAGTGTTCATAAAAAATATCTAAGATCTTATTCTAGTGGATAAAGACCATTTCACACCATTTCAATTATCTAAAATGAAAAATTAATATTTCATATCAAAATTGTAGTCTAGAAAAATGCCGGACCTTAAAAACTCCCCACCATAAACATTCTCATCCCCGAAAAGTCTTCTGAAAATACAAGTATTCATTCCCTAAACATGATAATGTACAAACCAAATCTACATGGACTCTCCAAATGACCACCCTCATTGCATCATCAACAAACTTTTACACAGGAGACATATAACTACAACCTATCTGGAATTCCCCACTATAGGAATACTCATATCGTCATCCCCAAAGAAACCCATGATCCCAAATACCTGAATAAAACAATAATGTTCAATATTAAATGAGTGTCACTACCATAAAAATCCAATTTTATATCCCCACCATATGAATTACATTACACCGCTCCTAGATGGTAAACTCAACAGGTTTCATGTTCTTAACTAGTAAAGACATTTGAAAAAGAAATGAGATCATAATAGGGTGGATTATCTCTCAGAATTATCATGATGAATCAAGAGATAGAAGTAAATTCTATAACAAAAATACACAATGTTTCTATATAAGGGCATGTCTTGATAGCATCAAGCCAGGCACACCATCCTATTAGAACATGAATAGGATTTGGACACTAGTAAATCATCTCACGATACCTTATTCATTTCACGAGGTTACCTATACTACATAGAGGAATTACAATAACAATTTTGGTATCCAATACCCTAGTCTATCTTGAAACATTGGACGTTGGCTCACAACCATCCACTGACTGGTATAGTTTCATATTATGCCATGTGCAACCAGTGTGTATCTTAATCACATAAGTCATACATCAGTGAATCATCCATTAAAGATAAATTTTCACCATGACACATGGATTTCTAGTCTCATTAAGCTATATGTTCTCTTGTAAATCCTCTTGAAAATCAATCACCTTATATATTCCATGATTTATTAAACAACTTTCCATCGACCAGTGTTGTTCTAGTCATTGGAATCAACCCATACCTAGACTACATTAACAATAGAGGAAACCCTGGTCAACTAGGCTAGGATCCCAAATAGTATATCTTGTTGAATATAGAATCTAAATACAAGTACCCATGGTTCTTTGTCAAACGATGAGGACATTAACTTGCATATAATGAAAAACAGAAGCCCAAATAGTTCCTCAATCAAAAAATCAGTGTAAAACCATGCTCACTACCTATAGAGACATCAATAAACATTGGATAAACTCTCACCCATGCTATAATAAAAAATGAATGTAAGCCTAAAAAGGTCTCATTCAATCTTAGGGACTCTAGATCTCTCACCTAGTCCTGTAAAAAGAGCTTCCAAAGTAGGCCAAATGGTCTAACCATCTATACTAAAATATTAAAACCTCTTAAAATCTAGTAAAGATAACAATGACCTATCGAGGTCAAATATGAAAAAATGTTCTATAATGGCATGATACTCGTCTAGCATATTTAGATTGAACATCTCCAAGTAGGTCACAATACAAATACAAAATATAAAATGAACTAAAAGTCATCGAGATACTATATTTGTAAAAAACCCCAGGAGATATAGTACATGAGAAATTATTGATACCCTTGATAATCACACATATAAATATGACTAGATAACCACGACCTATTAAACACCATCCTAAAATGAATTTAACAACAAGGTGTCATGTGTCGTATCGACATATTAGGTCACTACACCTCCCATACATGATGAATGAGTCATCATCCTCATGATAAAATAGATCAATTGAGATCTATATTCCCTACAATTAAAGGGAAATATATATGTCTATATTAGCCCAAAATGACTTAGTGGTCATTAAAATCAGACACTATAAGGCCTATATGATGAAAATCCTATGTAGACACCACGTTCCTTTGCCGTCCAACAATAAAAATCCTTCATAAGAATCTTACCAATGACCAAGATCCATAGATCCATATTAAATCATAACATCCACAAAACATGTTCATTTCTCATGGAGAAAATCATATACAATAATAAGCTCGTAAAAATGAATAGAAATAAGATACCAAGAAAACAAGGACATCCTACCAGAACATGTTTTGTCGAGGCACTTGTATAATATCCATCATAGGTTCTGAAAAATTACTAATACTCATATATTCCATTTACCAAATAGAAAATACTAGGGAAAAAGCTCATATGATACCAATTTTTAACAAACCACATCAGATTCCCCTAAACTGGTGCTCCATGCTGATGGGTTACGAGGCCTAAAGAGCACCTCCACATACGCTAGAGGCTATCGACTAGCAGCGAGGGCATATGGTATGACTGTGTAGAGACTATTACATCATATTATTAAATTAAAATGTTTATATAACTATGTATCAAACAAAACAATAAAAAAACAGTGTGTGGAATCAATAAATAATTAAATAGAACATGTTTTAATAATAAATTAAAATTTTATAAAACCCCAAAATTTTTTCCATATAATGAAAAAATGGTCACCCATGGGGCTGACCATACAAATATAGGACTACAAATGAATTGAATGTAAAATCATAGGGATTTACTACGAACTCCTAGCCAAGACATCTACCTTGTCTTTAGACAATGTCAATCTATAACCGCCTGATCATAAGAACTAAGGAGTATCTCTTCTTGAACATGAAACAACGGGATATAGACCTATCAACCACACAACTCATTAACAACCTGAGAAGAGGATATAAGGTATAGATGTACACTAAGGTTCATATTCAGTGGTGAGAAATAATCTATATAGGCTACCCTGACAAGAAACCTATATATTTAATGCTATAAGTGTATGAAAAAGCAATAGTGCTCGGCTTTGCTAACACAAAACCAAAGGAAAGTAAACCAAATGTGAAACCATATTTGTACCACATGTATGTAATCCCGATCATCTAGGAATGTGAAACCATTGATATCCATATCTATATACATTTACATGTATATTACCATACCTATTCATATATAAAAAAATATGAATATTCATGAGTAGGGGAATAAAATAACATGAAACCACTTCTTCTATAATTCCTTGGGTATATAATCCCAATATCCTTGAAATCCAGTGCATGGGAATTGAGTAGGACATCATTCCACTCAAGATGTTTATCATTAGTCAATAATTGGGTCTAGAATCACAATAAACATATAACTATTTCATCCAACTAATAAATTATATCACTGAGAAAGCTAAGTCGACATAGGGGGGTACTCATCCAATACTTGGGTTCTCCCATAAAAACATCCAATAACTAACAAGTACACTATATAACGATGTTCGATCTTATAAAAAATGATACCATATACTGACAGTCAATCCTATAAATAAGGATACGAAATATTGATGGCGAATCTGGTAAAGAAGGATCATAGGGAGTACATTCGAACATCATATAAAAGTTCACTGAGTTAGTCTACATGTTGAACATGCCTACAAATCTAGTGAAATGTCTGATCCATAGGTCTTCTTCCATAACCGGTCCCAACATTTGTATCTCGAATAATCTCTTAAGGGATTACACATAAAAGTTATATTAAGAGAACTCACTAGTGAGAATCCATGCTATACCCTCGAGTATCATATCTAATCTGAAAGAGCATAATCATTCTGATAATAGTCCAATAAGATCGTAATCATCCCCAACACATGGGAGTGTGTAATGTACCCTGAGTCTTGGGTCACTATTTCTAAACAGAATAACTCACTGGTGAGAACTGAGCTACACCTCTTGAGTCTCATATCATATCGGGAAGATTTTAATCATTCTAATCATAGGTTGGGGAGATTATAATCATTCACACCACTCAAGAGTGAATAATCAACAATACATTTTTGGAAGACATGCCCGTATATAGTAGAGAGTAATAATATTCATCATATATCAATTTCTGGGGAGATAGTTATCATCCCTATCAAATATCACTAGCCTATGAGTCCTTCCAAGGAATTACTACAATATGGAATCCATGTATCACTTATGGAATAAAAATCTACATGTAAATATCAATAGATGGATAACATAAAACACCTACGAATATCGGATTATATATGTCAAGGCTCAATAAGAATGTACCAGGAAGTACCTATGGGTATATTGGTAAATATCAGAAATAACATTGCTCAGAAGCTAGATTCTAGGTAAACATGTCTGGACATCCCAATAAGTAATGAAAATCCTAAGAAGAATATATGGACATACCAACAGAATGGAAGGATCATTACATTATGCTAAAAACCCACTATCTAGGAAGAACCACTGTCTACAGTCACTCCTTCAAAAATAAACAAATCAATGTTATAAACAAATAAGTGAGGGTGGCCTGAATTCCCGACCCATCACTCTAACCAACACCGCATTGAAATACTAATTCATCACAATATCTAAGGAGACACATGATTCCATATCAACCCAAACCAGATTTAGATATCAATGTTGGTCAAACAACGAGAACCCACATGGTCCCTCATATCAAACACAGAGAGGTAACCTATAAGGGATCCTCGGAAAGATACATAAGTATAAGGATCTGACAAGGGATTCCCTATGTCATCACATACGTAAGTAAATATCTCATGGGATCATTGGTAACAATAAGAGGATAAAAGAATCCTAGAAATGATTATATAAATGAGACACATGTAAGATATACTACAAGAGTCTCCCTAGAACATGTTGTAACTAAATAAAACTATCAGGGATCCTTTGAAGCAATGGGTCTCATAGCCCCATAGGCCATAAGGGAACATATCATAAGGAGGATATCCACCAATGCACATGTCATGGGAGATATCTTGTAGATTATCGTAGATTAAGGAATTATTGTTGGTTAGTCTGTACACCCAACCTTTCATCCAAACTAAAGTCTCTCTATTAGGAGTTGACTAAATTTGATTACTTGAGGAAGAACCTATCTATTTAGATAAAAGTCCCAAAACATACATTATAAGTCCTCATAACTCTCCATGCATTTCACCATCATGATCTGCGTAGAACAATTCACATAACAGACTACTCTCGGTTCTAATTATAAAGATGAGGTAACAAACCATGAAAACCAATGAAAGGTTGAAAGGGGTTAGTACACGATGTGTCAACCCTTAGTGCAAGGTATGTACTCCCAACACGCCATATGGGAATGTAATCCTACCCTGAAGGGGTGTGTCAAATCCCCAAGCATATAAATTGTACGGTGGGTACACGGGGTGTAATCCAAACATGGCCTACATGCCCAAATCTCTCAACCATCCTAGATAGATATATAACTATGACGTGTACTTAAACAAGGTATTCCACCCACATGAGGGGTGGTTGTGTACTCCACATAACCATGTTCCACTAAACTAGTTTGTCTGGCTGTGTACTTGGTAACACGGTCAAGTTCCAGTACAATGTATCTACACCATTGTACAGAGAGTGTACTCCAAAAACATTATCTTCCCAAATTGGAAGAACACAGGGTGGGTCACCGTGGACTACACACCATGTAACCTAGTTTTACAGAACATAAAACCCTCGACTCACCCCAATCCACTATTTTTATCCTCATAGCAGAGGATCTTTCCACTATGGGACTAATAAAATCAATATAAAGATTTTAACATAAAAAATGGAACCATTATGGGGATATATGGTGAAAATAGAAAGGGTCCTACCTTCGTGCAGACACTGCTAAAGCATTTTTTGATTTCACAGTAATTGGTTAAAACATATTGATCCAACACATTGAAGGCTCTACGACAGAACATATCTTTCTCACACTATATCTTTCTCTCTCTAATATTCCTTTATCTACTAGGTTGTGGTGAAGGAGGACCCATATGAAGCATCTATGAGAAGGAATGAAGGAAAATAAAGAAATGAAAAAGAAATTAATGAAAATAAACAAATGGAAATGAAATGAAAAGGAGGCTCAGGCTGACCTCAGGGCCCAACTCGAATTTCAGCCCCGCTAGGTCTCAACTCCTTCTTCTAGACACAACTAAAAAAATAAAATCTAAATCTGATGCTTCATTAAAAATATTCAACTGAATGAACCAACGTAAACTATATAATATTTAAATTATTAAATAATAAATATTAATTATTCCCTAAAATCAAATGTGCTCAAATTCCCTAAAAAATCTTATCCTGTTGTAAACACCCTATTTCGCGACCAAATGAGTGGGCATAAAAATTATCCCAGAACATCTTGTTGGGGAAAATTTCAATTTTATCCCATTACAAGCATATGAAAGTAAAAAACTCATATTTCATCTCAAAATTATAGTCCGAAAAAACATTGTCCCCTACAATAAAAAACTATATATATCATTGACTCAAATATAAATGTTTTATTGCTCCAAATCCTTTTAAAAGTACATATATACATTTTTGGGTCCTTGTGAATGAAATTCTGTATGATGGGGAGGGGCTTAGTTTATTATTGTCAATATTTTTTCAATTTATAATTTAATAAAATGTTATGTTCAAATACTTATATATGTTGAATTATAAGATTCACACAGTTTAACTGTTATAGATACCTCCCTCAATGTTTGAGTTATTCATGGGTATCTAGTGAATTTTATCCAATATAAAATTAGTCTTAATATTGTAATTAAGTTCAATAAACAAGGGGAAAAATAAAATTGGTCTAAAAATATGCTAACTCTTTAAATTGTTGATGTGATTTTAATACTAATGTTATTAAGAATATAAATGAGAAAATGAGATAAAAATATTATATATTCTATTTGTTTAGAAATAACAATTCCCATAATATACATAACAGAATAGATCAAAATTTCAATAGAGTTATTTCAAATACTTATATATGATAAATAAGTGTGGGGTAATTTTGATATTTAGAATCAAATTAAATAAAAATCATATATTATAATTTTAAAATAATTATTTGGATAAATAATATTTAAAGGAAATTATGGATAAAAAATGGATAATAAAATTTATGAATGTGTTGAGTAATAGAATTTTCATTTATCATAATTAATTATTTTAAAACATCATAGGTTTAATAAATGATGAGATATATGAATTAAAATTATAATAAAATTATTCATTAAAATAATTTCATATGATTTAGTTTTTCAAGGTAAATATATATTTATATATTTTTTGAAAGTAGCCTCAATTGATAGAAAAGTAAATTTTTATATGATTGAGCTAATTAAAAATTATGATTAATATATAAAATGAAAAACATGTTGAATTTTAGAACCATTGAATAAATATTAAATCTATATTTTTTTCATATGAAGAGTTATGTTTATATTAATTCATTCAATTTATATTTATTATATGAAAAAAAATTAATTTTATTTTGACATCATTGATTTTAATTTTAATCATTTTATAATTATAAAAAAATAGTTTTTCATTATTTTAAAAATTACTAGCATATGGTGGAATATTTTGTTCAATATCCTTAACTGTAATAATAAAAATATTGAGTTAGGCATTATTAACATACACAAGTTATAAATTATATGTTTAAATTAGATAAAAATAAATTTTATTTATACTAAAAAATATAAATCATTTTACGATTTATATTTTAACAAATTTATTTCCAACATATTGAAGAGGGTGGAATAGGGTTTCAAAATTGGTCTTAAAAAATGTATATTGACCATTTAATATAATATATTTATTTTTAATGGAAAATAAGAGTTTATTTGAATAGAAAATTGTTTCCAAATCGATGATTAATTCTAGGTAAATCAATATAGGTTTTACTAATAAATTATTAAAATTTCATTATAAACTAAAAAAGTTAACATGTTTGATCTAAAACTATAATAAAATGTATTATCATTTCATTATGATTATAGAGATACAAAAATATTGGTATTATTCAGGTATTATAATGAATGAAATAAAAAATGTAATATGTATTTCTATTCACAAGTTTTCATAATTTAATTTAATGGATTTATAAGTTTAATGATATAATTATATGTTTATGGTGATAAATAAAATGACTTCAAATTTAAAATAAAATAAAATTGAAAAAAACTAGTAAATAAAATGTGCAATTAATATATATTTTAGTAAATATGAATTTGACTGTTAAAAATGATGTTTGTGTTCTCCATTGATAAGAAATGATAATATATTAGAAATCAAAACAATTATTTTTTTTAAATTAATATTAAATAATTCAATTTAAAAAAAATAAAATAATTTGATATAATAATGAATATTTTATTGATAATTTAGGAAAACAATTTTCTAATATAAAAATACAAATAAAAAAGAATAAAATTAAAATTAAACAATAATAATGGATGATGATTCCACTACAACTAAAAAATATTAATTTATCTATATAATGCATGAATTATGATATAAAATTAGTTCACACAATCATTGATATGTTCTTCTAAATTCTCATCGCTTATATAAAGGAAATACACATCAAAGGTGAAGGAAGTTATAATTTGAGGTAAACACCTTAGGGCTATTGAATGATATTGAAATGAAATGACCTGGACAAAGAAATATTAGATGAAATATAATGGAGGTGAGGAAGAAAATGTTGAATAATAATTCAATCCTCTTATTAAACATAAAATTTAAGGATTTATTTTACAATATAATGGAGAAACACTTTAATTCATATTCATAATTTCTAGAAAAACTTTTTTTCTTTAAAAATCATTAAATCAAAAAATAATCTTGGTCAACCCTCATGAAATTTATATTAAGAATAATAATAATAATAATAATAATTATTATTAATATATATATTTTTAATTAAATGTATTGTTTTATTTTTTTAATGTGGAAAATAAAAAATAAAGTGTGACTCCCTTCATGTCACATCTATGTTTTATTTTTGTCATAGTTTTCCTTTATTATAGTTTTAAAGTTTATATAGAGTCAGGAATCATGATATTAGATTAATGATATAAATATTCCAAAAATATACTTCTGGATTTATTATTATCAACCATTCATTATGGATTTATCATCTCATGTGGCATCTTTCATGTTTTGGTCATATTTTTCGTAATAGTTTGAGATTTCCACAAAAACCATGTAGATAGTGGGGTTTGTTCCTAATGGTGGATTTATTGGTTATTCATGATATTTCAAACTTTTATACTATTCCCATATGACAATTCACTTCATATTTTATGGGATAATATTTACAACATGGTTATCCAAATATTTTTATTCCCATACTGCCTTATTATGTGACCCATGTAACCTTACAAAAATTGTTAAATTTACTAAATACCATTTGAAATATTTCATAAAACACTAAACCTAATATACTAATATATCTATAAATTCCTTCTTCAACAGTATAATATATTAAATTATTAGACAATTGAAGATTCTACATTAATGATGGTCGATCTCATCAGTGTATGTTCTAATTTACAGACATTTTATTATCCTTATCCTAGATATATCATCAACCTATATTCATAGTAATTTTATGAATATATGAAAAGATTTTATGGATTTTTATATTGGTTTTTATGTTAATTTATAAAATTTTTATTTTGAATTTGAGAACCTGATATATTCATTTCCTTCAATCATTTACAAATGTGACTAAGATTCCACAATTTGTGATGTATTTTTCTCTATACAATTATTCAGTCTCGAGTCATACCCTATTGATAAATTCAAAAATTATATTCGAGAGTGAAAATTATTTATTTCAAATATCTATCGTCTATTTTGTGTAAATATATCTTTTATGACCTGATATTTTTTAAAATGGGGTTTCATTAAATGTAATTTTCCGAAACATTTTGTGTTCAATAAAATTACTCTATGATGGTTTTGACTCTAAAATGGTCTTCAATAATTGGAGTGGTAATTATTTGATTTTGGAAATGTTCTATACAAATAAGATAATTATTTACTTGGATGTTACATGAAACACATCACATGGTACCTATAACATCATGTTGCCCACTTTTAGGTAATTCCCTTCTCTTTGAAGGTTTTACTCTTTAATTTGTTGTGTATGATGAATCCCAAGAACATAGAATATTTTTGGATATAAATTAAATAAATTTTAGGTATGTATATAATTTTTAATTAAAATAATCCATGTATATAAATTTTAATATATTGTTGGGGTTCATCCTATGTTCCGAGATTTCCCATGTTGTTTTGGGTTTTTGTTTATGAATCTGTGTTTTCTATTGTGTGTTGGGAGATTACCTATTGTGTAATAGGGTAACAAAACATGTAAATTTCATTCATGCCGTTAGACTATTTGGAAGAAGGATTTTAGGTTAATTCATCAATATGTTTTTTCATTTATTCTTATGCATACTTCACTGATCCCAACTTTACTCCCTTATCTGCTGATTTTTGGATCCTCTATTAAATCAGAATCGATTTTTTCGATTATTTATCACTGTTGAGGTCAGATAGTATCTCTATAGTAGAATAACATATTTTTATTCTTTAATTAATTTATCAGGGTATATCAATTTTATTAACTTCTCATATCTATTGACCTATGGTGATGTTTCTTCATGGTTATCTCTAGATCCATTATGTGGTCTTCTTCGGGGAGTTGTCTACATTTTTTATTGTGGTGAAATAGCTGTGTATTCCTAAGGTACATCATGGTCCCACGTCTTCACCATCCCTTTGGTTAAATTGAATTTTTATATGAGTTTATTGAGTATGAGGACACTGTTTTGATTGTATAATACTTTTTTTATGGTGGATTCATTAGGGGGGGTGTGAAACTTGGATTTGAAGTAGTTCGTTCCATCTCAAATTTGTATTGGTGAACTGTATTGCCCCTATTTTCAATAAATTGAGCAATTAATTGAAATTTCATTATATGATTTATTTTTTATGTGTTTAAGAATTTATTTTTGTAAAATATTGTTTTCTTATTTCTTTGGTAAATGTACAAGGATTTTAAAGCATTGTGAAATGGTATTGTGAAATAATTTTCATATCATTGATTTATGAAAATGGTTTGAGGAAATGGTCTCGATAATAGAGCACATGAGAAGTATTGGGTACATAGGTGGAAGGTATATTAATAGGTATCAAGCACTATCCTGGGAATTTTCTCATGGGGATTTCCTCTCCTACCTTGGCCTATTTTTATAGAGACTTATTAGACCTGTTTCGGGGTTCACTTTTTTAATTATTACTCTTCTCTCCAAACTCAATGCATTTGTGTAGTGGAATGATACATATAGAATTTTATATGTTATGTATGATTTTTCTAGCTATTCTAACATTTTTTTATCCCAGGAATGATGTTACACAAGCTTTTTAATTTCATATTGTAATGTTTTATAGTAGCACCATATATTTGATATGATGTGTGATGCATGATTTATTTTGATATGAAATATCTACTATAATATACAGATATTGTATTGTTTCAAAATTTTATTTAACAAAATTATTGTTAAGTGAGAAAATATTTTAAATTATTTTTTCCCTTTTATTTAGATATAAACACTATAAAACGTGTATAATTCATCATATTTTGTAATGTTGTATATGTTTAGATTATTATTAAGAGACTTGATACAGAACACCTCGGTGAGACCCTACTATGCCTTCTTGATCACACCATTTGTTACCATTCAGTCATGTATATAAATAGTTATGTCTTTAGATATAATTAAATAGGAAGTTCCCATAGTGGATGAAAATGTTATATGTTAGCTTATTATGGTAGCTTGTGGTGGGATGAGGGGAGTCTAACCACAGTATCACATGGAGTAGTTAGATTTCTAGTTTTGGTAGTCCTTTTTTTGCTTAACATTTAATTAGTGATTTTTCCTCTATTGAGTATTTTATTTTCCACTACTAGTTTTCAATTATATCATATATTTATCTTTTTTTATATGTATCTAATGAATATATATGTTCCATGTTTTCACATATGGTTTAGAGAAATCATTCTATCATGTAGTTGTTTGATTCATGGGTGATAGTATCCAGCCAGTGGGGATCATAAATTCCTCTTGGGTTTGTGGATGATCAATTAGTTTACCAAATTGAGAGGATATTTTTGTCTTTTCACTACACATTGGTTTTAGGGCCTTAGTCTTAGGATGTTTTCCTTGAATTTGGTTATTTGATAGACTAGATTTTGGATTTTTTGGACTTGAGAGGTATATTATGGTGATTCCTTCACCTGATCATTCAATAATGGGACAAAAGTTACCATGATAAATTAGGATGTGTGTCTCTTATTTTTAATTTTGTTATTAATTTTATTTTTATGATTATGTGTTTTATGGTTTGAACTAATATTATTGTATTGCTTGATCATTTCATTTATTTTGGTGTGAATCAATATGCCTCTAAGTCACATTATATGAGTGCTTCAAGAGGGTTCATCTGATGTTCCTTAATGTAACCCTCTTATAGATCATAAAATTATCAAGGATATCTTATAAGAAATTAATTTTACTCTCCATTAATGTTTAACAAGATTAGATTGATTTTATCAGAGAACACACAAGAGCAGTATGATAAAGAGATCAATCATAATTTTTTTAAATTAGAAAACAACATCTATTAAAGGAATAAAATAACCTCAATAGGTAGAGGATTGGATTTTAAATTTCAATAATATCATTAAATTCATGGATACACATGTTAATATCCAGGTAATGTGTGTAACATTTAGACACGAGGAACTGATCAAGCATTTTTGGGATTCAATGGTACACACAGATTGTAATGTGGTCTTAGATTGGAACAATTTCAAGTAATTTATTCTACCATTTTGTCAATTATTTTTGATGATGGAAAAGTATCAAGATTTACTCTCTTTATGTTAGGGAGTGTGTTCGATATCTATGCACAATAATCAGTTTTCAAATTTGGTTCTTTTTTAACCAGTGGTTTTAATGAAATACAAGTTGAAATATCAAAAGTAACATTAGGATTTTCAATTGAGTATCATATTAAGGTATTTATGTTGAATATTTAAACCAATATAGTGATAATGTATATGGATATAATGGAATAAATAAATAAGGCATGGATTTATGTTATATCCCCTATCTTCCTCCTAGTTACAATATTAATGGTGTTTTAGGGAAAACGAGGAAGTGGTAGGATCATCACAGGAGTGGTGGAGGTGGTTCCCAGATGAAAGTCTCATCCAAATCACCATTTACAGATTTACATGTGTTTATGATTTAATTTTCAGTTAGAAATGGTAAGACAGACTAGGTATCCATGTCCTTCACCTGAAATGATGTGAAATGGTGGGGGACATTATGGTCATCAACAGAATTTCTATTAGGCTATGTATACAACTCAATATGGTTCGAGATCATCAGTTCCAAAGGCTAATATAGTGTTGTTTTATGCATCAAAGATTATATGGCTCCAATAATATGCCTTAAGTGTGATGAAACTCTATATAGTAAATCAGTTTTTAGAGGAGGTAGATGTGACTCTATTAATAGAGAGAGGTTACATTTAATTTAAAACTCGGTGGTGGTTGTTTTATTTGGTACTTGTTCTTCCCACTCATTTATGTCTGACAATTTTTATATTCATAACATTAAAATGGATATCATGGAATTTTTTATTATGTTAGAATAATGGCTTGGGTAGAGGAAATTTTAGGGGGTTCATGGTGTCCTTATAGTGCACTACTGATACATGATGTAGAGAATGTCTTTGATTTTATTATTCTCTATCCAGATCTAGTTAATTTATCTTTGACATGGATCAGATTTTTTCTCATAAAAATGAGTACGATTATTATAATTTGTGTTTAATTTTTATTATGGTTAATGGGAGATCATAGGCGTTTCATGGAGAGTGGAATCCAAGGTATTCTTATGCATGACCTCCCACTAAGAGATCATGATTTTTTTATCAACTGTTTCAGTTAAATACAATAAAAGTTCTCCTATTATTGATCTTCCCAAATTTTATTGGGGTTTTCATAAAATATTTGTAAAAGATTTCATAGGATTCCTCCATATATGGTGTTAGAGTTTTTGATTTAACTGGTATATTTTATACAACCAATATCGATATCTTCTTATCATATGGCACTACTAGAGTTATAAGATATACAAAATTATATTAGATAATTTGGTAGAGAATTATTTTTCTACCAATAATTTCACCTTGGGAAAAACCAATTCTCCTTTCCAAGAGGGTGGATTTTCACATTGATTATAAGTGGACCATAAGAATTTGTACCTAGTGACAATTAAGAAAAATTATTATTTTCCTCATGTGAATGAATTCTTTAATTAGTTTAAGGTGTAAAATTATATTTTGAAGAATGATATTCGATCAGCTATCATTAGCTAAGATTCCAGGGGTGTGATATATAAAAGCGGAATTTTAAGAAAAGGAATAAAATTACTAATATCTTGTTAAATTGATTATTATAACTAATTATCCCACATTTTTTATGTCTTTGACGAATAAAAAACATGCATCAGTATGTGAAATATTTTTTGTAGTCTTCATATATGATAATTTGGATTATTAGAGACCTGATCAAGAGCATAAGCACTACCTGATTTTGTTTTAAGAATAATGAGTAGTCAATATTTGTTGGGATATCATCAAAAATTAATCTTTATCATTCAATAAGTTAATTTATTTGGGAACATTATTTCATAGACAGGTTAACTAATTGATCCAAAAGAAGGTAAATGATGTATTTTTGTGGGAAGAGCAGTCAAATTTCATTGAGATTTAAATCATGCATGGTCTTTTTAGTAATTATAGATAGTTACTCAAGGATGTATCAAAGTTGGTGTCCCTATTAACTAATATTACAAGGAAAAAGGTGAAATTCATATGAGATGAAATGTGTCAATAATATTTTGATGAGCTAAAAGGAATTATGTTATTGGCCCTTATTCTAATCATTTTGGGTCCTGGTAAGTGATATGTGGTTTTTTATGATGTTTCCACCACTAGTTTGTGGTGTGGAATCATATAGGATGACCGTGTGGTATCTTATGTCTCCCATTATCTTTTATTATAGGATATTAAATACCCAAATTAGAATTTTGATATTTCTATAATTACAAAAATACTTTTGTGTAGGTTGTATTATATTTTTAGGGAAAGAATCATAACCTTATTTAAACATAAGAGTTTCATATATATCATTTCTTAGAAACACTTTAATCTTTGAAAGATATGATGGTTAGAATACCTATAGAAATTTTTCTTCTAATATCTCTGACAACATAGGTATGGGGGATGATCTTGTAGACGATCATATAATTAACGTGCAATCAGAATGTTTTGTTTTGTAATTGAAGGATGTGTGGAACCATATGTGTATGATCTCTCTATTGCATATAATTGATGAATCGGATTTTTAGACATGGTTTGGTTCTATGTTTAGTAATTATAATTTCTCCATATGTCTATTATATAGACTCAATAGTAGGATAGGGAGTTCAAAGGAATTCAGGAAACCCAATATCATGGAGAGACCATTTATTTTCAGTACCTCTCTTCAAATGATATTGTCATTTTAAGAATAATTTTTTTTATCAAAACATAAACAATGATTTATATTTATTTATTTTCATAGTTATTCATGAGTAAATAATCCATGCACTCTGAAGATGTATTATAATATGAGAAAATGATTCTGGTGGTCTTGAATGAGGCATGACATTACTGATTTCATATCCCACGATTACATCTACCAAACAATTAAGGCAAAGTATCTAAATCTTTTTGGTTTTCTCCTTACTCTTATAGTTCCATTTTGGAAATGGGATGAGGTATCCATAGATTTTTCTAGGATAAACCGGGTCACCCTGAGGGTAGATTTTATTCTAGGACGTGAATGGATAATTAGAATATTCATCTCACTTTATTATAATAAAAGAAACAAAAAAAATTAAAGGTAAAAGTAATATTTATTTCCATGAAACTGTGAAGCCACTGAGGTTTAATTCATACATTAATTTAGATAGGTATACCAGTTTTACAATATGGATCATTAGAATTCTCCCAGTTTTGATGCAGACTCAGGTCAGATTGAGTAGAACTTATTATCAAAAAATTGACAACAAGAAAATTCATTCTATTCATATTATAGTGGATATTATTCATGTATCTGTATTGGATTATGGTGGGACATGTCATATCCATATAAGAATGATTGTTGATTCCAATAATAATAATTATCAGTCATCATTTAGAATATATCCTTTCAAGGATATTTATGGTTACCTATTCAAATCTCTTATTTTTGGGGAAGAGGTTGGAGAACCCACATTTGTTGGACTAAGTCTTTTTCAAGAGATGTCAGTATGGATTCAATATATTCATTTCAACATGGTCGAAACATAGATTTGAAAGAAATATTATGCAGATCAATGGTGGTGTCCTTTGGGGTTTTATTTAGGTTACTTGGATTTCTTAAATGCTTCTCCACAGTTGGGTCACCGTCATCTTCCAATGAAATTATTGTTTGATCTGAGATTTCCTTGACCTTTTAAGGTAATTGAGAATACTGGGTAGGTTTAATATAGATTATAATTTAATGTTCATTTGATATATAGGCATTATTTATAAAATATATCTAAAATCAAGAAATATCATCCTGACCCCTATCATATTATTGAGTTCAAAGGATATTGTGTCAGAGCTATATGTTTGTATTATTGAGAAAAAAGTTGAGATCGTTGAATCTCGGTTGAATATCTTATGTGGGAATATTATTCCGTAATTTATAGTGTAATATATACACAGATCATATTCTCATGAGACATGAGATAATGATTCATTGACGTGAGAGTAGTGTTCTCACCTCAATATCGAATCTCATTCTCCTACATAAATTCTTGGGATGGATATGAGTTTTTGTGGAGTTTGTAACATCTCATTTTCTGTATTTGGGTAATTCTCTTATCATTGACTAATTTTGAATTAAATTTGATGTTTTTGGGTACTCATAAGGATAGAGAAAAAATGACATAACATTTTGGGATATACTATTTATTGAATTAATGGAATATGGGTATAAATGTGGTAATGTATTCTTGGGGTTACCATACTGTTTGAGAAATAATTTAGTTGGATTGGCATTCATTTTTACGAATATAAATTTATTCAGTATTGATGGAGATTGCACAGATTGTAAATTGTTTACATGTAGTGTACCTGGTCTCCAGACACTATTTATGAACATTGTACATAGTATTAAAGGATTACACATCATTTAATGTCTATGCATTGTGTAATGCTAAAAGTTTAGATTTCAATAAAAAAGATATATGTTTTTGTATGTATGTGATCTGCGTGGATTTAAAAAATTTTAAATACATTAAATTTTGTGTAACAATCAATAGGTTGGATTTTAGAGTGCCGGTCCAATTTATTTTTGATTCATTAATATATAGAACATTTTTCTCTTGAATTATATCCCTTATGTACCAATTTTTGGGTGCCTATATTCGATCCATATTGATTCATTAAGCGGTTGAAATACATTGCAGTTGGATTGCATCTCTATGGGTCAGTAATACATCCTTATTATATTATTACATTGATTTTGGTAGCACAATTTCACTTGGATATCACAAAATTTGGCCGAAGATGTTTTTTTTCTTAATTATTTGAAAATACATTGTGAAATCATTTTCATGGGATGTTTCCATTGTTATTTGTGGTGGGGAGGGTGTGCATTATTGAGGTAGATATTGGTTCCCCTACCCCCAAAACATTTTTTTAAATTGAATCAACTATATATGTATTAATTAACTCTAAGTCCTTTTTCCTATTATTGAATCCTTTCTTGTAGTGATTTCATATAGCAGGCATGTGTTACCTGAGTTCAGAGGTGGGAAGATCCATCTCAATCCCATGTTGGCGAACTGAATTAATCCCATCATTTATAAATGTTTAAAAAAATATAATGACATGAATTATTTTTTGTGTGTGTTTCGAACAGAGTTGTTATAAAACATGTTATTCAGTTGTATTTTTAAATATAATTGGATTTTTAAATTATTATGAAATTGTTTTTGCGAAAGTGTTTTCATTGAATGGTTTTATGGAAATGGTTTGGTGAACTGGTTTTGAAAATTGCTCACATGAGAATCCATGAGTACATAGGTGGAAGGTATAGAAATATGAATCTTCTAATGTAGGGGGTTTTATCATGGGTAATACAATTTTTTCCTAGGGGTTTTATTCTATGCAATTGGTAGACTTATTAAGTGTCACTTCTTGTGGTGTGTCATTTATATATATAATCAATGCATATTTCTAGTGGAATGATGTGTAACAAAGTTTATATGTTAGATATGAGTGTTTTTTTAAATAATGACCTTGGGGAATCAATGGTGTGATGTTACATGTTCTTCTTCTTGTGGTTTGAACTTTTTTGTTGTACAAAAAAATATTTGACATGACTTGTGATACATTTTTATTTTGACATGATATTTATGAAGTGATAAATAGTTATGAACGTCTATGAAACCGATAACCTATTTATATAGAAATGTGGAAAAGTGGAAATTAAACTATTTTTCTACACTTGTAAAATAGAAACTGTTAAACTATTATAATTTCTCATTTTATATAAATATTAAAATGTTTGTGTTATTTTTAGACACATTATATGGAACACCTTAGTGAGACCCTACAAAGCCTAATATCTTAAAAACTATATACCCCTTTGGTGGTGCATAGAACTGGTAATTTATTTAAATGGAGGGGAATGAAAGGCACTAAAGTGAGGAAATGCAGATTTGTATCAGCTGAGTTAGGTAGCTAGTGGTGATATAGTTGGAGTCTTCCCATGCTATCATGTAAAGTAGTTGGTTTTAATATTTTGGTAGTTATTTTTGGTTAGAACTATACTTGTAGATTGATACTACTCTTGAGATTCTTCAATTTCCTTAATTATTCTCAATTATGACATATATTTATATGTTTCACTATTTTGTTTGTTTTATATATGTTCCATGTAATCACATTAGATTAAGTAAAATCGTTCCATTAGATTGTTTTTTAATTCACAGGTTCATGTACCTAGCCCAAATAGATTGGGAATACCATTTGTGTATGTGGAGGATTTGAACATGTACCTATTTGAGAGGTTATTTGGGTCGGTTCAATAAAGTAAAATTGGTTTCATTGAGTTATGGACATATGAAAACCATATAGAGTATGGAACTTCTAGTGTTATTTTTTTGATACCGAGAGATAGTGACAAGATGGAATATCTCATGACTCACATTAGGATGACTTAGTGTTCCTTAAATTTCATACATACATATTCCCGTAGTCAACAAACCATTTGTTATTTTTGTCTTCATGGTGGTTTTGTTTCATTCCATTATTTCTCACATGTTTTTCACTTGAGATATAGAATCTTGTATTAGTCCAACATATGTTATCATCATGTTTATTTCAAAATTATTTATAACTACGAAGAATTATTATTTTAAAGTAAAAAAATAATGTTTAGGAGAAAACTTTCCAAAATAAATTATTCTTACATCATATTTTTTTAAATGATTGAGCAAAACATTTCATGGTAAATGGCATTGTATGGATTCAATGTGGTCCCGAAAATGGAATTTTACCCAAAACATGTATATGCATTTGGGAGTATGAATACTATGCCTTTATAGATCAATGTAATTATAAGGGTTTCATGTAGCTTGATAAAATATCTTGATTAATATACCTTTTTTATGGGATGCGACGGTATGGAAGGATGGTTACATGAAGACATTGTTTACGAGTTGGTGTTGTTTTTATTTTGTTTCCATGATTTTGATTTTGATTTTTTTATTATGTATAATGGATATGCATGTTTTGTTCTATGATATAGTCTATTTTTTACCATTATATTTATAAACAAAATAAATATTGTGTTTTTATTTTAGGATGAAATAATTACCTTGTTATTATGTTTAGATACGCATGTTCTTGTCTTCATCCTCTAGTAATCAGAAATGTGCATCAGGCAATATGGTGGTCTTTACAGGGTGACATATTATATTGACCTAGGATAGTTCATTAAATATAAGATATATATATATATATATTTAAAATTATTATTATTTTTAATCAATTAAAAAAATAATAATCATTGAGTTTAAAATATAAACACTATTATGAACATTAATAAATAATTACTAAAATAGTGTTATTAAAAATATTGATTATAGAATGTGAAATATATCATTTATTAATATGAAAAAAATTTATAAACCTTATTTATTTAATTGTTTAATAAAAAATAATTAATATATATATCTATTTTATATAGAAAAATATATATTAAAGAATCATATTCAATATATTTTCATAAGGATAACCATATGGATATTAAAGAAATTTTTTGTATATAAATAATATTATTTTTATACGAGTGACCCTAATATCTTCTGTTAATATTATGCAATAGGATCTATTTTTATGTTAAAAAAATCCATAAATATTGGATCATATAATTATAGATCATTTATGAATTATATACATGAATTATTCATCAAAATTCTTTTTATGGAATCTATATATGTTTTTGTATGTATTTATAATGCTTTATAGAGTATCTATTGAAATTATTCAGTCCTCGCATGATAGATTAAATAATAGGATAGAGGATGAATTATTGAAAATTAAATTATCATTTTAAAATATATTTTATGAACAAGATTTTACTCTAATAGTAACACTAGTTAATGTAGATTATATTTTTCTATATAATTTTCCATTCCCTCATATATACATTAAAATAAATAAATAAAAAATTATTTTATTTTCTTACATGGTTATCTTTTTATGTATGAAATACTACCTAGTGTGTAGTTAATTTTATCCAATATCACATTTTCCCTATTAATCAAGTTAATTAAAAGTGTTTAAAAATGTATTTTATATCCATAGAAACTAATATTTTTACTACAGGAATGTTTTTAAGATGATTTTTTACGTATATTAATAATAAAATAGTTTCAAAAATATGTATGACACTTAAAAATCATCATAAATGTTCCCAAAATAAATTATACATAATTTATCCAAAAATATTAATATATATTTTTTCGTAACTAGGATTTTCTATAATGGATTTGTTTAAAATAAATGCAGGTTGACAATAAATAGAGTGACATAGAGTTTTATTGGTGTTCAAATGAATATGGAGGTGGTTACCATATATGATAACAAAAAATTTAAAATATTTATATACATTTAATTAGAGTTTTAGGATGACCATATAATCCTTAGGTTGAATGTTTCAAAATAATTAATTTTTTAGCATATAAAGTGGATTTAATAATTAAGTTCAATAATATTTAGTAGATGAATTCTTATAAGGTTGATTTTCATATTCTGTTTCTTTCAATATATAGATTTTATTCTCTTCTTAAAATGTTTTATAGGTGATTATTGTGACCCTGGAAGGATTAATGATAATAAAATAGTGTTTTGTTATATTTTATGGTTTTTATGTCTTGGGTGATTTTTATCTTTTCATAGTGATACATAAGTGTATATTTCACATTAAAATTTTTATATATGAATAAACATGAAGATAGATTTCATGGAATTATGGTAATATGTATAATTATTATGTAAGATTATCACAGAGTTTCAATAAAATACATAAGAATAATCTTATTGAAATATAATAATAAAATGGAAGCTAAAATATTTACATAACATTAATATTTTTAATTTTTAATAATATCCTATAGTCACAACTATGTTTTTGGAAATTTATAGTTATTAATAATAATCTTCTATAATTTATATATGATAAGTGAATATAAGTTGATGTAATGTTTTGTAGTAAATTATATTTGTAAAAATAATTGTGATTGTACTTATTATTGATCTGTTCTTATATATTCGAAAAAATTATTTAATAGAAAAGTTTTTCAGAATTTGTAGGGGGTTAAATATTACGAGATTTTTATGAGACAGTTAATAATTTTTGGAAGAAAAAAAATATTTTACCAAGAATTAAAAAATAAATTGGTTTGAAAAATAAAAATCCAATTTCATTAAAATGTAAATTTAAAATCATTATTATTGGATGATTATAAATAATGTAATAGATTCAAGGATGTTTGAATTGAAAAATATTAAAACACTTTTTTGAAAAAATAATAAATATGTTTTAGGTAAATTGATTGAAATATTTTCATAATGTTAATAGTGACATTACTGAAAATAATAACATTATTAATTGGAATTATTTTATTATATATCACTATGGGGGAACATAGTCTATGATGGGGATTTAATTATGGTGTAACATTGGTTTATATAGAGAAATAATTTTATGGAAAAGGAATGGTAAATTTAGACTACAGATTTATCAATCAATCTATTATGTTAAATGGCTCATGTTCTATTTTTATTTAAAATCACCAAAGAAATAGAATACATACAATATATTTTGTTATGATAAATTCAATCATCTTGATAAACTGTGATGTATTCATTACCAAGATTATATAAAGTATGATACTTTGGTAAAAAATATAATACAAAAGCATGAAAATTATAACCTATAAATTAAATTTGTGGGTATTAATATTAAAAATTAAACTATGAAATTTATTATTTTTAAACATATATAAGAGAAATAAAAATGATATTGATTTATTATAGAGAAAATTACAGCCATATTAATGAAAATCAAATATTGTTTTTGAAAAACAGTATTTTATTATAAAATGTGGTTAAAGTATGCTTTGAACACATAATTTATAATTAATTTTGAAAAATATTATAAATTATTTGTTAGAAAATAAAATAAATTTTTTAAATTTTCTTATAAAATTTATATTAGGGTTAATGTTTGGGATTTTTTTGAGATGTTTCATTATGTAATGATTAATGAAAGATTCTAATTTTTACTAAAAAACATTTTTTCATTTCCGTTATTTACAATGTAAAATTAAATTTTAAATGTTCTTTGAGTTAATATTAGATCAATAATATCACAATTTAACTAATTTATTTCATTATAATAATTTTTATATAGAATTTAGATATGAATAATTTGTAAACCTTTTGACATTTTGTATTTTATTACTCACTTCCTCATCACACCTATGGGATTTATTTAAATTAAATTTCATAAATTTATGAATGGAATTAGGAAAACCTTTTCCTAATTTATAATTACAATTTGTTTGATTATATTCTAAGGTACAATTATGTTTTGGCCAAAATAATTGTAAAATGAATAAAAATTAATTACTTAGGTAAGGGGAAAATTACTTTTCTTGGGAGGTTAAAATAAATATCGAATAATTATAATGACATAGATATTGTTATAAAATCTATATTATTTAAAAATATAAAAATTATCATGTCTTTCGATATTTAATAATCATTTTTACACTTTTTTCATGTGAAAAACATTGGTAGAACTCTTTCTTTTCATAATTTACAAGTCTGTTATTCACCTCACTAAAAAATGGTCACCACCGCTCCTCTCATATTAACTATATCAAACCAATTTTTTTCCATTACCAAACCAAATCACATCCCAAATTTGATCCCTCATCCTAGATTCCTAGTTTTTGTTAGAATCTCATTCGTGGAAAATTGTAGAAAAAATCATAAATTAGTGGTCTTAGAAGTGGTAATATTCTTAACTATGTGTTTTGATTTAATTTTTTATTCCTACAACATAATATATTATTGAATTTTTTATATAATAACAAATTTATTTTCAATATATAGATATGTTATTTTAATATAATTTCTAAATGGGAAACGATAATGTTACTCGTCAGTATTGCGGACTACCGTCTCACGAACCGATGTGACATGTTTGCAACAAAAAACACTCATGGTTGAGTATGAAGATAGGTATAATGTATATAAATATTTTATTTATAAAATAATTATACCATAGGATTCATTATATAATATATATAACTTGTTACATTCCACTCATGAGGGGATATAATAATTTCATTTCTCAGTATGGTGGACTACCACTTCGTTGAGCGATGTGACAATGTTTTCACTAATGATTTACATGGAAGGTAAAAAGAATTATGAAAATTAATATATATTATATAAATGACTTAATTAATATATTCATGACACCATTATCAATACCAAAAGATAATATATCACTTTATTTATTACATTTTTACTCACTAAAAGGTGATACCCTCATTCAAGTATGTGTGAAATATTGCCTTGATGAAGTGATGTGACTCTCTTTTGATCGTCACAGCTAGTAGATTATATAAAAATTTATATTTAAATAAATATTATGATATTAATTATATTATTATGATTCTATAAATATAACAGATTAATTACCTCATCTCTATAATGATCGTTGAGAAATAGGAACATTTATTATGCGTACATACGACCTAAAATCTCCATGATCATAACAAAATTTATTCCTCGTAATCATATTTCATGATTAGTAATAAATGGATAATTGATTTCTAAATATTTTAATTAATTTTTGATAATTTTGTCTTCGTAAGTGAATACTCAACCTTCCGATGTAATTTTTGATATAGGAGAAAAATATTGTCGAAACATATGATATAAAGTTAATAAACTATTTAATTATATATATAAATGTAAAAATGACATAAAATGAATAATAATCATGAAATATTTTTTTTAGAAATTAAAATATTAAAATAATTTTATCATACATAAAGATTATGATAAAAAATGATGAGTCTGTATCATTGTAAAAGACATTGTCTCAATCTCTATTTCCTTGTTACATATTTTCTGAAATACCCATATTAATTTTTATATGGGATATATACCTAATTTTTGCCATGAAATATCCCAATTTATTAATAATTCATGATTTTTTAAGTTTCAGATTTAATTATTTCATCTAGTGAGACATTAAATGATAATTTCCAAGTTATAAAATTTATGTCACAATCACACTTCCTTTAGTGATTGTTACCTTAATATAGAATCAATCACTTTATTGTATTCATTTTTCATTTGACATTACATTTCACATAAATATCTGTATTTTCATATGATATATATGATTATTTACAAATCTTTATTCCCTTTTATATTGACTTTTTTTACTTTGGAATTTGTATGAAAAACTAGGGACATATTAAAAAACCTTTATCATTTACTCAATATAGATATTTTATTGGAAAAATATATATTCATGAATTAAATTGTCCATTTGATACGTGAGGAATATTATAGAGTTATAATTATGGATAAGGCCAAAAATCATACACTCAGATGATGCATAAGCGGAATCCTGAGACAAATAAAATTTCCAAATTATAAGGGCTTATACTGGTAGTTTTAATCCTTCTAGTGGAAGGGATTGATGGTAGAGGTACAATGTGATTAAACACAATTTTTAATTCATTGGAACTTACTTCATTAAAAATTTAGATATTATTATCCATGAAATTATCATTATAATATTATATTTAAATTCACTACATTCTCATTTTATTGATTTAAAAGCATGTGTTTTGAGTTATATTCCTTTCCATATTGATTATCCCTTATATTTTTCACAGTGATATTATGTTTAAATGATTTTTATTTTCACCTTACTGATAAAATGAATTTTGTTTTCATTTAATCGACTTTACATATTGATTATGCCTTATCTAATCATCCATGATATTATCACAATGTTATTATATATAGATGAATATCATTATAAATTTATTAACAAAATGAATTAGTGTTAATGAATGTACCTTTATATATTTATAATGCATTCTATAAATATAATTGTCATGTTATTGGTTTATGGGAATATTTTTTAGTTATTTACCTCTCCAAATTGATAATTTGTTTTTGATTCATGTCTGTATACAATATATGTAACCCTTTCCAAGATTATGATATATCCATTATTTTATTTCATTTCTTGAAGATATGAAGAATACATTTTGCAATGAGTTTTCATGGATGATGATAATTTTATTTTTAATGTATTTTGTTTTATTATCCTATTATAAAGTGGATATCAAGTCTGTATCTAGTTCTCCAAAACAAATAAACTGATTAGTTATTTTGGATGTGACCATTTCTATATATGGAAATGAAATAATTTTCACCACCTCCTATATTATTATATATTTATGGTTGTTATATTAGGTATTAGATGAATTTTAGTAGATAAAATGTGAGGTATATTGAAGAAAAAATATATTAAGGAACAAAAATAATTGATATATTTTGAGGTTAAGTATATAATAACCTCCTAATATTTTGTGAAGGATTAATTTATGGGTTTTTTATAGAAATAAATTCATTTCTAAATACTACAAGTTTTCCCTATTTTACCAAAGTGGTATGTATAATTAATAACACTATAATTGTTTCCTTGGTATTCATTTGATTGATACCTGGTGAACAGAAATGAGCCATAAAGAAAACATGTTAGAAATATCTTTTTGAATATTATTATTGTAATTCTCATTTTATTTTAAAACTATTTTTATGTATTTAAAAATAAATATATCATTGAATAAACAAAGTTTATGATTTTGATATTTTGAATGAATGCATTTTAATCAATGTTTAATGTTACAAAATATTTTTAATTATACATTATGATTTAAAAATCACAACTTTAGGATCTAATCCAGTATATTTCATTATTTAGACATGGTTCCTAGATGGAAGAAGGGTATCAATAGTGATGGACAATATAGATATTTCCCTGTAGCGGAAGCCAATGCGACTAGTATTAGAATCGAGAAAATTATGGATATATTTGGAAATCATAATCAGATTCTAAAAAATTACCTTTCACATATGAAATATGTTATTACATATTGATATTTTCATATTATGGATCAATTAATGTGACATAATCCCCCATTATATAGTATAACTTCAAATTTAATAGTTGGTAGGTAATGGATTAAGTTTATAGAGAATATATTTATTGTTTGAGATGAGATTAGAAGGAGTAGGATTCACTTTTAGTGTTTGGTATAAAATGTGATATTGATTAATAGTCAGAGTTGATATAGAATACTAGGGAGGAAGAGGAAATATAACCCATTTAATGGAAATCATTTAAGGAGATATTTATTGAAAAATATTTCTCATATGAGTAATAAAATATATACAAGTGAATGTTCCTTAGTATAATGAAAAATAATGAATAATGTGTTACTGATCATGACTTTACATTTACATAGATATGTAGGTATGCTATGGATTGAAAACAAAACATGGAGTGAACGACAGAACATTTATTTTAAGAGCTTAATACTATATTATAAATAGTTCTAGTATCTCAACCATTTTCATAAAATTATGAAATAGTTTTATGTGTCCTAAAAATGTTATATGAATTTTCAATATCCCACTTTTCCAAAAAAAAAAAAATAGTTTTAATGAGAGGCCTGAAAAGGTAACGTGTCAAAGAATAAGAAGATAATAAAGTAATTTCCATCTCATGAAAACTATGGAAATAATTATCCTACTATATTCAATAATTAAATAGGAGTTTTCTATATGTTAGGAGAAATGTTTTATTTATATATAAATAAATGGGGAAGAATATGATAAATGAGGTTTAGTGATTCATTTTAAATGAAATGGGGAATTATTCTCACCACTGGACCATGTTTCATGGAAATCATCCATAGAAGAGGCAAACATGAGAAGGATAAGAAAATGAAATTAGCTCAGTTAAGGAGGATGTTCTCAATGGTTTGGTGGAGGGAACTGTAAAAATATCATTAAAATAAAAACAATTATTTATTTGATTCCAGATCACCAAACACTTTTATATCACCACATTGTTTCATGAAAACAAAAAAAATTCCCTTTTAATTAATGAAATATGTTTTCAAAGAAAATTCCCACTATAATTAAAATGTTCTAGGAAGCCCCTATTGCATTATTAACTTGTTATAATACCTATGATCCAAAATAATATAATCCTTAGTACTAATTGGATTTCCGAAAATGATTCAAATATTTTTTGAAATAAGAAATAAATTACAATTCACGATGAAAATATAGAATTTTATATTGTAAATGTAAATACATTAAAATTTGATAAATGTATAGATCCACAATTTGTTTCTACACTGAATGAGACTCTTAGGGAATAAGAGAAAGATCATATAGTTATAAAGAATGTATTATTTAAATTGAAAATTTACATATTGTACAAAAATATATCAATTTATTTTTTGAGGAATGATCAGGACATTCAGTAGAGGAGAATGTTGAGTTCTCCATTTATTTATCCGACGATTCAAGAATAATTTCAGTGATTACCAAAAGAATAAAAAATATGGAATTAGTGGAGTTTAATAAAATACTAAAAGTGTTTTATGATAAGTGATTTATTCACCCTAATATTTCACCATATGGAGCCCATATTCTTTTTGTTATGAAGAAAGATAGATTCATGAGTTTATGCCTTGATTATATGAAAAAAAATTTGATTATAATAAATAAAATTTATCTTATTTCTATAATTTATCGATTATCGGATGAACTACATGGAGCCCAATATTTTTAAATTATTGAACATCATTCAGGGTATTATGAATTTTTTGAAATTGAGGATGAAATTTTAAAGATTTATTTTTGAATGAGGTATAAAAAATATGAATATACAGTAATTCCATTTGGATTGACTAACACAAACTATTGTTTTTATGAATATAATGAATGGGTATTCAAGGACTATAGTGATTATTTTTTTCTATTCATTGATGTTATCATGGTGTATTTTAAAAGGAATGAGTACCATGAGAATTAGTACTGTATTGTTATTGAGACTCTTATATGAAAGAGTTATATGGTAAATTTTGGATGTGTGATTTAATGGATTCAAAAATATTTATTTTCATGGCTATATTGTCTCCAAGAATAAAATACCTGTTTATATTATGAATGAAAAGGTATTCATATAATGAACTACCCCATAGAACATAATGGAGGAATGAAGTTTCATTGGTTTGGAATGATATTTTTGGAAATTCGTTCATATTTTTTGTCAATTGAATAACTTGTTAATCCGGAATACATGAATAAGTGTTTGGTTTGTCTAGAAAAAGGAATGATAAGAAATTTATGATGATCTAATGATTATATTTTTTTATTCTATTATTTTTCCACTATAATATATGAATGATTTGGTTTATATATATATATATATATATTTATTCATTGAAAAATTACTTTTTTCATTTTCTAAGGATGAATAATAATAATATTTCATATAGATCATGGAAATTACAGACTAATGAATAAATATATCCCACCCTTAATATTATGGTGGTTTCACTAATATTCCCTCTAATGATTAGGACACATTATCTAAATGATGAAATTATTTAGATATATATGGATCAAAAAATCCTAAAACAAATATTGTCCATGAAAGTGATCTATATGAGACAAAGGTGATAGAGAAATCCACTCAAGGATTATAATTTGTCAATACAATATAAAGTAGTTAAAGAAAATAAATTAGTAAATTCATTGATTCGTAGAGATGTTGGTGTTCTGACCTAGATGAGGATTAATAGAGATCCTATGTTCATGGAAATAAAAAATATAGATACGGGAATTATTGAGGATAAAAAGAAATCTAATGTTTTCTAAATTATTGTGAAACCATATATATTAGAAAAGACAAATGTTCTTAATCAGATGATGAAACCACATAGAATAAAAAATGAATAATAAAAAATTAGTAAGTAACATTTTAGATGTTTTTGTTTAGTAATTTTGATGGAGATTATATATTTTATATAAACCTAATATAAAAAAGGAATTTTTGTATGACACTCATAGCTCTAATTTCTCTATACACCATGGTATAAAAAAGGATAACAGGTATTTGAGGAAATAAATTTGGTGCAATAAAAATAAGTAGAGAATTGATGATTATGATTCAGGATGATTGGTTTTTACATAATTTAAACCTATAAGACATAATCCTATAAGAATCATGAAGCATCTTCATATTCTTGTGTTCAAATGTTGTGAAATTACTATGGACTATGGAAATATAATAACAATGGAATCTATCATGAATGATTTTATATAATTTATTATTGGCCACCTGAAAAAACTATACCTATCCTTATTATAAAAAAAATATTTACCTCTTGAACACCACAAAATGCTCTATATTAATCAATTATTATGTCATAATCGAGATCCTTTTTTAATAATTTTTTTCTGAACACTATTTTAGAGAAAAATTATGTATGATTCATTAAAAGGATGTTGATATTGAAATTCATCTGAGCACTTTATACCATTATGAAGATAAGGAATTGACCTAATGGAATACTCAATAAATTTATGACTTATTTAGGTCATGACAATTCTACTTTAAAGTTTTGTGGGATCAGTTTTTTCCTTTGGTATAGTTTTTCTACAGCAACAGTATCCTTTTAAGAATTAAAATGGCACCGTATGAAGAATTATGGGTAAGAAAATTGTATACTTCATATTATTGGGTAAAAATTGGTGAAAGGGAACTCATATGTCCTGAATTTTATGAAGAAACTAAAACCAAGAAACATTATATTTGAGCTCACATTATTAAAAATAATATATTGAAAAATATTTATATCAATAATTGGAGGAATGAATTGTAATTCAATGTAGAATATCATGTTTTCTTTAACAGATATCCATGTAAAGACATTAAAATGATCGATAATAATTGGATACTGATCAATATATACATCAATCCATTTGAAATTCTTGAAGAAATTAAATTTGATTATTATTGTTTGGAAATGACATAAAGCCTCTAAAAGGTACATGATGTGTTCCATATATCATTATTATGAAAGAAAATGCAAGACCCAATACATGTTCACACATATTTTGAAATAGAATTTAATCCTAATATATATTACTATGAAGAACTTATCAATATTCATGATACCTGATTGAATTTACTAAGGAATCTAATGACTGAACTGGTAAAGGAACTTTAGGGAAATTAAAATATTAGATGTAACATAGAAACCAACGAATGTTTTAAAGAATAACTAACTTCATCTATTTAAAAGGTAATATACATGAAATTTGAATGTTGAATTTTTTTAGGAGGGTAACATATAACACCCCAATACTTTGAAATGAATTTATTTTATAAGAAATCCATTCTCCCCGTTAGACTGTGATGCTTGGAACATTGGGTTTAAATGGAATAAGAAACTCCATTAAAAGTAATTAGTAAAAAACAATTATAAATATGAAATTAAATTTGTGTATATTAAGTGTAATAAATTGATAATGAAAATTATGTGATTTTAAAAAATAATAATTCAATAAGATTTATATATATTTATCAAGGATAAAAATTGAATAATTTGAATGAAAATGAAATGTTTTCTAAAATGAAATATTTTTAAAAATGATGTTTGTCACGCTTTGTATAAATAATAAACAATTATTTTTTGGAACTATGTGAATATATATTTTGAATACAAATATAAATTTTTTAAAATAGGAATATAAAAATTTATTATAGTTAATTTTTTGATTTTATCTGAATTTTTTTTGGTTAATATCAAAATTTCTTATTTTTAATAAAAATACATTTTTTTCATTTTAATTAGTCACAATTATAAAATTATTTTTAATATTATGTTTTATGTTAAATTAGTTCATGTATACTAAAAATTAACTAATTTGTTTTATTGGAATCGTTTTCAAACTAAATTTTGAATTAAGAATCATTTCATAATTTTTACCCTTTTCTCTTTAACAACCCACATTCTCATCACATCTAGGTGATTGATTAGAAACTATCCTTTTCTAATATTGTGAATCAGATTTTTTAAATTAGATTCAATATATCAAATAATCATAATATATATTTTATTATTAAATCATAATAATAATTTAACAAATTGAATTGTGAAAAGGGTAAATATTAATTACCACGATTAAGGTAACAATTTGTTTATTGGTGGGGGGCTTAAATAAATATAGGGAAAAAATGACCTGAAAACTTTTATAAAATAAATTTATTGAAATATTTACAATGTTTATATGATTATGTATCTATAATACTCGATTTTGTACCATATGAGAATGTGGAAAACATGTTTATATCTTTTCCATTTTAAAATTTATAAGTTTTTTACTCAACTCATTTGTAAAATGCCACCCCATGTCCTATCTTATTCACACATTAGAACCATTTGATTTAGAAGAAAAATACACAAAAACATTATAAAATACATATCAAAATGATATAATCCCATTTTTTTAATGATTATATTCATCTAATACATTAGTCATAATCCTAAAGAGGTGGTCTGAGGAGAGGTAAAATTCCTAACAATGTTGTTTAGTTTATTTCTTATCACCCCATAATATATTCTCCAGTTATGTTTATATTACAACAAAATTCTATAAAATATATTTATAAGCTATTATGTTAGGCTAATTACCTATATCTATATCCTATTTCCTCTTGTGGGAAACGATAATGTCACTCGTGTATACCGCAGACTACCGCCTCACAAATCGATGTGGCATGTTTTCCATCAACACCTACTGCATTTGGGAATGATTATAAATATAATATATATATATATATATAACATTATTTTTTTACATAATTAAACATGTGGTTTAACTTTAGGATATATAGAATTTTATATTCCTTTCAACATTGGATACCATAACATCGCTCGTTTTTATGATGAACTACCACCTTACAGAGCGCTATGATTTTTTTCACTGACACTTAACATGGATTGTAATAATTATAATGATTGTTAATATATGGGATATAAATTTCAGGAATATGATATTCAAGAAATATTTATCATTCCGAAATGATAATTCATCATCTACATTCTTTCCTTTTCACTCACTGAAAGATGATAATGTCATTCATGTATGTGTGGGATACCACCATCACTATGTGAGGTGACACTCATTTCATAAAAAACTAAATTTATGTTATATATATGTATATTAAAAGATGAAATATGGTATTTATAGTCTTAATATCATTATATAATGATATAATTTTTCTAATCTCATTTCTATAATGATCACTGAAAAATGGAAACCATGCTCTTGTGTAAGTACAACATACCATCTCTATGATTATAACATATATCATTTCTCAAAGCTATATTGCATGATTTCACATAAAAGAATTATTTTTGTATAAATATGAAAATTATTTCATTATTATTATGACCTATTATTCCAATATCTAACATACCAAAGTTATATTTGAAAAACAAGTAAATATCACCAGAACACATGATGCAAACATAATTGAATATGAAATTGAATATAAAATGTTAATAGTTGAAATACAATAATTAATAAACATTAAAAATTATCTTATAAGATGGAATGATTAACTAAATTTAAATTTTCCTAAATATACTATATTTCCACGATGATTCGGACTCATGGTATGAAGGTTCATATAAATTTCCGTTTCATTGATACATATTTTTAAATTTTCACATATTAACTTTTATAGAGTGTATATATTTACATTTTGAAATGTAATATCATTATATCTTAATAATTAATTTTATTTAATGTTTTAATAATAAATATTTTATCCAAGAGGATTTTACATGAAAATTACCAAGCGGTAAAACTTAATGTAAAATTTTTCATTATTTTTTATGATTTATATTCTATTGAAGAAATCACTTTATTGATATAATTTATCATTTGAAAGTTACATATTAATATATATCTAAAATCATGTATGATGGGTATTATTATTTAAAAATTATATACTAATTTTTAAAAATGGTGTTTACTTTTAATGTTATCTGATTAATTGGGGAAATATTGATAATTAAATATCATTTACTCAGTATAGATATTTTATGATATGAAATATTGGGTCATTAATTGGGGGGACAATTTAATATGTGATAAATGTTTTAGACCTAAAATGATGGGTATGGATTATAATAATATATCTCCTCAATGAATTATTATGTCTCATGATAAGAATGAATTTTCCAAATTAAATGGGTTTATATTTTTATATTGAAACTATTTTGTGGAAGGTATTGATTATTGAGGTATCATATACCTATGAACATGAAATTTGATGATTAATAAATTATTTCATTAATAATTTACTTATTATCCTCCATGATATTTTGATAATAATATTATATTTATATTAATTTTATTTTTATTTTATTGATTAAAAGGATGATGTTTTCAGTTATTTACCATTCCATGTTGATTATGCATTATCAAATAATCCATGATATTTTCACAAATATATTATCCATATATGCATTTTATACTATTTTAATTTATTAATTAGAAATTCAATTTTTAATTTTCCTTAATATATTTATTATACCTTATCTTATTATCCATGATATTTTCATAATGATATTATATCATGATGCATTTCCTGCACATTTTATTGATTATATTAAATGTGTTTTCATATATTAACCTTCCTATATTTATCATTCCTTATATAATTTTGGTAGTCAAGTTATTGATTAAATGGAATATGTGTTTAGATAAGTACATTTCTATATTGAAAATTCATTATTGATTCAAGATATATTCATTTAAATGTAAAATATATTGAGTATTTCAGCTTATCATTATTTTTTTCCTTTCCCAAGGGTATGATGATGAAATATTTGAATCACATTAAAGGATGGAGATCAGTTTCCATTTTTATGTCTTTAGTTTAATTTTCTCACTATAAAATTGATATCAACTTTTTATCCAGATATCCAAAAAAATAAACCCATCTATACATTAAGATTTATCGCATTCTATCTATTCTAATGTAATAAATTTAGATATCATCTGATGGTTTCTACAGTCATTATTATTACAATTAAAATTCATATGAAATATATTTTTATTTGATTTGATAATTGTTTTTTGGTACTATTTCTATATAGTCCCGATTTTGGATTGTTTGACATTTATTTAATTGAAGAGAATGAAAAAAGTTATATAAAATTTAGATGATCGGAAGATTTATATCATCGGATGCTAGAACCACCTAATCAAAGGTAGAGTGCTACTTCCAATTGCATTGAAACCAAAATAACGTATCTCAAAATGTGAATGTCGATGTTTGTTATGATATAAACAATTACTTCAATCACATATTCATCGAATGACATATATATTCCATTCAACCACAGAATTATACATTGAAGAAAATTTATGAGCCAAGTTGAAGCCAACATCATCTAGTTACTGATAACGCTTTTAATTTTTTCCATTTAGTATGTTCTAATAAGAGATTTCATTTTTAGAGGTTTCATTATAAAATTACCTATTTTTATATTTTTTTATTTTTCATTATATAATTACTAATATTTAAGAGATTTTGATTGTGGAATGTCTATCTTTTTAACTATTGATCTTGTAGATGTCTATAGTACTTGAACATTTTTTAATTTGGGGATATTAAAATGGTTCTCAGAGGCCTGGTTTCCTACAAACGATTTTTATTTCTATAAGGTTCCTAGTTTGGGACATGTTGATTTTGATTATCTATTCTAAATATAGTTAGGTATTCAGATAATTTCCAAATCACAGACTCAGGTTAGTGATTCATATACTCCATTGTTTTAAAAATTAAGTCTTCCTGTATAGGTTATTAATTTTGTCTTATGATACTATACACATTATGTTTTTTTTTACTTTGATACTTAATTTTTTATTTTATTGTCTTTATTATTTAAATTATTAACTTCTGATAGTTTTATTTTACAATATTTATAATACTTATTATATATAAGGTTTACATTATTTAATGTGATTTGATTAGATGTCGTATATTTTCATATACCAATTTTCAATGTGGGTAGTCTTTTTATGATGGATTTTATAATACAATTCACACCATATTATAACTTATAAATTATTTATATACTAGGAAAAAATGGAAATACATCCCTACACCCTTTTATAATTTTATATTTTCAATCTATTTCTCTAAAATTTTATTATTTCTGTTACCCTAACTTGTAAAATAATAAGGATATTGTGTTTATAATGGCATGTCTACCAATTAAAAAATTCTAGAATTTTAATCTGATCTAAAAATTAATATTCAATGATGATAATTATGTATACATGATTGATTAGATGAACACATTTGTTATAAATATGGTTTCAGATCATTTTATAGATTATTATTAGATGTTATTGAATTCCAAGGAAGTAAATTTCACAGTTTACACATTTCAAGAACATGATTGTCAAACTAATTTAAATTTTCAAGATACAATCATTTTTCAATGGATTGGATCAAATATTTTCATATTTATTCATACGAGTATGTAAATGAAATCTAGTAAAAGATGGATATTAATGAATTTTTGACATCTAATTCAACGAAAACTAGAAAATTTATGCTTCGTGTATAATATATAGAATGTGGTATTCTTCTAAGAGATTCAAAGGGTAATATGCATGAGTTTAACAACCCAATATTTATGTATATGGAAATTAAATCTCGTTTTTGGAATATTTAATACATTACAAAAATATACACCCAATGAACATATTATTTTAGTGTCTTTCGAAACACGTAACATAGTCTAAGAAACATAATGATAGATCTTAAAAATCTCCCATAATGACCTTCACCTTTTTTTCCTACCTAATACATTTCTTTATATCCTGGGGAAAAGGAAACATTATCATTGTCAGATCATATACTCATTATCGATAAACATGGTGATCATAAATCAATCCATAGAAATAAGTACTAAAAACATGAATATAAAGTTTAAATATCAAAATATTGAGTCGTGAAATTAATATTGGTAGTACGTAAGACATAGATCATAAGGATCATTAACCCTAAAAATAGCATTCAAATAAAACATGGAATTGTAGAAAATAAATGATCATGTAATATTATTTCCATAGTAGCCAAAGCATTTCTTCCAAACCATTATAGTGGAAAAAGTCCATTACTTAATCGGGTTTACATGCCATTCCAGCCATGTCTTACTTTAATAGTTGTACTTGTGATTCTAACCTTTTATTACTAAAACAAAATTAATTGACATTATATTCATGTCTATCTCATGATATATAAATTTGTACCGAATGCATTGGAAGGATATATAGTTCTCACCAAGCTAATAACGAAACCATTATTACATGTTCCACAAAAACATAAACCATTCAGCAAAGTTTAATAAGATGAAATAAAAATTGGTTTCTTAAACATCATTCCATCATAATCCATATAAAATAAACAGAGCTCATAAACATAATTCTATCATAAACACAATGTCACAAATCGAGTCGGGTCACCATCATCTCGACGCTCAACCTGGACCGTGGCAAGGCCCGAAGGTCGTTCCTGATCCCCATGGGCTGGCACAAGTACCCATGTATCAAATTGAGAATTTTGGAACTATTTACCCATATAAAAAACCAGGAAAAACCACAAGTAAACTGAAATCAAGAAAAACACATTTCAACCACATGTTTTTAAACAATAGAAGTGAGTCTAAAAAAACCACAACCCAACCATAACTAACTCCAAAAAGGGGTGACCAAAATCCAAATAAGTAACTGTCACCTGATGGATGGATACCACCGTCCGACCTTCACCACCAACTCCATGTTAGAAGAAGAATCTTACAATAAGGACCACCGCTCTCAAATCCTTTTCCTTTCCCAGCATTAGACATAATCAGATCTAATTACACCCAAGGGTGTAAGTATCCTGTGAGCAATTGCTCAATAGGTTGGAACCAGAGAAAAGATTCCACTTGTAAAGGTTAGGTGACCAAAACAGTTTGCAGGTTCAAACTATATAAAATAAATAAATGCACTAACAATTTAATGAAAACTATTTTTAATGAAATACAGTTTTAAATAGGGATCGTGGTTTTTGGTACTAAAATAAAATGAAAACATTCTCACCTTTTTACACCATAGAAGTCACACAATAAACCTGTAATGAGTATATAATCGCACAGGAGCAACAAAAGTAGGATAGGCCCTAAAGGGAATAAATATGTGTGGGGCCCTAGTACATGACGTCTCGGTGTACCAAAAAATCCATATCATAGGTTATCGTGCATGATCCAATAGTATGGAAACACCTCCATAACCTAGTGGAATCCAGTCATTATCCAATGTTTAGTTAGTGTTGTAAGCGTAAATCCAGCTGAGTGAAACTGGGCCAGAGCCACACCCGAATCACTAGCATGCTAGTCTAGTCCGCCCACATAGTACCCAGGCTTCCCCTTTTTTACTCAACATTCAAAGTTCACCCTACTCATCAAGGTCAAGACATAACCGACCAAGATGTCAACTAATTCAAACACCATACCCCTAGGATGTCCAACTATGTCAACCATCATACTTACACATTCAATATAAATGAATAAACAAATAACCATTAAAGGTATTACACACAATAGAGATCCTCAGAAATAGAACACAACCTGCAAGAACTACACAGTCTAACGAACTACACAATTCCAAGACCCTAAATAAAATTTATCAAACATTTGAAAATTTGGTTTTTAGTTTTAAATAAAATAAAAAAACAAAATCATCAGTGAAAACTCTCACCCGGATACACACTAATACTGTAACAAGAATCAAATTTTAATTGCTGCATTTGTTCAAAAACCAAAGGCACAACACAGTAAAAACCAGACAACCTAAACATGCCACTGATAAAAATAAAACACAAAATTCTACCAACCAAAACCAACAACTCATAGCATCAATTAACTAAAAGGAATATTAATTTATTTAAACCATCAAACTAATTGATCAAATAACCTAAGCATGTGAAACCACCCAACTCAAATTAGGTAGGAAAAGGCGATATAGTGAAACACTCCCGCTGCACAATGGTTTCACCGTAGGGATCCGTCAAAAAGGTCCTAAAACAGTATACCAAATAACCTCAATGCAATCCCGGTAAAAAATCAGTGGTCCATAAAAGTAAACAACGACATTTAAATAAACATGTTCTATAGTAATTAAATAAATTTATTAACAATTAAACAAAATTAATTAAATATTTTGATTAATAACTAAAAAAATTTAATTAATTAATTAATAGATAAAAAAATTCAATAATAATTTAAATAGATTAATTAACACTTAAACAAAATAAAATAAATAAATTCATCGACAACTAATACAAATTTACTCAATTAATAAAGTATTAAACAAATCAAAATCATTAAATAAATTAAAATCAAAATCCCAACCACTAAAATTGTCTGACCGAGGGGTGGCGCAGCGACTATCTGAAGAGTGCGAATCAGGTTGCGAGGTTGTTGTCTAGTGGGCGTGAGCTGGGGTGCAGCGCTGCTGTCCGGAAAGAGGAAGCAGGGGCACCAACTGGTCGGTCCGAGAAGGGATAAAGGGAGGCTGGCGGCTGGTTGGGAGAGGGGAAAGGCGGAGAGGCTGAGCGGGGAGGAGAGGAAAGGGGCGTAGTGAATGAGGGGGAGAAGTAGGAAGGGGGAATAGCGGATGAGGGGGAGAAGGAGGAAGGGGGCGCATCGGATGACGGGGAGAAGGAGGAAGGGGCGCGACATATGAGGGGGAAGAAGTAGGGGAGGCGTGGCGGATGAAGGGGAGAAGGAAGAAGGGGGTGCGATAGATGGAGGGAGGAAGAGAAGGGGAGAGTGAGGGGCGGCCGAGCAGGAGAAGAGAAGGGAATATGGGAGGCGGGGCATAGTGGGGAAGAGATGAGTAGGGAGGGAGAGAAGGATAAAAAAGAGATAAGGTTGAATGGAGAAAACATGGGGGAGAAGAATGGGTAAGAAAAAAATGATAAGGAAAAAAGGGGGGTGGAAGATAGGGTAGAGATTAGGAGGGGGATAGAAAAAACAAATAAAATAACTAAATAAAAGATAAAATAAGTAATGTAAATAAATGAATAAATAAAAAATAAAACAAAAATTAATAAGAATAGAAAGATGAAAAAATAAAATAAAATAAAATAAAATTAAACAAAATGAAGAGGGTTCACTACTACTTATAATAACAATAATATAATCATTATAATACAATAATAACCTTGAAAAAAAATAGTGTTTTATTCAGTTATTTAACTTCCACACATCAGGCACTGCACATTAACCGATGAATTCGCTCAACTTCGCTCGTGCCATACCCACACACCGAGCGTGGTAAGGCCAACACGCACTCACCTGCACCACGATGGAAAACCCACATCAGGTTTAGCCTACACTACAACCAACCAATGGATGAAAAAAAGCAACTAACTCATGTAATAAACATTTAATATTAATTTCATACCTCGAGTCGATGTCAGGGCGTGACAATTATCCCCACCATGAAAACATTATGCACTCGGAAAGTCAATATGAAGTCTGAGCAGAGAATAGAAATTGGAACTCCTACTCAACCCAATACTTTCTCTCCCAAATCTCACGCTCATCATTCCTGTGCTGCCACAGAATACTAACCAAAGGAATGGACATTCCACAAAGAACCTTCATCTGAAAATCCACCACCCGCACGGGTCGCTCAAACACTGATAAGTTTGGCTCAATTTCCAAATCCTCCCAATTAAACACATGCAATGGATTGGGATTATACTTCTTCTGTTGGGAGACATGGAACAACCCATTAATCGATGTCAAATGAGAAGGAAAAGTCGACCTGTAATCCACCTTGCCAATCTGCTCAGTAATCCGAAAAGGCCCAATAAACATCTATGTCAGTTTCCCCGGCTTCCCCAAAAGTCAGGGACCCAAACGAGGGGCCACCATCAAGGGCACAATGTCCCCCCACTTAAATCTCAAGATCCTGACGCCTATGGTGTGCATAATATTTGTGGATACTCTGAGATGTCAACAACCACTGCCTAATTATCTTGACATTCTGAAGTGTTTCATGAACAAGGCTTGGTCCGAAGAGTGAGGTATCGCCTACCTCAGCCCAATAAAAAGGAGACCGACAAGGCCAACCATAGATCACCTCAAAGGGTTCCATTATAATAGAATATTGGTAACTGTTATTATAAGTAAACTCAACCAAACCCAAATTTCTGTCCCAAGAACCTTCAAAATCTAACACACATGCTCAGAGCATGTCTTCCAAAATCCTGTTTACCCGCTCCGTCTGGCCATCCTTATGATGGTGGTATGCCATGATCATATTAATATGCGACCCAAAGACTTCTGGAGGCCCCCCCAAAACTGAGATGAAATGTGTGGGTCCCTATTATAAAAAACTACCGATGACACACCATGAAGTCTAACCACCTCCTGAACATACAAGTGGCCCAACTCATCTACCTTAATTGTATCTCTGATCGGGATATAGTCAGATGACTTGGTCAAATGATCAATCAATACCCAAATAGAACCCCTCCCCCGATGTGTCCGAGGTAGGAAAATGATGATGTTCATGGTGACCTCGTCCCATTTCCAGGTAGGAATGGTTAGTGGCTGACGCAACCCACATGGACTCTGATGCTCTGCTTTCACCTGGTGACAAGTGTTGCACCTCAACACAAAATCGGCTATTTCTTGTCTCATACCTGGCCACCAGAAATGATGGAGAACATTGTAATATATCTTGTTGGTACCAGGATGGAAGGCCCACGGAGACTGGTGGCTATCCTTCATCCCCACCTTCTGCAGAGACAACGACACCACAACACGGACCTTGGAGCACAAGATCCCCTCAGAAGACAAAGACCAATCAGAAGGACTCTCCCCACCATGAAAAAAACTACATATATTGTTGACACAACTCATCTCCAGGCTGTTCCCATTGAATCTTCTCCAGAAGAGCAGGAGTCAACTGAATGCTATCCAAGAAAGTACCTCCACTGTGCTCCTTCCTCTCTAGGTGCATCTGGGCGAAGAGCCCCACCAAAATCCACTCATCGCTGGACTTCCTCAAGGCCTGCACTAGTACCTTCCTACTCAAACTGTCGGCGACCACATTACCCTTGCCTGGGGTATAGACAATGTCAAAGTCAAAACTCTGCAGGTACTCGATCCGACAGTGCTTCCTCAGAATTAGATCCTTCTGAGAGAAAATGTAAGCCAAGATCTTATGGTCAAAATAGACCACAAATTTCTCCCCAAAGAGGTAGTGACTCCAATTATTCAGGGCATGCATCATTGCTGCCAATTCTATGTTGTGAGTCGGAAAATTCTTCTCATGCATCTGAAGCTAGCGAAAACCGTAAGCAACCACATGGTCATCTTGCATGAGCACACAACCAAGGCCCGTATCTGAATCATCACAATAAACCACATAACCCTATACTGATTCTGGTAAGTTCAATACAGGTGTCGTGGTTAACCGCCACTTCAACTCCTCAAAGGACGCCTGACACTATGTGCTCCACTCAAACGTAACCCATTTTTGGGTGAGTGTTGTCATAGAGGAGGTGAGCCGCGAGAAGTCCTGAACAAAACGCATGTAATAGCCTGCCATGCCCAGAAAACTCCTGATCTCAAACACGTTTCTCAGCTTCTCCCATGACATAATTGCACTGATCGTCTAAGGATCACTGAAACCCCTTGTCCTGAGACGACATTCCCCAGAAACATCACCTCCTTTATCTAAAATGTGCACTTCAAGTGTTTGGCATACAGGAGGTGGTACCTCAAAGTTCCCAAAACAATCCATAGGTGATGCTCATGCTCCTCCTCAGATCCAAAATAATCCAAGAATTCGTCCAAAAATACAATGACAAATGAGTCGAGATATTGGGGGAACACCCTATTCATGAGTGCCATAATATCTACATGACCATTCGTCAAACTGAAAGTCATGACTAGTTACTAAAAGTTACCATCCCTGCTTCGTAAATCTATCTTTAGAATATCAGAATCTCTCACCCTGAGCTGGTGGTATCTTAAATGAAAATTGAACATAGAGAACCACTTTTCCCCCTTTAGCTGGTCGAAAAAATCATCAATATGAGGCAAAGGGTATTTATTCTTGATGGTAACCTTATTCAATTTACAGTAAGCGATTCATAACCAGAGGGTTCCATCGGCCTTATTCACGAATAGTGCTGGGGCGGCCCAAGGAGAGACGCTCGGGCGAATGAATCCTTTGGATTCAAAATCGTCCAGCTATATGTTTAATTCCCTAAATTCGGTGGGGGCCATGAGATATGAGGGAATAGATATAGTTTGTGTTCCCGGCACCAACCCAATCGAGAAATCCATGTCCCGCTCTAGGGTTAAGCCTGAAAAAGCATCGGGGAAGACCTATGGGAACTCTTCCTCTACATGAGGTAACCCGCCCTGAGAAACACCTCCATCGTCCTCCAGTACGAGCGATGACAACTGATAAGCAAGATTCCCTAAATCAGGGAGTGGAGGTCCCGCAGGACCCGACCGAGGGTCCCATTGTCCAAGAAATATTTGAGGACTCCCATCTGGTGTCGTAAAGTTGAATCGGCGCCGATAGCAGTCAATATGCACTTGAAAGTGCACCATCCAGTCAATTCCAAGGATCGCAACAAACCATTCCATATCAAGGACAATGAAATACCACTCCATCTCTCCTACCGACATAGAGACTGCGCACGACGGGAACCTAATACCCTGCTCCTTTTTCTTACCTAGCGGTGTTACTAACTCCATTGCAACAGATAAAAGCTCGGTTGGATGGATCAACAAGTTCACCAGACGGGCAGATATAAATGAAACTGAAGCACTGATATCAAATAAAACTGCATATATTGAAGATGAAATCAGAATGGTACCTCGAACAGTATAAGGTCCTACATCAGGTACCACTAGTGCATGATCCACAACATGCAGATGCCTAGGCCCTACCTGAGAACAACTGCTCACATGTGGCTCTGCCATATCCTTTCTCTGCCTTAATGATGATCTGGTCCAACCACCACGACCACCGAACTGAGATCTTGACGTCCTGGTAGGCTCTGACTTCACTGATACTCCTCCAGAAGCCACAGATCAAGTCCCACTCTGGTGTGGGCGCTTCACTCTACAAAAGCGTTGTACATGCCCCATGATCCCACACTGATAACAAGGACTGGGAGGGGTGAGAAATACAGATCAGAAGTGCCCTACCCTTCCGCACTAATGGCACACAACAAACCTCATATCAGAAGCCCTAGATGAAGTCTTCTAGGAAGGATGACCTGAGCTGCCACCACTCTTCTTTAACTTCTCATCACGCTTCCTCTTCTTCTCTGAAGAACTGTCGCTGTCAAAACATGACACTGATCTTGAAAACCCCAACATTCCTCCCAGTTCAATCTAAACCTTGGATGCACGACCGACCACCTCGACATAAGTCCCCATCTTGAATAAGAAAACCGGAGAGTGGATTTCTGGTCAAAGGCTATTCTCGAACTTTTGATCATTCAGGTATTCGCTTGAAACTATCTCAGGTGCACAATGAACTAGCTCAGCGAAGCAGTTCACATACTCCATCACCATCTGATTCCCTTGAAAAAGATCCATAAACTCCCAGGATCTGGCATAGGCAAGGAACACTGAATAGTACTACTCGTTGATGATAACTTTGAAATATTTCCAACCCATATGCCCATGTTTCCTATCCTGAATCACAAATTCCCACCATTTGCGATTGGAACCCTATAGCTGAAAATTGGGACACTTTACCTTGACTTCTTCGAGCATGTCAAGGAATTAAAACATGTGTTCTATATTTTCAAGTCATTCCTCTGCCTCCTGGGGTTCTGAACTACCTTGGAAAGAAGGAGGTTTATTCTTCAGAAACTTCTGAGCTCAATCCTTTTTGGAGCCATATTGATCCCCTCTAGCTGGAACAGGGGTGGGGGCAAGCGTCGCCCCTTGTAATAAATCCGGAACAGCTCGGACCAGAGCCTCTACCAATCACTGATCAAGCGACGCGAGAGAACACTCTATGGCTTCCTCTCGTGGGTGCATGGGAGCTCTCTGGGGAGGCATATTGCTGTAAGGAGAAACATTCATAAAAGGACACCATCAACATCTCATATCACAAGAGATTTTTTTTTCAAAAATATAAATAATCATAGTCAACCAAACATGGAAAAATAAAATTGTGCCAAAAACTCTACTTTTCCTCTTGGGGTCCACGCACAGTCTGTAGCCTGTACGTCCCACCTAGAAAAGAAGTCAACAAGCATCCTGACATCCCATGGTGACTCAGTGTTTTTCATGAGGTGTACGGGCCAGGCACCATACTTGCTACCAAAATTCCGAGCCCTGACAGTTCTAACTCATGTATATCCAGACTCATCCCAAATAACATAAAAAAATTGCTAAACCACCCTATGATAACATTTTGTCATGAACCGAGTTGGGTCTCTGTCAACTCGGCGTCCGACAGGGCTCGTGGCAAGGCCGAAGGGTGTTCTCGATCCCCATGGGATGACACAGGTTCCTAGATATCAAATTAAAATTTTGGGAATGATTTACCCATATAAACAACGAAGAAAAACCACATGTAAACTGAACTCATGTAAAGAATATTGAAACCACAAGTCTTTAAACAACATAAGTGAGTCTGAAAAAATAACCACAACCCAACCACAAATAACTCCAAAAAATGGTGACCAAAAACCAAGTCAGCAACCATCAACTGATGGAGGGATACAACCATCTATCCTTTACCACCAACACCGAATCAGAAGAAGAAACTAAAAACTCGGACCACTGCTCTAAAAAACTTTGCATTTCCCTACATCAGACATAATCAGATCTACAAACACCCAAGTTTGTAAGTAGAGTGTGAGCAATCATTTAATAGTTTGGCACCATAGAAAGGATTCAGCATGTAAATGTTAGTTGACCAAAAAAGTTTGTAGGTTCAAACTATAGAAAATAAATAAATTCACTAAAAATGTAATGAAAATTGATTTTAAAGAGAGGTGGTTTTAAATATGGAACATGGTTTTTGGTACTATAAGAAAATTAAAACGTTCTCACCTATTTACAACACAGAAATCACACAATTAACCAGTGATGAGTATATAATCGCAAAGGAGAAAAAAAAATTGGGAGAGGCCCTAAAGGGACTAAAGTTGTGTGGGTCCCTAGAACCTTACGTCTTGGTGTACCAAAGAATCCATATCATACGTTCCCGTGCACGTGCCACTAGTAGGGAAACACCTCCATAACCTAGGGGTCTCCTGTCATCATCCAATGTTTAGTTAATGTTGTAAGCATCAATCCAGCTTTGTGAAACTAGGTCAGAGCCACTTCTGAATCACTAGAACGCTACTCTAGTCTTCCCACCTAGTACCCAGGCTTCCCCTTTTGTGCTCAACATTCAAAGTTCACCCTACTCATCAAGGTCAAGACATAACCAACCTGGATGTCAACTATGTCAAACACCATACCCCTAGGATGTCAACTAAGTCAACCATCACACTTACACATTCAATATAAATGAATAATCATATAACCATTAAAGGTATTGCACACAATAGAGATCCTCATAAACAGAACACAACATGAAATAACTACATAGTCTAACAAACTACACAATTCCAAGAATCAAACTAAAATTTATCAAAAATTTTAAAAATTGGTTAGTAGTTTTAAAGAAAATAAAACAAAACAATTATCAGTGACAAAACTCACTCGCACTCACACTAATACTATAACAGGATTCAAATTTCAACTGCTGCATTTGTTCAAAAACCAAAGGCACAACACATAAAAACCAGACATCCTAAACATGTCACTGATAAAAATAAAACACCAAATTCAACAAACCAAAACCAAAAACTCAAACTATTAATTAAATAAAAGGCATATTAATGTAATTAAACCAAAATACTAATTGATCAAATAACCTAATAATTCCAAACCACCTACCTCAAAGTAGGTATAAAAAAGCGATACAGCACAAGAATCCCGTTGCACAATGGTCGCAACACACAGATCCGTAAAAAAGGTCCTAAAATAGTATACCATATAACCTCAATGTCAACCCACTAAAACATCAGCGGTCCATAAAAGTATACATCAATAATTAAATAAACATTTTCAATTGTAATTAAATAAATTAATTAACAATTTAACAAAATCAATTAAATAATTCAATTAACAACTGAAAATTTTTAATTAATTAATTAACAGACAAAAAAATTCAATAATAATTTAGATAGATTAATTAAAACATAAACAAAATAAAATAAATAAATTGATTAACAACTAAAACAAACATACTCTATTAATTGACGATTAAAAAAATCAAAATAATTAAATAAATTAAAATCTAACCTCCAACCATAGAAATCGTTCAACTGAGGGGCAGCACGAAAAATGTCCGGCGAGTGTGAATCGGGTTGCCCTAGAGGCTGTCCGGTGGGTGCGAGCTGGGGTATAGAGCTATTTTCCAGTAAGAGGATGTAGGGGAACCAGCTGGTCGGTCCAGGAAGGGATGGAGGGAGGCTGGTAGCCTACTGGGAGAGGGGAAAAGCGGAGTGGTCGGGCAGGGAGGAGAGGAAAGGGGTGCAGTAGATAATGGGGAGAAGGAGGAAGGGGGTGCGGTGAATGAGGGGAGAAGGAGGAAGGGGTTGCGGCAGATGAGGGGGAAGGAGCTGGGGAGGAACTACGGATGACGGGGAGAAGGAGGAAGGGGGAATGATGGATGGAGGGAGGAAGAGAAGTGGAGAGAGAGGCATGACCAAGCGAGAGAAGAGTAGGAAACATGGGAGGCAGGGCAAAGTGGGGAAGAGAGGAGAAGTGAGGGAGAGAAAGAGGAAAAGGAGAGAAGGGAGAAGGGAGAAAAACATGGGGGAGAAGAAAGGGTAGGAAAAATGAAAAGGAAAAGGTGGGGGGTGGCGGCTTGGGTAGATATTAGTAGGGGGAGTGAAAAAAACACAGAAAATAAATAAATAATAGATAAAAGAATTAATGTAAATAAATGATTAAATAAATATAAAAGAAAAACAAATAAGAATAGAATGATGAAAAAATAAAATAAAATAAAACAAAATGAAGAGGGTTTACTACTAATAATAATAACAATAATATAATAATCATACAATAATATCCAAGAAAAATATAATTAAATATTATCTGGTTATTTTACTTCAACACATTGGGCACCGCACGTTAACTAGAGAAGTCGCACAGCTTCGCCCGTGCCTTACACACACACCAAGAGAGGTAAGGCCAATGGGAACTCACCGACACCATAATAGATTACCCACATCGGGTTCACCCTGCACTACAACCAACCAATGATAGAAAATAAGAAATTATCTTTTTTAATAAAAATTTAATTTTAAAGTCGTACCTTGAGTCGAAGTCTAGGCATGACACAAACACACATAAATGGAATAATAATGATACCAGAATAGCCCTATGTTATCTAAGATGGATAATATTTTCTCTCAAATAACTGAAATTAATTCTTGAGGAAAATATTCATTCTTCTTCGAGATAAATTTATTTTTCTGAAAATAAATCAAAATTAAAAAAAAATTAATTGAAAATATAATTAAAATAATATAAAGTAATATTCTTGTAAGTAAATCATCATGAAATCATAATAGTCGATTTATTTTGTATAAGTTAATGAACATTCTCCTTGTACTTTTTCTGGAAAAGTAAAAAATGTACCTTATATCGAATAACGAAAAAATATTTCATTCATAACATTTAGTAAAAATTTATAAATGGGTAATATTTTCGTAAAAAATTTCATAAATATTTAAATATTATTACATATTAAGGGAACATGAATGTGGATGATAAATATACCTGAGTAAATATATACATATAAACAATCTAGGACGATAATGGGATTGGAAAATTAACCCATACATTAGGTCTTATATGATTAATATGTATCATGACATCATTTATAATGATTTAAATAATGTTATTGAATTCTTACAGAATCAAAGACCTTTTTTGATATCATATATGATAATATTATCAACAGTTTGTTACTATCATTTCATTGTCAACCATTATTTTAATATTAACTGCTTTAGGTTTTTATGCATGTTTTTCTAAATAAGATCAAGTTCCACTTCTTTGGTTATAGTTATTTCATTTATATAATGTTATTAGTATAAAAAATATCATATTTATTTATTCCATTAATTTATATAATCATGTTTTAAAGAATATCATGTATAATGTACCGCATCACATTGTGGAGAGGGTACGCAGTACGTATGCATGAGTGAAAATGTCATTAATTTAATGGTTAAATGGTATTTAATTGGATAATATATTAATTATAAAGAATATTTATAATGTTATATTCATTATTCAAATCCATTATTCTCACAATTATACCCATCCAAATAAATTTGTGTTGAATAACAAATTACACCACGGTGTGGAGACGGTATGTCGCACGTATGCACACATGGTGATATTGTTATTTGTATGATGGATAAATGGAGGTATAAGGTTATACCATAATTATAATAACATGTCATGTGGTAAAATAAACATTATTTATTTATTTATAATGGAAACAACATATCAAAAGGAATTAAAATAAGAAAATAACATTGAAATAGATGACAAAACAATTACTTCTTTTTTCGGGTATCTCATTTTGATTTGGAAAAAACATCTCCTTTTATTGGATTTCTGCATAATGTGTTGCCTCTAAGTTTAATGGACAGATGTTGGGAGATTATTTGAGTAGAATGTGGTTTATCTAAGTGACATTATTGGTGTGAATGAGTTGGTAGATGTGGTTTCCATTTATAAGAGGGAGGAGGGTCATTTTAGGAAAGACTTGAAATATTATTTTATTATAAATACATTTTTTATTTATAATAGCTCAAAAGGGATATATTTACAGGATATGATGAATATTTTTATAAAACCTATAAGATAAAAACTTTTAGAAATGGTTAGGTCACAAATATAACCTTATCCTTTGGCTTTAAATTCTAGTTAAATAAATCATCTCTTACCACGTCATCTTTTATTTTAACACTGCATGGTCAATTTATTTTCTATAAAAAACCAAGAGAACCTAAACAGGATACTTAATGAAATTTTTAATATTAGAAAATTTAGTTGGACAAATTATATATTTTTATTTCTGTTATATCATTTAATAAAACGATATTGGTTTTACCAAGTCCTTTATGTCAATTTTCACACAATTTGGTAATTGATTTTTGTTAAATCAATAAAAACATGAATGATTCGAAAAAAAATTACATGAAATAAAACATAAAATTTTATAGTAATTGTAAAATTTTATTGATGGAATAAAAAGCTTCAAATTATAATTATTTTAATATATATAATATCATTTATTTGAAACCATCATTAATAAAGAAATCACTACAACCTAAGTGTGTCATTAATAAATTGTTTTATTTAATGTCTTAAAATTATAAATAAAATTAAATGAAGTAGGAAGTATTTTATATCATTCTAATAAGAATTTATAGTAAAATATATCAGTTATATAACACTACCCTGGAATGTTTTAGTAGAAATATACATGTTTATGTTATATTTCCTTTTACATTAAACTAATTATTATAACATGTCATTTTCAGATTCCAAGTAGTTCCAAAAGACCAGACATTCAGGATAAGGATTTTTCTGGTTTCTCATGACTCATTCAATAATACTAGAACACTTTTTATGATAGTTTTATAATTTTATGATATTATATTTACCCATATTTAACTATTTTACCCTTAAACAATGGTAAATAAAATAATTAATGATGTTAATATTCATAATAATTAAAAATAAAAGGTGCATATTTAAATAATTTGGACCTTATGATTTCAAATATGGAATATATTTTTCAAAATTAAAACACATGAGATTCAATAATTAATTTAAAATTAATTACCATTGTCAAAACAAAAAAGTGGGTTTTTAAGTAGTAAAAACTATAAAATGATTGAAAAGTGCTTATGTCCAATTTAAATGTGAAATTGTTTACATTGAAAAAAATTGGATTAAAGGATAAAAATATAATCCAACTAAACCTTAAAACCAGTTAAAAAGATAATCAACCCATATAAATAAATTAGACAAAAAATAAATTTTGAATAAAAATGCAGTTTTTTCACAGTTCATTAAAATATGAATTTCAAAAAAAATACAAAATTTCAACCAAGGTAAATTTTGTTTTACCCCTTCAAAATAAGATGTTTATTTTGTAAAATAAAACCTATAAAATTTTGAAAACTATATTTGAAAATGGTTCTCCTTCAAAATGCAGTAAAAATCTATTTTCTTTTCAAAATAACTTCTTTTTTAAAAAATTGAATTTGTTATTATATCATATCTAGAAATCATATAATATTAATTAAAAACATTACATTGAAAATATTATATATATTATTCACAAATAAAATCCATGAATTATTATTTTATTATATTATAGACTAAATTATTTTTGTTTAAATAGTTTTTATAAGGAAGTTAATACTATTCATTATATGGAAAAGGATACAATATAGAGTTATCACGTATACACTGTCTTTTATGAAATGAATTCTATCAAAGTGTCATGAAATTATGTGTATCAACAGAAGAGAATAGTGATGTGTATACTTCAAGCTAATACTGTTTTTTTGTATAACATATGCAAATCATGGTGAAGCATATAACACAAGAAATCAAGGAAATTAAAAGGAATATACATCATTAAATCTTAGGGTCTCACAATCTACCCCACATAAAATCAATTTATCCCTTAAAAGTTTCTAGGGTTATAAAAGCATTACTGATTCAAATATTGTTTCATAAAAACCAATTTTATAAAGAGGAATAATAAAATTCATTTTAAAAAGTAAATTTAGAAACATAATAGATACCCAAAGAAACTCATCACTCGGTTTCCACATAGGAGAACACATCTGAGAAGTGAATACACGGATATGTAAGAAATATCTAACCATTTAGATCTGATCGATAATAATAGAGAATAATGTACAGATAAAGTTAAAAATGAGAAAGCCATAAATCTGTGATGATTTAAGGGACAATATGAATCATCAGATAAAAAGGTACTGAGATAAAAAAATTATTTTCAAGATCCATTCCCTAAAGTTGAAGAATTTTTCACAAGAATAAATACATACAAAAATCCTATATAATCATACTATTGTTCATGCCTGAAAAAATTTCGACTTAATCTCCTATTTAATGAAATGTAGTTGAATATTTCATTATTGACATGTTAGCAGATCATGAATTAGAATGAGAGGTCATTCAATCTATCTCATCCACAATGTTAGCACATGTTGTCAAATATTTATAAGTCCATCTATAGTGAGATAACACATTAAATTATAAAACATCAAGAAGAATATAATTTATACTATCCATAAATGGATAACATTACAATCCTTTGAAAAACCTAAAATATGAAAATTTAGAAAGAGGTGAACTAAATTGAATTAACATTTATCCCCCATATCTCATAAGGTAGTTCTTGGTTGTAAAATTCCAAACATGTGAATACCTAGATAATGTATTCTCGTGAAACTTGATATCAACATGAATTACCATTAAACCTTTGTGAAAAAATCCATTCTATAAAAATTGACTGATTCAACATGCTAAAAATACCAAAAAAATTATATACTCCAACCATTATATCACTTTGACCTAATATCATCAATGAGGTCATTAATACTATCATACATCACACTATATCCTTATCCCTTAACTGTGTGCATATCATGTACATTACAAAAATATTTCAATCACTATTCATGGTTACAGGTTCTATGTACTAATGGAAAACCATATTGGTCTAATACATAGATATTCCTATATTCCATAATACTATAAAAGAGATTATACAACACTATTTTGGTATCCCACTACAAAAATAGTTAATCATTCCACCACATCGTTTTCATAATCATCCATTCCAATGGTGATCACATGTGATTTTCCTTTCTCATTGTTCTTAAGAGGTTATTGACATCGATAATCATCCATTAACCTTGGATTTGGTCATTGGTTTCCATAATTCCCCATTTCTATGTACTTGTAACATTGAAGTGTGGGTGGTGCATTTTTTGTGGACTTTTCTCTATTCACATCATTAGGATAATTTTTTAATTACTTCAGCACTCAACTAGTCAATGAACTAATTTTCCTCACATAAAAAACAAGCTAGTACCTTTAATACAATCTTCACGATGCTTATTTCCACATTTTGAGCATAAGGAAACAATCATCACCTTTTAATCATTGCTTCAAGAATTTCATTTCCAGTACATATTTCATTTCATGTCAAATCCATGAGATTGATATGTAACACAAACATCAATTTTTAACTTGATATAACAACACATAATCTAATAATAACTACTAAAGTCTCTTATAGCTAATAACCATCAAATAATTTGTTTTATGTCACGGAAGAATCGACCAACTTTAATTTCAAGTTGGATGATAAATCCAAAATCATACCTTTCATGTCTGGTAAAAGTTTCTTGGAATATACTAACAGATGCATGAAACATTTTCTTAAGCTCAGAAAACTCCTTTCCCATATTTTTTTGAACAATGGGAGGAAATTACATATTGAAAATTACATTCATGAACTCATCACATTCCATGGATTCTATTTTATCTCGATGCCTTGTATTATTGAATAGAGTTCACCACTGGTCTTCTACTCCTTCTAAATAATAAACAACCAAAATTAATTTTTCATATTTTTAATAGTGAATGATGGAAAATATTTTCTCAATGGTATTGATCCAGTGTTTATCAAAAAGTGGATGAGAATACCTGCTATAAGAAGCTGGATGGTGCCTCTTGAAGAACTCAATAGAATATTGTTCCATTATCTACTCATTTGGAATTCCAGAATTATTCATATCTTATATAAGTATAGAAATAAATGTTTTCATTTCATACCCCATAACATTTGGTTATTTAAGAGGAAAATAATATCATTTCATATTGTATTCATCATTAATGTGATTCTTTTAGGATCCATCCATTGTCTAAAACCCAAAAAGAATATGGCAAGAGGAACAAATCATACAAGGAAGAAAATATAATGAAGGGGGAGTAAATTCAATATATAACATCTTAGGTTTAATCATAGGATATTAATGATCACATGCATAATTATAGGATTGTAACATATAGTTAAACATACCCATATGGACTTCCCTAGACACACATCAGAGGTATCCTTAGGGATCTAACTTTTTTCTTCACATCCAAGTTTCCAAAGGTTAACTAAACCGTCACTCTGATAACAACTCTAACGACCTGAGATTGATGTACATGGAAATTACATTTGTTTTTTGGAATACCAAAAAAATTAAACAATTGTATCCCAATGACCATATTAGTTTAGTGTATTTTGAATCATAGAACATAACCTTCTCACTTGGTGAATGATCTTCAACATCACCCACTAAGATCTTATCCTTTTGTTTCTCTACCTAAAACCATTCTTTATATCTTGAGAAACAGAAAACATAAAAGGGTGATATAAGATTATTATTAAGGGTAAACATGGAGGACATAAATCAAACCATCAATATAAGAATTTAAAAATAAAACATAAAGTTTAAATATCATAATCATGAATCCTGAAATTAAAAATTAAACTACAAAAGGTATAGATCATAATGGAAAAATAACCATGAAAAAATAGGATTGGCATAAAACATGGAATTTTGGAAAAAATAAGAACATAATATTATTTCAATTTTATTGTTTTCCTTGATTCTATGAACATTATATTGTATAATTTCCATTACTCAATCGAGCTTACTTGTCATTTCCTCCATGTATTACTGAACCTATTTTACCTGTTGTAGTATCCCGGAATTACTAAAATGGGTTTTCATACCATTCTAGTCATGTATATCCCACGAGACAGAAATCTTTACCCAATTCATTTTATAGAGATATTTTTCCTACCCATCTCATAATGAAATCTTTCTTACATGTGCCACAAAAACATAAACCACTCAATATAGAAAACAAAGGAACAAAAAAATGGGTTTCATAAGCATCATTCCATCACAATATATATAAAATAAATTCATTTCATAAACAAATTACATAATAAACCCAATAAAATAAAAGTAACAATAGTAATAGAAACATAACATTATGTCTTATCATATGGAAAATAATTTCGACAAAATACTTGAAATTAATTCTTGAGGAAAATAAATTTTCATCAAAAAAACATATTTTTCAAAATGCCCAAAAAATTTAAATAAAACCAATTTAATTGAAAATATACTTGAAATAGTTAAAAATATTTTTCATTTAAATAATGAATTATGGAATTGTAAGAAAAAATTAACACCTTGTAATTTAACAATCATTCCCATCATACCTTTACCGGAAATGTTAAAAAAGTACCTCATATCGAATAACGATCAAATATTTATTTCATAAAATTTATTAAAAAATAACCATTGGTTAAAATTTAAATTATAAAATTATATAAGAATATAAATAATATTACATATTTTGGGTATGTGGATGTGGATGATAAATATAAACCAAAAAATATTCACATATAAACAATCTCGGAAAATAATGGGATTGCAAAATTATCCCATACCTTAGGTATATTATACTTTTTATCTATCCAAACCTTTGTATAATGACTTAAATAATGGTATATAATTATTAAAGAATAATAGTAATTTTTATGACATGATATACGATCATATTATTATCTATTTGTCAGTGACATTTCAATGTCACTTGTTATTCAGATATTAACTGATTTATGTTCTTATTCATGTTTTTTCAGATAAGCTCATGTTCCAATTCATAGGTTTTATTAATATAATATTAATAATTTTATTAAAATAATATATATCATATTTATTTATTACACTAATGTATATAATTTTGGTTTAATGATGATAATTTAGAATGAATCTCATCTCATTTTGGAGACTTTAGGCCATATGTATGCACGAGTGACTATATCCTTGACTTAATGGTTAAATGGTATGGAGTTGGATGGAATATTAATTATAAAAAATAATTATCATGTTATATTAATTATTTAAATCATTTATAATCATTATTATACCATCCAATTTAAGTATTGTTGAATAAAAAAATAAACCATTGTACGGAGATGGTAAGCCGTACGTATGAACACATGGTTATATTTTTATTCATATAGTGGATAAAGGGAAGTATAAAGTTCTACCATAAATATAGAAACATATCATTATTTAAAATATAACATATATATCACTTTATTATAGAAAAATCAACAGAAGTGGATGTAGAAGACGAAAACAATTTTGAAGGAGGTGATAAAACAAGGGCCTATTTTTCTAGTATCTCCATTTTATTTTCCCAAAAATTATTTTTATGATAGATTTATACCCAATGTGTGATGTATAAGAGGAATTTATAGATTTTTAGAGAATATTGGAACATAATATGAATATGGTAATGGGATTGAGATGCATGAGTAAGTGGGTATATGGGGTGACCATTTATAAGAGTGAGGTGGGTCACTTTTGGAAGGTCTTGAAATATTATTTTAATATAAAATTATATTAGAATTAGAATTGATAAATATTGATATATTTAGAGTCTAATATTAGTATAGGACTATAACCTTTTAAAAAATAGGTATTAGTAAATTTTAGGTCACAAATATAACCTTATATTTTGTCTTTTGACCCATAGTTGAATTTATTAACTCTTACCATGTCTTCTTGTATTTTAACAATATACAGTGAATATAGTTACTATTTAATGAAAAGAGAAACAAAAGTTGATAATAAAGGATCCATTTAAAAATATATATTTCATTTGGATCAATATTCTAATTTTATTTCCATTATATCATTTAATAAAATAGTATTTGTTTTAAAACCCCATTTATATCAATTTTGACAACACAAAGTAATTTATTTTTATTAAATCTATAAAAAATATATTGATTAAAAAAATTAAACATACTAAAATATAACATGTCTTAATCACCCAAAAAATCATGGATGACATGAAAAGTTTCTAATTATATTTATTTTAATATTTATAATATCATTTTTTAAATATTTTATTAAAAAAGTAATCATTTTATCATCATTATGTCATAAAAAATATATTTATTTAATTTATAATAAATATAACTAAAATATTATTTGGTAGGAAATATTCTTATAATTATATTTACTATTTAAATTCAAATTTATCAATTATATAAAACCACCTTAAAATTCATTTAGTAAACATATACATGATTATGTTATATTTCCCTTTACTTTAAATAAATTATTATAACATGTCATTTTCATACCCATGTGGCTCCAAAATTCCGAACTATCAGTATAATGATACTTTTGGAATCTCATGACTCATAAAATAATAATATTATATGTGTTCGGTTATTTTTATATTATTATAATATTATTTTTTATTATTTACCTTATTTACCATTTAACCATGGTAAATAAAATAATTACTAATGTTAGTATTCATAACGTACAGAAAAAAATATACCTATATACATAATTTAGAAATTATGATTCCAAATATAGAATCCATTTTTCCAAATTCAAAATTCATAAGTTGCATTAATTAATTTAAAATTAATTCCCATGGTCAAAACCAGAATGCATTTTTAATGAAGAAAAAACTAACAAAAGATTGAAATGTGTTTATGTGTAATTTATATGTGAAATTCTCTCAAATCAATAGAATTAGATTAGATTATAAAAACATAATACAGTTAAACATAAACAAAATAAAAAAGATAATATATATATATATATACAAATGAGATGAAATGGGAATTTTGAAATAAAATGCTTAATTTACACTATTCATTTAAATAGGAATTTCATACGAAATATATCCAAATTTCATCCAAGGTAAATTATTATGTCAAACATCTAAATAATAAGTTTATTATGTCAAATATAACTTATGAAATTTTCAAAAACTATATTTAAAAAGGGTCTGCCATCAACATGAGGTAAAACTATATTTTTTTTGAAAAATACTTCTTTTATCCCAATAATTGAATTTTTTCTTATATCATATCTAGAAAACATATTATATGAATTTAAAACATTACATTGAATATATTAATATATATTTAACTAATAAAATCCATAAAGAGTGATTTTATTATTTTATAGGCTCACATATTTTCATATAAGTAGTATTTTATAAAATAATCATATTCATTACAATTACTAGGTTATAATATTTATTTATCACTTATAAATGGTCATGCATGAATGAAATCTATAAAAAGAACCTGAATTTTTTTTATACCAGGATAAGAATAGTGTTGGGTATACTACAATATAATATGTTTTTTCATATATTGACTAGTAATATTGGTGTAGGGTTGAACATAAGACATCAATGCATCATACAATTTCATTATGTTACAATGAATGGTTGATGAGTTTTCGGAGTATTATATAGTCACTTATTGAGAAACCGATCTTTTATTATTAGATTTTATAATAGATAGTAGTAATTTTTTAAAATAAGGGGAATCCATGGGTCAACTATCAATGAACATATTGTTTTTCACAATTCATATTCATGATTATTCAACTAAAACTCTAATTTAATATTAAATTTGAAAAAAAGGATTTAATGAGAATGAAAATAAAAATAATTATGATTTATTTTCTTTAATGGATTTTGAATTAATTTCTAGAACTAATTATTCTGCGCTTAATACATTTAAGAATATTAATTTTAAAATCATTCATATAAAATTTTATCAAATGTTAGAAAAGGAGAACTTACTCAGCTAGTAACTTTAATGAATATGGTTTTTGGAAATAACGTCTTTCTAAAATAACATTGGTATTATTGAAAATATATTTTTTATATGAATAAATCATTAGAATCTATCAATAATTATTGTAAAAATCCAAGTCACATTAGACCATTGATTGGAAAACTAAATAATAAGGAAAAATAGAGCAGAATATCTAATTGAAAAGAATCAATTATCTAATATATATAAACTATACATGGATATATAGTGAAGATCCATCATATTATAATGATTGTAGTGAATCAGATATTGATAATAGAAAAAATATTATTTAATTATAGGAAAAAGAGTCTCTAAATTAAAAATGATACGCATTACAGGAAACAACAAAATATCTTTTAAATTTATAATTATAAAATCAATTTTCATTCAATTTGGATGAGGAAAATTATTATCCTTCATTTGAATGAATTAAATTGTCTATATCATTCCAAATAAAGAAAAATAAAACATTACCAAGGAATATAATTTGTAATATAAAATAACAATCAACTAAGTAGAAGAATTTATTAATATTCAATAATGTTAGATTAAAATATATATCTTATTTCAATTACTTAAGATTTGAAAATATTTTTAAAACTATTGACTAATGTTAAATGTCCAAAAAATGTTCATTCTAATTTTACATCTTATATGGATAATTTTTATAAACTCATAATAATCTTTAACCTAGATAATAAATATTCTAGAATTGTTTTTACTTATAGTAAATAAAACTTTATTTCAAACTATTTCATTTGTAAATTTTCATATAGATTTATTAAATTATATATATGAAGTCATTGGAAAGTATTAGTAGTAAAAAACCATCCAAGATAGTGCTTTATCATGATATATGATAGGAGACATGTATAATATATATAAGTTAAAAAATATTAATGGTGGCCATGTTATATTTGGTGAAAATAAATTATGAAATATTATTATTATTTTTGATTCATGTTTACTCATTAATTCTATAAATTATAATATACATTACGATCTTGGACTTAAGAACCACCTACGTAACATAAATAAATTACATACCATCGCATATTTAAAATGATTCCACTTGTTATATATTAAAAAGATCATTATTTTATATAATTTATACAAAGAGTAATATATTTTCTAGAACATAAAATTCCATAGTGTGATTGACATAAGTATTTTCTTTCATATAAGAAGTCAGGATATTGAGATGTTTGTATTGTAACTAAAATTTCCTAGAATATACTTTTGTATAATCTATAATGTCATATATGTAATTCATTCAGGTTCGATGATCATTGAGAGTAATGTAGGATGTATAAATAAATCTCTATGGTGAAGTATCACTATCTCTACATTTATAGTTTGTTCACATGGTAATTTTAGAACATACATATGATGTATGTATCAATTAGAAAATCAATGTGTATGACATAATTGATTATTAGACTAGATAATCATATGTTTATTTTCTAGAACACAATTAAGAAAACTAGAATATTTTTATACATTATCATATTCTATCACAATGAAAAAATATGTAGATTTTCACTATCTATTGTAATAATTATAGAGAATTTATAAATTCATCATTAAAATTTTTTTGTCAGAACACACCATTACTCATAAGTTATTTTCATCAAAACAATTATAGAAAAATTATACAGTTTAAAGAAAGAATAAAATCCTATTTGATAATTCCTTAAAATTAACATTTGAGAATTTTATTTCTATGATTTTTGGGAATACTCTATTATTACATATTTTTATCTAGTATATCAAGTATTTAATTGGTTAATACTTTTAAAATACACCATAATAATTTTGGATATTATGGAATATTAAACATATACATTTCAATGGTTATTGGAGTAATTTTTCATCCCGAAAACATTAGATAATAAATATCAATTTTATAGAAATGGTCATGATGGTACATTTGTTGGTTAATAAACAATATTAATGCGTATAATCTTTGAAACAAATAGAAAAGTACAATTGAAGAAATGATACATGTAATGTTTGATGAAACATAAATTGTTTTTAATGTTTAATCATCTAGATTTTGTAAATAATATGGATGAAATTTTTTAAACCCATAATTTATATCATATGATTAATATCATTCATTTTTAATGAACATAAAAAATATTGAATAATGAAATTTAGAAAAATTTCAGTTATGTATAGGAATATTAATCAACAGACAATGGAGAGACCATGTTTTTAATTAACTATAGGTTATATAATCATTAGTAATTATCCTAGTGATAATATCATTGATGATATAGATAAACAGGTTATCACTCAATGGTATATAAGAAATTAATGTGTAGTTCACAAATTTTATATCATTTTCATAGTAATATTTTAGAGTATTATATAGGTGATTCGTGTTGAAAAAATTTTATACTGGAAGAGCATATTCAATTTAAAAGGATTGGGATTTAGATATTGGTTGAGTACACAAGACATACTTTGATTATAGGAGTCGAGTGGGTCATCTAAATTATTTGCAATAAAAATTGATCTATTTCATGGAATATTTAATGAGTGGATGATAAGATTTATAACCAAGAATATAGATTAGGTTATAGAGCATACTTTACTATGGTATCAAGGACTTAATCTATCAGTGTTCTATTAGAAATTCTATCTAAACTGATCATTAATATTTTTCATGTTCATGAAAATTATCCTTCTTTAAAATAAATGTTTCATAGTATGTTTATGTTTAATCCCCTCTTGATTTTGAAGATATAAATTTACCAAAATATGTATATAAAATAATTTAATAATTATAACGACATAGTCCTTCCCCTAGAGCCTCGTATGATTTATTTTCTTGTTTTGACTTGAATTGTTTATGTAATTATTAAACCCAATGTTTTTATAATTATATATTTTAATGGAACCAAAATATTTAAAATATATTTCAATTTTTTTAATCCAACAAATTATTTTTCATGGTTTTGTGGATAATAGGAAAACATAATTTGAGATGAATATTTTCTTTAAACTTAAATACTTTCATTGATTCTAAATAATTAAAAAACCCAATGGTACTAAACTAAACCATTATAATTTTATAATATATATACTTAAGTTTTTTTTTGAAAATGAATAATTTATTGACACTCTTAGTGGAATCTCATATAAACATATCATGATGAAATTTTGAAATCATTTGATCCAATAATATTTCAATGGATGATTTAATTTCCACTATAATTTATTAATTAGTCAAAATAGTATGTACAATATTTTTTTTTGGGAGAGGTTCCATGAAAAAATATTGTAATTCCATATTATGGATGTTGCAAATATTTTTCTTCATTTCAAATGAACACATTAGCTTTTAGTCTTTTATTATATTTCATCAAATATTTATTTAAGGAATTAATCTCCTCAAATACATGGAGGTTTCAGAATAGATTTGATGAGAACATCATTAAATATTAAATTACATGGTTATTAGTTATTTTCATAATATATAATGATGAAAAATTAGTTTCACATTCATATGTTGAATCTAAATATGTGTCATTCAAATGTTATTATAGTCAATTATTTTAGATGTCAGACACACTCACAGATTTTAATTCGAGTTTTACTCAATCTATAATACGTTTTGAAAATAATATTTTTATTTAATTTCTCAAAAATATAACATATTTCACATGATATACATGGAAACATAATACACCACTTCATTTGGGAACACACAAAAAATAAATTATCATTCTCTTGTTTGTTGAAAACCAGACTTATATTGAATTTTTTTACTAAATCATTAAATTATGATATAATTGAACTTATTAGGTATATGGTAGGTATTATTAGTGAAAAATGATCACAAGTTTCCCTTTTTATTTTATCTAATGATATATAAAAAGTACTTGAGAATAATGGTGACTGACTTTTGGGATAATTTGAGTGATCTATACATAGTTATATTGGCCACGATTCTTCTAATGAGTGAAGCATGTTTTTTCTAGAGGATTCATCGTGAATCATAGTGTGCTATTAAGATTTGATTAATTCTATATAATTATGGTTTCAGATATAATAGTTTTAGGAATATATACACCATAAATCATTGACTCATGGACTTGGGTTCTTTATAGTGGTTAAGAACATGACATATGTTAGTGGTGTATTAATTTAATTATATTCACTATAGAGAAAATATTGGTAAGAAAACTTTTTTCCTCAATCCATAATCCATATGACATATATGTATATACATGGAAGCTATGTATGCATATTAGAACCATAGATGGATCTTGTGATGACATTTGGTACTCTTGAAAAGTAACACTGTGGTGTAATTTGGTGTGATCAGGCATTCTCTATAAGGAATCTTATAGGGTAACCCTCTTTTAAAGTGGGGTTTATTCCATGGAAGAATGATCATAATTGAGTGATACCTAATTTTTTGGTGTCAATTTATTTTTTAATTGGGGGGTTTTTTGCTGCTGGTTGATATGTGTGTGCATGGAATGCTTTTTTGAGATTGAATAATTAATTAATGATAGTTTTGGGATATTTTCCTATGATGGGTCAAGGTTGTTTTTCATTCATGGATAATTGAGATACTCATATATGTTTTCCATGATATGAGTGGGAGATACCGGATATTGTATCAAGTAAAATTGTAATCTGTTTCCTTGTAGTTGTTTGTCCATTTAGTATATGTAAGAGATCATTCACATGCCTAATATATTTCTGAGATAGAATAGTATGTGGGATTCGTAGTGATGAATATGGATCATTTCGTTCATGATGATGAAAAGTATCAATAAATGGTAGGATGTAGCGACCTTGGGTTTCCTTTGTAGGAGACTAAACATTTATTTAAATTTTATATCAATGTTACCTTCAATAGAATTTAGTATTAATTTTACATAATATAAGAAAACAAAAATTTTTAATGGTATTTATGTTTTTATGATTTTTTGTTTACACCTGGGTTTTAACATGGTGATATTTCATGTTGGGTTTATTTAATAGGGATACTACTTTATAATTAAAAAATATTTTTTTTCCACCCATATTTGAATATAGATATCATTAAAAAAATATATTAATTGGACTTAAAAGTTTATTTTGGGGCCAGGATTATTGTGTTTTATCTAATAAATGTCTATATTTTTTAGTGTTTTAGAATTCGGGCCAGGTTATTGACAAAACACTATTTATTTCAGTTTTGGGTATACATTTTTCCATACCCCTTATCATATCCCCGAACACACGTGACTGGGGATACTCTTCATATCAACATTTACTGCATTAGACCAATGTATAGGGAGGGACATGGAGGTTTAGCCATATAGTAAGCTCAATTTGATATGGAATTAGAGCTAGTGACAATGAATCATGGAACCAAACTTGATGCTAATAAAATTCAAGGTGAGGTAGGAGTATATATTTAATTTTTTATTGCATTCCACTTTAATGTTATTTTAGTTTAACATTATGGGTTATGAATGTTTAGGTATGAAATTATAACTATAGTGTGTTGATATATGGTTAACTGTGGAATTCAAGCGGTTTACATTTTACCATGTTCTGGACATCCCAATCACATGATGATTTTATTTTTTCACACATTCATTGTATATATTTTGTGTGATGGGTCTATAAGGAAATGATCACGTGATAAATACATCACACCAAAACACCTTGATTTCCTTTTAGGAACACAATATAGCATGTGACCACATACACTTCCTCACACCCCATGTGTGGTTTAGTGCATGTAAAATTACATTCCATGTCACGTTACATGTCACATATTAGGATAAATACATGAATAGGTACCCCTTATGGAATTAACATCTCGTGTTTCAGTGGAAAATCATTTTATTTTTTAAATAAATTATGATTGAGTCAAAGGTGCAAGCCCATAGTGTTGCATTAGGTGTACATGACATGTACAATATGGTACAGATAATGCACCTTCCTCTTAAGGAATATATCCTTGTTTTCTATAATTTTTTCCATTTTTTACTATGAATTGTTCCATTATATGTATCATTCAAGGTAGTACATGATGGTGGGTACTCATCTCTATGGGAAGCCTATGGTGAGTATATTTGGGGCTAGTTAGAAAAATTATCCCCATGGAGATGATGATAGGATCTAGGAGCTGATGTAGAGGAGTAAGGTTGGTGAACCCCTATGCACTTTTTCGATGTTGGGTATTTTTGATTATATAATATATTCCATGATTTTGATTATGATGGAGTTTTTTAATATTTATTGATGCTTGAATGATTGATAGTTTAGAACATAGAGTGTAATGTAGTTTTTGATTGTAGCCTATATGATGTAGGCTAACATAAAGGGTATCATTATTTAGAATGGGAATAATGCCAATACTCACCATCACATGCACCCCTAAGTGGGAGTTGGTTCATGTTGTTTTATAGGAGTCTATAGAGTTATTAACATAAAATTTTTATACTATGGTCCTTGATACACATTCTTACTAGGGGTTGGAGATGCTCTCTCTCCCTTGACTCAAGAGGTTTTAATGGGGATGGAAAATAATTTTGTACAGTATTCATGCTGGATTCCTTTCATTAGTCTACTAGTTCTAATGACTACGTGGTGTGAGTCATTCAGAATTGGGATTTAGACACTCCATTGAGATTGTATCCTAGGATGATGTGTGGGGTGTCTCAATCTATGATAGAGTTTGTGACCCCCATACATGTGTGGTAATATACACTAATCCAGATAATTTTTTCTCACATAACCCTCATTATGGAAAACGATTAGTCATTCAGGGATGGATATATTGGTCTCATTGGACGATCATGGATTTTTTTTAACATGTGAAATAATTCAAGGGGTTTCAAAATCCCATGATAAGTATTTACACAATTTTGTAGCGAATGTCTCCAATTGGTATAGGAAATCAATGGTATGTTAGCAGTGGTGTTCTAGTTATGTCAACATTTCATGATCTTAGGTACTTCTAGTGTATAGGGTGGGGTATTATTCTCCCCTTTGGTATAACTCTCTAGTGTAGTTGGTCTATCTAGATATAGATTTTCATTATTGTTTTTTGATCTTGCCCATTATGTGTAATTATTGGCCACATGACTCAATTTTTTTATCTTACTATAGATGAGGGTGTTTCATCCCTCTGGTGGAATAAGGAAGAGAACTATCATAATGTATAGGTTATGGGACACTCATCTATGGGGCTCATAACCCTCTCACAGATCATATACTTCTATAGTTATGGTAATAATATTTTGTTAGAATGGTGATTCTATAGTTAGTGAGTTGGTTTATTAGACGAGACTCCTTTGGAAAGAGGTGTATCTCTAGGAATAACGATTCCCCGATGTGTCTTCCTATATATTATGTTTAAAAGAGAATGATGATAAATTTGTTTGACAAGTGGCTCATGGGAAATGATCCACTAAATTATAGAATCATCCTAAGTATATCCCATGGGAGGGTTTGATGATTACATTTCATGTCCCATTTTAAATAAGGTTGTTGATTTGTCATCTATTATGTGCATGATTTGGGAGTTTCTTTCTTATAAGGTTTATGAGATGTGAAGAATTTCCCCCTGAGGCATATTATTTTTATCTTATTAGATAAAAAATCCATAAATTCATTCATGGATGGTGTTTTCCATATTGTGTAGTTGGGAAACTAAAAAGTTCAGCCATTGGTGTCATATGGATATAATGTCCTGAATGTCATTATGATTTTAATGTTTCCTAATGGGTATTATTATACTATCCCCTTCATGGGCCCTCTTCCCCCACCTATTTTGGTTATTAATTCTGTGTACAGTTTTGTGGTATTTTTTGATGATCATGGATAAATTGGATCTAGATCATGGTTGTTTCATTGGGTTCCATGTATTATTGTGAATAATAATATATTTATAATAATTTTATGATTAATTTATTCTCATTCTCTTGATGTTAGTTTTATTTTTTGGGAGTTCGGTCCTGTATTTGTTTACGCTGTTTATTGGAATTTGTTTTGTATTCTCTTGGAATGATTAGAAATTTTATACCTTCATGATTTCATTTCATTTTTATTTTTCTAACATGTATGGTTTTTGGTATTTTTTAATCGGATTTGGTTGTATAGATATTTGATATTGTATATGTCAATGTGTCTGATTTGATTTTTGTTCTTTCATTATATTTTTCATCCACCAATCATCATTTAATGGTAGGATTGGGGTGGAACACATAGACAAATGTTAAGCTATCTAAAGACTCAATTGTATGTGTCTTTTTCGATTAGTATCAAATTAGGTTCATCATTGGGACACCATTTGAAGATTTATTTCTCATGAGTTCAGTTCAGGACATATGGGGAAATAATTATTGAAGGTGCATATATTTTTTTGGTACACTAGTGGAACCGTCTAGAATGTTGAGGGATACATATTCCAATGAACTAATATAACAATTTGGTTAATAACTTGAGTACCTACGGAAATACATTCAGGGAAAAAATTATATACTCTAACCATCATATGGTGTTCAATTTCTTGTTGTATTCATAAGAAGTTATCCTAATTTTAGAAATATTTTGGGCTAAGGTTATGATTATTTAACTCAAGTCAATCCATTCTATACATGTGTCAGATGTACCATCTATAGGTGATGGGTGATACATGAATACCCAGAGATATGTGAACTTCATTTTTGTTTTGTTTATGATAAACATATGAGAATTGTGTGGATAATATGGTGTGGTAGTGTTGGTTCACATATAGTGGAATTTATCCCCCAATGTCTATGGTAAGTGGAATCCTCTATCTGTAGGTTGATTTTTAGTTAGGACCATTCCCCTTGAATAAAATTTTTTTATGATATCTTCAACATGTGAAGTGGGTATCCACCCATCTAGGTGCTCAACCAAGGAATGTAATACTATACCATAATCATTGTTACCAATATATAAGTATCCTCATGTGAGGTTTGAGATTTCCATATGAGATCATGTGGTTTGGTACTACATGGATACATGGGAACATACTACCATCAGTGAGGTAAAATTATTTTAGTTGAGAATAGGGATCACTAGACCCTTGATCCTGATTAGGTTAAGGCCAACATACTATAGTGGGTTCAATTATCTATTAATGGATTGTTCATTGTTCATTCGACTATAATAAATAGGTTATATTTGAGATGGTATGCAGTTCTTCTATCAGGAAGTGCATGAACCTCCCACATGTATATAATGAGACACCATTGATCTTAAGAACATGGATTCCTTACATAGTAATGGGGTTGGTATTACCATATTCATGAAATGGTTTATGTAAAACATAAAAATATGGGTTTCATATCACCCTGATATATCATTAAATTACTCATTTCATAGATATTATTGAGTTGATGATTCAAAACTGGTGAGTTTGGCTCACCCATGGTTAGTTTTTAGGAACTTGGGAAGGCGCATTACCCTCACCATAGTTTTACTAATATAAGGGTTTTTTATGAGGCACATTATTTCCTATGATATCTTTGTTTAGATAAGAGATATATAATGATCCATTCATATGTGTATGTGTAGCCTATCATGATATCTTATATAGAGGACGATGAGTGTGATGAGATCAACACCAGGATTTAGAGACCTAGCTAGAAGAGATGTACCTCCTCAAGAATTCATGGAATACTCTATATAAAAATCATATCTAATTTGTGTTATATAAATTTAAAATTATGATTGAAAGGATTATTGTCTCCTAGTGTGAGCTTTGGTGGATTTGATTGAGTTGGTACTTATGTTTCTTTACTAGAAATATGTAGCCTTTTTCCTTAGTGCTCATAGTTTGTGGATCCAATGTGTGTTATTAAATTAATCTTTCATGGGTTTATAAGGATCCAAACATCCTACTGGGGTCTATTGACCAGATCAATATGAATGTAGTTTTATTGGGGGTGAAAATAAATTTTTCAGTTTATTGAATATATTTGAAGTATTTAGTGGGGATATTTTCAAATGAATCTAATTTGGTGGAGTGTGTGATATTGGTTTTACATTATGTGATATATGGACACATGATCTAATATTATCATGGATGGATGTCTCAATGTAGTGTTTTTAAATTGGTTATATAGTTCACATTGCACTTTTATTTGGAAATGAGACATAAGAGAAAAGAAAGAACTACCCTCAGTGTGTTGAAACCAATGCCTTTTATATTTTGAATGATTTACCTTTTATGTTTTAATTATTTCAAAGGCTCATAAATGAAGGTTTATAGGATGGTATGATACTTCACCAAGTATATGTCTCTAGTATTCTTGGGGAGATGTTTGTTGAACTTATAGAAATATAAATTTCATGGTTTTTGAGGGTCTATACTATAGATTAATTTATTCTAATGTTTTATGTTTTTGACAGGATGGAACCACATGTGTGTTTGTCCATGTTTTATTTATAATGGTTCCATAGTATGTTCTATGATGTTTATGAGCTACAAAAAAAGAGTTTTATTGTCCTAAAGATCCAGTAGGATTGTAGTCAGTCATATTGGTATCTTGCTATATGAAGGTAGTGTGTGTTTTTGTGGGAGACACCTCATTGCCTCTTGAGAGGAGTTATGAGGAATATAGATCTACATAATTATTGTTTTTGATGATTACATTTTTAAAGGTATTTTCATTCAACCTAGGAGTGAATTTGTTTTCATCTGTGGTGGATAATAATGAGATAGAGGTATGTTGTTTAGGATATTCCTTATAATATTTTGGATGAAAATGTTGATTATCCAAGTTTGAATATCATTATTAGATAAATAATTTTGATATGAATGGTCGGAAGAAATTGGTAGGAAAGGGCTGAATGGTAGGGTACAATGATTTGATTTGGAAATATTATATATGTGAATAATAGTGGAATTTTTTATCTTCATTCTATCTAATAAAATAAGTCCACTGAGTAACGTATTCTTATGGAAGTGTTATTGATATACCAATGGGGAATTAATTGGACGATGGAATGTATATTAGCTCTAATAGTGGTTCATTTCATCACACTATAATGGAATTGGGGGATTTTATATTTTGGGAGGATAAATCATTGGGTGGAAATCCCTGAAAATATTTTCAGAACAAGAAATAATTGTCAACAATCATTCACTATTGTTAGTTGAATTTGTTTAGAGTTTATAGAGAAAAAAGTTTCTTTGATGGAGTGTCCATGATATTAGTGTTAGATATGAGATTCCTTATAGATAAGAGTTTAATTTTTGGTCCTTAGGGTTTCATGAACTATCGAAAACTAGAGGATATCATTTCAGAGTATTTTATCTTCGATTATTAATATGGTTTAGGGGATTTATATAGATACATTTACGGAGTACACTTTTTAGTGATGGAATGTATCAAATGTGGGAAGTATTTATTGAAATCAATGTTTTCTAGTGAAATACCTAACTCATTTATTAGTTTCCAGCCCCAAAACTCAGGGGAAGGGTATAATTGTAATTTACCTAAGTAAAATACCCCAAAAATATTTTAGACTAGTTTTTGTTTTAATGATGTAACATTTACCCTTGGAATTGAATTTTCGAGGATTTTGAGATAGGCATATTTATAAATTATATTTCATATTTAGGAAATAAGTATTGTTTATACCCATATTTCTCATTTTGATATATCTTATATAAATATTCCTATACTAATTTTATCTTCATTATTTATTTTCAAGAATGGGTTTTTCCAATGTGTGTTATAAACTCATTATAGGATCCATGAAATAGAACGAGTAAAGAAAATGATCCCCATTTTTTTGGTATTTTGTATCTCTTAAATATTATCCATTATCCCATTTCATGTGATGGTGGACACTCCCCTACACCACATTGATTCTACAAGTCAAAAGTAAATTAATGGGGTGGGAGGAATATAATTTATGGATATATCGATTCAAGAATAATCTAGAAGAAGAAATAATATAATATGAAACAATACCTGAAACAATTAAAATTTGTAGTTTCTTGGTTTTATGTAAATGTTTAAAATATATTGGATAGATTGATGTCCGTAGATAAATTATATGAGAATAAAATTTCAATTCAAGTGGGTCATAGGGTGAATGCATCTGAAATTTCCGATCACATGGTGTTTGGTTTTATGAAATAATGTCATGTAGTTTTTTAATGTAATGAAGGCTGGGTATATTGATAAAATGGGTTGTAGGATTTTGGGATGTGATTTAGAACTCTTAAAAAGTTTCATAGTTGTGAATTTTTTTGTGATTGGACTTTATCTATAAGAAACTCTAATGTGTATCCTCATTGGAAGGTGGGGAGAATAACTATCCCCTGGTGATGTAATTTTTTAAAAGATCAGGTGCATGTGATGCCGATAGTTTTGGAATATCACGATGAATTAATTTACATAAAAATTGGGTTTGGAGGATAATTCATTCGATTGAAATCTATTATGATATTTATGAGGATATACATGATTTATTAGGGGAATCCCATGTGATGGTTAGAGGATGATTAACCTCTTTTTTTGGAATGAGTGTCTCAAATACTTTATCTCAGATTAGAATGATAAATAAGGGGTTTCTTCATATGTAATGTTTTAATTTGTATCCTTCTTTTCGTATGGACCATCTTAAGCCAAATGAGATAATACACTATATTTAAATCCTCACACTTGATGATAGTTTGTTGGGTGTTCAAAGAGTCGTTTGGGTTATTTTATTTTGGCGGATGAAAATCCTCATTGGTGGGGAGGATGATGTGATATTAGTTTTCATATGTGGAAGAAAAATATCGTTTTTGATCTATAGAGTGTCTTGACCTTGATAATGGTATCAGTTTAATTTCCCCTACTAAATAAACCAAAAATATTTTATGAATATTTTTTTAATGGATGAAAATTATAAAATTGGGAAAAATGGAATAATTTCAGTTGAGTGATTTTATTACGGTTAATTAATATTTAATTAATAAATATTATTTATTAACCGTTATTTGAATGATTATATCTCCACCAAAATTCATTATATGTGAATGTTTTTTTCCATTTCAGTTGAGTTTGGAATGTGGAGTTTTACCTTGGAAGGGTATAAATTCAACCGAGGATCCTTCTGTTAAGCCAAGTAATTCATGAAAATTTGTTTATTTTATATTGGGGTTTTTATATTAGCCTCCCTTGATCATATCACCGAATGTTATGATCTCATATTATTCTATGTGGTACTATTATTTTGAGTTTCAATTTTATTTCTTTTTTCCTATGGTGACTGCCTAATGAGGTTACTATAGTTTCCATGATTATATGTCTTATTTGAATCTCAGTGTCTTAGGATTGGAAAAGGAAAATAGACCACATGGTTTGTTGAAGCTGTTCCACCTAGAATAAATAGATAGATGTAGCCATACATGATGGTCCATGGTTTGGTCTAGACCTACATTGTTTGAGGAATCCATGAAACTAGGGATGCATGCCCATGCAAGACAAATATAGTTGGTCACAAAGGTGAATAACATGTTTTGTGCAAGGTCTCCAAAACATTGGGAAATAAAAATGTGAGGCCCCACCTTCGATAGTGAAGGGAACATGGTGGGAATATGGTTTACACAACCGTGTAACCAAATGGTCAGATATAATGTTTTGGGTAAATTGAATGTTTTAATTTAAAATTTTAATATCACAAAAAACCATTCATTCATTATTCTTCCCATTAGAAATAACACTCCACATTTTTATTCTAAAGGACTTCAATATAGTTTCATATCAAATTTCACAATACAGAATCTGATAAAAACACCATTATGCATGTTGGATCTACATAATTTAGTACATCATTCATATTATTCTTTTAATAATTTGGCTTTGTACTGAATGACTTATTTTGGCGTAATATATTATATCCTATTTTAAATTCATTCATCCAATATAATTTTTTCATCTGATATGTTATGAGTTAGGAGAAAATACATGATGAATGTTCTACCTTATTTATATGGTAGGAGGTATATAACTCTTCCTACAATGTGTAGTATTTATTATTTATATTTGTTGAATTTTAACATTCAGGACCTTCTAATAATTTAAATAAAATTAATTAAATACCCTTAATAAATTTTTGGAACAAATAAAGGTTTCCAACATAGTACCGTGTGATAGTGGGTGGTCTTTATCCTTAACCCGGACCACCTATGAGTTATGATTTTGTATCTTCCACACGAGTTACCACCCAATTGGGTGCGCTTTTGTGTTATTTCAATATTAGTGTGAATTTAATGATGTAAATTATTTTTATTAGATAATTTATGACTCAAAAATACGTTTTTACATGTTTAAATAATTTACAATGAAAATATGGAATGGTTTGGAAGAACCCATTGGTTGTGTATGATTATGAAATGGATAATAAAAATAGATAAATGATTAAATTAAATTGATAGTGAATGAAAATTATTTTCTATATGTGATCATGTTGATGATGGATGGATTGGTATGACTTATTAGATTATATTGAATTCCATTGAAATTTTTATCACCTGTACTTGAGATTATATTAAATTCCAAGGACATTCCTACTATTTGAAATCAGAATTATATTGGATGATATGGACATTTATATTGAATGGATCTAGATTAAATGGGATGAACTAGTCATTAATACTCCTTAGAACTAAACATTGTGTCTGAAACATGATTTTAGTGCTTAGGAAATTGATGATTCCTTGGTCCTCTATACTTTGGATCTCTCCCATTTGGTCTAAAATTAAATATCTATACATAGGAAATAATGAATGTTTTATCATACTTTACATTATCCTATCATTATGACTAAAGGTTTTAGGGATCCTGGATAGGTTAGATAGTATCAAATATACTTGCATCACTAATGCATAATCATTTATAATATAATAATATGCTACAATGTAGAACTATTTATAAATATAGACTAGATGTTTTTATTTAAACCACTTGTGGTGGCCTAGTAAGTGTTACGTCACACCATATTCAATCTATAATTGGGCACCCTGATAGACTAACAAGATGTCGTTAGGTATCATGGACAGAAAAGATATTACAATACCTGTTTGGTTATGGTTAGGATCAGGGGAACATATGAATGATCTAAACTAATGATGCTTTCTAGATATATTAAATTTTGTTATTCTGTAATTTTTATACATGTATTGTACTATATTCCTAATTACATGTATTAATTGACTATTTTTATAGAAAAATGACATTAATAATTTTTCTATTTCATATATCCATTTTTTCAGAGTTTACTTTTACTATTTCCATATGACTATTAATATACTATCATGGATTTATATTATGATTATTCTTATTTATTTACATTTTTTATAGCTATGTTACTCTACTCATGGAGGTATTATATCCGCACTGTAAAACCTTTGACCCTCATAGATAGATAACATAATCCTGTGTGCATGGAGGTACGCTTGAGGCCAAGTGACCCCCCCCCCACTCGGGGAACCATTCAATGGCTCCCATGTCTAGATGTTACTAAGTGGCATCAATGTGGTTTTCATTTCATTTAATTTTATTCTTTACTATTTTGGATGGTTGAAAGGAGAAATAGAAATCTGTTGGAATTTGGAAATTTTCCATTCCTAGGAGTATCTTACCCACATACAAGAAAGTCCAAATTTCATTGGATGGGACATGTTGTTAGGAATATTTACATTACAGTAGATTTAATTTCACCATTGGATGATGCACAAGATATGTGATGTTATTATAGATATGATTCAGGGTGTCACAATAACATTTTCCCTATACAACAAGGTATCATTCATCATCCATCATTTTAGGAAACTTAGATGATTCACATTCCATGCATATGATATTCCATGTATGATGAAATTCATGGCTGCATGACATTTTTTAAATTTTACTTTTCTTATATAATTGATATTGACTATTGTATCTTACATGATATTGAGAATCATAATTAGTTCATATAGTGTTTTCCACAACCAAAATAGTTTTCCCACATGGGATACAACAGACACCCTATGATGTCAATTATTGACCATTGATTCTGAGTCCATTTGCCACATGAACAAGAATGTATTTTGTTTGGAAATAAATGAAAACAAAACATTTATTTATAAGTTTTTTGGGACCTTGTAAATGATAAATTGTAATATATGTTATTCAGACAATTACTGTGAATTCTAATACAAATATGACTTTAATAAAAATTGAAATTATGAGTCGTAATGGTCACCATAAATTGAATTGATAATTACGGTTGATAGTCCATATACAATGAATCATGTTATGAAATAGAGACCTTGACCTAAACCCAACTTTATTAGTGAGTATTAGGAAGGGTCTGTAGTGTTCATTATTATTGTTCCATTTACAGAGTTCTATTTTTAGGAGTATGAAGAGGGGTTTAGTTTCTTTATAGGAAGGATTGTAGCTATACTATATATATGTATGTGATCTAAAAGAAATTTAAACTTTTTTGAGTAATTTTTAGGGAATTGTAGAGATATTCCATAATATATAACTCTATTCATGCACTATGAGAGTGGAGAAGAACATGATACATAAGTGGTAGTCCCTAAGAACTGTTATATCTTTCACTGATTCCACTTTTGGAACCACTCATTGTTCATAATATGGATGATGATTATAAATTAGAATAGTGTTTTTCCATGCATTATAATGACTGTTTAGGGATCCCCATAGCATGACTCGTCCATGGTAGAGCTAATGTGTGTGTCCCAACATCAACCTCCACTAAACTTTTTAGGGGATGGTGGTATATTGGTTGTTGGGATTTAATTTGAGACCATTTTAAGGATTTTCAAACATAATGAGACTGCTCAAATTCTGAGAGTAAATATCATGATGTATATTCACTGGGGAGGCACTAAGAGATGGTTGGATGTTTTAATCCAAGCTGATAGTATTCATAATATGGTATAATGCGATTAGAAATACAATTTTTTGATTAATAGTATTTGGAGACTCTGAGTGTTGAATGGTAAAGTGTTTTTATGCATCTACATAAGGTCATGATTATCATTATTTATTATTCATTTTTCATTACATATATTTAGTACATTACTCCCACGCATCATGTCTATAACTGTTCTAGGGAGATATGATTCGATGATGGTCTGAAGCATGTATGTCTATCACCAGTGATTGTGTATCGGTAGAACACAATATCTAATATAGTGAATTGGATGATTATTAATGTTCATAACCTAATGGAATATAGAGTCCCATAGATATTTAGTGTGGTTTCTCAGCCCAATTTTTTAGTATCAACTAAAATAAATCCATGTTTTGATAATTATCATAAGGGAAATACCCGCCAAGGTGTGTGTGCTGGTAGTTTTTTCTTAGGTCATCAGTTTCGATGGTTGGTAAAAACGAGGGGAATATGTGGTTGAGACTCATATTAGTACCCAAATGCTTGGAGGATGGCTCATATATCTAGTTTTCGTATGACCTTCTCGTCATCATCTACAAATAAGGGGTCGACACCGACAGTAGTTTTGAAAGTGGGATTCATAGCATTATTTTATGATGGGAGGTGGAGTACTATTGGTCATTTCAGATGAGGGTGTGGTCATGGATGGTGTAGATAGACAATGGTTTCATCTCGACAATATAGAATTCCAACTCATTGTAGATAGAGTGATTCTTAGGGCAGTGTTTTTGTCCAAATATATTCATTACATTATATGTCTATGGAGAAGATTTGTGAAATTCATACCATATGACATACAATTAAATAATAATCTATGTTACTATTTACACTTTTTTATAGATGTTGTTTTCAACGATTTGTATCAATGTCTATTCTATAATTCCATGGGATTATAGTTATGTTTTCTGATGGCATTTAGACACTCAATACATTGTTCAAGATCTAATTGTCGATTTTATGTTAATGAAGGGAGTTCCACCATGAGTTAGGTGTGTGTCCCTTCATATGGGACCTATTAATCCTTAATATAACACGTTTTTATTTCATTATCATGTTGGACTAGTTGGATCCCAATCACGTGTATGTTTATTTTTATGACTAGATGGTGACTCTCAAATCACCATATGGTGGGGTTTTGAATCATAAGGGTGAATGGTATGTTCATGAAGTAAGGGATGGACTAGAGAATCATGGGAATATTGGGAGGATATCCTAGATTGATTGATTATAAAACAATTATCATGGAATGAATCATGTATATTTTCCATTACTGGTTTATCATTTCAGGGACATGTTCTTCGATGAATTTTCTTCTTTATCAATGATGAGAGAGGATGAGTTTTCCATTTATGTTGAGAATAGATATCCATTTTTATAAATTAATTTTTATATTATGGATAATAAATAGTTTCATGATCTATTGTGGTGGCTAGATAAATTAGATGAAAAGGGTGTCATATTACTCAGAACTTCTCGGTTGGGTTCACCAGTCCTTGTTTTCCAAAAAGTCTTGCAGAACCCTTAGTCTATTTGTGGATTAATTAAAATGGAACCATATGAAAATTATGAACATATATATTTTTCCATTGATAGATGATATTTTATTCCCACGCTATGTATCTCAAGAGTTCTTGAATATTGATATGTGAGTATCGGGTTATGACATTCTATCTCACGAATGCACATACATTTATCATAGAACTATTGAACTAGGATTTCTATCCATAGCTAGATTATTTTAAGGATTTATTCATGGAAAATATATTATTTTATTATTTCACTCCATATTTAAATCGAAAACATTTTTATAATATATTCCATACAAAGATATAGAATCAATAATATTCTATGCCCACAGGGTTCCACTTTTGGAGGAGTAAAAATCACATCTTGGGAAATATTACATGAGAGATCGGAGTATAAGTTGACCCATATAATTTGAGAGACATTTATTAATAAGATAATAACATTAATTTCTTTTAAATATTGAGTTGCTTAAGGATAGATGGATATTACTAACATTTCATACAAGAAAAGTCATATTTGTAATCTCCACTTATAGTAATCTCTTAGAAAGATGAGATTTTTTGATGATCCAATACCTAATGAAACAGTTTCATGCATCATCTAGGGAAGTACATCCTTGTGTTACCAAGATGTATCATGGAATTGGAATTCAATACTGGTGGACGAGGATGAAATAAGAAATAGATATTTTTCTTATAACATGTTGCACCTCTCAGTATGAGATGGTAAAAATCCATCTACCCGCTAGACTATTATTGTATTTACTTATTCCATTTTGGAAATGGGATGATGTTGTGATGGATTTTAGGAATAATTTGATGAGTTCACCATATGGTGGTGATGTTGTATGAATTTCTTTCCTTAGGATGAAAGAAGGTTTCCCACTCCAAGATGATATTTGAGACCTTCTTGATCGATGATCATTGAATAATTTATATCTGAGATATTTTTCACCTTCATAAGGTTCCTTATACCATTGTATCAGATTGGGATGACTGATTTACATATTTGTTTTCTGCAATCATACATATGGAATTGGATATATAGGTGCTTTTGAGAACAATATACCACCCACATACTGATGACTTTCTACATCCCACAATACAGGTTCAAGAATAATTTAATAAAGCATAAGTCCTCTATTTTGTAGGTTCTTTGGAAAGTCATATTCCTCTTGATGAGTTTATATACAATAATAACTATCAGACAACTCTATAGATGGAACCCTAGGAAGAATGGAATGGTAGCTGTGACGATATCCTCTCTATTGGTTAGAGGTAGGAGAGTCAGTTCTTCTTAGATCATGTATCATTCAAGAGACTTTACATTATGTCCCATTGATGGGAACATAGTCAGATAATAGATAATATATTTTTAAATAATATACTGATTTCCCTCAATGATCACATGATTTTGAGGTAGTGGATTATGTATTTTTTCATTTCTCTCCAAGTTAGTGAAATAAATAGATTTTTAGATAGGGTTATCTTTTGGAATTACATGACTATCCTTTTGAGATTATGAATATATTTCTGATTGTATATTATTAGTAGTGGTTACCTTAGAGGTACCAATCCATAAATGATATTTACCGTGTATCTCATTTTTTTTATTTTTAAATAGATCAATATCATACCATTTACTTTGATTACAATGATTTATACGTTGATTTTTCATTGAGGATCATTCTGTACATATCCACGATCAGACCATGAAGGCTCTCTAAGAATGTTAAGTTCATCAAGTACATGTGATATGGAATCACGGACATGTAAAATAAAGTACATAGAAAAATGAGGTAGATGTACATTATTAGTGGCTGAGTCTATTCTCCGATGATGCCTGACCACCCATAGAACATACATCTTGGGATGAATTACTTTAAGTGGGGAATATTGGAAGACCCTAGATTTTCCTATATAGTAAAAATCTTTTAAATTTTATTTTAATTCAATTTTTTGAATAATGTGAGTGGCTAATGATGCGTAATGTGTCTTTTATATTTTATGGGCTTATATGGAGCCTCGAGGATTGGTATTTGGGAATGGAATCTGGGTTTCTTTTGTTGTAAAAACAATGATTCATGTGTTACATTGTTTGAAGTAAACATGTTTGGTGGTCTAGGTTTAAAACCTCGACCCCAAACGCATAGAGCTAGTGCATTATTTTAAAACATTGGAATGATTATTAGGAATGAAGTCTCGAAGGACCGATCAGATTAGTAGTCTTGGAAAATAGTTTACATACATGAACGTTACATTACAAATTCAAAAATATAACACAAAAAAATAATCCATGGATAACTCCATTAGTCCCCTTTCTTAACCATGCATATCATTCATAATACACTTCTAGGAATCCAAGGAACAAAAAACATATGAAAGGGGTGAGCCTAGATGCACAGTGTGGGTAAATAATTTAACAAAAGCTATAATCTTTTATGGAAATTTGTTTGACAAAAACAAAAGACTTTTATACATTAACATGAACATAATATGGAAAAAATAAATCAAACATTAGCATATAAACATGCACATGGATATTCTACTGGTCGAATAATCACATGTAATAAGTAATTTCATAATGATGGAATGCATAATTCTGAACATTATAACAACATAGTCAAGGTCTTGCTCCAAGACATCAAATTAAAATTTTGTCAGGGCCCTGTCCCAAGACAGTAATTTGTCTCAGGATACCTATCTATGCATCAAGGGGCTATAACAGGCCCTGAATATCACTTACTAAGTCCAATTAATTCCTCATATGAAAAAAAGGTGAAACATAACATAAACATTTTTAATAAAACTACTATACTAAATGACAATACTTTAACCATCAAAAATGAAGGGTTTAAAAATTTGACATCCACATTTAAACATATCATAAACCATTCAATAGAATATAGAAGATTTTATTTTAGTAAATCAACCTCAATCAAGAATAATTTCAACTAAATGATGTTGACATTGTTGAAAATGATCAGTAAAACCCCTTTGACATATATATCCCTTTTCATGAAATATCTTAAAATTATATAATTTATAAAGGAAGACATTTAAAAGAAATTTTTGAATTAATGTGTCACATAACACTTTGAATGTTTTAAATTTAATAAATATTTTAAATCCTTCATGTCAATATAAATAAATCCATACAAAATGTTTTGAAAACATGGATACGAATGAGTATGATTTAGAAGAATAAATATTTATACAATTTAAAATGATGTTTTAGTTAAAGAGTCCTTTAAAATGAATCATTTTGAAAACTATTTTATAAGATATGGAAATGGATTATAAATATGTCCTAGTAATCAGTTACACATAAAACAATCTATGATATTATTGAGATTTAGGACCTAACCCTTACCTTTAACTTTTCCTTAGTCGAGGGTACGTTTAACCTCCTGTATAATGACCATAGAATGATATTAAATTATACCATAACCATATTAATATTTATGATATCATACACGATTAATTTATGTCTTTATTCAGTCCACTTAATAATAATGTCCATATTAAATTAAAAATTCAATCAAAAATTGGTTTCTTTATCGTACGTGTTTTAACATGATATTCTTGATCGTATCTCCTAGATCAGGATATAAATAAATCTAGAATATAAAACATGATTTTTATATCATATAAACTTATAATATAAATATTTATAAAAGATATATATATGAAATGGAAGACACTATTTATAGAGATGGTATGTCGTACATATGCATAAACGTTGTTTATGTTTTCATATCGTATTGAACAGAAGTACATAAATAATATATATGTAAACACACACTCACAGATTTATATATATATATATATCCAGTAGCATTATTATTTCATATATATATAAACACACACACACACATGTATGTATATATATATATCCAGTAGCAATATTATTTCATATAAATTTATAATAAAAATATATATAAAAGATATATATATGAAATGGAAGACACTATTTATGGAGAAGGAATGTCATACGTATGCATAAACGTTGTTTACGTTTTCATTTAGTATTGAAAAGAAGTACATGAATAATATATTTTTAAACACAGACACACACATGTATATATATATATATTTATAATCATAGTTGAATGGTGAAAGTGTAATTTATTCTCATCGCGTCGTGGAGACAGTAAGCCATCCGTATGAACGGGTGATGATATCAATCTATTGATGGTGAAATATTGATTAATCGGATGGTATATTATACATATAGAATCATTAACAAGTTATATTCATTATTTAAATCAATTATACTCATTATTATACCCATCCAAATAATGACGTATTGAATAACAAACTACACCATGACGTGGAGATGGTAAGTTGTACATACGCATGTATGGTGACTTTGTAATTCATATGATGTATATAACAAGGTATATGGTTGTACCATATTAATAATAAAATCAACGTATGTATAAATTACCATGTTTATTATTTTAGTATGAAAACATGAAATGAAGGGGATGTGGAAGATGAAAAGAACATTGAAAGAGGAGATGGAGTAATTATATCTTTTTCAGATAATTCCTTATGATTTAAATGAAAGGGCTCCTTATGTTTTCTTCCTGATCAATTTAAGGCCTCTAGAATAAATATAGGTTAGTTTTGAGGATTTTTGGGAAGTGGTTGGCCAAGCCAAAAGGCTCTGGAGGTGTGAATTTAATATAAGGGGAGGTGCCCTTTTATAAGAGATGTGAGAGGAACTTTACGAAAGTCTTGAAATATTATTTTATTATAATATAATTTTCGGTTTATAATATCATAAAATATATTTATATCTATTATAAAGTGGGTAGGGGTCTAAATACACTCAACCAATAGTTTTTAGACAAGTTTAGTTCACCATATTACCCATATTATTTATTTTTAACCCTAGTTAAATAGTTTTACTTTTACCATGTCTTCTTGTATTATTATAATACAACATAAATAAACATAATATTGAATTCAAAAAGAACATAAAAAGGTGAATTATTTACATATCTATAAGACATGGTTAATTAACATAATTTGACACTATTTAGAATCTGGTATTTCTGAAAGTCCTAAAAAGATTCTTACTTGGAAAAAAGATCATTTAACAAACCTAAACATGTTATAATAACCTAGAAAATTAGTTTATGGAATCAAAAGTCAGAATTTACATTTATTTTAGTATTTGTAATATCAATGATTTTATTCTTCCATTAATAAGGTAATTACTGCATCATCCATGTGTAATAAATAAATTTAATTTTTTAAAGTCTAAAAATTATAATTAAAATACCATGATGTATGAAATATTTTTAGATTAATAATTATTATTTATAGTAAAATTTATTTTATATATAAACCGATATTAAAATTGATTTAGTAATTGAAATTTGAATTCAACACTTTTAACTATTCATTAAATAAAATATAATAAGTGTCTTAATCTAATCCAAGTGGATCAAAATGGATCATATTTTTCTCATAAGGTTTATTTTTGTTGAAATACAATTATCTAATATAATTATGACATGTATTAGTGTAATTATAATATCAATTTTACCATTAATTACCATATTATCATTTAACCATGGTAAATAAAATTGAAAATTTACTATTCACAAAAAATTAATTTCATCTTATTGAACCAAATTTTACTTACTAATTTCAACTGTGAATCTTTGATTTTTTAAATTGATTTCCAAAGAGTTGCAAAATTATGTTTTATGCAAATTTGTAAATGATCCTAGAATGTGGGTAAAAGACGTTAAAAAGTTCAATAAAATTTGATATGTCATATATTATTATAAAATTAATCAATGAATTATAGTAAAATAATATATTTCTTGTGTATCTATTCTGAAATTAAGATAAAATTTTTATTAAAATAATTATTTATATGAAATAGTCATTTTTTATCTATAACAGAATTTTTTTACATCAAATGGCCTGAAGGCCTTCATTTGTTTTGATAATCCACCTTTCAAGGAGTGAGGTGGAACCCTTACAAGGCCCGTAGGTGTAATTATTACATGGCCTATAGGCCATAGATGAATTAATTTCCCATAGGCTTCAAACATTACATACAACCCAGACTAACTACTTGGAACTACTCTTCCCCCGCATCTTCATCGAGAAATCAGTTTTCCACCTTCACATGGCTATTTAGAAAGGAATTCCCTTGCATGCACATGCTTATCCCGATGGTAGGTTCCATCCCCTCTCATTCCTGCAATCTGTTTTATCTTCTACTGTGGTGAAATATCCTTTGCTCATCCTCCTTGTAGATCTTGTTCCAAGTAGGTTGTATGATTTTCATTTTCACTAAAGGTGGCTCGAAGGACATAAGGTGGCCCGAAGTCTTGGGTGGCCCGAAGGCATTAGAGGACACGGGGACCAAATCAGTTTCCCGAAGGCCCAAACTGGGGCATATTCGAGTAATTTGTTTTGGGTTTTATAAAAAATAAATCAGGAAAGGGGATCAGGGTTCCTGTATTTTTAAAAAAGGTTCTTCGATACGTGAACGATGTTCACGTATCGTTGCCCCCAATAAATATGTGTGAACCCTGTTCCAGCTTCCTCCCAAGAGGAGGGATGCATGAACGGGGTTCATTCATCCCACAGAGAGCTTAAATATTTCTCAATATTTATAAATAGTAATTACAATCTAATACACTTAAAGTAGAAATTATGAAATATTAATAAATATCAATTAAATAATTTAAAATATTGAAATAATGTTAATAATTTTTAATAAATATTCATGAATAATAGATATTCATTCAATAATTATTAATAGATATTTTTGGTTAACTGCTCGATTTGGGAAATAATGTCGTCCTCTACCAACCGATCATGATAACAAATGAAATAAGAACTTATGCACTTATCATCAAGGGCAATCCAAATTTATTTCATGTAGAACATATTAAATGTGATATGTAACTTATGGACTAACCTTAAAAAATAGATAAAAAATATTTAAATTCAAAGAAGAAGGATAAGTGGCCTTTAAGCGCATTCATACATGGACTTTTCATATTTTTTTGATTAATTGAATTATAACCGCTTCTTATTCAGTTTATTTTTTGTTAACAAAGGAAGAGGGATTTATAAAAGCATTCCCCATTTTAATAACATGATCTTCCTAAACATTCTAAAGTAATTAGGTTTGATTCTAATTAATATACTAATTCTGGCAGTAATTTCATATTTCATCATTTATCTCCCCCTAAAGGGAAACACTCATAAACAACTTTATAATGGTGAATTTTCCAATAATGTTTTTCATGATGTTCTAATACAGAGAATACACTAGAATTTATCTTCATCTTATGAATGTCCAGATTTGGAAACGTATATAAATTCAACAAGGATGATCTTCTTCAATACATATTTTTCAGGATACCAAAACTTGATCTAACCATGATGAAGTTATATAATATCCAAATAGGCACATATGAGAAACATTGTGAGTAAGCCTATAAATCCTAGCATGAACATTCGTTGTAATTTCTACTAACATAATATTTTTTGAATGGATTGAGTAATCTCTAACATATATTGAAAAGATAAAATCCTAGAATCTTTGACTCACTCACATCATCCCAACATGTGGTACTTATACATCAATTTCTATAAATATCCTCTTATGGTTCCATTTGTATTCTAGAGTGTAAACTGTTATTATATATGAATTCCACTTATAAATGTTGTTGATCACAATATCCCTTGAAATGGATCATGAAATATATTAGGTGATCTTCAAGCCTATGAATGATCCTTTTAGACTTACTATTAGTTTAAGTGTGTTAAGTAGTTCAAATATCATTTTTGTATCCAATTCTTGGTAAATAATTCCCAAAAACATCATAGAGATCCTTGGGTCTCTATTATATGTAATATAAAGATTTAATCCATGTATATTTACCTCTTTAATTATATATTGGTATGTTGATAGAGTGTGAAATACTCTCTAATAGTAATGAAGAAAGAAATCATTATATGTTGGTCAAATATAAACTGAATGGAATTATTTATAATGCAGGTATTTATAATACCTATGATGAATTACATAGTGATGTTTTATATTTTAATGGGTAATAGTTTTATCATCCTATTTTACCTCTTTCATTCGTCCTTTACTTACTGTAAAACTATGATTTGAGATGCATACTCAATAATCTCACTCTTTAGGTTGTCCCATCGAAAATTATCATTGAGATCCCTATACAATTATTATATTATAGAAAAGTATATAATAATAATATTATTGTTCTATTAAATAATTTTTAAAAAAATACATATAGATGAGGTTTTGGATATTTTTGATTGTGTTTGTTAACAAATAACGCTGAAAGTGTTCCATATTGGAGAAGAATGTGGGGTATTATAGTACTAAATTATTCAGAGAAGTTTAAAATCTATTTGAGACGATTTTTACGGGTTTAAAATATATGGAATTATTCTCACTCATACTATGAAGAAACACATGTAATATAGAAAAACTCATATAAGTTAATTTCATGAATTGAGTGGTGTTCAGGAAGATCATATTGTAGTTATTCTGATCTTCAATCATAATCATCTACTCTTCACAAATATCCATTATTCATTCAAATTATTCTTCATGAAATTTAATTTTTGTAAACAAATAATCATGTTCCATGATATTCTAGGATTTTACATCTAATTTTAAATCATTGAGATCAATAATATTTTTCAAGATTTATTTATGTTCACGCGTCTTTTTATGCAGAATCGATTTGATTTCAAAATAATTAATATAATTAATATTTATTAATTAATTTAATCATATTATTTATTATACACACACACATATATATATATATTGGTAGATAATTTGTTAACAGTAAGACACTTATTAATAAAAAATAGAAGTCTATAAATGATAACAGTAAGACACACAAAAAATGTATCATAAATCAAATATCATCATAATCTACACGTCTGGCATGGATGATCCTCTATCCAACAACCAGGTGTATACTGGATGCGCCTGTGTTGTGTCTGTCTATGTCTGTGCTCTAGTGTACATTGCGCATCCTCATCGACAACCACCTCCACATCCTCCTGTGTGACAGGCGGTGGATGTACAATCTCACCGCATGTACCCTGGCCTGTATATAAGGATAGTGGGAGTTGTCTAGAACTCTAAATAACATATGAAGTATATGGATGATATTATATGGATGACTACAATAAAGCATTGATCCCATGCCAATCATTTTCTGTATGTGCCTGTGGCTGTGCCAGAGAAGCTGGAGGAGCATCTGAATGATCATGCTGAACACCATCCACCAGTGGAACAATAGCATGTGGCTGAGCAAGCTGGACACCCTCCTCCTATGGAACAACATAATGCATAACAGGGTCGTCACCCCCAAGTATATCTATGTGAGGCTCACCAGGCTCTGTGGCCTCCATAGTAGGTGGTGGACCAAATAAAATTCCATGATAAATATCATCCATTGGCAGAAGAAGTTGTTCCACAAGTGTGTGAAAATTTGTCGGGTCAAAGGAAGCTCTCTCCATTTGATCAGACATATGAAGTAGATGAAAAATCCGAGCATCCTCCGAAAAAAAATTCCATTGTTAAGTAATATGAAAAAAATATGTATGAATAAAAAATCTATTGAATAGTGGAAAGAAGAATGCATAACAACTCATGAAAGCCCCATCCGTGTCATGTCTAAAATCTGACTGGGGAACTGATATACTATCCTACATAATCCATCGGATCCATCAAATCAAAACGTATTTTCCCTGCCCCTCACAACTGGGACTCCCGTTATAAGGCACCAACCTTAAACCATACTTAATCTTGAGTTATTACAAGATTAAAATTGAGGATCTTTTCTGGTATAGAGTTTTATAGAATTAGATCATGAAACTTGCATTACATTCCACATTTAAACAAAGTGGTTACATAAAAGATAGTATTCATTTTTCCCATCAATGGAAACATATTTAAACTAAAACATGGATTCTTTCTTGACACTTCCTTGACACTATCATCATATCATGTACCCTTCCCTTGACCTGTGAAAAACATTTCAAAAACTTAGGATGAGCATAAAAAGCTCAGTAAGAGATATAAAAAATATGTAAAGGAAACATGAGTTCATATATACATAAGAATGAAATCATACATTACCCATAAAACATAGGCACTTTAACATACCTCATCAAATCATGAATAAATCATAGGAATCATAAGACATAAAAGGTAACTTGAGGAATTCATAACATTCTTACGTAGGTAGTAACCCTCTTGGTTACATTTAGAATACCCACCATAGTATATTCCCTAAATCTCTTCGGAGAAACCTTAACGTTTCACTCCTTCGCGTTACCCAATGCATTGGAGAGCTATATCGGGCCCACCAGCCCTTAGTTTATCACGGAACCACCAGTTTTCATAACAATGCCCAAGAACCATAACATAAACGTATCACATAAAACATGCATAAAGGAAACATAACATTTCCACAATTCAATTACAATATAACATTTTTGTATATTGAAATAAATAATCCATTCAAAAAGAAACCATTTCCAAAACTATTTAAAACATTTAATAAAGAGATTTTTGAATCAAAGTGTCCCAAACCACCTTGAAGCTTTTAAAATTTTAAATCATAAATATCCATATAAATAAATCCTTAAAACCATTTTGAAAACATGGATATTAATAAGAACAAATAATTAAAACATTTAAAGCGATATTTTGGTTAAAGGGGTTTTACCAAAATTAGAGAAACTTGAATACAATAATTGAGGAATAACATTTAGTCAGATCTTTATAATATCATGAGAATAAATGGATTCATGATATAATATTCCAAATGACAATATATACACCATATAAGAGTGAATTGGTGCATAACCACAATGAAGTCTTAATAGAAATGTCAAATGTGATGAAATCCCTTATAAAGAAGGTATCCTTAAATTAAGGATAAATCAATCTCAAAATTATGTGTGACAAATATAAATACACCCTATATAAGTGGATATTAAGTGTAAAACAATAAAAGGTCATTCACACATATTCAAAAGATGACATATTCAATAACTACATGTTGAACCCCAAGAAATCGAAATTGGGTAAAAAAGTTCCCCTGGTAAAATTCGATAGCCTAACGACGTCACTTCAAAATTCAGAAAATGAGTTGATGAGAGATAAAAAGGGAATATCATCACTTGGACATAAAATTTACATCAATAAGGATATAAAAGAATATATCCCAACATAATAGTATGTGAATTAAAAGACATAAAAAAATATGTCTTTTAAAAAGAGGAGGGTGAAAGTTCCCCTTACCGAGTTGGGTAACTTTCGAAACGTACTCCCCATGGAAGAAGGGTCATATAATGAAGATGTGAATACCCATAAATGAAATTATACTACACAAAGTGTATAATAATGGGCAGTACATACACCACTCAAAGGAAATTGCGTCAAATGTAGCATAAATGTCACTGGAATAAAAGTGAGATGAAAAATCCCTTACGAAAACTCGGCAACCTAACAACGCCACTTAAAACTTCCAAAATGGATTGATGAGAGGAAATATGGTCTCTAATAATATGAACATAAAAATTACAGTAAGAGTAATATAAAATAACATCCCAATCACAATAAATATGAGCTTAAAAGGAATGACATAAAAGGGTGTACTTAAAAAGAAATAGAGGAGTAGGATCCCTTACCTCAAGTCCAACTTGTCTGGTTCATTTCTTTATATTCATGAATGATAAACTTTGGTCAATTTATAATTGCTTAAGTACCTACTATAAAGATTATTATTCAGTTCATATCACATATTTCAATGTTATAATAATTGGTTAATAATATGAGTTCATATCAGACGTGTTTGTCGATGTTTGGTACATGAGTCAAAAATTGAACTTGTTGGAAAATACTTTTCCATGTAGTTATAGGTACATCATATCCAGAATAGTATTGATGTTTTAAATATCATATATATCCAGTATATATTCATTTTATACTATTCCATATCATTTGGAGATAAAAATTAAAAGCACCGTTCATGGAGACGGTAGGCCATATGTACGCATGAACGCTATTTTCATTTTTTGTCATATTAATGGAATTAAAACAAAATGAGAGAGAGATATATATGTTATAATTACAGAATTATATCCATAATTTATATGTAATATATTACATATATATCCATTATATATATGTACTTATAATAGTACATAACATTTTGAGATAAGAAATGAAATGTACCGTTCATGGAGAGGGTAAGCCGTACGTACACATGAACGCTACTTCCATTTATATTTCATATTTAATGGAATTAAAACATAATTATACATAATAGTATTTTAATTCCAGTATGGTGTCATATATAATATCATTAAACATATCCTTTATACGTACCACATATGGTATTAACGAATCAAATCACTTTGAGGGGGTGGTAGTCTTCACTTCCTTAAATAAAGATATCGCGTTTACCCATAATGGAAACCATAAAGGTATTCCATAAATTAAAAATACAGAATATTAAGTAAAACATAAACATATTATATGTCATATATAAATATAGTGTCATCTCAATGTCCACCTTTGAAGGTGTTAGAATAATGTTGAACAATCATCATTTCGTGAGGCAGAAATTCGCCATCCACAGAAATAGTATGTTCATTAACCATTAGATGTAGGTGTGTGTAAGTGTAGCTCTAATACTTCTTATAAAAACATCCTAGTATATTGAAGATACTGGATTTGTTACAAAATAAACGAATGAAAAGATTTTAGGGGGTTGTAGAAGCAAAATAAAACAAAAGGACACAAGTGAAGACATTACCTTAAAATCTGGTAACTCCCTTTGGTTTGAGATCAAAGGCTTCCTTGGGAAGCCTTCTGCCCAATGTGAGGCTTCAAGTAGTTATATAGGGATGTGGAGAGACAACATAGGTATGGTTTGGCCGAGCCAAAGTCTTTGGAAGTGTGGGTAAGGAGGTAGAGGTGGGGGCCTTTTATAAGAGGAGAGGAGGGGCACTCATGGAAAGTAAAGGAATGTTACCTTATTTTAGAATGCATTTCAGATTTTAATGGTCCCACATTGATTTGTTTCTAGGATAAGGTAATAAGGGTTCTAAATCCACCCACACAATAGGTTTCAGACATGTATTGGTCTTAGAGTTTACATTATCTTTCTATTTTATTTAAATCGTTAAATAATGAGGTCATCGATGCATCATCATGATGTCATAAATAATTTAATTTATTTAATGTCTAAAAATTATAAAAAAAATACTATGATGTAGGAAATATTTTTATATTTCCATTTATTATTTATAGTCAATCAACTGACTTGTATAATCTCATGTAAAAATTGTTTTAGTAAAACATCTCATGTTTGTGTCATTTTTACTTTAACATTAAATAAAAAGATATTTATGTCATTTTCCAACCGAAGTGGCTCCATGGGGTCCCAAAGATGACCCATGGATTTTATTGGTCGGCCATGACACATCCAATTAGGGTAGGACATGGTTCTAAGTCATTTAATTTTATTAAAACATTATTCTTACCTTAAACTACACTAATTACCTCTAATCGCGATTAAAAACTTAATAAGTTGCTATTCACCAAAAAACTATTTTAATCTCATTGAACCACATTTTACTTCTTAATGACAACCATGTATTCTGGATTTTTTAAATTCAAAACACAAATATGGAAAAATTTCATTTAAACGGAAAATCAGTTTTTATAAGTACCACTTAGTGGTTTCACTATTCATCAAAAATTGATGTTTTTCAGAAAAATACCAAAACATCACCCAAATCTATATTTGATATTCCGAATTAAAAAATGATGACTATTTTACAAAATTCAAAACATATTAGTTGCATTATTTAATTTAATAATTAATTCCCGCTGTCAGAGAAAATAGCGTGTTTTTATGAAACAATAAGTATCAAAAGATTGACACTAGTTTAAGTCCAATTTCAAAGTGAAATTAATTCCAATGACCACTATTGTCTTAAATGGTAAAAATATATTCTAATTTCACTTTAACACCAATTCAAAAGATAATCTAATAATATAAATAAATTAGATTAAAAATAGGTTTTGAATTAAAATACAACATTTTTCACTATTCATTAAAAATTGAACTTTTTTGGAAAAATACCAAAAATTTACACAAAGTATATTTTTATGTCCTGATTATAAAGAAGAATTTTATTTTTTCAGACATAACACATAAAATTGTCAAAAAGTGGATTTAAAAGAGGATCACCATCAAAAGGTTATTAATCGGCCTTTTAAAGAATATTAGAATGTTTACGCTTAAAATTGGATTCATTCACATTTTTAATCCTCTAACATTTATTGTAAAAAGTGAAAATATTTGAAAAACACATTTAATCATTTTTTAGTTAGTTTTGTTCATTCCCGCCATTACAACGGCTAGGCGTTAACTACTATTTAAAATAATATTATTTTATTATTAGAGTGCAACGTAATATTCCCAAGAAACTCGTTGTTGCGTGTTGTGTACGCCATCGAGAATAGCATCCCCTTTAAAGTAATATTAATATTTTATTCACAAATATGGATAAATATAAAAATGTCATATTCTTTATTTACCTGGGGTATTACATCCTTCCACCCTTTTGGTAATTACGTCCTCGCAATTTTAAAATTGAGCTTGGAAACATCCTTGAAAGTCCCACATCGGAACAAGAGTCGGTAAAATAATCGCTTTAAAATAAAGAAAGATAAGTATAGAGGTCACCCAAGTTAACCCATACTAGGATTCCATGTAGGAATACGTGGTCATGGAGGAGAAAACATAGGGTCATGTTCTGATGAAGAGTGATAGAAAACATGTTTAGGAGAAAGTTAACCACAAGAAAATCACAAACTTGTGATGGGTTAAACAGTATTCGATTCCCCAGTAGGAAAATTTAATAGACAACATTTTTGTTTTAAGTTACTTTTTATTGTGGAATTTATTCATAAGGAAACATAATCACTTATCTTGTTGACTTTCAACTTTTATTAGATTCCTTAAACAAACTCATATTTTCTCCAAAAGACGAGTATTTAGGAAGACTTGTTCACATTAAGAGTACTATAATAAACATCTATAGAATCACCTAATCCACAAAAGAGAAATATATACTTCCCATGTCTTTATACTTTAACCAAAACCGAAACCAAATATGTTAGTACAAGATCAGATAATCCAGAAAAGGATAACCCTTTATAAAAAGAAAATCTATTCTTAATCTCCAAAATTTGTCCAACAAAACTCAAAGTTCAATGAGGACCATTCGATAAACAATTTGTCCATACAATTCTTCAAAGTAAACCAAACTATGATTTAAACCCAAATATTTTAAGGATTTAATCACAAAGTCTTCCAAGGTAAAAATTAACTTTTATCACCAAATAACATCAGTTGCTCTTAAATTCTCATATTGAAAAATAATTAACCTAATCACATATCCTCCATGATAGGTTAATCATTTCCATATATAACCCAAAATTAACTTTCTATTGATTCCTAAAATCATTTAACTAAAAAAAATTACTCAAACTAACCAGGGACTTCACGTAGTCTAGTGGTAGGCGATAAATACCAGTCGCACTTTGGTTGTGGGTTCGATTCCCGCAACTTTGTTTGACGCGACGGGTTGTCACCTGGTCTGTGTGTTGTCCTTTTTCCAAAACTATATAATTCTCAAATCATTCCCCAAAAAGAGTTAAAATCATCAAAAATAACCATAACATAATTTAACCTTAATTTTATCTCATGCCTTTCACTTCCATCGTAACATATAGTAACCCGTAATTACCTCAAAAGTAAGGATTAACAAACTCTAATGGTTACCTTTATAATTATTACCTGAACTTCCACATCGATTGATCATCTCATACATGATGACTTACAGAACATACCAAGGATCAAGTGGATGATCATGACTCCTTGATATTTGGTTTAGAACAACCACGAGTTTCCTCATTGAATACCACATTTCATCCAGTCTCTTAATCAGAGAACCACCATAGTTTCCTTCAATGATATTGTCACTTTGGTGCCTGCTAGATCCATCCACTCACTAAAAACAGAAATGTCAGTGTGAGTATGTCAACAAAACCATCATGTACTAATGAGAAAGATTACCACTAAGATATAGTTACTTATTCACTTTATCTAAAACTAGGACATTTTCTGAAATCCTATCCATTATGGTACTATCACTTATGCTTAAAGAATACCTTAACCTCTAAAGTTATCTAAACCGACATCTGATAGCAACTATAAGGCCCCAACCTTAAACCTTACTTAATCTTGAGTTATTACAAGATTACACATTGAGGATCTTTTTAGTTTTAGAGTTTTAGAGAATTAGATCAGGAAACATGCATTACATTCCACATTTAAACAAAGTGGTTACATAAAAGATAATATTCATTTTCCCCATCAACGGAAACATATTAAAAATAAAACATGGAATCTTTTTTTGACACTTCCTTGACATTATCATCATATCATGTACCTTTCCCTTGACCTGTGAAAAACATTTCAAAAACCTGGGATGAGAAGAAAAATCTCAGTAAGGGATATAAAAAATATGGAAAGGAAACATGAGTTCATATATACATAATAATGAAATCATACTTTACCCATAAAACATAGGCACTTTAACATACCTCATCAAATCATGAATAAATCATAGGAATCATAAGACATAAAAGGTAACATGAGGCATTCATAACATTCTTACGTAGGGAGTAACCCTCTTTGTTACGTTTGGAATACCCACCACAGTATATTCCCTAAATATCTTCAGAGAAACCTTAACGTTTCACTCCTTCGCGTTACCCAATGCATTGGAGAGCTATATCGGGCTCACCCACCCTTAGTTTATCACGGAACCACCAATTTTCATAAAAATTCCCAAGAACCATAACATAAACGTATCACATAAAACATGCATAAAGGAAACAAAACATTTCCACATTTCAATCACAATATAACATTTTAGTATATTGAAATAATGAATCCATTCAAAAAGAAACCATTTCCAAAACTAATTAAAACATTTAATAAAGAGATTTTTGAATCAAAGTGTCCCATACCACCTTGAAGATTTTAAATTTTTAAATCATTAATATGAATATAAATAAATCCTTAAAACCATTTTTAAAACATGGATATTAATAATAACAAATAATTAAAACATTTAAAGCGATATTTTGGTTAAAGGTGTTTTACCAAAATTAGAGACACTTGAATACAATAATTGAGGAATAACATTTAGTCAGAACATTATAATATCATGAGAATATATGGATTCATGATATAATATTCCAAAGGACAGTATATACACCATATAAGAGTGAATTGGTGCATTACAACAATTAAGTCTCAATAGAAATGTCAAATGTGACAAAATCCCTTATAAAGAAGGTATCCTTAAATTAAGGATAAATCAATATCAAAATTATGTGTGAAAAATATAAATACACCCAATATAAGTGGATATTAAGTGTAAAACAATAAAATGTCATTAAAACCTATTCAAAAGATGACATATTCAATAACTACATGTTGAACCCAAAGAAATCGAAATTGGGTTAAAAAGTTACCTTGGTAAAATTTGACAGCCTAACGACATCACTTCAAAATTCAGAAAATGAGTTGATGAGAGATAAAAAGGGCATCTCATCACTTGGACATAAAATTTACATCAATAAGGATATAAAATAACATATCCCAACATAATAGTATGTGAATTAAAATACATAACAAAAGAAGTCTTTTGAAAAGAGGAGGGTGAAAGGTCCCCTTACCGAGTTGGGTAACTTTCGAAACGTACACCCCATGGAAGAAGGGTCATATAATGAAGATGTGAATACCCATAAATGACATTATACTAAACAAAGTGTATAATAATGGGAAGTACATACACCACTCAAAGGAAATTGTGGCAAATGTAGCATAAATCTAACGGGAATAAAAGTGAGATGAAAAAATACCTTACGAAAACTCGGCAGCCTAACGGCGCCACTTAAAACGTCAAAAATGTATTGATGAGAGGAAATAGGGTCTCTCATCATATGAACAAAAAAATTACAGTAAGATTAATATAAAATAACATCCCAATCAAAAGAAATATGAGCTTAATATGAATGACATAAAAGGGTGTACTTAAAAATAATGAGAGGAGTAGGAGCCCTTACCTCAAGTCCAACTAGTCTTGTTCGTTTCATTATATTCCTGAATAATAAACATTGTTCAATTTATAATTGCTTACGTACCTCCTATAAAGATTATTATTCAGTTAATATCACATGTTTCAATGTTATAATAATTGGTTAATAATATGAGTTCATATTAGACGTTTTTGTCGATGTTTGGTACATGAGTCAAAAATTGAACTTGTTGGAAAATAATTTTCCATGTAGTTATGGGTACATCATATCCAGAATAGTATTGATGTTTTAAATATAATATATACACATTATATATTCATTTTATACTATTCCATAGCATTTGGAGATAAAAATTAAAAGCACCGTTCATGGAGACGGTTGGACGTACGTACGCATGAACGCTACTTTCATTTTTTGTCATATTAATGGAATTTAAAAAAAATGAGAAAGATATATATATGTTATAATTCCAGAATTATATCCATAATTTAGATGTAATATATTACATTTATATCCATTACATATATGTACTTATAATAATACATAACATTTTGAGATAAGAAATGAAATGTACCGTTTATGGAGACGGTAAGCCGTACGTATGCATGAACGCTACTTTCATTTCTATTTCTTATTTAATGGAATTAAAAAATAATGATACATAATATTATTTTAATTCCAGTATGTTATCATATATAATATCATTAAATATATCCTTTATACGTACCACGTATGGTATTAACGAATCAAATCACTTTGAGGGGGCGGTAGTCTGCACTTCCTTTAATGAAGATATCGCGTTTACCCATAATGGAAACCATAAAGGTTTGCCATAAATGAAAAATACAGAAGTTTAAGTAAAACATAAAAATATTATGTATCATATATAAATATAGTGTCATCTTAATGACCACCTTTGAAGTTGTTAGAAGAATGTTGAACAATCATCGTTTCATGAGGCATAAATTCGCCATCCACAGAAACAATGTGTTCTTTAACCATTAGATATAGGTGTGTGTAACTGTAGCTTGAATCCTTCTTATAACAACATCCTAGTATATTTGAGATACTGTATTTGTTACAAAATAAATTAATAAAAAGATTTTAAGGGGTTGGAGAAGCAAAATAAAACAAAACGACACAAGTGAAGACATCACCTTAAAATCGGGTAACTCCCTTTGGTTTGAGCTCAAAGGCTTCCTTGGGAAGACTTCTTCCCAAAGTGAGGCTTCAAGGAGTTAGAGAGGGATATGGAGAGACATAATGGGTAGGGGTGGCCGAGACAAAGGCTTTGGAAGTGTGGGTAAGGAGGTATAGGTGGGGGCCTTTTATAAGAGGAGAGGAGGGGCACTCTTGGAATGTAAATAAATGTTACTTTATTTTAGAATGAGTTTCGGATTTTAATGGCCCCACATTGATTTGTTTCGAGGATAAGGTGATAAGGGTTCTAAACCCACCCATCCAATAGTTTTTGGACATGTGTAGGTCTTAGATTATACATTATCTTTCCATTTTATTTAAATCGTTAAATAATGAGGTCATCACGGCATCATCATGATGTCATAAATACTTTAATTTAGTTAATGTCTAAAAATTATAAAAAAATACTACGATATAGGAAATATTTTTAGATTTCCATTTATTATTTATAGTCAAACATCTGACTTGTATAACCCCATGTAAAAATTGTTTTAGTAAAACATTTCATGTTTGTGTCATTTTTACTTTAACATTAAATAAAAAGATATTTATGTCATTTTCCAACCAAAGTGGCTCCATGGGGTCCCCAAGTTGACCCATGGATTTTTTTGGCCGGCCATGACACATAAAATGAGGGTAGGACATGGGTCTAGGTCATTTAATTTTATTAAAACATTATTCTTACCTTAAACTACACTAATTATCTCTAATCGTGATTAAAAACTTAATAAGTTACAATTCACCAAAAAATTATTTTAATCCCATTGAACCACATTTTACTTCTTAATGACAACCATGTATGTCGGATTTTTGAAATTCAAAACACAAAGATTGAAAAATTTCATTTAAACGGAAAATCAGTTTTTATAAGTACCACTTAGTGGTTTCACTATTCATCAAAAATTGATGTTTTTCAGAAAAATACCAAAACATCACCCTAATCTATATTTGATATTCCGAATTCAAAAATGATGTCTATTTTACAAAATTCAAAAAATATTAGTTGAATTAATTAATTTAATAATTAATTCCCGATGTCAGAGTAAATAGCTTGTTTTTATGAAACAATAAGTATCAAAACATTGACACTAGTTTAAGTCCCATTTCAAAGTGAAATTAATTCCAACGACCACTATTGTATTAAATGGTAAAAAAATATTCTAATTTCACTTTAAAACCAATTCAAAAGATAATGAAATCATATAAATAAATTAGATTAAAAAGAGGTTTTGAATTAAAATTCAACATTTTTCACTATTCATTAAAAATTGAACATTTTTGGAAAAATAGCTAAAATTTACACAAAGTAAATTTTGATGTCCCGATTCTCAAGAAGAATTTTATTTTGTCAAATATAACACATAAAATTGTCAAAAAGTGGATTTAAAAGAGGTTCACCATGAAAAGGCTGTTAATCGACCTTTTAAAGAATAATCGAATGTTTACACTTAAAATTGGATTCATTCGCATTTTTAATCCTCTATCATTTATTGTAAAAAGTGAAAATATTTGAAAAACATATATAATCATTTTGTAGTTAGTTCTGTTCATTCCCGCCATTACAATAGCTAGGTGTTAACTACTATTTAAAATTATAATATTTTATTATTGGAGTGCAACGTAAGATTCCCAAGAAACTCATTGTTGCGTGTTGGGTACGCCATCGAGCATAGCATCCCCTTTAAAGCAATATTAATATTTTATTCAAAAATATGGATAAATATAAAAATTTCATATTCTATATTTACCTAGGGTGTTACACTCGTCGTCTGTCCCATAATGCAACATATCTGGCATGGTAGCTCCTCCAGTCAAAATCCCTCTTCCCTGACATCTTCAGGGAAATGCAATGAATCCAACCGACTGGGCGGGTCAGAAACTGGGTGAAGGAATCCAAACTGTCTCATAACCATATCCGTCTGATGCCACTCGACTATATGAAAATGAATCAGTGGAACCCTTCAGGAGCCAATAACAATCAATGCTGTATAGTATGGCAGAAGACTCTGAAGGATATCATCTGTATATGACATCCATGTAATCTGAAAAAAAAAAGAAAAATCAATTAATAAATGAATAGATGTACAGTGAAGAGTGAATATTTTACTATATAAATAATGATCACATACATCGTATGGTCGAATTCTGTCTAACATAAGTCTGTAGGTGTGGACATCATGTCTGGGAGAATCTGAATGTCAATGCGCATGACTCCACCTGTAGATAACATATTTAGTTTTACATTTGATAATATAATTTTATACAATTAAGTTAGATATTATAAGGAATTAATAACATACCAACTTCCATGTGGAGCCTCTTCTACAATGTCAACGGTTAATTGTGCACGAGTATGTGGAGCTAAACGAGGGATGTGCTCCCATACCCACATCTGCAGAAGAACCATGCATCCTATGATCTGCATCTTATAGATTTTACATGCGCTGCACAGGGCCTTGTATTTATATGGTAGGTAGGTAGACCCCCAACTATACCAGCATGCCTGGTACAAATCCTCCAAAAAAGATAAATACATCGGGTGAACAAAAGTAGTAGAGTTGTCAAAATAAAAGTGTTCCACCTATCAGCATCAAAATATATGCACATGCAAATCGCAGCACGATGACATCGTCAGCATCATCTGGTAAATATGTGATGTGATGGTCTAACCAAAAAATCTGCAATCTACCATCATTGATGGTCCTTCCATAATCCTGGACCTCAATGCCCAGTAGTCTATGAAAAAGCTTAGGAAAAAATGATGGAACTTGGCCTTTCAGATCATGTTATTCAATAGGTAGGGCCAACATAATGGCCACATCTTGTAACGTAATAGTCATCTCTCCAAAACTGAAATAGAAAGTATGCGACTCTGGCCTCTATCTCTATACAAGTGCAGAAAAGAGATGATGATCAAGAAATGTGAAGTCGCACACCGCATATCCATAGAATCCAACTCGATGAATATGGGGGACCATAGCTGGAGGTGGTGCAGTATGATGGAAATGTTGAGATCTACGTACACTCAAGGGAGGCACAATACATCCCTCTAGAAGCAGCCACGATACATGAGTAGCCTGAGATGTAAGCAATTGAAAACCTGCCATCTTCACACATGATATCATCATTACTTTTCAATAGTGAATTTAATAAAAATTGTAAACTTTTATTTAAAAAAAATCTACAATAAGAAAAATATGGTAGAAAATAATGTAGCAGTGATGAAAAACCTGCATTGAAGATGTGTAAGTGAGATATATTCAATTTCGTTCGATTTTTAATTTTTTAATAGTTTTAGTATCATAACATTGCTGACAATAAAATCAAAAAATGAGACAAACCAAAATTCAAACATCTCAAAATGGAGCAGGTCAGAAATAAAAGGATTCAATAATGAAACATTCACATACGAAACAACATATACATATTAATGATACAGTACACAGACTCGATCATGGATGATGTGATGCGGAACACTGTCGTGCAACTTGGGGACATATCTTAAGAGTATGTCCTTCTGCATGACAAACACAACATCGTATTCTACCTCATTGTTTCCAAGGCCAATCCATCTCATTTCATGATGAGAGTTGACTTCGGTCATCTGCGGGGTCGCAACATTGTAGCATGAAGCCAATAATTTTAAATATGACATACATTGAAAACATCATAAATGAAACCAAAACAAACTTATGAAAACTAGAAAATATCAGGGATGATGGTCGGTTGATCAGCAGGGAATGTGATAGATTGGAAGTCACCAACTAGAATCCTAGCATCATTATAACAATTAACCAATGTTCTCATGTGATAAACTAGGTCAACATATGACTCCCATGATATATTTACAAAAGCGTAAGCTACGGTAACATATACACATGGATATCTCAATTCTTGAAAGCTGCTGCAATCACAGTACCTGTTGTCCAACATCACGATAAAACCTCCACCAGTAGTGCATGACCCTAGGCATAACATTGTCTTACACGAATTTTCCATGTCAAAGTCTATAAAATTCCATCTTGAAGCCTCATTTCGTGTCTGGTCAATGTCACTTTGAAAATGCTGAGTAAAAAGAATTCCATTTTCCATCCTCTGGTAGGCCTTTTGGGACTGGTCAACAAAGTAGGGATCACATCTAATAATTGTCTCTTGCACTAAACATGTGATTGGGAGTTTCCGCACACCCTTGAGGACCCCATTTATGCACTCCACTATATAAGTGGTCATATGCCCATATCTCATTCCACCATCGTATGCTAATGACCATTTTCCCTTTGAAATTTTCATCATATGTTCATTTACCTCCTCGTTAATAGTTCGAATCTCTTCAAGATGTCCAACAAATATTTCTTGGTGGGGTTCATATGCTAAAATCATAAGATAATAATGTTTTAAAATGGATATTAAATCTTGTTAAAAAAAGAAAGTTTAGAAAACCATACCCAACTTGAGGATCACCTTCTTTATGGACTCATCTCTAAAATGATTATGCACATTACTTGTAATATGTCTAATGAAATAAGGATGATAAGCATTCGGCTCAGTTCAAGAAACCCCATCACTAGTCACATCCTCTATAATCACTCAATGATGATCAGATATAAGACACACACCCTATTATTTTGTGACATGAACACATACACATGCCAAAAACCAGCTCTAGCATTCAAAATTTTCTTTTTCAACAAAATAAAAAGAAAGTGGCAGAGGAGCGCGATTAACATCCTTTCTGGCAGCATCGAGTAGAATATCTGTATACATTCAAAAAAGGAATGATCCATATACCTGAAGAAATTGTTTACAATAGGGAAAGGCAGCAATGCACAATTTGAATGCCCAAAAAATCATATTAAACTTCACCTTTGACCAATTGACTCGATGATTCTTGGATTCATTATCAACAGTGTCAAATGATAAATAAACTTATTATTGAGAGACATCAATTCCATAAGCTGTGGCATAATCGCATAAGACTCATCCCAATCACCATAGACTTTTACAATGGATTTCTATTTTTCATTTCCAAACTTTGTTGTATAATATCTTATAGTTAAACAATTGTTGAATTCATTCCTGAACAAGGGCAAAAAGAATATCCTGACATGTTCGTTTCCTATTACAAATAACAGTAGATATAAACTCTGCATCAAGGGAAGAGTGATCTTGGGCCAAGTTGGGAAGCATAAAAGTGTGTGGGACTTCTAATTTGGTTATCTTCCAACATCCATAATATTTATCAAATATTTCTCTTAATCGAAATTTACATTCTAACCTATATATTTCACAAGGAATTAGATATTTGGTCTTCTTTGACTCATCAACCACAAATGTGAAATGTCGCTCAATGTGGTATATATTTATCACAATTTTCATGGCCAGTTTACATTCGAACTCCTTCCCAACATATATGTCATTTTCATTTGATGCAGGCATATTCCCTATAATGTCAGTGAATTCAGAAGCTTGTGTAATGACAGCCTAATGAAAATGCTATTAACGAGACATTCCTTCAACTAAGGAACTGAAAACCGAAGGCTGATTACCTCTAATTGGTGGATGTAGTGGATGTCTATCTCTCAAAGGGACCTCATAAGGTTCATTCCTAACCACATCATCTCCTGATGACTCCCTAGATTCTACTTCCTCAGATAAAAATTCATGCACTATATCACTACACAAAGGGATGTCATCTAAATTTCCGTCCAAATTTTAACCATCTTCTTCATAACATTCTTCCACAGGAGTCATACGAGGAGGAGGCAATGAATACGACTGTTGTAAATGAACAACTTCTACAGATCTCACAAAGCATCATTCTGTAGTAATCGATCAGACCACATAAATATCCGAAATGACAATAAATAATTCCATCAAACCATTCATACACTATTGAATGTATAACATAGAAGCCTCTATCCAATCCTTATCATCGACTATAGGGTACCCGCTGTGACATAGACTCTCAGGATGTTGAAGATGTCGATATGTATTTGAAGTTATTGCTTGTTCAGCCCTCAAATTTAACCGACTATGAATCTTATTATGAACTGCATCCAATGTCATACAACCATGAAGATTTACCACTCTGGCAGGTGTCACACTATAGCTAAAACCATGCTCGGTATAAATTACCTCACCGTTGCAATATATTTGTGCAATAATAATTTCCTATAAAAACAATTTTAAAAATATTATATACTACATTAAAATTTTAAATTATTTAATTTGGATTTGAATAATTGATTATCTTTGAGTCTTTTTAATGTATTGATTTATCACTATTAAGGTATAGTGATTGTGATAATATCACCAAAGTAATTTCAATTTAATGTTTAATAAAGATTAATTAATTATGAATATATAATCATGACATGATCATAAGACTTAAAATTAGTATATCATTATCTGATAAACTAAACACTACCTATGGGTGGACTCCTATCTCTATTATCAAATATTTCAGCAACCGATAATCACATGTCAAACAGCAACGCCTCCTCTCGAACGAGTTCTAGAATGCCTCTTCATGGACACCTATTCACAGAAGCTTGTTCGGGGAATCCTCTTTGGGGTTGTATTTATTTTTAATTACAAATTTACTCCCATGCATGTGAGGGGGTCTAGGGGTATGAAATACATAAAATTTTTTAAGAGGACATGTAGGTCCTTACACTTACTGAGAGATGACTCACAGGTCATCAATGCAGAAGAAATGCAATTATTACAAATTGAATAACCACATACACAAAATAAAACATGCAATTTCAATTATGGATGGTCAGTCATCTCCAGATCAGTCATCACTCATACCATTTTTTTGGTATAATTATTATATTATCTATATTATATAACTTTATCTATTACTAAGTGAAATGTATATTAAATAATACACCTCCTTTCCAAAAATTTAACATCATGTGCGTATATATATATATAATTATTAATAACATTTTGTAAATTTTTTTATAACTAATATAATTGATATTTACGTAATAAACACTTTTGTTAATTAAATTTTATGTAATTGTAATGATTTTTTGGCCATTCTTTTACTTTTAAAAATATAAGTAAATATATTTTAGACTTTATTTATTACGAATATTATTAATAGTAAATAAAAGTAATATAATTTTAACTTACTTTAAAACCATTCATTAAAATAAACTTCTCTAACAGTAATTTCATTTCATAAACAGTCAACATTTTAGGTATAACATAAAATATTCAATATTCAGACAACATACAATCAAAAAATTAAATCATAAAAACCTTCAAAATCCAGAAAATTAAATCATACAAAACATTACACATCAGGCATAACAAATGAAATAAATAAATCATACACACAATTAAACATAAAAATTAAATAAATAAACACAATTAAATAAATTAAAATTTTAAATAGTAATTTTACCTATATAAAAGCAGTAAATATTTGTTGAGAAAGAATTTTTGTAGGGATCCGCAACACAATCCAGAGGGGAACAATGGTTTTTGAGGGGGGGACCCCTCCATTTATAAACATTCTCGGTGGGATGCGTGAACCTCGTTCACACATACATTAGCTGTTCTCCAAAAGATGCGTGAACGAGGTTCACACATCCATACAATGGCTCGGATATGTGAACGTCGTACAAGAATCCTTCTGTGAAGAAGGATGCATGAACATCATTCATGCATCCATGACCCATTTTGTAAAATACAGGAACCCTGATCCCCTTTCCTGATTTTTTATAACCCAAATAAAATTTACTCGGCATATTCTTGACTGCTACAGTGCCAAACAGCACCTGCTACAGTTTATGCTATAGTACCTACTATAGTATTGCATAGTTCTTGCTATAGTGCCTGCTAAAGTTCTGTTACAATACCTACTATAGTACTAATGTAGTAATGCTACAGTACCAGAAATTATGCCTCCACTTGGATTTGATAATTTTTACATTCCAAATTCAAAAATGATTTTAATTTTACCAAATTAAGAACAAATAATTTTCATTAATTAATTTGAAATTAAATCTTGTTGTCATAACACGAAAGTTCATTTTTAAGAAGTAAAAACTATCAAAATATTGACATGTGTTTATGTATAAATAAAATGTGTAATTACTTCCAAGGGACAACATTGGATAAAATGGTAATAATACAATCAAATTATACTTTAAAAATATTCAAATATATAATTTAACAGTATAATTTATTTTTATTAAAAAAGCTATTTTCAATTTAAATTTATTATTTTTTGACTATTCATCAAAATATGAAAGTTGTCAAAAAAGTTACATAAATTTATTAGGACTATGTTTTTATGTCCCACATATAATGAAAATTGTATTTAATTAAATTAAATATATAAATGTATAAAAAATTGGATTTAAGATGGGTATTCTATTAAATGGTGAAAAAATAGCATATTGAAAAACACTTATTTTATATATAAAACTGAATTTGTATTTATATTATGTATAAGACACACCAAATATTAATGTTCAAATAATATATGATATATATATATAATTCTAAATGTGGTTAATACTATTCAAAACATCTTTTTTAAACATCTTGTTTGATATGTCGTGATGCGCTTGAACTCGGTGGTGCGTGTAGCACAAGCTACTGAATTAATTTTAAGAGATAATATACTATGAAATAGTAGGGAGTTAAATTATTCCATCCTTTGTTAAATTGTTTTGTCGCAATTTGAAATTGTTATTAGAAAAAAAAAGATTTAAAATAGAAAATACCTTTGCGGAAAACCTACATCTGAAATTGAGTTAATAAAATTTGGTTTTAATAAGAGGGAAAGAGAAATAAAAAAGTCACCAAAAAATATGGTTTAAAATAATAGAACATCGGTGTAAATTATAGACACATAATTGGAGGAAATATATAATTAATGATAGGAAGTGATTGAGATCATCAATCACAAACAAGTGAACAATAAATTGAAAATTGAGGGCCTCATAACAATAAATCTATGATGATCTAAAATATCATCGGTACAAAAAAACATAAGGTATTAGGATAATACATTTTTTGTTTTAAGATACTTTCCCTAATGTTTAATGAATTAATCTACTCATTGAATAAGAAAAAAAGAATACTTCTTATATAGGGTTCCATCCAATAACTAATTTCTACTACAAACTAATATTTTTCTCCAATATATAATAGAACATAGAAATATTATATTAAACCTCATCATAAAGATTTTTTTTAAAAAATGAATTTATATTTCGTCTATCATAACATCATAAAAATAAACTACATTATTCAAATCATAACATCATGTAGGGCAGTGGTAGGTGTTGTACCCTTGTCGACCTTCAACTGCAGGTTCAAGTCTCGTAGCCATGCTGAACGCGATGAGTTGTCGCTTGACCTCCGGGTTATCCATTTTAAAACAATACAAAAATAATCTTAAGAAATGTTTTAATCTTAAACAACAAAATCAGATTTTAGACATAATCCATTACAACCATTATACTTATCCAAATACACATGTCCAAACTCACAGTCCAAAAATATATATGGTAGGTCAACATAACATAACGATGATCTCTTTTGTAAAATAAAATCATGTGAATACCTTCATCATGTATTCTATTAAATCATATAAACAACCATAATTACCATAATACTTTATTTGAATATGTATGTACTTCCTCATTCCTTCAGTAAACCATAGAATACTAGATATACCCCTTAAATCCTAAAATGTTGTAATATCCAACAATTATGGAATAAACAATCCATTCATTACATCTATGGTAGTAAATAATATCCAACATACTTTATCCAACTCAATTATATATTATTAAAAATTAAATACATCAGTATCAATACCATATTAAGGTTTATTGTTCTCTCAACCATATATTTCCAAAAATGACTAACCAGCTATTGAGTCACTTTTCTTGATAACTCAATCTTAATTGTTTAATGAAATAGTACTATAGTATAGTCCTAATATACTCCATAATTCTTATAATTTTTACATTATTAATACAATACTAAAATGACACAATTATTAAATAACAACATAAGAACACGAATCATTCCACTTCATCTATGGTAGTTTCAAAACATGATTATTATCCAATAGCATCATTTTGGGTATACTCTAATGATTGGGACATTTGATTGTGTAGTGTCCCAACTCTTTGAAGATGAAACATTGTAGATTTGATACTTTTTCCTTACCCTTTCAATGATGAACATGGTTTCCTTTTTCACCCCACATATAACAAACTCACAATCCGTTCGAGTATTTACCAAGGTGATTATTCCATATTTATCACATTGGGGAAAATTCTTATTTCCCTTATTCCCTTTATCCATATTTTTCTCTTCCATCCTCTTCATCTCTTACATCACATTAAAACCATATGACTTAGAGAATTCATTACATATCTTATAAACATATGATACTATTTATTCATATTATGAGAATACATGGGATAATATTTCCCACCTAAATTTTCTCATAAAACCATGAAAGGAAATATCCTTCTTATGCATTGGATCATGTGTATTGCTGGAGTTCTCATTACATCATGTGGGAACCATTTATAAATGATGACATACACTAGTTTAGATCATATCGTTATATAAAATCCAAAACTATAAAATTTCGGAATATTATTTGAATATTTTTACACATCAAGTGTCATAATAATAGAAATGTTATATTTTTTGACATATATACTCTTAATTCATATATAATTGTTAGTGATGATAATTTGAGTTATCCTAATCATATCCCCTGAGAGTTTAATACCTGGTGCACAGTAAGGGAATTTGTCATGTTCCATGACTCCCTAGGTCTAGCCCGAAACTCCTTGTCCGAGTTATAACTCCTAGGTACATTTACGGAAGAACCACGTCCACTTGTATTATCCAAACAAGGTTGTATGATTTGTTAAACCCACATAATATCTAAATTACCAATTATTTGGATGCTCTTCTATACTAGTCCCCAAAGACTATCTTAGGGCAATGTTCTCCAATCATAGTTTTTCTAAAATATAGTTTCCAAGGTTTGTAATAAACATCATCTGATACCAACTATAATGCCCCGACCCCCGAAGGTTTGAGCTTGTGCATTATTTTAGTACATTTCCATGATTACAATTAATGAAGTCCCGAAGGACAGATCAATTTAGCAGTCAAAGAAAATAGATTACATACATGAACGTTACATTACACATTCAAAAATAAATCACAACATGAATAATCATTTGAGAACTCTATTATTCAAATAGATTATCCTTGTATATCAATTATAATACACTTTATGGAATCTGGGGAAGTCAATAAATAAGAAATGGGTTAACTCAGAATCTTAGTAAGGGTAAATAATTTAGCAGAAGCTATAAATATTTAAGGGAATATGTTTAATAAAAACCACACCCTTTTGTAAATAAAAGTGAACACAATATAGAAACAATAAATCAAATTTTACCATATAAACAATCACATGGCTATTGTACTAGTTGTATAATTACATGTAATAACTAATTTCTTAAAGTGTGAATGCATATGCTAGTCATCATAACCACATAGTCAAGGCCTCGTGCCGAATGTACAAAAAACAAATGTATAGGAGTTATCCCAAGACACTAATTTGTCTCATGAGACCTACTGATTCATCTAACTACTATGGAGGGAACCTCCCATCAAATACTATGTCCGATGAATTCTTCATATGAAGAAATTTGAAACAGAACATAAACATTCGTACTAAAACTAGATTATGAAATGTCAACAATTTAACCATAAACTATAAATTTTATAATAATAGAACACCCACATTTGAAAATTAAATAACTCATTTAGTAAAATATGGAAGATTTTATTTTAATAAATCAACCTCAATTAGGAATTATATCTAGTAATGGATTTTTACATAGTTGAAAATGACCAGCAAAACCCATTTGAGAGAAATATCCTTTTTTAATGAAATAATGTAAAAGTTATATAATTTATAAAGGAATAAATTTAAAGTAAATTTTTGAATAAATATCTCCCAAACCACTTTGATTATTTTCAAAGGAATTAACATTCTAAAACATTCATGTCCATATAAGCAAATCCTTAAAACCCATTTTGAAAACATATACATTAATGATAATTATTTTGAAGAATAAATATTTAGACAATTTAAAATGATGTTTTAGTTAAAGATTATCATAAAAATATTCCTATTGAAATCTATTTTATGAAACATGAACATGTATAATAAATATATCCTATTAAAAACATACATATAAACAATCTCAGAAAATAATGAGATTGAGGAATTAACCTTTAACATGTACTATTCCTTAGTCGAGGGTGCATTTAACATCCTGTATAATGAACATAGTATGTTATGAATTAAAACATAAACATATTAATATTAATTATATCATACATGATTTATTTATGAATTTACACTCTCTATTTAATAATAATTCTCATTTAAAATTAACATTTTGGGTAATTACTAATTTCATTATCATAAGTGTTTTAGATTGTTATTCTTAATCGTATCACTTAGATCATGATTTAAATACTTCTAGAATATAAATAATCATTTACATATCATTTATATTTACAATATAAATATTTATAATAGATATACATATGAAATTTAAAACTCTTTTTCTGAAAAAGATAGGTCGTACGTACGCATAAATGTTGTTTTCATTTTCATAACGCATTGAATAGGAGTGGGTGAATAAGATATATGTAAATAAAAGCAAAAAAACACACACATAAATATATCCCATAGTATTTTTATTTCATATATTACAAATGTGTTAATAATATATATTTTTATAATCATATTTGAATGGTGAATGTGGAAATGAATCTTAATGGGTCATAGAGAAGGTAAGTCGTACGTACGCCCATGCGACAATATCATTCTATTGATGGTGAAATCATGTTTACTTTGATTGTATATTATATATAATAAATCATTAACATGTAATATTTATTATTTAAGTACATTATACCCATTATTATACCAATCTAAATAATGATGTGTTGAATATCAAACTACATCACGACGTGGAGACGGTAAGTTGTACGTACACATGTATGGTGACATTTTCAATAATAGGATGAATAGAATAATGAATATGTTTTTACCATATTTATAATAAAATATAATTATGTTGGAGGTATGGTAGATATTATTTTAGTATGGAAACAACAAAGAAATAGGATGTGGATGATGAAAAGAACCTTAAAAGAGGTGTTGGAGTAATTAACTCTTCTTCTGGTACATCCTTTTGATTTAAACAATAGGGATCCATATGTGGGGCTTCTGATACATTTAAGGCCTATATTAATAATTGAGGGTATTTGAGATGATATATTATCTAGGGTGTCTGAGCCAAAAGGATATGGATTTGTGAATTTAATAGATGTGGAGGCGCCCTTTTGTAAGAGAGGTGAGGGGAACAATATGAAAAGCTTGAAATACTAATTTATTTTAAAATATTTTTTGTTTATAATAGCACCAAATTTATTGATATTTATGAAAAGGAGGGTATGGCTTGACATACGCATGAAAAATTTGTTTTAGACATGTTTACGCCACCATATTAACCTTATCGTTTTGGTTTAACCCTTAGTTAAATAGTTTAACTTTTACAATTTATTCTGGTATTATTATAATAAATGTTTAATAATCATTATATATAATTCCATGAGAGCCAAAATAAGATACTTAATGACATATATATCAATATATAAGTCCTTTGGACGAACCATATATTTTTCGGCCTATTATATAATTTAATAAAGTAGTTTTTGTTTTAAAAACTCATTTATGTCAATTTTGACACTATTTAGTATTTGGTTTTTGTGAAAGTCATAATAACATTATTACGTATAAAACAATTCATTTAATCTAACCTAATATGTCATATTAACATATAAACTTCGTGTAATTCAACAAAAGTCTAAATTTACCTTTATTATAATATTTAAAATATCATTAATTTTAATCGTTCATTAATATTTTAATTACCGCATCATCATTATGTCATATATAAATTTAATTATTTAATGTCTAAAAATAATAAATAAAATACCATGATATAGTAAACAGTTTTGTTTTTCTAATGATTATTTATTGTCAAATTTATCTTATGTATAAACATATATTGAAAATATTTTAGTTATTAAAATTTGAAATTAACACTATTAACTCTCCTTTAATTAAAATATAATAAATGTCATAATCTATTCAAAGTGGATCAAAAAGGATAATATTGTTTTCATAAGGATTATTTTGTTGTTTATAAACTTATCAAATAGAATTAGGACATGATTTAGTGTAATTATAATATTATTTTTACCTTTAATTACCCTATTTACTTTTAGTCATAGTAAATAAAATACAATAGATACTATTCAACAAACATTATTTTAATCTAATTGAACCACATTTTACACACTTATGTCATTCGTGTCTCTCAGAATTTTGAAATTCAATTCACATGGGTGGTAAAATTATGTTTTATTCAAATTTTCAATTGTTCTTGTAAGGTTGGTATAAGATGCTAAAAAAGTTCAATAAAATTTTATATGTCTAATATTATTATAAAATGAAAAAAAATTGATTACATTTGAATAATATATTTATAATCTATTTATTTCAACTTTAAGATAAAGTTTTAATTAAAATTATTATTTAAGTGAAAATGACAGTTTTTATCTAAAATGCAATGTTTTTCACTTTTCATAAAAAATTGTATGTTTTTTGAAAAACACCAAAACATCACTCAAAGTTAATCTGAATATTCCAAATTAAAAAAATGATGTCAATTTTTTAAATTTAAAAAAATGATGTTGCATTAATTAAATTAAAATTAATATCCAATTTCAAATCCAGAAGCAGGTTTTTATGAACTGAAAACAATCAACAGATTGACATGTTCATATGTCTAATTAAAAATTGAAATTACTTCCAATGAACAACATTGGATTAAATGATAAAAATATAATCTAATTATACTTTACAACAATAGAAATGTATATTTTTACAAAATAATTTATTTTGATTAAAAACGCTATTTTAAAATTATAAGTTAGCATTTGTTTTACTATTCATTAAAATATGAATGTTATAAAAAAAGTACAAAAAATTATCAAAACTAAATTTTTATTTCCCACATATAATGAATAATTTAATTTCATTAAGTAAAATATATAAAAGTGTCAAATATTGGATTAAAAAACTGTTTTCCCTTAAAAGGCATACAAAATTGCATTTTTTTAATATAGTTCTATTATATAAAAAATTGAATTTGTCCTTATATGATGTTTAAGAAACAAAAAATATGAGTGTTAATATTATATATGATATATAAAAAATTTAAATTGTGTTTAATACTATTAATAATCTCCTTTTAAATTGCTATTTTGATATGTCATGATGTTCTTGAACTCAGTGTTGCGTGTAGCACATGATTTTGAATTTCTTTAAAGAGATAACATACTATTAAATCATGGGGTGTTATGATAGGGATCTATACTAGGATGCATGGTTCATGGAAACCATGAAACTAGGTCTCCACACCCATGCAACCCATCTAAACTTCATAGTAGTATCAAATCAATGAGTTTACATAGAGTTTCACAAACCATGAACCTGAATAATGTGATGTCCCTTCTTGGAAAGAGTAGGGTCCGTAGTTGGTGCATTGTATGGTGAACCATGCGTAAAAATCATCTGACCTAATTTTTATTGGTAAAAATACTATTTTTCGGATAAAATTATTATAAACTAAAATCCCATCATTCAATCTTCTTCCTAGAAGAATGCACCCTCTCTCATTGAGTTCTCAAATCCCTCTAGGTAGGATTTGATTCCAATTTTTTCTAGAATAAAATTCAATATTTTTTTTGATATATTCTAGTGTGATATTTATTAATGTTGTTACGTTCCTTTTCTATTATCTTATTTTTTGAGTAATTTTAGTGCCTAGCGATTTTCCCAATTTTCAGGGTCTTTATCTTTTCATATGTTTTCTTCTATTATCAGCCTTGATAAGAGTCTATAATGAAAGACTATCCCTCAATGATTATATAGTATTTAGTCTATAAATTTTCTCACAAAGGATAATTGTTTTATATCTCTGTTAAATTTTACCACATGTCGTACCTTTCGAGAAAAACTCTAAAATTAATTAAACCTAGATTAAATTATTGGAACTATAATTGGATTCCCAATTAATACCATGGGATGGTGTGAGGTTTAAAAACTGAACGTGGAATACTTTTGAAGGAGTTGTTTATGGGCCCCATGATTTTCCACCTTTTTGGGTGTGTGTATATTTGATAACACCATTATGGTGTGAGAATTAATTTTTAAAATGAGAAGCTAGAAGATGGTTTATTCCTCCATTCCATGTGTTTACATGTTTTAAAAATATTAAATTATTTAAATGAAAAATGTTTAATGAGTTGGTAAAACTCAATGCATTTGTACGATTATTAAATAGATTTTGAAATAAGATAAATGATGAAGGGAATTATAAAGGAATTCCCCAATTATTTCATTATGAGTTCATGTTTTTTATGGATGGATTGTGATTGATTAAGGGATTATATTGAATTTAATGGATATTACGTCTCTATGAATTATGGATTAAATTAAATTCCATGGACAATTCTACTCCACAATTTCAGAATTATATTGGAAGTCATGGTAACATCCACTCCATGTATCTAGATTACATGGGATATAATAGATATTGATACTCATGGATCATACTATTTGGAATTAATCTTCTTTTCATTACATATTTTGTTGAGGGTTCCATGGTCGCCTATACGTTGGATATATCCCATTGGGCCTTAAACTGGATTACTCAAAATATTCCGCAGTTTATATTTTATCAAACTTTATAGGTATCCAAAATTTATGGTTTATAGTTAAAGGGATACTTTTTATGATACATAGTATCAAAATTACATGTTTCACTCCTTCTTATTCTTTTATATTTCCATTTTATATTTCACACTAAATCTACATATTTACACACTCTGGATTTTTTATATACACCATTGGTGGTCACATACTAAATTTTACCGGAGACCCTATTTGGTGCACTATGGGGTACACAGAGATACTTCCTGTATACATGTAGTGAATATAGAAATAAATTTTATTATTATTCATCATTGGTTATTCTTAGGATCATGGGAGCACAAGATCATGCAAGCATCATGATGCAATCTAGATGTATATTCCATTTTTCAATTTTATTTATGAGGCTTTTACAATATTGGATTATTATTTTCATGTATTTACTAACTTTGTATTAGATACATTAAATGAATCAATTTTTATATGACATTTCCTTGGGCATTAATTTCTTTTACTACTGTCAATTGAATGATTTTATTCTATTAGTGATTTATTTTATTATACAGTGTATTTATTCACTTCAGATTCTATTATGGTATGTTGATCATTACAATATTTTCTCCCCACTATACCACCTCAAATATTTAATACTGGTCTTTAGACTCTAGTATATGTGGAGGTTATCTTTAGTCCATGTGACCCACTAGCTCGAGGCACCATTCAGTGGATCCCCGGTTGGGACATTACACCCATCACATATGAATGATAAAACAACATCAACATACATTTATTCTGATGAATATATAAATAATAACATATAGGTATGTAGAGCCACATTTGGTAACATGATTACAGATGGGTCACATGGAAATAATGACATGGCGTGGAACTAAATATTAATCTATAGAGATTCATGAAGTGTTTTAGATTATTTTTCATTTTACTTAATCATTATTTACATTGAATTATCCATTTTATATTGAAATTTTTACTGATAGGGATGTCTGTATTACTTTAATAGGTTGATCTTGGATTAAATTGGTGGTTACATAGGTTTATAGGGTGCCTACATTATGAATTTTGGATTACAAAACATGTTGTCCTATAAACACACATCAGGTAATTCAATGGTTAAAAGAAGGATTCATCCGGATATATTAACATACCATTCAAATAAAAACAACATGCGTGTTTATTTGGTACAACAATATGGGCGTGGTTATGTGAATAACTAGATATCCCTTTTGAGGAACTCATAATGAATACGCACCAACTATGTCCAGTTACACGCCAAGACTTGGTTTGGTAACATGGGTTGGTACCCGGTGTCGCCCTCCAAGTTCATGTACTATGTGACATGAAATGTTTTTGGAAAATATGTTATGAGTTAGAAAATGATATATTCCCAAATTAGATATTTGTTTTAGAACAGTATTTATACTGTGGTACACACCTTGGACCTACCTCTCAGAGGATTTATCCATGATTCCCATATAATAAAATTACTATGAAATGTAAGTATACTATTATGAATATCTTACAATGATGAATATTATTTCATTGGCCCTCATAATTATTATAAGCCATTAGTGAGAAAATTTTGGTATGGTTTCTACAACATCCCAGGCCTAACATACATGGATATTACACAAATTAAAATGAATATTCATTAAATTACAATAATACCTTCCTTGGGACCAAAATATTTTATTTTATATAGAAACATTGAATCAAAATATTAAATCCTGACAAAATATCTTCAAAACCTCAAATTAATATTTCCACCCATATTACTTCTACGTAAAACCATTATTAATAACATGGGGAAATGGAACATAATAAGGGGTGATCAAAACACTAACAAAGTGTATTAAACATGATCATGTAATTTGAAGATCATAACCTATATATTGGATATCATAATAATGATTGTAAATTGATATGACATGGATACTAATATAATTAAGAGAATTTGTCCTGAAATCAAAACCATGGAATAAAATATGGAATTGTGGTAGAAAAAAGTCATATAATATAATTTATATAGTAGCCAATGAATCAGTTCCAAGACCATCTTAGTAGTAGGGGTTCACTCCCCATACCATCATAGTCATAATGGTTCACTCCCACAACCCTCTTAGTAGCTTTATATCGCTCCTCATACCATCTTGGTAGTCATGGTTCCCACCAATGGCCATCTTAGATGCATGAGTTCACTCTTTATACCATCATAGTATTCATGGATCCCACCCATGGCCATTTTATAACCATAGTTCATTCCCTATACTATATTAGTCTTTTTCATGAGATATAAATTTTACCCAATTCAATGTATGGATATATATTGTTCCCGTCCATCAGTTAATTAAATAATATATACGTGTTCCATAGAACCATAAAGAATAATATCACAAACTATGAAATGAATTGTGAGTCATGAACATGTAATCATATCATAACTAAGGGAAAAAATTGTTTCATTATCAATTCATCAAAATCAAAAACCATGGAAGAGAAACATATTTGTTTAACAAATAAACCATGAATGGGATCAAGATTTCATTAACATAACATCTGTGAAAGAGAAACCAAATTTATAAATATATTACATGTGAATGATAAATGGTTTGTATAATGACAATGAAATTAATCATAACCCATTAATAGAAATAATAATAATATAACCTTTAGATAAATTCCAATAGTGAATGAGAAACATCAATGAATTTCATCATATATGTAAAATAATTGGAATATATCTTTCAAAAATGTTTCTTGAAGAAAATATCCTCTTGGCTTTGAGAAAGGATTTTTAATACACAAAACCATTTAAAATTTATTTTCTTATAAAATTCCTTGAAACCTTATATAGAATAAATGATATCATTTGGAAAACATTTTTTAGTGAAAACTTATAAAATAATCTCCAGAGCATTATAAAAACATTTCCCATTGAACAAACCCTTTAGAAATTTGTAATATATCATAAAGTTTTTTTCAAAACCATTTAATTTAATATAATTTTAAAACATGAATATAAATATTCATAATTTTTTGGAATCAAATTTTTTGAAAATAAATTATCAAAATTAAAAGAAAATATTAAAAATTATTGGAAAGAATTTTTATTTTCAAACTAATGAACGAATATGGAAATCATTTTGAAAACACTATTCCCATTGAAACATTAAAAATAAGTTTGAAATTTTTTTTAAATACATTTTATTTAAAATAAAATTTTTAAAAAATTCTTTTAAATCAACCATTAAAAATTAAAAAAAACACATGTTCAAATAATTGATGCACGTGAATATTTACATGTCTTATGAGGTAAAAAGAGCATTCCTTCTGCACCGTAAAAGCTCAGAGAAATGTATCATTTGTAAAGTGACAAGAATATTCCTCATAAAACATTTTTTAATGAAAAAAGGATAAAAATATATTTTAATTTTTATTAGAGATTATTATATTATTATGCGATACCCTTTTTAGAAATCATAGTTTTGAATGAACACATATTTCTTACTGAAGAGAGAGGTATGGTCGTATTTTCTTAAAAACAATATCCTAATTATCCTAGACCCAAATAGTAGAAAAAATGGCACTAATAAAAGAAGACATAAAGGCTAAAAAATGGAGAAGAAAATCTCGAGAGTGTTCTTGATTGAAGGATCATAATATTTCATTAATGAAAATCTGATCATAAACAATCACGATAAACATTGAGATTGTTTCAATAAATTCATACCACTTAGTTACAGTGAATCATTCTCCCCAAGATGGAAAATAAAATTACGTGGAGTGTAAAATATAAATAAAATAGGGATATTCATGACATATAATTTTAATGTTGGATTACACACCTCATAAAAAATATTGGTTTATAATGTGGAATGTGTCCCATAGAAGGAATGTTGAGACATAATTAATTTAATAATTTGGTAAATTTTGAAACATAAAAACCCTGATAGAAATATCACAAAATGGATATGTTAATACTAAAAAAATTTAATATAATATAAAAATAATAAAATAATGGTTAGTACATACCCTGCACAAATGTAAATACTGGCGAACATAGCATGTATCTCAAAGAAATTAAAATTATGATAAAATCCTCCTTCCATGTTTCAAGGCTTGTGTCATACTAATTAAAACCACATGTATAATAAATATAAATTTATTATTTATTTTTTACGGAACCATATTATTATATCTAATACTATATATGGTTTTATTATGACATCATATGACATTCTTTTCAACTGTATGATGTTATCGTTACACTTTCGATAATAATCACTTAGTTTTTCACATGTGACATAATTTGTTTTATCATTTATCATTATAATTATATCAAGACTCCATAATTTAAAACATGATATAAATATAATTTATATCTAGGATATTTTTATTACAACAATATAGAGTATACAGAAATACGTAATGGAATATACCGTTCATGGAGATGGTAAGACGTACGTACGCATGAACATTGTTTCTGTATTTATTATCATACTGAGAGAAAGAATGAAAATTAAAATTTTGTATATATGTTTATAATTTCATTAATTTATAATTATAATGTTATATATATAATATACTTTCACTAAATTTATATTTAATACATTCAATATAGTGTGTGAATGAATCACATTTCTTTGAGGGGGCAATAGTCCACAATTCCTCAAAAAAAATTATTATATTTACACAAAATGGAAAGTAATAAAGATATGAGTTCTAAAAGTAATAAATAATCTTTAAAAAATAAATAATATATATATATATATATATATATATTTATAGTGTCCATAATAATTCAACCTGTGTTAAATGGTATGAAAAATTGAACAATCATCATTTGGTGTTGGGAAAGTTCCTCGTACATATAGATAGAATGTTTGTTACCCATTATATTTAGTTGTGTGGAATTGTAGAAAAACCATTGGAAGAGAAATTTACTTGTATATTTAGGATAATTTTTATTTTATTCAATAATGGAATAATGAAAGTGTAGAGGGTGTATAAGGAAAATAAAATGAATTGGCTTTAGAGAAGTCGCTACCTCTTAATTGAGGAACTCCATTTGGATTGTACCAAAAGGCTTCCTTGTAGAGTTTCTCCCAATTGGTGGCTTCATGGAGAACATGAGGTATGTTGTTAAGTGTATTTAGCTAAAATTTCCAAATCTTAATTTTATTAATATGTCTGATTTAGAGGGAGATGTGATGTCTTTTTAAAGGGATGGAAAATTACACATTTCACATTTTGGTAAACTAGTTTGGTGTACCCACTATTTTAACTTTAAAAAGTCAAAAAAAACCAAAAAAACTCATTAAAGGATTTTTAATGCCTACATTATATACAAAAAATGGGTTTTTGAAATGTTTACAGGTCATTTTGGTTCTTAAATATACAATCTAGTCCTTATTAAAGCTTAGTTTTAGCATATCTGATGTAATTAATTTCTATTTCTTTCACAAATAATTTTGGAAAAAATATAATTTAATAATATTATAAATTTTATATTATTCTCATACCAAATATATAATACATTTGTTGAAATTCGAATTATTGGAGTGGTATAAATTAATTTAAAATTAATCCAGCTGATGGGAGAACCCTTAGGGGTTTTGAAATAAAAGAATGATCAAAGGTTTAATAATATTTTTATATCCAATTTCAAGGTGCAATTGGATCCATGGATATAAATTTTATTAATTGATAAAAATATTTCATAATTAAACTTTGAAAACATTTCAAAATTAAATTTGACATTATAAATAAATTAAATAAAGAAGTAGTGTTGAATTAAAATTAGATATTTTTAACTTTTCATAAAAAAATGAAAGCTTATAGAAAAATAACAAACAATTACCCTAACATAATTTCTATATTTATCTTCCAATGATAATGTATATTTTTACATGTTAATTATATTAATATTTAAAAAAAATTAATTAATATGAGTTCATTAATAAATGGTGTAATTACTACCTTTATAAAAAATATAGGTTTTAGGCAAAAAATATGGGTTGTTCTTATATTATGTATATAAAATAAATTGTATGAATACCGAAAATATGTTTTTTTAATATATACAATATATATATATATATATTTACTATCACTCACTAATTGTAATTATTTTTATTTATTAGTGTAAACAGCTTTGTTTCCAAAATAATAAAAAAAATTTCCATTATATTTAGGCGTTTTTAATATTCATTTCTAATTAATTAGTAAAATATCACTTCATTGAATTTTTTTACAAAGCATATTTTTAAAAAAAATTGTTAATATAATTAATAGCTGATAATTTATTTTATAGGTTATATATCTTTATATTAAATAATAATAATTTTAATAATATATTATTAGTTGGTAAAACATGGTCATGTGTGTTACACAAGACATCAATGAAAAAATTGTTGCCAGTAACACAATATATCTTCATTGTTCGGTAAATATAATGATAAAATTTTCATTGTGTCTAGTGCAAGATTAACTTGGTGTTGTGTATAACACAAACTAAACACATTTTTTTAATATAAAAATAAATATTTTCAGTGTTATGTTAATTGAAAAATCTGAAATGTTTAAATTAATTTGAAAAATAATAACTCACAAAATCTTAGCGATCTAAATTCCACCCCTATAAGATGAATTTCACCATATAAATAATTCTGTGTTATTAAATGTTAAATACATAAAATTTTCATTCATAGAAACCCACATTTTAAAAATAAATACTAAAACAACGCATTAAAAGGGAATGTCGGAACCATAAAAATTACCCAAAGTAACATACAACATGGTTTTCATATAGGGGAACATATTTTAGGAGTTAATATTAGACATGGTGGAATAGAATAAATATTTATAAAGATTGATTTAGTTCATAAATAACAAACTAGTGAATGAACAAGGAAAATTTTGGCCCTCCATGTTATAGATCATTGATGATTTAATATCCCTTTAGTTCAAAAAAAATTAGGTTGTTGGCGCCAAAATATGGCCCGCAAGGAAGGAAAGAAAAAGAAGGCCGGCGCGCTGCCTAGCGAAGCACCACTGCGAAGCACCCACGCGACGCCCCGCTGCGAAGTGCCCCGACCATTGCGGCCTCGTGAAGCTCCGGAGGCGGTAATCCTCCGCGAACGCAGTTTACGTTCGCGAGCCTTTCGCAAAGCTCTGGAGGCGGTAAACCTCTGCGAACACATTTGACGTTCGCGAGCCGCCGCGAAGCTCCCGAGGCGGTAACCCTCCACAGACGACGTTGACGTTCGCAAGCGCGCCGCGAAGCACCGGAGGTGGCGCGCGAGCCCTTCTTCGTGGCACCCCTTCCCTATAAATACTGGACTCCCCCTGAGTCCCGGGGATGGACAATCTGACCTTTCGGCTTCTCCTCTCCTGAATCGCGAAGCACTCTTTGCCCCGGGAATCATGAGCTCCGCGAGTTACTTTTACTTCGCGAGACACCTCTGCTTTGTCTCTTTTTGAACCCTCTTCCGAGAGGGATTCCCTTCGCGAAGCTCAACAGAATTCATGAAGGAAGGGGATTCCCAAGGGAACCCGGGCAGCCTCGGAGCGTTTATGCTTCGCAAAACACCCAACCTGTACTAGTGATCCCTATGCTAAGGCAGGATCGCTTCACCTCGCGAAGCACACTGCTTCGCAGGACCTTGCTTCGCGAGGCACATCTCCTTCGCGAGGCAGTGCTCCGCGAACACTGTTCCACTTCGCGAAGCACCTTCCACCCACACCTATGCCCCATGGTAAGGACAAGGCACTCCACTTCGCAAGCACACTCCTTTACTTAGCGATTACTCTTCCCGTGCGACCCTCTAGGTTTGCACGATGTGATTTCAAAGTCCCATGGACAATACCACCCGTAGCGTTGCTTCGCCTAATGCTTCTTCGCATAGGCACGCTAACAGCTATTGCTTCTTCGCATAGCCACGCTAACGTGGACCCCTTGGTGGTTCGTTCCACAACCCCCCTTAACCATGGCCTTACTGGTACCTTCCCTTCCCCAAGGACCAGAGGGTACTGGTTATGTAAGTCCTAGGGGTGTGGAGTGAACCCACCTCGTCCGAGCTACAGGACGTTAAACTGCCAAGCACCACGACCTCAACACATGACGTTAAACTGTGACCCGACCTCATGCCCCTCACGAAGGGTCCCCCCAGCTTGAACATTCTTTACACCGCTCGTCTCCACGGGAATGGAATCACCCATCCACAAGGGATGATATCCTCCTTATCAGAGTGGCGTATGTTCGTAGGAGAAGGGCGACCCTAGTTCCCCAACGGATGGCTGCACCTCTGCATCTCCGTACTTCCCCACTACCAAGGTCAGTGGAGGGCGTGATAGGGAACGAGGTACCTCCCATCATTGGACCAAGGTCCATCTTTCCCGCGCTTTGTCGCACTATGGGCCTCCATCCTGGAGTAAGTCCCAGCACCATGGGCCGCCTAACGCATAAGCCCCTCTTCGCTTCTCACGGACGCATCCTTCGCGACGTGATCGTCTGGTCCTTGAAACCTCTTGTTTCTTACACCGAGCATGACTCACGTGGGCTTAGAGTGAGAACTGACCCTGACCCGCCACCCTTAGCGAACTACGAGGACTTTGATCCATGTCAAGGCATGGTACGTAGGAAGCCTCCATGAGGTTCAAGCCCACCTGTCATTTATTCACGTCGGGTCTCATTCCCATCCAGCATGACATTAAACTGCATCTCGGTCCAATGGCAAGCCATTGCAACCCATCCCATTTGAACTACGAGGACTTTGATCCATGTCAAGGCATGGTACGTAGGAAACCTTCCCGAGGTTCAAGCCCACCACTATTGGACCCATGGGTCTACTTTCACGTCGGTTCACCGGTGAAACCCTTTGAACTACGAGGTCTTTGATCCATGTCAAGTCGTGGTACTTAGGAAGCCTCCATGAGGTTCAATCCACATTGCTCGGTCGTTAATTCACATCGAGTTTCGCCCTCATCCAGCATGACGTTAAACTGTATGCCCCTCCCTTTGTCCTGCATGACATTAAACAGCACACCCACTTTTTCTTTGAACTATGAGGGCTTTGATCTAGGTCAAGGCATGCTACGTAGGAAGCCTCCAAGAGGATCAATCCCACCACTCATTGGACCAAGGTCCACCTTCACGTCGGTTCGCCGACAAAGCCCCATTTGAACTATGAGGTCTTTGATCCATGTCAAGGCATGGTACGTAGGAAGCCTTTCGGAGGTTCAAGCCCACCCACAATCCAATTCACGTCATGTTCTACCCACGTCCAGCACGACGTTAAACTGCAATTCCCGTCCGACGACAAGCCGTTGTGACTAACCCGAACTACGAGGTCTTTGATCCATGTCAAGGCATGGTACGTAGGAAGCCTCTACGAGGTTTAAACCCACCATCCGGTCGTTCCAACCTCAATCACGTCGGTTCACCCCCGTCCCGCATGACGTTAAACTATATTCCACAACCCGAACTACGAGGACTTTGATACGTGTCAAGGAATGGTATGTAGGAATCCTCCCAGAGGTTCAAGACCATCTAACATTGGACCAAGGTCCCTCATTTACGTTGGTTCACTGAAAACATTCATCGGGCCAAGGTCCACCTTCACGTCGGTTTACCGGCACCATGCCGAACTACGTGGACTTTGATTCCCTGCCACGGGGATACATAGGAAGCCTCGTCAAGGCTCAAGCCCAACTTCACTGTCGCCCCTGCGATGGTCCCATTTCATTCTCCCTCCACTCCATTCATCAACCTATCATCCATCCTGATTCTCGCCCGGACCGTCTTATCCCGGTGAGACCATGTCGGTACGTTCTTCTTCACAGCCGCCCATGGGTTGGCCCCGATATCGACATCCCTTCAAGGAGGATCCCTCAATCCGATCTATCCTAGCTAATGCGCTGGTTGGGTTGATCCGTCTCCGCTAGACATTAAACTCGCGGCATACCCTGTGTTAAACACGGGAAGCTGAGGAAAACCTCAAATATGTGTCCACGACATATAATTCCCCGCGCTCGATGTGGGATGCCTCGGGTTTCCACGCCCTCGAGAAGCCCTGTGACAAGGGATAACAGACAGACATGCCAGGTTCCCCAGCATCCAGACACGCTACTGATGCCTCAACGTGACTACTCCCCCGACTGAAGGTTGCTACCCTGACTGGACCCTTTGGAATGTCCCGACAGAAGCAGTGTAATTAACTGGTGACCGTAGGAACATGTCATTGGGAATACTTTCACGAACTACGTATTAAATCTATAAGGGAGACCCGGACTAGGTGACGAGTTCTGAGAATGAATCCCCAGAAGGAAGAACCGACATCCCATCATCCCGTTTCGATCAAGGAGAATACGTCCCTGAATAAGGAGAAAATGTCGCCCGCCTTGGGAAAGCGGGAATTCGGGGTAACAGCAAGCGCCACGCGTCCTCCTCCGCGAACGGAACGGAGGCGCGCGCGCGCCCCGGCGGAAAGCGTCAGAAACAGAAATGGTGAACCCGACGTGAAATTCTTCTCCTCAATATGGAGATTAGTAGCGTTTGAGACACCAGTAGATTGACGTGTCACCGGATCCAGATATCTGGTGCCTGGTCCTGCCAAGCAAATAGCGGGCCAGTCGTGAAACTCACTGGAAGTCGGGGTAGTAGATCGTGGGGCACTTCATTCTACAGCGTGTTGGCATGGATCCTTCTTACAGACATGGAGAATGGAAGGACGTTGGGGCACTGGCTGTCAATCCTTTTCCTCTCAGTGCTGATGAGTTGATCCCTTCGTTTCTCAGGAACCGGGTTGCTATTACAGGAACGCGATCACCGCCCACTCGCCTACGCAGGGGCAGGGGCAACATTGCCACAGCCACCCCACAAGGTGCCGATACCGCCACGACGGCCTTTACATCGCAGAACATGGGGCACCAACATCCCCGTTCCCCATTAGAGGTCATCCAGTGAAGGGTGATCAACAACCTCGTGCGTAGGTATGAGGAAGAAGGGGTCATACCAACACGGGATATGGCCCGCCTGGACCTGGAGGCCTCCAGTCCCCATCGTCAACGCCGCCCTAACAGGCCGCGCAGGGAGCCCCTGCTCCCCACCTCAACGTTCAACCGTTTCGGGAGCCTGTCTCCGGAACACCTTGACGACTCCTCGCCTTACGCTGAAGAGGCGGGCACCGTCCGGCTCAGCCCGCTCAGGGTCCCGACCCGAGGGCTCCAGGCGAGAACTCCCGCCCGGCCGCGTCAGCACCGCCGTCCGGCCCTGCAGGAAGAGCAGGCAGGCTACGTCCATGCACCACCTACACCAGCCCACCTGACCCGACGTCAGCGTCGGGCCCGGGCTGAGGACACTCGCTCAGGCGCATCAACGTCGACAGCTATAGTGGCCCGAGCCACCGGCGACGTGCATCATGAATCCCCTGCGTACACTGAGAAGGGGAACTCCTTAACCCAACCAGGATCGAGACCCCAACCGCCCCACGGGTAGGCTGGGTTGACTCTCCGGGTTGCAGGCCCAACTGGTGATCGCCAAGAACTAATCCGCGGTAATATCACCCCGTACGGAGGTCCTCCTTGTACCACTACTCCACAGAGCGTGGGCCTTCCCCGCTCCGAACTTCGTCATGGAGGCATGCCTCGTGCTACCCCCATCTCGAAGGAAGACCTGCCCCGCGGCAGTGACACTCAGCGCAGAAACCTTTCCCGCGCCCACTATGCAGGGTATGGAGTCCAACCTCCTGCCCCTGACCGCCAACCTGAAGGCACAATCCATCCGGTCCTTCTTCAATGTGGGGGCCCTCCCTACGTCCTCTCTGCAACTGGTGAAGGTCCTCCTCGCCCCAGAAACTCGGGGAGTGAAGGTCAGCTCCACTCGCATCGACCATGGAGGTCCTCCCCATGCTCCTTCCAGTTCCAACAGAGGCTCCGCCTATATAGGTGTTGTTCATGGAGGTCCTCCCCATGTACCCTTAGACATTTGACCCAGTGCCCCTCGCGCCTCGGCTATCTCGATTGGGGGCCCTCTTCGCCACGACGCCAGCGCCACCCCGAGGCTGCCTGATAGGGGTCAAATCTGTCCCAAAGAGCCACCCCGGGGCAGGAGAGCGGGTCGTCGCCGCCACAAGAAGAACCCTGGGAAGGCCCAGGTGGAGATCAAACCTGCCCGCTTCTCCGACTCGGATGAGGAATGCGATTCAGCGATGGAACCTTCTCCCCGCTCATCCGTATCAAGGACTGGGGCAGGAAGCAGACGTGTTAGCCTCGTTCTCCCTGAATTTGAGGTCCACTAGATTCTCATCTCCCTCCGCAGGTACATCCAAGAGGAAGAAATCTGGGGAATTCTGCAGGTCTTGACCGCGCAATCACCACCTTTTTCACCAGAAGCGCCCTACCAGAGATCACATGGATCAATTTTGGGGGCCAACAGTGGTAGAGCGACGGCACGACCTGTTGCCGGTAGCCGCGACTCCTATGCTGGAAGCTGTGGCTATCAGCCCGTCATATCGTGACATCGTGTCCAGGTCACCTCACTCTTCAGAGGATGGTCCGGAGTTCGGCGGCCAGTCAGCTCGTTCGCCATATTCTCCACCGCCGGGCATGCTATCCCATAGATCCGCCTCAGTACCGTTACTGGTCCCTCAGCCGCCCCCGGTTGACGAGTGGGGAAACACAGGGACAGACCCAGAGTCTGAGCCCATGAGCTTCTGGAGTATTCTTGCAGCGGATTACTTCCCGGAGAAGTTCTGGCCGACGACGGCGTTGAAGTTTCGCGTACCGGAGTTTCTTACCCCCGAAGAAGTGGGGTTCTTTTGTCAAACCCTATGGGAGACACACTTCTGCCTTCGTTATGAACGGGTGGCGTACCCCAGGAGTCGAGAGCACCTTGAAGAAATTGGCGAGCAGTGCCGCCTGATCGATGCGGCCGCACTTCTTGTTGCCCAACACCCTGAGTCACCAGGCCACCAGAGCGCCCTTCAACGGAAATGCGTTCAGAGTTTTAAAGAACTCTGCAGAATCATCAGGGAAGCCACCCCCCATGTGAAACTCCGTGTTTGGGGACACTATGCCGCTCTCCTCTTCGACCCTATCCGACGGCAGCCCGATTCTCTATGTGACATCGAGGACATGCCCTCGAAAGGGGTCGCGGTCCACATGGTTGACGTCATGGACAAGGATGATGAGATTGAGTTACTTGATGGAGACTTACCCGCCGAGGGCGTACCGCCACTGCTTGACCCATCAGGGAGAGTTACCAGTCAGCAGAGGAACCTTCTAGGCCACCCTGTACCCACCGAGTCGCTGGTACTCGGTCAAAACACCGACAAGGGTAAGGCGCACGTTGGAATAGTCAAGCACTCTGACCCGTCCGCCTCTATGAAGAAAACGGACGAAGATCCAGAGAATTCCACGTTACGCTAGTAGCTTGCTGAGCAGAAGAGGTTGGTTGAAGAACTCTTGGCTGAGCGCGCCGCAGAGCGGCAACCCGACTATGGAAACCCCAGGCCGGTGCAGCAGGGGAAGGAACAATTTCCCCCAATGAGATGCCTCCAGGCAACCCTGATCATGCTACTGCTGCAGACATGTCAGAAGCCGGAACGTATGGCAAGAGAGCGCGATACATCTCGCCAAATCCCCCTGAAAGATGGGGCAATCTGAAGAATCCAACCCGGATTCCCCCAGTCGCCCCGCAGATCATCCAGCCAGTTGACCCACGAGCGGCCGAAGCCGTCTAACATGTTGAAGAACCTGGAAATGCACTTGTGGTTAGGGATCCCCATCAAGACAAGGACCCCCACCCCGATGATCTTATTACGGCGCTCATAGCCCGCCTCGAAGTGTTGGAAACACGACAGGTAGCGGTCCCACTGGATGGAAAGCCTTATTCGGCATGGGTGTATGATATGACTGCACCTCCGGGTTTTGGGAACCCCACTTTCTCACCCTGAAACGGGACAGGGGACCTGCCGCAGCACTTGGCTCATTTTTCTTCCAGGTGTGGCCCCATGCTGGGGACCCCGGCTCATCAAGAAGCCACCAAGCTCTGATGTTTCGTACAGACATTGGAAGGTCCGACATTCATCTGGTATAGCCATCTCCCTATAGGATCGGTGACTGGTTGGGAGGACCTCCATCAGTAGTTCTTATACCAGTTCAGATCCACCACGCGGAAGAACAGCATTGCAGACCTCTTCAAGTGCAAGCAAAGTCCTGATGAGCGAGTTGCAGATTTCATCGCCCAGTGGAAGGGACTTATGTATTCCCTCGATATGCCACTGACTCAAGAGAAATTGCTGACGATGTGTGTCGGGAACGTCAAGACAGAGCTAGTACCCTCCTTGATCACCTAGAACTCCCCTGGAGGGTTCAGAGATTTCTCAGATAAGGCTCAGCGCCTTGAGGAAGCCCTACAACAGGCTAGTCAGGCACGTTTGTTGCCCCCTATGATCCCGGCCAGGAGGATCGCCAGGGCTGAACCCGCCACAGTGGCCCAAGTAGAAGCCCCCATGCAGCTAGAGTTACTGCCGGTGGCACCGCCCCCGCAACCCCGCAGAGGTCCTCCACCTCAAGCACAGGCTCCTACCCAGCATCGGCCGCCTCAGAACCGACAGGTTCCCCCGCGCAATGAGCCACCGCCACCTAGGCGAGACAATCAGGCGCCACCTCCTCGGCAGGCCCCTCTGGCCCCTCGTCAGGGCCAGGCCCCTAGGGCCCCCTATCCGGAAATAATGTACCAGACTTATTCGTTCAACGAAAATCAGGTCCCTGGCTATTTCTGAAGTTCTCTAGAGCAAGGGATCGTGCGTCTGCCTGAGTACAGAAGGCCGGCAGAGGCGCATCTCACCGATCACCCCAACTACTGCCCTTATCATTGGATCCTGGGGAACACCCTCAAGCAATGCTATGTGTTTAAAGACTGGCTTCAAGACCAGGTCAACAACAACATAGTCAAGTTGAGTCCAGCACCAGCGCAAGTGGCAGGTGTCTTTGCAGGATCAGAGATCGGCAGCGATAGCGAAGGCGAGTGGCAGTAGGTCCCCAGCCGCGGATCCCGGAAATACAACGACTGGATAGATCGAAAAACCGTCGTTCGTGCCCATGGTATCATCCGGGCGCGCCTAAAGCAGCCAGAACCTTCATAAGAAGTAGTTGGTGCCTCCGCATCGTCTTTACGATCAGCCTCTTCCCAAATTGGAAAGCAGCGGCGACACAAGAAGAAGCAGCATGCACCGCCGTTTCCATCATCGTCCCGCACCCTCAGCGACTTTATGCCCCCTGAAATGGGGATTCCTCCCAGAATCTGCCCAATGGTGGATGACTCCTCGAGCGATAGCCAGGGGTACGCTTCGGTTAACACCATGGAGCTGGTAAAGCCCTATATGATACCCAATGAGGGGGGACGCCAGGCAGACCTCCCCAACGTTTCCAGCCGACGTCAATGTCAGCGGAATCACAAAATTTCTGGTCATCGAGGCACGTCAGCAGGCACTTTTGGCCAAGCCGTGCACACTACTGAGACCAGGCAACAGGCTCAGCGCAGATCTCAGCATGCGCAAACCCATCTAGCGCCCTCGGCTCTACCTCCATCGTCGTTCGTGCTACTGGATCGGGGGGAGATGCCACATTCATATCACAGTCAGTTTTTCCCGGCTACAGGCCAGCCTCCGCTGTCCGATCCTAGTCCGGCGACTACTCTATAGGCATCTACTAGTAGGCAGTAAGACGTACCCAGTACTAGTCGATCGCCGGTTCAGCCGGCAGGATCTGCTATGCCTCCAAATGCCGAACGACCTTCTGTAAGAAGATGTTTGCGTTTGGCAGGAAAGTATGATGTTCTGAAGCACCTGGCCGGCATTCCAGTGAGGCTCTCCATCCTTGAGGCCCTTCTCCTGTCATCTGAAATGCGCGAGGCACTTGCCGAGGCCCTAAGGAGCCCCTTACAGTTCGAGACGGAGGTAGCAGCTGCAGAAGCCTCCCATACCGAGACGATTGAAAACGCCGAATGTCAGGCGATTATCTCGTTCTCCGATGAAGATGAGGACCCTCCTATACAGGGGCACATTCGCCCGCTGTACATCACTGGCCACTTCAATGGCGTGGAAGTCTGCTGCTACCTCGTGGACACGGGTTCCAGAATCAATCTAATTCTGACCCGGATGTTGCGAAAGCTGGGTCTGTCTGAAGGTGATTTAACTCCCTGTGACCTCAGGATCCAGGGGTACGACAGGACCGAGCAAACCCCAGTCGGCAAGATCCGCCTGAAGGCTCAGTTCGGTGGCTTAATTTCCAGCTCCGAGTTCATGGTTGTTTCTCAGGACCCCGCCTACAATGCATTGATGGGTAGGCCATGGCTCCATCTGCATGCAGCAGTCTCTTCGTCGTATCACCAGTGCCTCAAGTACTCGCTCATCGGTCGAGTAGGCGTGATCCCAGGAGATGCATCCCCTTTCGCTTCTTGTGAGTCCCGCTATCTGGATGTGGGTTATTACAAAAGTAAGTATAAGCAAATCCTAGTAAGCGAGGATGAACCCGCCCTGGTCACAAGTGATCCATGGGCAAGCATGGATGACGCCTACATCCTCCTGATCCACCGGTTGGAGGCCACCACCCCCGACATGGGGGAATGTTTTGTTGTTTCGGGTACGCAGGGAAGGCATGTTCCTGGGTCCAAGCGATGGCGGAAAATCACCTCGTACTCCTACATCAACCAGGCTCAGGTCATCCCGGAACCTCCTACCCCTGTATGGTACCGGGACGTCAGGCTTATGACAACGGCGGTGCGCCATACATGTCTCTTCCACCGGGCTGGAATTAACCGACTCAGGACGACATGTCACCACTGCTTTGATATTATCAAATGCGGCCCCTTAGGCTGAAGGCCAGATGGGATAGGGTTGACCGCCTTCATTGCTATGGTTTCAATTGAAAGTGAGTCTCCTGATGTGATGACCGCTGCTGCTCAAGCCGGCACCAGCTGCCCCTCAGATTTTGATAGCCCAGAAGTATCTTCCGTCGCGGGAAGTCCCCCCACGGGTGGAGAGGAAGACCTGGAGGATGCTCCTCCTGCCTTTGAAGAAGGCGTCTCTACCACAGTTGATGAACTGGTACAGGTGAACCTTGGTAGCGAGGCAGATCCGAAACCCACATTGATCAGTTCAGCCATGTCCCCCAAGGAGCAACAGCACTACGTAGACTTCCTCAAACAGTACCGTGATGTGTTTGCGTGGAGTTACAATGAGATGCCAGGGCTAGATCCCCAGGCAGTCGTTCACTGTTTGGGCCTCCCGGCAGAACACCGTGGGTTTAAGCAGCCTCCCAGGAAGATGCACCCTTCTCATAGTGCTATGGTTGAGGCCGAAGTTGACAATCTAATCAAAGACAACTTCTTCAAGGAGTTCCAGTACCCCAAGTGGCTTGCCAACATCATGTCATTCAGGAAAAAGAATGGGCAGATCAGAGTCTGCATCGACTTCCACGATCTTAATCGCCACTGCCCAAAGGATGACTTCCCACTCCCAGTGACGGAGTTGTTGATTGACGCCACGACCGGGTTCCAAGATCTCTCTTCTATGGATGGGTATTCTGGGTACAACCAGATCCGGATGGACCCCGAAGAGGAGGAGTCCACTGCCTTCAGGGCTCCCCAAGGTACGTTTTGCTACCAGGTTATGCCATTCGGTTTAAAAAATGCAGGTGCCACTTATCAGAGGGCCATGCATCGCATATTCAAGCCGATTCTTGGGACATTGGTGGAATTTTACGTGGATAACCTCATTGTCAAATCATGTCAGCGCCAGGACCATCTCAAAGACCTTGAGAAAGTGTTCGGTTTCATCCATTCCCGTCACCGGAAGATGAACCTACTGAAGTGTGCCTTCGGGGTCACCTCCGGAAAGTTCTTGGGCTTTGTTGTCAGATATTGAGGTATCGATATCGACCCGGAGAAGATCAAGGCCATTATCCAAATTCCTCCCCCGAGCAACCTTCAGGAGCTTCGAGGCCTTCAAGGCCACTTAGCCTATATACGCCGATTCATCGCGAATCTGGACGGCAAGTGTAAGCCCTTTTCCAGGCTCATGAAGAAGTGCACCGCCTACGAATGGGATGAGGAGTGTCGGACCGCCTTTGAGAAAATCAAGCAGTATCTGCTCCAACCTCCGGTCTTGATGCCACCCGTCTCCGGAAAGCCGCTGGTCCTTTATGTGACCGCCCTGGAAAGATCCCTCGGTGCACTGCTTGCCCAGTAGAATAACGAGGGTACTGAGAACAGTCTCTACTATCTCAGCCGCATGCTTCTTGATACGGAGGTCAGATACTCCCCTATCGAAAAGAGTTTCCTTGCGCTCATTTTCGCCGTGCAGAAGTTGCGACATTACCTGCAGCACCATGAGGTGCAATTGGTCTTCCGGGTAGACCCACTGAAGTACATCCTGAACCATCCCATGTTGACTGGCCGACTACCATGGTGGGCAGTGATTCTCCAGCAGTTTGATATCAGGTTTGTACCTCAGAAGGCCATTAAGGGATAGGCGTTGGAAGACTTTTTAGCTTCCCATCCAACCTCCGTGGATCAATCCCTGGACCTGGATTTCCCTGATGAGACGATCCTCTCAGTCAATCATGTTGTCCCGTGTTGGCAAATGTATTTCGACGGCGCCTCCCGGAGCCCCACCGGTAGGAGCCTCAACGATCCCAAGCTCAACAGAGTGGGCCTGGGTATTGTCTTCATTACCCTGGTGCAATCCGTCCTTCCATACTCGTTTCTGTTGTCAGAAGCCTGTACGAACAACGAAGAAGAGTACCAAGCTCTCATCACCGGTCTCGAGTTGGCCCTTGAAATCCATGTGCCCCATCTACATGTGAAGGGAGATTCTGAGCTGGTAATCAAACTGGTTAATGGCGACTACGTCGTCAGGAAGCCGGAGCTTGCACCATTGCTGGAGTACGCCCTCCGCCTAATGGCCCAGTTCTCTTCTCAACCAGAGGTTACCCATGTCCCACGGTCGCAGAACGATCAAGCAGACGCCTTGGCTAGCTTAGCCGCGTTGCTCGTAGAACCCGAGCAAGATGATTTGATCATACATGTGGCACACCGGAGAGTCATTTCCCCCATCACCCAAGAGGACCATGATGGCCTGCGGGTAAGTCATCTCACCGCTGGACCCTCCACATCAGGGGTCCCGGGTTCGTCAGACGTAGTGGTTGAAGCCACTCCCGACTGGAGGGCACCTTTTGTCGAGTATCTCCAAAATGGTTGCCTCCCGGATGACCGGGCCGAGCGCGAGCGAATCCAACATCGCGCGCTGCAATTTACCCTCCAGAGCGGCCCCGGTCTTGAACATATCCTTCATAAGTGGAGTTTCGATGGTGTCCTCCTCCGTTGCATCCAAGGAGTAGAGATACCTCAAGTTATGGAAGAGGTTCATGCCGGTTCCTGTGGCGCCCATCAAGATGGGCCGAAACTGTCCCATCAAATCCGGAGGTTGGGGTACTTTTGGCCCTCTATGATCCACTATTGTATTGGGTATGCCAAGAGATGCCACGCGTGCCAAGATCACGCCAACTTCCTACATCGGCCACCGGAGCCCCTTCACCCCACCAAGTACTCTTGGCCATTTGCAGTATGGGGACTTGATGTCGTGGGACCATATCCACTGGCAACAGCTCGCCAGTGTAGATTCATCCTGACTGCTACAGATTTCTTCTCCAAGTGGGCAGAAGCAGTTTCGCTCAGAGAGGTCAAGGCCCGTTCCATCGTTGAATTCATGAGCTCCAACATTATCCACCGGTTTGGAGTCCCTCACGCCATCCTCACCGATAACGACACCAACTTCCGAGAGGCTGAACGAAAGAAACTGTACGCCAAGTACGACATCCGGTCAAACCATACCTCCTTCTACTATGCGCAGGCGAATGGACAGATCGAGGCGTTCAACAAGACCCTCTCTAACATTCTACAGAAGATGGTTGGCCAGAACAAGAAAAGTTGGCCGGATAGGCTCCCCAACTCCCTCTGGGCTTACCGGACGACGACTCGCAACTCTACCCAGCTGACCCCATATTACCTGGTGTATAGAGTCGAGGTTGTCCTACCCATTGAGATCCAGCTGCCGTCGCTACGCACTGCAGTTTATGATCACCAGACATCAGATGAGGTAACCGAGATCCGTCTAGCTGAATTAGAAGCACTGGACGAGAACCGACTTCATGCCCTGCATAATCTGGAAAGGCATCAGGATAAGATATCAAGGGCCTTTGACAAAAAGGTTCGTCTCTGCTCTTTTCTACAGGGTGACCTAGTACTGGCCCTTCGAGCGCCAATGATTCCTGGTAGGAAACCGCCAAAATTAGAACCCAAATGGGAAGGGCCTTATATCATCCATAAGGTTTACCCCAATGGAGCATACTCCTTGGTGACCACAGATGGAGAGCGTATAACCCCTCCCACCAATGCCAAATTTCTCAAATGATACTTTGCCTAGGGCAAAAAAGGGTCATGCACGACCCTAAACTGCAAAATGGCCATGCACGACCTTAAACTGCATCTTCATCCTGCAAGACGATAAACTGTGAAATGGTCCCGCATGACCTTAAACTACACATTATGGTCCAACATGACTCTAAACTGTAAACTCCTACACGACCATAAACTGCATCTCCGTCCTTATTACAAGACGTTAAACTACAAGCCAGTCAGGCCTTCCTGACCGAGGCTCAGCCTCAGGCCCCATGGCCTCCTTGGTCCCCCGGCCCCTCGTCTTTACTACGAGACATTAAACTACAAGCCCGTCAGGCCTTCCTAACCGAGACTCAGGCTTAGGCCCCTTGGCCTCCTCGGGCCCCCAGCCCCAGGCCCCCTGGTTTTCCCCGACTTACCCTCTTGAGGGATTGTACGATATGGTTCACTCGTCGTACCGTACATATCCCCCAAATGAGATGCTCCTCATCCCACATGATGTTAAACTTCATTTTGATAACTTCGTGTGGCTTGATTCCCATCTTCATGGGATATGTAGGAACGCTCGGACGCCTCGTCTTGAGCCCAGCCCTTAGCTTTTCTCTCCCACTATTCCCCCAGGGAATAGTTTCCTTGGAGGATCTTTGTGTAGCAGGGAGTAGGCTTTCTTAGCCCCGCTCATACAACCCCACTCACACGAGGATCGTAAGGGTCGCACCATGTGCCCACTCCCGTTCTTCTATCCTCCCACGTCCTCACCGCACGACGCTAAACTGCATGGCCTTCATGAACTACGTTTGGCTTGATTCTCATCCTCATGAGATACGTAGGAACGCCCGGTAATTTCGTCCGTTGGCTCACCCCAAAAGCCAAAATCTACCCCTCAGGTCAAGACATGGCTGGGTGCACACTTTTTCCCCAACTCACATCGAGCAAGCCTCGACTCGGCTGCACATCCCCCTGGAGATGTTTGCCTTTTTCGTGGATGGATACAGCTATGCTTCACCCACTCCTTGAAAGGGATTCCATCATTTTTCACACCCAGAGGGACCCCAAGAACGGCCTGGATACTACGCCCAAGGGATCTCCTACCGATACGGGCCAACGCCCCCGAGGGTTTTCAGGCAACAAGCCGATACAAGTCCCGCGTTGCGAATTTGGTCAGCGGTTGACGCTCATTTGTTGCTCCCATACCAGGTCACCATAGGAACGTTGTGTTTCGAACATGGTCAACAGTGTCCTGGATATTCGGGTCCACACCGAGATGTCCCAGACATCGAGTGCAGTGATTCATTCTGCCCCATCCCGAGGTGACAAACTTCCCCCCAGGGTGGTGCTAGCCTTCGGGCCCACGACCCCAATTCCCCACAGGAGTGTACGGTGTGGTGTAGGAATACGTCTTCATTCACGTCAGGATCATGTACCATGCCGTACGCCTTCCCTTATGAGGCCCAGCCTCAGCACCCTTGGCCTCCTCGGGTCCCCGACCCCCGTCCTCATGTAAGACGTTAAACTGCGAACCCGTCAGGCCTTCCTGACTGATACCTGACCTTAGGCCCCTTGGCCTTCTCGGGCCCCTCCACCCAACTTCTTACCCGGAGTGTACGGTGTGGTGTAAAACTACGTCCTCATTCACGTCGGGATCATGTACCATGCCCTACGCCCCCTCTTACGAGGCCTAGCCTCAGGCCCCTCGGCCTTCTTGAGTCCCCGACCCTCGTCCTCACAGCAAGACAATAAACTGCATTCCGGCCATCCTGACCAATGATAACCATCAGGCCCCTTGGCCTTTCCAGGCCACGACCCAGGTCCTCTCTTATATGCGTGTACGGTGTGGTGTAGGACTACATCATCATTCACGTCGGCTTCTTCTCCATGCTGACTACCTCCCTTGTTTAAGGGTATATTACTCCCATTCTCGTCCCGTATGACGTTAAACTACATTTAGGGAATTATGTGTGGCTTGGTTCCCATCCACATGGGGTAGGAGCACCTGAATGGCCCAGATTCGAGTCCAAACCCATCTCTCGGGAATCCCCATCCCATCTTGGCCCCTTGGCCCATCCTTTCCACATGAGGGGGTTATATGGTGTGGTGTAGGACTACGTCCTAATTCACGTTGGTCTCGTAATGACCACGCCATGTACCTCTCCCTCCTGAGCTGCTTCGTCGATCCCTTTTCGGCAGTTCCCCGATGTGCCTAAGAGTACTCTGGTTTATTACCCGGAACACCAAGCTTTACTTGGACACGTCCTCAGCCGCTTTCCAGGATTTGTGTACCCCTTCATCAGGTCTTTCATCATCTTTCACACCCGGAGGGACCCCCATGAATGGCCTGGATACTACGCCCATGGGATCTTCTACCATTACGGGCCAACGCCCCCGAGGGTTTTGGACAACAAATCGATAAAATCCCGCGTTGCGAATATGGTCAGCGGTCGATGCTTGTTTGTTGTTCCCACCTCAGGCTAATGCGATATGGATGCTGTGTTTCCACCATCGTTAACGATTTTCCTCTATCACCACTCCAACCCATTAGGCCCAAAATGTCGGTTGCACAATTCACACCCTTCATCACTTCACCGTGTCCAAGTAGAATCTCGGAACTCTTGGTACTTTTCCTCCGTGCACGTCTACGCATTGGGAGAACAAGCCATGTCAAAGGGTTCCTTCGGGGCTCTCTACCGAATCCCCTTCGATGGGCGCCCCAAGTATTGCGATAAGGGTCTTCCCCCCTTGTTTCCCACACCGAGTTTATCTCACGTGGGCTTAAGGATCGGGTTGACATCTGTGCTTACTCGGGAAGTCGTCACCATTCACGGTCCTAACTCTAAGACCATAAACTACGATTCTCATCTGGAACTACGTTCAGCTTGATTCCTATCTTGATAGGATACATAGGAATGCCCAGACCCCTTGTCTTTGGGTCTAGCTTGAGTTCAGAAAGTTCACCTTTCTGGCCTTTCCTTCAGGACCCTGACTACGGGACCGCGTGGCGCAGTGCGTGATTATGTCCTCATTCACGTCGGGTTTGCAATGGCTGCACCACGCACACCCCCGTTCTGAGGGTTAGCCCTCCCATTCTTTGTCCAGCATGACATTAAAAGGCACCCTCCAAAACTACATATGGCTTGATTCCCATCCTCATGGGATACGTAGGACCACCTGAATGTCTAGGATTCGGATCCAGTCCCACCTCTTAGAGATCTCTTGATCTCCCGGTCACCTAGGCCACTTGGTCTATCCCTCTCTAGGAGGGGGATACGTAGGTATGATACAAGGTTTTGGGCACCATGCCCCCTTCTCCCGAGAATCTTCCATCTCTCGATCACCCTCAAGTTGATTCCCTTGACTCCTTGCAGCTACCAACCCATGTGTTAAGAGTACTCTGGCCTAGGACAAAGAGTGTCAGATTCAAATTGATCAAGTTCCTTCCACTTGTCAAGCTTCGCGTTCCCCTCTATTCGGGCTTCCATTACCTTTCACACCTGGAGGGACCCCCATGAACGGCCTGGACACAACGCCCAAGGGCTCTCCTACCATTACAGGCCAACGCCCCCGAGGGTTTTGGACAACAAATTGATAAAATCCCGCGTTGCGAATACGGTCAGCGGTCGATGCTCATTTGATTGTCCCCATTTCAGGCTAACATGACAGGATGCTGTGTTGCAAACATGGTCAGCAGTAATCCTCTTTCGTCACGCCAGCCCCTTCAGTCCTCGAATGTTGGTTGCATGATTCACATCATTTTCCACGCCATCATGTCCAGGTGGAATCTCGACACTTTTGGCGCTATCCCTCAGTGCACCTTTGCATGTCAGGGGGACAAAGCTGCAATATGGCATCCTTCGGGGCTCCCATGGTTCGAGCTCTAAGACCATAAACTAAGATCCATCCAGGACTACGTTCAGCTTGATTCCCATCCTCATGGGATATGTAGGACCGCCCGGATGCCTTGTTGGGTCCATCCCATTTGGGGAGCTAGTCTCCCCCCCATGTTTCACCTCTAACCTCTATATGGGCCCCTCGGCCTGAGGTATCCCTCTTGGAGTGGCGCATAGTGTGATGTGGGATCATGTCTCCATCGATTGTGTCTCATGACACTGCAGACATTCCCCGCCTAGAATCGCCTCTACTACGTCTGCGCTGCATGACGATAAAATTCATGCTTGGACCAATCATACGACCCTAAACTGTGACATTATCTTCCTGGCCGCACGACGAAAAACGACCCTTCATTTTGGTGACCTCATTGTAGAGGACATCACGTTGGGTATTAGTCACGTGCCATGCCATTTTTCAAAGCCCATAACGACTTTATCCTTGTGGCGACACCACGGCCTACTACTCTAGGCCTGTCGCTTCACAAAAAAAAACCATTCACCTTAAATAACAAACAAGATTTATCAAATTCCGCTTCTTTTAGTGAAAGGGCCACAACCGCACTCCCCTTTTTCCCTGGCATTGGTACTTTATCGTGCTGCCTTTCAGAACTACGTATGGCTTGATTCTAATCCTTATGAGATATGTAGGAGCGCCCGGGAACTTCCCCGCGAGCCCAGCCTAACCATCGTGCTCGGTCCCTCGACTCGAGCATTTCCCTAGAGAACGCATGGTAAGTAGGTCTTAGGTCCTCCCTCACGTCGGGTCTTAACGCCATGTTTCTCCTGCTCCATTTACCCATTTATGGTCTAAGGCCCCTCAGAACTACGTAAGTCTTGATTCTCATCCTTGTGAGATACATAGGAGTGCCCGGGCACTTCCCCACGGGCCCAGCCTAACATTCGCTTTTGGTCCCTTGACCGAAAACCTTTCCTAAGGGGGTCAGGCGGCGTGATATGGGATTACTTTCTCATTCACGTCAGGTTGTTCATCGCACCGTACACACCCCCTATTCCCACTCACACTAGGTGTTTGAGTTACTCCACCATGTACCTCTTATGTCTCCTCCCATCCATGGTCCGAATTCTAGGACCATAAACTAAGATCACCCTATGGGAAAGGAATATGCTCCCTCTATCTAATAAGTTCGTTTCCGTATTCAGATGTGTTTCGACAAAGTGCCCGAAGTGTGGGATTTTCATGGGGACATTCCCTTCGTCCCACGAACAAGCTTCGTGAGCTCGCTATTTGGATCCTCATCCTCTTCCACATCCAAAAGGACCCTCGGACGACATGGATACTATGCTTAAGGGCTCTCCATAAACGCTGGACCTAAGGGCCCTCCAATCGTTTCGGGCCAACATCCCTATGGATATTTGACAACATTTGTGACATGGTCCCGTGTTTCGAACATGGTCAACAGTCAACCCTCATTTGTCTTTCCCCATTCTAGGCTAACGCGACAGGATGCTGTGTTGCGAACATGGTCAGCAGTTATCCTCCATCGTCACGCCACCATCGTCGTGATCTGAATCTCGAGCACTATGATTCACACATTTCCACTTCCTCATGTTCAAGTGGAATTCCATCATAACTCAGCTCTTTCTCTTCGCGCATCTAGGTGCGCCACAAGATAGTGTTAGTTTCATTGGTCTGATAGTTACCGAGCGTCCCTTTTCCCTAACCTTCCCCTTTATGTGTCTGGAAATCCCCACCACTACTGCCTGATTCCCACACCGAGCACGACTCACGTGGGATTAGTAGTTCTGGCGGGATGTGTACCAACACGGCTAGGCTTCTCATCATCTTGCATGACGTTAAACTGCGTTTCCAGAACTACGTATGGCTTGATTCCCATCCTCATGGGATACGTAGGAACGCCTGACCACTCTGCTTCGGGCCCAGCCCAATCCTCACTCTTGGTCCCTCGACCTGAAGAGCTTCCTCCGGGGGTATGTGGTATGATTTGGACTCCAAGACCTCATTCACGTCGGTTTCATACTTACCGCGCCACACGCTCCCCGGGATCTTCCCTTTTATACCACGTCCTACTATATGATGTTAAACTACAGGAGTCCATCTATCCTCAGCGCATGACACTAAACCGCGGTTCCACCCCGAACAAGTTCAGGATGCCCCAAGATCCCATTGGGAAGTGACAGATCCCCTCGCCAGAGAGGCCCTGACTGAATGAAGGAATGAACCATGATCAAACCAATGCGCCCATTTGGCGTACTCCCACCACGGTGGTGTAACTACCTGAGTGTTGGATTCTGTTTGGACAAACCATCACTCCATTTTCCACGCTTTGCGTGCCCCTTATTTGGACCCTTGTCCCCTTTCATGTCTGAAGGGACCCCCTAACGGCCTGGTCTCATGCCGCATCGGCTCACCTACCGTCCTGGGCCAACATCCCGGAAGACTGGTCATGTTTGGAAGGACCCCCTAACATTATGGATGCTCGACCTATGGTCCGCCAAATGTCCTGGGCCAACGTCCCAAAGGATTGATCAACAAAATTTGTGACATGGTCCCGTGTTTCGAACATGGTCAACGGTCGACCCTCATTTGTTGTCTTCATTACAGGCTAATGCAGTAAGTATACCGTTTCTCCTCCAAGTTTAACGGTTGTCCCTTATTGTCACGCCATCCCCACAGTGTTCCGAATATTGGGTATCGTGATTCACGCTTCACATTTCCATCTGTTTGGACCGATTTCAGCGCCCCTGGCGTTGCCCCGTTCGTGCATAAGAGCATGCTGATGAAACGATAATTCGGTTATCCTGGAAATTCCTTCTCCGATCAAACCTCCCCCATCTTTCGGGAATCTAGACTGGTAATCCGAATCTCGGATGCCCAGAGCATGATCCCCACTCCCATGTTAGGTGGGATGAGAGGGAAACTATATCCTGTTTCTCACATCGGGCTCGACCCACGTGGGCCTGGGGAAATGTCGCCGAACGTCCCGCAAACATTGTAGGGATGTAACAAGGCAATTCAAACAATGGAAATCGTGTGTGCTAAGGAATTCAAAGAAAAGAAAAAAAATTGAAGCACGAAAGTACCAATAAAAGGTTTCTGGGTTTGTTACAATACTCGGGGGTCGACTCCCCCCATGGATGGGTTGACCAAGTCAAAAGAGTGTTGATGCTCCGCCACCAGTTGGCTTGTGGCATCCAAGGCTTGCTGCCGCTGATTTAGCTCCCGCTCCTCCTCAGCAGCGGCGGGGCGTAACCACAGATGGGAGCCCCGATGAACGCTGCCAGCCTGACTATCGGTTGTTGTTCAGTGCTGACACTGAAACCCCATGTCTTCCATTGGCTGTCCTCTAGGACCCGCCAATACGAGTTCCCCTTTCCCCGTTGGGCAGCCCTTGGACAAGTTCGAGGCCTCAGAGGGAACTCTCAATTCTTTGGGAAATTCAAGAAGCATTTGAACCATCTCCTAAAATGGACATCCCTCACTGCCTCCTTGTCCTCTCTAAGGACGAGTGCCATCAGCGCCGACACCAATCGCGGCATTTTCTCTGTATCCCCCCACGTGCTGACGACGGGGAGGAAATCGTCATACATGGCTCCCAAGATCGGGACCCCAGAAATCTGGTGGACATCGCATAGACTGATGCCCACCTCCCTGTGATGTAGGTGAAAAGTGTTGGTCGTAGACGACCATCTGCTCATCAGTTCCGGCATCAGTTGCATGGGTTGGTAAATGTATAATTGGGAGGCCCATGCCGCCTCATACAACCCCACTCTCCTAAGCTCGGCCCCAAACTCCTCGCATGAGGCGCCTACCCAGTAGGCCCAGGCCCAGTCATTAGTGATGTTGCTGCCCTGGCGCAGGTCCCACTCATCGGACCATACCTTCTTCGAATCCTGCAAAGCCGCATTCAGCATGGTACGGTAGAGAAGAGGGGACGTCTCCGGTTGTAGTGGCTTCCCGTCAAAATTGTTCACATGGTTGTAGAGACAATCAGCGGTGACGGGTGTGAAGTTCTCTTGTGCGTGACCATCGGCCGCCCTGAACCATTGATGTTGGCATGGTGTTCTCTTGAACCAGCAAGCTAGTTCGTCCCTACTCGCCTCAGGGATAAAGACGTCATCCCTCAACCCGAAGCCGTACAATGGCAGTTTCTTGCATTGCAGATAATCCTTCTGACCCTCCGATAGCAGATCTGTCAAAGAAGTTTGATCTGAGTGGCTTCGGACCATCTCCCCCAGGCCTGGAGAGTTGGCCATCTCATCCTGCCGAGCAGCATCTGCAAGCACCCCCAATACAGCCGCTTGATGGGCCATCTCAACTCTGGCCCTCAGAAAAGAATTTTTTCAGCTGGATCGCGAAGCTCGACCGCGAAGCTGAATCGCGAAGCCGGATCGCGAAGATCGGTCGCGAGGCGAAGTCGCGAATTCAGGCCAAGGCCGAGAAGAAGAAGTTCGCTTGGTGCGGACGCGGAGTCGGAGACCCGCGGTTCGCCGTGAAGCTCGCTTCGCGGAGGTCTGTCACGGAGTACGCGGAGCTTCGCGAAGTCGAGAGAGCAAAAAGACAAGGAACTCACGTGAAGACAAAAGAGAGGTCGACCCCCTATTTATAGGCGGTAACCCCGGATCATCGCAGCGTGCCTCACCCGCGCGGAGCATCACGGCGCGTCCGAATCCATGGCCCCGGGGAGCACCGTGGGGTCCCTTCGCGATGCTGCATTGCGAACCACCGACAATTTGGCGATTTTCCCTCAGACTTCGACCCTTCGCCCTCCGCGGATCCAAGTCTGAGGGGGGGCATTTGTTGGCGCCAAAATATGGCCCGCAAGGAAGGAATGAAAATGAAGGCCGGTGCGCTGCCTCGCGAAGCACCTCCGCAAAGCACCCACACGACGCCCCGCCACGAAGCGCCCCGACCATTGCGGCCTCGTGAAGCTCCGGAGGCAGTAATCCTCCGCGAACGCAGTTGAAGTTTGCGAGTCCTCCGCGAAGCTCTGGAGGCGGTAAACCTCCACGAACGCATTTGCCGTTCACGAGCCGCCGCGAAGCTCCCGAGGCGGTAACCCTCCGCGGACGACGTTGATGTTCGCGAGCGTGCCGCGAAGCACCAGAGGCGGCGCGCGAGCCCTGCTTCACGGTGCCCTTCCCTATAAATACTGGACTCCCCCGGAGTCCCGAGGACGGACAATCCGACCATTCGGCTTCTCCTCTCCCGAATCGTGAAGCACTCTTTGCCTTGGGAATCATGAGCTCTGCGAGGTACTTCTACTTCGCGAGACGCCTCTACTTTGTCTCGTTTTGAGCCCCTCTTCCGAGAGGGATGCCCTTCACGAAGCTGGAGGGCATTCGCGAAGGAAGGGGATTCCCAAGGGAACCCAGGCAGCCGCGGAGCATTTATGCTTCGTGAAACACCCAACATGTACTAGTGATCCCTATGCTAAGGCCGGATCGTTTCACCTCGCGAAGCACACTGCTTCGCAGGACCTTGCTTCGTGAGGCACCTCTCCTTCGCGAGGCAGTGCTCCGCGAACACTGTTCCACTTCACGAAGCACCTTCCACCCAAACCTATGCCCCATTCTAAGGCCAAGGCACTCCACTTCGCGAAGCACACTCCTTTGCTTAGCGATTTCTCTTCCCATGTGACCCTCCAGGTTTGCACGATGTGATTTCAAAGCCCCATGGACAATATCACCCGTAGCGTTCCTTCGCCTAATGCTTCTTCGCATAGGCACACTAACGGCTATTGCTTCTTCGCATAGCCATGCTAACGTGGACCCCTTGGTGGTTCATTCCACAACCCCCCTTAACCATGGCCTTACTGGTACCTTCCCTTCCCCAAGGACCAGAGGGTACCGGTTATGTAAGTCCTAGGGGTGTGGAGTGAACCCACCTCGTCCGAGCTGCAGGACGTTAAACTGCCAAGCACCACGTCCTCAACACATGACGTTAAACTGTGACCCGACCTCGTGCCCCTCACGAAGGGTCCCCCCAGCTCGAACATTCTTTACACCACTCGTCTCCACGAGAATGGAATCACCCATCCACAAGGGATGATATCCTCTTTATCGGAGTGGCGCATGTTCATAGGAGAAGGGCGACCCTATTTCCCCAACGGATGGCTGCACCTCTGCATCTCCGTACTTCCCCACTACCAAGGTCAGTGGAGGGCATGATAGGGAACGAGGCACCTCCCATCGTTGGACCAAGTTCCATCTTTCCCACGCTTTGTCGCACTATGGGCCTCCATCCTGGAGTAAGTCCCAGCACCATGGGCTGCCTAACGCGTAAACCCCTCTTCACTTCTCACAGACGCATCCTTCTCGACGTGATCGTCAGGTCCTTGCAACCTCTTGTTTCTCACACCGAGCATGACTCACATGGGCTTAGAGTGAGCACTACCAGGAATTTGATCCATGTCAAGGCATGGTACGTAGGAAGCCTCCATGAGGTTCAAACCCACCCGTCATTTATTCACTTCGGGTCTCATTCCCATCCAGCATGACATTAAACTGCATCCCGGTCCAATGGCAAGCCATTGCGACCCATCACATTTGAACTACGATGACTTTGATCCATGTCAGGGCATGGTACGTAGGAAACCTTCCCGAGGTTCAAGCCCACCACTAGTGGACCCACGGGTCTACTTTCATGTCGGTTCACCGGCAAAACCCTTTGAACTACGAGGTCTTTGATCCATGTCAAGGCGTGGTACGTAGGAAGCCTCCATGAGGTTCAAGCCACATTGCTCGGTCGTTAATTCACGTCGAGTTTCTCCCTCGTCCAGCGTGACGTTAAACTGTAGGCCCCTCCCTTTGTCCTGCATGACATTAAACTACACACCCACTTTTTCTTTGAACTATGTGGACTTTGATCCATGTCAAGGCATGGTACGTAAGAAGCCTCCAAGAGGATGAAGCCCACCACTCATTGGACCAAGGTCCACCGTCACGTCGGTTCGCCGACAAAGCCCCATTTGAACTACAAGGTCTTTGATCCATGTCAAGGCATGGTACGTAGGAAGCCTTCATGAGGTTCAAGACCACCCATAATCCAATTCACGTTGTGTTCTACCCACATCCAGCACGACGTTAAACTGCAATTCCCGTCCGACGACAAGCCGTTGTGACTAACCCGAACTATGAGGTCTTTGATCCATGTCAAGGCCTCCGGGCCCTCCGAAACATCCTTCCGACTCCAAATATGACCCCGCTTTCCGCATCCGGAGCTTCGTTTGGGAACAACAGACTTTTCTGGCGTCTACAAAAGCCCCCCCTCGGAATCTGATCGGCGAGAGGTCGCAACGATCGGGTTCCGAGGGAGACGCCGGAATGCCGAAGTCCTGGGCGACGCGGGACTGTGGCGCGCAAAAATGGGTGTCGGGCGCGAAAGCGGCCGATGCGGTCGCGCAAAGCCTTTTCCGCGCAGCGCGGACCACGGCCTCGCCTATAAATAGGGGCCCTGGGTCCCTCCGTGCCGTACACTGGCCTTCCGCGCGATAAGCCTCTTTGCTCTCGTGCGCGAAATTGCCTTTTCCGGCGCGGAATTCGCTCGCTCGTCGCGCAGAACCGTCCGGACTTCGCTCTGTTTTTGCGCGAATACCCGGGGTTTTTCGCGAAGGACTTCCCGATTGCGCGCCGCCCACTAGGATTGCGCTCCGCCTCTCAAACCTTTCCACCATCCTCGTCCGATCCCGCACGCTTCATCCCTTAACCCGCACGACTCCCGAATCTTCCGAGATGGCCGCGCACAGAGGAAATGAAGGGGATGCCGCCACTCGCAGAGCCGAGATGGCGACGAACGAGGAGGTTTACGGAGCCAAGGAGATTGTTTCTAACAATCAATCCTTGTTCGACTTACTAACGCCGGCCCAGAAGACATATCCACTGTCGGACAACCTGCCGCTCTGGAACTTCGGCATCCTAGATGAGGTTCCGGTGCCAGGGTTCGAGATTGATGCGCCGCGGACCTGGGTGACCCGGGAGGACGAGCTTCTCCGCTATAACATCACCAACAATGGGCATCCTGCCAGGGAGACCAGACACTTGGATGTCTATGTCCTGAACCCGAGGACGCGAACCATTGATGGGGGTGAGCCTACTGCGGAGAATTCTCCAGCCCTCTACTCGAGCATATATCGCCAGAGCGTCACGGACGACACCAAGGGCTGGCTGAAGGACTGGGACTTGCGGTCTGGGGGCAACTTCACCAGTGAGTGGGCCTGGGCGTTCTGGGTACGCCACACTTGCGATCACTTCGCAGAGGAGCTGCGGTACATCGGCCTGTTCGAGGCGGTGTGGACGTCGCAGTTCCACTTCTACCAGCAGTCTGAGCTCGGGCCGGAGCTGTTCACTCGCTGGTCCCCGGATACCAACACCTTCCATCTTCACCATGGGGAGGTCGGCATCGGTCTCTGGGACATCCACTGCATCGGAGGTATCCCGCTGGAGGGCTACCAGTACGATGAGTTCCTGCCACCGAAGAACATCTGGGAGGACAGGTCACGAACTCCCATTCTGACCTGGCATCTTCTTGACCTGGCTACGCAGCGGCTCGGGATCCAAGACTTCCAGAAGGACATAGCCTACAAGGATTGGTTCGGCCAGTTCCTGGAGCATGACCCGGCGGTCAAGATGCCAGGCAGGGGGAAGCGGTGCCCGACCGCAGCTCAGAGGAGCGGGAACGGGTCGTACTGGCGGGTCCTGGAGACGGGCGATTACCGCTCATGGGGGTACCGCGTCATCGAGGCCCGGGACCCGAACGTCCGGTACGCGGCGTTCCTGGCCGCCTTTCTGAGTGGGTGGCTCCTGCCAGTGCGGGATGCGAGGATGGGCGTCCGCCCGGCGACACTGGCGATGGCGGGAGCCATGGCTGCCAACAAGAGATACAACATCGGGGTCCCAGTACTGGCGAGGCTGTATGCCATTCTGGGACACATCTCGCGAGGGGGGTCGCCACGAAGGATCTGTGGGCCCTTTCAGTTCTTCCACGGATGGGTGGCTGCTCACCTCGGTGGGTATACGTTCCCAAACGCCATCAGTCCTCCGGGCAACGGCCTGCGACCCTCCCTGCTGAACATTGCGGGGGTCGCTCCGATGACCCTCAGTGAGGAGGGCGTGAGGGTTCGGATTGGCAATCATGCCAATTTCAACTTCAGCCCGTTCCCCACTCCTGTCGGCCAGATGATCGACAACGGACAGGGCCCGCTGGAGCAGCATGAATATTTCCTGAACATGCGGGGCGGGGTGCTCGTGGCTCGGATCGACGGGAAGGTGATCTGCGAGCCTTACGTGCCGACCCGGTTCGTCAAGCAGTTCGGGTGCCTTCAACGGATGCCGAAGAGGGTATTCACTGCTGTTCGGGAGGAGACGAACCCTTGCGTCCTTCGCCAGATGTGGCTGATGTTCGTCGCCTTCGGCTCTGGCGACGTCATCACTCTCCCTCCTACCGGAGTTGACGCAGGCTTGGCAACCGAGTACGCCGAACACTGGGCCATCGCGTACCCTGAGGGGATCTTGCGGAAGCTAGTTCGGCGACTCGAGGCTACCCGTGCGGAGACCGGGCGTCAAGGAAGGAGGCGAGGCGCCGCCACACGGGGGAGAACGGAGGCGCGCCAAGCAGCGGGGCCGGCGCGAGCAGGGACTTCGGCGGCGGGCGCATCGCAGGCTGCCGCCACGACCTCGGCGCCCAGAGAGGGGGCGCATGCGTCGGTCGGGGAGCGGCCCGGGAAGCAGGTGAGGCGTCTGCTCGAACCCTCCCACGATGCGGTCTTCCCGGCGCTGTGGTCGGCCTGGATGACCCTGCGGCAGTCACTGGGGACCGACGTTATCTGGCGAAAGATACTCAGAGAAGGAATCTATCTGCCAGAGGTCGGGCGCCTCCAGATCACCGACAGGGTGGACTTCAACCGGCAATATGCATATCTGACGGCCATGGACGAGTACGCGCGCCAACGTGGTCAGCGCCTGGAGCCATCCCTTCTGGTGAAGGTGATGCTCGGCCTCGAGCCCGCTCCGGAACAGATGCCGCCGGAAGAAGATGACAGTAACGACTCCGAGGAGGAGGAGGAGACGGGGGAGGATGAAGGCTCCGAGGGAAGGTCCCATCGGGGGAGCCCACGGGAGAGTGGCGAGGTGGCCGGCTCTGACAACGTTGATGTCACTGAGCTCCTCGAGGTCCGCTTCTATCCCTACTCAACTTGCTTCATCCATTCTCTTATGCAGCTTCTAACCCGTTTCTCCATCCTTCTCAGGAGCACACGGATGTCGGTCAGGCGTCCTCAACAGGAGTAGGAGAGGCGCCAGCAGGACAAGGCGGGGGCCAGGCACCCATTATCGAACTGTCAAGCGCTAAGGGGTCCCCTGCTGCAACTGTTCCTGCGGCGACTGGGGTAGCGGAAGATGACGCTCCGAACTCCCGTAAGTCTCCCTACTTTACTGCTGGTGCTTGCCATTGACGATCCGTGACTAACCATGGCATGCCCCGCGCAGTGATCTCAACATTGGAGGCTCGTCGGGTTGCCGAACCCGGGCCATCTACGAGTGGACCAGTGGTGGACATGCCGCCTGCTCCGGAACAGACCTTCCAAACCGAGCCGGCCCCACCAACTGCTGATCAAGGGGCTCCGGACATCGGCGGTGCTGACATCGGAGAGAGGTTGGGGGCTGACGAGGGTGTCAGCGCCGCTGGGGAGAGAGAAGAAGGTTGCCCGGATGTTGGGGAACCTATCCCTCGTGAGAACCTCCCAGGGGCGGACCCTGCAGCAGACCTGCTGGCTGCCTTCCCTGCTTACCGGCCTGCCGACCCCGAGGAGATGGATGACTCGGACGCGGAGGCGGTCGAGGATAGCCGGGTAACGCGACGCAGGGGGTGGAAGTGCATCCAGCGCTTCCTCAAGCGAGACCCATCGGAATGGCTGGGGTGCATGGGATCACTTCAGACCTGGCTGCGCTTCCTGTGTGCCGGGGGAGCTGATGCTCAACGCCTCCATCTGACGGTCCGTGATTTCATGGCCGAGAAGATGCGCGAGAGCCGCCGGCGTTCCGACGTCGCACAAAGTCGGGACATGTCGGAGAGCACGCAGGCGCTCATCGCGGCAGAGCAGGAAGTCCGGCGCCTCGAAGGGCAGGCGGCAGAGAAGGAGGCCTTCGTCGCAGCATGTACCGAGCTTGTGGAGCAACTATTGGCACAACTGATCGACGCTCAGGTACAGCTGACGGAGGCGGGCCAACAGATGGTCACACTCCAAGTCGAGCGGGAGCGTGCACAGGCCAGGATTGACGAACTGCGTGCTGCGACCGCCGACGAGGAGAGGGCACGCAGAGAACGAGAAGCAGCCCTGGAGGCTGCCAGCCAAAGGGTAGCGGCATTAGAAAGACTTATCCAGCACGCTAATCCCTAGGGGCTTTGTTTTTTGCCATTCCTATAACATTTTGCTTCCGTTATTCAATATTTCGATCCATTTGTATGAATCAATATATTTATCTGCGTCTTTCGGTTTAATATGCTCAACCACAATTCGTTGTCTTGCGGGAGTGTTAACCAAGCATCAGGCATCCATAATTGGGCTTGGGTTTCTGGAGAAAAGAGGGAGGTCATTCCTAGGAAAGGAGACCTCAGACCTAACCAATGTATCATCCCCCAACTTGTTCCAACACACGAGCGGGACAACGCTAGGGGCGTTGAGATTTTATCCGAACATAGGGAAATGAGAAAGGGTGAATCGCGTGTCCCGAATCCCGACATCCACAACGGTCGGCCTTCCAGGAAATGCCCAAGACGGTAGGCGGACAGTGGATCGACCATAACAACTGCAATAGACGGACCGAAAAAGGCCATCATTCATATTGCAGGAGGCGGACCACATGTCATCATGAATACCGCTTTGGGGTTCCTTCAGACACAAGGGTGGAAAATCCAGATCAACAGGGCATGCGAAGCGTGGGGCGAAGTGATGATTTGTTCGGACAGAATCCAACGCTCTCAAAATTGCGCCACCGTGGGGGAAGCGTATTAGGCGGATGCACTAATCTGGCTGTGAGTCACCTCAATTCTCAGACAGCACCTCTCTGACGAGGAAACAGTCGCTTCCCATCCTTGCGATGGGGCATCCCGAGCTGAATCGGGGAGAATATTATGACTGCACCACTCTACCCGAAGTCAGGCCAGACGGCCGGCGACGAGGAGGGGCGGGACTTATCGATCCCTGAGGCTGGACCCGAGTTGGAATGCCCGGGCGTTCCTACGTACTCCATCAGGCTGGAGATCAAGCCACACGTAGTTCTGATAGTGCAGTTTAACGTCATGCCGGACGTAGGACCCCATTTGGGGAGATCTTAGTTTAAGGTCGTAGAGCTCGGACCATGGGGCTAGATCTTAGTTTAAAGTCTTAGAGCTCGGACCATAAGGGGAGATCTTAGTTTAAGGTCTTAGAGCTCGGACCATAAGGGGGGATCTTAGTTTAAGGTCTTAGAGCTCGGACCATAAAGAGAGATCTTAGTTTAAGGTCTTAGAGCTCGGACCATAAAGGGGGGATCTTAGTTTAAGGTCTTAGAGCTCGGACCATAAGGGTGGAGGATCTTAGTTTAAGGTCTTAGAGCTCGGACCATAGGGCTAGAGGATCTTAGTTTAAGGTCTTAGAGCTCGGACCATAAGGGCTAGATCTTAGTTTAAGGTCTTAGAGCTCGGACCATAAGGGGAGATCTTAGTTTAAGGTCTTAGAGCTCGGACCATAAGGGGAGATCTTAGTTTAAGGTCTTAGAGCTCGGACCATAAGGAGAGATCTTAGTTTAAGGTCTTAGAGCTCGGACCATAAAGGGGGGATCTTAGTTTAAGGTCTTAGAGCTCGGACCATAAGGACTCAAAGCACGCCACATCGTGGTCATATCCCCTGGATATGCGAAGATGCACTGAGGGATAGTGTCAAGAGTGTCGAGGTTTCGCCTGGTCAGAATGGGAGGTGGAAAATGTGAATCGTGCGGCCATTCACTCAAGGACTGGGGGCACCGGTGTAACGATATGGGAGTACTGCCGACCGTGGCGGAAAAGCAGCATCAATATCGCACTAACCGTTGGTGGAATGAGGCAGCAAACGAGCATCGACCGCTCAATCGCAGGATTCATATCGATTTGCTGCCCGAGGCCATTGGGGGTACCGGCCCGAGTCGGTGGGAGAGCACTGAGGCATTGTGTCCGAACCGTTCACGGGGGCTCCACCCAGGGCGTAGACGATGGGTCCGAATGAAAGGGAGCACAAAGCCTGAAAAGTGGAGGAAACCTGACCAAGCGGATCCTGACCCTCCTGGTAATAAACCAGAGTACTCTTGACACCGGTGGACCACGGCAAGGGGTCGGGGAACACGCCTTGAGGGTGACCTGAAGGCGGCGGATTCCCCAGAGAAGGGAGAATCTCTAAGAGGTGGGGGGCTGGACCCGAAGTTTCAAACATCCGGGCGTTCCTACGTATCCCATAAGGATGGGAATCAAGCCGCACGTAGTTATTGAAGCGCGGTGCAACACAATCGGGCACCAGCGCGGGGAAGAGTGCGGGTCTGACCCTCGCACACAAAAGGAGCGGCATTTGATATTTCTTGTTTGTCCTTAAAGATGAATGGTTTTTCTTTGTGCGGCGACATGCCCGTGATTGAGCAATCTCTGGCGTCGCCACAATAATCAAGCCATGGAAGGCATTGATGAATGGCGTGGTCATTAACCAGCGCCCAACATGAGTGTCCCCTGAGGAGGACATCACGATGCAGTGCCGTTTCTCGTCGGGCGGCCAAGACGATCACAGTTTACGGTCGTGTGGTAGGACCAGACAACACAGTTTAAGGTCGTGTGGTTCGGACCATGGAGGAATCCGCTTATTGCGGTACGGCGGACACGGCGGAGGTGGGAACATACCCAGCCCTGCGGTCACGCCCGATTCCAGGAGAAGAGTCTTGGGATAGGGGTCTGCATATGTCCATCACCCGAGGGGCAGAGATGCTAGCCTCCAGATATACTGGGCCCAGAACGCAATTGTTCGGGCGACTCCCTCCTCCTTATGGGGACGAGGGTCCAGCTACGCATGGCCCTTAGGGAGGATATCTGCATATATCCTTGGTGCTCAGATCATGGGAGCCTCGAATGACATCATTACCCTGGTTGGTCTGCCTAACGTGTAGAGGCGTACCGGAGGTCAGTATGAAGAGAGTGTCAAGATTCCACTGCAACGCACAAAGGCGGAGTGTGATGAGGACTGCGCAACCAATGTTCAGAGCCTGAGAGAGCTGACATGGCGATCAAGGACGTTGCTGACGCATTCGCAACACAACATCCGATCGCGTCAGCCTAAGACGGGGCAAGCAAACGAGCATCAACCGCTCAATCGCAGGATTCATATCGATTTGCGGCCCAAGACCCGCCGGTAAATCGACCCGGAGCGGTGGGAGAGCACTGAGGCATCGTACCCAAACCGCTAACGAGGATCCCTTTGAGTGAAGGCTCGAACAAGAGGAAGCGCGGGGCCTGACAAGCAACACAGGACTTGTCGGGATTGAATCTGACACTACGAGTCATAGACCGAAGCACCCAAAACATGTTAACAGATCTCCGGAAAGGGTCGGAGGACTCACCCTGAGAGCAACCGAAGGGGGGCAGATCCCCGTGATCAACCAAGAGACGGGGCTGGACCTGAGACACAAGCGTCCAGGCGGTCCTACGTATCCCATAAGGATGGGAATCAAGCCATACGTAGTTCTGGAAAGGCAGTTTAACGTCATGCAGGACGATGAGGGGTGTGAGGTAGTCCCACACACGGGGGAGGCGTACGGCGCGGCCAGTAGACCGACGTGAATGAGGACATAATCCCCCGCTCACGCGATACGCCTCGCACAAAAAGGAGGGGAACTGGGGCCAGAGGCCCAACGCGGGATAGAGATTCCCGGGAAATGGGGCTGGGCCTGAAACATGAATGTCCAGGCGGTCCTACGTATCCCATAAGGATGGGAATCAAGCCATACGTAGTTCTTGAAGTGCAGTTTAACGTCATGCAGGACGATGAGGAAAAAAGAAGGGGGGAGCAGAAGGCATCCCCAAACGTGGGGGGGCGTACAGCGTGACGAGCAAACCGACGTGAATGAGGGCATAGCCCCGCACTCACACCATACGCCGCACACCCGAGGGCAACTGGGCCAAGGGCCCGAGATGGGATGGAAATTCCCGAAGGATGGGGCTGGGCCTGAAACACGAGGGTTCAGGCGGTCCTACGTATCCCATAAGGATGGGAATCAAGCCGCACGTAGTTCTTGAGTGGCAGTTTTACGTCATGCAGGACGAATGCTGAACAGTTTAACGTCTTGTAGCTCGGACGTAGTGCATTTTAGCGTCATGCAGGACGAAGTGCAGTTTAGCGTCATGCAGGACGAAGTGCAGTTTAGCATCATGCAGGACGAAGTGCAGTTTAGCGTCATGCAGGACGAAGTGACACTCAGGAAAAGTATTGCTTGAGGAACCTAGCGTTGGTGGGAGGAGTGACACGCTCACCATCCATAGTCGCTAGGGAGTACGCGCCATTGGGATAGACCTTGTGGACAACAAAAGGTCCCTCCCACTTGGGCTCCAACTTGGGCGGCTTCCTGCCGGGGATCATCGGTGCTCTTAGGGCTAGCACTAGATCACCCTACAGGAAGGAGCGGAGGCGAACCTTCTTATTGAAAGCTCGAGCCATTCTGCTTTGATGCCTCTCCAAGTTGTGCAAAGCGCGAAGTCTATTCTCATCCAGTGCTTCCAACTCGACTAGACGGGCTTCAGCAACTCTGTCCGGCGCTTGCTGGTCGTAGACCGCAGTGCGCAAGGACGGTAACTGGATCTCGATGGGCAGGACGGCCTCAGCTCCATACACCAGGGAATAAGGGGTCATCTGGGTGGAATTGCGAGTCGTCGTCCGATAAGCCCAGAAGGCGTTGGGGAGCTTGTCCGGCCAACTCTTCTTGTTCTGACCAACCATCTTTTGCAGAATGTTAGAGAGGGTTTTGTTAAACGCCTCGATCTGTCCATTCGCCTGCGCATGATAGCGAGATGTATGGTTCGAGCGGATGTTATACTTTGCGTACAACTTCTTCAACTCGGCTGCTCGGAAATTGGTTCCGTTATCCGTGAGGATAGCGTGAGGCACTCCAAATCGATAGATGATGTTGGAGGTCACGAAGTCAGCGATCGAACAGGATTTGACCTCTCTGAGCGGAATCGCTTCTGCCCATTTGGAGAAGAAGTCCGTGGCGGTCAGAATGAACCGGCACTGGCGAGCTGTCGCCGGCGGGTAAGGTCCCACAACGTCCAGTCCCCAGACTGCAAAGGGCCAGGAATACCTTGTGGTATGGAGAGGCTCCGGCGGCCGATGCACAAAGTTCGCATGAACCTGGCACGCATGGCACCTCCTGGCGTACTCGATGCAGTCATGGATCATAGAGGGCCAGAAGTATCCCAACCTCCGAATCTGGTGGGACAGCTTCGGCCCAGTCTGGTGGGCGCCACATGAACCAGCATGAACCTCTTGCATGACTCGTGGGATCTCGACTCCCTGAAGGCAACGGAGGAGAACACCATCAAACCCGCGCTTGTAGAGGATCTGCTCCAGACCGGGACTGCTCTGGAGGACAAACTGCGATGCGCGGCGTCGAACTCGCTCGCGCTCGGCCCGATCTGACGGAAGAATGCCATGTTGGAGGTACTCAACCAAAGGCGCCCTCCAATCACGGGCTGATTCGACTGCTATATCTGGGGTACTCGGGGCTCCGGGCATAGGGGTAACCGTGGTGAGGTTACTTACCAACGGGCCGCGATCTTCTTCCGGGATAACGGGAGCGATGAGCCTGCGGCACATCACGCGGACGATCAGGTTGTCCTGTTCAGGTTCCGCAAGTGACGCAGCCAGGCTGGCCAAAGCATCTGCTCGACCGTTCTGTGACCGGGGAACATGGACAATTTCCGGCCGAGAAGGGAACCGGGCCATCAGAAGAAGGGTGCACTCCAACAATGGCACAAGTTCCAGCTTCCTGACAACGTAGTCGCCATTGATCTGCTTAACGACCAGCTCGGAGTCCCCTTTCACGCACAGACGGGGCACGTCGATCTCGAGAGCTAACTCGAGGCCGGTGATGAGGGCATGGTATTCCGCCTCATTGTTGGTACAGCCCTCTGACAACAGGAAAGAGTATGGCAGCACGGCTCGCTCCGGGGTAATGAAGACGATGCCCAAGCCCACTCTATTGAGCTTAGGATTATCGAGTCTTCTACCGGTGGGGCTCCGGGAGGCACCGTCAAAGTGCATCTGCCAGCATGGATCGGCTCGATCAACCGAGAGAATGGTCTCATCAGGAAAGCCTAGATCCAGCGGCTGATCCGCGGAGGTCGGGTGAGCGGCCAGAAAGTCTGCCAACGCTTGCCCTTTGATGGCCTTCTGAGACACATACCTGATGTCGAACTGCTGGAGAATCACAGCCCACCGCGCTAGACGGCCAGTCAACATAGGTCGGCTCAGGATATATTTCAACGGGTCTACCCGAGAAACCAACTGTACCTCATGGTGCTGCAAGTAGTGCCGTAATTTCTGTACGGCAAATACGAGCGCCAGGCAGCTCTTCTCGATGGGGGAATACCTAACCTCCGCATCGAGGAGCATGCGACTGAGGTAATAGAGGCTATTCTCTGTTCCCTCGTTGTTCTTCTGGGCGAGAAGGGCACCCAGGGACCGTTCCAGGGCGGTCACATAAAGGACCAGCGGCTTTCCGGATACGGGCGGCATCAGGACCGGAGGTTGAAGCAGGTACTGCTTGATTTCCTCGAAAGCGGTCTGACACTCTTTATCCCATACATAGGTGGCACCTTTCTTCATAAGCCGAGAAAAGGGCTTACACTTGCCGGCCAGATTCGCGATGAATCGGCGTATATAGGCCAAGTGGCCTTGGAACCCTTGCAGTTCCCGGACGGTACCCGGGGGAGGCATCTGGCTAATCGCCCTGATTTTCTCTAGGTCGATCTCGATACCCCGGTATCTTACCACAAATCCAAGGAACTTTCCGGAGGTGACCCCAAAGGCACACTTCAACGGGTTCATCTTCAGGCAACGAGACCGGAGGAAGCTGAACACTTTCTCAAGATCTTTGAGATGGTCCTGACGCTGGCGCGATTTGACAACCAAGTCGTCGACGTAGCATTCCACCAGTGTGCCGAGGATTGGCTTGAATATGCGGTGCATCGCCCGTTGATAGGTGGCACCTGCATTCTTCAGGCCGAAGGGCATGACCCGGTAGCAAAAGGTACCTTGGGGGGCCCTGAAGGCAGTGAACTCCTCATCCTCAGGGGCCATCCGAATTTGGTTGTATCCGGAGTATCCATCCATGAAGGAGAGGGCTTGGAACCCTGCCGTGGCATCAATCAACAGCTCTGTCACTGGAAGGGGAAAATCATCCTTCGGACAGTGGCGGTTGAGATCGCGGAAGTCGATGCAGACTCTAATCTGCCCGTTCTTCTTCCTGACCGGCACAATGTTGGCCAGCCATTTGGGGTACTGAACTTCCCTCACGAAGTTGGCTTTGATAAGCTTGTCAACTTCGGCCTCAACCATGGCACCATGGGATGGGTGCATCTTCCTGGGAGGCTGCTTGAACCCGCGATGGTCCGCCGGGAGACCAAGGCGGTGGACGGCTACCTGAGGATCTAGCCCCGGCATCTCGTCATAGCCCCAAGCGAACACATCACGGTGCTGCCTGAGAAAGTCCACGTACTGCTGCCGCTCCTCAGAGGGCATGGCGGCACTAACCAACGTGGGTCTTGGATTGGCCTCGGTTCCAAGGTTCACCTGTATTAACTCATCGACCGTGGCGGGGACGCCCTCCTCAAAGGCTGGGGGTGCGTCTTCCATACCCTCTCCACTCGGGGAGGGATCATCCACGGGAGAGACTGCGTTGGAAACTGCATTGGGGCTACCAGGTCCTGCTGGGCCACTGGTGCTGGCGCGGGCGGTCGCGACCGTCTCATCAGGAGACTCGCGGACCGTCAAGACCATGGCGACGTCCAACCGGTGAATCGGGAGGACGTAAGCGTCATCCAGACCTGCCCAGGGATCGCTCGCAACAGCGACAGGCTCAACCTCACCTGCCAGGATCTGCTTATCCTTGCTCTTGTAATAGTCCGCGTCCAGATAACGGGCTTCACATGAGGCAAAAGGAGAGGCATCTCCTTGAAGCACGCCTACTCGACCATTAAGGGAGTATTTGAGGCATTGGTGGTATGACGAGGGGACCGCCGCGTGAAGGTGAAGCCATGGCCTGCCCATCAATGCGTTATACGCAGTGTCCTGAGAGACTACCATGAATTCGGTGTTGGCAACCAAGTCACCGAACTGGGTCTTCAAACGTATCTTGCCGACCGGGGTTTCCTCGGTGCGGTCGTACCCCTGGATCCTGAGGTCGGAGGGAATCAAGTCATCCTCAGACAACCCCAATCTCCGGAGCGTCCGAGTTGGAATCAGGTTAATCCCGGACCCCGTGTCGACAAGACAACGCCGGACTTCAAGGCCATTGAACTGGCCAGTGACATACAGCGGACGAATGTGTCCCTGTATAGGAGGGTCTTCATCCTTACCGGAGAACGAGATAACTGCCTGACATTCGGCGTCCTCGATCGTTTCGGCGTGAAAGGCCTCTGCAGCCGCAACCTCTGTCTCAAACTGGAGGGGGCTCTTCAGGGCTTCAGCGAGTGCCTCGCGCATCTCAGATGACATGCGCAGAGCCTCAAGGATGGAGAGCCTTGCTGGGATGTCGGCCAAGTGCTTCAGGACATCATACTTTTTGGCCAAGCGCGAGCTCCTGGTTGCAGGAGGTTGCTCTGCGGTTGGTGGCATGACGGGCCTTACCGGTTGGATCGGCGGCCGACTGGTACTTGGCGCATCTCGCTGTTCACTGGTCGCAGTCCGGGAAATGGTCACCGTACTGGAGTCAGGAGGCCGGGATGGACTCGTGGCAGGGCGGAGCTGGTCGCGACGCGGCTGAGGCGGTTCTGCCTGGTCCCACACCACAAACAGTGGCGGAGGCGAATCCGTCATCCCCGGATGGGGAGCCTGCGCACGTTGAGCTCGATCTTGAGCCTGCCGCCTAGTCTCAGTGGCGTGCACGGCCTGGCCGGAGGTACCGACGGCTGTGCCCCGGCAACTCCTGCTGCTGCGGTTCTTCCGACGGTGGCGACGACCGGGGACACTGGGGAGGTCCACCTGGTGTTCTTCAACGTCGGGAACCGAAAAGGGATTTACCAGCTCGACGGTGTTAACCGAAGCGTACCCAATACCGTCATCGGATGAATCATCCATCACCGGGCGGATCCGAGGAGGGACCCCCATCTCCGGGGGCATGAAATCGCCGAGAGTACGGGATAGTGGCGGAACTGGCGGGGCACGCTCTTCCTTCTTGCGCTGCCGCCGTTTGCTCCTCTTGGAGGAGGCAGACCGGGACGACGATGCCGAAGCAGCACCCGCAGGTTCTGGGGGCTCAGGCAGATTCAAGCGCGCACGGATGATTCCCTGGGCGCGAATGGTCGTCTTGCGGGCCATCCAGTTATTGTACTTCTGGGATCCGCGGTCGGAGACCAGCTGCCATTCTTCCTCATCGCCACCATCGTCATCTGATCCCACGAACACGCCCGCTACCTGTGCTGGAGCTGGGCCCAACCTGATTACATTGTTGTTAATCTGGTCTTGGAGCCAGTCCTTAAACACATAGCACCGCTGGAAGGTGTGCCCCAGGGCCCGATGGTAGGGGCAGTAGCGGGGGTTATCTGTGAGATGTGCCTCCTCTGGCTTCCAACACTCAGGCAGTCGCACAATCCTCTGCTCCAGGGCGCTCCGGAAATAACCGGGGACCTGATCCTCATGGAATGAGTACGTCAGGTGTCGCGGGCCCCTGGGAGCGCGGTCTTGACGAGGGGCTGGAGGGGCCTGCCGAGGAGGCGGACCCTGATTATCTCGCCTGGGTTGTGGCGGTACATTACGCGGAGGGGCCGGCCGGTTCTGAGGCTGCCGTTACTTGGCCGGGAACTGAGCCCGTGGAGGCGGATTCCTGTGAGGCTGCGGAGCTGGCCTCACCGGCAGCAGCTCCAACGGCCTGGGAGCCTCTATCTGGGCCACAGCAGCGGGCTCAGCCCTGCTGGCTCTCCTTGCAGGAATCATAGGAGGCAGCGGGTGTGCCTGGCTGGCCTGTTGCAGGGCTTCCTCAAGACGTTGAGCTTTGTCTGAGAAGTCCCTGAACCCTCCGGGGTAATTCTGAGTAATCAGGGAAGGGACCAGCTCGGTCTTGACGTTCCCGACGCACATTGTCAGCAACTGCTCCTGAGTCAATGGCATGTCAAGGGAATACGTGAGACCCTTCCATCGGGCGACGAAGTCCGCGACTCGCTCATCAGGCCTCTGCTTGCACTTGAAGAGGTCTGCGATACTCGTCTTCCGGGTCGTGGAACTGAACTGGTAGAGGAACTGTCTACGGAGGTCCTCCCAGCTGGTTACCGACCCAACGGGGAGCTGGCTGTACCAGACAAATGCTGGCCCTTCCAGTGTCTGAACAAAGCAGCGAAGCTTAGCGGCCTCCTGCTGCGCCGGAGTCCCCAACATAGGCCCGCACCTCGAGTTGAAGTGGGCTAAATGCTGTGGCGGATCTCCAGTCCCGTTGAAGGGGGCGAAAGTGGGATTCCCGAATCCCGGAGGCGCCGGCATGTCATCCACCCATGCTGGGTAGGGCTTGCCGTCCGGTGGGATCGCCACCTGCCGAGTCTCCAAGGCTTCCAAGCGGGCAATGAGTGCCGCCATCGGATCGTCCGGACATGGGTTCCAGTCCTGGCGAGGATCTCTAACCACGAGCGCATTGCATGGCCCTTCAATCGGGTCGTCGACCGGGTCGTCGAACTCGGCAGCTCGTGGGATGGCGGGCGGAGCGGCCCTTGGGGCAGCGGGAGGAATCCGAGCGGGATCTCTCAGGTAGTCACGCCGCTCGGGAGGGTGTGGCGAAACATACCGCGCCCTCTTGCCGTAGGCAATGGCCTCTCTCCTGTCGGCGAACACGGCATGATCACGGTTGCCCGGGAGAGTCTCATCAAGGAGCGGTTGTTCCGGTCCCTGCTGTCCTGGCCTAGGATCACCATAGTCAGGCCGCCGTTCTGCAGCGCGCTCGGCGAGGAGCTGGTCAACCAGCTTCTTCTGTTCGGTGAGCTGCTGACGTAGCGTAGCCTTCTCGGGATCCTCCTCTGCCCTCTGCATGGAGGCAGATGGGTCGGCGGGCTTTATAGCCTCGCTGTGCTCTTTTCCTTTGCTGACGTTTCGGCTTAACGTCAGTGCTTCAGTGGGCGCGGGGAGCCCCAGGAGGTTTCTCTGATGACGAGTAACTCTCACTGATGGATCTGACGACGGCTTGTCTTTGGGGGGGAAGCCCCCGTCGAGAAGTTCCAAGTCGTTCCCCTCTCCCGACAGGTCAGCCATATTGACCGTTCCTGTCCCTGGGGATATACCCTCAGGGCCACCCAGCGAATCGGGCTGTCGGCGGATCACACTGAAGCGTAGGGCAGCGTACTGCCCCCATCCACGGATATACACGTGGGGAGTGGCTTCCTCGATAACTTTGCGGAGTACTTGAAAACACTCAACGCATCGTTGTTGGAGGGCCTCGTGGTGCCCAAATGACCCGGGGTGCCGAACCGCGGGGAGCATGGCCAGGTCAATTTGACGGCACTGCTCACCAATATCCTCCAGGTGCGCTTGACTCCCGGGGTATGGCATTTGTAGGCGGTGAAGACAGGAGCGAGTCTCCCGGAGAGTTCGGCGGAAGCATTCGAACTCATCCGGGGTGAGTGATTCGGGTGCATCAAAGCCCGGTCCTGCGACTGGCCAAAACTTCTCAGGGAAGTGGCCCTCTGCAAGGACGGTCCAGAAGCTCCATGACTCAAACTCGGGACACAGATCTCCTTGGTCCTCTTCCATGGCTGGGAACGGACGGGAAACTGGTAGTGGTGCCGAGGCGGGCCGCCGGGCCGACGGGCTGGCCGGCGGCGAATACGGCGAGCAGGCCGATTGGCCTCCATATCCCGGGCCGCCCTCTGAGGGTGGCGGTGCCCCAGCTACCACATCACGATAGGACGGGCCGGCGAGCGAACATCCTGCCGTAGCATCGGTGCTCGCCGAGGGCGCACCAGATCGTGGTTCGACCGTCGGTCCCCAGAAAAAGTCTCCGGCCTCTCTGATCGAGACGGAAGGCACTTCCGGAGGGGCCGGTACCAACCGCAAGTTTGATCCTTGGGGGTCTACCAGGCCCTCGTTACTCCGGATATACCTTCGGAGAGAAGCGGGGATCACATCGATCTCGCTCTCGGGGAGCACGAGGCTGACGTGCCGCATTCCTACCCCTGCCCTTGACTGGCGGGGTTGGGGAAGGGGCTCTGTCGCCGAATCGTACTCTGCCTCTGAGTCAGAGAAGCAAACCGGTCGGATCTCCGTCCGGAATTCCGTAACATTCTTCCCTCGGCGTCGACGCCTTGCCTTTCTGCCCCTGGGTGGTTCTTCGGGGCAGGGCTGATCTCTGTCCTGGCGTCCTCCGGCCGCACTGGTGCTGGGGCCAAGAGGACTGGGAACCAAGGTGCGAGGGGCACCGGGACAGATATCAAAGGGGACGCGGGGAGAGATGATTCCGGGCAGGCCTCCGGGCCGGGATCGGAAGGTGGGATGACCCATGCCTCCTGGATTGGCCACACAGAGTAGATCCTGCCGGTGAATAGCGCTACCGCGAGGTGGTCCGCGGTGGCTACTGCCAGTGCCAGCAACCGGGAGAGTCGACCCAACCTGCCTTTGGGGCGGTCGGGGCCTCGATCCAGGTCGGGCATAGGAGTTCCCCCGCTCAGGATGCGCAGAGGCCTGGCGACTGGAGCCAGCAGTGGCTTGGGCCAATGCGGCCGCTGTTGCTAGAGCCCCAAGGTGGGCATCCTCTTCCGCTCGTGCCCGACGTTGGCGTCGGGACAGACGAGTCGGAATGAGCGTCGCGGGCAGGTGGAGAGCCTGTTCCTCGACTTGAGGGGCCTGGCGGAGATGTCGCCGTGGCCTGGCGGGAGCCCTTATCGTGGATCCCTGGAGCGGACCTCGGATAGGGTGATCCCGGGCATCTCCCACCTCATCCGCATAAGGAAGGGAACTGTCAGAGCGCTCCGGGGATAAACTCCCGAAGCGATTGGACGTTGAGGTAGGCAGCGGTGCCTCCCCGCGCGGCCCTCGGGGGCGGCGGTGGTGGCGAGGCGCAGCCTCCTCGAGGTCTAGGCGAGCCATTTCCCTAGTGGGGATGACTCCCTCTTCCTCGTATCTCCACACCAGGGTGTTGATCACCCTTCTCTGGATGACCTCCGAGGGGGAGAGAGGGCGTGGTCGTCCCGCAATTGCGGCTGCTGGGACGGCTGCGGAACGGGCGGGACCGCGCGGAGTAGCCGCGTCGGTGTTTCCCCTGTCCCTGCGCCAGTGGGCGGGTGGCGATCGGGCACTGGATCGGGCGACCTGATTTCTGAAAGCAGGGAGAAAGACCCATTAACACTGAAAGGAAAAAGGAATCGACAACCAACCATTAGCACCACGACGCCTTCCGTGGGGGGAACCCAGGCCCTCGACGTTGCGAGACGGAGTGCCCGATTTCACTTCCCCAGCCCCTGGCGGGTAAGACTGAATGCTTGGCCGGGCAACACGCCGGTCTTCCAACACCTCTGAAAGCCATCGGTCTTCGTATCGAGGAGAAGAGATTCACGTCGGGTTCACCATTTTTCTGTTTCGGTGCGGATGTGCGTCGGGTTACGCTGTTCCGCCAGGACGCGTTCGCGCGTGCACCCGTCAACCCGAGGGGATGGGCGCGCGGCTTGTGGTCCCGCAGTCCCGCTTTCCAAGGGCGGGCGGCATCCGTCCCTTATTCAGGGGCGTCTGCTCCTAGATCGAAACCGGGATGATGGGATGTCGGCTCCTCCTTCCTTGGACGTCTCCTCGGAACTCGTCGCCTAATCCGGGTCTCCCTCATAGACTTAAGAATGTTCGTGAATCTCGTTCCCGGCGCCATATCTTCATGGACACCGGTTAATTACGCTGCTTCCGCCCGGACGTTCCAAGGAGTCTGGGCGGGGCAGCAACCTGCGGTGAGAAGGCCGGGTGGCTCTGGGTGCTGGGGGCGTGTCGTAACACTGCGGCTCTGCACATCTGTCTTCCGTCCCTAATAGGGCTTCTCGAAGGCATGATGGCCTGAGGCATCCCGTACTAGGTGCGGGGAACTGTGTCACCTGAGGTTTTCCTCAGCTTCCCGTGTTTAACACGGGGTATGCCGCGAGTTTAACGTCCAGCGGGGACGGCATCGGACCGATCAACACGAAAAGTGGATCAGATGACAGAACCCCTTGCGGGGAACCTCCGACGCTGGGGCCAGCACATGGGCGGCTTCCCAAGTAACGTGGAGTGGAGTGAAGTGGCATGACCCCACCGGGATGTGGCGGCCCGGGTAAGGATCAGGATGGATGATGGAGTGAAGAGCTTGGACCCCAGAGGGGCTTCCTACGTACCGCGCGTTAACACGGATCAAAGTCAACGTAGTTCGGGCATACAGTTTAACGTCATGCTGGACGTCGGCAAGCCGACTCACGAAGAGGTCGAGGCCGCCGGGCGGAGGATTGAACCGAACCACCTCGCACGGAGGGGGATGGGACGGCCGGGTGGATCACAGTTTCACGTCATGCTGGACGATAAAAGGGGAAATGGAAAAGAGGGGCTGTGGGGAGGCACCGTGGAGATACACACGGGCAGTCTCCCACAGGGGCGGATTCATAGGTGAATCAACGCAAGCGTGAACCCTGGAGGGGTCCACTGATGGACGAACCGACGTAAATACGACCGGGACGACCAGGTGGTGGGCTTGGACCTCAGGGAGGCTTCCTACGTACCCTGTATAGAAGACAGGGATCAAAGTCCACGTAGTTCATTCTGTCAGGACTTACGCACTTGGGGCAGCCCGGATGCTGCAAAACTCAGTTGGAAGGGACTTGGACCGAAAGCAGAAGACACCTCGATCCCAGTCAGACCCTCTACTGGCTTCGGCAGTGGGGAGGCGCAACGGAGATACACATGTGCAGCCTCCCACAAGAAGCTAGGGGTTTGTAATACCCTGCCCCCGTAGGGAAAAGCCACTCCCATTAAATCGTCCCTAAAGAGGGGCAATCCCGACATCCCTGCAGAGACGAGCGGGTGGGGGCCACATCCAAACCGGGGGGACCCTGCGTGCGGAGCACGGGATCAGGTTGCGGACGGTTTAGCGTCTTGCCAGACGAAGTACAGTTTAACGTCATGTGTTGAGGACGAAGCGGACGGTTTAACGTCTTGCCGGACGAAGTACAGTTTAACGTCATGTGTTGAGGACGAAGCACTTGGCAGTTTAACGTCTTGCAGCGCGGACGATGGGGGCTATGCAATTTAACGTCGTGCAGCTTGGACGGATGTGAAGTTTAACGTCATGCTGGACGAATATGCAGTTTAACGTCATGCTGGACGTATGCGCAGTTTAACGTCATGCGGGACGAATGCGCAGTTTAACGTCATGCTGGGCATAGGTTGCCGGACGATGGGTGCATGTCACTTCGCACGAACCTGGAGGGCCGCACGGGAAGACAACGCACGGTGCGGGCACCCGGGATGAGAATCATCGGGTGCCACACAGGCGGGTACCCTTAGGAGGTCAACGGGGACGACCCTGGCAGATTGCGCGCAAAAAGGAAGCTTTGCGCGCAATACTGCGGGCCGGCGCGCAATCGGGGCGGCTGGCGCGCAATTGGGCCAGCGCCTTGCGCGCGGATGCTTGAGAATGCTCACACCGGGCTTCGGATAGCGCGCGGGGGCAACGGCTCATTCTTTAACGAATGGCCACTTGAAAGAAGGGGGGTTGCGCGCAATCAGGCCGGATTGCGCGCACCCCGGGGGCAATTGCGCGCAAACGGGTTCTTTTGCGCGCAAAGGCCTTAGGGTGAGTGTTTATTCAAATGAAAGGAGCCAACGGGGATTGCGCGCGAAGGCGGACCCCGAGGCTTTCTTGCGCGAAAGAAAGGAGGTTACCTGAAGTTCGTCATTGCGCGCGGAAGGGGTTGAATTGCGCGCACGAGAGACGTTTCGACTTCCAGCAACCTTTGAAACGTTGGGGGTCGCCTTATATTTATAGGCAACCCCGGGCGCGGAATCCAGGGTGCGAGCGCGAAATTCTCCTCGCGGGCGCGGAATCGGGCGCGGCGCGCAAGGGAGTCGCGCGGACCCGCGGCGCGCAAAATTGCGCGCCGGACCGGCGCATAGCGCGCATCCCGGGGGGTTTGCGCGCGGAACATCCCCTTTGCGCGCGGGCCTCTGAAATTCCGCGCAAGGCCTCCGGGCCCTCCGAAACATCCTTCCGACTCCAAATATGACCCCGCTTTCCGCATCCGGAGCTTCGTTTGGGAACAACGGACTTTTCCGGCGTCTACAATTATTTGGATATTTTTTACTTTCACTAAGCATTTTTGTATGTAAATATATTATAGAAATAAATTAGACTATGAACGATACATAAATCCATCATTCATATAACAAATGTTAAGGTATTTTTCACAAAACAATATTCTATTAATATTGAAAATATTATTACCATAATGGAATAACATCATAATTATTATTAATAAAAAGTTAACATTGAAAACAAATATTGGAAAATAAGAGTCACGTATCAAAACGAGTGTATGCAGAGGAAAAAGAGTTAATTTTCCCCGATTGTGATTAATAATCATGATATGTAAAAATAAAGACCAATAATTGGAAATAAATTCATTAGTTACCCCAATGGTTGTTTAAGATGATTTAAAAAAAGTTTTAATTATTATTTTCACAAAATATACCACAATATAATAGTATAATATAGATATTTTTGTCCTACTATGGTAGGGGACGTACTAGTTGAAAAAAATATTTTAACATTTGGTTTAATTAATTTATTACACAGTTTTTTACCTAACATTGGTAAAAGTTATGTTAAAAATATTAATTTCAATTTTGGTTCTCAAAAAACCAATGTTAAAAATCATTCTAAAATCATATTTATGAAATAATTCAATGTCTTTCTTCTAAAATAAAATGAATTTGAAAATATATCTCCAAATTAGTTTTATATTTTATGAAATATGGGAAAAAAATAAATCTACCTTTCCATGTGAGGTCAATAATAATACCAATAAGGAAAAATTCCCATGGAACATTCTATGTTTGTTTTTCTAGAGAACCAATATGAAATTTATCTTTTTAATTTAGTTTTTTCCCAATGCAGACATCAAATGTTTTATAATTTTGATTCCACATTGGTTAATAAAAAAAGGAGTTTGGAATTAATTTTTTTAAAAAATATTACTTCTCAATAACAAAAAATATATGATACCCCATACAAACAAATAGAAAATACATACTTAAAGATGAAAAGACTGTATAATTACTATTTTTTATTTTTATTGAAAAAATAAATACCTAATAATTTAAAATTTAATAATAACAGTTGTTTAGAAAAAACATCAGATATAGTTATGGTACTAATTCTTATATGACTCGATATCATTTAAATTATACAAGAAAAATGAAGGTTATATGACTATAAAATGGAATATCTTGATATAAAATCGAAAATAATTAATATAACATACATTTTGAAATTTTGTTTTCATTCTAGTTGTGATTATATCAAAAAGTAATGTTAAAAGAAAATTACAACATCCCCACCATATTTTTGTATGATGAAAAAATGGTTAAGAAGAAATAACCATAATATAAAAACCACAATATATATATATATGAGAAAATAAATATTATTCCCTATAAAATATTTTAACAATTATTTTCAAAAATAAAATATGATTTGGACCCCCATTAATATGTGATATTCATTAAATATTATCTAGAAATTGTATTTATTATATTTACTATCAAAAATTGTATAAACAATAAGAATTAAGAATAAAATTTATTGATTAGTAATTTTTTATATTTTTTAAAAACACATCCAAATAAATTTTAAAAAATATACCATGTGTATGGAATACACCAATCATATAATGGCTAATACAATATTTAATTATCATAATCAATGACATTGAAATAAATATTAGTTCACAATTGTTTTAGTATTATTTTACATAATGCAATAGATTAAAAAAACATTTTGTCTCTCTATTTTCTACTTTCCTATACATATCTATAAAACTATCATATAGATAATTTATAGGCATAGAAAATTATTTTGTATAAATAATCCATTTATTATAGTTGTTTAATGTTTAATATAAAACAAGTGAAGAAACCTAATTAAATATTAAAAAATAATGTCCCTTTAAGTTATACTTTTTTGGTAATGAAAAAATGAAAAATTAAATTATATGAATGGAAAACAATAGCAACACAGTTACAATGAAATATTAGAAATGAACAAGATGCCAAATTTTTTTCTGAATATTCTCAATGCATTTTTTCACACAGATCAATCATCATCAGAAAATCATAAATATTATCTATGAAATGAGGAATATAGAATAATATTATTTTTTGAATACAAAATCTCATAAGTATATAATTTTTTCATCTTATAGTATTTTTATTTTATTTCTACTAATTATTTTAATTTTATTTTGTGATTTATAAATTAAATTTAAGAAAAAATTATTTTCCATTTTAAAAAAATTTATATATATTTTTCCAAACAATGATTATCATGTATGTTGGATGACGAACAATGTTATCCCACCAATTTAAATTATTATTAACAAAATATCAAGCTCAGTTAACCTCCCCTATATGCAATGAAACTAGGGGAATTTAATCAATAATATGATTTTTTGATAGTTTTACCTAACCCAACTACATAGACTATAAATATAAATAATCCCCAAAAACATATATGCATCTATATTCTACAATATGTACCTGGGGATATCCCAAATAAAGCTCATAGTATTAGTTTGGGTCTGAATAATGATGCGGCGGATCTGAGTAGGATATATATGAAAGATGGGATTTTCTCCTATGTTTTTCAATCATATCCCAAAAATATAATTTTATTTGATCACCTATAGAAACTTTTAGGTCATTTAGATCATTATTTAAGGAATCTATTTCTATTTTTCTTTAGTTATTAGATTCATTTACATATGATTTAATAATATGTGACACCCTCCTCAAATCCTCTTACATGGTTAGGGTGATATTTCCTTCATAAATTATTATACATGATAGCCATCATTTCATTAGGGATATATGTCCCCAATATCACATTATCTTAATGGTAAATCTAAAATGATAAATTAAAATAGCACATTATTTATATTAATTTAAAAATATAAACATTGATGTAAAAAAATTACATTCATACAATGAAATCTGCTAGATACATAGATTCATCTATAAGACATATTAATTGGTTTCTGTTCTCTATCTCTGTAATTTTTCATGGTGAGTAGGGGAGATGATGAAATGAACATTACCGATTCTGAAGCGCTACATGATTTATTTATTAATGATTCTGATGTTTCTCTAATCAATTTCCACTTTAGTAAATGATACCATATATGAAATAAAGTATGATGGTATACATTATATAATTTGATATCATGGTGAGATCTACTATAATATAATTAAATGAAAATAAATTAACACTGTTAATGTAATATATATGAAATCTTTAAATATACTATAATTATTATACCATAAATGCTTCATAATGTTGGATAAAGACAAATTGATTCCATGTCTCTGCATATAATATCCCATACATGAGGAATTTAGTTTTCATATATTAATATCCCAAAAACATAATATTTTTTATTTTTTTTATATTTTCTCCACCAAACAACTTATAACAATAAGAATATTTTCTTAATTCCTTTTTTTTAATGAAAGTCGAACTACTTATGTAATTGTATAAATTAAAATGAATTATATAAAATGCATAATATTAAAATAAATTAATTGATATATTTTACCATTATGGACTCCATAAACCATTATTTTATGAACATGTCAATATAATTCCAATCCAGTTATAAACATTTAATCATTTAATAATCTGACATTGTGATACAACTCATAAAATAAATTTCATTAGGGTTAAAATTATTATTATTATCATAAAAATTAATTTTTACCTATTATCTCCATGAGAAATTGAATGTTTCAGTAAATGTATAATATTTTTTTAAGAAAATTTTGGAATAATTTTCTCTAGAGAAGAATAAGATGACTCTTCTATTGGAGGGACATTAGTAGTCCTGAAAATATTTTTTTTAAATTAACAATTTTCTTTCATTATGTAATATTTTTATTGATTATTATAGAATATGAAAAAATATACTTATACCTTGATAAATGTTTCTCTATATCCTTTTTATCTTATAAATGGAAAAATGAAATTATATTATATATACCAATATATTATTAGAAAAGTATATATTTAAAAACAATGAATAATATTTTTATAAAAATATTAACATAGATGTGTATGTTGAAAAAATACCGATTCCATGATTCCAAGAAAAAAATATTCAAAATAAACTATTAAATGTACATTTTAATTATAAAATGATATAATTGATCAGAAATTATATATTTAAATATGAATGTTACAAATAAGAGTTCTCATATGCATAATTTTTAAAAACATAATGATATATGTTTTGATTCTGAATCAATTTTTTTAACCATATTTATTGAGTATAAATTTTTACACAAAAAGAAAATAAATAATCAATATATATAATTAAAAAACAAAATATTATAAAATTATGTTTTTATGCATGTAAATATTCAAAAAAAGAACTACAATATAAATATTTACTTTAATAATTATGATAGTAGTTTAGTGTTTTCACATATCCCTTCAACATGATAATTTATTATTTCCTAGACCTTAATAAAATTATTGTAAATATTACCATATAATAATAATTTATTAGTTATTGAAACCTCACATCCATCGATAACATCATCATCATCATCCGCATCAACCAAATTAATTATCTTACCTTCAAAATTCAAGACAACTGATCCGTCTATTGATCAATAACATAAAATAGTTTCGTTGTGTGTGTTCCCATGATAAATTGTTCCTATTTTCTACTATTTCTTTTCATATCAATTAGCATTAATATAAAATATTCATGTTTTAAAACAATATTAGGATGATAATAAATTTACTTGAAACATATTACTTAAAATTTAATAACATTTATTTCCCATAAAACTTCAATAACACCAAAACAACTCTTTGATGTAGAAATATGGGATTTATCTTTTATGGTAATAAAATATTATTCTTCAGCAAAAAAAATACCATATTTTTTTAATAGAACTCTCTTCATCCTAAATGTTTTCATAAAATTTGTTATCTTTTACATTCGAAAAAATGGTTCTTCAACAAATATAATTACCAAAAAATTTTGAATCGTCCTCTCTTCATACTAAAATTTTTCATAAAATGTGTAAGCATTAATAAAAAAAGGTTACATATAATAACATTAATATATTCCACCCATGACAACAATTTCAATGTTTCTAAGGAATATTAATCAATGTGAAAATTCTCTTTAAACCATCAAACACATTTCTTTTAATGCTCAATCACAAACAACTTTTCATTTCATTTTAGATATCTTACCATTATTCAATCAATATGTATTTATTTTTATCGTTGAACCTAAAATATGTTGATGATAATATATAAATGTTCTTATATTACATCAACTTGTTGAATAAACATCAATGTTAAGCCACAAATTACCCTACCTACACTATTAATTGTAAAATGTCATGATATAGAGTGAAAAATGTGCTCCACCTCATCCAAAATTTAAAATTAATCATCAACATATTTTTTATACATATTTTTTCAATAATTGTCTTTCATTTGATGAGTATTTTTAACATAATCCATCCGACGTTTCATATATCATTTAAAAAGATACATCAAATGTAGATATATAGTACCACTTATTTATATCTATCACAGAAAATGAATCCTTAGATGTACCATTATATCCAAAATACCAGGAATGACACTTGTAGGTGAAAAATAATGAGAGAAAATTCATTATATAAAACAACAAATGAAATTGGATCAATGCCTTCACTAAAAATATATTTGAAAATAATAAAATAACCTTATTATTTCTTTCCAAATAGATTTTATAAATATACCATGCCATATATTCCGAAGTAATTATTTCAAAAATACCTGAATGTCATGATATTTCGTACATATTAGCATAAAATCCTTCAATGTGACCAAGATGTTCGCATTTTAAGAATATATACCACTTAATTAAAGAACATACAAGCACTAAATAATGTTCCTATTACAACTCCTTATTAATATGTGACAAATAGATGACAAAAATATTCTATTTCACTTCATTATGGTAGGTTAATATAGAATTATTCCCATGTATATCATGTCCTACATAGAATTCTATCCATATTTTATATATCCTTTTATGTCTATCAAATTCTCCAAAAAAAAATTATAAAATTATTCTCTCAACATTCGTATTGTCAATTGTAGGTTTTATCTCTCAAAATATTCAATATGGTAGTTCAAATATGATATATTTTTTCCATATAATATTTTGGTGACCATTGCATTATTTTTTTAAATATTTAAAATCAATATTTTTCAAATTATCATAACATTCATTAGAAACACCGGTTGTAATGGTATATTTTCATCCTATAAAAGGATAATATTTTTTTCAACCAATGATATGGATGTCCATATTTCAAAAAAGTTCTATGTCTAATGTATAATATCTTTTTTCAATTCTAATATAGATAATTTGAATACTCATCTTCAAAAATTGAACATGCTTTATCTCCCCTAACACATGAACCTTATATTTTTCCTATCAATGAAAGTATTTTATTATGATCATTAACATAACATGAAAAAGAAAATAATATTTCTTTTATTTATAAAGAATTATAACACCTATGTCCCAAATAATTTTCAAATCATCAATCCATGATAAATTATTCACATCAGTATCGTTACCTATCCATTTTGTTCAATAAATTTTCATGCTCTTATAAAATATATTTTTTCTATATAATAGGGTGTAATGATTTAAACTACCAAAAATGGGCCATGAATTATTTCTAACACTATATTTTCAAAATGGATTTAGTCAATCTATACACAATTACATTCTGAAATTTGTATATTCACTATAAAAAACAATAATTTTTTGAACAAATATCCTCCAATAAAGTGATTCATAGGGGTAACCTATGTTTTCATTAGATATATTCTCATATTTAAAAATCTTAATTTATTTTCCTATTAATTAATTTATTATTGAATCATAAAATGAGGAATTATGTGAAGGAATTAAATTTTTATGGCATGATGTTTGATATCAGAACCTATGAATGATTCAATGTTCAATTTCACATCCACATTATATTCTGATGTCCCACCTTTAGGAAATTTTTATAATCACTATTAGTTATTAAAAAAACATACAAACATTTTGGAAATAATGTATCTTTTTATATGCCCTTTCCCATGGATCATAAAAATTTATTTCTTTCATAATTGTAATTTAGAAGCTCATTTAATTCTCAAGATAACTCTTTTAAATGTTTCTGAAATTCATAGAACCTTTAATCACTCCACTAATATTATTATTTGTTATTAAATAATATTATAACCACTAATTGCACTATAAATTTAGTGAAACCTGGTAATAGTTTTTTTCTACAATATTCATAAAATCATATAATAATTTCAATATTTAATGGTTTCCATTTATATTTAGTGAATTATTTCTTATATATAATTGAATATCTAATACTGAGTATAATCATCAATATAAGACGTTGAATATTATGTTTTACACCATGATGTATCTAATATGTTTTACTATTGTTAAAACATTTGAAAATAATATCATCATTGACTTATATAGAATAAATATTCCTTATATGAAAAAACATCATGCGTGTAAAGAAAGTAAACTATTTTATTTGAAGATTTTATTTTCGAAATTAAAAGAAATAACCAACTACTCTTTAATATTAATCTTATTTTTAGTATAAATATTAATAATTTTGATCCATTAATTAACTTAAATCACAAAATCAAAGTTCAATATATCATAATATAAAAAAACATTAAATTATATATAATCAAATACATTTTAAATATTAAAAAATGTCATCAAAACTAAAACAATTGATAACTATTTTATCATTACAAAAAATATACGTAATGACAAAAATATATCATTGAATATTTTCAATACATGAGGTTCACAATATATAAAAATAAATAATATAATCATATAATTTGTTTAAAAAAATTAATAAATATAATAAATATATAAAAAAGGTTTACATAGTACATTTATAAATATAAGTCATTATATTATCAAAAAATTAATAAACGAAAAAATTGAAGGAATAAATGATTTCAATCAAAAAAATCTATAATATTAAAATATTTATAAATGCCTAAAATTATGAATAAAAAATATTGCAAAAAAAAATGGAGAATAATTTATAATCATAAAAAATCTATAACACTTACTGAATTCAATATCAAATTAATAATTTATAATATAGAAAAGATCTAGTCATAAAATAATATCCTGAACATTGTTAAATTAATAAAAAATATAACAAGTTTGGAGAACCGTATCATTCAAAGATACATTACATAATCTAAAAATTTAAATTACTAATATTTATAAGAAGGGTAAATCACATATTAATTTTCAAACCCATATTTTGTTTTCCACGATTGTTGTGAGTTATCATGTTTGAGAATCCTACGGATCACTACCTTGGACCCTTTCTACTCCAGGGTTAGCATGAACATTAGAGCCCTAGAATATGTTAAGGTAGACACATTCTATTATAGATTTGAATAATACTTCTATGGAATTATTTTTGGAATATCACTCATTCCTCTAGAAAGGACAACAAACATACAATAAAACCCACTGGAAGGCCTAAGGTGAGCAGAGTCCAATAACACCAAACTCTTTTCTTTATCAACACCATCATTTGTAATATTAAACTACATTAAAATTAATGATTATTAGATTAAAGTATAAATCCCTTAATGATAAATCATATCATACTAAACATTAGATAGCCTATACCCATCATCATGTAGAGAATCTCTTATGAAATCCATTTCCAATGGTGGCTTCAAACAAACTTTCCCTTTCGTATGTGAAACACCAACCTTTGGGGTGTCATACAGAACACGAGCCTCATTTGTAGATTCTAGAAATTTCATACCACTTTGCATGTTACCCCAATATATATCCCCATCATCTCCATTCCATTATACGATGATTGATGTGGTAAATAATCAATGGTAGGGAAATTTTATGACATCTTTCCAACATCATCACTTTCCAGTCCAACACCAAAAAGTTATCTTCCCCTGTCTGGAGGGGGTTTCATGTCTCTAGTTAGAACCGCATCAATATTCATAGTCTTCATACTAATTTTATTCATCAAATAGTCCAAAATATATCCTTTGATGTCGCCAAAAGAAAAAAAATACATTTTTAGGACACTAATCCTTGACATGTAATGTAGTTTTACAATCTAGACAGAAATCATCAAGTGTTCCATATTCCAGATTACTAGGTACATCTTCATCTGGTGAAGAGATAAAAATATTATGAATCACATAAGAGATCATACAGACCTCTACCAAGACTCTACTATAAAAACTATTGTTTTCTACCTTAGGGTCCCAATCTATTTTGATCAAGATTCCCACATAATAGGAAACATCGAATTAAATCTTATGATGCAAGAGGATCTAGTAAAGATTCACAATTTCAAACCATGAATGAGGTTTATTATTTTAATATAAAAACTATTGAAATTGGAATTCCATTCTTGAAAGAAAAATGTAAATAGATATAGCGAAATCAATATAATCTCACAAGCTATGAGATACATCTCTTTAAACAAAAAATGATATGAAAAAAATATAAAACCCATGGGAATACATCTCTAGTCATAAGTTACCCATAAAAAAGAGAGATTCTGAACCAGAATATCAGTTTTCCAGAAAACCTGTAGTAGGAAGAACTAGTCTGGCGATGATTGAGTGCTCACAAATCATGAATCTCTTAATAATATCAGCATTACTAACAAATAAACAATAAGTTTAAGCTTTAATAAAAATTCAATTTGTAATAATGATGTGGACTTAAGAATACATGTTTTGACACATCTTTTTCATTACTTTTTAATGATTTAATTGGTTATTTTTTTTACTTTTTATTAAATTTTAATACTTTTGTATTTTTATTATTAATTTTAATAATTAATCAATTTTTATAAATAATAGTATATTTTATGCATTATAATAATTAAATTATTTCTTAATTTAATTTTATAGCATAATTAAATTTTATTTAGTTTGGTATCTTTGTCTGCATATTTAATGATTTAACATTAATTATTTAATTAATTAGTTTTGTGTAACACATAAATTATTTAGTCTTAATCTAACATTGAATGTTTTAAAAATTAAATAATATAAACTAATTAATAGATAAATTTTTATAATTCATTAATAACTAATTTATGTTTTGAGACAAACTAAATTTAATCAAACGTTTTTATTTAAAGTCTTAATCCAACTCAATTAATCAAAAATATGATAATTAAATGACTATTTTAATTGTTTTAGTTTTTTATAGAATCAATAATTTAGATTTGTAATTTAAATGTTTATATTTTATATTTACATTTGATAATTTAATTGATTTTTAAATTTTAGTATTAGTATAATAGCAATTTAAGTTTTACTAATTGAAGTTATTAATAATTTAACTTATGTTTAATTGGTTTTATAAATTTATTAATGTCTATGTTGTATTTAAATTTTCAATTGTTTTAATTAAGTTTTAGTTTTATTTTAATATTTTCTCCTATGTTTTAATTTATTTTTATATATTTATTATACACCATTTTGGTGTCACTATAACATTAGCTACTGTTCTATAAATAGTGCCACTGTGAAACCAATTTTATTGTGTCACTGTAACCGTATTCCCCTTTACAATACCTCTTTCCATTGTAAGTTGCAATATTGTTTCTCCACAGGAACCATTGGAACTGTTTCCACAACCCCTCTGTTGTGCCTCTGTTTTCCAACTCACACACCATTTTTCTCCATCTATTTTGGCGCTTCACATTGCCTCATTTTTTCCACAATAACTCCCTCACTATGTCTCTTATTTTTATCATGGTCTCACCATTTCCCTATCAAGCTGTCTCACCATTCTTCCCTTCCCAATGATTCACTATATCGCTACAAAATTGATCTAGTGGGCACTGTTTCCTTCCTTTACGGAATGTCACTTCGTCCACCACCTCCTGTTTCTCCCCATCTAGTGTTCCATGGGCCATCATTTCAACCCCTTCCTTCATCCAAATTTAATTCATCACGCACCCAAACCAGGATAAATTTATGATGAAGTCGCACCAGATATTATCTCTCTTTGGTTGATGGGATGCTACGATATTGCTTGGCACAGATACCTATAGCCACCACTGGTGAGGACCATTTAGGTTGTGCTTAGTTGTTCCATCACAATGATGCATATATGGAGAAGTTCAATTGGAGGAAGCTAGTTGAGGGATCTTTTTGTGCTGCCTCACCACATCCACTGTCACTTGAGAGGATCAGCGCTAGAGTAGTTATGCACCACCACTGATGAGTTTTTCATCCCTGTTTCACATAAAAAACCCCACTACTGATCCACTGAACAGAAACCTAGCACCATCGAAGGGAGTATGAGGGATCTACCATTAGTTTGTGGAGTCACTAGGAGGAGCAGGTTGCCGGGTTGCTAGGATGAGGAGCAACAAAAATTTGAACTAGAGAAGGAGATCTTTTCGTTTCTGGAGGAGTGGACGGGAGCCGCCGACACTACATGGAGAAGGCGTCAGAGACGAAACCCCCCTCTTCTGGCACACTAGATAATAAGATGGGGGGAATAAATTAAAATATATAAATTTGTATATAATAAAATATCAAAATTTAACAATTCGAATATATAACAATTTTAAAATAGATAAGTAAAAATGTTATAAAATAAAAAATAAGATAACTAATAAGAAAATATTAAATTATATTCTGAATAATAACAACTTATAAATAAATGTATAAATTAATTAATATGAATATTTTAATAATTTAATTTCAATTAAATTTCAACAGAATAAATAATTAATTAAATTAATTACATAATTAATATTAATATAATTTAAGAATTATTTTAAATTATTATAACTAAATATTAATAATACTAACACTAATTGTATAATTTAATTAGTAATAATAAATTAAATTCATAATAATTATACCTATTATAATATTTTATAAAAATTTAACAATCATAACAATGATGTTTACCAATTATTAACAATTATGATTTTAATTAACTAACTTTACTGATTATAACAATAAAATAAAAAAATTACTATCTTTCTTTCTTTACATATTTATTTATTTATTTTTCTATCATAACATTGCGGGTTCATTCAAGAGACGTGTAAATTTTCAGGTTCATGCAACTAACTCACCCGAAGTTAGTTACATGATAAATACTAGTGCGACGTGTTAGTCGCAAAAAAACACATGTGTGCGGCGCACATTAAAGAAACTGACTATGTCGGTGGAAGATGAGCGGTGAAATGAAACAAGTGATGGTGGATCAAAAAGTAGAGTAGAAACATAATTTTGGGGGGATACACTCATGCTCATTCACTCGATTAAACACACCATTCTGAGAGCGATGACTCCTGGGGAGATAACAGCAAAAACTGAATACAAGCTAGAGGCCAAGGAGCCGAGAGCAGAGTAGTATTTGGGGGTTTCTTCTTCCCTTGTGTTGAAATTATAGTACTCTGGTATTGTATGATTTCATTTTTTGTATTGATAATGAACAAATTAGTTTTCTAAATCTTAGGGCATGGGGAATTACTACTTCTACTGGTTACTTTTCGTCCTTTTACATTAACACATTAATGAATTCAGAAGTGTTAGGTGAGATCAATATTTAATTAATTCAATTGCATTTCTCCACTAGAACATAATTTTTAAAACTCCACAATTCAATCGGTGTTATTTATCATTGACACATCTTTCAAAAAAAGTAATAAATTCACAAATACTTTGGGACTTGTGGCATGTTCTTCTAGTTGTCATTTTCAATCTGAACTTTTCACAATTGATTTGATTTGGACTGGAAAACTCTAAAATTGATCACCCAGTGTGACTTACCTCTTGTTGAAAGTGGTAAGTCATTCTCTTTCTGGTGGTGCACTACATTAACTTCAATGTGAATTTAACTTTTTTTAGAACCAATATACTAGAGATTTTTTCCCTAGACATTTTACTTGATTATTCACTTATCATCATTCCAAATGTATGTTTCTTACTATTTTTATCCTTTTTCTTATATCATTACAATTTGGAAAAAATAACTCAAAAAGATTGTGGTACTTAATCTATGCACAAATAATAATAAAAGTAAACAAATAGAAAATATATCCCACTACATACAACAGTGGGGCCTTTTGTATAATTTTAGAAGAATAGTGGTCAAATTTGCCTTCAATGGGGGTTCATCCCTGTTTTCCTCATATACTATAGTTATTAGTACTATAAATTTTAATCATTGATAGGCTTCAACGGCGTTTTAGGTCACATTTTTAGCATAATTACTATTGAAGTAATGAGCCATTAATTTTCTATAATTAGAAAAACATATAACAAAACACCAAAAACAATTGAATAATATTTTAAAATGTAAAAAAATATGCTCTATTTACTTCTAAATTGATACGGTATTCTATATTTCTGAACTCCTGTTATTTCAACTATTGTTCTATTTTGAACTATTATTACACTTTTCATGAGAATCATAGAATTCATTGTTACATTAGACTCTTCAAACTCTTAATTAGACAAACATTTAACTACTCTAAAAAACATTTTAACAGAGATTCAAAATAATAGAGTTGATCAAAACATGAATGTCCCACAACCCATAGTTCCATCCCTTTAGTTACCTAGACTTAGGTACTTTAAAATTACAATTATATCAAGTAACTGATATTTTATTTGGTTGACCCCTAGGTCTAGGAACTATGAAATTGTGTTTTCTTTCCTTTCTCAACTTCATTCATTCAATGGTCTTCTAGGAGAGGATTCTCTTGATTTCATTAGAGATTTATATAGTTCTTTACAACAATTACCTTTGAGACAGCTTTGTGAGTAGGAGTTTATATTGAGAATGTTTTCTTTTTGTCTGAAGGGGAAGCCTAGGACTTGGTTTCAAAACCTATATGAAGATTGTTTTGGGACTTGGGAAGATGTGTTTACTACCTTTATATCAAAATTCTATCCTAGGAACACCACCACTGAGATTAGGTAAAATATTACTGGGTTTTTCAAGGATGTGGTAGATTTATTTCATGAGGCATGGGATTGGTTTCAAATTATCCTTATACAATGTCATAATCACTGTTTTTTCCCCACATACACAGAGAGTCCTTCTATAATTATCCCACCCCTTATAACCACAATTTATTTATCAATTCTATGAGGCTGACTTATCTGGAAGCACTGCTGATGAGATGAAACTTGTGTATGACATGCTTTCTCAAAACAATCTCAGCACAAGTGCTCTAGGAAGATGGTCATCCATAGAGGTGAAGAAAATCCTTAGACTGCTATTGTAAGTCATAGGGTCCTAAGGGAGAAATGTAATCATTTTGGGATGTTCGATCACACTCATACATGTTATCCCAATTTTGATCTCCCAGTCTAGTTTGATGATAGTGTAAAATTTTTGGATTTTACATCTTGGAACTAAGGGAAAAATGATCAATTCACAAAACAGTAAATGCCTAGTTTTTAAAATCACCCAAATTTTTCCTGGAGAGAACAATGTGTCATAAAATAGATCGCTACCCCTAACTAACAATCACACACTAAAATTTATGAAACAAATAAATATGGGGCATAATCTTTTAATTCTCAAAGAATGTTAAAGGGGCTATTACAACAAGTCCTGGGAGAGATCAGTTCATTTAGGAAGGAAACATATGGTAAGATTCACAATTTAGAACATCATATAGTTCAATTGGTTATGGATCAAGGTGATAAGGAAAAGGGAAAGTTCCCCTACACATTAATTATTAACCAAATAGAGAATATCATGGATGTGACCACTATACATGGCCTTCACACCTAAAAATAAGTGAAGCTACACTATGGGAAAACTAAAATTGATGAAAAAAAAGAATCTCGAATGAAAAATCAGCTTGAAACAGAATTGGGGAATCTGGACAGATTTGTTCAACCAGAACAAAATATTGAATATAAATCTAAAAAAGTTCGAGAACCAAGTGGAATTAAGTAGGAATTAATTAAATAAGAAAATAAAAACCGTCTAATTGAGGAGAAGGAGGATAATCAACCTGTTCTAAAAAATTATGCCCCTCTCATTCCTTTTCCTGAAAGAGTGAAGAAGAATAATGATCCTAATTATTTTAGGGTTCTTAAAATGATTCGAAAATATCAAAATGCTATTTTTAGAATACATAGATAAAATAAATTAATATATTGCTTTTACCAAAAGGATTCCAAAAAATTAAAATTATTGGAAGAAGTTGGCCAATGTTAATCTCAAGGAATAGTGTAGTGCGATCTTGTAAAAGAAGTTGAAGAAACAATCGAAGGACCTCGATAGAATTATTATTCAATAAACGATAGGAACAAGTGAGCATCATAATTTTTTGTTTGACTTAGGAGTGCTGGCGCCAAAATATGGCCTGCAAGGAAGGAAAGAAAAAGAAGGTCAGCGCGCTGCCTCGCGAAGCACCGACACGAAGCACCGACGTGAAGCACCGACACGAAGCACCGACGCGAAGCACCGACGCGAAGCACCCCGACCATCGCGGCCTCGCAAAGCTCCAGAGGCAGTAATGCTTCGCGAACGCATTTGACATTCATGAGTGCGCCGTGAAGAACCAGAGGCGGTAATACTCCGTGAACGCATTTGACGTTCGCGAGCCCGCCGCGAATCTTCGGAGGCGGTAACCCTCCTCCGATGACGTTGACGTTCGCGAGCGCACCGCGAAGCACCGGAGGCGGCGCGCGAGCCCTGCTTCGCGGCGCCCCTTCCCTATAAATACTGGACTCCCCCTGAGTCCCAAGGATAGACAATCTGACCTTTCGGCTTCTCCTCCCCCGAATCGCGAAGCACTCTTTGCCCTGGGAATCATGAGCTCCGCGAGGTACTTTTACTTCGCGAGACGCCTCTCCTTTGTCTTGTTTTGAGCCCCTCTTCCGAGAGGGATGCCCTTCGCGAAGCTCAAGGGCATTCGCGAAGGAAGGGGATTTCCAAGGGAACCCGGGCAGCCGTGGAGCGTTTATGCTTCGTGAAACACCCAACATGTACTAGTGATTCCTATGCTAAGGCGGTATCGCTTCACCTCACGAAGCACACTGCTTCACAGGACCTTGCTTCGCGAGGCACCTCTCCTTCATGAGGTAGTTCTCCGCGAACACTGTTCCACTTCGCGAAGCACCTTCCACTCACACTTATGCCCCATGCTAAGGCCAAAGCACTCCACTTCGCGAAGCACACTTCTTTGCTTAGCGATTACTCTTCTCGTGCAACCCTCCAGGTTTGCACGATGTGATTTCAAAGTCCCATGGACAATACCACCCGTAGCGTTGCTTCGCCTAATGCTTCTTCGCATAGGCACGCTAACGACTATTGCTTCTTCGCATAGCCATGCTAACGTGGACTCCTTGATGGTTCATTCCACAACCCCTCTTAACCATGGCCTTACTGGTACCTTCCCTTCCCCAAGGACAATAGGGTACCGATTATGTAAGTCCTAGGGGTGTGGAGTGAACCCACCTCGTCCGAGCTGCAGGACGTTAAACTGCCAAGCACCACGTCCTCAACACACGATGTTAAACTGTGACCTGACCTCGTGCCCCTCATGAAGGGTCCCCCCCAGCTCAAACATTCTTTACACCACTCGTCTCCACGGGAATAGAATCACCCATCCACAAGGGATGATATCCTCCTAATCGGAGTGGCGTATGTTCATAGGAGAAGGGCGACCCTAGTTCCCCAACGGATGGCTGCACCTCTACATCTCTGTACTTCCCCACTACCAAGGTCAGTGGAGGGCGTGATAGGGAATGAGGCACCTCCCATCATGGGACCAAGGTCCATCTTTCCCGCGCTTTTTCACTCCATGGGCCTCCATCCTGGATTAAGTCCCAGCACCATGTGTCTCATAATCTGTAAGCCCATCTTCGCTTCTCACGGACGCATCCTTCGTGACGTGATCATAAGGTCCTTGCAACCTCTTGTTTCTCACATCGAGCATGACTCACGTGGGCTTAGAGTGAGCACCGACCCTGACCCCCCACCCTTAGAGAACTACGAGGACTTTGATCCATGTCAAGGCATGGTACGTAGGAAGCCTCCATGAGGTTCAAGCCCACCGGTCATTTATTCACGTCGGGTCTCATTCCCGTCCAGCATGACGTTAAACTGCATTCCGGTCCAATGTCAAGCCATTGCGACCCATCCCACCTGAACTACAAGGACTTTAATCCATGTTAAGGCATGGTACGTAGGAAGCCTCCAAGAGGTTAAATCCACATTGCTCGGTCGTTCATTCACGTCGAGTTTCGCCCTCGTCCAGCATGACGTTAAACTGTATGCCCCCCCTTCGTCCAGCATGACTTTAAACTGCATCCTAGTCCGACGGCAAGCCATTGTGACCAACCCGAACTACGAGGTCTTTTGATCCATGTCAAGGCATGGTACGTAGGAAGCCTCTACGAGGTTCAAACCCACCATCTGGTCGTTCCGACCTCACTCACGTCGGTTCACCCCCGTCACGCATGACGTTAAACTATATTCCCCAAATCCGAACTACGAGGACTTTGATCAGTGTCAAGGCATGGTACGTAGGAAGCCTCCCTGAGGTTCAATCCCAACAATCATTGGCCCAAACCGTCTCCTAGTTGGTGTGCCAAGCCCCCATTTTCAAACCCATCTCCCATCGGACCAAGGTTCCTCACTTACGTCGGTTCGCCAACACCCACCGCCCGTCGTCTATTAACGTCAGGGTTCACTATCGTCCTGCATGATGTTAAACTATATTCCATCACCTGAACTATGGGGTCTTTGATCCATGTCAAGGTATGGTACGTAGGAAACCTTCCTAAGGTTCAAGCCCACCACTAGTGGACCCATGGGTCTACTTTCACGTCGGTTCACCGATAAAACCCTTTGAACTATGGGGTCTTTGATCCATGTCAAGGCATGGTCCATAGGAAGTATTCCAGAGGCTCAAGCCCACCATCCATCGGGCCAAGGTCCACCTTCACGTCAGTTTACCGGCACCATCCCAACCTACGCAGACTTTGATTACCTGCCACGAGGATACGTAGGAATCCTCGTCAAGGCTCAAACCCAACTTCACTGTCGCCCCTGTGATGGTCCCATTTCAATCTCCCTCCACTCCATTCATCAACCTATCACCCATCCCGATTCTCGCATGGACCGTATTATCCCAGTGAGACCATGTCGGTACGTTCTTCTTCACAGCCGCCCATGGGCTGGCCCCGGTATCGACATCCCTTCAAGGAGGATCCCTCAATCCGATCTATCCTAGCTAATTCTCTTGTTGGGTTGATCCGTCTTCGCTAGACGTTAAACTCGCGACATAACCTATGTTAAACACGGGAAGATGAGAAAAACCTCAGATATGTGTCCACGACATATAATTCCTCGCGCTCGATGTGGGATGCCTCGGGCTTCCACGCCCTCGAGAAGCCCTGTGACCAGTGATAACAGACAGACATGCCAGGTTCCCCAGCATCCGGACACGCTACTGATGCCTCAACGTGACTACTCCCCTGACTGAGGGTTGCTGCCCTGACTGGACCATTTGGAATGTCCCAACAGAAGCAGTGTAATTAACCGGTGACCATGGGAACATGGCACTGGGAAGAGTTTCACGAACTACGTATTAAATCTATGAGGGAGACCCGGACTAAGTGACGAGTTCTGAGGAGGAATCCCCAGAAGGAAGAACTGGCATCCCATCATCCCGTTTCGATCAAGGAGTAGACATCCCTCAATAAGGAGTGAATGCCGCCCGCCTTTGGAAAGCGGGAATGTGGGGCAAAAGAAGCTCCGCGCGTCCTCCTCCGCGGACGGAACGGATGCGCACGTGCGCCCCGGTGGAAAGCGTCAGAAACAGAAATGGTGAAACCGACATGAATGTTATTCTCCTCAATATGGAGATTAGTAGCGTTCGAGACACCAGTAGATTGACGTGTCACCAGATCCAGATATCCGGTTCCTGGTCTCGCCAAGAAAATAGTGGGCCTGTCGTGAAACTCACCGGAAGTCGAGGCAGTAGAACTTGGGGCACTCCGTTCTGCAGCGTGTTTGCATGGATCCTTCTTACAGACGTGGAGAATGGAAGGACGCTGGGGAACTAGCTGTCAATCCTTTTCCTCTCAATACTGATGAGTTGATCCCTTCGTTTCTCAAGAATCAGGTTGCTATTACAGAGACGCGATCACCGCCCGCTCACCTATGTAGGGGCAGGGGAAACATCGCCATAGCCACCCCACATGGTGCCGCTACCACCACGATGGCTGCCACATCGCGGAATACGGGGCGCCCACGTCCCCTTTCCCCATCAGCGGTCATCCAGCGAAGGGTGATCAACATCCTCGTGCGCAGGTACAAGGAAGAAGGGGTCATCCCAACTCGGGATATGGCCCGCCTGGACCTGGAGGCCTCCAGGCCCCGCCGTCAATGCCGCCCTAACAGGCCGCGCAGGGAGCCCCTGCTCCCCACCCCAACGTTCAACCGCTTCGGGAGCCTGTCTCCAGAATGCCTTGACGACTCCTCGCCTTACGCTGAAGAGGCGGGCGCCGTACGGCTCATCCCCCTCAGGGTCCCTACCCGAGGGCTCCAGGCGAGAGCTCCCGCCCGGCCGCGTCAGCGCCGCCGTCCGGCCCCGCAGGAAGAGCAGGCAGGCTACGTCCCTGCACCACCTGCACCAGCCCTCCTGACCCGACATCAGCATCGGGCCCGGGCTGAGGACGCTCGCCCAGGCGCGTCAACGTCGACAACTATAGTGGCCCGAGCCACCGCCGACGTGCATCATGAAGCCCCTGCATACACTGAGCAGGGTAACTCTTTCACCCAACAAGGATCGAGACCCCAACCGCCCCACGGGCAGGCTGGGTTGACTCCCCGGGTTGCAGGCCCAAGTGGTGATCGCCACGAACTAACCCGCGGTAATATCACCCCGTACGGAGGTCCTCCCCATACCACTACTCCACAGAGCGTGGGCCTTTCCCGCTCCGAACTTCGTCATAGAGGCATGCCTCGTGCTACCCACATCCCGAAGGAAGACCTGCCCCGCGGTAGTGACGCTCAGCGCGGAAACCTTTCCCACGCCCACTATACAGGGTATGGAGTCCATCCTCTTGCCTCCGACCGCCAACCTGAAGGCACCGTCCATCCGGTCCTTCTCAAACATGGGGGCCCTCCCTACTTTCTCTTTGCAACCAGCGAAGGTCCTCCTCGCCCCAGCAACTCGAGGAGTGACAGTCAGCCTCACTCCACTCGCATCGACCATGGAGCTCCTCCCCATGCTCCTGCCGGTTCCAATAGAGGCTCCGCCTATATGGGTATTTTTCATGGAGGTCCTCCCCATGTACCCTTCGACATTTGCCCCGGTGCCCCTCGCACCCCGGCTATCTCGAGTGGGGTCCCTCTCCGCCACGGCGCCAACGTCGCCCCGAGGCTGCCTAATAGGGGTCAACCCTGTCCCGAAGTGCAACTCCGGGGCAGGAGAGCGGGTGGTCGCCGCCACAAGAAGAACCCTGGGAAGGCCTAGGTGGAGATCAAACCTGCCCGCTTCTCCGACTCGGAAGAAGAATGCGATTCAGCGATGGAACCTTCTCCCCGCTCCTATGTATCAAGGACTGGGGCAGGAACCAGACACGTTAGCCTCATTCTCCCGGAATTTGAGGTCCACCAGATTCCCATCTCCCTCCGCAGGTACATCCAAGAGGATGAAATCTTGGGAATTCCGCAGGTCTCGACCGCACAATCACCACCTTTTTCACCAGAAGCGCCCTCTACCTCTACCAGAGATCACAGGGAGCTATTTTGGGGGCCAACAGTGGTAGAGCGACGACACGAACTATCACCGGTAGCCGCGACTCCTATGCCGGAAGCTGTGGCGATCAGCCCGTCGTATCGTGACATCGTGGCCAGGTCACCTCACTCTTCGGAGGATGGCCCGGAGTTCGGCGGCCAGTCAGCTCGTTCGCCGTATTCTCCACCGCCGAGCTTGCTATCCCAGAGGTCCGCCTCGGTACTGTTACCGGCCCCTCAGACTCCCACGGTTGACGAGTGGGGCAACACAGGTCCAGAACCTGAGTCCGATTCTTGGAGCTTCTAGAGTATTCTCGCAGCGGATTACTTCCCGGAGAAGTTCTGGCCGACGGTGGCGCTGAATTTTCGCGTACCGGAGTTTCTTAACCCTGAAGAAGTGGGGTGCTTTTGTCGAACCCTATGGGCGACACACTTCCACCTTCTTTATGAACGGGTGGCGTATCCTAGGAGTCTAGATCACTTCAATGAAATCGGCGAGCAGTGCCGCCCGGCCGATGCAGCCGCACTCCTTGCGACCCAACACCCTGAGTCGCGAGGCCACCAGAGATCCCTTCAATGGAAATGCGTTCAGAGTTTTAAAGCACTCCACAGAATAGTCAGGGAAGTCACCCCCCCATGTGCAAGTCCGTGGTTGGGGACACTACGCCGCTCTCCTCTTCGACCCCATCCGACGGCAGCCCGATTCGCTATGCGACATCGAGGACATGCCCTCGAGAGGGGTCGCGGACCACATGGCTGACGTCGTGGACAAGGAAAATGATCTTGAATTCCTTGAAGGAGACTTACCCCCCGAGGGCGTACCGCCACTACTCGACCCATCATGGAGAGTTACCTGCCAGCAGAGGAACCTACTAGGCCTCCCCGTACCCACCGAGTCGCTGGTACTCGGTAAAAACACCGGCAAGGGTAAGGAGCACGTCGGAACAGTAAAGCACTCCAACCCGTCCGCCTCTGTGCATAAAACGGACGAAGATCCCGAGAAGGCTACGTTACGCCAGCAGCTTGCTGAGCAGAAGAGGCTGGTTGACGAACTCTTGGCTGAGCGCGCCGTAGAGCGGCGACCCGACTATGGTTATCCCAGGCCGGGGTAGCAGGGGCAGGAACAATTTCCCCCCGGTGAGATGCCTCTAGGAAACCCTGATCATGCTACTGCCGCAGATAGGGTAGAAGCCGGAATGTATGGAAAGAGGGCACGATACGTCTAGCCAAATCCCCCCGAACGATGGGGAAATCTGAAGAATCCAACCCGCATTCCCGCAGTCGCCCCGCAGGTCGTCCAGCCAGTTGACCCACGAGCGGCCGAAGCCATATACCGTGTTGAAGAACCTGACAATGCACTTGTGGTTAGGGATCCCCGTCAAGACAGGGACCCCCACCCGGATGATCTTATCGCGGCGCTCACAGCCCGCCTTGAAGCGTTGGAAACGCGACAGGTAGCGGTCCCACCGGATGGAAAGCCTTATCTGGCATGGGTGGATGATATGCCCGCACCTCCGGGTTTTGGGAACCCCACTTTCTCTCCTTTTAACGGGACAGGGGACCCGCCGCATCAATTGGATCATTTTTCTTCCAGGTGTGGCCCCATGCTGGGGACCCCGGCTCAGGAAGAAGCCTCCAAGCTCCGATGTTTCGTACAGACATTGGAAGGTCCGGCATTCATCTGGTACAACCATCTCTCTATCGGATCAGTGACCGGTTGGGAAGATCTTCACCGGCAGTTCTTATACCAGTTAAGTTCCACCACGCGGAATACCATCATTGTAGACCTCTTCAAGTGCAAGCAAAGGCCTGATGAGCGAGTTGCAGACTTCATCGACCGGTGGAAGGGACTTACGTATTCCCTCAATATGCCACTGACTCAGGAGAAGTTACTGACAATGTGTGTCGGGAACGTCGAGACAGAGCTGGTACCCTCCTTGATTACCCAGAACTACCCTGGAGGGTTCAGTGATTTCTCAGATAAGGCATAGCGCCTTGAGGAAGCCCTACAACAGGCTAGTCAGGCACATTTGTTGCCCCCTATGATCCCGGCCAGGAGGACCGCCAGGGCTGAACCCGCCGTGGTGGCCCAAGTAGAAGCCCCTAGGCAGCTAGTGTTACTGCCGGTGGCACCGCCCCTACAACCCCACAGAGGTCTTCCACCTCAAGCACATGCTCTTGCCCAGCAGCGGCCGCCTCAGAACCAATAGGTTCCCCCGCGCAACGCGCCACCGCCACCTAGGCGAGACAATCAGGCGCCGCCTCCTCGGCAGGCCCCTCCGGCCCCTCATCAGGGCCAGGCCCCCAGGGCCCCCTATCCGGAAAGAAGGTACCCGACTTATTCGTTCAACTAAAATCAGGTCCCTACCTATTTCCGAAGTTCTCTAGAGCAAGGGATTGTGCGTCTGCCCGAGTGCAGAAGGCCGACAGAGGCGAATCTCACCGATCACCCCAAATACTGCCCTTATCATCGGATCCGGGGGCACACCCTCAAGAAATGCTATGTGTTTAAATACTGGCTTTAAGACCAGGTCAACAACAACATAGTCAAGTTGGGCCCAGCACCAGCGCAAATGGCTGGTGTCTTTGCAGGATTAGAGATTGTCAGTGACAGCGAAGGCGAGTGGCAGCAGGTCCCCAGCAGCGGATCCCAGAAATACGACGACTGGATGGCTCGAAAAAACATCGCTCGTGCCCATGGTATCATCCGAGCGCGCCTGAAGTAGCCAGAACCTTCAGAAGAAGTATCTGGTACCTCCGCATCGTCTTCACGATCGACCACTTCCCAAAAGGGCAAGCAGCGACGACGCAAGAAAAAGCAACGCGCACCGCCGGTGCCATCGTCATCCCGCACCCTCGGCGACTTTATGCCCCCTGAAATGGGGATTCCTCCCAGAATCCGCCCAGCGGTGGATGACTCCTCGAGCGACAGCCAGGGGTACTCTTCGGTTAACACCATGGAGCTGGTAAAGCCCTATATGATTCCAGACGAGGGGGAATGCCAGGTGAACCCCCCAACGTTTCCGGCCGATGTCAACATCAATGGAATCGCAACCGCGCCGGTCATCAAGGTACGTCAGCAGGCACATTAGGCCATTCCGTGCATGCTACTAAGACCAGGCAGCAGGCTCAGTGCAGATCTCAGCACGCGCAAACCCATCTAACGCCCTCAGCTCTACCTCCACCGCCATTTGTGCTACTGGATCGGGGGGAGCTGCCTCGTTCGTATCACAGTCAATCTTGCCCGGCTACAGGCCAGCCACCGCTGTCCGATCCTAGTCCGGCGACTACCCCCCAGGCTTCTACTAGTAGGCAGCAAGATGTACCCAGTACTAGTCAATCGCCGGTTCAACCAGTAGGACCCGCTATGACTCCAAATGCCGAACGACCTCCTGTAAGTAGAGGTTCGCATTTGGCACGAAAGTATGATGTTCTGAAGCACCTGTCTGGAATTCCGGCGAGGCTCTCCATCCTTGAGGCCCTTCGCCTGTCATCCGAAATGCGCGAGTCACTTGCCGAGGCCCTAAGGAGCCCCCTCCAGTTCGAGATGGAGGTAGCAGCTGCAGAAGCCTTCCATACCAAGATGATTGAAAATTCCGAATGTCAGGCGGTTATCTCGTTCTCCGTTGAAGATGAGGACCCTCCTATACAGGGGCACATTCGCCCGCTGTACATCACTGGCCACTTCAATGGCGTGGAATTCCACCGCTGGCTCGTGGACACGGGTTCCGGAATCAATCTAATTCCGACTCGGACGTTGCGAAAGCTGGGTCTGTCTGAAAGTGTTTTAACTCCCTCTGACCTCAGGATCCAGGGGTACGACAGGACCGAGCAAACCCCAGTTGGCAAGATCTGCCTGAAGACTCAGTTCGGTGGCTTAATTGCCAGCACCGAGTTCATGGTTATCTCTCAGGACACCGCCTACAACGCATTGATGGGTAGGCAATGGCTCCATCTGCATGCAGCAGTCCCTTCGTCATATCACCAGTGCCTCAAGTACTCGCTCAACGGTCGAGTAGGCGTTCTCCAAGGAGATGCATCCCCTTTCGCTTCTTGTGAGGCCCGCTATCTGGATGCAGGTTATTACAAAAGTAAGGATAAGAAAATCCTAGTAAGCGAGGATCAACCCGCCCCGGTCACAAGTGATCCCTGGGCAAGCATGGATGATACCTACATCCTCCCGATCCACCGGTTGTAGGCCACGACCCCCGACATGGGGAAATGTTTTGTTGTTTCGGGTACGCAGGGAAGGCATGTTCCCGTGTCCAAGCGACGGCAGAAAATCAACTCGTACTCCTACATCTACCAGGCTCAGGTCATCCCGGAACCTCCTACCCCTGTACGGTACTGGGACGTCAAGATTTTGACAACGGTGGTGCGCCATACTTGTCTCTTCCGCCAGGCTGGAATTAACCGACTCAGGCCGACACGTCACCACTACTTTGATATTATCAAATGCGGCCCCTTAGGCCGAAGGCCAGATGGGATAGGTTCAACCGCCTTCATCGCTATGGTTTCAATGGCAAGTGAGTCTCCCGATGTGATGACCACTGCCGCCCAAGCTGGCACCAGCTGCCCCTCGCGTTTTGATAGCCTAGAAGTACCCCTCGTCGCGGGAAATCCCCCAACGGGTGGGGAGGAAGACCTGGAGGATGCTCCCCCAGCCTTTGAAGAAGGCGTCTCTACCACGGTTGATGAACTAGTACAGGTGAACCTTGGTAGCGAGGCTGATCCGAAACCCACATTGTTCAGTGAAGCCATGCCCCCCGAGGAGCGGCAGCAGTACGTAGACTTCATCAAACAGCACCGTGATGTGTTTGCTTGGAGTTACAACGATATTCCAGGGCTAGATCCTCAGGTAGCCATTCACCATTTGGGCCTCCCGGAAAAACACTGTGGGTTTAAGCAGCCTCCCAGGAAGATGCACCCTTCTCATGGTGCTATGGTTGAAGCCGAAGTTGACAAACTAATCAAAGCCAACTTCGTCAAGGAGGTCCAGTACCCCAAGTGGATTTCCAACATTGTGCCAGTCAGGAAGAAGAATGGGCAGATCAGAGTCTGCATCGACTTCCGTGATCTTAATCGCCACTGCCCAAAGGATGACTTCCCACTCCCGGTGACAGAGTTGTTGATTGACGCCACGGCCGGGTTCCAAGCTCTCTCTTTTATGGATGGGTATTCCGGGTACAACCAGATCTGGATGGCCCCTGAAGACGAGGAGTCCACTACCTACAGGGCTCCCCAAGGTACCTTTTTCTACCAGGTTATGCCATTCGGTTTGAAAAATGCTGGTGCCACATATCAGAGGGCCATGCATCGCATATTCAAGCCGATTCTCGGGACATTGGTGGAATGCTACGTGGATGACCTCATAGTCAAATCTTGTCAGTGCCAGGACCATCTCAAAGACCTTGAGAAATTGTTCGGTTTCCTCCGTTCCTGTCACCTGAAGATGAACCCGCTGAAGTGTGTCTTCGGGGTCACCTCCGGGATGTTCCTGGGCTTTGTTGTCAGATACCGAGGTATCGAGATCGACCCGAAGAAGATCAAGGCCCTCAGCAAAATCCCTCCCCCGAGCAACATTCGGGAGCTTCAAGGCCTTCAAGGCCACTTAGCCTATATATGCCGATTCATCGCGAATCTGGACGGCAAATGTAATCCCTTTTCCCGGATCATGAAGAAGGGCGCCGCCTATGAATGGGATGAGGAGTGTCGGACCGCCTTCGAGGAAATCAAGCAGTATCTGCTCCAACCTCCGGTCTTGATGCCACCCATCTCCGGAAGGCCGCTGGTCCTTTACGTGACCGCCCTGGAAAGATCCCTCGGTGCACTGCTCGCCCAGAAGAATAACGAGGGTACTGAGAACAGTCTCTACTATCTCATCCGCATTCTTCTCGATACAGAGGTCAGATACTCCCCTATCGAAAAGAGTTGCCTTGCGCTCTTCTTCGCCATGCAGAAGTTACGACATTACCTGCAACACCATGTGGTTCAATTGGTCTCCCGGGTAGACCCACTGAAGTACATCCTGAACCGTCCCATGCTAACTGGCAGACTAGCACGGTGGGCAGTGATTCTCCAGCAGTTTGATATCAGGTTTGTACCTCAAAAGGCCATTAAGGGATAGGTGTTGGCAGACTTTTTAGCTTCCCATACAACCTACACAGATCAATCCCTGGACCTGGATTTCCCTGATGAGATGATCCTCTCAGTCTATCATGCTGTCTGGTTCACGCCCAAATTTACCCAAGAGAAGAAGGGTAGAACGGTCCTTGTAGTGTAGCTTGGATTGTCGATTCCACATAGACCTAAGAAGATACCTAAGATACACAACCCAAGGGATGGATTTTTGGCTATGAAGTCTCCAACTTTGGGTTGATTTTAGATGGGTTTAAGTGAACTCTAAGATACTTATGTGAATTCAAATTAAAAGAATGAGTTGATCCTAGGTTATCACTCGGGGTGGATTGGACGTATTTTCTTTTTAATGATTTCAAATTCTTCAATTTGAGATGGGTTCATTTAAAGAGATAAAACAACATCATCACTTACTGGTTTAATGCCTACACCCTTTAATACTAATCACCTATACACTTGAAGGATCAACATTTTGAGCACTTCAAGGTAAAGGATCGTATTAGTACATGAAGTGTGTGGCCTTAAATTCAACAAGGATGATGGAGTTTAAAAATCATCAAATAAAAATCCCAATTAAAGAAGTGATTATACATTAATTATGTGATAAATAACATCCAATCCAGCCCCTTTCTACTCCCTTGGATCAACCCATAAGTGGGTTAGCCCTCCATTGATCCCATGGTTTCAATGAAAGCGGAAAGTAGACTCATGAGGGAGGAAATGGAGAAGTAAGGAAAACAACAAAAATAAAATGATCACTCCACCGTTGTGAGAATAATTTCACACGGGTTGGTATGAATAAATTCACACCTTGATCCAACGGTATCAAAGTGATATTAAGAACAACAAAATGAGAGGAGAAGAAGAACTTTTATTAAGAAACTAAAGTGATTTGAACAACTTACATGTGAAAGACAAAATTGAGGCAACAAAATGCAGCATAACATTACAATTGAACAAAGCATCCAAGATCCTCAACTCCTTCACCACCACTGCCTTAAATAGGCATTTTGGGAGCCTTGGGTCGAACCAACAACAGTACAAAGCATCTTAATTAATTTTGCTAGGCTATAGGTGGTGGAAAGCATGTGGAATTTGGACTTTTCCACGTTTGACCCGAGGTGGCAGCCAGCTTTACTTCGCCGAACGGACGCATCTGGAAGGCCTTCTAACGGCCAAATCAGGGTGGTCCATAGAAGAAGAAAATGGATCTCCGGATGTCTTCTAACCGCCTGTAAAATTGGGGCCCATTTGGAGGTGTGGATGCCGAGATAGGATCAATGTAGTGGACTGTTTTTCTGGGCCGCAGAATCTGGCCCAGAATTTTATCTCTAACTTGGGCCGACTAAATGACCAACATGTAGGCCGAATTAGCATTAATTCCTGAAGGGTTATTTGTTCCTATACATGTCTTCTAAAATCCCAGGAAATTTTGGATTAATTGGGCCTGTATGTTGGGCCCCACAGTCTCATCAGTGGGAAGGTGTCCAATCTGCCTTCTCCAGAATTGCTTCCTTTCATTGCCAAATATCTCCATCATCCTCCATTAATTCTCCACTGATCCCTGAATCAAACATGTTCATATTTAAGTGTAGATCAATTTCCAAAAATATCAAATTAAAATATGTAAAATTCCATTCCTTACAATCAGATGAATCATTGGGTACTTTAAATGATGTTCAAAAATGTACCACATAATAGTGCATTTTAAGAAGGTATTACAAACATAATGTGAAATGATGTTCAAAGTGTAAAATGAACTAAAATAGTGTTTATTAATAACAAATAACATGAAAATTATGTATATTAACAATGAATATTAGCCTAATTTAGTGGCTAATCACACCCCCCAACTTGAGTTTTGCTAGTCCCGAGCAAAATATATCTCATCAAAAATGAAATTCGAATTCCCTTTTCCAAAAATATTTTAATACACAATGATCACCAAAAAAACCTTATACCAAACAATCATGAAACCCATCAAAATATTTTAATACGAGATAGTTTCATAAGTAGATCCCAATCCCAAGCCCATTCCTTTGATCAAATCCATCATCATTCTTCATCCAACTCAATTAGGTGTAATGATGTGTTGTGAATCACAATAGATATGGGGGTTAATTTTCATTCAAGGGGAAAATCATGGAAGCACTAGGTGGAATCACATTTAATCCTAATATGAGTATTCTTCATCCCTCTTTTTTTGATTTTTTTTTGCAATATTGCTATAGTAATTGAGATTGCAATTAATCAAATTAACCCATGTAGCAAGACTTTGCCGATGACTCCCAGACTCAAAGGCCTTAGGGCACCAAGTGAAACCCACATACTCGGGCATCGTCTCGATTTAACTTAATCAAAAACAATGTCATATTACCATAAATAGAGATAGATTGAAAAACTCAGGGCTAGACATCTCTGGAGTCACGATCCCCAAGTGCCAAGTTATATTTTTTTTCCTTAACCTATTGAATAATAAAAACAAAATAAACTGATGATACATTGTCTTCTTTTTAAATTTCTGGGTAAGGTATTACTCAAGGATCACACCACGTGACACGGATGAATATGGTGCTCCTCTTTCGTACCCATCCATACTCATAATAGAAGAACAGGTCAAAAGTATATTTTGTTATTTTTAAATATAAAAATGATTAAGTAATCTTATTTGAAAAATAAAGATGATTCAGAAAGATTAGAAACATAAAAACCACGGGTTGCCTCCCGTGCAGCGCTTTGTTTAACGTCGTTAGCCCGACATAGATCCAAAATTTATCAATTTTTTTCCTGGTTCATAGATTGGATCAATTAACTCAACATCTATTTCCTGTTTATTGAATGATTCAACGAATGTTTTTAAACTTTGACCATTGACCTTGAAAATTTGACCACTTGTGGGATCTTGAATCTCTACTGCCCCATGGGGGAATACATGATGCACTATGAATGGTCCTGACCATCTAGACCTTAACTTTCCCGGATGTAAATGATGTTTTGAACTATACAAGAGCACATGTTTTCCCGGTTCAAAATGTTTGACCTTGATATTCCTAGATTGGTAGGCTTGAACTCTAGCTTTATTGATCCTTGAATTTTCATAAGCCTCCATCCTTAGTTCCTCCAGTTCATTGAGATCTAATTTCCTTTTTGTTCCGGCCAATGAGAGGTCATAATCCATTTTCTTAATTGACCAAAAGGCCTTATGTTCAATCTCCACTGGCAAATGGCATGCTTTGCCATAAACCAACCTATATGGGGAAATTCCTAAAATGGTTTTATATGCAGTTCTATAGGCCCAAAGAGCATCTAAGATTTTCTCAGACCAATCTTTCTTAGAGGGGTTGACAGTTTTTTCAAGAATTTGCTTAATTTCACGATTGGCTAACTCAGCTTGACCATTGGTCTGTGGGTGGTAAGCAGTGGACACTTTGTGAGAAATTCCATATTTTTCCATGAGTGATGAGAATGGACGATTGCAAAAATGAGTTCCACGATCACTTATGATAGCCCTAGGAATTCCAAATCTAGAGAATATGTTTTCTTTTCGGAATCTAATCACAGTTTGATGATCATTGGATTTTGTGGGAATGGCCTCAACCCATTTTGAGACATAATCAACAACTAAGAGTATATAGAGGTATCCTCGAGAGTTTGGGAAGGGACCCATGAAATCAATTCCCCAACAGTCAAAGATTTCAACCACTAAGATGGGAGTGAGTGGCATTTGATTCCTCTTTGTGATGGACCCTACTTGTTGACACCTTGGACAACTTTGACAATATGTGTAGGAGTCCCTTGAAAGGGTGGGCCAGAAAAGACCACATTGAAGAATCTTAGCAGATGTTTTCTTAGAGGAAAAGTGACCTCCACATGCCTCACTGTGACAGAATTTAAGGATGGACTCTTGTTCAGATTCTGGAACACACCTCTTAATGACTTGGTCAGGGCAGAACTTATAGAGGTAAGGATCATCAAACACATAGTGTCTAACATCAGAAAGAAATTTCCTTCGATCTTGAGTCCCTAAGAATTTGGGAATGACTCCTGTCACTATGAAATTTGCTATGTCAGCATACCAAGGGCAGTCACTCACAGAGTATAGGTGTTCATCAGGAAACGAATCAGACACAGAGAGGTGATTTGAGTTGTCTTTGAATTCCATCCTAGAGAGGTGATCAGATACAACATTTTCAACTCCCTTTTTATCCTTGATTGTGAGGTCAAATTCTTGTAAGAGGAGGACCCACCTAATCAGTCTAGCCTTAGCATCTTGTTTTTGGAAGAGGTATTTTAGTGCAGAATGGTCAGTGAACACAGTGATGGGTGATCCTAGGAGGTAGGACCTAAACTTCTCTAAGGCAAACACAATAGCAAGTAACTCCTTTTCAGTGGTGGTGTAGTTGATTTGGGCATCATTTAAGGATTTTCTTGCATAAGCAATGACATAAGGAGTTTTATCACAACGTTGTCCTAACACAGCTCCAACAGCAAAGTCACTGGCATCACACATAAGTTCAAAATGAAGGTTCCAATTTGGAGATTTCATAATGGGAGGAGAGGTGAGAGAGGATTTGAGGGTTGAGAATGAACCCTCACAGCTTTCTGTCCAAACAAATGGAGCATCCTTTACTAAGAGAGCACAAAGGGGACGGGATATTGAACTAAAGTCCTTGATGAATCTTCTATAGAAACCAGCATGTCCTAAGAAAGACCTCACTTCCTTGACAGTTTTGGGTGATGGAAGGTGACGAATGATGTCAACCTTTGCTTTATCAACTTCAATCCCCCTACTCGAGACCAGATGGCCTAGAACAAGTCCCTCTTTAACCATGAAATGGCATTTTTCCCAGTTTAGGACCAGATTTTTTTCTTCACATCTTGACAAGACTCTCTCCACATTCTGCAGACATCCCTCAAAAGTATCCCCAAACATAGAGAAGTCATCCATGAAGACCTCAAGAAAATCCCCTACCATGTCTGAGAAGATTCCCATCATGCACCGCTGGAAGGTTCCAGGGGCATTGCATAACCCGAAGGGCATGCGTTTGAAGGCAAAGGTACCGAAAGGACATGTGAATGTAGTCTTCCCTTGATCCTCTAGGGAGACCTCAATTTGATTGTACCCCGAGTACCCATCTAAGAAACAGTAGAAGGCATGACCTTCCACTCTCTCAAGGACTTGGTCAATGAATGGTAAGGGGAAATGGTCCTTCTTGGTGAATGAGTTTAGTTTCCTATAGTCAATGCAGACCCTCCATCCACTACTCACCCTTGTTGGAAAAATCTCTCCATCCTAATTGGTTGTCACTGTGATTCCAGCCTTTTTTGGAACCACTTGGATTGGGCTCACCCATTCACTCTCAGCTATGGGATATATGATACCAGCTTTCAACAATTTCAGAAGTTCCTTCCTTACTACCTCCATGAGATTAGGATTGAGTCGCCTTTGAGGTTGACGACATGGCTTTGAATCAGATTCCAGAACAATCCTATGAGTCCCGATAAGTGGGCTAATACCAGGAATATCAGAAAGGGTCCAACCAATGGCTTTATTATGCTTCCTAAGGACATCTAGAAGCATCCTCTCATGACTGGCTTCAAGAGAGGAAGAAATGACAATATGATGTGTTTGATTTTCCACTAGGAAGGCATACTTTAGTGCAGCAGGAAGTTTCTTTAATTCAAGATCAGGTTGGTTCAGAATTTCAGCAGAATTTTGGGACATTGGATCAAGATCAATTTCTTTTTTAGAGGTTCAGATAGGATTGATTCCTCACATGTAGAAGTTTCAGATACTAGATTGGCTTGATCAGATTTAGGGAAGGAATTTAGAGGGGTCTCTATGAAATTGGTTTCTTGAAAGGTTTCACTGATTGTTGGACCTAAGACTTCATCCTAAGAGAAATTTGAAAATGATTCAAGCCAAGGAGATAAACATCCTTCATATGAACAAAGGAAATCAATCTCATTCTGACTTAAACATTCATCAAATATTCCTTGATGTTCCATGCATTCATTATCAATGCTTCCTACCATGTTTACTTCATAAATATCCTCGTCATCCCCTATTTGTGAGCTTTCATTATAGATGTTCAAGTCTAGACTCATGTTCCCCAAGGTGATGGTCATGTTCCCATTTCGGACTCGGATAACAGAGTTGATTGTTGCAAGGAAAGGACGACCAAGGATGATTGGGGTTTGTTCCTTATTTCCTAAATTTGGATGGTTGTCAAGGACAATGAAATCAGCAGGGTAGATAAAGTTTTCAACCTTTACCAGAACGTCCTTTAAAATCCCCTTTGGAACCCTAATGCTACGATCAGCAAGTTGAAGTGTGACAGATGTTGGTTGGAGTTCTTCTAGGCCTAACTGGCAGTACACAGCATATGGGATGAGATTGACACTAGCACCTAGGTCACATAAGGCTTTGACAACTTTGCTTTCTCCTAGTTCAACATTGATGTAAGGGCAACCTGGGTCTTTCAACTTAGGAGGAATTGTTCCTTGAATGGTGTTACTCACATTAGCAGCCAAAAGGACGTGGTTTTTATGTGAAAATTTTCTTTTAAAAGTGCACAAGTCCTTAAGGTACTTTTAGTAGGCAGGTATGGTTTGGATTTCATCGAGAAGGGGTATGTTCAACTTGACTTGTGAAAATATTTCCCTCAACGTTTCACTCAATTCAGGTTTGGTTTTCCCCCTCATGCGTTGAGGAAATGGTGCAGGTTGTGGGGTTGTTTGTTGAAGAGTTGTTTCCTTCACATTGTTATCAGTTTCTTCAGTTTGATCTTGTGGTTCATTTAAATTTTCATCCAAGTTTGAATCTTCAGGAGGGTTCTGAATTAGTTGTTCAGGTTTCTCAATTGATTTCCCACTTCTTAAAACAGTCACAACCTTTAGTTGTTCATGAGTTGTTTGAGCACAACTTGACTCTCCCCTTGAAGTTGAGGATGGCACCGCCTGAGTAGGCATGGGTGCCTTTCCTGTTTTGATGGTTTGAAGTTCTTGTTTTAGGGAAGATACCTACGAGTTCATCCTCTCCATTTGTTTTCATAGTTATTCTAGTAGGCTTTGTGGAACAGTTTGGGTTGGTGCTTGAGTAGGTTGGTTTATCCCAGGGGGATATTTTGGAGGTGGTATTGTTTGTTGAAAATGGACCGGTGGTTGTTGGTATTGTATAGGTTGGGTTTGGAACTGGTTATGGTTTTGGTAGTTCTGATGGGGGTAAGGATTTTGTCCATGTGGTTGGCTAGGTTGTTGGTTATCTTTCCAGCGGAAGCCTGGGTGGTCATTGTACCTTGGATTGAAGGTGTTTTGGTATTGGGGCTTTTGAAAGTTTAGGGCATTGACTTCTGCTGGGGGTCCTCCTAGAAGGACATCCTTGATGGATGGAATGGTTGGGCAGTTGTCTGTTTTATGGTCATGTTTGTCACAAATTGTGCAAACAAGGTCTACATTTTGGATTTCATGGACTTTCCTAAGGTCAATCTCTTCAACCTTCCTAGAGAGTGCTGCGAGTTTAGCCCTAAGGTTTTCCTCTTCTCTAAGTGTATGAATTCCAGTGGTTCTTTGTGTCTTTTCAGAATAAGGTGAAGTTCCCCAAGTTTGGTTTTGTTCAGCGAGACTTTCGAGATACTCGTAAGCATCATTTGGGGCCTTGTTTTTAAAGGTTCCATTACACATCATGTCAATGAACTGTTTGTTCCCCGGACCCAACCCTTCATAGAAAATTCTCACTTGTTCAGGTATGGAAAACCCATGGTGTGGAACCATGTTTAGGGTGTCTTTGAACCTCTCCCATGTTTCATAAAATGACTCTCCCTCTTTTTCAAAAAAGTTTTGGATGCTCTTTTTAAGTGCAATTGTTTTGTGATGAGGGAAGTATTTTTTGTAGAATTCTCTTTGCAGTTGGTCCCAAGAGTGGATTGATGCAGGTCTCAAGTTGTTTATCCAATTTTTAGCTCGATCCTTTAATGAAAAAGGAAATAGCCTCATCTTAGCGGATTCTAGTTGATGTGGGGGACACATGGTTTCAACAATGTCGTTGAACTCTTTGACATGAAGGTATGGCATTTCTGACTCCATCCCATGAAAGGTTGGAAGGTGGTTTAGGACATGGGGTTTGAATATGTAGTTGGTGTCTCCTATGGAATTGTGTCTAATGCATGAGGGGGCATTGGTCCAAGCTGGAGTGAGTTAGTCGTTCATGGTTTGATCAACTACATTCCCTAAGTTTGGAGCTTCTTGGTTTTGGATTCCCATTTGATTCCCCCCAGGGTTTACAATTTGATTTTGTGGATGACCCTCCATTGGACTTGTTTCAAGTTCTGACTTTGGGGTTTCAAGAATATTTGAATCTGATTTAAACAATCCCTTAGGTGAACTTGACTCCCCTATCCTATGACTTTCCACCCTAACTAGTCTGTTTGTGAAATCGCGGGTGTAGGCGGACATGCGCCAAAAAAAAAGAGAGAAAGGGACAAGATAAGAGATCTTGGGTGAGAGTAGAAGAATGGAGGTGAGTAAAGAAGGTTTTTTTTGGATCTAAGGTACTTATTTGGTCCCCGGCAACGGCGCCAAAATTTGGTTCACGACCAAATTTACCCAAGAGAAGAAGGGTAGAACGGTCCTTGTAGTGTAGCTTGGGTTGTCGATTCCACAGAGACCTAAGAAGATACCTAAGATACACAACCCAAGGGATGGATTTTTGGCTATGAAGTGGCCAAATTTGGGTTGATTTTAGATGGGTTTAATTGAAATCTATGATACTTATGTGAATTCAAATTAAAAGAATGAGTTGATCCTAGGTTATCACTCGGGGTGGATTGGACGTATTTTCTTTTTAATGATTTCAAATTCTTCAATTTGAGATGGGTTCTTTTAAGGAGATAAAACAACATCATCACTTATTGGTTTAATGCCTACACCCTTTAATACTAATCACCTATTCACTTGAAGGATCAAATTTTTGATCACTTCAATGTAAAGGATCGTATTAGTACTTGAAGTGTGTGGCCTTAAATTCAACAGGGACGATGGAGTTTAAAAATCATCAAATAAAAATCCCAATTAAAGAAGTGATTATAAATTAATTAGGTGATAAATAACATCCAATCCAGCCCCTTGCTACTCCCTTGGATCAACCCATAAGTGGGTTAGCCCTCCATTGATCCCATGGTTTCAATGGAAGAGGAAAGTAGACTCATGAGGGAGGAAATGGAGAAGTAAGGAAAACAACAAAAATAAAATGATCACTCCACCGTTGTGTGAATAATTTCACAAGGGTTGGTGTGAATAAATTCACACCTTGATCCAACGGTATCAAATTGATATTAAGAACAACAAAATGAGAGGAGAAGAAGAACTTTTATTATGAAACTAAAGTGATTTGAACAACTTACATGTGAAAGACAAAATTGAGGCAACAAAAATGCAGCATAACATTACAATTGAACAAAGCATCCAAGATACTCAACTCCTTCACCACCACTGCCTTAAATAGGCATTTTGGGAGCCTTGGGTAGAAACAACAACTGTACAAAGCATCTTAATTAATTTTGCTAGGCTATAGGTGGTGGAAAGCATGTGGAATTTGGACTTTTCCACGTTTGACCCGAGGTGGCAGCCAGCTTTACTTCACCGAACAGACGCGTCTGGAAGACCTTCTAGATGGCCGAATCATGGTGGGCCATAGAATAAGAAAATGGAGCTCCGGATTTCTTCTAACCGCCTGTAAATTTGGGCCCATTTGGAGTTGTGGATTCCGAGATATGATCAAAGTAGGGGACTGTTTTTCTGGGCCGCAGAATCTGGCCCAGAATTTTATCTCTAAATTGGGCCGACTAAATGACCAACATGGAGGCCGAGTTAGCATTAACTCCTGAAGAGTGCTTTGTTCCTATACATGTCTTCTAGCATCCCATGAGATTTTGGATTAATTGGGCCTGTAAGTTGGGCCCCACAGTCTCATCAGTGGGAAGGTGTCCAATTTTCCTTCTCCAGAATTGCTTCCTTTCATTGCCAAATATCTCCATCATCCTCCATGAATTCTCCACTGATACCTGAATCAAACATGTTCATATTTAAGTGTAGATCTATTTCCAAAAATATCAAATTAAAATATGTAAAATTCAATTCCTTACAATCAGATGAATCATTGGGTACTTTAAATGATGTTCAAAAATGTACCACATAATAGTGCATTTTAAGAAGGTATTACAAACATAATGTGAAATGATGTTCAAAGTGTAAAATGCACTAAAATGGTGTTTATGAATAACAAAGAACATGAAAATTATGTATATTAACAATGAATATTAGCCTCATTTAGTGGCTAATCACTGTCCCATGTTGGAAAATGCATTTCTACGGCGCCTCCCGGAGCCCCACCGGTAAGAGGCTAAACGATCCCAAGCTCAACAGAGTGGGCATGGGTATTGTCTTCATTACCCCGACGCAAGCCATCCTGCCATACTCGTTTATGTTGTCAGAAGGCTGTACGAACAACGAGGAAGAGTACCAGGCCCTCTGCCTAATGGCCCAATTCTCTTCTCGACCAGAGGTTACCCATGTCCCACGGTCGCAGAACGGTCAAGCAGACGCCTTGGCTAGCTTAGCTGCGTCGCTCGAAGAACCCGAGAAAGAGGATTTGATCATACATATGGCACACCGGAGAGTCATTGCCCCCGTCACCCAAGAGGACCATGATGGCCGGCGGGTAAGTCATCTCACCGCTGGACCCTCCACGTCAGGGGTCCCGGGTTCGTTAGACGTAGTGGTTGAAGCCACTCCCGACTGGAGGGCACCTTTTGTCGAGTATCTCCAAAATGGTTGCCTCCCAGACGACCGGGCCGAGCGCGAGCGAATCCGACGCTGTACGCTGCAATTTACCCTCCAGAGCGGCCCCAGTCTTGAACAAATCCTTTATAAGTGGAGTTCCGATGGTGTCCTCCTCCGTTGCATCCAAGGAGTAGAGATACCTCGAGTTATGAAAGAGGTTCACGCCGGTTCCTATGGTTCCCATCAAGCTGGGCCGAAACTGTCCCATCAAATCCGGAGGTTGGGGTACTTTTGGCCCTCTATGATCCACGATTGTATTGGGTATGCCAAGAGATGCCATGCGTGCCAAGTTCACGCCAACTTCCTGCATCGGCCGCCGGAGCCCCTTCACCCCATCAAGTACTCTTGGCCATTTGAGGTATGGGGACTTGATGTAGTGGGACCGTATCCACCGGCAACCGCCCGCTAGTGTAGATTCATCCTGACTGCTACATATTTCTTCTCCAAGTCGGCAGAAGCTGTTCCGCTCAGAGAGGTCAAGGCCCGTTCCGTCGTTGACTTCGTGAGCTCCAACATTATCCACCAGTTTGGAGTCCCTCACGCCATCCTCACTGATAAGGGCACCAACTTCCGAGTGGCTGAACTAAAGAAATTGTACGCCAAGTATGACATCTGGTCGAACCATACCTCCCGCTACTATGCGCAGGAGAATGGACAGATCGAGGCGTTCAACAAGACTCTCTCTAACATTCTACAGAAGATGGTTGGACAGAACAAGAAAAGTTGGCCGTACAAGCTCCCCAACGCCCTTTGGGCTTACCAGACGATGACTCGCAACTCTACCCAGGTGACCCCATATTCCCTAGTGTATGGAGTCGAGGCCGTCCTACCCATTGAGATCCAGCTGCCGTCGCTACGCACTGCAGTTTATGATCACCAGACATCAGATGAGGTAGCCGAGATCCATCTAGCTGAATTAGAAGCACTGGACGAGAACCGGCTTCATGCCCTGCACAATCTGGAAAGGCATCAGGATAAGATAGCGAGTGCCTTCGACAAAAAGGTTCATCTCCACTCTTTTCTACAGGGCGACCTGGTACTGGCCCTTCGAGCGGAAATGATTCCTGGTAGGAAACCGCCCAAATTAGAACCCAAATGGGAAGGTCCTTATATCATCCATAAGGTTTACCCCAATGGAGCATACTCCTTGGTGACCACAGATGGAGAGTGTATAACCCCTCCCACCAATGCCAAATTCCTCAAACGATACTTTGCCTAGGGCAAAAGGGTCCTGCACGACCCTAAACTGCAAAATGGTCCCGCACGACCTTAAACTGCATCTTCGTCCTACAAGACGATAAACTGTGAAACAGTCCCGCATGACCATAAACTGCACCTTATGGTCCAACATGACTCTAAACTGTAAAGTCCTGCATGACCATAAACTGCATCTTCATCCTGCAAGATGTTAAAAGGAAAGCCAGTCAGGCCTTCTTGACTGAGGCTCAGCCTCAGGCCCCTTGGCCTCCTCGGGCCCCCGACCCCCATCTTCACCGCAAGAAGTTAAACGGAAAGCCGGCCAGGCCTTCCTGACCGAGGCTCACCCTCAGGCCCCTTGGCCTCCTTGGCCCCCTCGCCCCTCTGTCCTCACTGCAAGACATTAAACGACAAGCTAGTCAGGCCTTCCTGACTGAGGCTCAGCCTCAGGCCCCTTGGCCTCCTCGGGCCCCGACCCCATGCCACCTAGTTTTCCCCGACTTACCCTATTGAGGGATTGTACGATATGGTTTACTCTTCGTACCGTACATATCCCCCGAATGAGATGCTCCTCGTCCCGCATGACGTTAAACTGCATTTCATGAACTACGTGTGGCTTGATTCCCATCTTCATGGGATATGTAGGAACGCTCGGACGCCTCGTCTTGAGCCCAGCCCCAATCTTTTCTCTCCCACTATCCCCCCTAGGAATAGTTTCCTTGGAGTATCATTGTGTAGCAGGGAGTAGGCTTTCATAGCCCCGCTCATACAACACCGCTCACACGAGGATCGTAAGGGTCGCACCATGTGCCCACTCCCGTTCTTCTATCCTCCCACGTCCTCACCACACGATGATAAACTGCATGGCCTTCAAGAACTACGTATGGCTTGATTCTCATCCTCATGAGATACGTAGGAACGCCTGGGAATTTCGTCTGTGGGCCCAGCCCCAAAGCCAAAAGCTGCCCCTCAGGTCAAGGCAAGGCAGGGTGCACACTTTTTCCCCAACTCACATCGAGCAAGCCTCGACCCGGCTGCACATCCCCCCTGGAGATGTTTGCCTCTTTCATGGATGGATACAGCTATGCTTCACCCACTCCTTGACTAGGATTCCATCATTTTTCACACCCAGAGGGACCCCCAAGAATGGCCTCGATACTACGCCCAAGGGCTCTCCTACCGTTACGGGCCAACGCCCCCGAGGGTTTTCAGGCAACAAGCCGATACAAGTCCTGCGTTGCGAGTTTGGTCAGCGGTCGATGCTCATTTGTTTCTCCCATACCAGGTCACCATAGGAACGCTGTGTTTAGAACATGGTCAAAAGTGTCATGGATCCTCGGGTCCACCCCGAGATGTCCCATACATCGAGTGCAGTGATTCATTTTTCCCCATCCCGAGGTGACAAACATCCCCCCGGGTGGTGCTAGAAGTTGGGCCCATGACCCCGATTCCCCACAGGAGTGTACGGTGTGGTGTAGGACTACATCCTCCTTCACGTCAGGATCATGTACCATGCCGTACGCCACCTCTTACGAGGCCCAGCCTCAGGACCCTTGGCCTCCTCGGGTCCCCGACCCCCGTCCTCACATAAGACGTTAAACTGCAAACCTGTCAGGCCTTCCTGACTGATACCTGACCTTAGGCCCCTTGCCTTCTCGGGCCCCTCCTCCCAACATCTTACCCGGAGTGTACGGTGTGGTGTAGGAATACGTCCTCATTCACGTCGGGATCATGTACAATGTCGTACGCCCCCTCTTACGAGGCCCAGCCTCAGGCCCCTCGACCTTCTCGGGTCACCGACCCTCGTCCTCACTGCAAGACGATAAATTGTAGTCCGACCATCCTGACCAATGATTACCATCAGGCCCCTTGGCCTTTCCGGGCCACGACACAGGTCCTCTCTTATAGGAGTGTACGGTGTGGTATGGGACTACGTCCTCATTCACGTCGGCTTCTACGCCATACAGTATACCTCCCTTGTTTAGGGGTATATTACTCCCCTTCTCATCCCATATGACATTAAACTACATTTAGGGAATTACGTGTGGCTTGGTTCCCATCCACGTGGGATACGTAGGACCACCTGAATGGCCAAGATTTGGGTCCAGCCCCATCTCTCAGGAATCCTCATCCCATCTTGGCCCCTTGGCCCATCCTTTCCCAATGAGGGGGTTATATGGTGTGGTGTAGGACTACGTCCTCATTCACATTGGTCTCGTAATGACCACGCCATGTACCTATCCCTCCTGAGATGCTTCATCGATCCCTTTTCGGCAGTTCACCGATGTGCCTAAGAGTACTCTGGTTTATTACCCGGAACGCCAAGCTTTACTCAGACACGTCCGCACCCGCTTTTCAGGATTTGTGTACCCCTGCATCAGGGCTTTCATCATCTTTCACACCTAGAGGGACCCCAAGAACGGCCTGGATACTACACCCAAGGGCTCTTCTACCGTTACGGGCCAATTCCCCCGAGGGTTTTGGAAAACAAATCGATAAAATCCCGCATTGCGAATATGGTCAACGGTCGATGCTCGTTTGTTGTTCCCACCTCAGGCTAATGTAATATGGACACTGTGTTTCCACCATGGTTAATAGTTTTCCTCTATAGCCACGCCAACCAATTAGGCCCAAAATGTCGGGTGCACAATTTACACCCTTCATCACTTCACCGTGTCCAAGTAGAATCTCGGAACTCTTGGTACTTTTCCTCCGTGCAGGTCTGCGCATTGGGAGAACAAGCCATGTCAAGGGTGTCCTTCGGGTCTCTCTGCTGACTCCCCTTCGATGGGCGCCCCAATTATTGCGATAAGGATCTTCCCCCCTTGTTTCCCACACCGAGTTTATCTCACGTGGGCTTAGGGATCGGGTTGACATCTGTGCTTACTCGGGAAGTCGTCACCATTCACGGTCCGAGATCTAAGACCACAAACTAAGATTCTCATCTGAAACTACGTTTAGCATGATTCCTATTTTGATAGGATGCATAGGAATGCCCAGACGCCTTATCTTTGGGTCCAGTTTGAGTTCAGCAAGTTTACCTCTCTCGTCCTGCCTTCAGGACCCCGACTACGGGACAACGTGGTGTAGTGCATGATCATGTCCTCATTCACGTCGGGCTTGCAATGGCTGCGCCACGCGCACCCCCATTCTGAGTGTTAGCCCTCCCGGTCCTTGTCCAGCATGACATTAAAATGCACCCTTCAGAACTACGTGTGGCTTGATTCCCATCCTCATGGGATACGTAGGATCTCCCAGACGCCCTGTCTTCGGGTACAACCCATTTAGGGAGCCAGTCTCTCCCCCGGATTCACCTCTTACCTCTATATAGGCCCCTCGGCCTACGGTCTCCCTCCTCGATTGGCGTACAAATTGATGTGGGATCATGTCTCCATCAATTGTGTTTTATAACACTACGCACGTTCCCCGCCTAGCATCGTCTCTGCTACGTCTGCGCTGCATGACGATAAAATGCATGCTTGGTCCTATCATACGACCCTAAACTATGACATTATCATCCTTGCCGCACGACGAAAAACGTCACTTCATTGTGGTGACCTTGTTGTATAGGACATCACGTTTGGTATTGGTCATGTGCCATGCCATTTGTCAACGCCCATCATGGCTTGATCCTTGTGGCGACACCACGGCCTACTACTCTAGGCATGTTTCTTCACAAAAAAAAACCACTCACCTTAAATAACAAACAAGATTTATCAAATTCCGCTTCTTCTAGTGCAAGGGCCACGGACGCACTCCCAATTTCCCTTGGCATTGGTACCTTATCGTGCCGCCCTCCATAACTACGTATGGCTTGATTCTCATCCTTATGAGATACGTAGGAGCACCCAGGTACTTCCCCGTGGGCCCAGCCTAACCTTCGTGTTCGGTCCCTCGACTCGAGCATTTCCCCAGAGAATGCATGGTATGTAGGGCTTAGGTCCTCCTTCATGTTGGGTATTGACGCCATGCATCCCCTGCTCCTTTTACCCATTTATGGTCTAGGGTCCCTCAGAACTACGTGAGGCTTGATTCTCATCCTTATGAGATACGTAGGAGCGCCTGGGCACTTCCCCGCAGGCCCAGCCTTACATTCGATTTTGGTCCCTTGACCGAAAACCTCTCCTGAGGGGGTCAGGTGGCGTGATATTGGATTACGTCCTCATTCATGTTAGGTTGTTCATCGCACCATACACACCCCCTATTCCCACTCACGCTAGGTGTTTGAGTTACTCCACCATGTACCTCTTATGTCTCCTCCCATCCATGGTCCGAATTCTACAACCATAAACTATGATCTCCCTATGGGGAAGGAATCTGGTCCCTCTATCTAATACTTCTCGTTGCCGTATTCAGATGTGTTTCGACAAAGATCCTGAAGTGTGGGACTTTCATACGAACATTCCCTTCGTCCCATGACCAAGCTTCATGAGCTCGCTATTTGGATCCTCATCCTCTTCCACATCCAAAAGGACCCTCGGATGACATGGATACTAGGCTTAAGGGCTCTCCATTAATGTTGGACCTAAGGGCCCTCCAATCGTTTCAGGCCAACGTCCCTACGGATATTTGACAACATTTTTGACATGGTCCCGTGTTTCGAACATGGTCAATGGTCAACCCTCATTTGTCTGTCCCCATTCTAGGCTAACGTGACAGGATGCTTTGTTGCGAACATGGTCAGCATTTATCCTCCATCGTCACGCTGTCATCATCGTGATCTGAATCTCGAGCACCATGATTCACACATTTACACTTCCTCATGTTCAAGTGGAATTCCATCATACTCGGCTCTTTCTCTTCGCGCATGTAGGTGCTCCACAGGATCGTGTAGTGTCATTGGGTCGGAATTCACCGAGAGCCCCTTTGCCATAATCTACCACTTTTTGTGTCTGGGAATTCCCACCACTACTTCTTGTTTCCTACACCGAGCACGACTCACGTGGGCTTAGTAGTTATGGCGGGATGTGTACCAACACGGCTAGGCTTCTCTTTGTCCTGCATGACGTTAAACTGCATTTCAAGAACTACGTATGGATTGATTCCCATCCTCATGGGGTACGTAAGAACGCCCGACCACTCTGCTTCGGGCCCAGCCTAATCCTCACTCTTGGTCCCTCGACCTGAAGAGCTTCCTCTGGGGGTATGTGGTATGATCTGGACTCCAAGTCCTAATTCACGTCGGTTTCATACTTACCATGCCACACGCTCCCTAGGATCTTCCCTTTTATACCACGTCATATCATATGACGTTAAACTACAGGAGTCCATCTGTCCTCAGCGCATGACACTAAATTCTGGTTCCATCCCGAACAAGTTCAGGATGCCCCAACATCCCATTGGGAAGTGACAGATCCCCTCGCCAGAGAGGCCCTGACTGAATGAAGGAATGATCCATGATCAAACCAATGCGCCCATATGGCGTACTCCCACAACGGTGGTGTAACTACCTGAGTATTGGATTCTGTTCGGACAAACCATCACTCCACATTCCCCGCTTTGCGTGCCCCTTATTCGGACCATCGTCCCCTTTCATGTCTGAAGGGACCCCCTAACGGCCTGGTCTCATGCCGCATCGGCTCACCTACCGTCCTAGGCCAACGTCCCGGAAGACTCGTCATGTTTGGAAGGACCCCCTAACAGTATGGATGCTCGACCTAAGGTCCACCAACTGTCCTGGGCCAACGTCCCGAAGGATTGATCAACAACATTTGTGACATGGTCCCGTGTTTCGAACATGGTCAATGGTCGACCCTCATTTTTTGTCTCTATTACAGGCTAACGTAGTAAGGATACCGCTTCTCCTCCAAGGTTAACAGTTGTCCCTTATTTTCACACCATTCCCAATGTGTTCCGAATCTCGGGTATCAAGATTCACGCTTTCCATTTCCATTTGTTAGGACCGATTTCAGCACCCCTGGCGTTGCCCCGTTCGTGCATAAGAGCACGCTGAAGAAACGGTAATTTGGTTATCCTGGAAATTCTTTCTCCGATCAAGCCTCCCCCATATTTCGGGAATCTGGACTGGTAATCCGAATCCCGGATGCCCAGAGCATGATCCCCACTCCCATGTTAGGTGGGATGAGAGGGCAACTATCTCCTGTTTCTCACATCAGGCTCGACCCACGTGGGCTTGGGCAATTGTCGCCGAACGTCCCGCAAACATTGTAGGGATGTAACAAGGCAATTAAAATAGTGTAAATCGTGCGTGCTACGACATTCAAAACAAAGAAAAAATTTGAAGCACGAAAGTACCAATAAAAGGTTTCTGGGTTTGTTACAATACTCGGGGGTCGACTCCCCCCACGGATGGGTTGACCCCGTCAAAAGAGTGTTGCAGCTCCGCCACCCGTTGTCTTGTGGCATCCAAGGCTTGCTGCCGCTGATTTAGCTCCCGCTCCTCCTCAGCAGCGGCGATGTGCAGTTCGTCAGTCCTGGCTTTGGACCTCTCTACGTCAGCTTGAACGACATCCATCTTTCCGGAGGTCTGCCTCATATGCTCTTCTGCCTCTGCCAGCTGGGCCTTCAACCATGAGACCAACTCAGATTGTGTATTGAGAGAGGTTGAAACCTCATCTGCCCAGGTCTGCATTTGTTGGACCTCACTTTCAGCCTCCTGGAGCTTCTTGATGTTGGTCGCCTTCCTCCGCTGCCAGCCCACGCTGAGCCCACAATCATGCTCTCGGATCTTCTCAGCCATAAGATCGCGGATGAGTGTGTGAGGACGTTGGGCATCCACTCCCCCAGCACACAGTTCGCACAACCGCAAGCGGATTCTATCCATTTCGGCCAGCCATTGCGCTTGGGAAGTGTACTTGATAAAAAGCGTGATCAGCTTCCACGACCTGCGGCAGACTATGCTGCTGTCTTCCTCGTTGGAGTACATTTTTTCCCAGTCTGCGCGATTGGCAGGCTCGTACGCGGGGTACGCCCGCAGGAAAACCTCGGCAGGATCAACATCCGGTGTTGAATCCAGTGCGACACCTGGCGCCGAAGCAGGCGTGATAGGACTAGGACCGACCAGTTGATCCTCTCCATCAGAGTCCACCTCAATGACTTCGGGTACGACCCTGCTGGTGGTTCGGCCAGTGATGATGTGCGTCGCGGCTTGAGGAGATGGGCGGACTATCGCCACCATCACCGGCATGCCCCTAGGAGGGACGCCACCAGACATCCCGACCAGTCTTTCCGTAGCAGCCCACGCCAGTCGAAGAACTTTACGACAGAGAGGGACATAAATGTTAGTTGTCATGGTCTACATGTGATAATGAGGAGGCCGGTAGAGGAGACTTATGGAGATCGACCTCCTAGTGCTGCTCTTGAGCCGGTACTGACGGGACCCCGAGGCGAGGCCCTCCGTATATTGTTGGAAGGTCTGGAGATTCTGGAGGAGCCACCTCGGGTGCTTTGGTCCCACCAAATGCGGAACTGGACGCAGCCATAGGCGCAGGTTCTGAAGGTCCCGCATCGTCACCCGCTAAGGAGAGAGAACGAGGCCTGCGAACAAGTTCCTCATGCATGGCTCAAACATCGGTGAGAATTCCATAGTGACCCAAGAACAGATCGTAAGGAAAGAAGTTCGGAATGATACCTCGAGAGCCTTCGCGAAAGCATTGGATTCTGAGCCTCAGTCTCCGACCTCGCCCTCCTCTAACGGGCTCCCTCCTCCAGCCTCATCCTCCCCAGAGGAGTCCTCTAATTCCTCCGGCAGGGGGAAGCACTCCTTCATATCGGCAGCCGATAACTGTGGGGGGACCGTCTGATTCAACAGTACCCTCACCCGGTCTGTCATTGGGCGAGGGACACGACTGGAGTGGACGTAATCCTCCAGCTCGTCCAGGTACTGTTCTGCCTCCACCGGAGACGCCATGAATCCAGCCCGATCTGGGCCTATGCCCGGTAATTCCATCCCGAGGTGATTCAAGTGTGCCCATATCTCGGTTGGGCTGAGGAATTGCCGATTGACATCCCAAATGTCCCAGGCCTCCAGGAAGACAGCATCCTCTGCCATGTCAATGTGATGCAGCCGCTTCCCCGGAGCCTGAGTGGATATCCTACGAAATCCCCTCGGTGGCCGCCCCTCTGGAGGACCCTGCTCATCCGGAATCACCGGATCCACCGCTGCTGCATTACCCTCGGCTGGTGCGGGTCTCGCCGCTATGGCAGCCCCGCTATTGCGAGCGGCCCTAGCTGCCCTCCGACCCCAACCTCGAGATAGAGGAGGCCCACCGTCACCGACCCGGATAGTTGGTTGCTTCAGCATGTCCCCTGGGTAAGCAGCCTCCCAACTGATGGCGCACTCCTTCACCAATCCGAATGCGGCGGTGGAGGGAGGCAATGCAATCCGCATCTTTCCATCTTCCCGTGTGAATATGAGCCACATCTGCCTTATCACACACGGGTGCTCCTCGTGACGCACCTCCCAGTAGACATGCGGGGTCAACCGCTGGAGGCACCGGAACTGCCTCACAAACCGATGCGAGGTGTATAGTTCACAGAGCGGCTTGTGATCTATTCGTGCCACCAAAACTCCACCTCGGAAGGCTAGGAGGTAAGCTCGATGTTCATCCGTCCCCCGTCCATCATCAGTAAGCATCCCCATCGGCAATGGGAAGGGGTGGAAGTTAAACTCATCCGCCCTCCACACCCTATTCAGAACCATCAGCACAGCTAATTTGAACGGGAAACTCCCGACCGCGTTCAGGATAGAGGGGCGGAAGTTCGATCCTGGCGGCGAAATGGGGTTTGGATACTCGTAAATCCCCTTGATATGCACTGCGATCCACCCATACTGGAGGTGGAAGGGCCCTCATATCCTTGGAGGCTTCGTTCCCTCACTAATATGCCGCATCATTCTGTACTGTTTGGTGAGCATCGGAATCCCCAGATTGATCTGATGCCCCATGGCCGACATCGACGCCATAATAAACGAGCTGGGCCGCACCCCCATTCTTGTATCTCTCACCGGTAGGATCCAACCACAGATGAGAGCAGCGATGAACGCCGCCAGCCTGACTATCGGCTGTTGTTAAGTGCTGACACTGAAACCCCAAGTCTTCCATTGGCTGTCCTCCAGGACCGGCCAATACGAGTGCCCCTTGCCCCGTTGGGACGCCCTTGGAGAAGTTTGAGGCCTCGGAGGGAACTCTCGATTCTCTGGGAAATTCAGGAAGCATTTGAACCATCTTCTAAAATGGACATCCCTCACTGCCTCCGTGTCCTCTCGAGGGACGAGTGCCATCAGCGCCGATGCCAGTCGCGAGATTTGCTCCGTATCCCCCCACGCGCTGACAACGGGGAGGAATTCGTCATACATGGCATCTAAGATCAGAACCCTATAAATCTGGTGGACATCCCACAGGCTGATGGCCACCTCCTCCTGATGCAGGTGAAATGTGTTGGTCCTAGATGACCATCTGCTCAGCAGTTCCGGCATCAGTTGCTTCGGTTGGTAAATGTGGAATTGGGAGGCCCATGCCGTGTCATACAACCCCACTCTCCTCAGATTTGCCCCAAACTCCTCGCATGAGGCGCCTACCCAGTAGGCCCAGGCCCAGTCATCAGTAAAGTTGTCGCCTTGGCGCAGGTCCCACTCATCGGACCATCCCTTCTTCGAATGCTGCAAAGCCGCCTTCAGCATGGTACGGTAGAGAGGAGGGGATGTCTCCGGTTGCAGTGGATTCCCTTCGATGTTGTTCACATGGTTGTAGAGACAGTCAGCGGTGACGGGTGTGAAGTTCTCTTGTGCGTGACCATCGGCCGCATTGAACCATTGATGCTGGCATGGTGTGCTCCTGAACCAGCAAGCTGGTTCGTCCCTACTCGCCTCAAGGATAAAGACGTCATCCCTCAACCTGAATCCATACAATGGTAGTTTCTTTCATTGAGGATAATCCTTCTGACCCTCTGATAGAAGATCTGTCAAAGAAGTGTGGTCCGAGTGGCTTCGGACCATCTCCCCCAGGCCTGGACAGTAGGCCATCTCATCACGACGAGCAGCATCTGCAAGCACCCCCAATACAGCCTCTTGATGGGCCATTTTAACTCTGGCCCTCAAAAAAGGATTTTTTTCAACTGGATAGAGAAACCCGACCGCGAAGTCATGCCAAGGCCGACAAGAAGAAGTTATCTTGGTGCGGACACGGAGTCAGAGACCCACAGTTCGCCGCGAAGCTCGCTTCGCGGAGGGCTGTCGCGGAGTACGTGGAGCTTCGCGAAGTCGAGAGCGCAAAAATACAAGGAACTCACGTGAAGACAAAAGAGGTCGACCCCCTATTTATAGGCGGCGACCCCGGAGCATCGCGGCGTGCCTCACCCACGTGGAGCATCGCAGCGCGTCCGGATCCGTGGCCCCGGGGAGCACCACGAGGTCCCTTCGCGATGCCGCATCGCAAACCTCCGACAATTTTGGTGATTTTCCCTCAGACATCGACCCTTCACCCTCTGCGGCTCCAAGTATGAGGGGGGGCATTTTTTGGCGCCAAAATATGGCCCTCAAGGAAGGAAAGAAAAAGAAGGCCGGCGCGCTGCCTCGCGAAGCATCGACGCGAAGCACCGACGCGAAGCGCCCCGACCATCACGGCCTCGCAAAGCTCCGGAGTTGGTAATGCTCCGCGAACGCATTTGACGTTCGCGAGCGCGCCGCGAAGTACTGGAGGCAGTAATCCTCCGCAAACGCATTTGACGTTCGTGATCCCGCCACGAAGCTCCGGAGGCGGTAACCCTCCGTGGACGACGTTGACGTTCGCGAGCGCGCCGCGAAGCACCGGAGGTAGCGCGCGAGCCCTGCTTCGCGGCACCCCTTCCCTATAAATACTGGACTCCCCCTGAGTCCCAAGGACGGACAATCCGACCTTTCAGCTTCTCCTCTCCCAAATCGCGAATCACTCTTTGCCCCGGGAATCATGAGCTCCGCGAGATACTTCTACTTCGCGAGACACCTCTGCTTTGTCTCGTTTTGAGCCCCTCTTCCGAGAGGGATGCCCTTCGTGAAGCTCAAGGGCATTCGAAAAGGAAGGGGATTCCCAAGGGAACCCAGGAAGCCGTGGAGCGTTTATGCTTCGCGAAACAGCCAACCTGTACTAGTGATTCCTATGCTAAGGCGGGATTGCTTCACCGCGCGAAGCACACTGCTTTGCAGGACCTTGCTTCGCGAGGCACCTCTCCTTCACGAGGCAGTGCTCCGTGAACATTGTTCCACTTCGCGAAGCACCTTACACTCACACCTATGCACCATGCTAAGGCCAAGGCACTCCACTTCGTGAAGCAAACTTCTTTTCTTAGCGATTCCTCTTGCCGTGCAACCCTCCAGGTTTGCACGATGTTATTTCAAAGTCCCATGGACAATACCACCCGTAGCGTTGCTTCGCCAAATGCTTCTTTGCATAGGAATGCTAACGACTATTGCTTCTTTGCATAGCCACGCTAACATGGACCCCTTGATGGTTTGTTCCACAACCCCCCTTAACCATGGCCTTACTAGTACCTTCCCTTCCCCAAGGACCAGAGGGTACCTGTTATGTAAGTCCTAGGGGTGTGGAGTGAACCCACCTCGTCCGAGCTGCATGACCTTAAACTGCCAAGCACCACGTCCTCAACACATGACGTTAAACTGTAACCCGACCTCGTGCCCCTCACGAAGGCCCCCCCCCCAGCTCGAACATTCTTTACACCACTCGTCTCCACGGGAATGGAATCACCCATCCCCAAGGGATGATATCCTCCTTATCGGAGTGGCATATGTTCATAAGAGAAGGGCGACCCTAGTTCCCCAACGGATGGATGTACCTCTGCGTCTCCATACTTCTCCACTACCAAGGTCAGTGGAGGGCGTGATAGAGAACGAGGCACCTCCCATCATTGGACCACGGTCCATCTTTCCCGCGCTTTGTCGCGCCATGGGCAGCCATCCTGGAGTAAGTCCCAGCACCATGGGTCGCCTAATGCGTAAGCCCATCTTCGCTTCTCACGGACGCATCTTTCGCGACGTGATCGTCAGGTCCTTTCAACCTCTTGTTTCTCACACCGAGCATGACTCACGTGGGCTTAGAGTGAGCACCGACCCTGACCCCCCCCCCACCCTTAACGAACTACGAGGACTTTGATCCATGTCAAGGCATGGTACGTAGGAAGCCTCCATGAGGTTCAAGCCCACCCGTCATTTATTCACGTCGGGTCTCATTCCCGTCCAGCATGACGTTAAACTACATTCCGGTCCAATGGAAAGCCATTGCGACCCATCCCACATGAACTACGAGGACTTTGATCCATGTTAAGGCATAGTACGTAGGAAGACTCCATGAGGTTCAATCCACATTGCTCGGTCATTCATTCACGTCGAGTTTCTCCCTCGTTCAGCATGACGTTAAACTGTATGCCCCCCCTTCATCCAGCATGACTTTAAACTGCATCCTAGTCCGACGGCAAGCCATTGTGACCAACCCGAACTACGAGGTCTTTTGATCCATGTCAAGGTATGGTACGTAGGAAGCCTCTACGAGGTTCAAACCCACCATCCGGTCATTCCGACCTCACTCACGTCAGTTTACCCCTGTCCCGCATGACGTTAAACTGTATTCCCCAAATCCGAACTATGAGGACTTTGATCCGTGTCAAGGCATGGTACGTAGGAAGCCTTCCTGAAGTTCAAGCCCAACAATCATTTGCCCAAACCGTCTGCTAGTCGGTGTGCCAAGCCCCCATTTTCAAACCCATCTTCCATCGGACCAAGGTCCCTCACTTACGTCGGTTCGCCGACACCCACCGCCCGTTGTCTATTCACGTCAGGGTTCACTATCGTCCTGCATGAGGTTAAACTATATTCCATCACCCGAACTACGGTGTTTTTGATCCATGTCAAGGCATGGTAAGTAGGAAACCTTCCTAAGGTTCAAGCCCACCACTAGTGGACCCACGAGTCTACTTTCACATCGGTTCACCGATGAAACCCTTTGAACAACGGGGTCTTTGATCCATGTCAAGGCATGGTACATAGGAATCCTTCCAGAGGCTATAGCCCACCATCCATCGGGCCAAGGTCCACTTTCACGTCGGTTTACCGGCACCATCCCGAACTACGCGGACTTGGATTCCCTACCACAGGGATACGTAGGAAGCCTCGTCAAGGCTCAAGCCCAACTTCACTATCACCCCTGCGATGGTACCATTTCACTCTCCCTCCACTCCATTCATCAACCTATCACCCATCCCGATTCTTGCCCGGACTGTCTTAACCCGGTGAGACCATGTCGGTATGTTCTTCTTCACAGCCGCCCATGGGATGGCCCCGGTATCGACATCCCTTCATGGAGGATACCTCAATCCGATATATCCTAGCTAATGCTCTGGTTGGGTTGATCCGTCTCCGCTAGACGTTAAACTCGCGGCAAACCCTGTGTTAAACACTGGAAGCTGAGGAAAACCTCAGATATGTGTCCACGACATATAATTCCTCGTGCTCGATGTGGGATGCCTCGAGCTTCCACGCCCTCGAGAAGCCCTGTGACCAGGGATAACAGACAGACATGCCATGTTCCCCAACATCCATACACGCTACTGATTCCTCAACGTGACTACTCCCCCGAATGAAGGCTGCTGCCCTGACTGGACACTTTGGAATGTCCTGACAGACGCAGTGTAATTAACCGGTGACCATGGGAACATGGAACAGGGAAGAGTTTCACGAACTATGTATTAAATCTATGAGGGATACCCGGACTAGGTGACGAGTTCTGAGGAGGAATCCCCAGAATGAAGAACTGACATCCCATCATCCCGTTTCGATCAAGGAGTAGACGTACCTGAATAAACAGCGAATGCCGCCTGCCTTTGGAAAGCGGGAATGCGGGGCAACAGAAGCGCCACGCATCCTCCTCCACGGACGGAACGGATGCGCGCGCGCGGCCCAGTTGAAAGCATCAGAAACAAAGAGAAAGCAACATTATTATGCCTTACTCATTGTTTTGAAGGTTGGGTCTTAGGGATTTGCAACCAACTTCTATTTGTCTTCAGCTTGCTACCCGGTCACCCACAAACCCTTCATGGAGGGTGGATGATCTATTAGTGAGTCTAGGAAAACTGACACAACCCACAGACGTCCATATCTTTGATATTGTGTGTGATGAAAAAGTCTCAATCATCTTAGGGAGAGCTTTCCTTGGTACAACTGGTGTTGTCATAGATGTGTCCAAGGGGAAATTCACTCTCCAAGCTATTGATGAGGTGAAAGAGTTTTTAGTGATCAAAAAGAATGAACATGTGGTGGGTTGTAATTTGATGTATTTTGCTAAGAATAAATGGATAAAAATAGGGGACTGAGCTTAGTATGGTGCTTTCCCTCTTGAGGTCACATAGATTATGATTCCCCAGCCTATTGAAATTTATCTTCAAGCTTCTATTATTATCCCACTCGTTCATCTAGATGAGAAAAATATTACCCTAGTATCCATTCTAGAGAGTGAGTCTCATTTTTGTCCTGAATTTTCTCAATCCATTTTTGAATGTTTTCCATATGTAGTCAACTATCTAAAGGTTTCTGAATTTTGAGAATATTCTGGGCTGATTTCCAATGAATAACTAGATTGTGGACATTATTAACAGTTGTATTTTCTGGGAACTTTCTTTCTTTCTCATTTGATGTTTATTATGATGAATTCCATCCTGATCATGAAAAATTGACATCATTAGAGTCATCTGTGGACATTTTGTACCACCTATTGGTACCTGAGCATGACTTTTTCTTCCAAGAGTTTTATGATTTGTCTTTTTTTCGAGTTGTATATGGAACATTTGTTGAAATTACTGAAGATCTTGATTATGTTTTTATATAATTCTGGGTTGGAGATGGATTCTATGTGTGGGGGAATCCATGTATGTATTACTGGTCAAATTGGTTCATTTATTACGAATATGTGGACCAATTTTAGAGCTGAGTAATTGGTCTCTATATGCTGAAATAAGCTAGATTGTATATTATCAACTATTTTTTTTGAATGAAAATTTGAAAATATTTTTTGATACTGTAGTTGAGAATATATTGGTTGATCTTATTCATGAATCGTTAGTTAATAGTGAGGTTCACACTATTAATAATTCATTCCCATAAAATGATCTTGGATAGAAATATCTGGGGAAATTAATTCTGGATAGGGAATATAAAACTAGCACCTCATGGGAGGCAACCCGTGGGTTTTATTGTATTAATAAATACAAAAACATTTGTGATTTAATAAATTCTAAATAAAGACATTAAATATAGTTATTAATGGGATTCATCCCATGATCTTTCTTTGTTATCATTTTTGTACTCTTTTGTGTTGAATAATTTGTTTCCTTATTATCTTCTATTTTTTCTATCTCTTCTGGTTATTTGTACATTGATTTGATGCTCTAATTTTTAGGATGCTGCTTTGGTTTCATGGAAGAGTTGAATTCCCTTAGTGAAAGATTGATAATAATATTTAAATCAGGGAAGTACCTTAATTTAAAATGTTGTTTCATATTTAAATTCCTCAAGTCTTTAAATAATCCACTGCTTGTCTTTCATGAGAATTCTATTCTATATGTTATTGCTTTGGAAAATTCTGTTATGGGATTAGTAAACATTTTGCTTCTTTAATTTCTTTGGAATGAAGGTATATTGTATTTTACTGTGAAAATAAAAAATTCAAAATGTACTTCGCTACTGAAAAATGAATTTCATTGTTTTTAAATCCATTCACTACATTATACTACATTTGGGGGGGGGGGGGGTACATGCTGCTGGTCTTTTGAATATTTTTTGGGTTGGGGAGTTTTTCTTGATCATTGTCTACTGTGTTGAATACCCAACTGAATTAAATCGGCTGGAATTGATTTCACCCCAAATTAACAATGAACTTAAAATTTAAATGTTACATCTGAGCTGTATTGAAATTTTTTCGTTGGACATAATAATAATGCATATATTTTCTTGTGAACAAATTTTATGTTGATTTTTGAGGGAAAAAATTCTTTTGGAATTTCAAGGAGACCCTTTTATACATGTCATAAATTTGATCGAATGAAAATATGTTGTGAACCTTAGATGATTAAATTTTCTTCTTCACTTTGGAAGTCAACTTTGGGGATAAATTTGGGTTTTAAGTGTGGGGGAGGGGGTCAAATATTGACTATGCTAAACTATAGTTAATTGAGAGCCCATCAATTTTTCCCACTTCACATTAATCATTTTGTAAAAAAATGGTTAAAATATTTCAGAATTATTTTTTATTTCTACGCTTTAAACTATACTCAACTGTGTCTTACCATTGAGAAGTGCTTTGATTGGTAGTTAAGAACTGCTCTGAATTTCAAATTAAGGAGTTTGGATGATTGTTGAGTGATCTTACTTAGTGATTTGATGGAAATTTGGTTTAGGAACTACTTCAGATAGTGATTTGGGATACATGTTTGTGGAGTTATGATCATAGATGCAAGAACTTAAAGATTGACTCTATATTAGTGGAATCATTTTAATTTTTTCCTTTATTTATAAAAGCAATCATCCTAATGAAAAAAGGTAAATTATTTTTTATAAAAATATTTTGAAACCGGGATAGTTTGGGCATCTGGGAACCCATGATAAGTCTCTGAGACTCTAGATGCTGGGTGAATTTCTATTTATTATAAGCCCTCTATAGACTTTGAATATAAGCATTCCACAGTGCATAGCACATGATACATGGCTTGAGAAAAAATTAATTAAAGTTTCCTGGGTCAAAAATGTGTTCATTAAGGTGATGGGAATAACGAACACCAAATGAAGAAGGGGAAAAATTGTTTATATGAGAATCATTTAGGTTGTATCATTAAGGTGATTCACAAAAAAATATTCGTTTTTATTTTTTGGTACCTAGGATTGAGCTGAAGTATAAGGTTCTTCTGTTATTTTCTGAACATCACATAAAATTTACCTCATGTCACCTATGGAATTTGGACTTAAACTTGGATTGAAAGTAGTCGCTCAATAGTATCCCTTATGAGGCATGACAGCTACATTTCTTGATGATTCATAGTTTTCAAGACTACCAAGGAGAATTTGTTCTTGGTAAAATTCATATGAGAAATTTATTTTATAAAATCATATTGACATGTTTTTGAAGCCCTTTGATGAATGTTTTGGACATGTTACAATTTGAGAAATTCAATAAAAACATTTTTTCTATTTTTAAATGATAATAAAAAATGATATTTTTTGAGGGAAAAGAATTTTTAAGTCTGGGGGAATTTGATTTGAAATTAAAACACATGTTTTGCCACATCTTTTTCATTAATTTTTAATGATTTAATTGGTTATTTTTTTGAACTTTTTATTAAATATTAACAATTTTGTATTTTTATTATTAACTTTAATAATTAATAAATTTTTATAAATAATCGTGTATTTTATGAATTAAAATAATTAAATTGTTTCTAAATTTTATTTTTAGTATAATTAGTTTTTATTTAGTTTGGTATCCTTGTTATCATATTTAATTAATTTATATTTAATATTTAATTAATTAGTTTTCTGTTGCACATAAATTATTTCGTCTTAATCTAACATTTCATGTATTCAAAACTAAATAATATAACTTAATTAATAGATGTCTTTTAATAATTCATTAATTACTAATTTATGTTTTGAAATGATGTAAATTTAATCAAACATTATAATTTAAAGTATTAATCCAATTCAATTATTCTAAATGATGATAATGAATTGTATTTTTTAATTATTTTTGTTTGTTATAACAACAATAATTTATCTTTTAAATTTAAAAATTTAAATTTTATATTTACTTTTAATAATTTAATTTCTTTTTAATTTTATTTTTAGTATAGTAAAAATTTGAGTTTTAAAAATTGATGTTATTAATAATATAACATAAGTTTAATTGGTTTTATAAATTTATTAAAGTTTATGTTTTATTTAAATTTTCAATTGTTTTAATTATGTTCATTTATTATTAATTATTTTTTACAATGTTTTGATTTATTTTTCTCTATTTATTATGCAGGTTTATGGTGTCACTGCTGCTTTAGCTACCACTTCATAAATTGTGCCACCGTTAAACCTATTTTACTATCTCACCATAACTGTATTCCCCTTTTTGGTGCCACTTTCACCATAACTTGCAATACTATTTCTCCACTGGAACCCTAGGCACTTTTTCAAAAAACCCTCTATTATACAATCGTTTTCCACCTCACACACCATAACTGTATTCCCCTTTATGGTGCCACTTTCCACCATAACTTTCAATAATATTTCTCCAATGTTTTCACTATCTCACCTGAAAATGAATATACGTGGCACTATTTCCTTCCATTCTGGTGTGCCACTTCTTCCTCGACATCTTTTCGCTCCCATCTATTGTTCCTTGTTCCATCATTTCGACATGTTCCATTATAATGGTTTAATTCATCACGCACCCAAACCAAGTGGAATTTAAGATGAAGTCGCACCAGATTTTATCTCGCATCGGTTGATGGGAGGATAATGCATTTCTTGGCACAGATACATAAAGTCACCGTCAGTGAGGGCTATTTAAGTCATGCTGAGTTGTTTCATCACACTGATGTGTATATGGAGATGTGATACTGGAGCAAGGTATCCATGGGATCTTTTCGCACAACCTCTCCACACATGCTTCCACCTGAGAGGATCTGTGCCACTGGAGTTGTGCACCACCACTAATGAGTTTTTCGTCCCTATTTCACTTCAGAAAACCCACTCCTGGTCCACTGAACACAAACCATGCACCATTGGAGGGAGAAGGAAGGACCTGTCATCGGTTTTTGGAGTCACCAAGAGGAGCTGACTGTCGTTTCGTTGGGATGATGAGCAACGACGATTCAAACTATAGTAGGTGATCTATTCGTTGATGGAGGAGTATCCAGGAGATGCCGACACTTCTTGGAGAAGGTATCACAGATGAATCCCCCCCTCTTTCGGTGCATTGGACATGAATATGGGGGGAATAAATTAAAATATCTAAAATACATACATAATAAAACATCAAAATTTAATAATTAGAATATATAACAATTATAAAATAAATAAGTAAATAAGTTATAATATAAAATATAAATAACCAATAAGAATTATTAAATTATATTCTAAATAGTAATTATTTATAACAAAAATTATTAATTAATTAATATAAATATTTTAATATTTTAATTTCAATTCAATTTCAATAGAGTAAATAAAATAATTAAATTAATTTAGTAATCAATATTAACCTCATTGAAGAATTCTATTAAATTATAATAACTAATTTTTTTAATACTTACACCAATTGTATAATTTAATTAATTAATATAAATTAAATACTTAATAATTTTACCAATTATAATATTTGATAATATATTAATAATCATAACAATGATATTTAATAATTATTACTAAATAATATTTTTATTAATTAACATTAGTTATTCTAACATCAATCTAAAAAATAACTATTTTTTTTACATTATGTATTCATTAATTTATTTTTCTGTCCTAACATTGCAAGATCCTTCAAGAGACTTGTAAACTTCCAGATTCATGCAACTAACTCACCCAGAGATAGTTGTATGAGAAATACTAGCGCGGGATGTTAGTCGTGAAAAACATGCACGTGTGCGGTGCGCATTAATGAAACAAACTATGTTGGTGGAAGATGAGCGGTGACATGCAGTAAGTGATGGTGGATAAAATAATAGATCAACAACATAATTTTGGGGGACACTTTCATGCTCAGTCACTCGATTAAACACACCATTCTGAGAGAAAACACTCCCAGGGAGATAGGAGAGCAACATTGAAGACATGTTGGAGTCCATGGAGCCAAGAGAAGAGTAGTATTTGGGGAGATCTTCTTCCCTTGTGTTGGAATTCTAGTAATCTTTTCTAGTATGTTTTTATTTTTTGTAACGATAATGAACAAATTAATTGGCTAAATCTTCGAGCTCGGGGAATTTCTACTTATACTAGTTACTTTACTTCATTTTACATTAACACATTAATGTTTTCAATAGTGATCGACGAGATCAATATTGAATTCATTAAATTTTTTTACAACTAGAATATAATTTTCAAATATCTAGAATTCAATCTGTGAGATTGATCAGGGACACATCTTTCAAAAAAAATAATAAATTCAAAAATAATTTGGTACATACTGTGAGTTCTTCCTTTTGTGATTTTCAATTCAAACGTTTTACAGTTGATTTGTTTTAAAGTGGAGAACTCCAAAATCGATCATCCTATGAGACTTATCTCATAGAGAGGGACTTATGTCATTATCTTTTTGGTGGTGCACTACTGTAACATTTATGTTAATTGAATTGTTTTTATAACTAGTAGAATGTGGATTATTCACCAAATGTTTTACATGATTGTTCAATTATCAACATTCTAAATCTCAGTTTCTTACTATTTTTATCCTTTTTCATGTTTCATTTCTATTTTGAACAAAAAATAAAAAATACTATGGTACTTCATCAGTGAATAAATAATAATAAAAGTAAAAAAAATCGTAAATATATCCCACAACTGACATCAGTGGGGTTTTTTTGTAGGATTTTAGAAGAATAGTGGTCGAATTCGCCTTCTCTAAGGGCTTGACCATGCTTGAAACATATACAGAAGTTAGTAGGATTATATGATTTAATATTCAACCCGATTCAATGATGGTTTAGGTCAATCAAAATCCTTCAGATCAGTAAAATTTAATGAATTGGAATATACTACAATCACTACAGGACCAGAGAAAAAACTCTACCTAGCTATCTTACTAGATCATCCATCCCTCACTAACTTATTCACTATCATAGAACTGGAAGGAAACATCCTAAATGCCTCATCGTCCATGACCACCATAGGTTGAAGATGGCTGACCTCCGAATAATCAATCACCAAAACAAAGTGATCTTTGCTCAAATTAGAAATCACCTTAGAAATTAAATTGGAATTTCTCTCCTTGTTTTCATGTTTTTTAGATTGGAGAATATTAGTGGGGGTATGAAAGATTATACTCATCCCACTTGATCTAGGAGAGATCTAGTTTCCTTAACTACACACTCAAAATATCTACGAACTAAAAAATCCTTATAATAAATAGGATCATCCTCTAATGATCACTCCAAAAGTATATTATGACTAAGGAAGAGTATAAATTTCATGAAAATAAAGAAACCCAATAATACATCATCATATCCATGGTAGTTCTCCCACACTGACACCTGCATCACCCTCCATATAAAATAATATATTTTATAATAAATTTTATTAAAAATAAGGAATCGATGATTCACATTTATAACAAAAAGAAAACTAATTTATCTTGAAAACTAAAATATTAAATTATTATATTATGATGTCAAAAATTCAAAATAGATCCTTAATTCCAATTAACTCACTCGCTGTTAGTGGTAATAAGGAAAAAATTGAACCATTGATGAATGTTTTTTCCAAAAAATTATGTTGGAAAAAAGACCCACCAAAATCATTGAACCATAGTTGTTGTACATCCAAAATAGGGTTTCCCGCAAGTGAATATTATCAGGAACCATTATTAAAGGATAAATTAGATAATGAAAATCAACTGAAATAGATGATAAATCATAATAGAGGGTATTTGGGAGCCATCTATGTCATCAAAGATTTAGATGTTGAGGGATTCGATAGAAATGAAATTAGGTATTAATGGTGTTATTATTTTTTAAAATAGATTTATTGTTTTTTCTAAAATGGACATTAAACTGTTTTGTTAATAATTTTAACATAAGGTTTTTAAAAAAAATCATCACTAAAAAATCTTATGAATAACAATTTCCATATTTATTTTTAAATAAATGTTAATGGTTATTATGAATAAGTTTTAGCATCATTTCAATAATCAACTGAATTTAAAAATTCTCAAAATCACATTAAATGCAAGTTTCTAAAACAATGACATTGAAATATGGATGTTGAATACTATATTTATACTAGTGAATGATATAGATTGATGTAATGATAAAGAATATTAGTTATATATGTGAAAAAGATGGAATATTCTCATAATAGTGAGGGATACCATGATAGGGAAGATGGAGAAAAATAAATCACGTATTGATTAATGACCATGTACATGTGGGTTAACGTAATTAATAAAAATTACTAGGGCTTGGATGTGTGTATGATGAAATTGATTATCTAATAAAGGGAAAAAAATTACTCAACCTAATAATTCATAAGAATAATTACTCTCTTAATTAATTTAATCATCATATTTTTTTTGAGATGTAATGTTTTTGAGGGAGATTTTATTTAATGGGGGAGAAACTTATAAATGTTAAATGCATTTTATAATAAAAACTCCATATAAGGGGTGATATATTTATAAATATAATGTCCCATGTTCCTCTAAATATTTTCATGTGGTGTTAAACCTATGAATGATATATCTTGATATCAAATCCTGCTCTATATTATTATGTGTTATTAAATAAAAAATAAAATTGAAAATGATGTATCAAAAATACATAGAGTGATTTTAGACCCAAAAATTTCTAGGGTAGTTTCATGAAGAAGTAGAAGAATGGTTTAATATAATGGTTTATTTATTTATATTATACATGTTATGTGGTCTAATTGTTTTTAGGATATTAATAATTTTTATAAGGAGAATCCAATAAAGAATATGAATTTTTTGTAAATGGTTTTAGATATTATGGAATTTAAGGGGAAATTATATTGTTGATTCAATTTAAAAACTCTATATCATGTTGATTTTAAACAATGAACTATAGATATATATGGGTTGATTTTAAGTTGTATTATGGCACTATTACAATATATCCTATATATCGGATTGATAAGCGGTGTTGCCAATGAAATTGTCTATACTTGTAGTATTTTTTAATAATATTTTGTGTGTGTTATTGAGTTTAAATGGATATTATTGAGGATAGTTATATTTTCATGTTTCAATAATTTAGGTGGGTAAGTGAGTTTAGTGGAAACAATTGAGGTTATCAACATAAACTATTCATTCCTATATCAATTTATATCATACTTTTCATTAATTATTTTATGACTAATCTTTATAATGTGGTATATTAATTTTTTTAAAACATTTATGAATATATATGTAGTTTAAATATATTTTCAGCTGAAAATATATTGTTTGAATTTGTTAAAATGGATTATAATTGGTTGATAGAGTTGAAATATTTAAATTAGTTTTTCAAAAAATGATGAGAATATAATGAATAATATGGTTATGAAACCTTAAATATTTTATTTATAATTTGGGAGTATGTTTAATGCATTATAAATCCACATTTTTATCATGAATTTGTTTGAATGTGGAGATATATTTAGGATAATATTATCAAATAAATATAATATAGGAAGAAAATTAAAACCATTATGTTTTTTTTGTGAAATATTATGATAATATGTGTAGGATGGTATTAAATGTATTTTCATGGAGTGTGAATGATTCATGTATGGGGATGGTGGTTTTTAATATACAGGGGATCAATGAATGAATTACATTAACATGCATTGAATGTGAGTAAAATGATAGTCATGAAAGATCAGTATTTGTTATATAATATATTGAATAATTAATTATCATTGAAATAGTATATATTTATTGACTATGAGGATATATCTTTTAAGGTGTTTGATAAGTTATATGGTCATAATTGTTTTTGTAAATATGATGGGTTTTCTTGTTTTCTTCGAATTATTATTTCTTGTTCATGGTGAATCTTAAAGGATGAATGATGGTATAAATTGTTTTTGGAGAATTATAGTGCATCTTCAATGATTGAATGATTTATAGAAAAATAGGATTATAAAATTTATAAATTCAAATATCTTCTAGATTATACAATTTATTATTTCTTTTATTTTACTTATTACGATGTTATAAACATTATGTAATCATTTAAGTTAATAATGTTCGTTTTGTCGATATTTGGTACTTGAGTCAAAAATGGACTTCTTATAATTACATGTTGTTCATGTGGTCAAAGGTTCATTATATATAGAATGATATTCATGATTTATATATCATATATATCCAGCATATACATGTATTTATAATAGCACATAACATATGGAGGTAAGAAATGAAATGTACCGTTCATGGAGACGATAAGTCGTACGTACGCATGAATGCTACTTTCATTTATATTTATTATTTTCATTGAATTTAAACATACTGATAAATAGTTATATTATAATTCAAGTATAATATCATATATAATATCATTATCTCCATACTTTATACATCCCATATAAGGCATTAACGAATCACATCACTTTGAGGGGGCGGTAGTCCGCACTTCCTTAAATGAGATTATCGTATTTACACACTATAGAAACCATAATGGCTCGATATAATTGATAATTAAACAAGAATAAGGAAATAATAAACATAATATAAATCATATATAAAGACAGTACCATCATGATGTCCACGATGAGTGGCGGTAGGAGAAAATATAACAATCATCGTTTCCGGAGGCGTTAGTTTTCCATCCACAGAAACATTATGTTCTTCATCCATTAGATGGAGGGGTGTGTAAGTGTAGTTCGAATAATTCTAATTCAAAAATACTATTATATTTAGGATAATAGTTTTGTTACAAAAGAAAGTATTAAAAATAGTTTAGGGGTTGGAGATGTTGAATAAAAGAAAACAGTTTAAGAGAAATTGTTACCTTTAATTTGGGTAACTTCCTTTTGTTTTAACAAAAAGGACATTTTGAAGTGCCTTATGCCTAATGTAGGGTTTCTAGGGGAAGGAGAGGTATGTATAGAGTTTAATTGGGCAGATGTTGGATGAGCTAAATGGCTTGATAGGTGTGAGGAATAGGATAGAAATGGTCTCCTTTTATAAGGGGTAGGAGGGGCTCTTTTGGAAATTGTGAAAATATTATTTTATTATAAACTTATCTCCTGTTTAAAAAAGTACAAAAATAATTAACGATGAACATATGATTCTCATGGTCGAAATAAAATCATCCAATCATAATTGGGAATGTTTTGGATAATATTTTAATCATTATAATATTATTTATTTAAGTCATTTATTAATGAGGTAAAAACTGCATCATTATTGTGTCCTAAATAATTTAATTTATTTGATGTCTAAAAATTATAAAAAAATACCATGATGTAGGAAAACAATTTTATATTTCCAATGAATATTTATAGTTAAAAGGATAATTTATATAACCCATAATAAATATTAATTACTAAATGATTTTTGTTAACGTCAATTTTGTCTTCACATTAAATTAATTAATCTAAATTTTCAAATTCACTCCCAAGTGGCTCAATGGGTTCCCAAAATCGACCAAAAGATTCCCATGGTCGTTTATGACTCATTAAATAAGGTTTTGTCAAGTGTTAAGATAATTTTGAATTATTATTATATTCTTTTTACCTTGAATTACCCTATTTACTTTTAACCACGGTAAATAATAGTCAAAACATACTATTCACCAAAAATTATTTTCATCTTATTGATCCACATTTTACATCGTGATAACAACAATGTATTTCAGATATTTGAAATTCAATTCACAGAATATGTAAAATTTCATTTAAATGAAAGGTTCTGTTATTTTTAACTACCACTAAGTGGTTTCACTATTCATCAAAAATTGCAGTTTCTATAAAAAATAACAAATATTCAGCCTAAGATATATTTGATATTCCGAATTCAAAAATTTAGTGTATTTTTCCAAATTCAAAACATATAAGTGGCGTTAATTAATTTTAAAATTAATTCCCCTTATCAAAACAAATAGCGTGTTTTTAAGAAACAATAACTATCAAAAGATCGACACCTGTTTATTTCCAATTTCAAAGTGAAATTAATTCCAATGACCAACATTGGATTAAATGGTAAAAATATATTCTAATTACACTTTAAAACCAATTAAAAAGATAATATAACCATATAAATTATTCCGATGAAAAAAATTGTTTTTAATTAAAATATAGCGGGTTTTTACTATTCATTAAAATATTAATGTTATCAAAATAATATGAAAATTTTATCCAAATTAAATTTTTATATTATGATTCCAAGAAAAAATTTATTTTGTCAAATTTAACTTCTAAAAATGTAAAAAACAAGATTTAAAATGGGTGCGCCATAAAAAGGCGGCAAAACTGCATTTTTTGAAAAATACTAATTTTACCCGAAAAATATATTTTTTCTCATACCATGTTCTAGAAGATATGTAAGACAAATAATAATGTTATAAAATTCAAAATTTAGTTAATAGTATTCATAATTGCTAGTCCATAATAATATTATATCAATATATTGTTGTTTAGTGAAACCCGAAATTGCGTACAACACACGCTATCGAGGAAGGTCACGATTGCGTGCAATGCAATCCAAGTTAGGGTTCCGTGTAGTGAAAGACTCCTTTATTTATGCGTATAATAGAATCCAACAATATTTCATTTATACATTGAATATATATATATATATATACATATATATATATACACTCAATTTTGCGTAGAATAACTACTATAAATCGAACATGAAATTTTGTATAACACGATCCAAGAATAGTATTGTGTATACTGTAAGCTAATACGATGTTGCGTATAGAGAAATATAATCGTGGTGTAGATTAAAACACACGACATAAAATAAATTTAAATGAATACTTCTCATACAATCCCGGGTTGTACAGTCAACCCCCCTTAAAATGATTGTCGTCGTCGAAATTCTTCGGGGTTATAAAAGGTTTACTACTTGAATGTTTCAATAATAGGAATCCAAATCGTAAAAAAGAATACCAAAAAATCACTTTAAAAACTAAATTATGAAACATTATGGTTTCCCAAATTAACTAATCACTGGGTTTCCACATAGGAGAACATAGGTGAAAATATGGATATGAAAGAGAAATCTAACCTTCATGTTCTGATGGAGAGTGTTAGAGAACATGGATATGAAAAATCCAACAATACCAAAGCCATAAATTTGTGATGATCTAAGGTACCATATGATTCATCATATATGAGGACACTGGGATAACTTATTTTGTTTTCAATATCATTTTCCTAAAGATGAATAATTTGTACTAGAAGAAATACTTACATTATTTTGGTACAATCTCACTGTTGTTCGTGCATTGACCAATTTCCACTCCATCACTTAAATAAATGAAGTTGAATTTGTCATTATTGAAGTGTTATCTGATCATGTGATATAATGATAGGTCATTCCATTTGTCTCAAATAAAATGATATCAAATATAATTAAATATACATAAGTCCATCTATAGGGAGATTAATCATATTGGTTCCTAAAATGGACATATACATCATATATCATACGGCATAATATAAAAAAACTAATTTCTACTAACAAGGGACTTCTTGTTGGCCAGTGGTAGGAGATAAAGGTTTGTCGCACTTCAGTTGTGGGTTCAATTCCCACAGCCCTGTCCGACGCGACAGGTTGTCGCCCGTCCTGCAGGTTATCCTTTTTCTAAAACTACATTATTATAACATTCCATCAATAACATCGAAAAAATTTCTAGTATTAAACAATAATAACTGATGTCCAACATAATCCATTACAATCATTAGGCTTATCCCAAATACTTCTCTCTAATCTCATAGTATTAAGAAAACAATTACTAGAAATTTTATCTGTCGAGCATGTGAATACCATCATTTATCCCCCATATATCATACGATATATCTTGTTAGTAAAATTACAATCATGTGAATACCTTAATCATGTATAGTTTTGAAAAATGAATACCCATTAAACCTTAGTGAAAACATGAATGCTGTCAAAATTTAACACTTTCCACATACCAAAATCCCAAAATTTCTATATACTCAAACCATTACATAACATTGTCCTTATATCAGCCATGAGCTCATTTCTATTTTTATTTATCCATTCATTATTTTCATATCATCTTATTCCCAGAAATATTTCAATTACTTTTCATGGTTTCCGAAACCATATAATTATTCAAAACCAATACATAGATATTCCAAACTTCCACGATACCATAAATGAGATTCCATGATACTATTTTGAAATCCAATTACATAAACACTTAATCATTACACAAAATCATTGTCATACTCAACATCAAAAATAGTGATTGAATGTGACTTCACTTTATCCTTTTCCTTAGAAGGTTACTCACGTTGATCATCATTAACCCTTGGATTATGGCATTGGTTAGCATAATGCCCCATTTTCTTGCACTTGAAGAATTGAAGTGTTTGTGGTGCATTCTCTACAGTCGATTCTTTATTCACATAATTAGCAACCCTCTTTTCCATTACTTCGACACTTAGCTGCTCGATGACCTTCTTTTCCACACTTAAAACATTTTCTAGTCCCTTTATGACAATCTTCACCATGCTTCTTTCCACACTTTGAGCATAAAGAAACATTCATATTCTTTTCACCATTACTCTGAGATTTCTCCTTGAACTCTATCTTTAGTTTCTTTTCAAAACAATTATATGGATATGTAACACCAACTTCCATTTCTACCTTGATAGCACAACACACAATTTCTTCATACAACTGATGTCTCTTTTAGCTAATGCCCTTAGAAGACTTGGTTTTAATCCACTGAAGAATCGATCAACTTTACTTTCCTGTTGGACGATAACGCCGGATGCATACCTTGCAATCCTTATAAAATTTTCTTCGTATATAGCAATAGATTCATCATCCTTTTTCTTATGCTCATGGAAATCCTTTTATATCTGTGTTTGAAGTATATGAGGGAAGTACTTATTGAAACAATAGTTCTTGAAATCATCTCATTACATGGATTCAATTTTATCTCGGGGCCACGTATTCTTAATTAGAGTCCACCATTGATCTACCTCACCTTCTACATGGTATGTAGCTAGAATTAATTTTTCATGTTTCGAACAACGAAGTATGGAAAATATCTTTTCAATGGTACTGATCCATTGTTCAGCCACAGGTGGATCAGAAGACCCACTGAAAGATGGTGGACGTTGCCTCATGAAGGACTCAATAGAATATTTTTCCCTTCTCTTCTCATTTGGAAGTTCAAAATGAATCATAGATTGTGTCAGTAAAGCAATAAGATTTGGCACTCCATCTCCCATAATAATTGTTTTTTCAGGAGGACAATCATTTGATTTTCCATTACATTGATCTACATGGTTCCTTCAGGTTCCAGCCATCGTCTAAAACCCAAAAAGAATATTATGAGAGGAAAACATCATGCTAGGGAAAAAAATAATAAAGGTGGAGTACCTTCAATATATAACATCATAGGGTTAATTCTACTATTGTTACCATAATTCTTGGAATATATCCTATATTTATACTTAACCTTAGGGACATCCCTAGACATACCATATAAATATCTCTAGGGATATCACTAGAGTTTTCACATCCAAGTTTCCAAAGGTTAACTAAAAAATTTCTCTAATACCAACTGTAGAGGCCCAAAGCTTATCATACATAGACTTTACATTACTTTTACATAATACATAATACATAAAAAAACAAATATACAAGTATTGTAATAGTTTAGTGTCTTTGGAAACTCGAAAAAATAATCTTCTAATCATGGTTAAAGATCTTCAACATCTTCCATAAAGATCTTCCCCTTTTGTTTACATACCTAAAACCTTTCTTTATATTTGGGGTAAAATTTAACATATAAAGGGTGAGCTAAAATTCTCAGTAAGGGTATACATAGAGAACATAAAACAATCCATAGACATTTGAATGTAAAAACATGGGCATAAAATCTAAACATCAAAATCTTGAGAAATGACATAAAACATTGCAGTACATAAGGCATAGATCATAAAAGAACATTAATCCTGATAGAATAGCATGGGAATAAAACTTTTAATTGTGTAAAAACATTAATCACCTGATATTATTTCCATAGTAGCCAAGTCATTGCTTCCAAGACCATCTTAGTGGACAATATCCCTTACTGAACATGGGTTACTTGCCGTTCCAGCACTGTATTACAGAACCAGATTTATTTTCCATTCCAGCCATGTCTATCTCATGAGATATAAATATTTACCCAATGCATTGGAGGGAGATATAAGTCCCACCCATCTCATAATGAAATCATTATTACATGTTCCACAACATAAACATAAATCATTCATCATAACTCAATGAATAAAATGGGTTTCATAAACATCATCCATATAAAACAAATGGATATAATCTCATCATAAGAAAAGCGAAACCAGGTAAATAATAGAGAAAGTATACATGAAAACATACACATATGAAATAATTTCATCTTAGATGGAAAATATTTTTGATAAAACACATGAAATGAATTATTGAGGAAAATATCCTTTATTTTTCAAAATCATTATCTTCTCACAAAATTGCATACAATTTTAAAAGAAAAGGATTTTTTTTGAAAATAATCATGAAATCTTGTTGAGTAAGATTCATGAAAATAAGGCTTTATGAAACCGTAAAAATCCGTTCATGCCGTATAAGTTTAAAAAACATTTCTCTCGTACTTTTGCCAGAAATGTCAAAAAGTACCTCGTTAGGTAAACAAAAGAATGATTTCATTGATAACATATGGTAAAAGTAAAAAATGGGTAAAAAGGATTTTAAAAATACATGAAAAAACATTTATAAAACATGTACATGGATGATAACAGTAATCCCAGTAAATACTTATGAATAAACAATCTCAGATAAAAATAAGATTGGAAAAGATATCCCTTACCTCGTGTCCAACATAACTCGATCGTTCTTTAATCTACTGAATAATTAACTAAAGTTAACTTATACTTTCTTATGAACATTTTTTATGTTTATTATTCTTTTTATATCACTTATAACCTAGTTATAAACATTATGTAATCATTTAAGTTAATAACGTTCGTTTTGTCGATATTAGTAACTAGAGTCAAAAATGGACTTCTTATCATAACATGTTGTTCAAGTGGGCAATGTTTAATTATATAAAGAATGATATTCATGATTTATATATCATATATATCATATATATCCAGAATATACTTGTATTTATAATAGTACATAACAGATTGTGGTATGAAATGAAATGCACCGTTTATAGAGACGGTAAGCCGTATGTACACATTAACACTACTTTCATTTCAATTTCTTATTTTAATTGAATTAAAACACAATTATACATAGTTATATTATAATTTAAATAGAATTTCATATATAATATCACTAACCCCATAATTTATACATTCCACACACGAAATTAATGAATCACATCACTTTGAGGGGGCAGTAGTCCGCACTTCCTCAAATGAGATTATCGTATTTACCCACTATGAATACCACAAAGGATTGATATAATTGGGAATTAAATAATCATAATGAAATTATAAACAGAATATATATCATATATAAATATAGTTCCATCATAATGGCCACCATAAAAGGCAGTAGGAGAAAATCAAACAATCATCATTTCATGAGGTGTTAATTTTCCTTCCACAGAAACATTATGTTCTTCATCCATTAGATGGAGGTGTGTGTAAGTGTAGTTATAATAAATCTAATAAAAACATACTATTATATTTAGGATACTAGTTTTGTTACAAAATAATGTATTAAAAATAATTTAGGGGTTGGAGAAGTAGAATAAAAGAAAACAATTTAAGAGAAACTGTTGCCTTTAATTTGGGTAACTTCCTTTAGTTTGAACCAAAATGACCTCGTGAAGTGTCTTTTGCCTAAGAAAAGGCTTCTAGGGGTAGGATAGGGATGTAGGGAGATTTATTGGGAAGTGTTAGGACAAGCCAAATGGCTTGAGAGGTGTGATGAATTGGATAGAAATGGTCTGCATTTATAAGGGGGAGGAGGGACTCTTTTGGAAAGTGTGAAAATATTATTTTATTATAAACATATCTTCGGTTTCAAAAGGTCCCAAAACCATTAAAGATGAATATAAGATGAATCATGTTCTAATTAAAATAATTAAATCAGAAATGGACATGTTTTGGATAATATTTTAATCATTATAATCTTATTTATTTAAATCTATGATTATTGAGGTAAATACTGCATCATTATTGTGTCATAAATAATTTAATTTATTTGATGTCTAAAAATTATAAAATATACCAAGATTTAGGAAATATTTTTACCTTTACAATTAATATTTATAGTTGAAAAAATAATTTATATAACCCCTTATAAAAATTCATTACTAAAAGGTTCATATTAGTGTCAATTTTGTCTCCAAATTAAATTAATTAATCTATATTGTCATTTTCTCCCCCGAGTGGCTCAATGGGGTCCCAAAATCGACCCAATGACTCCCATTGTCGTTAATGACTCAATAAATAAGGGTTGGACAATTGTTAAGGTAAATTTGAATTATTAAAATATTTTTTACCTAGAATTACTCTATTTACTTTTAACCGCAGTAAATAAAAGTCAAAAGTTACTATTTACCAAAAATTATTTTCGTCTTATCAAACCACATTTTAATTCATGATAAAAACCATGAATGTTGAATTTTTTAAAATCAATTCACAGAAGTGGTAAAATTTCATTTAAATGAAAGAGTCTGTTTTTTTACTACCACTAAGTGGTTTCACTATTCATAAAAAATTGGTGTTTTTTAGAAAAATACCAAAAATTAAGCTTAAGCTATATTTGATATTCCGAATTCAAAAATGTTGTCTATTTTTAAAAACTCAAAACCTAGAAGTTGAATTAATTTTTTTTAAAATCAATTCCTGTTATTAAAACCAATAGCGTGTTTTTAATAAACAATAACTATCAAATGATCGACACTTATTTATGTCCAATTTCAAACTGAAATTAATTCCAATGACCAACATTGGATTAAATGGTAAAAATATATTCTAATTACACTTTAAAACCAATTAAAAAGATAATCTATCAATATAAATTATTGTGATGGAAAAATTTGTTTTTTATTAAAATATAGCTTGTTTTTACTATTCATTAAAATATGAAAGGTATCAGAATAATATGAAAAATTTATCCAAATTTAATTTTTATACCCTGATTCCACGTAAAAATTTTATTTTGTAAAATTGGACTTATAAACATGTCAAAACTAGATTTTCAATGGGTGCACCATCAAAAGGAGGCAAAACTGCTTTTTTTAATACTTATTTTACACGAAACATTTATTTTGTTCTCATACCATGTTCTAGAAAATATTTAAGATGAATAATATTGTTATAAAATTCAAAATGTAGTTAATACTATTCATAGAGGCTAGTACATCACAATATTATAACAATATATCGTTGTTTAGTGAAACCCAATATTGCGTACAACACAGGCTATCGAGGAAGGTCGCGATTGCGTGCAATTCAAGCCACGTCAGGGTTGCATATAGTGAAAGACTCCTTTGTTGTTGCTTATAATAGAATAAAACCATATTTCATTTATATATTTAATATATATATATATATATTTACACACACTCAATGTAGCATATAATAACTACTATAAAACACACTTGAAATTGTGTGTAACACGATCCAATAATATTATTGTGTATACTGTAAGCTAATATGGTGTTGCGTATAGTGCAAGATAATCTTGGTGTAGCATACAACATAAGACATCAAATAAATTAAAAATAATACTTTCCCTAAAATCATAGGTTGTTTCATTTACATATATATGGGAATATGTATAATTATTAAGTAAGAATAACATGGACTCTTAATATAATTTCAAAGGCTAATTATAGTGATTTATAAAATTTACCTAGATGATCACAAGGTCACATATGAATAACCCTATCAGTAAGAAATATTAACATGTAGTTTAATGTGTCTTTTTTTGGAATGGTAAATAATATGTAAAACAAATAAATATTTTTATCTAATATATTAAATAAAAATGATGGATATTTTTTTTAGAAAATTGGTTATCTAAGAACAAATTTAATTATTTATATGATTACAAAGATGTTTGTTTTTTGTAAAATGACTGTTTGGAAATGGAATTCTATATATGAATGTGGGATCAATGATTATGTGATATTGAATATAATGATCCAATGTTATTTAATATCATGTGGAATTTTTTCTATGGTAATATATTTATTTGGTATGAATAATTATATTAATAAAACCTTAGTTATATTAATTGAAGTCAATATTAATTATTAATATTAAATGTTGAAATAAAATCATGTTGTTTTGAATTGTATAAAATAATAATAACTAAGACAGAGATAATATTTTCATAATTAATTTTATTTTTTTAAATGATTTAATACCTTCCCACGAATCAATTTGAGCTTATTTGCATCATTTCATGACTTTTGGTGATTTTTGAGCTGAAGTGTGAAAATTGGTTAATTCTGGACATTAAACAGTTTTATGTTTCCCTTGTATTTCGAGCATAACTCATGCATTTTTAATCCAATTCAACTGAATCCTTTTTTAGAATGTCATGATTTGTGGGCTACATATAATTCTTTGGGAACAAAAGCCAATTGGAACTCTAACAAGCCAAAAGAATTCGGTCAATGTGAACATTTATTCTGGCCCACAGAATAGACTATGACATATTCAAAGAAAAATATCTCAGACAAACGACCTCAGAATGTTGTGATTATAGCTGAGATCTAAATAATACAAGAATTTTCATATTACCACAAAATATCAGAAATAAATTAATTCATTAAGGCCGCCAATTCAATGGTCAATGTAGGGTTGGTGTAATAGTGTTTGGCGGCCAAGAAAAGTATCTTCCATTTATGTGGCCATAACTCCTTTCACATGGTAGCAAATTAATTCACACTTCGTGGGTGGATGTCCAACTCCATTACTCATATCCTATTAGAAGGGACCTCGACCTCATTTGGCCATGGGAGGGCAGAAATAACGTGATCTTATGGAAGAGAGATTCTGGAGGATTTATTTTTTAGTTCTTCATTTCTCTCTTTTTTTCATCATGTTCCATAATGATTTCATCTTCACATTTCACCTCAATTACCCTTTAAAAGGTTGGGTAAACTTATGAGGTGATTGGGGGAGGGAAGATTTTATCTTTTGTAATGTTTGAGTTCTTTCATTTAATTGAATAAAAAATCTCTCTCTATTATGGTGTTTGTTTCAAATTCTATTAAACTGTTTTATTATCTTATGAGATTGTATATGATTTAATATTCTGTTGTTATTATTGCTTTGGTAAATGTTCATAATATCCCCACACTAGGTTCTGGTCTATATACGACGGAATATATTCACGCTTAGTGGTGAAAAAACAAGACCCGATCGGGAAATGACTTACTCAATTGAGGGTATTCGATACATTTGTTTAATACATAGGAAGGAGATTAGACCAAGATAATATATTGGTAAGGTTTACTCTCACCATCACCATATACCAAGGGAGTGATATGAAGCGATCATGAAATATCACTTAAACCGACTTAGCAAAAGATGATTGAATAAAATTGGAACTATGATAACATTACAATTGAAAAACCAAACCCATATTGATCACTCAAATACTTTCAATATTTTTAATCACATGTTTTGTTAATTTATTTTTAATATTTTACTTTATTTTTATCTTTACTTTCGTTGAATTTTTTATTCAAACCAAACAATATAAAAAACAATCCAACTTCATTATCTAACATTAAAGTGACAAACTTGATTGTTGAGCACTCCACTCTAAATACAACCTAGGTTAAACACTATACTATATTTTAACTTAGTAAATAATTGTTTTTTCCACACCCCACGATAGCCACATGTCAAAACATGGCACCGTTGCCGGGGAGGTAGTGCTAGAATCTCATTATAAATATTTTACACTTTACAAAAAACATAAAAACAATTTTACATGATGTTTTCAAATGATTATTTCATTAATTCATGTAACAACTACCCACATTTAGAAAACGTATATGAGGCTGGTTATGATATAGTTCAGATGAAATAACATAAAAATGACATAGAAAAACTACAAAACAAAGACTAACTTGAATTTGAATATGTCCATGTAATGGTGGAAAAACCAAAACCTATGAATGAACCTGAGGATGCCAAGAAGGAAGAATTACCTATTAAGATACATGTGGGAGTGAAAAAAGATCTAGTTTAATCATGGAATGAGTGTGAAGAACTAATTGATCACATATTCCTTACAAAGTGGAAGATCCATAACCAATGAACGAAGGCACCACCAAAGCGGTTGAAGAAAAGATGGAGGATCCTGACTACCTACCTATATCTTTTGAAATTAAACTACAAGAGAAACCTCATACTGAAGAAGAAATTAAATTCAAGCTACATAAAGGATATAATATTTTTCATAACACTTTTCATTCTGATTAAATAGAATCTGAATTGAGTATCACCTTCCCTTTCTTGAAATTTTCAGGTTTGGACAACAAATGTATTGCCTTGGTGGATGAGGAAAAAGAAGAAGATACACACGAAGAAGAACATATGGAGCTCCCTGAAGTAGATGACTGCTTATTAGAGGAATTTCAAGATGAGATAAAAGTGGATTTCCATAAGGAAAAAGAGACACAAGATGATTTTTTTGAAAGGGAAGAGTTTTATATTGATTCATCGTGTTTTAATATTATTCAAATTGAATTACTTTATGATTCTCTAATTTATTATTCTTTTGATTGACAAACATTGAAGAACCGCCGGAGAACAAAGAAGATGTTTTAAAAATGGAAACCAATACAGAGGAGGACTCAATATTTATCCTAACCCCACTATACAAGATGCATATCATTTTATTGGGGGTGGATTTGGTGTACCATATCCATGTAGTCCTCAAAAAAATAAGAAGTTCAAGATGGAAAAAAGAAGTTCTGGTGGTTTATATTAAAGAAACATCACCCACCATCAGATTGTGGATAACAAACTGAAACTGACCATTTGGAGTCTGTCATAACCCAGGGCCCACTTGGGGGATAAAACCAAGTTCTATCATTCTACTCCCATTCTATTTCAATTTTCATTACTTTCTATAAATTTATTAATTTTTTATTATCTACCTTTGTTTGCAGGTTTTTATATGCGTAGCACTTTGGAGCATAACTCAACAGTGCACTACCAAAAATTATTGTTGTAACTATCCTTTACACTTTATTTATTGATATGATTCAATTAAAAATATTAGTGCATGTTAAATCAATTTGAATTCATTGTGGACACTGTATCATTTAAGTGTGTGGTAGGGATCCTTTATAGTTTAGTATTTTAAATTTTTTGTTTCAAAACAAATTGTGTGTTTTTCAATTTTTTTTGTGTTTTTGAAACATTTTATCTAAAATGATTATCATAAAAATATTTAAAACCTATTTCAATGTGTGAAAAAATTTATCCCATAAAACCGAGCTTAAATGAATGCTGAAAATGGCTTTGTTTCAAGTTAAAATATTTGGAACATTCATGAAACGTACTCTGATTTTTAATCCCATGCCACAATTCAACATCTTTATATTTGAAATAACTATCCCATGAGGCTTCGAAACCTATTTTTCAAACTCTTTTCATTCACCTCACCTCTGGAGAGAACCATATCATGCTTGATTTAACTATAATTTGATTTATTCCTCTTAAAACATGAGGGTTTTAGGTGCATATTTTTAAAATAATTGAGGCATTTCTTTGATTTTAATGCCCCCTTTTGAATATAATTCTTTTTTTATAATGGCCCACCTTATAAATTTAATCCTTGAATCCCATAGAATCCATGAACAACCTGTTAGGTTAGCCACATTACAAGACAATTTTCCATATCCAAGCTGCTCTTGAAGTGAAATTGCATGATCTAGTTGAACTTAAGTGTGGGGGGGAGGTTGACTTGTGTTGTTCTACCTCATTTGGAGATACGTTGGCTGGAAATTAAAATGTTTAAGATATATTCATATTTCTGAAAATAATAAGTCATTTGAAAGATGTGACTTTTCTATAGATTTCATGTATGAGAAGCTGTGCCTTTTCTGGAGCTTTACTGTATGAGAAGTTGTGCTTATCTGGAGCTTCCAATGAAAAAAAAAGTTGTGCCTATCTGGAACATTTATAAAAAATCATGTTTGAAATGGCTGATTATTTTTCTACTGAAATGACGAATGGTTTGAAAAGTCACTTATTTTTCATTCTAATGGAGTTGATTTACTCATAAGGAGAGTGAGGAGGATACCATAATTAAGTGAAAATTAGATTAATGCAATTTCGCTTAAAAAAGAGCCAATCCCTCCTTATTATGCCTAAAATATTTTCACATATTAATCCTACCAAACTAAAGCCACAGAAAAACCTTTAAAATTCCTCATGATAAACATATTTCCTTGACTCACATCGGGTGGAGATGTAGGAATTTTTCAACCCTATTGTGACCTTTGAAGGAGTATTGGATGAGAAAGACATTGTTGAAAATTTATATTTGTGTGATGAGAAAAAAATGCATGTTAGGTAAGTGTTTTGTGTACATGGGAGAATAAATGAAGAGGAAGTATATTTTGAACTGAAATGAGAACATGTAATAATGATTTTTTATGAGTCATGAAATCTTTTGTTTCTTGGTGATAAATTGTTAGATATCAAGGATATGTGTCTTAAAATTTTCATTGATTTAATATCGATGTTTACTTGTCAAGGAGTCCAAGAGCTAAGTGTGTGAGAGTTGACAGAGATAATAATGTCATAATTAATTATATTTTTTTTTAATGATTAAATCCCTTCCCATGAATCAATTTGAGCATATTTTCATCATTTCATGCTTTTTGGTGAGTTTTGAGCTTAAGTGTGAAAATTGGTTAATTCTGGACATTTAACAGTTTTACGTTCCCTTTGTATTTCAAGTATAACTCATACATTGTCCATCCAATTCACCAGATTAATTTTTTTAGGATATCGTGAATCATGGGCTATATATAAGTCTCTACGAACAAAATCCAATACGAAATCCAACAAGCCAAATGAATTCGGTCAATGTGAACATTTATTCTGGCCGGCATAATAGACTATGACATATTCAATGAGGCATATCTCGGCCAACCGACCTTCAAATGTAGTGGTTCTAGCTGGGTTCAAAATTTTACTAGAAGGGTCAGATTACCACAAAATATAGGAAATAAATTCATTCAATAAGGCTGCCAATGCAATGGTCAAAGAAGGGTGGGTGTAATAGTGTTTGGTGGCCAGGAAAAGTCTCTTCCATTTAGGCGGCCATAACTCCTTACACAAGGATCCAAATGCAATAAACCATCATGGGTGGATGTACGACTCCATTCCTCACCTCATTTAAGAAGGTAACTCAGACTCATTCGACCATGGAAGGGGAGAACAGAAGCGAACTTCTTATAGACAGTTTTTGGAGGATTTATTTTTGAGTTCTTCATTTCTCTCTTTTGTTATTCAAGTTCCGTAATGATTTATTCTTCCCCTTTCATCTGAATTACCCTTACCATGGTGGGAAAAAAATATGAGGTGATTGGGGGATGTAAGTTTTTAGCTTTTTTATTATTTGTGTTCTTGCATTTTATTGAATAAAAACTCTCTCTCTTCTGCGGTGTTGGTTTCAAATTCTAATAAACAGTTTTATCATCTTATGTGATTGTATTTGATTTAATATTCTGTTGTTATTATTTATTTGGTAAATGTTCATAATATGCCTCCACTAGGATCTGGTCTATATATTATGGAATAGATTCGGGCTTAGTGGTGAAGTACTCAGCGATCGTCAGTACATGTGGTATGGGTATTGAATATTCTTAATTGTTAGGGATAAACGAGACCCAATTAGGAATTTCCTAACTCAATTGAGGGTATTTGATACATATGTTTAACACATAAGAAGGATATAATACCAATCTAAGATATTTTTAAGGTTTACTCTCACCGTCACCATTTACCATGGGAGTGATAAGAAGAGATTGTGAAATATCACATAAACTGACTTAGCATAAGATGATTGAATACAATTGGAACTATGATAACATTACAATTGAAAAACCAACCCCGACCTGATCACTCAATTCCTTTAAATATTTTTAGTCACATGTTTTGTTAATTTATTTTTAATATTTTACTTTATTTCTATCTTTACTTTCGTTGCATTGATTTTAAAAAAACAATATCAAAAACCACCCAACATCATTATCTAATATTAAAGTGACAAACATGATTTTTGAGCACTCCTATATGGAGAAAACCTAGGTTAACAACTATAAAATATTTGAACAAAGTAAATAATTGTTTTCTCCACACCCCATGATAGGAAAGTGTCAAACTGTTTATATAAATCCATTTAATATTTTTAAGGAAATTCATGGTGACATTTTATTGTTATTCAATTTGATATTTTTCTATTGTAAAAACAATATTTAAGGGGGAAATTTTATACTATCTAACTATGGTCGTACCTAAATAATTATCGAGAATTTATTATGGTGGAACATTTATTAATGTAGAGATATAACTTGGTGGAAGAGAAAAGTTAAAATAATGATTTATAATAATGGATTTATATTTTCCAATGGTTTATTTGGTCAAATAGGGAATTTTAAGGATATTAGTTCTCATGGATTTAATGGTTGATTATTGATAGAGAAAATTTTGATCTTTTTGTTTTATATTGATAATTTGATATATATTCATTATTTAATATTTTACTAGATATTTTTGGAGTTATTACTGTATTATCAATGGAATCAAAGATGAATATTTTAAAAATTCATAATTTACAATTTATAGAGGAGCTATAGAGGGAATATCGACCTTATTTATTTTGATTCAAATTTTCATGGTGAAATGAAAAAAAATCCTAGATCCGAATCATATGTATTTGTGGTGAAAAAGTTTTATTTCGTTGTGGACTATTTATGTAGTGATGGTGAAATAATCTAAAAAATATAAAATCATTGAGATGTATAGAAAAATGTATTCGATAGGGGTTATTGACAAATCTAGTAATGTGAAAGTTGGAGAAAAATATAGGGTTCAAATGAAATATCATGTTTTTTAAGATGGATTAAAACAAAAATAATTTGTGTCTATAATTATTATTTATTTAGTGGAGTTTATTTCAAACATGATGATTGAATACAAAAATAATAGTCATATCATTATATGATTTTTTGATCTCATCTAGTACTAAATAGGAATATTATATCTAAGTAGATCATTTTAGAAAATATAACCCAAATTTATGCTGAAAATTTATCATGCTCTTATACTATTAATGAAGAGACAAATATGTATATAAACTTAGTATAGATTATAACAACTATACACTATGAACCATTCTCAAATAAATACACAGAGGTGAAAAAGGGTAGCTGATCATTGGGACAATGTACACCATTCCAAAAAATTTCAAAATAAAGTGGTCCATTAAAAATAATGAATGTGGAATAATACTATATCCCCTAAACTATTAATTATTAGTTTTTTATAATGTATCTACATACTACTAATACATTCTATATGAATGTTTCCCTTTCAGGTGAGCCATGTGGAATTCTTGACTCCGTATGTGAATTTTTTTATACATATGAATTAAAAATTCTTAGTTGTTTTTAAGGGAAATATATATTGGACCAAATTCATACTAACAAGGTATCATGATATGAAAACTGTTGATTATTTTGAAGACACCATTTTTTTTCTATCTACACCATGATTTAACCCCCTTCTCAAGGGTTATTCTTTCAAATTGGTCCCCATAGTTTTTATCGGTAGTTATATGAGTTTAAGATCTTAGGGAACAATTTTAATTTATACTCTTTGACTATAATTATTTTATTTGGTCGTTTGAAAGTTATAATTTTGGTAAAAAATTATTGAATATCATGATTGAGGAGAAGGTTAACACAATATAAACTTTCATAGTGAACTGGATAATTTTTCATATTTCTTGTTCACTTTATTTATGCCTAATTATATTAAAAAATATTTAACTTATTAGTTCATTAATTTTTCATCTTGGAGTCTCTGATATAATGGTAAATTAATGGAAATTTAATTTTTAATAATGATAGGGAATATTAATTTCAACTGTTAAACAGAAAATTAGTATATAATGATGTGTCTAATTAATGAAATACAATTTTTTTTCATAATAATATATATAAATTATTATTAAAAAGATATATATTTAAGTGATAATTATATTTAAATAATTTACATAATAAAAGGATACGGATATTACATAAAATGTGTCTTTCTTTTCATTTTAATATATCTCAAATAAATTTCTCAAAATTGTATTTTATTGAGATTTATTATTTAAATAAAATTTCAAATTTAAGAAATAATAATTTAAAATTGTCTATTTAGGTTATACATTCCAATAATCACAAGTTTTTAAAAAGAATTTACATTATTAATTATTCCAATGAAATTTAATTTTAATATTTCATAATTTTACTAAAATAAATGATTAATTCTTGTTGAATTTCATATTATGTGTGTAAATATATTATATTATATCCCTAGTAATATAAATCAATATATATTAGTAGATAATATTTACTGAACTATTCTAAAATGTAATCATTATTATCTTTTTAGTATATACCTTATATCATCATGTAGTTAGGGTTAATGTTTCCATGAATACTTTTTAAAGAAAAATATCTTGTTCAATTATTAATTTCATTTCCATAATTCAGGAATATAAGATCCTTTAATTTTATAATTAAAAATAAATATTTTTTGAAGTAAAATTTACTTAATTCTTTATATAATTTACGAATGAACTTATTTTAGAAAATATTTTTATAAGGATTTGTTTATAATGTTTTTTTGTATAAAATGATTAAAAAATAATTTTCACGATTGTATTTTGATAACTAAAACATGATATTATCATTGGAGTTGAAAAAATATAGGATAGTCAATGAGTATCAGGTTCATGATCAATGAGTGGCCATTGAGTGATTAAAGAATCATTCATATGGAAAATTTAATGGGTGTAAAATTTAATAAACATGTAGAAATGATTAATCCCTAGTTATAATATAAAATATATAATTATTCCACTAAATAGTTAAAAATAACACAATATGTCTTATCATTCATGTATAAAAAGAAAAATTAAAAAAAAAGATGAATCAATATTCAAAAGATTACAATTTTTTATATATTTTGTAGTAAAATGATGAAATTACATATATATAAACTATATGTAACATTTTAGAATTATTAATAAACAAAATCATGTAGATTATAAATTGATTGGAAAATGATTGACTAAATATATTCATTAATATACATAATAACTTGAAACATAAAAGAAAAGGATGTTCTCATTTGAGAAATAACACTTTTCAAATAACTATCATCAATATAAAATATTTAAACTGGATCTATAAAAGATAATAAAGAAAAATCATGTAAATTTATAAGTTATTACGAAATGATTTAGGATTTATATGAATATACTAATGATACAATTAATAAATAGAATCATGAATTTAATTAATAGAATTAATAAAAATTCCAATGAAGATCTACAAATTAGTACAACATTAATTCATTGATCATTAGAGAATGACTGAGGTTGTGATTTATATTTATAAAATATAGACAATCCAATACATATTAATATTTTTTAAACAAACATGACACCTATCTAAATGTTAAAAAATATAAATCATAGATAAATTATATATCACTATGGAAAAAGATGAAAATGAAAAGACCAATAAATAATCAAATGATGAAAATGAAAATTGAATAGTGGTTGAAAAAATAATATGGGTAGGATTGCACTCCATTCCCACATAATAATTAATGTATTTTTTTTCGAATTTAAAGGTGGAGAGATTTATTTTATATGTATAGTTTTACGGAGATATAATTTTACTAAAACATATTAACACATATAAATCCCTAAATAAGTTAATATTATGAATAACAATATAGATTAATTTTCAATGTAGTATAATGTATATAATTACAATATTTTTTTCTATTTATATAATGAGGAAAAAATAATATGAAGGATTAGTAAATTTATATTTTCTTATGAAAATATTTATTTGACATCAATTAAATATGTAAGAGTGATCAATAATTTAAAATGATAAATCTAGTTATACAGTTTAGTTAATAATTAATAAATAGATTCCTATAAACTATTATCGATAATGAAATAATAAATTAGTATTTAAAAATATTCAAATGTTCATATATATATTTTGGCTAAAATCATTTACATTAAATATTTGATAAATCTTTTTATATTAAACAAAAAAAATATCAAAGGAAAAAACTAAACAAAAATATTATTTGGATGATGGTATGATATTTTTAGATTCATTTTATTTCAAAAATAACATTATTCTCAAAAGGATAAAGAAAATATTTGTTAAAGAAAATGTTTTGAGATGATCAATGGCATTAAAAAGACACAAATTGACATTTATTTATATTTTTGTGAAGAATTAATATATGAAAAACATCTATATATGCATTGTGAATAAAAGTTCACACTGAGAAACTAGTTATAATCTATTTTTAATGTATATATAAACATATTTGGGTTTACCAATGTGCGAATATCTAAGCGGGGGAATATATGAATCCAAGATTGTCAATTGTTTTCATCATTTCCTAAAAAACTTATTTATACCATTTTATATTAGGTAATGATGTTGATTATCTCTCATTTTATCTTTTATAATTATCACACGTGTGCATATACCAATATGTGTTTCCTAGTCCTTGTATGTCATATCTTTAATCCTAATTAACATTAATTTATACATTTCTAATGATAATGAAATGATAGAAGAAATATATAATCTATAAAGACAATATATATTGTTTTTTTGAGAAGGTGGTTAATAAAAAATATGTTTTATATATTTAGGTGTAAATTATAAAAACCTATGAATATGATTTAAAGGGTCTAATAATAGTTCCAAGAATATATTTAACATAACATAGGATAAATTGGAGAAGAGTTATCACATAATGACATACGGAAGAGATGAGTGAAAAAATTATTGGATTTCTACTCAATGAGAATAACTGTCTTATGTAAGACTTTAAAAATAATTATTTTAAAAAAATTATTACAGTTCAAGAGAAAATAAATGAAACACCTACTGGGATTGATTTTATTATCAAATGAAAAATTGAACCCAATATTTTTTCCCATGTTAGCATGAATTGTCCTCCAAATAAATTCCAATTTTTATGTGGTGATTTCTAAATATTTCTAATAAGAATCCATTAAAATGTATAAGGAAAAATGAAAAGGAAAATTATGTTATGGGGAATCCCAAATATGTTTATAGAAAAAATTGTTAAACAAATTCCTAAAATGTACTATTACATAACATGATTTGGCCCACTGCATATATATATGTTTTACATGTTTGGGGTTAAAAATAATTCCACAAAGTAAGCCCACATGGGTAAATTAGCTATATGTCTTACCATATAAAGAAAATTTTATGATTTTAAACCATACAATAAAATGTGTTGTTTGGTTCGATAGTAACCTAAATGTGTATATCCCTGTACATTTCTAAAAAATTTAATTTTAATATGGAATTTTTGAAAACTAAGAACAAAACATACCTATAAAAATTTAGTAATTATTATTTTCCCCATTATAAGACCATTTTGGTCTGAAATATATCTTTGTTGTATTCTATCTTAAAATATCTATCAATCTATTTATTATCAAATCCTTTTTTAATCATGTCATTTCTTTATCAATTTTTCCTTTGGCAATACAAGTATATTTATATAAGATTGGTATTGGGGATGAATCATGGCTTTCTTTCCCATTTATGCACGTATTATTTCCAACTATTCCCCATTGTTTTCCCATATATTATTCATATTAACACCCTATTCATTCCAATTCAAAACTAGAAATTAACCACATAAAATAGAAAATTCGATAAAATATTTTAATATTTAATAAATTTTTTAATAAAAATTAATTTTCTGGTAATTTGACCTCAAAAATTAATATATTTTATTAAATAAATATATTTAGAATTAGTATTTTGTTAAAAATAATAATTTAATTTAAATAATAAAATTTAATTTATATAAAAACATATATAATTTAATTTAGTTATGATTATTTTCTAATTTATAAATTTGAGTTTATTATAATATTAATATATTGGCCAAAAATAATATAAAAATTATAAATTATCAATAAATATTAAAAAAATATCTTTTATGGGTTCCATAGATAAAGGAATAGGAATATTAAGTCACGCTATAAATATTTCATGGGGTTAAAACATTCCCCATAAATTAGCAAATGAGTAAATTTCCCTAGCATCTAAATACATTGTTTGAGAAATATCCATAGAAGAGGGAGATGAATGATTTTACTATAACCCCCATTAAAACAATGTAATTCACATCCCAATAAGCATCATAAATCGGTGATCTATAAGAGTATTTTATTTATCTAGATAAGATGCATTTGGTTCCATGTAGATTGCCTTCTATCAGAAAATGAATCTGAGTGATACTTCTTAAACTAATATATATTGATGGTGTTATAAACTACGAAATATCATAAGGGAAAATACAATATTTATGACACTTCTATAATGCTCTCAATTTTTTCAAACAGTCAATAAAAAAATGGGACAACTTTATCTTCGTTATAAAATCATTCATTACCCAATCATGGAGCCACTTTCAGAAATATTGAATCCCTAAAAATAATTCTCAATAATTATCATTGTTGACCTATATAATAATCTTCCCAAATAGTTGATAAAATAATATTCCATTATATTAACATATACATCATAAGAATCTATTTTTATTAAATATCTCCCTAAATATACATTTCACAAATCACATCCTAATAATAAGGTTACTGAAATAGTTGAATGTATAGTCAATCAAAGAGTTAAATTTTAATTAGTAAAGAATAATTGTTTTTTCAATAAATTTACACAACCAAATATGGATCTCCTATAGTATGATAATATCATGTATTCATGATCTAATAAAATTTTAGAATCTAAATAATCATCTTTGCCTCAACAAATATTAATGATATGTTGTTCCCATCCACCATTCCATTCTAATAACAATTTGGAATCCTCTTCAATTATTGACATAAAACAAGGTTCTCTACTAATTAAGAAAACATCCATAGATCACAAAATGAATGTGTTTATCATATAAGAAGTAAGTAAAATAACTATGCAATCTAATACACAATAAAAAATACATCATTGTGTTTTTATGGGGACCTTGAAAACCTGTTCAATAGTTCTATTTATCTATCATAGTTAATTATATATTATAAATTATAAATTATTAATTATCTCCTCATAACCATGTGGATTTTATTTCACTCATTTGAATAATAAAATTTGATAAAAGAAATATACTATGATCTTTGGTATCCCCAACCACAAACAATATCATCAAATACCATAATATATCATGGAATTTTTTTGAAATATTCTTGTGATAAAATTTTCCAATAATCTCAATTAATTATTCTGAATCACAAATGGAACCACCGTCCATCATTGAATATAATTAAATGAATCCACTGAGTATGCAAATCCCTTAATAATCTCTATATGGTGTACCTCATCCTCTTTATTCTTTATAATAAAACACCCATACTGAAATTTTAATTTATAATTCTAATGAAATAATTTTTTAAATTTAATAAATAAAAAACATAATATTTAATTAAGTAATATTATTTTATAAATAATTTATATCTATATATTGAAATTTTATTTTATATTATAACATGAAATTGTCAATTTTTATGAAATTTTATAACATTTATACATATGTATTATATTTTTATTTTTAAAAATATAATGATATTAGTTATATTATTTATTTGATGTTATTTTTTAAAACCATTACCCTAATCGAAAACCTAATTTTCCCCCACCCCAAAATCACACTATCCAACCCAGCGCCCTCTACTACTACCTCCTCCTCCATGGCTTCTTGCTTCCTCCGCGACTATTGATTCCCTTCTGTGACCCCCACCGTATCCTCCACCATTTTCCAATGATGCCACCCACCTCCCTCATGATCTCCACCACCTCCTCTATGACCCCACGCCTACGCTGTGGACCCCTTTTTCCAAAAACCACCACTATCTTTTAGTGACCATAAGGCCACCCTTATCGTCCCCATCGAACAATAATATACATCCTGGTTTTACCCCTACTATCACCATCCTTCCTCACTCAACCCACAACATCTCCGATCTTCCCATTCAATCCCCACCATCTTCGGGCTTCCCCTCATGACCACATCCAACTTGTGTTCAGCCCTTCCATCTTACCTAACTCTTCAACAATGAGGTATACAAAATTATTTATTTGGTTAATTTGTTTTATACTCAACTTGTATATTTTTTGGGGTCATTACTGTGAACATTTATAGATGTTCTATGATGTCTTTTTAGTTGTGTGTCATTTTTAGGTATATTGCTCCATGATTACTCAGTCCATTGTTGAAAACATTCATTTAAACACTTTGAAAGGTTCTCTCTGAAATGATCATGAATTCTAAAGTTATAGCTCCTAATACTAAACCAATGGTAGCTTCCCTATTCAGTAATGTCACACATCTAGGTCATGGCCTAGGTATTGAGGTTGCATCTTGAAAAGGTTCCATTTTCAATGTGCATGTTTCTAATATCCCTTTTCACGATCATGTCTTCCTTTCTATATTTATGAAAAATCATACTACATCAAACCTCTACACAGAAGGTTCTCTCTGTACTATAAATCTCACTACATATATGACATGAAACAATTTCCTAAGGAACTGGAACACATCATCATCACTCTGATTTATAAATCTGTGATTGCACTAGTTTATTCTGGTTTTTGGCAGGATGTGATGTTGAAAATGACTAAACAATCAAAGAAGGAATGAAATTCCATAAACAAATCCTTTTCACTTATAACGACCCATACATAAAATAAAATTTTATTACATCATAATTGAAGCATACTTATTATAACATATTACAAAACCATGGTAGGACCATATAGGTATAGTGTCTTTAGAAATGGGGAAACATAATCAACTGGTTCATAAATCATCTACATTGTCTCCCGCTTATTTCATCATATCAAGAGTACCTTTTGGAATATCCTACTTAATAACCTTCTTCCTGACCTGAGGAAAAGAAAACATCCAAAAGGTTGAGCTCAAATTCTCAGTAAGGGTAAACAAATAAAATATCAGTTATATGATATTCATAAGAACATAACATTCTGAGAATATTAACCTGCAAATTAGACCATTATATCCTGACATGGGATAAATCATAGTAGTGAAATGTAATCCCAATAACCATATCATTAAACATGAAACATTGTGGAAAACACACATAATCATTGAAAATCATTTCATATTAGTCAAGACTCATTTCAAAGACTATCATACCGGAAAAAGTCCATTTCTGAGTCGAGTTAACTACTTGTTCCAGTCCTATATCACTGAACCAGATTAACTTTTCATTCCAGCCATGTCTACCTCGTGAGATATAAATCTTTACCCAATTAATTGGAGGTATATATAGGTCCCACCCATCTCATAATGAAACCATTCTTATGTGTGCCACAAAACAGTAAATCATACATCAAAGCATAACCCATGTAATAAAAATGGGATTCTTAAACATCATGCCTTCATAACATAATCCATTTAAGATTAAATGTCTTCATAAAATAATTCCAACATAACATAATAAAAAAAATGTAAAATTATGTATAGAAATAGAACCCTATATTATCGTAGATGGAAAATAATTTTGATAAAACACTTGAACTCCATTATTGAGGAAAATATCATTTCTACTTCAAAAACATTTTTCCATTCTTAACATGTCATACAATTTTAAACTAAAAGAAGTTAATTAAAAATAAACTTGAAAACTTGTAAAGTAAGCTTCATGGAAATAATGTACTATTAAATCATAAAAATATAATCATTTTGTATATGTTAAAAAAACATTCTTCTCGTACTTTCGCTGAAAAAGTCAAAAAGTATATCGTACTGAAAATGACAAAAGATTTCTTTCATAACCATTACTAAGAATTATCCAAAAAGTAAAATTGGATTTAAATTTGTAGGAGGATAAAAAAAATATTACATATTGATAAATCATTTATGTGTATGATAACTATTCCCCAGTAAATGTTGAAGTATAAACAACCGCGGATAAAAATGAGATTGTGAGATTTTCCATTACCTTAGGTCTAATATGATTTATACGTGTCTGAACCTCCGGTATAATGATTTAAATAATGTCATTTACTTATTACAGAATCATACTCATTTTTATGATATCATATATGGTCATATACTTAGATTCTTATTAGAAATATTTCATTGCAACCTGTTATTCGGGTGTTCATTGCATTATGTTCTTATGCGTGTTTTTTCGAATAAATTATTTTTCCTCTTTATAGGTTATAGCAACATCATTTAAATAATGGTAGTAGTATAATATATTTCATATTTATTCATTCAATTAATTTATATAATATGGTTTTATTGAAGATCATGTAGAACGAATCACATCGCATCGTGGAGACGGTAAGCCGTACGTACACACGAGAAACGATATTGTTTCCATAATTATTGAATGGTATTTTAGTGGATGATAGAATATATCCGGATTAGTATAATTGTATAATAATCATATATAGTTATTCTTCAAACCAATATATCCATCCAAGTAAGGTGGTCATGGAAAAAAAATTACACCATGGCGTGGAGACGGTATTCCATACGTACGTATGCGTGGTGATTTCATATTCTATAGGATAGATAGAATGTGAAATAGGTTTGTTTCATATTAATAATAACATATCATTATTTGATTGATACTAATGTTATTACTTTATAATGAAACCAATAAAGAATATGAATTAGAAGAAGAAACAAATTTGAATGGATCGGTAATGGATATAACCTCTTCTTCAACATGCCTCTTCTAAACCTCTTCTTAGGGCACTGAAGTCGGTTTTTGAAGAAGCCCATGACCTCTAGTATGTTTCTAGGGAAGTGGAAAAGAGAAATTTGTAGCGTTTGGAATAGCATGGTGGCTCAAAATTATGTGATGAGGAGAGGGAGGAGGTTCCCTTTTATAAGGGATGAGAGGTGAACCGTTGGAAACATAAAAAATATTAATTTATAATAAATTCCAACCCCATGTAAAAACCTCCAAAAATGGCTCAATTAGAATTTAAAATGAGATAGGTTTTTAATATCATCAACCAATAATATTTAGACATGTTTTGAATTTATTTTTAACCTTATCAAATTGATTTAACCTTATTTAAACTATATAAATTTATTTGTGGTAATAATATTATAAATTTTAAATTATTATAAATAATTACTTATTTTTAGTGACTTATCTATAATTGGATACGTTATGAAATTTTAGACCATATAAATATAAATTCATAATTTTTAAATATTTTTGTTATTTTTAAACAATTTTATAATATGTTATTTTTAGAAAATAACAATAGTATAAATTTTGAAACTATTGATTTATTTGAATTTAAATAAAATCGAAAGAAGGGATACATTAAAAAAAATATTAAATATATTCTTGAAATGCCATATTAATCTATATAATTAGTTCATCACAATTAATAGTTCATATAATATTTATTTTAATATTTTTAAAACCATTTATTTGATATTTAAATCTATAAAATAATTTCAATGTCACTATTGTGCAATCATTAATGATAATTATTTAATCCCTAAAAATTCTAAATAAATTTACATGATGTATATAATTATATTATCTTTCTGTATACTATTCATGTTATATGTTTTATAAAGTTTATCACTAAATTAAAATTATTACACTTATAATATATAAGAGAGTGACATGTTGTCACTTTCTTTGGTTTTAATAAAAATTATATAATGTTTATGGTCAAAAGACCAGGATATGAATCTATTCTGACACATAGGTGATATGTCTCAACTTGTATTAATCCAATTGAATTTTGGTAGGTGTTAGGGTAATTTTATAATCTTATTTTTACCTTTAATTACCGGATTTATCTTTAACTGTAGTTAATAAATATTATCATACTTACTATTTGTAATGTAAAAAAATAAAAAAATTAAAACAAACCTATTAACATAATTTGAACACACTGAGTCCAAGTATTTAATCCATTTTCCAAAATTCAAAACACAAAATTTGCAGTAATTAATTTAAAATTAAACATGTTGTTAAGAAAAAACTAGTTTTAAAAGTTAAAACATTTTCAATGATTGAATTGTTTTTACCTATGAATTCAATGTAAAATTAATGTTAATTACATGAATTATATTAAATGATAAAAATATATTCTATTTATACTTTAAAACCATTAATGTTTATCACTTAACCACCTAAATTATCTTGATGAAAAAAGTTGTTTTTAAGAAAAATTTAGCGTATTTTTATTCTTCATCAAAATATGAAAGTTATCAGAAAAGTATCAAAAATTTATCCAATGTAAATTTTTATATCTTGATTAAAAATATGAAGTTAATTTTGTAGTATTGAACTTATAAAATTGTCAAATTGTTTTTTTTAAAATGGGTGCTCCATTAAAAGGCGGTAAAACTGTATTTTTTTAAAATCTTTTTTATCCAAAAAATTGATTTTATTTTCATATCGTATTCTAGAAAATGTGTAACAAGAATTATAATGTTATAAAATAAAAAACTCAGTTAGTACTATACATCACTTCTAGTTCAAAACATTATAATAATATATCATTGTTTAGTGAAACTCTGTATTGCGTACAACACAAGCTATCGAGGAAGGTTGCACTTGAGTGTAACGCAAGACAAGACAATGTTGTGTGTAGTGAATGATTCCTTTGGTGTTTCATATAACATAATACATAAAAAATTATTTCTCATAAAATACCCGGGTGCTAAATTCTTCCCCTATTAAAATTAATTTCTCCCTCGAAATTTTTCAGAGTTATAAATGGTTTTCTACTTGAAACTTTCTTTCATAGAAAATCACATTGTAAAAAGGAATACTAAATCATTATTTTAAAAAGGAATGTTAGAAACATAATGAATACCCAAAGTAAATAATCACTTGGTTTCCACATATGAGAATATAGGTGAGAATATGGATATGGAAGAGAAATCTAACAATCATGTTCTGATAGAGAGTGGAAGAGAATATAGCTATGAAAAATGCCAACAATCACAAAGCCATAAATTTATGATAATCTATTGTAGCATCTGATTCATTAGATATGAGGGTACTAGGAAAACATATTTGGTTTTCCATATCATTTCCCTAAAGTTGAAAATTTTTAATTAGAAGAAATACTTATTGATTTTGGTACAATCTCATCATTGGTCGTTCCATGAACAATTTCCACTTTATATCGTAATGAAATGAAGTTGAATTTGTCATTCGTGAATTGTTAGCAGATCATGTGATAAAATGATGGGTCATTTCATCTGTCTCAAAGAAAAGGATAGTAAATGTTATAAAATATACATAAGTCTAACTATGGTGAGGTTAATCGTATATGATTCCAAAAATGGACTTATACTTCATCTATCAAACCGCTTTATTAAATAAAATTGGTTTCTACTAACCAGGGACATTTTGTAGGCCATAGGTAGGAGATAAAGGCATGCCGCACTTCGGTTTTGGGTTTGATTCACACAACCTTGTCCGAAGTGATGGGTTTTCGCCCGTCCTACAGGTTGTCCCATTTTCTAAAACTACATTATTATAACATTCCTGCAATAATATCGAAAAAAGTTCTAGACTTAAACAATACTATCTTATTTCTAACTTAATTCATTCCAATATTTTGGCTTATCGAAAATACATCATTCCAAGATCATATTATAAAGAAAACAATTAAATGAACGGTCAAATAACAAACATGTGAATACCATAATCTATCCCCCATATATCATAATATTTATCTTGTTGGTCAAATTCCAAAAGTGTGAATAGCTTAATGATGCATTCTTTTGAAACATGACTTACCATAGTACCTTAGTGAAAACATGATTGATGTCAAAAGATAACTCTTTATTCATACCAAAATCCCAAAATTTCAATATACTCAAACCATGATATTAATTTGTCCTTATATCAGTCATGAGATCATTAATGCTATCAAACATATTATTATCTCCTTATCCGTCCATTATGCGCATATCATCTGGTTTCAAAAAATATTTCAATCACTTTTCATGGTTACCAGAACCATATAATTATTGAGAACCACAAAAAACCAATACATAGATATTCCAATATTCCACAATACTATAAATGAGATTCAACAACATTATTTTGGAATCTCGTTACATAAACACATAATCATTCCACTACATTGGTTTCATACTCAACATCACCAATTCTGATCACATGTGACTTCCTTTTGTCATTTTATTTAAGAGGTTGTTGAGGTCCATCATCATTAACCCTTGGATTAGGTCATTGGTTAGTATTTTGCTCTATTTCCATGCACTTTAAGCATTTAAGTTTTGGTGGTGCATTCTCTGTAGTCATTTTTCTATTCTTATCATTAGCTACCTTTTTTCCATTACATCGACACACAGCTGCTCGATGACCAAATTTTCCACACTTAAAACATTTTATAGTCCCGTTAAGAAAATCTCCATCATGATTTTTTCTACACTTTGAGCATAACAAAATAGTCATCTTCTTTTCACCATTATATAGATATTTTTCCATGAACTCCATATTTCATTTTCTTCAAAACCATGATATGGATATGTTACACCAACTTTCAGTTCTACCTTGATAGAAAAATGTACAATTTATTCATAGTTACTAATGAATCTTATAGGTAATTCCATTGGAAGACATGGTTTTAAGCCACTAAAGAATCGATCAACATTACCTTCATATTGGATGATAATCCCAAAAGCGTACCATTCATGCCTTGTAAAATTTTCATTTTATGTACCAATAGATTCATTATACTTTTGCTTCAGTTCAAGAAACTCCTTCTCCATTATTGTTCAAAGAATATGAGGGGTGTACTTATTTAATAGTAAGTTCCTGAACTCATCCCATTCCATGGACACAATTTCGTCTCTTTGCCTCATATTCTTTATAATATTCCATGATCAGCTTCACCTTGAAAACGATATACTGCTAAGATGACATTATCATGTCCACAACATTGTAGAAATTAAAATATATTTTCATTTGTACTAATCCATTGTTCAGCCACTAATGAATCAGAAGACCCACTGAATGAAGGTGGATGCTAACTAATGAAGGATTCAACAGAATGTTGCTCCTTCCTTTGATCGTTTGGAAGTCCCGCTTGATTCATAGCTTGAGAAATTTGTGCAAGTATGGCTATATGATTTTTCATTCCATCTCCCAAAATTTTTGGTTTCTTAGGGGTACAATCATTACATTACTCATCACATTCAACATTAACACAGTTTTTTCGAGTTCCAACCATTGACTAAAAGCAAGATGTATAGTGTGAGAAACAATAATCATAATAGGAAAACCACATAATCAAGAATAAAATTTCACACTTAAGGTCCTATTATAGGTCATTAATGGACATTTCTAAAACACTAATATTGTGTTCTATGCTTAGACATATCCTTAGGGTTCTTACTAATAATTTCACATCCTAGTTTCCAAAGATTGAATATACCTTTCCTCTGATACCAACTATAACGACCCATACATAACATACATTTTTTATTACTTTAGAATTGTAGCATACTTATTAAAACATATAAAAAACCATGATATGACCGTATAGGTATAATGTCCTTAGAAACTGGGAATCAAAAACAACTGGTTCATAAATCATCTACATTGTCTCCTACGTATTTCATCATATCTAGAGTCCCTTTTGGCATATCCTACTTAATACCAATCATCCTGACCTGGGGAAAAGAAAACATATAAAAGGGTGAGCTCAAATTCTTAGTAAGGGTAATCAATGGAAATATCAGTTATATCTTATTCATAAGAACATAACATTTTTAAAATCTTAACCTAAAAAAGAGATCATAATATCATGACATAGGATAAATCATAGTAGTAAAATTTAATCCCAATAATCATATCATCAAACATGAAACTATATGGAATACACACATAATCATATAAAATAAGTTTGTATTAGTAAAGACTAATTTCCAAGACTATTATAGCGGACAAAGTCCATTTCTGAACCGAGTTCACTCCTCGTTCCAGTCCTGTATCACTGAACTGGATTAACATGAAATTCCGACCACGTCTATCTCATGAGATATAAATCATTACCCAATGCATTGGAGGGAGATATAGGTCCCACCCATCACATAATGAAACCATTCTTATATTTTCCACAAAATCATAAATCATACATCATAGCATAACACATGTAATATAGATGGGATTCTTAAACATCATGCCTTCATAAAATAATCCATATAAGATAAAAGGACTTCATTAAATAATTACATCATAAAATAATCAAATAAATGTAAAAATAAGGATAGAAACAGAACCTTATATTATCTTAGTTGGAAAATAATTTTGATAAAACACTTGAACTCCATTCTTGAGGTAAATAATCATTTCAACTTCAAAAACATTTTTCCTTTGTTAACATGTAATACAATTTTAAACTAAATGAAGTTAATTGAAAATTAACGTGAAAACATTTAAAGGATTCTTTATTGAAATAATGTTATATGAAATCATAAAAACCTATTCATGTCGTATAAGATAAATAAAACATTCTTCTCGTACTTTGGATGAAAGAGTCAAAATGTATCTCGTACTAAAAATAAAAAAAGATTCATTTTATAAGTATTAATAATTATACATCAATAGGTAAAATTGGATTTAAAATTTTTATGAGGATAGAAATAATATTACATACTAATGAAACATGGACTTGGATGATAAATATTCCCTAGTAAATTCTTAAGTAAAAACTATTTCGGATAAAAAGAAGATTGCGAGATTTTCTCTTACCTTAGGTCCGATATGATTTGTAAGTGTCTGAACCTTCTGTATAATGATTTAAATATTATCATTGACTTATTCCTGAATCATACTAATTGTTATGATATCATATATGTTCATATTATTTTCTTCTTATTAGTAATATTTCATTGCTACTTGTTATTTGGGTGTTCATTGCTTTATGTTCTTATGCGTGTCTTGTCGAGTAACTTCTTATTACTATTTTTAGGTTATAGATACATAATTTAAAGAATGGTAGTAGTATAATATATATCATATTTATTCATTCAATTCGTTTATATAATCATGTTTTAGTTATGATCATGTAGAATGAATCACATCGCATCGTGGAGATGATAAGTTGTACGTACGCACGAGCGACGATATCATTCCCATAATTAATAAATGGTCTTCTAGTGGATGATAGAATTTCTCATAATTAGTATCATGTTGTAATAATCATATATAGTTATTTTTTACACCATTATACCCATCCATGTATGGTGGTTGTGGAAAACAGATTACACCACGGCGTGGAGACAGTATTCTGTACGTACACACACATGGTGATTTCATTTTCCACAGGATGGATAGAAGGTGAAAGAGGTTTTTTTTTTGAAATTTATATTAAAATAAAATTATATGAGTTATATTGATGTTATTACTTTGTAATGAAAATAATAATAATAGGAAGTAAAAGAAGAAATAAATTTGGAAGGGTCGGTAAAGGATATTACCTCTTCTTCGACGCACCTATTCTAAACCTCCTTTTAGGGCACTAAATTTGGCCATTGAATAAGACTAAGACCACTAGTATGTTTATATGGAAGTGGAGAAGAGAAATTGGCTGGGGTTGGCCGAGATTGAAGGTCTAAAATTGTGTGAGGAGGAGAGGGAGTAGGTTCCCTTTTATAAGGCATGAGAGGGCACCTTTGGAAACACAAGAAATATTAATTTATAATAAATTAAAAACCCACATAAAAACCACAAAAAATGACTCAATTTTAAGATGAAATGATATAAGGTTGTAATCAAATTAACCAATAAAATTTATATGTGTTTTGAATTTATTTTAAACCTTATCAAATTGATTTTCCCGATTTAATATATTTAGTTTTATTTGTGGTAATAATTTTCTAAATTTTAAATTGTTATAAATAATTACTTATGTGTTGTTAATTGTCCATAATTGGATAATTTATCACATTTTAGACCATATAAATTTAAATTTATAAATTTTAAATAATTTTTTGTTTTTTAAATAATTTTATAATATGTTATTTTTATAATATAACAATATTGTCAATTTTTACACTATTCATTTATTTGAATTTAAATAAAATCTACACAGAGGATGTATTCAAACCAAAATATTTAATATATTCCTAACATGTCATATTCCTCTAGAAAATACTTTGATAACATTAAAGAGTTCATATAATATTTATTTTAAAATTTTAATACCATTTAGTTGATATTTCAATCTCTAAAATAATTTCAACATCACTATTGTATCATCATTAATGATTATTATTTAATCCCACAAAGTTATAAATAAATTCAAATGATGTAGATAATATTATTAAATTTTTGGAGACTATTTATGTTCGATGTTTTAAGAATTTTATCACTAAATTAAAATTATTACACTTATACGATATAAGAGAGTGACATGTTGTCACTTTCTTTGGTTTTGTTAATAATTATATAATTGTCATTGTCAAAAGTCCATGAAATGATTCTATTCCGACCCTTAGTTGATATGGGTCAATGATTATTCGTCCAATAGAAATTATTCAGGTGTTAGGGTAATTTTGGACTCTTATTTTTACCCTTAATTACCCAATTTACCTTTAACTGTAGAAAATAAAAATTATCGTAGTTACTATTCATAATGTAAAAAAAATATAAAAACATAAAAAAACTATTAAAATAATTTGGACCCACTGAATCCAAATATGGAATCAATTTTTAAAAATTCCATACATAGAAGTTTTAGTAATTTATTTAAAATTAATCCCTTTGTTAAGAAAACGAGTTTTAAAAGTTAAAACATTGTTAAAGATTGAAATGTTTTTACATATGAATTCAATGTAAAATTAATGTTAATGTCATGGAATATATAAAATGGTAAAAATATATTCTATTTATACTTTATAACCATTAAATTTTATCATTTATGAATCAAAATTATCTTTATTAAAAAAGTTGTTTTAATAAAAATTAATATTATTTTTACTATTCATCAAAATATGAAAGTTATCATAAATGTTTCAAAAATTTATCCAATGTAAATTTTTATATCCTGATTCAAAAAAAGAAGTACATTTTTTTAAAATTGAACTTATAATGTTGTCAAAAATTATATTTAAAATGGGTGCGCCATCAAAAGGTGGTAAAACTGCATTTTTTGAAAAATACTTCTTTTATCCAAAAAATTGATTTTTATTCATATCTCATTCTAGAAAATGTGTAAGATGAATTATAATGTTATAAAATTAAAAATTCAGTTAATACTATTCATAAGGGCTAGTTCAAAATATTATAATAATATATCACTATTTAGTGAAACTCAGTATTCCGTACAACACATGCAATAAGGGAAGGTTGCTCTTGCGTGTAACGCAAGCCAAGATAGTGTTGTGTGTAGTGAAAGATACCATTGGTGTTGTGATTCACATAATAAATAAAAACAAAATATTTTTCATAAAATCTTAGGGTGTTATATCACTACTCTTGGTATTCGGCTGGCATATTTGGTGCTTCAATGAATTTTTTGAGTGAGAATTTGTGAGAAAAAGATTAAAGGTAATAGTTATCCTAAAAAATTATTAAACAATGTTATTTTAATGAAATATCATTCCCATATTTTCTTCGTACTTTCAAAACACATGTATATTTATTTTGGAAAAAAAACTTGTTCTTCCTCATTAACAATTTTTATGTGTCAATTTCAGCATAATTGTGACGTTCATGTAATGCTAGTGGCCTCATGTTTGTTTGGTTTGAACTCTGGTTCTTGTTAATATAATGGACATGTTAATTCTCAACATCATATAGGGAACACTCTCTATGTTATAACATAAAGAATCATTTTGATTAGGCTATTGTATGATTCTATGTTTAATAGTTTGTCATTTTAAATTTTGGAAGTATCACAACATAAAAAAGTGTTAGTTATTATAATATATTATGCATCAACAACACCACATGTGCTAATATTTGGTTTTATCTTAATATTTAAGACTATATTAAATCAGTAATTGGATACTTTATGAAGGTATTATTCATGGATAAACGATATATATATGAATTATAAAGAGGAAATACATAGTTTTATATTCTGAGGGAATCATTCTGATGATGCATTTTTGAATACGTTACAATTTATGTTGTCTTTATAGCCACATGTAAATGATACACTGCCATTGTACCTAAAATTATCTGAATCCCTCAACTTCAACTGGAAACCATAGTAGTGGAAGCATCTGTTCTAGTAGTATGTGTTCCAAATTTGAATGTGGTTTGTTTGTTTGCCTAGATGTTTTTTGTGACTCATGTTAATTGAGGTTCTTATAGGTCCTATATGTTCTTTTTTATGTTTTCATGTTTTGATAAATTGAATTGGAAATCAGGATTAGAACAATTGAAGGATATCTGGATGGTTGAAGTGTTCCATGTTTCTAGATTCCGTAAACTATAAGGTTTTATTCATAAATTTTTCCCATTCATTTATTGTTTAAAGAAGTATCTATGTCACTCAAAGATTTCTATTATCATTTTTTTCATACATTTATAAAAACCACATACATTACTTATGATTATTTTTTCTTTTCATGTTGTCATTTTTTTTCATATTGTTCATAATGAGGTGCCTAAACAAAATATCAATTATTATGTTTTATTTTTTTATTATTAATATTTTAGAATAATTACTATGGTTTTTTATTTATTATGTGAAAAAAATTCAGAAAAAACAAGTTGGTTGAATGTTGATTCTATTATTTTGTTTTTATCTCTTATAGTTATCGCGTCATGTGGATAAAGAACATTCATATTCTTATCAATGTATACTAGGAAATTAGATTGAAAATGGAATTTTCCAAGTATAAGTTTATTATTCATAAGAGATAAAGTTTTACATTAAAACATTGAATATTCTACTAAATTATGGTTCTAATAAGTGATAAGCAATACAAATGGAAAGTGGGCTTGTCATGAGCAGAAATACACATAGAATGGGGCTTTTCGTCACCTGATCGAGCATCCCTCACAGAATTATAGAGTGCAGTGCTATCAGTTTGGATATTCCTTGTATAATAAGTAGTGTCTTCTAAAGTATATCATTTTATTCTTATTATGTCCTGGAATAAAAATTCTTTTTTGATTACTATTCTGTGCTATGGAAATTATGAAAAAAATTTATATAGAATGTGCAATGAATTACTCATTTGGGAGTGACCATAAACCTAACGGACCTATTTTATATGTAAGTTGTTAATGTTTTTCATCATGAGATAAATCCTTTATTTGATTGATTTTTTCATTGTATGTTAACTCATATTTTTTGGATCACTATTTTGGTTTACATACATGTTGCTGCAGCTATAGAGAATCTCTTCAAGATATATTCAACCACATGAATAGGTATTGTTATGACTTATTTTGTGTAATTATTATGCTGAATTTAAAGGTATTTTATTTTAAATTGAATCATGTTTTTCCTCTCTTAGGTATTGGAATTAATGTGGAAGTCTTATTAATATATATTCATTTGAAAGGTTTGCACAAAATTGATGAGGATGGTGGAATGAATGACTGATTCGATGGGCTGACCAAAATCCGAACTGTCATGATGACCCACATTTGTGTGCATCCCCTGTTCATGCAGAAATTGTGTCGGTGTCTGTGAGCATCTACGTAGGGATATGAGATTACATAATAATGCTATGGTTATATCTGAATGGGTCTTGGAATATTTTTTCATTCATACTATTTTTTTATATTGTATCGGGGTTTACTATTTTGGGTTCTGGTTGTTTATAATAAAGTGGACATGTATATTTTCAAATATTTATCTTGTGTTTATTGTTTCACTAATACAAAATAAAAAGAATCATGGTTACTTTCTGAGTTACCATCCATCATCTTGATGTTCGATTCCTAATAATTTTATAATTATTATATAAATATTATAGTAGTTATATTATATATAATTATATTATTTCATACAATGTAATGGATATGAGAATATAAAAGAATAATATTTTTAAATTTAAAAAAATATTACCAACAAATATCATTGTTTGTATTACATAATGACCAACAAATATATTATACGTTGATATTATTATAATTTCAAAAAAATGTTTTATCAATCATACTAACAATTAGAGATAGAGTTTTTACTAGTGACAGGGGAGTATTTGTTGGTAAAACACTTTACCAACGGAAAATGTACCTTTACAAAAAGATATTACCATGTTGGAAGAAGTTAAGTATTTTATAGTTTAAGAATGTAATCTTCCCCTCATTTGAATAATGAGAAATCATCTTTATGAATCTATAATGTATTACTTATATGGTTGATTATAAAGTCAGTAGGATTTGTATTTGAATCCATGTCACATCCATGAATATTTAATTCAAAATATGATTCCAATAAATATTGAAAAATAAAAAATAATTTTCCAAATAATATAAAATAATTTATCATATTGGTTAAAAATAAACACAATTTACATAAAAAGTTCCAATATAACATAAATTTATGTTTATTTAATATGAAATAATTTTATAATGTACTTTCTCTCTACTAAACCTCGAATACTACAAAATAACAATCCTCCTGAATACCAAGAAAACACCTTGTTTTTTGTAAACCAATGGAATAATAAAAGTTTCCTCTAATTCAATGAAATGTACTCATTTTAATATATTCCATTAGAAACTCCATATTTTATTAAAATCGAATATAAACGACACATTTCAAAAAATCCACCAAATCCACCAATTTCACTAAAATAATTAAATGATGATATGGTTTCACGTGTATATCCTATTTTAGCTATTTTTCATAAATGATCTATCATTAAACCACTGCTATCAATTTTTCACCCATCCAATCATATGAGTAATATAACAAATCAAATTTGTTTAAGTATTTATTTTTAAATAAACATTATGTTTTTGATGACCTACTTTACATGAAACATTGAGTCTAAATGAACCTATGATATATTATTCTATTATAACATATGCATTAGAATAAACAGTACGAATAAGATTAGCCAAAATACGATATATATATATATATATATATTTCATAAATTCATATATATTTATTAATTTCTTGGAAATAATCATTATATTTTTAATAATATCACTTCTTTATTAGAAGTACTATTTTTTCTGAGGAAATATAAATTTTTAGTGTTATGAATTTTTATATTAAAAACTATATTGTTCACAAATATAATTTTATTTTAATTTAATGTATTTTTAATACTTGAATAATTAAATATAATTTACTTATATAAAATATATAAATGAAAATAATATTATTCCAAGGTAACAATAGTTTAATTTCAGGAAATAAATTGTATATGAAAAATTAGTTTTTATCATAATGAAATAAATAAAGAAAATTTTATTTATTTTTATAAAGAAACTTATTGATTATATTATCAATTTACTATTTAATTATTGATTCTATTTAGACTATAAAATAAATAAATTTAAAATAAATTTCATGATAAAAAATTAATTTTTCTAAGAACATGGGTGCTTTGCATTTAGTGAGAATATCTGAAAAGTAATTTTTTTCAAAAAATAGAAATTCTATATTTAATATTATTTCATTATTTTGGTTATAAATTATGAAGTTATTAAAGGTGCTATTTTAATTTTTTTATAATGATAATATAAGTAATTAAATTATATTATCACATTTAGGTTTAAAACATTTTTCCCCTAGGGGGTGGGTGGTAAAACAAAGAAGTTTGACTCATAATGAAATATAAACGGGTGTAATTATAATTCGTTAAAATTGTTCAGAAAATATATTTTTTCAACATTAAATGTTTTTCCATTTTTTATCATAATACCTAAACAAGAAAATAGTTATATTTATTTATTTTCTGTAATTCTAATCATGGAAACTCCTCATTTAAAAAAGGGAACATCCTCTCCTCTATTATTCTTGAATGTGAACAAATGTAGATCAATCAAAACCTACGTCAAAATATTCTACATTCCGTTCACTAATCTGAGATCCTTGTACCATCTATTAAATTCAATATTTGAAACATTTACATGTAATCCAATGTTGGTTTCTAAAAGTGGATATACAAGTATTAAGAGAGCTCTTTAAATTTTATTTCTACTTCCACCTTCTCTAAACATGTTTTATCAAAAATAAAATAATGAATAAAATATCATAAAAATATAATTGTTTTTTATGATATTAAGACCACTTTTTACCTCCTTACAATTAAATGGGAAATGATATTATATCTCACACATAAATGTAGATTACCATCTCAACATAGAGATATGATTCTATTTCAAAAACTATATCACATTAAATGATATAATTATGGATTTATTTAATAAATTAATTATTAAGAAAATTATTATCTTTATGTGATAATAAAATATTAATTATCTTTAATTCATTAATTTTTAGAAAAATGTAACAACATTAATTTTAATGTATGGACTACTATATCAATGAATAGTTTAATTCATTTTCTGTCACTTCCTTTTATGGATGGTTCTAATTATTTATATAATGAATATATATACTATTTATATCATGATATAAACTATTTAATGAATCATTATTCATATGTAAGGAATATAACTTCTAAAATTAATCATTCATGGAAAACAAGAAGCAATCCCAGAGAAAAATGGATTTTAATAAATAATTGTTAAAGAACAGGTATTGAAATGTTATGAATGGATATATGTGGAATTCTAAGTATTAAATGAGTTGGGTTTAGAATTTTATGAAATTTAAATTTATTCACTGCCATTTTATCTCTATGTGTACTCAATGGATAAAAATAATTTTTATTAAAATGGTTGGGGCCGAATCCTCAATTATTTTATAAAGAAAATCAAAGACGAATTTTTATATGGGTAGAGCGAGACCCATTATATATCCTAAAGGCCCAGTGGGAATTTAGCCCATTACATGGCCGATGGACCCAATGTTTTGGCCCAAGGCACATTCTATGAATAGAAATCCAAGAGTACTTTACCTACTATAGTACTTCATAGTATCCACTGGTGCTACAGTTCCCAGCTGCCACTATAGTGACCTGCCATTGCTACAGTGCCTGCCATTACTACAGTTCCACCACTACTACAGTGCACTATAGTACTACTACAATACCCTGTTCCTAATGGGGTTTTAACTCCCATTTTTCAAGTAGGATTATAGAGTGATTACCACTAAGCCAAACCCCAACAACACAAAGGACAAAAATAATGTTTTTAAGAATAATTGACATTATTTTGAATTTGGCCAATTATCATTTATTCTATGTACATATTTCCATTATAATATTTCCATTTGTTTTTTTATTATGAACCAAAATATTTTTATTCCTTTCAATAGATGATTTAATTTCTATAAAATGTATTTTATGGAATTTTCTAATCTTATTTGAAAATATTTTATTTTCATACATAATGTGGTAAAAAAGTCATAGTTTCATCATAAACCACATGAAGGAGTTTTCCTACCTTGTAAAATAATTCTTAATTCTAAGCATCCATAAGAATTTTCTAATCTATTTCACAACAAAAATATTTTCCTGAATTTGTTTTGAAATTTTTATAATTCAATGATGTGATTGAGAAAAAAACTGAATTTTCTTTATGAAATATTGAAATGATCATTTAAATGTATATTTCATCACTGATAAAATAATTTTATGACATTTTTGCTTCAGTATTCTTATAATTATAGAGTACATTCATTATTATTTACCTATATGGATTATGATTATAATTATAAAATATTGATTAATTCTATATTTTTTCCCACCAGTTAATATATAAAGAATTGATAAGTGTTTTTATGATCCTGTGGAATAAATATGAAAGGATTATAATTATTTTATTGATATGTTCATTGTATAATTATACATAATTGTGTATTTATTAATGTTTTATAGGCAAAAAATGTATACGTTATGTTATCATAAACCTAAATTATGTTATATGAGATGTTTTACAAATCCTAATGGAGATACATGTTTTCCTACCAGAAGAAAAACTTATGATGGATGTCCTGGTTTGACGGATTAGAATAAAATTTATATTATCATCACTATTACATAATTTGATCCATTATTTTATATAATGATCTTATTCCAATGTTATTATCTAATGGATCATATTATTTTAATCTTTTATAATTCATATATTTTGTACAGTGATGCTTTTTTCATTGACATGTAGTTATAATCTATTAATTTTAGGGTAAGTTAAAAAATATTTTACATAATTATCTCATATTTCTATTCTCATATTACCTTCAAATGATCCATGATATATCCATTTTTTACACTTATAGTGAATTATGTTTTCTTTTCCCCCAAGATTTGGAGATTGTTTTTATGCATGATATACATTTGAAGAATTATAGATGTGAAGAATTTAGTAATAGATCTTTGATGTACCAGCTATTTATGTATCCATTATTCAAATGTAACAAAACTTTTAAAATTATTGTGTTTATCTTAATGATATGTAACAAATGATAAACTAAAAATATGTTATATTTAAGTATGAAATGTTTTTGTCAGCCTAGTTCATATTAGAAAATGGATTACATATTTTTGTAAACTCGGAAGTGGGGTTATTAGGGAACCCTTATGATAGTCCTAGGTATATGAGAATATCCTTTGATATGGTCAATAAATATTTTTTGTTTTCTTTGAAAATACATCTCTATTAGATAATTGAACACTGATGTGGTGGTGGATCAAATTCTAATAGGGGTAATAACAACGAATGGGGGTGACTAATTATTAAAAAAAATCATTACTTGTGCATGATGACTAGTTATAATATTGAAAACCTATTTGGAAAACCCCATGTGATATTAATGGGTAAATTAAAATTTTATATATTCAACATTAAGAGGGATTCTAATATATTATGTCAACGGATGTTCCTTGATAAAACCAAGGTTTCATAGAGTGAATATAGTTTAAATTATTTAGACATATTATATATGATTTTCATGATTAAATGGTTGAACATTATGATTTTTTGCACAAAAATTTCAATATTATAGAGAATGGATAGAACTAATAAAAACCATGTTAACACTGAAAGTGATTATCAATGAAGTTATTTTCCTCATGGTAAACTAAATGTTATGGGAGTTAGAATAAAAATATCACTATTATGCATTGACACAATCTTAACCCATGAATCTCCATGAGAATCCAATCAAAAAATGGAGCAAATAATGCTTTATTGATTCATTCAAGAAGAAAAATAAACATTCTTTTTGTAGATATGCTAATCAACAAAGTATTTAAAAATTTACCAACACTATATAAAATATTTTTTAATTATCTTTTCCTCTAAGCATGAGGAATGTATTTTTATATATATAACATTTATAATTGAATTATATCAATTGTTGTATCTTTTCAATAAAATGAGATAATTCGATGAAATTTTATCTATTTAAGGGGATGAGTTTACCAGATTATATATCATCATATACACTATTGATATTATTCATTCAAAAATAGATAAATAATTTATTGAGCTAAACTATAAGGATGATGAATCCATTATTACCTATGATGAATATTTAATAATGCTTTTAATGTACTCTTATGATATTTTCATCAAATGTGAAATAATTATTGATTGATTATTTTCTAGTTCAGAACAATGTATCAAAAAAGAGATATCCATAAGAGACATTTTAGCAATGGAAAATTAATTTGATGTTCGATTAATGTTGAAATCGATATCAAAGAACAAATAAATCAATTAGTTTTTATAGGAAAGAAATGTATAATTTTAAGGGAATTATAATAACATTAAAAATGGATAAAAGAATATGATAATCCCTTTATACGGAATGTTCTAACATAAACAAAGAAAATTTAATCTAAATAGGGATAATAAATTATTTTTGTATGTAAATTATGTTAATCAAACAATTGAATACCGAAGTTGTGGGATTATTTCGCTAATAATGCTAACTGAGAGAATTTTCCATAGAATAAAGCATTAAAACTTTATTGTTTCAAATTAATGAAGTATTGGTATTGTTCTAGCCATATATTTATTCTGAGGGTTAGTTATGGTGATCACAATGATCATATTACAAATCATAAAGGCAATGGGAGATATCATGTTATGAATGATATCAATGTGGGGCATAGAAAATAAGTATTGCATGTTAAATACACTATCTACTCTAGAATATAGACTATTTTAATTTATTATGTTTTTTCACAACCTCTTATTTATTATTTTTTGGGTATAAAAACCCCTCCTCAATAATTAGAAATTAATTCAGAATTAAATCCCTTAAATTGTATGATGATGAAATATCATGTCTAGGATTCATCTGAAATTGAATTTTTTGGGAATTGAATTCTTGAAAAACATTTTATTCTCCCTCATGTTTAATATTATGTTATTTTAGGCTTGGAATATAAATCATTATATCGATCCCATATTTATTTTTGAGGAAAATAACCCACATTGAATATTATAAATATAAATATGATCTTATATCAATATGAAGATAAATATTATAATCCCATAGAAATCACATTCATCGTGTAATTCTTCATTTATATCCAATTATTATATTTATCTCAGATAGATGGGAATAAAATAATCACCAAATATGTGACTATTTTATTTTAGTTTATTGATGTCATTCTAGAATATGTTCTTATTATTAAATTGAATAATTATGTTTAGTAATAAATAAAACTCATACATAGTGATACACCTATCTTAAAGACTCTATTTATACTTGACTCGATTGTGTTATCATAACTGAATAAGAAATTCAAGAAAATGATTATACAGAATTCATTAGACCATGTGATTGACAATGGGTTTCACATATTATTTATTATGAAAATAAATATAGAATATTTGGAATATTAATTGATTTTTAGGACCATAAAAAGTTCACATTCAAGTATAATTATCATGTTACTATTATTTCTGATTTCATTTTTCTATTGTGAGGGGATAAATACATTTTATATAATGGAATATATTCATTATACATTTAATTGGGCGAAAATGAAGAAATATCAATGAAATAGAAATTTATGCGTTTTAGAAATAATTAATTTATAGTTATTCCTTTTGTTCTTATAAGAAACCATGTGATCTTCATGGATTTAATAAATATAGTCTATAGTGGTGACCTTAGACAATTTTTGGCAGACTTTATAAATGAAAATCAATGAAATTCCATGTTTAAGGATGTTTATGATAATCACTTGATAATTTACCTAAATATCTTAAAGAATGAAATATAGTATGAAAAATTGTCCATGTTTGAATTTGGGAAACAAAAATTTTCATTTCTGATTCATATAATCTCAAGAGATAGTATATTGATGAAATCATAAAAAATAATTTATTTAACAATAGGCCAGACCATCCAATGTGATAGATATATGTAGCATTCCTTGATTGGGAATATATTATTTATAAATTGTAAATAATTTATTACAACTATCTAATCTAATCCCCATGTTAACTTAGAAAGTGTAATGTTCTTTTGGACTAATAAATGTGATGAATCTTCTAGGGAGTTAAAGACAATGTATTTGAGTTATCTTATTCTCAAACTATATTATATTGGAGAAGGGATTGTGATTTATAGTTATGTGTCAAAGAATTGGTGTTTGGATATGTTCTTATTCGTAATGATATGATGATATTTTATACATCATTATAATTGATGATCAATGAGAATAACATCTAGACACATTATTTTGAGTTATCTATAGTAATGTTTTTGTTGATGATATGATGGAATTATCCTTATGGATAATGGTGCAAAAAATACAACGATAAGATGGAATTATCCTTAAATTTAGATTTACTTATTATTTACTGATATATATTAATTAAAATTTTAATTTAACCTTTTATTTAATAAAATATATATCTTTGTGAAAAAAATTATTTTTATAGGTGTTATGAAGTTTTAATGAAGAAATATATTAATCAATTATAAGAGGTTATTTAAATTATATGTATCAGTAATTTTCGAATAATTACTTATATAATAGATACCTAAAGGTAATTGATGAAGATAAATTCATTTAAATTTAAGAATATTTATGATTTAAAAAATTATTTATATTTTTTTACTTGTTTTTATCATAATATATTGATGTGTTCTCTAATATCTGATCAATTCCATCAGTAGATAATTGTATTGAATTTCATAATTAAAATAAAATATGTATTCCCATAGACCATTTTCCTCCTCATTTGATGGATTATTTTATTTCTTATCCACTCATTCTATTAAAGGATATTCTGATTCAAGAAAAATCAAGTCAAAATACCCATACCTATAAGATATAATTTTTATAGGACATGGGCATACCCCTAGTTTATTATGCGTCTCTTCAATGACTCTATAAACAATGTGTTTCTCCTTCTATGTAATTTCTCATGTGGTAGTTCAAATATGATATATTTTTTCCATATAATATTTTGGTGACCATCGCATTATTATTTAAAAAATTTAAAATAAATATTTTTCAAATTATCATAACTTTCATTAGAAACAACGGTGGCAATAGGATATTTTCATCCTATAAAAAGATAATATTTTTTTCAACCAATGATATGGATGTCTAGATTTCAAAAAAGTTCAATGTCTAATGTATACTATCTTTTTTCAATTCTAATATAGATAATTTGAATACTCTTCTTCAAAAATTGAATGTGCTTTATCTCCCCTAACACATGAACATTATATTTTTCCTATCAATGAAAGTATTTTATTGTGATCATTAACATAACATGAAAAAGAAAATAATATTTCTTGTATTTATAAAGAATTATAACACCTATGTCCCAAATAATTTTCAAATCATCAATCCATGATAAATGATTCACATCAATACCGTTACCTATCCATTTTGTTCAATAAATCGTTATGCTCTTATAAAATATATTTTTTCTATATAATAGGGTGCAATGATTTAAACTACCAAAAATGGGCCATGAATTATTTCTAACACTATATTTTCAAAATGGATTTAGTCAATCTATACACAATTCCATTCTGAAATTTGTATATTCACTTTAAAATCCTATAATTTTTTGAACAAATATCCTCCAATAAAGAGATTCATTGGGGTAAACTATGTTTTTATTAGATATATTCGCATATTTAACAATCTTAATTTTTTTTCCTATTCATTATTTTATTATTGAATCATAAAATGAGGAATTATGTGAAGGAATTAAATTTTTATGGCATGATGTTTGATATCAGAACCTATTAATGATTCAATGTTCAATTTTTCATCCACTTGATATTATGATGTCCCACCTTTAGGAAATTTTGATAATCACTAATAATTATTCAAAACAAACAAAAAAACATTTTGGAAATAATTTATCTTTTTATACGCCCTATCCCATGGGTCATAAAGATTTATTTTTTTTCATAATTGGAATCTAGAAGCTCATTTAATTCTCAAGATAACTCTTTTAAATGTTTCTGAAATTCATAGAACCTTTAATCACTCCACTAATATTATTATTTTTTATTAAATAATATCATAACTACTAATTGAACTATAAATTTAGTGAAACCTAGTAATAGTTTTTTTTCTATAATATTCATAAAATCATATAATAATTTCAATATTTAATGGTTTCCATTTATATTTCGTGAATTATTTATTATATACAATTGAATATCTAATACTAAGTATAATCATCAATATAAGACGTTGAATATTATTTTTTACACCATGATGTATCTAATATGTATTACTATTGTTAAAACTTTATTAAATAATATCATCATTGACTTATATAGAATAAATATTCCTCATATGAAAAAACATCGTGCATGTAATGAATGTAAACTATTTTCTTTGAAGATTTTATTTTCTAAATTAAAAGAAATAACCAACTACTCTTTAATATTAATCTTATTTTTAGTATAAATATTACTAATTTTGATTCATTAATTAACTTAAATCACAAAATCAAAGTTAAATATATCATAATATAAAAACACATTAAATTATATATAATCAAATACATTTTAAATATTAAAAAATATCATCAAAACTAAAACAATTGATAACTATTTTATCATTAAAAAAAATATACGTAATGAAAAAAATATGTCAATGAATATTTTCAATACATGAGGTTCACAATATATAAAAATAAATAATATAATAATATAATTTTTTTAAAATAAATTAATAAATATAATAAATATATGAAAAAGGTTTACATAGTACATTTATAAATAGAATTCATTATATTATCCAAAAATTCATAAATGAAAAAATTGAAGGAATAAATGATTTCAATCACAAAAATATATAATATTAAAATATTTATAAATGCCTAAAATTATGAATAAAAAATATTCCAAAAAAAATTAAAATGGAGAATAATTTATAATCATAAAAAATTTATAACACTTACTGAATTCAATATCAAATTGATAATTTATAATATAGAAAAGATCTAGTCATAAAATAATATCATGAACATTGTTAAATTAATAAAAAATAACATGTTTGGAGAATTGTATCATTAAATGATACATTACATAATCTAAAAATCTAAATTACTAATATTAACAAGAAGGGTAAATCACATATTAATTTTCAAACCCATATTTTGTTTTCCACGATTGTTGGGAGTTATCATGTTTGAGAGTCCTAAGGATCCCTACCTTGGACCCTTCCTACTCTAGGGTTAGCATGAACATTAGATCCCTAGAAGATGTTATGGTAGACACATTCTATTATAGATTGAAATAATAATTCTTTCGACTTCTTTTTTTAATATCACTCATTCCTCTAGAAAGGACAAAAAACATAAAATAAAACCCACTGGAAGGCCTAAGGTGAGTAGTGTCCAATAAAACCAAACTCTTTTCTTTATCAACACCATCATTTGAAATATTAAACTATATTCTAATTCATGATTATTAGATTAATGTATAAATCACCTAATGATAAATCATGTCATACTAAACATTAGATAGCCTAGACCCATCATCATGTAGAGAATCTCCTATGAAATCCATTTCCAATGGTGGCTTAAAACAAACATTCCCTTCCGTATGTGAAACAACAAAATTTGGGGTGTCATACAGAACACGAGCCTCATTTGTAGATTCTAGAAATTTCATACCACTTTGCATGTTACCCCAATATACAGACCCATCATTTCCATTGCATTATACGATGATTGAAGTGGTAAATAATCAATGGTAGGGAAATTTTATGTCATTTTTCCAACATCATCACTTTCCAGTCCAACACCAAAAAGTTATTTTCCCCTGTCTGGAGGGGGTTTCATGTCTCTAGTAAGAACTACATCAATATTCATAGTCTTCATACTAATTTTATTCATAAAATAGTTCAAAATATATCCTTTAATGTCGCCAAAAAAAATACAATTTGAGGACACTAATCCTTGACATGGAAGGTAGTTTTACAATCTAGACATAAATCATCAAGTGTTCCATATTCCATATTAATAGGTATATCTTCATCTGGTGAAGAGATAACAATATTATGAATCACATAAGAGATCATACAGACCTCTACCAAGACTCTACTATAAAAACTATTGTTTTCTACCTTAGGGTACCAAACTATTTTGATCAAGATTCCCACATAAGAGGCAACATCGAATTAAATCTTATGATGCTAGAGGATCTAGTAAAGATTCACAATTTCAAACCATGCATGAGGTTTATTATTTTAAAAGAAAAACTATTGGAATTAGAATTCATTTATTGAAAGAAAACTTTAAATGGATCTAGGGAAATCAATAAAATCTCCCAAGCTATGAGATACATATCTTTAAACAGAAAATGATATGAAAAAAATCTAAAACCCATGGTAATACATATCTAGTCATAAGTTACCCATACAAAATAGAGATTCTGAACCAGAATATCAGTTTTCCAGAAAACCTATAGTAGGAAGAACTAGTCTGGCGATGATTTAGTGCTCACAAATCATGAATCTCTCAATAATATCATCATTACTAACAAATAAACAAGAAGTTTAAGCTTTAATAAAAATTCAATTTGTAACAATGATGTGGCCTTAAGAATACATGTTTTGACACATCATTTTCATTACTTTTTAATGATTAAATTGGTTATTTTTTTCACTTTTTATTAAATATTAATACTTTTGTATTTTTATTATTAATTTTAATAATTACTCAATTTTTATAAATAATAGTATATTTTATGAATTATAATACTTAAATTATTTCATACTTTAATTTTATAGCATAATTACATTTTATTTAGTTTGGTATATTTGTCTGCATATTTAATGATTTAACATTAATTATCTAATTAATTAGTTTTGTGTAACACATAAATTATTTAGTCTTAATCTCACATTGAATGTTTTAAAAATAAAATAATATAAACTAATTAGTAGATATATTTTTATAATTCATTAATAACTAATTTATGTTTTGAGACAAACTAAATTTAATCAAACGTTATAATTTAATGTCTTAATCCAACTAAATTATTCAAAAATATGATAATTAAATGACTATTTTAATTGTTTTAGTTTGTTATAGAATCAATAATTTATCTTTGTAATTTAAATTTTTATATTTTAAATATACATTTGATAATTTAATTTATTTTAAAATTTTAGTATTAGTATAATATCAATTTCAGTTTTACTAATTGAAGTTATTAATAATTTAACTTATGTTTAATTGGTTTTATAAATTTATTAATGTCTATGTTGTATTTAAATTTTCAATTGTTTTAATTAAGTTTTAGTTTTATTTTAATATTTTCTACTATGTTTTAATTTATTTTTATATATTTATTATACACCTTTTTGGTGTCACTATAACATTAGCTACTGTTTTATAAATATTGCCACTGTGAAACCAATTTTACTGTGTCACTGTAACCATATTCCCCTTTACAATACCTATTTCCATTGTAAGTTGCAATATTGTTTCTCTACAGGAACCCTTGGAACCGTTTCCACAAACCCTCTTTTGTGCCTCTGTTTTCCAACTCACACGCCATTTTTCTCCATCTATTTTGGCACTTCACTTTGCCTCCTTTTTTCCACAATAACTCCCTCACTCCGTTTCTTATTTTTATCATGGTCTCATCGTATCCCTATCAAGCTGTCTCACCACTCTTCCCTTCCCAATGTTTCTCTACATCGCTACAAAATTGATCTAGTGGGCACTGTTTCCTTCCATTAAAGGATGTCACTCATCCACCACATCTTGTTGCTCCCCATCTAGTGTTCCATGGGCCATCGTTTCAACCCCTTCCTTCATCCAAATTTAATTCATCACGCACCCAAACCAGGATAAATTTATGATGAAGTTGCACCTGATTTTAGCTCTCTTTGGTTGATGGGATGCTACGATATTGCTTGGCACAGACACCTGTAGTCACCACTGGTGAGGACCGTTTAGGTTGTGGTGAGTTTTTCCATCACAATGATGCATATATGGAGAAGTTCTACTGGAGTAAGCTAGGTGAGGGATCTTTTTGCGCTTCCTCACCACATCCACTGTCACTTGAGAGGATCGGCGCTACAGGAGTTGTGCACCACCACTGATGAGTTTTTCATCCCTGTTTCACATCACAAAACCCACCACTGATTTACTGAATAGAAACCTAGAACCATCGAAGGGAGAATGAAGGATCTACCATCAGTTTGTGGAGTCACCAGGAGGAGCAGGATGTCGGGTTGCTAGGATGAGGAGCACCAAAAATTTGAACTAGAGAAGGAGATGTTTTCGTTGCTGGACGAGTAGACGAGAGCCGCCGACACTACATGGAGAAGGAGTCAGAAACGAAACCCCCCTCTTCTGGCACACTAGATAATAAGATGGGGGGAATAAATTAAAATATATATATTTGTATATAATAAAATATCAAAATTTAACAATTAGAATATATAACAATTTTAAAATAAATAAGTAAAAATGTTATAAAACAAAATATAAGATAACTAATAATAAAATATTATATTATATTCTGAATAATAATAACTTATAAATAAATGTATTAATTAATTAGTATAAATATTTTAATACTTTAATTTCAATTAAATTTCAACCGAATAAATAAATAATTCAATTAACTACGTAATTAATATTAATATAATTTAAGAATTATTTTAAATTATAACAACTAAATGTTAATAATACTAACACTAATTATATAATTTAATTAGTAATAATAAATTAAATTCATAATCATTATACCTATTATAATATTTTATAATAATTTAATAATCATAAAATTATTTTTACCAATTATTACCAATTATGATTTGAATTAACTAACTTTACTGATTATAACAATAAAATAAAAAAATTACTATCTTTCATTATTTACATATTCATTTATTTATTTTTCTATCATAACATTGCAGGTTCATTCAAGAGACGTGTAAATGTCTAGGTTCATGCAACTAACTCACCTGAAGTTAGTTACATGAGAAATACTAGTGCGACGTGTTAGTCGCGAAAAAACACATGTGTGCGGCGCACATTAAAGAAACTCACTATGTCAGTGGAAGATGAGCAGTGAAATGAAACAAGTGATGGTGGATAAAAAAGTAGAGTAGAAACATAGTTTTTGGGGGAGACACTCATGCTCATTCACTCAATTAAACACACCATTCTGAGAGCGATGACTCCTGGGGAGATAACACAAAAAACTGAAGACAAGCTAGAGGCCAAGGAGCTGAGAGCAGAGTAGTATTTGGGGATTTCTTCTTCCCTTGTGTTGGAATTATAGTACTCTATTATTGTATGATTTCATTTTTTTATTGATAATGAACAAATTAGTTTTCTAAATCTTAGGGTGTGGGGAATTACTACTTCTACTGGTTACTTTTCTTCCTTTTACATTAACACATTAATGTATTCAGAAGTGTTAGGTGAGATCAATATTTAATTAATTCATTTGCATTTTTCCACTAGAACATAATTTTCAAAACTCCACAATTCAATCGGTGTTATTAATCATTGACACATCTTTCAAAAAAAATAATAACTTCACAAATACTTTGGGACTTGTGGCATGTTCGTCCTGTTGTCATTTTCAATCCGATCTTTTCACAGTTGATTTGCTTTGGATTGGAAAACTGTAAAATTGATCACCCTATGTGACTTACCTCTTGTTTAAAGTGGTAAGTCATTCCCTTTATAGTGGTGCACTACATTAACTTCAATGTGAATTTAACTTTTTTTAGAACCAATATACTAGAGATTTTTTCCCTAGACATTTTACTTGATTATTCACTTATCAGCATTCTAAATCTATGTTTCTTACTATTTTTATCCTTTTTCTTATATCATTACAGTTTGGAAAAAATAACTCAAAAATATTGTTGTACTTCATCTATGCACAAATAATAATAAAATTAAACAAATAGAAAATATATCCCACTACATACAATAGTGGGGCCTTTTGTATAATTTTAGAAGAACAGTGGTCAAATTTTCCTTCAATGGGGGTTCATCCCTATTTTCCTCATATACTATAGTTATTAGTACTATAAATTTTAAACATTGATAGGATTCAACGACATTTTTGGTCACATTTTTAGCATAATTACTATTGAAGTAATGAGCCATTAATTTTCTAAAATTAGCAAAACATATAACAAAACACCAAAAACAATTGAATAATATTTTAAAATGTAAAAAAATATGCTCTATTTACTTCTAAATTGATAAGGTATTCTATATTGCTGAACTCCTATTAGTTCAACTATTGTTCTATTTTGAACTATTATTACACTTTTCATGAGAATCATATAATTTATTGTTACATTAGACTCTTCAAAATCTTAATTAGACAAACATTTAACTACTCTAAAAAACATTTTAACAGAGATTCAAAATAATAGATTTGATCAAAACATGAATGTCCCACAACCCATAGTTCCATCCCTTTAGTTACCTAGACTTAGGTACTTTAAAATTCAAATTATATCAAGTAACTGATATTTTATTTGGTTGACCCCTAGGTCTAGGAACTATGAAATTGTGTTTTCTTTCCTTTCTCAACTTCATTCATTCAATGGTCTTCTAGGAGAGGATTCTCTTGATTTCATTAGAGATTTATATAGTTATGTACAACAATTACCTCTGAGAGAGCTTTGTGAGTAGGAGTTTAGATTGAGAATGTTTTCTTTTTGTCTGAAGGGGAAGCCTAGGACTTAGTTTCAAAACCTATATGAAGATTGTTTTGAGACTTGGGAAGATGTGTTTACTACCTTTATATCAAAATTCTATCCTAGGAACCCCACCACTGAGATTAGGTAAAACATTACTGGGTTTTTCAAGGATGTGGTAGATTTATTTCACGAGGAATGGGATTGGTTTCAAATTATCCTTATACAATGTCCTAATCACTGGTTTTTCCCCACATACACATAGAGTACTTCTATAATTCTCCCACCCCTTACAACCACAATTTATTTATCAATTCTGTTGGGGTGACTTATCTGGCAGTACTGCTGATGAGCTGAAACTTCTGTATGACACGCTTTCTCAAAACAATCTCAGCACAAGTGCTCTAGGAAGACGGTCATCCATAGAGGTGAAGAAAATCCTTAGACTGCTATTGTTAGTCATAGGGTCCTAAGGGAGAAATGTAATAATTGTCGGATGTTCGGTCACACTTATAAATGTTATCCTAATTTTGATCTCCCAATCTAGTTTGATGATAGTGTAAAATTTGTGGATTTTATAGCTTGGAACTAAGGGAAAAATGATCAATTCACAAAACAGTAAATACCTAGTTTTTAAAATCACCCAAATTTGTCCTGGAGAGAACAATGTGTCATAAAATAGATCGCTGCCCCTAACTAACAATCACGCACTAAAATTTATGAAACAAATAAATATGGGTCTTAATCTATTAATTCTAAAGAATGTTAAAGGGGCTGTTACAACAAGTCTTGGGAGAGATCAGTTAATTTAGGAAGGAAACAGATGTTAAGATTCACAATTTAGAACATCAGATAGTTCAATTGGTTATGGATCAAGGTCATAAGGAAAAGGGAATGTTTCCCTACACATTAATTATTAACCAAAGAGAGAATATCATGGATGTGGCCACTAGACCTGGCCTTCACACCTAAAAATAAGTGAAGCTACAATCTGGGAAAACTAAAATTGATGAAAAAACTGAATCTGGAATGAAAAATCAGCTTGAAACAGAATTGGGGAATCTGGACAGCTTTGTTCAACCGGAACAAAATATTGAATATAAATCTAAAAAAGTTCAAGAACCAAGTAGAATTAGGTAGGAATTAATTAAATAATAAAATAAAAACAGTCTAATTTGGGAGAAGGAGAATAATCAACCTGTTCTAAAAAATTACGCCCCTCTCATTCCTTTCCCTGAAAGAGTGAAGAAGAATAATGAACCTAATTATTTTAGGTTTCTTAAAATTATTCGAAAATATCAACATGCTATTTTTAGAAGCCTTAGATAAAATAAATTAATATATTGTTTTTACCAAAAGGATTCAAAAAAATTAAAATTATTGGAAGAAGTTGGCCAATGTTAATCTCAAGGAATAGTGTAGTGCGATCTTGTAAAAGAAGTTGAAGAAAAAATTGAAGGACCTAGATAGAATTATTATTCAATACATGATAGGAACAAGTGAGCATCATAATTGTTTGTTTGACTTAGGAGAAAGAAACAATATTATGCCTTACTCATTGTTTTGAAGGTTGGGTATTAGAGATTTGCAACCAACTTCTATTTGTCTTCATCTTGCTAATAGGTCACCAACTCACCCTTCATGGAGGGTGGATGATCTATTAGTGAGTGTAGGAAAACTGACACAACCCACAGACGTCCATATCTTTGATATTGTGTGTGATGAAAAAGTCTCAATCATCTTAGGGAGAGCTTTCCTTGGTATAGCTGGTGCTGTCATAGATTTGTCCAAGGGGAAATTCACTCTCCAAGCTATTGATGATGTGAAAGATTTTTTAGTGATCGAAAAGAATCAACATGTGGTGGGTTGTAATTTGATGGATGTTGCTAAGAATAATTGGTTAAAAATTGAGGTCTGATCTTAGTATGGTTCCTTCCCTCTTGAGGTCACATAGATTATGATTCCCCAGCCTATTGAAATTTATCTTCAAGCTTCTATTATTATCCCACTCGTTCATCTAGATGAGAAAAATCTTACCCTAGTATCCATTATAGAGAGTGAGTCTCATTTTTGTCCTGAATTTTCTCAATCCATTTTTGAATGTTTTCCATATGTAGTCGACTATCTAAGGGTTTCTGAATTTGGAGAATATTCTGGGCTGAGATCCGATGAATAACAAGATTGTGGCCATTATTAACAGTTGTATTTTTTGGGAACTTTCTTTCTTGCTCATTTGATGTTTATTGTGAAGAATTATTTTTCAGGTAATTTGACCTCAAAAATAAATATATTTTTGTAAATAAATATATTTAGAATTAGTATTTTGTTAAAAATAAGGATTTAATTTAAATAATAAAATTTAATTTATATAAAAACTTATATAATTTAATTTAGTTATAATTATTTTTTTATTTTATAAATTGGATTTTATTATAATATTAATATATTGGCCACAAATAATATAAAAATTATAAATTATCAATAAAAATTTAAAAAATATATTTTATGGGTTCCATGGATAAAGGAATTAGAATATTAAGTCACGCTATAAATATTTCATGGGGTTAAAACATTCCCCATAAATTAAAAAATGAGTAAATTTCCCTAGCATCTAAATGCATTGTTTGGGAAATATCCATAGAGAAGGGATATGAATGATTTTACTATCACCCCCATGAAAACAATGTAATTGACAACCCAACAATCATCATAAATCTGTGATCTATAATAGTATGTTATTTATCTAGATAAGTTGAATTTGGTTCCATGTAAATTGCCTTCTATCGGAAAATGAATCTGAGTGATACTTCTTAAACTAATATATATTGATGGTGTTATAAACTACAAAATATCATAAGGGAAAATACAATATTTATGACACTTCTATAATGCTCTCAATTTTTTCAAACGGTCAATCAAAAAATGGGACAACATTATCTTCTTTATAAAATCTTTCATTACCCTATCATGGAGCCACTTTCAGAAATATTGAATCCCTAAAAATAATTCTCAATAATTATCATTTTTGAACAATATAATAGTATTCTCAAATAGATGATAAAATAATATTCCATTATATTAACCTATACATCATAGGAATCTATTTTACTTAAATATCCCCCAAAATATACATCTCACAAATCACATCCTAATAATAAGGTTACTGAAATAGTTGAATGTATAGTCAATAAAAGAGTTAAATTTTAATTAGTAAAGAATAATTGTTTTTTCAATCAATTTCCACAACCAAATATGGATCTTCTATAATATGATAATATCATTTATACATGATCTGATACAATTTTAGAATCTTAATAACCATCTTTGTCTCAAAAAATATTAAGGATACGTTGTTCCCATCCACCATTCCATTCCAATAACAATTAGGAATCCTCTTCAAATATTGACATAAAACAAGGTTCTCGACTAAATGTGAAAACATCCACAGATCCAAAAATTAATGTGTTTATCATATAAGAAGTAAATAAAATAATTATGCAATCTAATACACAATAAACAATACATCAGTGTGTTTTTATGGGGACCTTGAAAACCTGTTCAATAGGTCTATTTATCCGTCATAATTATTTATATATTATAAATTATAAAGTATTAAATATCTCTTCATAACCATGTGTATTTTATTTCACTCATTTGAATAATAAAATTTGATAAAAGAAATATACTATGATCTTTGGTATCCCCAACCACAAAAAATATCATCAAATACCATAATATATCATCGAATATTTGTGATATATTCTTGAGATAAAATTTTTCAATAATCCCAATTAATTATTTTGAATCACTAATGGAACCACCACCCATCATTGAATATAATGAAATGAATCCACTGAGTGTGAAAATCCCTTAATAATCTCTATATGGTGTGCCTAACCCTCTGTATTCTTTATAATAAAACACGCATACTGAAATATTAATTTATAATTCTAATGAAATAATTATTTAAATTTAATAAATAAAAAACATAATAATTAATTAAGTAATATTATTTTATAAATAATTTATATCTATATATTGAAATATTATTTTATATTATAACATGAAATTATTAAATTTTATGAACTTTTATACCATTTATACATATGTATTATATTTATATTTTTAAAAATAAAATTATATTAGTTATATTATTTATTTGATGTTATTTTTTAAAACCACTACCCTAATCGAAATCCTAATTTTCCCCCACCCCAAAATCACACTATCCAACTCAGCGCCCTCTACTACTACCTCCTCCTCCATGGCTGCTTTCTTCCTCCGCGACCATTGATTCCATTCGGTAACCCCCACCGTATCCTCCACCAATCTCCAATGATGCTACCCACCTCCCTCATGATCCCCACCACCTCCTCTATGACCATACGCCTACGCTGTGGACCCCTTTTTCCAAAACCCACAACTATCTTTCAGTGACCATCATGCCACCCTTATCGTCCCCATCGAACAATACTCTACATCCTGGTTTTACCCCTACTATCACCATCCTTCCTCACTCAACCCACACCATCTCCTATCTTCCCATTCAATCCCCACCATCTTCAGGCTTCCCCTCATGACCACGTCCTACTTGTGTTCGGCCCTTCCATCTTACCTAATTTTTCAACAATGAGGTATACAAAATTATTTATTTAATAAATTTGTTTTATACTCAACTTGTATATTTTTTGGGGTCATTACTGTAAACATTTATAGATTTTCTATGAAGTCTTTTTAGTTGTTTGTTATTTTGAGTTATATTGCTCCATGATTACTCAGGACATTGTTGAAAACATTCATTTAAAAACTTTGAAAGGTTCTCTCTGAAATTTTCATGAATACTAAAGTCATAGCTCCAAATACTAAATCAATGGTGGCTTCCCTTTTTAGTAATGTCACACATCTAGATCATGGCCTAGGTATTGAGGTTGCATCTTTAAATGGTTCCATATTCCATGTGCATGTTTCTACTATCCCTTTTCATTATCATGTCTTCCTTTCTAGCTTTATGAAAAATCTTACTACATCAAACCTCTACAAAGCAGGTTCTTTTTGTACTATAAATTTCACTACGTATATGACATGAAACAATTTCATAAGGAACTGGAATGCATCATCATCACTCTGATTTATAAATCTGAGATTTCACTAGTTTATTCTGGTTTTTGGCAGGATGTGATGTTGAAAATGAATAAACAATCAAAGAAGGAAAGAAATTCCATAAACAAATCATTTTCACTTATAACGACCCATACTTAAAATACATTGTTATTACATCATAATTGAAGCATACTTATTATAACATATTACAAAACCATGGTAGGAATGTATAGGTATAGTGTCTTTAGAAATGGAGAAACATAATCAACTAGTTCATAAATCATCTACATTGTCTCCCGCTTATTTCATCATATCAAGAGTACCTTTTGGCATATCCTACTTAATAACCTTCTTCCTGACCTGGGGAAAAGAAAACATTTAAAATGTTGAGCTCAAATTCTCAGCAAGGGTAAACAAAGAAAATATCAGTCATATCATATTCATAATAACATAACATTATGAAAATATTAACCTGCAAATTAGACCATTATATCATGACATGGGATAAATCATAGTAGTGAAATGTAATCCCAATAACCATATAATTAAACATGAAACATTGTGGAAAACACACATAATAAGAGAAAATAATTTCATATTAGTCAAGACTCATTTCCAAGACTATCATAGCAGACAAAGTCCTTTTCTGAGCCGAGTTCACTACTTGTTCTAGTCCTATATCACTGAACCAGATTAACTTGTCGTTCCAGCCATGTCTACCTCGTGAGATATAAATATTTACCCAATTAATTGGAGTTATATATAGGTCCCACCCATCTCATAATGAAACCATTCTTATGTGTTCCAAAAAACAGTAAATCATACATCAAATCATAAACCATGTAATAAAAATGGGATTCGTAAACATCATGCCTTCATAACATAATCCATTTATGATTAAATGACTTCATAAAATAATTCCAACATAACATAATAAAAAAATGAAAAATTATTTATATAAATAGAACCCTATATTATCTTAGATGGAAAATAATTATGATAAAACACTTGACCTCCATTCTTGAGGAAAATATCCTTTCTACTTCAAATACATTTTTCCATTCTTAACATGTCATACAATTTTAAACTAAAAGAAGTTAATTGAAAATAAACTGGAAAACTTTTAAAGTAAGATTCATGGAAATAATATTCTATGAAATCATAAAAATCTAATCATTTTGTATATGTTAAAAAAACATTCTTCTCTTACTTTCGCTGAAAAAGTCAAAAAGTAACTCGTACTGAAAATAACAAAAGATTTCTTTCATAACCATTACTAAGAATTATAGAAAAGGTAAAATTGGATTTAAATTTGTAGGAGGATAGAAAAAATATAACATATTGATAAATCATTGATGTGTATGATAACTATTCCCCAGTAAATGATGATGTATAAACAATCGTGGATAAAAATGAGATTGTGAGATTTTCCATTTCCTTAGGTCAGATATGATTTGTACGTGTCTGAAACTCCTGTATAATGATTTAAATAATGTCATTGACTTATTAAAGAATCATACTCATTTTTATGATATCATATATTGTCATATAGTTAGCTTCTTATTAGAAATATTTCATTGCTACTTGTTATTCGGGTGTTCATTGCATTATGTTCTTATGCGTGTTTTTTCGAAAAAATTATTTTTCCTCTTTATAGGTTATAGAAACATCATTTAAATAATTGTATTAGTATAATATATATCATATTTATTCATTCAATTCATTTATATAATAAGGTTTTATTGAAGATCATGTAGAACGAATCACATCGCATCGTGGAGACGGTAAGCCGTACGTACACACGAGAAACGATATAGTTTCCATAATTATTGAATGGTATTTTAGTGGATTACAGAATATATCCAGTTTTGTACAATTTTATAATAATAATATATAGTTATTCTTCAAACCAATATACCCATCTAAGTAAGGTGGTCATGGAAAACAGATTACACCATGGCGTGGACACGGTATTCCATACGTACGCATGCGTGGTGATTTCATATTCCATAGGATAGATAGAAGGTGAAATAGGTTTGTTTCATATTAATAATAACATATAATTATATGATTGATACTGATTTTATTACTTTATAATGAAACCAATAAAAAATATGAATTAGAAGAAGAAATAAATTTGAAAGTATCGGTAAAGGATATAACCTCTTCTTCGACATGCCTCTTATAAACCTCTTCTTAGGGCACTGAAGATGGTTTTTGAAGAAGGCCATGACCTCTAGTACGTTTCTAGGGATGTGGAAAAGAGAAATTGGTATGGTTTGGTAGAGCATGGTGGCTCAAAATTGTGTGAGGAGGAGAGGGAGGAGGTTCCCTTTTATAAGGGAGGAGAGGGGAACCTTTGGAAACATAAAAAATATTAATTTATAATAAATTCCAACCCCATGTAAAAAACTCCAAAAATGACTCAATTTGAATATGGAATGAGATAGGTTTTTAATCTCATCAACTACTAAAATTTAGACATGTTTTGAATTTATTTTAAACCTTAGAAAATTGATTTAACCTTATTTAAACTATTTAATTTTATTTGTGGTAATAATATTATAAATATTAAATTCTTATAAATAATTACTTATTTGTAGTGAATTATCCATAATTGGATACGTTATGAAATTTTAGACCATATAAATTTTAATTTATAATTGTTAAATATTTTTGTTATTTTTAACCAATTTTATAATATGTTGTTTTTAGAAAATAACAATAGTATCAATTTTGAAACTATTCATTTATTTGAATTTAAATAAAATCTACAGAAGGGATACATTAAAAAAAATATTAAATATATTCCTAAAATTCCATATTAATCTATAAAATTAGTGCATCAAAATTTATTGTTCATATAATATTTATTTTAATATTTTTAAAACCATTTATTTTATATTTAACTCTATAAAATAATTTCAACGTCACTATCATGTCATCATTAATGATAATTATTTAATCCCTACAAATTCTAAATAGATTTACATGATGTATATAATTATATTAGCTTTCTGCATACTATTCATGTTTTATGTTTTATGAAGTTTATCACTAAATTAAAATTATTACACTTATAATATATAAGAGAGTGACATGTTGTCACTTTCTTTGGTTTTAATAAACATTATATATTGTTCGTGGTCAAAAGTCCAGGATATGAATCTATTCTTAAAAGTAGGTGATATGTCTCAACTTTTATTAATAAAATTGAATTTTGGCAGGTGTTAGGGTAACTTTATAATCTTATTTTTACCTTTAATTACCTGATTTAACTTTAACTGTAGTTAATAAATATTATCGTAGTTACTATTCATAATTTAAAAAAAATAAAAAAATAAAAAATAACCTATTAACATAATTTAAACACACTGAGTCCAAATATTTAATCCATTTTCCAAAATTCAAAACACAAAATTTGCAGTAATTAATTTAAAATTAAACATGTTGTTAATAAAAAACGAGTTTTAAAATATAAAACATTTTCAAAGATTGAAATGTTTTTACTTATGAATTCAATGTAAAATTAATGTTAATTACATGAATTATATTAAATGCTAAAAATATATTCTATTTATACTTTAAAACCATTAAATTTTATCACTTAACCACCTAAATTATCTTCATGAAAATAGTTTTTTTTAAGGAAAATTTAGCGTATTTTTATTCTTCATCAAAATATGAATGTTATCAGAAAAGTATCAATAATATATCCAATGTAAATTTTTATATCTTGATTTAAAATAAGAAGTAAATTTTGTAGTATTTAACTTATAAACTTTTCAAAAATTATATTTAAAATTGGTTCTCCATTAAAAGGCGATAAAACTGTATTTTTTTAAAAATATTTTTTATCCAAAAAATTGATTTTATTTTCATATCATATTCTAGAAAATGTGTAACATGTATTATACTGTTATAAAATAAAAAATTCAGGTAGTACTATACATCACGTCTAGTTAAAAACATTATAATAATATATCATTGTTTAGTGAAACTCGGTATTGCGTACAACACAAGCTATCGAGGACGGTTGCACTTGAGTGTAACACAGGACAAGACAATGTTGTGTGTAGTGAATGATTCGTTTGGTGTTTCATATAACATAATACATAAAAAATCATTTCTCATAAAATCTCCGGGTGCTACATTCATCCCCTATTAAAATTAATTTCACCGTCGAAATTTGTCAGAGTTATAAATGGTTTTCTACTTGAAAGTTTCTTTCATAGAAAATCACATCTAAAAAAGGAATACTAAATCATTATTTTAAATAGGAATGTTAGAATCATAATGAATACCCAAAGTAAATCATCACTAGGTTTCCACATATGATAATATAGGTGTGAATATGGATATGGAAGATAAATCTTACAATCAAGTTCTGATAGAGAGTGGAAGAGAATATAACTATGAAAAATGCAAACAATCACAAAGCTATAAATTTGTGATAATCTATTATACCATCTGATTCATTAGATATGAGGGTACTAGGAAAACATATTTGGTTTTCAATATCATTTCCCTAATGTTGAAAATTTTTAATTAGAAGAAATACTTATTGATTTTGGTACAATCTCATCGTTGGTCGTTCCATGAACAATTTCCACTTCATATCGTAATGAAATGAAGTTGAATTTGTCATTCGTGAAGTGTTATCAGATCATGTGATAAAATGATGGGTCATTCCATCTGTCTCAATGAAAAGGATAGTAAATGTTATCAAATATACATAAGTCTAACTATGGTGAGTTTAATCGTATATGATTCCAAAAATGGACTTATACTTCATCTATCATACCACTTTATTAAATAAAACGGGTTTCTACTAACCAGAGACATTTTGTAGGCCATAGGTAGGAGATAAAGGCATGCCGCACTTCGGTTTTGGGATTGATTCACACATCCTTGTCCGAAGTGATGGGTTGTCGCTAGTCCTACAGGTTGTCCCATTTTCTAAAACTACATTATTATAACATTCTTGCAATAATATCGAAAAATGTTCTAGACTTAAACAATACTATCTTATTTCTAACTTAATTCATTCCAATATTTTGGCTTATCCAAAATACTTCATTCCAAGATCATATTATAAAGAAAAAAATTAAATGAAAGGTCAAATAACAAACATGTGAATACCATAATCTATCCCCCATATATCATAAGATTTATCTTGTTGGCCACATTCTAAATGTGTGAATACCTTAATAATGCATTCTTTTGAAACATGACTTACCATAGTACCTTAGTGAAAACATGAATGATGTCAAAAGTTAACTCTTTCTACATACCAAAATCCCAAAATTTCTATATACTCAAACCATGATATTAATTTGTCCTTATATCACTCATGAGATCATTAATGCTATCAAGCATATTATTTTCTCCTTATCCATCCATTATGCGCATATCATCTGGTCTCAAAAAGTATTTCAATCACTTTTCATGGTTACCAGAACCATATAATTATTGAGAACCAAAAAAAACCAATACATAGATATTCTAATATTCCACAATACTACAAATGAGATTCAACAAAATTATTTCGGAATCCTGTTACATAAACACATAATCATTCCACTACATTGTTTTCATACTCAACATCACCAATTATGATCACATGTGACTTCCTTTTGTCATTTTCTTTAAGAGGTTTTTGAGGTCAATCATAATTAACCCTTGGATTAGGGCATTGGTTAGTATAGTGCTCTATTTCCATGCACTTGAAGCATTTAAGTTTTGGTGGTGCATTCTCTGTAGTATTTTTTTTTCTTTTCATTAGCTACCTTTTTCCCATTACATCGACACTCAGCTGCTCGATGACCAAATTTTCCACACTTAAAACATTTTACAGTCCTGTTAAGACAATCTCCACCATGATTTTTTCCACACTTTGAGCATAACAAAACAGTCATCTTCTATTCACCATTATATAGAGATTTTTCCATGTACTCCATCTTTCATTTTCTTCAAAACCATGAGATGGAAATGTTACACCAACTTTCAGTTCTACCTTGATATAAAAACGTACAATTTATTCATAGCTACTAATTAATCTTATAGCTAATTCAGTTGGAAGACTTGGTTTTAAGCCACTAAAGAATCGATCAACTTTACTTTCTTGTTGGATGATAATCCCAAAAGCGTACCATTCATGCCTTGTAAAATTTGCATCGTATGTACCAATAGATTCATTATACTTTTGCTTCAGTTCAATAAAATCCTTCTCCATCATTGTTCGAATAATATGAGGGATGTACTTATTTAATAATAAGTTCCTCAACTCATCCCATTCCATGGACACAATTTCGTCTCTTTGCCTTATATTCTTTATAATATTCCATGATCAGCATCACCATGAAAACGATATAATGCTAAGATGACATTATCATGTTCACAACATTGTAGAACTGAAAATATCTTTTCAGTTGTACTAATCCATTGTTCAGCCACTAATGGATCAGAAACCCACTGAATGAAGGTGGATGCTGCCTAATGAAGGATTCAACAGAATGTTGCTCCTTCCTTTGATCGTTTGGAAGTCCTGCTTGATTCATAGCTTGAGAAAGTTTTTCAAGTATGGCTATATGATTTTTCATTCCATCTCCCAAACATTTTGGTTTCTCAGGGGGAAAATCATTGCATTACTCATCGCATTCAACATTAACATAGTTCTTTCGGGTTCCAACCATTGACTAGAACCAAGAAGTATAGTGTGAGAAACAATAATCATAATAGGAAAACCACATAATCAAGAATAAAATTTCACACTTAAGGTTCTATTATAGGTCATTAATGGCCATTTCTAAAACACTAATATTGTGTTCTATGCTTAGACATATCCTTAGGGTTCTTACTAAGAATTTCACATCCTAGTTTCCAAAGGTTGGATATTCCTTTCCTCTGATACCAACTATAACGACCCATACTTAACATACATTTTTATTACTTTATAATTGTAGGATACTTATTACAACATATAAAAACCCATGATATGACCGTATAGGTATAATGTCTTTAGAAACTGGGAATCAAAAACAACTGGTTCATAAATCATCTACATTTTCTCTTGCTTATTTCATCATATCTAGAGTCCCTTTTGGCATATCCTACTTAATACCATTCATCCCGACCTAGGGAAAATAAAACATATAAAAGGGTGAGCTCAAATTCTTAGTAAGGGTAATCAATGGAAATATCAATTATATCTTATTCATAAGAACATAACATTTTGAAAATCTTAACCTACAAAAGAGATCATAATATCATGACATAGGATAAATCATAGTTGTAAAATTTAATCCCAATAATCATATCATAAAACTTGAAACTATATGGAATACAAACATAATCATATAAAATAATTTCATATTAGTCTAGACTAATTTCCAAGTCTATCATAGCGGACAAAGTCCATTTCTGAACCGAGTTCACTCCTCGTTCCAGTCCTGTATCACTGAACCAGATTAACGTGACATTCCGGCCATGTCTATCTCATGAGATATAAATCATTACCCAATGCATTGGAGGGAGATATATGTCCCACCCATCTCATAATGAAACCATTCTTATATTTTCCACGAAATCATAAATCATACATCATAGCATAACACATGTAATATAAATGGGATTCTTAAACATCGTGACTTCAGAACATAATCCATATAATATAAAAGGACTTAATTAAATAATTACATCATAAAATAATCAAATAAATGTAAAAATAAGGATAGAAACAGAGCCTTATATTATCTTAGTTGTAAAATAATTATGATAAAACACTTGAACTCCATTCTTGAGGAAAATAATCATTTCAACTTCAAAAACATTTTTCCTTTGTTAACATGTAGTACAATTTTAAACTAAAAGAAGTTAATTGAAAATAAACATGAAAACTTGTAAAGGATTCTTCATTGAAATAATGTTCTATGAAATCATAAAAACCTATTCTTGTCGTATAAGATAAATAAAACATTCTTCTCGTACTTTGGATGAAAGAGTCAAAAAGTATCTCGTACTAAAAATAAAAAAAGATTCATTTTATAAATATTAATAATTATTCATCAATATGTAAAATTGTATATAAAATTTTTTAGGAGGATAGAGATAATATTACATACTAATGAAACATGTACTTGGATGATAAATATTCCCCAGTAAATTCTTAAGTAAAAACAATTACGGATAAAAAGGAGATTGTGAGATTTTCCCTTACCTTAGGTCCAATATGATTTGTAAGTGTCTGAACCTTCTGTATAATGATTTAAATAATATCATTGACATATTCTTGAATCATACTCATTGTTATGATATCATATATGGTCATATTATTTTCTTCTTATTAGTAATATTTCATTGCTACTTGTTATTTGGGTGTTCATTGCTTTATGTTCTTGTGCGTTTCTTGTCGTGTAACTTCTTATTCCTATTTTTAGGATATAGATACATCATTTAAAGAATGGTAGTAGTATAATATATATCATATTTATTCATTCAAGTCGTTTATATAATCATGTTTTAGTGATGATCATGTAGAATGAATCACATCACATTGTGGAGACGATAAGTTGTACGTACGCACGAGCGACGATATCATTCCCATAATTATTAAATGTTCTTTGAGTGGATGATAGAATTTCTCATAATTAGTATCATGTTTTAATAATCATATATAGTTATTTTTTACACCATTATACCCATCCATGTATGGTGGTTGTGGAAAACAGATTACACCACGGCGTGGAGACGGTATTCCGTACGTACGCACACGTGGTGATTTCATTTTCCACAGGATGGATAGAAGGTGAAATAGGTTTTTTTATCAAATTTATATTAAAATAAAATTATATGAGTTATATTGATGTTATTACTTTGTAATTAAAATAAAAATAATAGGAAGTAAATGAAGAAATATATTTGGAAGGGTCAGTAAAGGATATTACCTCTTCTCCGACGCACCTCTTCTAAACCTCCTTTTAGGGCACTAAAGTTGGTCATTGAAGAAGACTAATACCACTAGTATGTTTATATGGAAGTGGAGAAGAGAAATTGGCTGGGGTTGGCCGAGATTGAAGGCTCAAAATTGTGTGAGGAGGAGAGGGAGGAGGTTCCCTCTGATAAGGGATGAGAGGACACCTTTGGAAACATAAGAAATATTAATTTATAATAAATTCAAAACCCACATAAAACCCACAAAAAATGACTCAATTTAAAGATGAAATGATATAGGGTTGTAATATAATTAACCAGTATAATTTATACATGTTGTGAATTTATTTTAAACCTTATCAAATTGATTTTCCCTATTTAATATATTTAGTTTTATTTGTTGTAATAATTTTCTAAATTTTAAATTGTAATAAATAATTACTTATGTGTTGTGAATTGTCCATAATTGGATTATTTATCACATGTGAGACCATATAAATTTAAATTTATAATTTTTAACTATTTTTGTGTTTTTCAAATAATTTTATAATATGTTATTTTTATAATATAATAATATTGTCAATTTTTACACTATTCATTTATTTGAATTTAATTAAAATCTACACAAAGGATGTATTCAAACCAAAATATTTAATATATTCCTAACATGTCATATACTTCTAGAAAATACTTGGATAACATTAAAGAGTTCATATAATATTTATTTTAATATTTTAATACCATTTATTTGATATTTCAATCTGTAAAATAATTTTAACATCACTATTGTATCATCATTAATGATTATTATTTAATCCCGAAAAATTCTAAATAAATTAAAATGATGAAGATAATATTATTATATTTTTGGAGACTATTTATGTTCGATGTTTTATGATGTTTATCACTAAATTAACATTGTTACACTTATAAGATATAAGAGAGTGACATGTTGTCACTTTCTTTGGTTTTAATAATAATTATATAATTTTCATTTTCAAAAGTCCATGAAATGATTCTATTCCGACCCTTAGTTGATATGGGTCAATGTGTATTCGTCCAATATAAATTTTTCAGGTGTTAGGGTAATTTTGGACTCTTATTTTTACCCTTAATTACCCAATTTACCTTTAACTGTAGTAAATAAAAATTATCGTAGTTACTATTCATAATGTAAAAAACATAAAATAATAAAAGTAACCTATTAACATAATTTGGACCCACTGAATCCAAATATGGAAACAATTTTTAAAAATTCCATACATAGAAGTTGTAGTAATTAATTTAAAATTAATCCTTTTGTTACGAAAAAGAGTTTTAAAAGTTAAAACATTGTTAAAGATTGAAATGTTTTTACATATGAATTCAATGTAAAATTAATGTTAATGTCATGCATTATAGAAAATGGTAAAAATATATTCTATTTATACATTATAACCATTATATTTTATCATTTATGAATGTAAATTTTCTTTATTAAAAAATTTGTTTTAAGAAAAATTTATATTATTTTTACTATTCATCAAAATATGAAAGTTATCATAAATGTTTCAAAAATTTATCCAATGTAAATTTTTATATCCTGATTCAAAATAAAAAGTTCATTTTTTTAAAATTGAACTTATAATGTTGTCAAAAATTATATTTAAAATGGGTGCACCATCAAAAGGTGGTAAAACTGCATTTTTTGAAAAATACTACTTTTATCCGAAAAATTGATTTTGATTCATATCTCATTCTTGAAAATGTGTAAGATGAATTATAATGTTATAAAATTAAAAATTTAGTTAATACTATTCATAAGGGATATTTCAAAATATTATAATAATATATCACTATTTAGTGAAACTCGGTATTGCGTACAACACATACAATAAGGGAAGGTTGATCTTGCGTGTAATGTAAGCCAAGATAGTGTTGTGTGTAGTGAAAGATACCGTTGGTGTTGCGAATCACATAATAAATAAAAACAAAATATTTTTCATAAAATCTTATGGTGTTATATCACTTTTCTTAGTATTCGACTGACATATTTGGTGCTTCAATGAATTGTTTGAGTGGGAATTTGTGAGAAAAAGTTTAAAGGTAATAATTATCCTAAAAAATTATTAAACAATGTTATTTTAATGAAATATCATTCCCATATTTTCTTCGTACTTTCAAAACACATGTATATTTATTTTGAAAAAAAACTTGTTCTTCCTAATAGAAAATTTTTATGTATCAATTTCAGCATAATTGAGACGTTCATGTAATGCTAGTGGCCTCATGTTTTTTTTGGTTTGACTCTGGTTCTTGTTAATGTAATGGACATGTTAATTCTCAACATCATATAGGGAACATTCTCTATGTTATAACATAAAGAATCATTTTGATTAGTCTATTGTATGATTCTATGTTTAATAGTTTGTCATTTTAAATTTTGGAAGTATCACCACTTAAAAAAAGTGTTAGTTATTCTAATATATGATGCATTGACTCCACCACATGTGAAAATATATGGTTTTATCTTTAGATTTAAGACTATATTACTTCATTAATTGGATACTTTATGAAGGTATAATGCATGGATAATCTATATATATATGAATTATAAAGAGGAAATACATAGTTTTATATTCTGAGGGAATCATTCTGATGATGCATTTTTGAATACGTTAAAATTTATGATTACTTTATAGCCACATGTAAATGATACATTACCACTATACCTAAAAGTATCTGAATCACTCAACTTCAACTGGAAACCATAGTAGTGGAAGCATCTGTTCTAGTAGTATGTGTTCCAAATTTGAATGTGGTTTGTGTGTTTGCCTGGATGTTTTTTGTGACTCATGCTAATTGAGGTTCTTATAGGTCTTGTATGTTCTTTTTTATGTTTTCATGTTTTGATAAATTGAATTGGAAATCAGGATTAGAACAATTGAATGATATCTGGATGGTTGAAGTGTTCCATGTTTCCAGATTCCGTAAACTATAAGGTTTTATTCATAAATTTTTCCCATTCATTTACTATTTAAAGAAGTATATGTGTCACTCATATATTTCTATTATAATTTGTTTCATACATTTATAAAAACCATATACATTACTTATGATTATATCTTCTTTTCATGTTGTCATTTTTTTCATATTGTTCATAATGAGGTGCCAATACAAAATATCAAAGATTATGTTTTATTTTTTTATTTTTAAACTTTTACAAGAATTACTATTGTTTTTTATTTATTCTATGAAAAAATATTCAGAAAAAACAAGTTGGTTGAATGTTGATTATATTATTTTCTTTTTATGTCTTATAATTATCATGTCATGTGGATAGAGAACATTCATATTCTTATCAATGTATACCGGAAATTTAGATTGAAAATGGAATTTATCTAGTATAAGTTTATTCTTCATAGGAGATAAATGTTTACATTACAACATTGAATATTATACTAAATTATGGTTCTAATATGTGAGAATCAATACAAATGGAAAGTGGGCTTGTCATGAGCAGAAATACACATAGAAATGGGGGTTTTCATTACCTGATCGAGCATCCCTCAAAGAATTATAGAGTGCAGTGCTATCCGTTTTAATATTCCTTGTATAATAATTAGGGTCTTCTAAATTATATCATATTATTCTTTTTTATGTCCTGGAATAAAAATTATTTTTTTATTACTTTCTGTGCTATGGAAATTATGAAAAATTTTAATATGGAAGGTGCAATGAATTACTCATTTGGGAGTGACCATAAACCTAACTGACCCATTTTATTGGTATGTTGTTAATGTTTTTCTTCTTGAGATAAATCCTTTATTTGCTTGATTTTTTTATTGTATGTTAACTCATTTTTTTTGGTTCACTATTTTGGTTTCCATACATGTTGCTGCAGCTATAGAGAATCTCTTCAAGATATATTCGACCACATGAGTAGGTAGTGTTATGACTTATTTTGTGTAATTATTATGCTGAATTTCAAGGTATTGTATTTTAAATTGTATCATGCTCTCTTCTAGGTATTGTAATTAATGTAGATGTCTTATTAATATATATTCATTTGAAAGGTTTGCACAAAATTGATGAGGATGGTGGCTTGAATGACTGATTCGATGGGCTGACCAAAATCTGAACTGTCCTGATTACCCACATTTGTGTGCATCCGCTGTTCGTGCAGAAACTGTGTCAGTGTCTGTGAGCATCTACGTAGGGATACGAGATGACATAATACTGCTATGGCTATATCTTAATGGGTGTGGGAATATTTGTTTCATTCAAACTATTTTTTATATTGTATCGGGGTTTACTATTTTGGGTTCTGGTTTTTTATAATAAAGTGGACATCTATATTTTCAAATATTTATCTTGTGTTTATTGTTTCACTAATACAAAATTAAAAGAATCATGGTTACTTTCTAAGTTACCATCCATCATCTTGATGTTCAATTCCTAATAATTTTATAATTATTATATAAATATTATAATAGTTATATTATATATAATTATTATATTTCATACAATGTAATGTATATGAGAATATAAAAGAATAATATTTTTCAATTTAAAAAAATATTACCATCAAATAGCATTGCCTGTATTACATAATGACCAAAAAATATATTATACGTTGATATTATTATAATTGAAAAAGAATGTTTTATCTATCATACTAAAAATTAGAGAGAGAGTTTTTAGTAGTGACAGGGGAGTATTTGTTGGTAAAAGACTTTACCAACGGAAAATGTACCTCTACTAAAAGATATTACCATGTTGGAAGAAGTTAAATATTTTATAGTTTAAGAATGTTGTCTTCCCCTCATTTGAATAATGAGAAATCATCTCTATAAATCTATAATGTATTACTTATATGGTTGATTATAAAGTCAGTTGGATTTGTATTTGAATCCATGTCACATCCATGGATATTTAATTCAAAATATGATTCCAATAAATATTGAAAAATAAAAATTAAATTTCCAAATAATATAATATAATTTATCATATTGGTTAAAAATAAACCCAATTTTCATAAAAAATTCCAATATTCCATAAATTTATGTTTATTTAATATGGAATAATTTTATAATGTATTTTCTCTCTACCAAACCTCAAATACTACAAAATAATAATCCTCCTGAATACCAAGAAAACACTTTGTTTTTTGTAAACCAATGGAACAATAAAAGTTTCCTCTAATTCAATGAAATGTACTCATTTTAATATATTCCATTATAAACTCCATATTTTATTAAAATCGGATATAAACGACACATTTCATAAAATCCACCAAAATCCACGAATTTCACTAAAATCATTAACTGATGCTATCATTTCACGTGTATATCCTATTTTAGCTATTTTTCATAAATGATCTATCATTAAACCACTGCTATCAATTTTTCACCCATCCAAGCATATGAATAATATAACAAATCAAATTTGTTTAAGTATTTCTTTTGAAATAAACATTATGTTTTTGATGACCTACTTTACATGAAACATTGAGTCTAAATGAACCTATGATATATTATTCTATTATAACATATGCATTAGAATAAACAGTACGAATAAGATTAGCCAAACTATGATATATATATATATATTTCATAAATTCATATAAATTAATTAATTTCTTGGAAATAATCATTATATTTTTAATAAAATCACTTCTTTATTAGAAGTACTATTTTTTATGAGGAAATATATATTTTAAGTGTTATGAATTTTTATATTAAAAAATATATTGTTCAGAAATATAATTTTATTTTAATTTAATGTATTTTTAATACTTGAATAATTAAATATAATTTACTTATATAAAATATATAAATGAAAATAAAATTATTCCAAGGTAAAAATAGTTTAATTTTAGGAAATAAATTTTATATGAAAAATTAGTTTTTGTCATAATAAAATAAATAAATAAAATTTTATTTATTTTTATAAAGAAACTTATTGATTATATAATCAATTGACTATTTAATTATTGATTCTATTTTTACTATAAAAGCAATAAATTTAAAATCAATTTCATGATAAAAAATTAATTTTTCTAAGAACAGGGGTGCTTTGCATTTAGTGCGATTATCTGAAAAGTAATTTTTTCAAAAAATAGAAATTGGATATTTAATATGATTTCATTATTTTGATTATAAATTATGAAGTTATTAAGGAGGCTATTTTAATTTTTTTTAGAATGAAAATATAAATAAATAAATTATTTTATCACATTTAGGTTTAAAACAGGTTTCTTTCTAGGGGCTGGGTGGTAAAACAAAGACGTTCAACTCATAATGAAATATAAACTGGTGCAATTATAATTGCTTAAAATTGTTTATAAAATATATTTTTTCAACATTAAATGTTTTTCCATTTATTATCATAATACCTAAAGAAGATAATAGTTATATTTAGTTATTTTCTGTAATTATAATCATGGAATCTCCTCACTTAAAAAATGGAACATCCACTCCTCTATTATTCTTGAATGTGCAAAAATTTAGATCAAACAAAACCTACATCAAAATATTCTACATTCCGTCCACTAATCTGAGATCCCTGTACCATCTATTTAATTCAATATTTGAAACATTTACATGTAATCCAATGTTGGTTTCTCAAATAGGATATATAAGTATTAACAGAGATCTTTAAATTTTATTTCTTCTTCCACCTTCTCTAATCAAGTTTTATCAAAAATAAAATGATGAATAAAATATCATAAAAATATAATTGTTTTTTTATGATATTAAGACCACTTTTTACCTCCTTACAATGAAATGGGAAATGAAATTATATCTCACACATAAATGTAGATTACCATCTCAACATAGAGATATGATTCTATTTCAAAAACTATATCACATTAAATGATATAATTATGGTTTTATTTAATTAATTCATTATTAAGAAAATTATTATTTTTATGTAATAATAAAATATTAATTATCTTTAATTTATTAATTTTTAGAAAAATGTAACAACATTCATGTTAATGTATGGACTACCATATCAATAAATAATTTAATTCATTTTATGTCACTTCCTTTTATCGATGGTTCTAATTATTTATATAATGAATATATATACTATTTATATCATGATATAAATTTTTGAATGAATCATTATTCATATGTAAGAAATATAACATCTAAAATTAATCATTCATGGAAAACAAGATGTAATCCTAGAGAAACATGGATTTTAATAAATAATTGTTAAAGAACAGGTATTGAAATGTTATGAATATATATATGTGGAATTATAATTATTAAATGAGTTGGGTTTATAATTTTATGAAATTTAAATTTATTAACGACCATTTTATCTCTATGTGTACTCAATGGATAAATATAATTTTTATTAAAATGGTTGGGGCCGAATCCTCAATTATTTTATAAAGAAAATCAAAGACGAATTTTTATAAGGGTAGAGCGAGACCCATTATATATCCCAAAGGCCCAGTGGCCATTTATCCCATTACATGGCCTATGGACCCAATGTTTTGGCCGAAGGCACATTCTGTGAATAGTAATCCTACAGTACTCTACCTACTATATTACTTCATAGTATCCGTCACTGCTACAGTTCCCAGCTGCCACTATAGTGACCTGCCACTACTACAGTGCCTGCCATTACTATAGTGCCACCACTGTTGTAGTGCACTATAGTACTACTACAATACCCTGTTCCTAATGAGGTTTTAACCCCCATTTTTCAAGTAGGATTATAGAGTGCTTACCACTAATCCAAACCCCAACTACACAAAGAATAAAAATAATGTTTTTAAGAATAATTGACATTATTTTGAATTTGGCCAATTATCATTTATTCCATGTACATATTTCCATTATAATATTTCCATTTGTTTTTTTATTATGAACCAAAATATTTTTATTCCTTTCAATCGATGATTTAATTTCTATAAAATGTATTATATGGAATTTTATAATATTATTTAAAAATATTTTCTTTTCATACATAATGTGGTAAAAAAGTCATAGTTTCATCATACACCACATGAAAGTGTTTTCCTACCTTGTAAAATAATTATTAATCCGAAGCATCCATAAGAATTTTCTAATCTTTATCGCAACAAAAATATTTTCCTGAATTTGTTTTGAAATTTTTATAATTTAATGATGTGATTTAGAAAAAAACTGAATTTTCATTATGAAATATTGAAATGATAATTTAAATGTATATTTCATCACTGATAAAATCATTTTATGACATTTTTGCTTCAGTAATCTTATAATTATAGAGTACATTTATTATTATTTACATATATGGATTATGATTATAAATAAAAAATATTAATTAATTCTATCTTTTTTCCCACCAGTTAATATATAAAGAAATGATAAGTGTTTTTATGATCATGTGGAATAAATATGAAAGGATTATAATTATTTTATAGATATGTTCATTGTATAATTATACATAATTGTGTTTTTATTAATGTTTTATAAGCAAAAAATGTATACGTTATGTTATCATAAAACTAAATTTTTTTATATGAGATGTTTTACAAATCCTAATGGAGATACATGTTTTCCCGCCACAAGAAAAACATATGATGGATGTCCTAGTTTGATAGATTAGAATAAAATATATATTATCATCACTATTACATAATTTGATCCATTATTTTATATAATGATATTATTCCAATGTTATTATCTAATGGATCATATTATTTGAATCTTTTATAATTCATGTATTTTCTATAGTGATGCTTTTTTCGATGACACGTAGTTATAATCTATGAATTTTAGGGTAAATTAAAAAAAATACATAATTCTCTCATATTTTTATTCTCATGTTACCTTCAAATGATCCATGATATATCCATTTTTTATACTTATAGAGAATTAAGTTTCCTTTTCCCCCAAGATTTGGAGATTGTTTTTATGCATGATATATGTTTGAAGAATTATAGATGTGAAGAAATTAGTAATAGATCTTTGATGTACTGGCTATTTATGTATCCATTATTCAAATGTAACAAAACTTTTAAAATTATTGTGTTTATCTTAATGATATGTAACAAATGATAAACTAAAAATATGTTATATTTATGTATGAAATGTTTATGTCAGCCTAGTTCATATTAGAAAATGGATTACATATTTTTGTAAACATGGAAGTGGGGTAATTAGGGAACCCTTATAATAGGCCTAGTTATATGAGAATATCCTTTGATATGGTCAATAAATATTTTTTGTTTTCTTTTAAAATACATCTCTATTAGATAATTAAACACTGATATGGTGGTGGATCAAATTCTAATAGGGGTAATAACAATGAAAGGGGGTGACTAATTATTAAAAAATCATTACATGTGCATGATTACTAGTTATAATACTGAAAACCTATTTGGAAAACCCCATGTTATATTAATGTGTAAATTTTATATATTCAACATTTAGAGGGATTATAATATATTATGTCAACAGATGTTACTTGATAATACCAAGGTTTCATAGAGTAAAATTAGTTTAAATTATTTAGACATATTATATATGATTTTCATGATTAAATTGTTGAACATTATGATTTTTTGCACAAAAATTTCAATATTATAGAGAATGGATAGAACTAAAAGAAACCATGTTAACAATGAAAGTGACTATCAATGAAATTATTTTCCTCATGGTAAACTAAATGTTATGGGAGTTAGAATAAAAATATCACTCTTATGCATATGAAACATTCTTAAACCATGAATCTCCTTGAGAATCCAAACAAAAAATAGAGCAAATAATGCTTTATTGATTCATTCAAGAAGAAAAATAAACATTCATTTTGTGTATATGCTAATCAACAAAGTATTTAATAATTTACCAACACTATATAAAATATATTTTTAATTATCATTTCTTCCGAGCATGAGGAATGTATTTTTATATCTATAACATTTATAATGGAATTATATCAATTGTTGTCTCTTATCAATAAATGAGACAATTTGATGAAATTTTATCTATTTAAGGGGATGAGTTTACCAGATTATATATCATCATATACACTATTGATATTCTTCATTCAAAAATAGATAAATAATTTATTGAGCTAAACTATAAGGATGATGAATCTATTATTACCTATGATGAATATTTAATAAGGCTTTTAATGTACTCTTATGATATTTTCATCAATTGTGAAATAATTATTGATTGATTATTTTCTAGTTCAGAACAATGTATCAAAAAAGAGATATCCATAAGAGATATATTAGCAATGGAAAATTTATTTGATGTTTGACTAAGGTTGAAATCAATATCAAAGAACAAATAAATTTATTAGTTTTTATATGAAAGAAATCTATAATTTTAAGGGAATTATAATAACAATAAAAATGGATAAAATAATATGATAATCCTTTTATACAGAATGTTCTAATAGAAATAAAGAACATATCAACTAAATATGGATAATAAATTATTTTCTTTATGTAAATTATGTTAATCAAACAATTGAATACCGAAGTTATTGGATTATTTTGCTAATAATGCTAATTGAGAGAATTTTCCATAGAATAAACCATTCAAACTTTATTGTTTCAAATTAATGAAGTATTGGTATTGTTCTAGCTAGATATTTATTCTGAGTGTTAGTTATGTTGATCACAATGATCATATTACAAATCGTAAAGGCAATGGGAAATATCATGTTACGAATGATATCAATGTGGGGCATAGAAAATAAGTATTTGATGTTAAATACACTATCTACTCTAGAATATAGACTGTTTTATTTTATTATGTTCTTTCATAACCTCTTATTTATTGTTTTTTGGGTATAAAAACCCCTCCTCAATAATTAGAAATTAATTCAGAATTAAATCCCTTCAATTGTATGATGATGAAATATCATGTCTATGATTCATCTGAAATTGAAATATTTGGGAATCAAATTCATAAAAAACATATTATTCTTTCTCATTTTTAATATGATCTTATTTTAGGCATGGCCTATAAATCATTATATCGATCCCATATTTATTTTTGAGGAAAATAACCCACATTTAATATTATAAATATAGATATGATCTTATATCAATATGAAGATAAATATTATAATCCCATAGAAATCACATTCATCATGTATTTCGGCATTCATATCCAATTATTATATTTATCTCAGATAGATGGGAATAAAATAATCACTAAATATGTGACAATTTTTTTGGAGTTTATTGATGTCATTCTAGAATATGTTCTAATTATTAAATTGAATAATGATTTTTAGTAATAAATAAAACTCATACATAGTGATACACCTATCTTAAAGGCTCTATTTATACTTGCCTCGATTGTGTTATCGTGATTGAATAAGAAATTCAAGAAAATGATTATATAGAATTCATTCGACCAAGTGATTGAAAATGGGTTTCACATACTATTTATTATGAAAATAAATATAGAATATTTGGAATATTAATTGATTTTTAGGACCATAAAAAGTTCACATTCAATAATACTTATCATATTCCCATTATTTCTGATTTTATTTTACCATTGTGAGGGGATAAATACATTTTATATAATGGAATATATTCATTATACATTTAATTGGGGGAAAATGATGAAATATCAATGAAATAAATATTTATGTGGTATAGAAATAATTAATTTATAGTTATTCTATTTGTTATTATAAGAAACCGTGTGATCTTCATGGATTTAATGAATAGAGTCTATAGTGGTGCCCTTAGACAATTTGTGGTAGACTTTATAAATTAAAATCAATGAAACTCCATGTGTAAGGATGTTCATGATTATCACTTGATAATTTACCTAAATATCTTCAAGAATGAAATATAGTATGAAATATTGTCCATTTTTGAATTTTGGAAACAAATTTTTTTATTTCTGATTCATATAATCTCAAGAGATAGTATATTGATGAAATCATAAAAAATAATTTATTTAACAATAGGCCAGACCATCCAATGTGATAGATATATGTAGCATTCCTAGATTGGGAATATATTATTTAAAAAATGTAAATAATTTCTTACAACTATCTAATCTAATCACCATGTCAACTCAGAAAGTATAATGTTCTTTTGGACTGATAAATGTGATGAATCTTCTAAGGAGTTAAAGACAACGTATTTGAGTTAACTTATTCTCAAACTATATTATATTGGAGAAGGGATTGTGATTTGTAGTTATGTGTCAATGAATGGGTGTTGGGATATGTTCTTATTAGTAATGATATGATGATATTTTATACATCATTATAATTGATGGTCAATGAGAATAACATCTAGACACCTTATTTTGAGTTATCTATAGTAATGTTTTTGTTGATGATATGATGGAATTATCCTTGTGGATAATGGTGTAAAAATTACAATGATAAGAAGAATATAATTTATACATGCATCAAAAGAGGGTTGTATATTCACATACAATATGGTTAGAGTTTATTAATGATCATGGTATCTCAATATATAAACACCCTCGGAATGAAAAAAAGGGAGTTGGTTATCTAAGATGAATGGATCATTTAATGTGGATCACAAAAAAAATCATTACTGAGCTATTTTTATGATGGATTTACCATTAAATCACGAATTATTAAGAAAAAATTTATATTATAATATGAATGTTCCACCACCTAATCATGTTATGATTAAATAAATATTGATGGAAGTTGTAGAGGTGCTATTAATTCTACGAAATGTTCCTGAGGTCACCCTTAATTATGATAGAATGATAATATTTTGGAAACAATTATTTTTATCATAAATAATAAAATTTAAAATAATCCTATTAAATGTAGCTCATTGAGCATAAATACATATTCAATCAAGATGTAAACAATTCCTGGAGATATATTAAAAAATATTACATGAAAATATGAATAGAGGAAATATGTATGATGTATATTAATTCTTGGTATTTTAATAAGTTAACTAAAGGATAAATAATTATGTGCAGATGTTACCACCATTAACCAAAACATAAGATACTTGGAAAAATAACACCATGGGTTCTATCATAAAAATCCTTAAAAAAGAAATTTCATAATGTTATCTTGGATTTAATGGGTTTCCTTATAAATGATAAAATTCCTTTATATTAGTGAATATTTTTTTTCCTTGATAATATTTCTTGGATATAAAATTTGTAAGTTGTTTTTTATTGGGGTACCATAATATGTTGAATCCAATCAATATTTGAGGATTATCTCAATGTTATAAAAATTTATTTAGTAAGAAATTGATACAAAGTTTTGTTTGAATATTATATATAATCCTATGATTTATGTTCTGTCTAAGAGATCCATTAAAACTGTATAGAATATTATAAAATCACATTATCTTGTTTTCAAATCATCTTGGGAGAAACACCGTACTCCATTAAAATTATATTATTAAAATAGTTTTCACTCAATAATTTCAGTGGTTCTTTATGAATACCCATATGAAAAGATGTGAAAAAAATCAACAATCATGGAAGGAGATAAATAATAAAATAAATTTTGTCTGAAAATGGATGAGATTATCAAAGAGAAATTTAGATCCATTCTAAATAACATCAAAATAGCTCATATTCAAGGGAGGGTTTATGCTAAAATCACCAATGATATATGGAATCAATCTATAGATAGATTGTATCCATATAAATTTATCCACAGATGAGGGTTTTGAAATTAATAAATATGGTAATTCTAACCACTAGAATTATTTTCGATTTTGATATTCTCTATAGGGACATAATGGTTCCATGTCACTTGGTTGTTCCATTGAACCCCTCTCAATTATATAATATCTTTCACTTATCAGATTTCAGTACTTATACACATGATCCTTCATGTGTAAAAAACCCATTGGTTAAAAAATAAAGAGTATGATTCTTTATTTCATTGAAGATCAGTAGAAATATCAGATTATTGAAATAATTTTTGACATAATATACTACATAATTGCTTGATGTTCTCTAGAGTAATAACTAGTATTTTGAAGATAAATGGTAACCCAAAGTTGTGATGGAGCAGAGATATCCCCAATTTATTTTTCGAAGTGGAACACTATCATGGATGAATTTATTTTATTTTTGGTACCCTATATCCCCAAAATATTGAATATATATTTCAATTAAATTAATTTCATGGTATTTTTTTTCATTCTTTACACAAAACAATGAGTATAAATGAACCCATTATATAGTATACCTTAACAACCTAAATTTTGGACTAGCTCGTATGAATAATATTATCCACATTATGAAATAATTAAAAAATATATTCCTTAAATTTAGATTTACTTATTATTTACTGATATATATTAATTAAAATTTTAATTTAACCTTTTATTTAAAAAAATAGATATTTTTTTGAATAAAATTAATTCTATAGGTGTTATGAATTTTTAATGAAGAAATATATTAATCAATCCTAAGAGGTTATTTAAATTATATGTATCGGTAATTTTCGAATAATTATCTATATAATAGATACCTAAAGGTAATCGATGAAGATAAAATCATTTAAATGTAAGAATAGTTATGATTTAGAAAATTATTTATATTTTCACAATGTGTTTTTATCACAATAAATTGATGGGTTCTCTAATTTCTGATCAATTCCATGAGTAGATAATTGTATTGAATTTCATAATTAAAATAAAATATGTATTTCCATAGACCATTTTCCTCCTCATTTGAGGGATTATTTTATTTCATATCCACTCATTCTATTGAAGGATATTCTGATTCAAGAACAATCAAGTAAAAATACCCATACCTATAAGATATAATTTTTATAGGACATGGGCATACCCCTAGTTTATTATGCTTCTCTTCAATGACTCTATAAACAATGTATTTCTCCTTCTATGTAATTTATCGTGTGTAGTTAATCCCAGAATTGGATTTCCACTATAGATATGAATATGAAAAATGTTATGGAGTTATTTTCTAGTTATAGTGTTTTTTAAGATTAATAAGGCTCAATCAATCATACATTATTCCAATTTTATATTTCAAATTATTTTTGGAATATAAAAAATAATGTCATTAAAATATAGAGAGCTACACGAAATATGATCTAAACCATTTTGTTGTCAAAAACTATCAAGAGTAATATATATTCATTAAAAATCTATTAATGGACATTGTGGAAATGGACTACTACGCCATTTTGTAAAATATGAAAATTTGTACGCATGATGGGAATGTTATGGAAATTAATATGGAAAAGAGAAACATTCTTTATGTTGTAAAAATGGAAGCTATAAACCCCCAAGAATTTATAGTACATTAGATTAAAAAAAATTCATTCGCATTGATAGATTAAGGTACCTGTAACCTCGATATTTTAAAATAAAAACATTGGTTTTGATAATTTATACCCCACGTATCACATAGCATAAATGAACCATTTATTGAATTATTTAATTATATTTGAGTCATTTAATTGATAGGTTCAAATAATATTTTCCCAATTATATTATATATATATATTAATATAAATCAATAAATCAATAAATATTTATTTTTATATACTTAGTAAATAATCATATAATATTTAGTAAATTAATTTTATGCTTCAAAATGTTTTTTTAAATTGTTTTATTAAATTTTATGTATTCTAATTATGATTAATTTATAAAAATTTTGGATGCTAAATTTTATAAAAAATATTATTATTTAATTGAAAATGTTAAAATTATCTTATGTTGAAATTTTGAGATAATTCATAAAAATGTGATGTTTTAGTTAATAGTGAAAAATACTGTTTTTTCAAATACCGTTATTTCATTTAATTAAATTAAGTAATATTAAAGAAATATTATTATATGAATATTATTTCTATGTTTTTTAATAATTGTATCATGATATTATATCAAAATTTATTTCATTTGAATCAGGTTTATACAATATTATGGTATAATTGTATTCTTATTCATAAAAACACATTTTTCCTAAATTTGTTTTAAATGAATTATGTTCTTCATTGTTAATTGTTTAAAATAAAAAAATTCTTACATATTTAGATGCAATTTATAGATTATATAACCAACCATATTAATTTAAATCCAAATAATAATTATCACTAATCATATAGTTAATTTACGCTCACTATAGGCTTAAAAATTAATATAATGGAAAACATATTTTGGAAAAGATATACAGGGTTATTGTAAACTAGATTTATATAAATTATAGGTATTGATTTTTGTACAATGGATTTCATATTTGGAATCAGAATAATTTATGTTATTTAATAATAATAGCATTTTTGGGTAATTATGAAAATTAAAAATATTAAAAAATTCATGACCATTGTAAAAGGGTAATTTATGTGAACTAAGGTAAAAATCATGCGATAAATCCACCTTTTTCAAAATAAAAAATATTTTATGAAGTTATTTATATCCTTATTATCTTATTCTCAAAAGTATTTTCTTTTTGGGACACATTTCCATGGAGGGGATTCGTATAATATTCAATGTAAAGAAAAAAATAGTTCCCCTCTTTCTTTTAAATTCCAATTATGTGCCCTCATATTGAACAAAATTATGTTTTTAAATTTTTTTAAAAAAATTTAGGATATACAATTTTTTTTCATGAAGGTAATTTTTAACACAACATGTTTTTATGAATTATGTTTTTTAAAATATATTATATTTATTTGATGGATGAAATTACAAGCTGCTCTATGTTATGCATTCTTTATACTAACCACCATATTAATATTTAATTGAACATAATGATTAGATTATATTTTGGTACACAGAATCATATGTATTTTTGTGTTACAAACAATTCTGAGTTCCATTGATATCTTGTGTTAAAAACAAATCCATGTTTTAACAAATTATAATATACTATAAGTATTATTATTAAAATATTATTATAGTTATCACCAAGTCATTGTAATTGAGGATCTAAATAATAAAAAATAAATTTGATAAAAATGGTTTACCTTTTCTAATATAATAAATGTTTTCCAATTAATTATAAATGACTATATAAACCAATTATAATAAAAATTATCTTACAAAAATACTATTCATTATGTATAAGAGGAATTTTATATTAATATATTAAATGAAATCCAATTTTAGGATGAGATTAATTAAATTTATATTGTATTTTTAATTAATTTTTTTAAAAATTTTACAATACATTTTAATGGAATGTAACACCCGAGATTTTTATGAGAAACATTTTGATTTTATGTTATATAAATCATCAAAGGAATCTTTCACTACACACCACAGTACCTTGGCTTACTTTACACGCAAACATGACCTTCCTCGATAGCTTTCTTCGTATGCAATACCGAGTTTCACTAAACAACGATATGCTATTAAAATATAATTAAAAATAGCCGTTATGAATAGAGATAACCACTTTTTGAAATTTTATAAATTTTATTATTCAAAATGGACTTCATTTTTAGATTCGGAATATCTAAATTAGCCTAGGGTGAAATTTTGGTATTTTTCTAGAAACTTTCAATTTTTGATGAATTGTGAAAACACTGGGTTACTATTTAAAAACCGACTTTTTATTTAAATAATTATTTATTTTATGTAAATTTATTTTAAGAAAAAATTGATACATAATATTTAACGCCCCGACCCCGGTTACCCAGAGTCGGTGCATTGTTACATAACATTGGCATGATCACAAGAAAGATCAAGTCTTGAAAGGCCGATTAGTTTAGTAGCCTTGGAATAACTAGATACATCCATAATGTTTTACATTACATCATAAAAAAACATCTTGTCTTCATATCCCCTCAGACTATCCCTGCAGGTAATTCATAAATTACTTCTTCATAATCCTAGAAAAATTAAAACATTGAAAGGGGTGAGCTCAGATGCTCAGTAAGGATAACATTATAGCAGAAGCTTTCATAGATAAGCATAAACACTTAAGGATGTTTATAAATAAAAAAAATCCTTTTAAACATGAACTTCAGCATAAAATGGCAATGATAAAATAAAATAATACCATTTACTTACTCACATGGATATTCTACTAGCCGAACAATCCCATGCAATATCAATAACCACTTTCATAATGATGGAATGCATAATGTCAGACTATCATAACCACATAGCCAAGGCCTCGTGCCAAGAATACTAATAATATATTGCCAAGGCCTTGTGTCAAGACACTAGTTTGTCTCATGAGACCGACCGATTCATCTAAGAGCTATAGCGGGCTCCACCCGTCACTTATTAAGTCCAATGCATTCCTCATATGAAGAGGTTTAAACATTACATACACATTCGTATTAAAACTAGCATACAAAATGTCAATACTTTAACAACAAACCATGAATGGTATAAAAAATATCCCATCCATAGTCAAACATAACTCATTCGATACAATATGGAAGATTTTATTGTATCATATTAACCTCAATCGAAAATAATGAAGGATATTGACATATATGAAAATAATCATCAAAACTATTTGAGAGAAATATCCTCCTTTTTCTTGAAATCATTTAAAAGTCACACTATTTGTCAAGAAGTCATTTAAAAATATATTTTTTAATCAAAGTGTCCCATACCACTTGGAAACTTTTTAAAAGTAGTTTTAATTTCTAAACTTTAATGTCCATATAAATAAATCCTTAAAACCATTTTTAAAACATGAACATTAATGATAAAGATTTAGATGAATAAATCTTTAAAACATTTTAAAATGGTATTTTAGTTAGAAATTCTAACCAAAAGAGAGACACTTGAATAAAAATAATTGAGGTAATCAAAACATTGTAATATAATGAGAATAATGGGATTCATGATATCTATGTCAAATTACATTATATACACAACATAAAAGTGATTTGGTGTATATCAACAAAGAAGTCTCAATGGAATGTAAATTGAGATGAAATCTATCATAGAGGTCGTATCCTTAGGTTAAGGATAAATCAACGACCTAGTTATGTGTGAAAAATATAAATACACTAAATATGATTGTATATTCAGTGTAAATCAATCAAAGGATATTCACACATAATCTTTTAAAAACAACACCAATGAATTGGATGTTTAACTCAACAAATAGAGAATGAGTTAAAATTACTCTTATCAAATTCATATCGATGACTTGAGAAATTATAAATGGAGTGATTATGTGTATAAAAAAGTATATCCACATAAGGGGAGTGGAAATTATGACATAATCAAATGAATAATGATTCCACACATAATCTTGGAGTAAAATAATCAATGAAGTATGGGTAAAGCCGAATGAGTGGAAATTGAAATCTCAAATTCCCTTATTGATTTGGTAACATACAAAACATACACCCATTAAAGAAGTATCATACAATGATGATGTAAATATACCTGAATTAAAGTTTATTACATAATGAATACAAACATGGGAAGTACACACACCACATGTAATAAATAAGTGGTGAACAATGGAATTCTCACAGAATTAAAAGTGAGATAAGAAACCCCTTACATTGTACTTTTTCCTTGGTCGATGGTAGGTTAACCTCCTTTATAATGGTGAAATAATTTTTATTTAATTGTACACGAATAATTTACTTTAATATTATATCATATATGATCTTTTAACATTGATTTGTTAATAATATCTTAGAATTATCATCATTTCGGGTGTTAACTGGTTCATTTTACTTTATATTCTTTGTTATGTGAGCCATATTCGTTATTAATGGGATGTATATTATTCATATACAAAATGATATCAAGTCCTTAGATACTATTTTTAAATCATAAAATTATAATTATACTTGAATGGATATGATGGAGAATGAAACTCATCGTGTTCGTGGAGACGGTAGTCCATATGTACGCACGAGCGACAATATCATTCTTTTTATATTCAAATAATATATAATTGGATGGTATATCATATATACAGAATAATTATCATGTTATATTTATTATTTACATTAGTTACACATCATTATTATAGCCATCCAAATCATAATATATTGAATAACAATTACACCCCGACGTGGAGACGGTAAGCCGTACGTACGCACATATGGTGACATGTTATTCAAAGGATGGATAGAATACTGAATATGGTTGTAACATATTTATAATAACATTACAGTATATATATGATACTGGAGTTATTATTTTATAATGGTAATAACAAAGAAAAAAGAAGTGGAAGAAGAAAGGAACTTGAAAAGGGGTGGTGAAAACATTGCCTCTTCTTTGGGTTCTTCCTTTTTATTTGATTAAAAGGGATCCTTAGGTTGGATTTTTAATCCAAATAATGCCTCTAGATTGTAGTGAGGGAATTTCAGAGAGTATTTGGGAAGGGGTTGGCCAAACCAAAAGGCTTTGAAAGTGTGAAGAAATGAGAAGGAGGAGTGACCTTTTATAAGAGGGGTGAGGGGCACCTTTGGAAAAGATAGAAATATTAATTTATAATAAATTTATATTCGGTTTCTAATGGCTCAAAAGTTTATTATTAAAAGGTTAAGGTGGGGATAGGTCGAAAAGAATTCAGCCAATAGAATTTAGACAGGTTTGGGTCACTATATTAACCGTATCTTTTAGTTTTAACTCTTAGTTAATTAGTTTGACATTTACCATGTCACTTTGAATTTTAATATTATATAGTTAATAAAATTACTACATACATCCAAGAGACCCCCAAGTGGTCCATTAATTATATAACTATCATTATATAAGTCTCTTGGCCGAACCTTATATTTTTAGGAATTTAATATCAATTAATAATATAATATGTGTTTTAAAAACTCTTTTATGTCAATTTTGACACTATTCAATAGTTTATTTTTTTTAATCACATAACATAATTATTACTTAAAACAAAGTTAATTAAATCAATCCTAATATGTCATGATATCCTATAAATTTAGTGTAATTCAATAAAAGTATCAAATTATATTTATTTGGGTATTTATAATATCAATTCTCTTAATTTTTCAATATTATGGTAATTACTGCATCACCATTGTTTCATAACTAAATTAACTTATTTAATGTCTAAAAAATATAAATAAAATATAATTATGTAGAAAATCTTTGTAACTTTATAATTAATATTTATAGTCTAAAATCCAACATATATAACCCTATGTAACAATTGTTTTTCTAAAAGATATATGCTTGTGTCATTTTTGTATTTATTTTAACTTAATTAAAATAAAGTGTCATTATCACTTACAAGTGGATCCATGGGGTCCAAAAATCGACCCAAAGATGACCATGGTCGACCATGTATCATCCAATAGGGTTAAGACACGTTTTAGGGTAATTTAGTATTATTATAATATTATTTGTTTAACCCTTGTTTACCGGATTTACCCTTTAACCATGGTAAATAAAATATTTACCGAAGTAATTATCCAAAATGTCTAAAAATAAAATTTACCTATTTACACATTTTGAACATCCTGATTCCAAATATGGAATCCATTTTTCCAAATTCACAACACAGAAGTGGCAGAAATTAATTTAAAATTAATTCCCGTTGTTAAAACAAAAAGCGTGTTTTTAAGAGATAATAACTATCAAAAGATTGGCACTTGTTTATGTCTGGTTTAAATGTGAAATTATGTTCAATGACCCACATTGTATTACATGGTAAAAATATATTATAAATATACTTTAAAACCACTCAAATTCATAATTTATCACTATTAATTATTTTGATTAAAAAAGTTGTTTTAATTAAAATTTAGTAATTTTCACTATTCATCAAAATATGAAAGTTACCCGAAAAGTACCAAAATTTCACCCTAGGATAATTTTGATATTCCGAATAAAAAAATGAAGTCTATTTTGAGAGATAGAATTTAAAAAATTTCAAAACGTAGGTATTACCATTCATAACGGCTAGTTTGATTGATTATGGTGTGTTAAAATCTCGAAATTGCGTACAATGCACGTCGTTGCATTATTCGAAAGGAAATGTGCCGTGGAAGCTTGGGGTGTTACATTCTCCCCTCCTTCAATAAATTGCATCCTCGCAATTTTTAAAATTGTGCTTGTGAATATAATGGAAAGTCCCACATCGGAAAAAAGTCAATAAAACTATCACTTTAAAAGAAAGAAAGAGAGGTATAAAGGTCATCCAAGATAACCCATACTCGGATTCCATGTAGGAAAACATGGATATGGATGATAAACTACGTGTAAAGTTCTGATGGGTGGGGGATAGAAATAATGATCAGGAGAAAGTTAACAATAAGAAAACCACAAACTTGTGTTGGGACAAAAGGCCATTAGTCTCCCAGTAGGATAGTAAAAGGACAACATTTTTTTTGTTTTAAGTTAAATTACATAAAGACGAGGAATTCATTTATGATATTGTCTAAGAACACAAAGAGATATACCTACTTTTTAAGTAGAGTTTCATTATTTAATAACTTTTTACCACTAACTTATTTTTTTGAACAATGAGTATTCAAGAAGAGTTGGTCACAATAAAAGAGCTAGAATCAACTTCTATATAAATACATGATCCATGTAGGATAAACTATATATTTAACTTGTCTTTAGAGATTAATCAAAACCAAAATGGTTAGTATAAGATCTGATGATCCCCCAAATAAATATTCCATTAGAGAAAAAAATACTAATCTTAATTTCTAAAATTAAACCAACAATACCCCAAAGTTAAATAAATACCATTCAATAATAAATTTTCCTTAAAATCCTTCAATATAATCCAAAATAATATTAAAACCCAAAACTTATAAGATTGTAGTCTCCCACGTTAAATTGTATCTCCAAATGACATCATCTACTCTTAAAGTCACATACTTAAAAGTAATTATCCTAATCACATATTCATTATTATAGGTTAATCATTTCCATAAATAACCCAAATGACTATAGATCCATAATAAAAACATAGATAAAAATCCACCATTACTCCTCTAATGATATCCCATGGTATTCAATTTTTCTTGGACATATAGTGTTCCCAACAAAGTGAACATCTTCCAAAATAACATTTATCACGTAATCACCAAATCATTTTTCTATACTAAGGGTATTCATTTGATAAGACATAAGAACCCAAATCAACATATTATTGATAAATATAATCATTTAACTAAAGAAAATAGTCACACTAACCAGGGACTTCACTTAGTCGAGTGGTAGGCGATAAATCCCAATCACACTTTGGTTGTGGGTTCGATTCCCACAGCTTTGTCCGACGCGACGGGTTGTCACACGGTCTACGTGTTGTCCTTTTTCAAAAACTATATTTTATAATATTACCAAAATGAGATAAATTCTTCAAAATAACATAATTTAACCACAAATGTTATATCATACATTGCATTTTCATCCCAAATTATAATAACTTATAATTTTCTCAAACCACAGTGATCATATAAAACCAAATGGTTATTTATACCTATATCCACAAGAGAAGAGACAATTCTTCCTCAAATATCATTCTCACATGGAAAACTATGGGGTTACAAATACAATAGAAAATTATTCAATATTAAACCCATCAACAAGGATCGCTAATACTTTTTATACATTTCTCCAACCATTTATTTCCACATAGCTTCTTCTTTGACCAAGAAAATATCCTATAGAATAGTACATTCACTCGGGTAATGGCCAGGTCCCCTACATTTACGGAAAATGACTGTTAATGGACTCTTGGGACCATTTTTATCTTCTTCCATAGTACTATTCATTTTTCTTCAGAAATTCTTCACTTTATGTCCTTCCTTCCCACACGTAAATCATTTCGTTGTCCCATTGAGACACTTTCATGGGTGTCTCCTTCCACATTTCCTGCATGATGAAAATTGAGGGTTCTTTTATCCATGGTCTCCATTTCTTGAGCTCTTATCATTCATCACCTTTCTCTTCCATGTTTAGTCTGGGAGTTGGTTAATATATATGTTGTTGATCATATTTTTCGAAAAATGATTTGGCATAAAGACGATATCTTTTATGCCTATCAACATTCCATTTTGTTGCTCATTGCCACCAGCGTTCCCACCTTGTACATCATTCTCAAAGTCACTATGACTTCCTTGGAATCCATCCATTGACTAAAACTAGAAAGCATTGTGTGAGTAACAGTAGTAGTAAAATCATTTAGAGATTAAAATGTCACCATATTCTAAATTTGAAACATATTAGGATTAACCAAGGTCATTTACACTCATCTTATATATATATTACTTAAATCAGGTTGTAAAGAAAATTTAAATTATCCTACGCATATCCCCCGGGAGTGTCGTAACCAAGAGTGCAGCAAGGCACGTTGTCATGCACCAGTTCCCGTTCGAGTCTAGCTCAAAGCGGTGTTTTCGGGTTTTACCCCTAGGTACATCTGTACCAGAGCCGCCTCTACCTACTTGTATCCAGACTGGGATGTATTACTCGAAAAACTCACAAAATCTCTACAATACCAAAATTCTAGGAAGTTCTTCTATACTAATCCTCAATGTTCATCTTAGGTCTACGTGCTCTAATCAGAGTTTATCTAAATCTAGCTTCCAAGGTTTGTACTAAACTTCCTCTGATACCAACTTTAACGCTCCGACCCCAGTTACCCAGAGTCGGTGCATTATTACATAACATTGGAATGATCACAAGAAAGATCAAGTCTAGAAAGACCGATTAGTTTAGTAGCCTTGGAATAACTAGATACATCCATAAAGTTTTACATTACATCATAAAAAAACATCTTGTCTTCATATCCCCTCAGACTATCCCTGCAGGTAATTTATAAATTACTTCTTCATAATCCAGGGAAAAATAAAACATTGAAAGGGGTGATCTCAGATGCTCAGTAAGGATAACATTATAGAAGAAGCTTTCATAGATAAGCATAAACACTTAAGGCAGTTTATAACTAAAACAAAATCCTTTTAAACTTGAACTTCATCATAAAATGTAAAAGATAAAATAAAATAAAGCAATTTACTTACTCACATGGATATTCTACTAGTAGAACAATACCATGAAATATCAATAACCACTTTCATAATGATGGAATTCATAATGCCAGACTATCATAACCACATAGCCAAGGCCTCGTGCCAAGACTACAAATATGATTTTGCCAAGGCCTTGTGCCAAGACACTAGTTTGTCTCATGAGACCTACCGATGCATCGAGGAGCTATAGCGGGCTCCACCTGCCACTTATTAAGTCCAATGCACTACTCATATGAACAGGTTTAAGCATAACATAAACATTCGTATTTGAACTAGCATATGAAATGTCAATAATTTAACCACAAACCATGAATGGTATAAAAAATAGCACATCTACAGTCAAACATAACTAATTCGATACAATATGGAAGATTGTATTGTATCATATTAACCTCAATCGAAAATAATGAAGGATATTTACATAGAAGAAAATAATCATCAAAACTATTTAAGAGAAATATCCCCTTTTTTCTTGAAATCATTTAAAATTCACACTATTTGTCAAGAAGTCATTTAAAAATAGAATTTTGAATCAAAGTTTCCCATACCACTTTGAAACTTTTTAAAATGACTTTTAATTTCTAAACTTTAATGTCCATATAAATATATCCTCAAAACCATTTTTAAAACATGGACATTAATGAGAATTATTTAGATGAATAAATCTTTAAAACATTTAAAAATGGTATTTTAGTTAGAGATTCTAACCAAAAGAGAGACACTTGAATACAAATAATTGAGGTAATCAAAACATTGTAATATCATGAGAATAAAGGGATTCATGATATCTATGTCAAAGTACATTATATACACCACATAAAAGTGATTTGGTGTATATCAACAAAGAAGTCTCAATGAAATGTAAATTGAGATGAAATCTATCATAAAGGCTGTATCCTTAGGTTAAGGATAAATCAACGACATAGTTATGTGTGAAAAATATAAATACACTAAATATGATTGTATATTCGGTGTAAATCAATCAACGGATATTCACACATACTCTTATAAAAACAAAACCAATGAATTGGATGTTTAACTCATCAAATGGAGAATGAGTTAAAATTACTCTTATCAAATTCATATCGATGACTTGAGAAATTATCAATGGAGTGATTATGTTTATAAAAAATTACATCCAAAGAAGGGGAGTTGAAATTATTACATAATAAAATGAATAATGATTCCACACATAATCTTGGAGTAAAATAATCAATGAAGTATACATAAAGCCAAATGAGTGGAAATTGAAATATCAAATTCACTTATTGATTTGGTAACATACAAAACATACACCCATGAAAGAAGGATCATACAATGATGATGTAAATATACATGAATTAAATTATATTACATAATTAATACAAACATGTGCAGTACACACGCCACATGTAAAAAATAAGTGGCGAACAATGGAATTCTCACAGAATTAAAAGTGAGATAAGAAACCCCTTACATTGTACTTTTTCCTTGGTCGACGGTAGGTTAACATCCTGTATAATGGTTAAATAATTGTTATTGAATTATACAAGAATCATTTACTTTAATATGATATCATATATGATCTTTTAACATTGATTTGTTAATAATATCTTAGAATTATCGTCATTTCGGGTGTTAACGGGTTCATTTTACATTATATTATTTGTTATGTGAGCCATATTCGTTATTAATGGGATGTATATTATTCATATCCAGAATGATATCATTTCCTTAGATACTATTTTTAAATCATCAAATTAAAATTATACTTGAATGGATATGATGGAGAGTGAATCTCATCACGTTCGTGGAGACGGTAGTCCGTACGTACGCACGAGCGACAATATCATTCTTTTCATATTAAAATAATATTTAATTGGATGGTGTATCATATATACAGAATCATTATCATGTTATATTTATTATTTACATGAGTTACACATCATTATTATATTCATCCAAATAATAATATATTTAATAACAATTACACCACAACGTGGAGACGGTAAGCCGTACATACGCACGTATGGTGACATGTTATTCAAAGGATGGATAGAATAATCAATATGGTTGTACCATATTTATAATAACATCACAGTATATATATGATACTGTAGTTATTATTTTATAATGCTAATAACAAATAAAGAAGAAGTGGAAGAAGAAAGAAACTTGAAAAGGGGTGGTGAAAACATTACCTCTTCTTCGGGTTCTTTCTTTTGATTTGATCAAAAGGGCTCCTTAGGTTGGATTTCTGATCAAACTAATGCCTCTAGATTGTAGTTAGGGAAGTTTAGAGAGTATTTGGGTAGGGGTTGGCCGAACCAAAGGGCTTTGATGGTGTGAAGAAATGAGAAGGAGGAGTGCCCTTTTATAAACGGGTGAGGGGCACCTTTGGAAAAGCTAGAAATATTAATTTATATTAAATTAATATTCGGTTTCTAATGGATCCAAAGTTTATTATTGAATGTTTAAGGTGGGGATAGTTCTAAATAAATTCATAAAATAGAATTTAGACAGGTTTTGGGCACTATATTAACCTTATCGTTTAGTTTTAACTCTTAGTTAATTAGTTTGACATTTACCATGTCACTTTGTATTTTTATATTATATAGTTAATAAACTTACTAAATACATCCAAGAGACCCCCCAATTGGTCCATTAATGATATACCTATCATGATATAAGTCTATTTGCCGAACCTTAGATTTTTAGGAATTTAATATCAATTAATAATATAATATTTGTTTTAAAAACTCTTTTATGTCAATTTTGACACTATTCAATAGTTGATTTTTGTGAAACACATAAAAGAATGATTACTTCAAAAAAAGTTAATTAAATAAATCCTAATATGTCATTTTATCCTATAAAATTAGTGTAATTCAATAAAAGTAACAATTTATATTTATTTGGGTATTTAAAATATCAATTATTCTAATTTTTCCCTATTATGGTAATTACTGCATCCCCATTGTATCATAAATAAATTAACTTATTTAATGTCTAAAAATTATACAAAAAAAATTTCATTATGTATGAAATCTTTTTATCTTTATAATGAATATTTATAGTCTAAAATCCAACATATATAACCCTATGTAAAAATTGTTTTGCTAAAAGATATATGCTTGTGTCATTTTTGTATTTTTATTTTAACTTAATTAAAATAAAGTATCATTATCACTTACAAGTGGATCCATGGGGTCCCAAAGTCGATCCAAAAATGCCCATTGTCGACCATGTTTCAACCAATAGGGTTAAGACACGTTTTAGGGTAATTTAGTATTATTATAATATTATTTTTTAACCCTTGTTTACCGGATTTACCCTTTAACCTTGGTAAATAAAATATTTACCGAAGTAATTATCCAAAATGTCTAAAAAAAATTTACCTATTTACACAATTTGAACATCCTGATTCCAAATATGTAATCCAATTTTCCAAATTCAAAACACAGAAGTGGCAGAAATTAATTTAAAATTAATTCCCGTTGTTAAAACAAAAAGCGTGGTTTTAAGAGATAATAACTATCAAAAGATTGGCACTTGTTTCTGTCTGGTTTAAAAGTGAAATTATGTTCAATGACCCACATTGTATTACATGGTAAAAATTTATTCTAAATACACTTTCAAACCACTAAAATTCATAATTTATCACTATTAATTATTTTGATTAAAAGAGTTGTTTTTAATTAAAATTTAGTAATTTTCACTATTCATCAAAATATGAAAGTTATCCGAAAAGTACCAAAATTTTACCCTAGGGTAATTTTGATATTCCGAATCCAAAAATGAAGTCTATTTTGAGAGATATAATTTATAAAATTTCAAAAAGTATGTATTACTATTCATAACGGCTAGTTTGATTGGTTATGGTGTGTTAAAATCTCGAAGTTGCGTACAATGCACGCCATTGCATTATTCGAAAGGAAACATACCGTGGAAGCTTGGGGTGTTACATAATACCTATATAAGTTCATTGTAATTCATTGGAGTAATTTTATAATAATTATATATATATATATATAAATTTTATTGAACTTTTCATCGTCTTTTACCCACCTCCTGGGAGAATTTTCAAATTTACATAAAACATAATTTTACCGATTCTGTGGGTGGAATTTGAAAAATCCGAGAGTGATGGTTGATTTCAGTAAGAAAAATGTGGTTCAATGAGATGAAAATAATTTTTGGTTAATAGTAACTTTTTACTTTTATTTACCACGGTTAAAAGTAAATAGGGTAATTAAGAGTAAAAATGATATTATTATTACCCTAACACATGTCCTAATTCTATTAGATAAGTGTAATTCGACAAAAAACAACCTTAGGAATACAATATGACCATTTAGGCCCACTAGGATTAGATTAAGACATTTATTATTAATTTATTTAAAGAAGGGTTAAAATAGTTAAAATCAATGTATAATAAGTAAATAATGTTTAATATAGGGTTATACATGAGATAAATTAGACTATAAATATTCATTAGAAAGATAAAAATATTTCCTAAATAATAGTATTTTATTTGTAATTTTTAGACATTAAATAATTTAATTTATTTACGATACAAATATGATGCAGTAATTATCTTATTAATGAAATATTGACATAATTGATGTTATAAATTCCCAAATAAATGTAATTCGATACTTTTTATGAATTATAATAATTTTCTAGCTTAATATGACATGTTAGTATTTATTTAATTAACTTATTTAGAATTAATCATTCTGTTGTGTTTTTTACAAAAATCAATTACTAAATAGTGTCAAAATTGACATAAAATAGTTTTTAAAGAAAATATTATATTATTAATTGTTATTATATTCCAAAAAATCTAAGGATCGGCCTAGATACTTATATCATGATAGGTGTATCATTAATCGAACACTTGGGGGTCTCTTGGATGTATATGGTAGTTTTATTAACTATATAATATAAAAAGTCAAAGTGACATGGTAAATGTCAATCTAATTAACCAAGAGTTAAAAATTAAAGATAAGGTTAATATAATCACCTAAACTTGTCTAAATTATATTGGATGAGAGAATTTCGACCCATCCCCACCTTATCTTAGAAATATTTCAATTTGGAGCTATTAGAAACCGAATTTTACTGTATAATAAAATAATATTTTTTGTCATTCTAAAGGTGCCCCTCTGCTCCCTTATAAAAGGGAACCTCCTCCCTCTTTTCCTCACACCACATTGATCCTTCATGATCGGCCAAACCCTGCCAAATTATATTCTAAAAATCCCTAGAAACATCCTAGAGGTCATGGTGTTTTATTAAAGACCAATTTTAGTGCCCTTAGAGAAAGTCTCAAAGAGGCGCTTCAAAGAAGATGTAATGTCCGTTACCGATTCATTCAACTTTATTTCTTCTTCCACTTCTTCTTCATTAGTTGTTTCATTATTAAGTAATAACATCAGTATCACCCATATACGGATATGTTATTATAATTATGAAACAACCTTATTTCACCATCTTTCCATCCTACGGAAAACGAAATCACCGCGCGTGCGTATGTACAGAATACCATCTCCACGCCGTGGTGTAATCTATTTTCCACCACAACCTTACTTGGATGGGTATAATGGTGTAAATAATAACTATATATGATTATTGTAAAGTGATATTTATTCTGAAATCGTATATATAAACACCATTACAATTTCACGATCATGGGAATGATATCATCACTCGTGCGTACGTACAGAATACCGTCTCCACGATGTGATGCGACTCGTTCTATATGATTTCAATTTCATAATGATTACATAAATGAATTGAGTGAATAAATATAATATATATTACACTAATAAAATTCTGTAAATGAGGTATCTATAACCTAAAAACAAGAATTAGAATTTATTCGACAAAACACGCATAAAACAAAAAGTAATAAACACCCGAATAACAAGTAGTAATGAAATATTACTAATAATAAGCTAAGAATATGACCATATATGATATCATAAAAATAAGTATGATTCTGTAATAAGTCAATAACATTATTTAAATCATTATATAGGAGGTTCGGACACTTACGAAGCAAATTAGACCTAAGGTAAGGGAAATATCGCAATCTCATTTTTATCCGAGATTGTTTATACGTTGAAATTTACTAGGGTGTATTTTATCATCCACATCGATGTTTCAGAAATATGTAATATTATTTCAATCCACCTAAAATTGTTTAAATCCAATTTTACCCTTTGGTTAGATTTTAGTAGAAGATATGAAAGGAATCTTTTGTCGTTTTTCGTACGAGGTACTTTTTGACTTTTCTGACAAAAGTATGAGAAGAATGTTTGTTTAACTTATACAGCATGAATGGATTTTTAAAACATTATTTCCAAGAAGCTTCCTTTACAGGTTTTCATGTTTATTTTTAATCAACATCTTTTAGTTTAGAATTGTATGACATGTTATGAAAGGAAAAGTGTTTTTGAAGTAGAAATGATATTTTCCTCAAGAATGTTGTTCAAGAATTTTATCAAAATTATTTTCAAACTAAGATAATAAAGGGTTCAGTTTCCATCCCTATTATTACATTGATTTGATTATGTTGTGATGGAATTATTTTTATGAATTCCTTTATCTTATATGAATTGTTTTATGATGTCATGATGTTTAAGAATCCCATTTTTATTACACGGGTTATGCTATGATGTATTGTTTATGATTTTGTGGCACACATAAGAATGGTATATTTATGATATGGGTGGGACCTATATCTCCCTCAATTGAATTGGGTAAAGATTTTATATCTCATGAGATAGACATGGCTGGAATGGCATGTTAAACCGATTCAGTAAAATAGGACTGAAACGAGGAGTGAACTCAGTTCGGAAATGGACTTTTTCCACTAAGATAGTCTTGGAAATGAGTCTTGAATAATAAGAAATGATTCTATATGATTATGTGTTTATGCCACAAAGTTTCATGTTTTATGTTATGATTATTGGGATTACATTTAACTACTATAATTTACCCCATGTTATGAAATTATTATCTCTTTTGCAGGTTAAGATTTCCATAAGTTATGTTCTTATGTATAAGATTTTATTGATATTTCTTTTGTTTACCCTTACTGAGAATTTGAGCTCACCCTTTAGTATGTTTTATTTCCCCAGGTCAGGAAGAAGGTTATTAAGTAGGATATTCCAAAAGATACTCTAAATATGATGAAATAAATGGGAGGCAAAGTAGATGATTTATGAACCAGTTGTTTATGTTTCCCAGTTTCTAAAGACACTATACCTATACGGTCCTTTCCTAGCTTTGTTATATTTTTTAATAAGTATTCTTTAATTCTGAATTAATAACAATGTATGTAAAGTGTGGGTCGTTATAGTTTTATCAGAGGAAATGAATAGTCATCCTTTGGGATCTAGGATGTAAAAGCCTTAGTAAGAAACATAATGATATGTCTATTCATAGAACACAATCTAAGTGTTTTATAAATGGCCATGAATAACCTAGGATAAGGCCTTAAGTGGGAAATTTTATTCTTGATTATGTGGTTTTCCTATTATAATTAGTGTTGCTCACACTATTCTTCTTGGTTTTAGTGAATGGCTGGAACCCGAAGGAACCGTGTTAATGCGGAATGCGACGGGAAATGCAATGATTGTCGCCCTGAGCAACCAAACATTATGGGGGCAAGAATGCAAAATCTTGTACCCATGCTCACACAACTTTCTCAATCTATGAATCATGCAGGACTTCCAAACGAGAAAAGGAAGGATCAACATTCTGTTGAATCCTTCATGAGGTAGTTTCCACCTTCATTCAGTGGGTCTTCTGATCCATTAGTGGCTGAACAATGGATCAGTACCACTGAAAAGATATTTTCAGTTCTTTAATGTTCTGAACATGATAAAGTCATCTTAGCCGTGTATCGTTTGGAAGGTGATGCTAATCAATGGTGGAATCTTATTAAGAATACAAGGAAAAGGGATGAAATTGAGTCCATGGAATGGGATGAGTTAAAGAACTTATTTTTCAATAAGTCCTTCCCTCTTATTCTATGAACAAAGATGGAGAACTAGTTTCTTGAACTAATGCAAAAGGATGACGAATCTATTTGTACCTATGAAGCAAATTTTACAAAAATGCAAGGTACGCTTCTGGTATTATTATCCAACCCGAGAGTAAGATCGACCGATTATTTAGTGGCTTAAAACCAAGTCTTCGAATGGCATTATCCATACAAGACTTCATTAGCTACGAGGAAATCGTTCGATGTGATCTCAATGTTGAGATGGAGATTGGAGTAACCCATCAGTCGTATGGGTTTGATAAGAAGAGGAAAATGGAATTCAAAGGAAAATATAAAGAGCACACTGAAAAGAAGATGAGTTTTCCCTTATGCTCAAAGTGTGGAATGAAACATGGAGTGAGTTGTCTTAAAGGGACAAGTAAATGTTTCAAATGTGGAAAGGAAGGTCATCGGGTATTTGAATGCCGCAATGATGGGAAGAAGACTTCTAATGACGCAAAAAAAGTAAGGGATACACAGAATGAACCTACTACACTTCAATGTTTCATGTTCAAGGAGATGGGGCATTATGGCAATCAATGCCCAAATCCAAGGGTTGATGATGATGGTCAACATCAACAAACTCTTAAGGATAAAGACAAAGGAAAGTCACATGCAATTTCTATCAGTGATGTGGAGTATGATAATGATGTGGTGAAAGGTACACTTACCATCCACTCTAAAGTAGAAAATGTTTTAATTGATTCTGGATCCACCCACTCTTTTATTTCTGAAGAATTTTCTAAGGGTATCACCGTATTACCTCAACAATAAGATGTTGATTTAGTTGTGACAACCCCTAATGGAACAACAATCACATCAAAAGTTTATAATTCTTCTCCGATTGAAGTTTGTGGGAAAGTGATTCCTGCAAATCTTGTGATCATTCCTTTAGTGGAATTTGATGTGATTCTTGGAATGGATTTTCTTTCTTTATATGTACCTCATATCAATTTCCAAAGAAGGGAAGTCACATTTCATATTCCAGATAAATCTATGATCGTCTATCGATTCAAGGATGAACATAACCTTCCAGTGGAAATTTCTTCCAACTTATGGGTCTTGATTCCACTAAATGAAGGTTATTTATCTCAAATGGTTGGTGAGAAACTCACGATTATGAATATTCCCATTGTACGGGAGTTTGACGATGTTTTTCCAGAGGAATTTCCGGGTCTTCTACCAAATCGTGAAGTAGAGTATTCAATAGAACTCATACCAGGTGGTTTGCCTTTTTCAAAGAAACCTTATAGAATGGCCCCAATTGAGTTGTAGGAATTGAAGAACAAACTCTAAGAGAATCTTGATAAGGGATTCATACGCCCTAGTGCGTCACCTTTGGGAGCACATGTTCTGTTTGTTAAGAAGAAAGATGGACCAATGAGACTCTACATTGATTATCGAGAGCTTTACAAGATCACTATCAAGAACAAATATCCTCTCCCATGCATTGATGACTTATTTGACCAACTACATGGAGCTCAATACTTTTCCAAGATTGATCTTCGTTCAGGGTATCATCAATTAAGGGTCAAAAGGGAGGATATACCAAAGATGACATTCCGTATAAGGTATAGACACTATGAATTTATAGTGATTCCATTTGGTCATACTAATTCCCCTGCTATTTTCATGGATCAGATGAATAGATTCTTTAGAGACTATCTTGATCAGTTTGTGGTAGAATTTATAGACGATATTCTTGTCTATTCAAAGAGAAAGGAAGAACATGAAGATAACTTGAGAATTATGTTGAAGATCCTGAGAAAGTAGAAGCTTTATGCCAAATTTACCAAGTGTGAATTTTGTCTTCAAAAAGATTCATTTTTGGGTCACATAATCTCAAAAGAGTGGATATATGTGGATCTAGAAAAAATAGAGGTTATCGAAAGATGGTCAAGACCAACAACAGTAACTGAGATCCGAAGTTTTCATGGTTTGGCAGGATATTATCGACGTTTTGTGAAATATTTTTCATGATTATCTAATCCACTCACCAAGTTGACTCGGAAAGGAGTTAAGTTTGTTTGGACAGAGGATTGTGAAGAGAATTTCAAGGAGTTGAAAAGAAGGTTATCTAGTGCACCTGTGCTCACACTTCCTTGTAGTGGAGAAAGGTTTGTGGTCTACAGTTATACATCCAAGAAGGGATTAGGGTGTGTTGTTATGTAAAATGATATGGTCATAGCTTATGCCTCACGACAGTTGAAAATACATGCGCAAAATTACCCAACTCATGATTTGGAGTTAGCTGCGGTAATCTTTGCATTAAATATTTGGAGGCATTATCTTTATGGTGAAAGGTTTGACATTTATACTGATCATAAAATTTTAAATTATATTTTCACACAAAAGGAGTTGAATATGTGCCAAAGAAGATGGTTGGAGCTGATTAAGGATTACAACTGCACAATTCATTACCACCCTGGGAAAGCAAACAAGGTGGCAGATGCATTAAGTCGACAAGAACATGCCAGTTTATCCATGATGAGGATGAAAAAAGATCCAATATTTATGGATTTACAAAGGATGGATCTTGGAATTATAATGGAAGGGGAAATATCTTATCTTTATCAAATTAATGTTCAACCATCTATACATGTGAAGATTAAAGAGGCACAAAAAGAAGATGTCGAGTTACAAAAGAAGTTGAGGAATGTTCCTGAATTCAACCGTGATTGTGATGGGATAATAAAGTTCAGGAATCGGGTTTGTGTTCCTCGCATCCCCGAATTAAAGAAGGAGCTAATGGATGAGGCTCATAGTTATTCATTCTCTATTCATCCTGGAAGCACAAAGATGTATAAGGACATGAAAGAGTACTTCTGGTGGGATGGAATGAAAAGAGATGTTGCTGAATATGTCTCTCGATACTTGGTTTGTCAGCAAGTTAAAGCTGAGAGACAGAAGTCTAAGGGGATGTTACAACCATTACCCATACCTGAATGGAAATGGGAAAACATCACTATGGACTTTGTCACAGGACTTCCTAAAACATCCAAAGGCAATAATGCTATCTGGGACGTAGTTGATCGTCTTACAAAGTCTACACACTTCATTGCTATTAGAGAGGTTTTCTATCTAGATTAGCTTGCCATGATATATGTAAAGGAAGTGGTAATATTTCATGGAGTACCACTTTCTATTATATCAAATTGGAATCTGAGATTTACCTAGAAGTTCTGGCGAAGTCTTCAGCATACTCTGGATACAGAGTTGAGTTTCAACACTGCTTATCATCCTCAGACAGACAGTCAGTCTGAGAGAACAATTCAAACTCTAGAAGATATGTTGAGAGCTTGCTCTATGGATTTCAAAGGTGGTTGGGATCAACACCTACCTTTGGTGGAATTTTCTTATAATAATATCTTTCACTCCAGTATTCAAATGGATCCTTATGAAGCTCTCTATGAAAAGAAATGCAGGACTCCAACTTGCTGGGATGACGTTGGGGAAAGAAATCTATTAGGACCTGATCCTGTTGATGAAATTGCAGAAAAGGTCAGATCTATTCAACAACACATAAGAGCGGCTCAGAGTCGACAAAAAAGTTATGCCGACAATATAAGAAAAGACTTAGATTTTGAAGTGGGTGATAATGTGTTCTTACAAATATCTCCTTGGAAGAGAGTAATGATATTTGGAAAGAAGGGAAAGCAGAGCCCTAGGTATATCGGTCCTTTCGAAATATTGGATCGTGTTGGGAAGGTAGCGTACCGATTGGCACATCCACCGAATCTCTCTCAAGTTCATGATGTGTTCCACGTATCTCTCCTAAGAAAGTACATACATGATCCCACACATGTACTCATCTCAGAATTTGTACCGCTGGAACAAGATCTTTCTTATGAAGAACAACCGATAGAGATTCTAGATCGTAGCGAAGAAGTCCTACGGAACAAGACCACTTGCTTGGTGAAGGTTTTATGGAGGGACCACCAATTACAAGAAGCTACATGAGATCTCAAGGGTATGATGAGGGAGAGGTATCCTCATCTGTTTGTTACAATGTGATGAATTTTGAGGAAGAAATTCATTTTAAGGGGGGTAAAATGTAACACCTGATACTTTTATAAGAAATATTTTGTTTTTATGTTATATAAATCATCAAAGGAATCTTTCACTACACACAACACTAGCATGGCTTTCTTAAAACGCAAATGTGGCCTTCCTCGATAGCTTGCATCGTACGCAATACCGAGTTTCACTAAACAACGATATGCTATTAAAATATTATTAAAACTAGCCGTTATGAATTTTAATAACCACTTTTTGAAATTTTAAAATTTTTATTTTTCAAAATGGACTTCATTTTTGGATTTGGAATATCCAAATTAGCCTAGGGTGAAATTTTGGTATTTTTCTGGAAACATTCCATTTTTGATGAATAGTGAAAACACTCGGTTACTATTTAAAAACCAAATTTTTATTTAAATAATTATTTATTTTATTTAAATTTATTTTAGTTCGAAATAGATACATAATACCTATATAAGATCATTGTAATTCATTGGAGTAATTTTATAATAATTTTAGATATATAAAAATTTTATTGAACTTTTCACCGTCTTTTACCCAATTTCAAGGAGAATTTTCAAATTTACATAAAAAATAATTTTACCACTTCTGTGGGTGGAATTTCAAAAATCTGAGAGAGACAATTGATATCAGTAAGTAAAATGTGGTTCAATAGGATGAAAATAATTTTTGGTGAATAGTAACTTTTTACTTTTATTTACCATAGTTAAAATTAAATAGGGTAATTAAGAGTAAAAATGATATTATTATTACCCTAACACATGTCCTAATTCTATTGTATAAATTTAATTCCACCAAAAACTACCTTAGGAATAAAATATGACCATTTAGGCCCACTCGGATTAGATTAGAACATTTATTATTAATTTATTTAAAGAAGTGTTAAAATAGTTAAAATCAAAGTTTAATAAGTAAATTATTTTTAATATTGCGTTATACATGAGATAAATTAGACTATAAAAATTAATTGGAAAGGTAAAAATATTTCCTACATAATGGTATTTTATTTGTAATTTTTAGACATTATATAATTTAATTAATATATGATACAATGATGATGGAGTAGTTATCTTATTAATGAAATGCTGACATAATTGATGTTATAAATTCCCAAATAAATGTAATTTGAGACTTTTTATGAATTAAACTAATTTTATGCGTTAATATGACATGTGTGTATTGATGTAATTAATTTTTGTCGAATTAATCATTCTGTTATGATTTTCAAAAAAATCAATTACTAAATAGTGTCAAAATTGACATAAAATAGTTTTTAAAGCTAATATTATATTATTAATTTTTATTATATTAATAAAAATCTATGTTTCGTCCACGATACTTATATCATTATAGGTGTATCATTAATGGACCACTTGAGGATCTCTTGGATGTATATGGTATGTTTATTAACTATATAATATAAAAATATAAAGTGACATGGTAAATGTCAATCTAATTAACTAAGAGTTAAAACTAAAAGATTAGGTTAATATAATGACCTAAACTTTTCTAAATTCTACTGGATGAGGGTATTTCGAACCATCCCCACCTTATCTTCCAAATATATCAATTTGGAGCTATTAAAAACCTAATTTGACTTTATAATAAAATAATATTTTTAGTTATTCCAATGGTGCCCCTCTCCTCCCTTATAAAAGGGCGCCTCCTCCCTCTTTTCCTCACACCACATTGAGCCTTCATGCTCGGCCAACCCCTGCCATATTCTCTTCTCCACATCCCTAGAAACATACTAGAGGTACTGGTCTTTTTTTAAAGACCAATTTCGGTCCTCTAAGAGGAATTCTCAAAGAGGAGCTTAAAAGAAGAGGTAATGTCCGTTACCGATTCATTCAACATTATTTCTTCTTCCACTTCTTCTTATTTAGTGGTTTCATTATGAAGTAATAAAATCAGTATCACCCATATACTGATATTTTATTATATGTATGAAACAACCCTATTTCACCATCTGTCCATCCTACGGAAAACGAAATCACCGCACGTGCGTACGTACAGAATACCGTCTCCACGCCGTGGTGTAATATATTTTCCACCACCACCGTACTTGGATGGGTATAATGGTGTAAATAATAACTATATATTATTATTGTAAAGTGATATTGATTCTGAAATAGTATATATACACTCCATTATAATTTTACAATCATGGGAACGATATCATCGCTCGTGCGTACGTACGGAATACCATCTCCACGATGTGATGCGACTCGTTCTACATGATTTTCATTGCATAATGATTACATAAATGAATGTAGTGAATAAATATGATATATATATTACACTAATACCATTCTGTAAATGAGGTATCTATAACCTTAAATGACGAATAAGAATTTATTCGACAAAACACGCATAAGAACAAAAAGTAATAAACACCCGAATAACAAGTAGTAATGAAATACTACTAATTTGAAGCTAATAATATGACCATATATGATATCATAAAAATAAGTATAATTCTATAATAATTCAATAACATTATTTAAATCATTATATAGGAATTTCGGACACTTATGAAGCAAATCAGACCTAAGGTAAGGGAAATATAACAATCTCATTTTTATCCGATATTGTTTATACTTTGAAATTTACTAGGGTGTATTTTATCGTCCACATCCACGTTTCCACAATATGTAATATTATTTCCATCCACCTATAATTGTTTAAATCTAATTTTACCCTTCGGCGAGTTTTTAGTAGAAGATATGAAAGGAATCTTTTGTCGTTTTTCATACGAGGTACTTTTTGACTTTTCCAACAAAAGTACGAGTAGATTGTTTTTTTAACTTATACGGCACGAATGGATTTTTAAAACATTATTTCCAAGAAGCTTACTTTAAATGTTTTCAAGATTATTTTTAATCAACTTCTTTTAGTTTATAATATTATGACATTTTAAGAAAGGAAAAGTGTTTTTTAAGTAGAATGGATATTTTCCTCAAGAATGGAGTTCAAGTGTTTCATCAAAAATTATTTTTAAACTAAGATAATAAAGGGTTATGTTTCTATACTTATTATTACATTGATTTGATTATATTGTGATGAAATTATTTTAAGGAATTCCTTTATCGTATAGGAATTGTTTTATGATGTCACGTTGTTTAAGAATCCCATTTTTATTACATGGGTTATGCTATGATGTATGGTTTATGATTTTGTGGCACACATAAGAATAGTATCATTATAAGATGGGTGGGACCTATATATCCCTCCAATGCATTGGGTAAAGATTTTATATCTCATGAGATAGACATGGATGGAACGGCAGGTTAAACCGGTTCAGTAAAACAGGACTGAAACGATTAGTGAACCCAGTTCAGAAATGGACTTAGTCCACTAAGATAGTCTCGTCAATGAGTATTGACTAATAAGAAATGATTCTCTATGATTATGTGTGTATGACACAAATTTTCATGTTTTATGTTATGATTATTGGGATTACATTTCACTACTAAGATTTATCCCATGTTATGAAATTATTATCTTTTTTGCAGGTTAAGATTTCAAAAAGTTATGTTCTTATGTATATGATGTGATGACATTTATTTTTTTTACCCTTATTGAGAATTTGAGCTCACCGTTTTGTATGTGTTATTTCCCCAGTCCAGGAAGAAGGTTATTAAGTAGGATATTCCAAAAGGGACTCTAGATATGATTAAATAAATGGGAGGCAAAGTAGATGCTTTATGAACCATTTGTTTATGTTTCCCAGTTTCTAAAGACACTATACCTATACGGTCCTTTCCTAGTTTTGTTATTTTTGTAATAAGTATAATTCAATTCGGATGTAACAAAAATTTATGTAAAGTGTGGGTCATTATATGGAATGAGATTAGAACAAATCTAATTTTACACATAAAATGAAAAAAACTTATAAAGGAAGATTTCAAACCTTTTAATGGATATTGAATATTAAAAATACATTTTGACAATTTTATAATTATTATTTTATAAAATAATAGTTATTTTTGATATTGTAGTATAATAAGTTATGTATGAGTAATTTTTTGGTTTTTTATGAGAAGTATCATTTTTTGATAAATGGTGCAAAATATTGAATTATAATTGAAAACGACCTTTTCATCTAATTTATTTGTATAGTAAAATTATTTTTGAAAATTGTATAATGATAAAATATGAATTTTTTTAAAGGGTTGAGGCACAAAGACCTCTTTATTGAATAAAAAAAGAAACTAGGAGAGGAACAACAAAGAACCACAAAGAATAGAAAAAACCAGAACCAGGGGCCCTAACTCATTCTAGCTCAGGAACTCATACTTTGATGGGGTGCTATGAATAGGAACCATTCCTTCCCCAAATTTTCAATCATCGACAGCATTTGTGAAACATCCTCCATACTAAGAACAACCGCATTTTGGATGGAGGAGTCCCGCCTGAGTCGAGGCATTGCTGCTCTTATGTTGTACTTTTCATCCTTCTCCAACGCTTGTTTATTAGGTTGTACATCATCCACCTTGTTTTTTGGTACATCTGATCTCTATTTGGGGGAAACCATCCTGTAGTGAACTCCATGGGGAATTTAAGTAGTGAGGTGATAACCATCAGACCTAAGTGTAATGGACGCCTGTTTGAAAGGGGACTGCATTTGAGTATCATGCACACCACATGAAGATGGAATAACTCAAATGAATTAGAAAGATAGCCAGGGAGAAATATAGTTAACTGAACATCACTGGTCAAATAATGATGAATCAAGATGAGATCAATAATACAGACCAAGAAGAGTATAAATTCCCAAATCTGACATCCAGTATCAATAAACTCAAACATAAAACCAAACCGTACAATGGAGAGCTTGAGAGTGCTGATAATACGCATTCAGAAAAGAACTATTTCAAGAAGTGATCCTAAAAATAGGAGATATGTCCAAATCCCTTTTCAAAAGGGGTAAAAAAACAAAAGGAAGCGTTTCATGCCAAATGAAGACATCACCTTCAACTCCTTTGTTATCCAATCCATCTACAACAGAATTTGGTTCCCTGTAGACATGAGTAATAATATGATTCATAGATTAAAGGGAATCTAAACAATTAATCCATTGATTTCGAAGCTCCCAAGAGAGGTGACCAGAACCATCCCTAATAGCAGAGACAATACTAGTCGAATCACTCTCTAGATAGATATTATTCCAGCCATATTTTTTGGCCTGCTCCACTGCAAAGATGATTCCCATCATCTCAGCTTCAATTGTAGAAACAATACCACAAGAACCATGAAATCAACCAACCACCATTCCCTTATGATCTCTAAACACGACACCATATCCAGAAGGACCAGGATTCCTTTTCAATGCACCATCCGAATTAGCACAATAATGCTTCTTAGGCAGGTCAGCCGCACGTATCTCAGCAAGTACGCGTGAGAGTGTAGAGGTTACCGAGAAGGATTTATTTTCATGGAGCATTTATGATTCATAGAGAACCAGAAAAAATGCAACAATTCATAATCAGCAACTTGAAATAAATCCAAGAGTTGTGAGGAGAGACCAAGATAGTTCCATCATTGAATAAATTCCACAATATAGGATGTCCTAGGAAGTGAAATCTCAAAGATATCCACTAAAGCCATCCATATTGAGGCCGTAGTTGCACAACAGAGGAATAAATGATCAGCATCCTCTCTGTGTTGGTGAATAAAGATAAAATATTAATATATTAATATAATTGAACTAAATTTAATCATTTTTATATCAAAAATCAATATAGAAACATTTTATTCATATGAACATTTTCTCATAAAAACACTGTTGGTTTGTCCCTTTCAAAGGATTAATTTTAATATTAATTTTAATTTATCCACATTTGTGAATTTTAATTTGAAAAAATGATGCCTGTATTTTTAATCATAAAAATATTTATAATATATTTAGTAAAAAATATAAATTTAAAAAAATAATTATTGATAACAGTTAAAATTAATTAATATGATAACGATTAAAATGTGGTTTTTAACAATACATGCACATCATATAAAAATTAATTTTATAGAATAATTACCTTTTTATTTAATGAAAAATAAACAATATATTGAATAATTATGGTTAAAATATTTAATAATACTATTTTTAGTTAAAATATTAATGGATAATTACCTAGGTAATAAAGATACATGTATCCATAGTAAATACGCAAAAATTTGAGTAAACATAAAGACTAAAGAAAAATTGATTAAAATGATTTTTGGGGTGTTGTAAGTTGAGATAGACAATAAATTTCATAAAATATATTATATTGAAATTTTTTAATCAAATTATGTATGTCAGACCTCCCATTATTGTTTAATTTTTGGTGTTTAAATGAATTCATCTCTTGTTACACTGTAAAAAGGCACTCACCCTCTACACATAATTTAAATTCTAAATCCATTTTTCACATAAAATAAATAACCAAATAAGTTTCCAACATCCCTAAAAAAAAATTATAAGCTTTGACATGGTCTCAATGAAAACCATGGAAGTCCCTTTGTGAAAACCAAATGGAGTTACTGGAAGTTGATGTAATTTTCTTCAATGGGAACATTTGATTTATTTCTCCCAACACCCCTTAAATTATTTTTATATTATTATTATTTAATAAATCGATGTATTCAATATATTAAAATTATTTATTATATTTTAATTACATGAACCTTCACATAATTCTATAAAATGGGATACAAAACCGTCTTTTGTGTGTACGGCAGACTACCTCATCATAAAACGACGTCGTTCATTTATTCATTTTATCTTCTCAAAGTTTGAAATAAGTATTAAAATAATGTTTTTATAATATATATATTATTTATTCTTTATTTAGTCTTGTATAATTTTCATATAACACATTCCTTCTTGACTTCTATTGTATTGGAATACGATAACTTCGTCTCTGTAAGTCTAGACTACCACCTCCTCGGAATGATGTGATTTGTTCATAAATTACATGAAAAGTATTAAAGATTATATTAATGAAATTATGAGATATATAATAAATATTAAAGATAATATAGTGGTAATATAAAAAAGTCTTTTAATTTATTTCATTCAATATGACAATAAAATTGGAACAATGTTCATGCATACTAATGGTCAACCATCTCTATGGATTGTCTATTTAATTTCCTTACAGTAGATATTGTTTATTTCATTAATGAAATATATCAAGAATATATATTATATTTATACAATGTTTTAAATTATATAAATATTTAAATTATGATCTATATAATAGGACCATGAATAATAAGACAATACGTGTATAAAAAACAATGTAGTAATGACCTTAAAAAAAATTTAACATGGAAATGTTAATAAAGGGGTAATATAAAGACATAATTAAATAATATATGATCTTATATTTATTAATATGTTACTTTAATATATTCATAATAAATATATATTTATCATAAAAGAGGATTTAACAAGTTTTGAGAGGTTTAAGACTTATGGTATATGGATTTCTAATCTCACTATTATTTTTATGAGGTGTGTTCAGTATTCACCAATCATTCCAATTTTGTAGTGTATCTAAATTCCATTAAGGTGTTATATTATTATAATTCATACTTTTATAGTTATTTTCAAATAAATTCTATGATCTTTATTTTATGGTTGTATATGGTTAAAAAGTTTACAAGTTAGTAAGTAAATTTGGTCTCAATATTCCTTCTTTGGGACAAATGTTATATTATGAACCTATAATATTATATAAGGTATATATTCTGACCTTTAAAATCTTATATCATTAATAAAATTATTATAATAGTATTTCAATATTTATTTAATAGTATGTTTTCATGGGGATTATGATTCAATGTTACAAAAAATTAATTTTTACAATCTCATCATTCCATGGCTTTATTTAGGATTATCATGACATTATTGAAATCCTATAGTACCTCTTTTAAGAATTCCCCAAATGTTTAGTCCCCCATGGTTGGTAATTCTATCTTTATATAATGGTATCATTTTGAATACATTGTTAATTAATTTTATAGATAAAATTATTTAAATAAAATAAAACCTTTTCCATCTTTATTGAAAAATATGTCTTCTCCCAAAAAATATTTTTTCTAAAAAATGTTTTAAAAAATGTTCAACCATGATTTTTACAATGAATTTTTACCCATGATGCACCTTTTTAAAAAATTTCTTATATGTAATCATACTTTCATATTTTGATGATGGATCTTTTGACTTTTACTAAAAATATGAATGTAATATTTATTTTCATGAATACTTCATGTGAGGAATTATCTTACATCATGATCAATCAATTAATTAAAGAATAAGTTATAACTTTTAATATTTTTTTTATAATAAAAGAGTTTTGAAAGTATTTTATGTAATAAAATTCTTTTTTAAATTGGAAATGATGTCTTCCAATAATTTCATTAAAAATATGTAAAATATTAATTTCTATCAAATTTGAAATCCTTCTATATAATGTAAATTTTATATTGGATATGATCTAAGGAAAACATTCCTATTATGTATTTTAAAAGTTTATGTTTATGGTTTCAGTTTTGTAGGAAACTCATTTCTCTTCCATGGGTTATACCATTTATATATTCTCATGAAACCCGTATACATTTATGGGTTATTATATTAGTAATGATTATGAATCCTATCTATTTTGAATAGGTTATAAAACATTGATTATGAAACCCATCTCTTTTTATGAGTCATGATATAATGAATTTTTGTTAATCATGTGGAACACATATGTATTATTTCATTCTGTGATGGTTGTAACCTATATCTCCCTATAATGCTTTGGATAAATAGTTATATATCAGTATATAATGACAGGAAAAAAGTTGAAATGCCTAAACCACTTTGGGATGAAGGTTTAACAAGATTCACTATTTAAATAAGGTTTTACCATACCTAATAATAAAAGAAGGTGTGGCCTAATTCAATATAAGGAATGGATTTTGAGTGGTTATAGGGGTTTTTTCCACCTAGTTTTTATATCATACAGAAACTTGCCTAATATGTTTTAGAATATTTTTCTTGAAATATAAGGAATAATTTTATATGTTTATATGTTTTTCCAAATTCTATTTTTTATTAATGTATTATTATATCTTGGATTATTCTTTTCCATCCCTTATGATTCATTTCAATTGAACATACTATCATTAAGAAATGACTTATGATTATGGTATTCGATATGAAAGGTGTGATCCTCAAATTATATGATCATGTTATAAGATACATATGCTAACGTTCAGCTTACATGTATCCTTTGTTACGAGTAATGAAAATATAAGCCCATAATTTATTATTTATCCTTTCCATAGGTTATAAAGAATGGTTTTAGTTTGGATGAATAAATTGGATGATATTTCTCGAATAAATTTAATATCATTAAACAAGTGAGAATATTATTTACCGTGTTTCCAAGGACACTAATCTATTATGATCCTCGATCATGAATTTTGGTAATGTGATGAATATTCATCTAAAATTATTCAATCTAAATATTTGTTATTATTCCTATGTAATAGGCTGTATAAAAGGAAATATCCAGTCAACTATTCAAAAATATAATGGTAAATATTTATTAAAGACCTTAAGAATATTTATATAGATATGTACAAGGATTTATTTAATTATAAGTCTAAGTACGAGTTAGTATTTTGGATAATGCCCTTCAATTTTGATAAATTTTTTAGGGTGTGGTTTCTAGTGAATTTCATCCCCATCTAGATACTAATAGTCAATGTGTTTATAGAACATATATATATAGGGGTAATAATCACAAAAACACTGTATTTATCTAGACTCGATTGGGAGCTAGTTCAAGACCATGAGCCTTACATCAAACCTGGTTGGATACTCCAAGGGGATGCTATTTTTAAAATCATAAACCCTTCATGATCCATCATGAATGATTTAAATACATTATGACTATGAATGGACTAGTTTATGACTAAGGATTCATTGATTGAATAGAATTAGGCTTGATTTATGTATCCAATAATTCATTTTTTGTGATTATGTGTCTTTCACCAGGATTTGTCTTTATGACACTATAATTTTTTATTTTAGTTAATAGATGGATCCTATAGAAACAAGGTTATCATTGAATTAAATATAAAATAAAATGAATTTTCTCCTGAGAATTCAAATGATATGGAAGCTCAAATTAAAATTTCTATTGATATGATCAAACATGTTTATCAAGAAAATAATAAATTTTAACTTCTAGATGAACAATATAGGTAACAAAATTATATTTATTATTTAATGAGGATTCACCCACCGACTTTTTGTGGTTCTACTGATCCACTAGTTAGTGAATAATTGATCAGTACAACTGAAACATTATTTTACATTATTTTGATATCAAAGAATGAAAAAGTAATTTTGGAAGCTTATCAATTAGAAGTTGAAGCAGATAAATGGTGTACTTTTATTAAAAACATTATGGAACAAGATAAAATTGAATATATGATATGAGAAATGATTAAGGGAATATTTTTCACTTGTTAATACACCACGTATTGTGTAAAAAAAAATGGAGAACTAATTATTTGAGATAATGAAAAAGGATGATGAATATATTTGAACCTACAAAGGTATTCTAAAAATAATTTCATGGTATGATAATTATTTAGTCAATATCTCTAAAAGAAAATTTGATTTAGTATTTCGATAATTGTTTCCAAGTCTTCAAAATGGAATGTCTATAAGAGACTTTTTTTAGGAATATCTCGTTCAATATTAACCAAAGGTATAAATAAAATTTTAAAATACCACCATTCCACAATTTTTGAAATGAAAAGGAATATCAAGTCTTATAAAACTCAATAGGTGGATTGAATTTCAAGATATAATTGGGGGAACATATTTAGAAGAGGCATCAAAGTATTTACTTGAATGGAATGGGAAGGTTTTTGAAATGTTGAATGGAATGTCATAAAATTTTTTAATGTAAAGATATGATTAATGGGATAATCAACATAATGGAAGAAATAATTCCTACTAGTGCACTACCCACACTACAGTGTTTTATGTTCAAGGAGTTTCAGAACTATAAGAATCAATGCACCAAATCCAATAGCTAATTTAGATGATGATCCACAATAAAATCTTAGGAAAATGATGATGTGAATACTTTTCAATCATATTGGCTTAATTGAAGAATGATAATTAAGGAATCCTTATCATACCCTCCTTAGTTGGTAATTTCCATTTTTATTTTCATTGAATAATCCCAATGAAAATATTATTGTCCGTAATTTTGTTATATCCATCAATATGGATCATGAGATAATTAAATAACCATTAGTATTCATTTTTTATAAGGATGAACCCATTCATCTATTGAAAATAATTTTTCAATATGATAAAACATTTTTTAATGAATATAGCCAACATTCCTTGGAATAATAAAGAATGCATGTTTTCAATAATTACAATTGGTAATTTAGGTTCTTAATATTTTTAAGTGAATTCACATTAATATTGTTCACATGTTTGGTATTTTTTAGTCACTATGTAAATCATGATATATGGTGTATCAATATAAAAATGTTTTTTAGAAATTTAGGGACCTTCTTTCAAATGTTTTTAATTTATACATTTTGAAAGGTTTAGAAGGATAAAAATTTATAGAGTTGATTAATTTAGACAGTACATGTAGTTTTAGTGATCATAGTATTATATCACCAAATGAGGATTTATGAATATTTGATAATTACAACTAAAAATTTCTTGTTTGTTGATAAATAGGGAAATATGGAATGACATATCATTCTATTTATGGATCAAACAATATTTTTATGCTTTAGGAATTAAAAAGTATCCTTCATTTCCTAGTGTAATAGATGAAGTGGAAATTGATCAAGACACATCTAAAGGGTGTGATTGTGAATATAAAATTGAATGAAATCAATTATGTATATCCCATTATAAAAATTACTATACTTTTGGAAAAAGATATTGTTCAATTGTCATAATTTTTAACATATCATTGTCATCATAATAGTTATTTGGGTTATTGTTTTTGTTTACTAAACTTCTTTGGATCAACCAATTTCTTGTGATCAGTGACCATTATCACTATCAATAATTATTTTCACTTTCCTCCCATGTCCATTTATTTACTATCCACATTTGTTCCCCTATTTGGAATCCAAGATAAGAGTTACTTCGGGTAACTATGATGTCTCAAACAATCCATTTTTAAATAATGTTTTAGTATTGTTTTTTAAAATGTGTGTTTCTATGGAAGGAACTTTTCTTATTAAATTATTGATCACGAAAAATAATTTTGAGGGTGAAATTTATTTTAACGGGGGTAGAATGTGACAATATTAGTTTTTGGAATTAATTGTTTTTTCTAATAAATTAGAATTGTCAAATAGCTTAAATTTAATGCTACATCAAGTTATTCTTTATTTATTAGAAACACTATTTTAAAATTAAAATACACGAAACAAGTATATTATATCCTGGTACACTCAACATTATGTTTGGATGGAGTTATACACAATGCTGATATATTTTGATAGCTTGTGTTACACGCAATACCGAGTATTACAAAAAGGAAAATATACTATTAATAAAAATATTTAAATGATATTATATTTATCGCATTTTCATTAGAATTGAACATATTAATATTTTTAAAAAATTAATAATTTTTTTGATATGTGTTTATCATCATCATCAACATATAAATTACTATTCAGTAAAAATACACAGAATTCATAACCCACAAAAATAGGATAAATGACTATGGACCTAAGTGGTTATAAAGTGGTCTAGATAGAGGGAATAAACACTAATAATATGGATCCCCTTGTACTTAATGATATTCATTTTATGAAAGCATATGATCTTTTGGTCAGGGTTATCATGCGAGGCTAGGTATTCTGTAACATTGTTACCCTTTTTTCTTGGATTGGGTAATATTTGTATTATCACCAAGGAGACCAAAGATAATTATGATTACATAATTGAGAAAAATGGGGTAACAAAATTTCCATGCAGAGAAATGTGCAGTAGCATTTAGTCAGTTTAGCTTTTGGGATAACCAAACTCCACAATTTGCACCCACTATTTCCCGTGAGCATGGTCATAGCCTTTTCCTAGAGAGTTGTTCACTAACCCCTCCAGGACCAAAAATCCAAAGAAATTGACCAATTGATATAGAGAATGAATCCCCCATTTTTTTATAAGACCTTAATAAAAAGATCCATCTATGTTGAGCTTGAGGACCCTAGATTGAGGATACCAACAAATCATGTTTCCTGTTGGGTTACTATTTCACAATTGAGGAACATGTGAATCTATTTTAAACTACTGCAAGGATTGAGTATCCCTCAAGATTATTAGTGCCATGACTATGTATGTAAGAATATTATTAGTTATGGTAATGATAAACCATCCAGAAGAGGATACCCCCTCTTGAATCCACTTAATTAGAAATGTATATTGAAACCAAGTATAAGGGAAATGTTTTTAAAAACAACTATTTTTATACAGAAGTGGAGTTTCACGGTAATAAATTAATTATTTAAATACACGGATGTGATTAATGAAATTAATATTTTATGAATTCAATATGATATTTTTTCTTTTATTTATTATATTTTGTAGGCATATGATAAAAGAATTCTTATTTTATGAAAAAATAAATTTTTTCAAAAGTCTTTTTCACACCCTTTTAATGAATCCAATATTGTAAGAATACTTGTTTACATATAGAAAATTAATATTTGAAAAAATAAAAATAATTTTTTAGTGAGAAATATCACAATTTAATTTCGATGATGTTTTGGAATGTTTATAAGTAGTTTTCTCAATTGTTGTATACTGAAAAATAATGAATTTTAGTTGAAAAATAAAATTTCATGTAATGTATTTATATTGATAAATTATATTTTTATTTTGGTTTAACAATTACAATGATCGAATATATATATATATAGACTTATATATTAATCCAATTCAGATAAATATAATCAATTTATAATTCATTTGGGATAGAATTTTTTTTCAAAATTATACACATTACATGGGTTTGTATTAAAATTATTTTTGTGCATAGGTTGGATTTTTATTTAATTAATTGGGATTAATATTTTTAATAATCAGGTATAAAATATAAATTAAATATATTTTCAATTATACTTTTAAATAATAAATTACATTGGAAAATAAGAAGATATAGGTCACCATAGTAATAACCACAACGATAAAAATGATTAAACATAAAAAATAAGGAACAAAATCACAAAAAAATGTATTTTTATGGTGTAATTTTTTATTAACAATAATTTTCTTCCCCTTCATTATTTGTAACTTTTTTCACATGATTTTATAGAGTCTTACAATATTTTTTAGTTTGTTTATTTATAATAATTCCATTGTTCCTCCACTATAAAAAGGCACTCACCCTCATCACTTCATTACACATCTGAAGACATTTTTATCATAAAGAACCTCCATAAATAAGATTTTGAGATCACTAAAATCATACTATAATCCTAAATTTGTAATTAAATATAACCATTCATTTAATTTTGTGAAACCCAAAATGAGTTAACTGAGCAAGTAATAACATTATTCAACAAACACTTTTGTTTTATTTGTTTCTCTACCCATTAAATTATTTTTATATCATTATTATATAATGACCATAATATATTTAATATATTTTTAGGCTTTTATTTTTATGTTACTAACTACAAATTGAATCAACTCCATACACTTCCATCAAATGGGATATGCAATAATCGTTTGTGTGTAAGGTTGAATCATGCATCAAGAGCTGATGTCGTTTGTTCTTCCATCATAACTATTCATAGGAGGGAATACTGATGGAATTTGTATTCTCAATATATATGTATCCGTTGGAGTGATATTTATTATATATTAATTATTCTATAATTTTTATACAACACATACCTTCTTGCTTCCCATTATGTGGTAATATGATAACTTTGTTTGTAGATTTGTGGACAACTACATCCCCAGAGCGAAGTGATTCATTTATAAATTACATGACAATTATTAAGGATGGGTTTAATAATATATATATATATATATATATGATATAGTAGTTGTACAAAAAATTTAATATATATATATATATATTTCATTTACTTACTTTCATTCAATAAACCAAGAAAACAGGAAGAATGTTCATTCAAATGTAATGCTTATTGTTATTGTGGATAATATATTTTGTATATTATCACTCAATTTTATGATTTATTTTAAAGACATATATAATGAATATTTATGAAATTTATATCAATTTTTTCATTATTAATATAAGTAGACTAGGATATACTTAAGATGACTATGACTAATAAGTAAAAACATGTATGAATAAAAAAACGATTATTATATAACGTTATCACGGTATTGTAAATAAAATTGCAATATAAAGTCTTGAATTAATAAAAAATAGTATTGTAACAACCCCAGTAAATAGTTAATATGACATTTTAATATTTATTAATATTTTGGAATTAAATGATAATTTCACATTAATTGGGATGTTATGATGATTGGTGTACCTGACACACAATAATGGGTTTCTCTGAAATCTGATTTTCACACAAGGCTGAGCCATACCAAAAAATAATATGATAATAATATTTTTTTAATGGTAATTACACTTATCCATTTTATTGGAAGGCATTAATATAAGTAATAATATTATTATTAAAAATGTTTGTTAAATGTTATTACATTTATCCAAAAATTTAGAACCCTAAAACGAGAATGAATCCAATTTTAAGCATAAATACTCTAATATTTTTAAAAGAAAATTTTACCTACTTTTGATGGAATCCCAATTTTAAATCAATTTTTTTTCTTCAATATGTTTCATTTGACAATGTAAGATTATTAATTAGGATTGGGACATCAGTATTTACTTTGGGTAATGTATTGGTATTTTCTGATAAAGTGCATTTTTTAATGAATAATGAAATATACTTCATTTTATATCAAAAATTGTCTTTTCATATGATTTAATTATATTGTTAGAATATAGTTTCAATTATCTTTAAAGTGTAATTAGAATATTATTTTTACCATTTAATCTAATTTTTGTCATTTTATGTAATATTACTTTTTATATAGACATAAACACATGTCAATATTTTGATAATTATTATTTCTTAAAAACATGTTCTTTGCTTTTGATAATAGGAATTAATTTTAAATTAGTTTCATCAATTTTTTTTGAATTTTAAAAATGGATTACATATTTGGAATCATGAGGTATAAACTTTTTTAAATATGCAACAATTATTTTTAGTTATTACGTATAATAACGTCAGTAAATATTTTATTTACCAATGGTAAAGGATAAATCTCGAAAATAACGGTAAAAAATAATATTATATTAATATTAAATTACACTAACATGTGTACTAATCCTAGTTGATGATATATATCTGAAAACGGACATCTATAGATTTATTTTAAGACCCCATGGAGCCACTTGTGTGTGTAAATGACATTTAATTACATTCAATTTAATGTTATGGAAAATATTACCTCAACATGCATCATTGGGTAAAACAATTTTTATATTGCATTATATAAGTTATATATTAATATATATATATAAATATATATATATATATTCCTCAGAAATCAAAAATTATGTCATAAATTATGGTATTTTATTTATAATTTTTGGATATTAAATAAATAATGTAAATTATGAAACAATGATGATGTAGTGATTGTTTTATTAATAAAGGATACCAATAAATGATATAATAAATGTTAAAAAATTTTAATTTGGTTATTTTGATCATATCCACGAATTTTATGGCTGAAATTTAAATTTTATTTTTATATTAGTGATGTTTTTTCGAATAAATAATGTTGCTATGTATTTTAAAAAATATAAGATATTAATTGTGTTAAAATTGACATAATTCATATTTTAAAATATAAATTATATTATTAAAAATTATAATTTTTAAAAAAATCATATATTAGGCCAAATAATTATCATAAGTCTAAATTTTTTTATTGACTCATTAATTTGGTATTTTTCATGTTTTCCTAATTATTTGGATTCTCAAAGTGTTAAATGCTTGATAAAACAGTAAGAGTAAAAAAGGGTTAAATAAAAATTATAAGGATTTAAAAATAGAAATTATTATAAAATATTAATTCAAGATATTCTTTAGGTGCCCCTCCCCCATCTTATTAAAGGACACCACCTCTAACCCTTACACACAACTATCAATCCCCCTTGTCTCATCCAACCTCTACCCAAATAAGCTCCAAAATTACTTCCCTTCGACCAAAAATCCTTACATAAGGAAAATGTCAATTAAAGAAAGACTTTTGGCTCAAATCAGAGGGAGTTACCTGTTTTAAGAGGTATTGTCTTCTCTAATGTTTTTTCCAATATTCTACTTTGTCAATCTGTACTAAATTATTGTTCCTTGATTACATAACAAAAACAATATACTAAATATACTATGTTGTTTTTATGATAAGTATTATATCAACACTTACACACAAATCCTTGTAATGGGTATAAAACATATTGTTTCTTTTGAAGGGCGAACTAGTGCCTCATAAAATGATGATTGTTCAATTTTCTCCTACCTCCTATTATGGTGTCCATAATGATGGAACTATAATTATTTATGATATATATGATATTTATTTTATACTTATAATTCTGTAATTCTCATCTAGAACATATCTTAATTGATTTTACTATTTTATATATATGATCATTTCATTTGAGTAAGTGCAGAATACTGCCCCCTAAAAGTGATATGACTCATTCAAGCTATACACAGAACATATAAATGATGGAACTAATAGAATTATGTGACATATATATATATATAAGATATTATAATGGAATTAAAATTTACATATGTATTATTTAGTTCTAATTTATCTAAATATGTAAAATAATATAAAGTAGTGTTTATGCGTATGTACGACTTACTATCTTCGGGAATGGTGTATTTCATTTCTTATATCCAAATTCTATAGACTATTCTAAATACACATATACTATATATATATATATCTTATATATGTCAAATTTAAATCATAAGTATCATTATGGATATAATTTACTTTTTACCACATGTACAATTTATAATTATTTCACGTTCATTTTTTGAATCAAGTTCCAAACATCGACAAAACATCCAATATGAACTAAAATTTTTAACTAGTTGTTATAGAAATGTAATAAGTAATTTATAAGGAATAATAAACATTAAAAAGGTTCTGAATAAAGTATAAATTAAAATAATTTTATTATTCATTAAATTATAGAATGAAAATGTTAATTCCGACACAAGGCAAGGGACTTTTTATCGATCTCCATTCATTGAGCCATATTTTGATTTATACACCAATTTATTTTAATCAATGTATAACCCCATCTTAATTTTATTCAAAGGAAATATTTTTCTGTGTAGCATCTTAAAAAATGAAATAGTTAACGGTTCTTTTTAATTTACATGGTGACAAAGACATTTCCCCCATCATGTGTATTATTTGACATTTTTCCTTCTAAACAGGATGTGATGTTTTTAAATGGAAAATAAATTCCATATACACCATTTACATATTTTTCTATTAAAATTTTTTTTTGAATGAGGATTTACTATTTCAATATCTTGAAATTAATTCTTGTGAGTTCAAATAAAATTTTTTATTCAAATGTTGATATTTGAAATTTTTTTGTGTGATGATATATATAGTGGAACTTGGACATTTGACAAGTTTTTATGTGATAAAACAAATAATGTGTGGTTCTGTGATAATCCATGGATGGGTGGTTACAATATAACCTCAAATTAATTGGGTATGGAAGTCATCTGTATGGATATACAATTTGTATGAATGATTTGTGCATGTCTATCATATGGTTATTCCATTTAAGTATGAATATTTCCCATTTTTTACTTTCTGTATGTTATATGTTTCTTACTATGGGGCTTATGGTAATATTATGGTTAAAAAAGGGTACGAAATGGACTTTTATTCAGTGAAGAGTATTTACTACTTCATAATGGTAAGAACTATTACTTATGATAAAGTATTTCTGGTTTATATGTAGTTTTGGAAAACAAATAGTTTTCCTTCATTTTTTATTCCTTACTTAGCATTTTATGATCATCCAATTCATTTCAAATTTTTTCAGTGGACATAAAGTGGGATATGGTCATGGATGAGATCATTAAAAAGTCATGATGTTTAAATATTTTAATTAAACATGTTTCTTTTACATTTAATGTTTTTATTTTACGATAAAAATTGATACTGAGTAGAAGTGTCCACATGTAATATTCAGTTTGGTTTGTATAATTTATGACCTAATTATCTAATGATGTAAACCTTGAAAGACTCTCAATGTGAATTATTAACTTAATTCATGATTATGTAATGTTTAAGTCTGGGGCCTAATAGTTTGTATTATAGGTCGGTTTAGATATATTCAAGTGTTAGATTTTTTTTAATAGAATGCCCATAAATGACTTATAAATTATGGTCAAGTTAAAATGATATGGCTTTTCAAGATTACCATGTTGATTCGTATAATATATGTTTGGTTAGAATGGTTTTTCATAGACTTTTTAAGGTTGTAGTGCTAGAAAGGCCTAAATAGGATAATAACCTTCAAAATCAGCATCCGGAGATGGTTTGAATTGGAAATGAATAGTTTTTTGTAGTAATGGGGTAGTTGAATTAGGCAATAAATTTTGTTGGTATAAATGTACAAGATGATCTAGATCAACCCAAGAGGAACATGTCTATAGTAGGTCATTTCCTGATGCAACATCCCCTCATCATTTATAGGATCATCTAACCCTATTCAAGATGAATGGTAGATCAAAGAATTGGAAAATATTATAGATTTCAATGGTTGTACATAAAATTAAATGTATAGTATTACTGTTAATCATTTTGAAGGAGAAGAAAATAAGAGATGGTCAATGGTTAAAAATATTAGGAAAAGTAAATAGATTAATGCTCTTCTTTGGGAATAATTCAAAATTATGTTTATTGTGAAATATTTTCCTAAGGTGGTTCAACATAGAATGAAAAAACAATTTATGGAATTGAGGTAGGAGGATGAATTATTGTCTACTTATGAAGAAATGTTCCCTCGACTGGCAAGGTGTGATCTAAATATCATACTATATCATGATAGTAAGATAAATTGATTTTCCTCAAGATTTAAGACATAATATTGAAGAGCATAATGCCATCGTTAATTCAAAAGATATTAGAAACTTTTTAGATGTTCTGAGAAGGTAGAAATGTAATTTTATAATGATCAGATGTTCCAAGAGTGTAAGAAAAATAAATGGTCCAATTGGTAGGAAAAATAAATGTATACATCAAAGAAGTCTGGAGGTAAGATAATTAAATTTTAATCATGTGAGAAGTGTGGTAAAAAGAATCCTAGAGAATGTTTATCAAACTCTCAAAAGTGATTTTAGTATTGTAAGATTGGTCATATTGCTCGTAAATGTAAGTAAAAAGGTTAATCAAGCAATGAAAATCCATCAGTAGGATGTTTTAGTTGCAATGAGTTTGTATATTATAGAAATGTGTGTCCAATGATGATTTCACAAGGTGGAAACTAGACAGATGGAAATAAGAAGTGTGGGGATGAATATTTTACCACAACTACGATTGATGCGGGACCATCAAATGGAGTCGTATAAAGTATGTTGTTTGTTTTTTCAGATTATTCCAATGTTTTGTTTGATTTAGAATCTACACCTTCTTTAATTTTTTATAAATTTTGTAGTAAATTGTGCATTCTATCGCAATATATGAATCCTGATCTTCTGGTAAAAATGGATGAGGGAAATGGTGAGGAAAAATGAAATTATAAGAATATTCTTATCATTATTTTTGGAAATAATTTACATGAAAACCGTGTTCTTTGGAATCTAGTAGATTGTTACATTATTTTGGGAATGGAATGGCTTTCTATTTACCATGATAAGATTGATTATAGAGGTAAAGAGGTTTATTTTTGGAAAAAAAATTTGTTTGTGTGTAGTAATGAACCGTTATATCTGATAAAATATTAGAAAGTTGAGAAACTAGTGAAATATTGAAATTAATGTTAACATGGACATATTTCCGAAAAAATGATCTATTCAGATTAATGACGTGGCAATAGTAAATGAGTATCATGATTTTTTTCCTGATGAGTTTCCTTGAATTATAACTAATCGAAAGTTGAATTTACTGTTAAACTTGTTCCTAATTCTAAGACAATTTCAATACCACCTTATCGAATGACTCAAATTGAACTTTTATATTTGATGAAACAATTGCAGGATTTGTTAGATAATGTTTTAATTTAACCTAGAACATCACTGTGGGGTTCTCTAGTTATGTTTGTTAAAAAGAAATTTAATTCAATGAGACTTTTCATTGATTATTGAGCCTTGAATAATTTCACTATTAAGAACATGTATCCTTTTCCTTATATTTATTATTTGTTTGATCAGCTCTAGGGAGCTCAATATATTTCGATCAATGACATGAGGTTGGGGTAACATTAGTTTAATGTAAATGAACAAGATGTTCCAAAGACAGCATTTCGTACTAGATATGGTAATTATGAATTTTTTTATTATGCCTCTTTGGTTACCAATGCAACTAATGTATTCAGGGATATGAGTAATAGAATTTTCATTTGAGTTTTTGGATATGTTTTTGGTTATATTTATTTATGAAATTTTGGTATATTACAAAATTAAAGAGGGGAATGAAAGTAATTTAATGTTTTTCTGGAAACCCAGAAATGAAAAGAAAATTTATTTATAAATTCAGAAAGTGTGAGTTTTGGTTATAACAAATTTCATTCCATGGTCATATTATTTAAAAATGTAAAAATGGTTCATCCTTCTAAAACAAAAACCTTTGAAGAATGTCCAAGATCATCAAATATAACAATGATTCATAGTTTTCATGGTTTTCCATGGTATTGCTGAAGGATTGTTGAATATATTTCATTGTTTTATTGCCCCAATACTAAGTTAACAAGAAAAGGTTTTAAGTTCATATAGACAAAATAATGTGATGATTGATTTTAGGAATGGAAAATATGATTGGTGAAAGCTCTATTATTGGAATTAATTTCCATAAACGATAAGTTTGTAACCTACAATGATTCATGATTGAAAAAACAAGGTTGTGTCCTAATGTAAAATGATCATGTTATTTCTTAAGCTTCACGTCTATTGAATCCTAATGAGTTAAATTATCCTATAAATGATTTTTAATTAGCTGTTGTTGTTTATGCATTAAAAATTTGGAAGCATCATTTGTATGGATTAAGGTGTGAAATATATACTGATCACAGAAGTTTGAAGTATATATTCAGTTAGAAGTAATTAAAAATGAGTTATTGGATATGGTTATAATTAATCAAGGATTATGATTTCATGATACATTACCATCTTTTATGGGAAAATAATGTGGCTGATGCTTTGAGACGAAAGATTAATGCTACATTAACCATGTTACATTTGGAACAAGATACTTTGATTATAAATTTGTTGAACATTGGAATAGATGTTGTTGGTGAATACAATTCCTATTTTTTGTATTAGGTGTCAGTGAAATAATATCTATTAAACAGAATTAAGAAGTTGCGGAAGGAGCAATGTGAGTTAAATAAAATGTAGAGTTGGTTCTTAAGGGTATGTTTCATGAATTTAATATTGATAATGATTTTATTTTGAGGATTGTGAGGAGATTATAGTTTCCTTGCGATTCACAATTGAAGAAAAAGTTGTGATTTAAAGCTGAGAGTTTTATGTTTTCTATTAATCCCACGAGTACATGGCTGTATAAAGATCTTAGGGGGTATTAATGGTGGGTTGGAAGGAAAAGAGATATTGCTGACTTTACTGTGATGTTTTTGACGTGACAAATGCTTAAATCAGAGAGACAATTACAAGAAGGGATGAATCAGCCATTACTAGTGCCAGATTGGAAATGGAAAAATGTATCCATGGATATCATTGTGGGATAACCAAATACATCTTGAGGAAATAATGAAATATGGGTTATTTTTGATTGATTGACTAAATCTGCTCATTTCCTTCCTATTCGAGATAATCTATCTATATATCAACATTCTCAATTTTAGGTTAAATTGATAGTAATGTAACATGTTGTTCCCCTCTTCATTGTATATGATCATTATTTCAGGTTCACTTACAACTTTTGTAAAGGCCTTCCGAATAATTTGGGTACTGAATTAAATTTGAGTACAACTTTCATCCTCAATTAAATGGGATGGCTAACCGAAAAATTCAATCATTGGAACATATACTACGTTCTTTTTTTATGGATCACATAGAAATTTTGTACTAACATATTTATTTGGATGATATTTCATATAATATAATTTTTGATTCTAGTATATAGATTGCTCCATTGGAGGAATTTTATGGAAAGCAGTGTCGAACTCCAGCTTTTTGAAATGATATAGGTGAAGGAATGTTGATGGGACCCGAATTGTTAGAAGAGATGGAAGGAAAAGTTCACTTAATTCAAAATCACGTGATGAAATCATAGAGTTGGGAATAAAGTTTATACATATAACCAAAGAAATTGTCTTTCTTTCAAGGTAGGTGATCATGTCTTTCTCAAAGTTTCTCCATAGAAAAGTGTGATGTGTTTTGTTAAAAAAAGAATGCTGAGACCTTGATTTATTGGACCCAATGAAATACATCTGAATGTTGTATTAGTTTCCTACCCAGTGGATTTACCTCCATGTTTATCCCAGGTATACAATGTTTTTCATATTTTAATATTGACAAATTATATTCTTTATCAATATCATATTTTGAAACTAGAGGTAATTCAGTATGAAGAGAATATTTTTTATGAGGAAACACCAGACATGATTATTCACTAATGAGATCTAATTTGGATAAATATGTTAATTAATCAGGTAATGGATTTTTATAAAATCCATATGGTTGAAAAGGAAACATGTGAATCTTAAATGATATGAGGGATAAATACCCCGGCATATTTTATAAGTGACTAAAATTACGTGGATGCAACATCCAATAGGGGGAAAGGATGTAACATCCCAGGTAAATAAAGAATATGAAATTTTCATATTTAATAATGTTTATGAATTAAATATTAATTTTACATTAAAGAAAATGATATTTTTTAGGGTGTACCTGACACACAAAAATGTATTTCTTTGAAATCTCATGTTTAACACTAGGACGAGTCATACTGAAAAATAATATTATAATATTTTTATTTTAAATAGAAGTTAATTCCTATCTATTGTATTGGAATAAATGAATAAAATTACCATATTATCAATAAAAATTTTTTGTTAAATGTTTTTACATGTAACCATCAAAATTTAGAGGTTGTAAATAATAATCATTCCAATTTTAAGCATAAATACTGTAATATTTTTAAAAGGCAGTTTTAATGTCTTTTGATAGATAACCATGTTTAAACATAGTTTTTATCACTTTTATAATATTAATTTGATAAAATAAAATAATTCTTTAGATTAAGGACATCAAATCTTACTTTGGGTAAAGTTTTGGTATTTTTATGATAATGTTCATTTTTTAAGGAATACTGAAAAATATTGCATTTTTAGTTAAAATTTTCTTTTCAACTGATTAATTTATATGGTTATATTAGCATTTTAATTTTATTTAAAGTGTAATTATTTTATATTTTTACCGTTTAATCATATTATAGTCATTTGAAGTAATTTTAATTTATAATTAGACATAAAAAATGTCAATTTGTTGACAGTTATTATTTAACAAAAACAAGCATTTTGGTTTTGACAACAAGAATTAATTTTAAATTAATTTCTACAACGAATATATTTTGTATTTAGTTTAATTTATTCCAAATTTGGAATCATTAGGTAAAAATTGTTTAAATTGGTATATTTTATTTTTTGAAATTATGAATAGTTTTTATCTTTAAATATTCTATTTACCATGGTTAAAGGGAAAATATGGTAAATAAGTGTAGACAATAATATTATAAAATTTCTTAATTAGCCTAACATTGGTCCTAATCCAATTTTATGAGATATATATAACTATGGGAATCCGTGGATCGATTTTAGGACCCCATGGAGCCACATGTGTGTGAAAATGACATGTAATTATTTTTAGTTTAATGTTAAGGAAAATATAACCAAAATATGTATCTTTTGGTAAAACAATTATATGGGGTTTTATAAGTTATTTTTTGTATATAGATAGTCATTATAAATTTAAATATATTTCCTAAATTATGTTAGTTTATTTATACTTTTTAAATATTAAATTAATAAATTTAATTATAACAGAAATATGATATAGTGATTTCTTCATTAAAAAAGTATTCAAATTAATGATATTATAAATGTTAAGAAAATATAATTTGGTTATTTGGATGTCATCCAAAAATTTTCTAGATGATTTATAGATGTTATATTTATAATAATGGGTATTTTTAGAATCAATCATATTTTTATGGTTTTAAAAAAATCATGATATTAATAGTGTCAAAATTGACATAATCCATATTTAAAACTATAAAATATTTTATAAAATATTTTAAAATTAAAAAAATATAATATTTGGGTAAATAGTTATTATAAGTCTATAATTTTATTATTTAATATTTAAATATATATTTTATATGTATTGGTAACTATTTTTTTCTCAATTTTTTTAATGGATGGTAAAATAATAAGAGTAAAAAAGGGCTAAATAAAAACGATAAGGAATAAAACATATCCAAAACATGTATACTTTTTATTTGAGGATTTTATTTCGACTATTATTAATCTTATAATATAAAAATATGAATATTGAATTATTTATACTCAAAATAGAATTTATAATAAAATAATAATTCAGGAGATTCCTTAAGTGCCCCTCCTCCTTCTTATAAAAGGACATCAACTCTAACCATTACACACACCTCTCAATCCCCCTTAGATCATCCTGACTCTACCCAACTAATTTTACAACATCACTATCTTTATATTATAAACCTTAACTTAGGCATAAAAAATTCAAGAAATCATTTTGGCTTAAATCATAGTGAGTTTCTCATTTTAAGAGGTAGTGTCTTCTCAAAAGTTCCTTTCCTATATTCTACTTCTTAACTACATATTATATTCTAATTATTTTATTACATAAAAACACCAGTATCAAAAATATACTAGTTTTTTGTAATTATATGGATTATAACTACACTTACCCACTCCACCATGTAATGGGCATAGAACATACTGTTTCTATGGATGAAGAACTACTGCGTCGTGAAATGACGATTGTTCAATATTCTCCTAGCACCTCTTATGGTGGTCTTTATGATAAACTACAATAATATATGGTATATATGATATCTATTTTATATATTTTCATCTGTAATTATAATATAGAACAGAACTATATTATTTTCATGTTGTATATATATGATAATTTCATTTAAGGAAGTGCGGACTACCGCCCCCTCAAAGTGATATGACTCATTCGTATTATAAATGAACGTATAAAGGATGGAATTAAAGAATATAAGTGACATATATTACATAGATATTATACATAAATTATAATATACATAAGTATCATTTAGTTTTCATTTCATTAAATATGAAAAAATGAAAATAGCATTCATGTGTTGGTAAGGCATAACTTCTCCAGGAACGGTGCATTTATTTTTTGATATCAAAATGCTATGGACTATTATAAATACATCTATAATGGATATATATGATATATATGGTATCTAAATAGTAAATATAATTTTTGAGAAAATTTAATTTTGACCACATGGAAAATTTATAATTATAGAAAGTTTATTTTTTACTCATGTTCCGAACATCGATAAAATGTCTAATATAAACTCAAATAATTTACTAATTTTTATAGATAGGTGATAAGGGATATTAAAGGAATAACAGAACTGAAAATGTTTCTAAAAAAATAAAAATTAATTTAAATTTTTTTATTAAGGATTTTAATAAATGAACAAGTCACGTCGGACATGAGGTAAGGGACATTGGCTCAATCTCTTTTCCTTGATACATGTTTTGATTTATACACAAATTTCTTTTCTACAGTGTATAAAACCCACTGATATTTAATTTTAGACAATGGGAATATTTTTCTTTGAAGTTTTTTACTAAACTAAAAAGGGAATGTTGCATTTTAATGTACGTGGTGACAATGAAATTTCTGTTTCCACGAGTGTTATTTGATATTTGGATTTCTTAACAAGGTGTGATGCTTTTTAATAGAAAATAAATAACATAAACCTATTTTATATATTTTAGTATTTAAATTGTGTTTGAAAGTGGATTAACTATTTCAATATCTGGAAATTATTTCTTGTGATTTCAAATAAAATTAATGATGGAAATGTTGATATTTACAATATATTATGTGTGATGATTATATAATGGTACATGGACATTTGACAGGTGGTTACGTGGTAAACTAAATGATGGGTGGTTTTGTGATAAACCAATTATGGGTAGTTATGCTATAACATCTGATGCATTAGGTATATATGTCGGCCATATGGTTATTCCCTTTTCATAATGATTTAAGGATGTTGATCATATGGTTATTCCATTAATGTTTGATTATGTCCCAGGTTTAATTTTTTATATGCTATATGTTGCTTTATAAGGGTATTATGAAGATATTTTGGTTTGAAAAGGTTATGCAATGAGATTTTATTCATTGGATAGTATGTACTACTTCATTAAGGGTAAAAGTATTACTTATGATAATGTATTCAAGGATTTCATGTTGTTTTTAAAACCTAATAGTTTTCCTTCGTTGTGTGTCCCTTACTAAGCTTTTTATTCTTATCCCAATTTTTTGAAATGTTTTTCACATGACATAAATTGGAATTGGGTCAAGGATGGGATCAGAAAAAAGTCATGTTATTTATAACATGGAACTTGTCATGTTTCGTTTCTTATAAGTGTTTTAATTTGATGAAAAAATGGATACTGAGTATAAGTGTCCACTAGTAATATTAAATCTATTTTTTATAGGCTATGAACTAATTCTATAATGCTCTAAACATAAAATGATAATCAATGTGAATTATTATCTTAATCCAAGATTAAGTATTTTTTAAGGTTGGGGCCTTATAGGTATCATCTAAAAAATGTTTATGTAATATATTTATAATAAAATTAATTTTATCATAAATTTGGTTTGAAGATATATAATGATAGTAAAAACAGTATGTAATGGGATTTCAAGACACACTATTATTACTGTCATACTTATTCCATATTGACCACTAATTTATTTTGTTTGGTGTTTATACTATCCATGAATGTGTTATATTTTTATTATCTGTAATGTTATGGGTATTCACATATATATTTTATGACCTTTTCTGATGGGGTTTACAGTTCAAAAGTTAACAAACCAGTACAGTAATTTTATCTCAATATTCCTTATTTGATAAAGATGTTATGTTATGAACCTATATTATTTTAGGAGGTGTATATACATACCATTGAAATATTATATGAGGAATATTATTTTTTATTGATATTATATGATTTTTTTAATTTAATAATTTCTTGGGGATTTTGATTCAATGTTTCCAATGTTTATTTCTTCAATCTCGTCATTTATTAGTATTTTTTATGATTATTCTTCCAGTCATGAAATATTATAATCTATATCTCATTTATTTAACTAAATATTCATAAAAAATGGTTTTTAAAGATATATTAATTTAATATTACCATTTAACACTATTTTGAAAATAATATGAGTATGAAAATGTTTCCATGAATATCCATCATTAATTATATGTTAAGATAGAAATCTTTTTCCCCCATAAATAAATGTTTCTAAAAATGTATTATAAAAATTTCATCCCTAGTTATTCAAATAATTTTTTCCCATGTTATTCAATTTTAAATTTTTTTTTACTATGTATAATCTTATCATCTTCTGATCAAGGGTCTTTTGACTTCTACAACAATATAAAATGTATATAATTTCACATATAAGTCATGTATGGAATTGTCTATCATCATGTTAAATCCATTCACAAATGATTCCATTATGTATTTTAAAACAAAATTTAATGAAAAATGTTTTCCAAATATTTTATTCTTTAAAATTAATTTTTAAAGTGGAAAGTATATGTTCCTCAAGAATTGTTTTTGATAGAAATTTCAAAATTATTTTCTATATAAGATGACATGGTTTGGTATAATTTATTCCTTACTAGGGTAATGATCAATGTAAATCATTCTTATTCTTATTTTGAATTGGTTTTTAAGAAGAAGATTATATTGTGAAACTCAAGCTGCTAACATAGGTTTTACCATTATTTAATGATCATGAGACCATATTCTATTTATCAGTTCTGATACTATGAAATGATAATGAAACCTGTAGATTTTACACAGGTTCTGATATGATTTTTAAGAACCATTTAATTTTGTGGTTCATGATGTGATTAATGGAAATTATATGTATGATTTAATTACGTTAGATATGGTATATATATCTCCATCCAATTCATTTGAAAATATTTGTATCCTCTAGGATAATAATGGGAAACAGGTCGTTGAGAATGTCCCACTATGGGAAGAAGGTTTGACCTGATCAACTTTTGGAAGAATGATTAACAATATCCACTAGGGGAAGAAGATGTAACCTGATCTACTATATAGAATGGAAAATGAATTTCGATGGTGGTGTGTTCCTCCTAATACGTGTAGTACCTATGAATTTCCTTGATATGTTTTGGTAATGATCCTTGACTTATGTGGAATGATTTTATGAGTTTATTTGTTTTAAAAAATATCATGTCTTATTACTATTTTATGTTTTTTTGGATTGTTCTCATGATTCCATTGTAATTCATTTCATATGGACAAACTAATCATTATTCCATGAATTAGGTTAATGTTGTTTGAGATGATTGGTATGATCCACAAATGTTATGTACTTGTTCTCATACCCATAAACTCCTGTTATGCTTACATATCTAGTTTATTTACACGTACGAAGAATCTGATCTCACTCTTTTATGTATTCCCCTTTCCTAGGATATGTAGAATGTTTAAAACATGGATTAAATTTTTTTATATATTTGTGGAAAAAATCGACATCCTTTCACCAAGCCATAATATGGTGTCCCATGTTTCCAAAGACACTAAACTATTACGGTCATTAGACATGTAATTTTGTAAAGTAGAAAATATTTTTAAATATTTATTTAATAACATTTCATGTTAAGACTAGGTTGATAAATAACTTATTTATAATTATTATTAATTATATAATTACTCAAACGTTTCACATAATTTATTAAATTTATTTACTTAATTGATAGAAAAATATAATAATTTTTTTTAAAAATATTAAATGAAAAACAAATCAATTTAATTGTTATGTTCATTGAATTTTGTAGCAAAATAGGACTTGTTATACAGGTGTGAAAATGATATATTCAAATTCAATATTTTTATTTATGTTTTAGAGTGAATTAAACTATTAGTATCAAAAAAAAATTTGATGATATTTTATAATTAATAATATTTTATAAAATGATTTAAAATTCTAATAAATCATATCATTAGCCATGTGATTTGTGTATATTTAAAAATTTCAACCAAATTCCATTAATTAACCCATTTATCTTTTATAGTATCTATTTTAACACCGAAATTGTAAATAACTATTTTATAAAATGGTTACAAATAAAATGGTGGTTTGAACATTACATGTCATTATGTGAAAAATAATTCTCCACAGGGAAGGAATTTATTTGAAAATTTGTACTTCATATTTATAATAAATATGCCCCCTTTATCAAATTAGGATTCATTTATTTTAGTCTTAATTGTTATATTACATTAGTTAAAAAAATGTCAGCATGGTGGAAACTATGGTGGTAAAAGTAAGTAAACCTAGAAGATAATAAAAAAAATTGAAAAATAAGTTTATTTTTAATATCGTGGAGGTGTATCCAGAACAATAAATTTTACATTCAATTAAATTTAATTTTTTGGAGTAACTTTGTGTGATATTTACTTCCCATTATAGAATATATTTTTGTATTTATAAAAATAATACTTCTCCGTAATTATAAAATAATACTCCCAATATTTACTTATTCACACCTCTCATGATATTTTGATCTTAAAACCCATAAAAACATTCTCAAAACACAATTATCTATATAATTTATATTAGAGTTTTCAAAAAAAACCAACTGTTATTAATAAGATATTTAAAAGGATATTTCTCTTTGAAAAGATAATTGTCTCAACGAATCCCTTTATTTATCATTTTCATTTAAAATAGTAAATTATGTATTAAAAATTAATGATTCATAAAAACAGTATGTATTGTATAATAAGATGTTATTATGCTAATGTAAGATTTTATATCCTTCTCCTCTTCAACAAAATGGGAAACAAAACTGTCGATTGGGTGTAAGGCGGACTATCAACTCATGATCTAATGTGGCTTGTATTCAAAAAATCATCATCATGGTTCGATATAATGATATAATAATCTATATACCTATATTAGGTATTTAAAAATTAATTCTACATGGATTTTTTATAACATGTACCTTCTTAAATTATATACTATTTAAATAATGATAATGTCGCTCATGTATATGGTGTGATGCTGCATTGAGAAGAGATGTAATTGGTTTTTATATTTTTCATTAAATTGAATTAAATAGTGAAAAAATAAATGAAAATATTTAATATAAATGAAATGATATTATATATGGACCAATTCATTACCCTTTCAACCAATAAAGAAATGATAACATCACTCATGTATATATACAAACAATAGTCTCCACGAAGAGATATGATCCATTCTCCATGATGAACATTTAATAATGATTATAAAATTATATAAAATGAAAAATTTATATTTATAAAATTAATAAAATTATATAAATTTTGGAAAATATAATATACTCATCAACCAGAACATTCATGTCAAAACGTGCATGAGAATATAAGGCAGCTAATAATTGAAAGAATAATAATAATGAATGATTATTAATGAATTGGTGAAAAGATGTTATAAAAAATAATTTATTATATAATAAATATTATCCTGGTTGTATTATAAGATAATAACATTTTTAGTACCACTATATATTATTTAAATTTTCATTCAATAAAAAGGATGTGTGAGGTAATGGATTTCATCTCAAATTAATATATTGAAAAATTTTACAATGATCAGAAAATATTTTTATTTATATGGTGTATATACTAAAAATTTTACATGTTATATAATGAATCATTAATTATTCATTATATTTTTTGTTTCAATTTTAATTAATTCATCAATGGGGTTTTTAAATTGAGAATTTTAATGCATAAGAAAATTTCATAAATAAATTACATTTCATTTTGTTATATTGCTTTATGATTTCATTGATATTATTATATTGTTTGTGAAATATCAGTTTATTATATTATTTTCTATTTAACCTTTATTTATTTGTAATTATATTTGACACAAATAATTTATTCATTGTTTTATTCCCACATTAATGTTATTATCAACATAAGGGATGCTTGTGTGAAATTATCTACATTGAGACATGTGATAAGTTACACAATTGTCTTTATTAATAAGAAGTATATACTACCCATATGATACCATATATAATGAATCTAAAAATATAAGTGATATTTTATATTTAATTTTATGATATTCATTACATCGATTAGATGATTCAAATATTACCAAAGAAGTAAGTGATTTATGTTTCAATATAATTTTAATTGAGATAATTTATACAAGAATTTATATTGAAAAAATTTCTTTATTATTGTATAATAAACACATTTAATTTTAATTACCTCCCTCAATTAATGGTGTTTTCCTGGAATAATTAAATCATAGTTAATTTGAAACATAAATTGACTGAGAATCCATTTTTAATAAAATGGAACACCACTTCTCTAATCGGTCAGAATTAATTTTTCATCTCAATTTTTATTTTATAAATCCATATTTTCTAAATAATTTAAAAAATATAATACTATCAATTTTATATCAAAATTCTATTCAAAATTCAATTTTTATAAAATAAAATTGAAAGGAATATTCCAATCATTTTATGGATTTTGAACTATTTCACATTTCTTAAAAATGTGAATAAAATATTTGATTTTAATATACTCAGAATGAATACAACCTTCCAGCATCATGATGAATAATTGCATTGAATCATCCATTAAATGATTAAAATTTTATTTTAAAATAATTTTTTCCTAACATTCTGAAAAGAATTTGATTTTAAAATTGATAGTCAACGTGAGAAGGTTATATTTTTTAGTAAAATTTTAGAAAGTTGTTTTATGTTATTTTAATTCATAATTGAAAAAAAAACATTATTTTCAATATTCTAAGGTGGAGATATGTTTTCATTATAACATCCTTCTTATTTATCATTATGGTTTATGATCAGTTTGATCAGTGAATGAATTAATATCCAATTTCTCGATTAATTTTTTTGATCAATAGCATTCCTTTGAAATATTTTCATTCATATGATCATTGGACATTACATTTACCTTAAATATCTATATAAAATATCATGAACATCCTAATTACATAAAATGTATCTGGCTTTTACATATGAAACTTATCTTTGAATGTTATATGATTTTATATAAATTTTTTTAATATTTATTCCTATCGTGATATGAAAAATTGGTGATAATACATATACTTCACAAACAAAATGATCATTTGATATATGAAGAGTGTTTTTTACTTGGAGATAATGTTTGGGAATGATTATATTTATGAACTAGATACACTAGAAGTCTAACGAGAGAAATCTATTGCATATAAATTTTTCAATGGTTTTTTGGAGTAAACCTATGAATCAATTAAATTTTATGGGCACAAGTTCTTGATGTTTAATATATCATGATTCATGATATAATGAAGTACAATAATAATCATTTAAACCATTATGATTTCAATTATTATTTTCAATTATATTATTAAATTGATATTATCCAAGGTTGGATTTTTTGCTCAAGTTATTTCTTATATATAATGTGTGATTAGTTAAAAAAATTTACATAATAATTATGCCTTAACTAATAATGATATTATTTTATCGATTGAATGAAACTTTTTTTTCAGATATTTACATGTTAATATTTATTATTCCATATAAATCATACTTTATTTATTTAGGATAGCTTCCACAATATATAACCCTTACTAAGAAATTATTCTCACCATTATTTTGCTACATTTCCTATGAATATTTAATGTGTACTATGAATAAATGAACAGATATTATAGAGGGGATAATTTTATTATTGAAAAAATATTATTGTAATTTTTGTATTAAAAATTAATATGGGATTAATGTATGCATTCAGTGTACAATGACTATTTAACTATTTAGTCATTTGGGATATAATATCTTGTATATGGAACAAATGTAATAATGTAACCACTGACTCTAGGGTACTATGGTTGGGGTTTATAGATTGTAATATAGAATTTTTAGTATAAATAATGGGAAATATAATTAAGAATACAATGATTATAGAACATAACCATATGACTAATTTTGAGGACAAATCTATTAATATTACAACATATTATCATTTTCGTAATGTATAGATTACATGGTAATCCTTGTAATACACACCTATATTAATAAAAAAGAGGATTTGGTTATGTCACATATATATCATGGTGTAATTACAAGAAAACGAGTTGATTTAGTGTATCTTAGACATTATTTGGGTGCACTATGAGTGCTCCATTACTACACACCTAGTTTGAAATGCCTTAGGGATATGATTTTGTTAATTTGAATATTCTCTATAATCCATTATGTTGAATTAAAGAATAGAACCAATAGAAACCTATGAAATTCCATAGTTATAATGTATAATGTTAATGTGTCTTGGGATGATAAATCTAATGTTCACAATATATTAAAAATAAAAAATACTCATTTTTAGCGTATAAATTTTTGATTTCGAATCTAATTAAAATTATATTTGGTGGAATGTGTGGTAAAACATCCCTTGGGATTAGTATAAGTTTTATTAAAATGTTATTTGGCTAATAATTCACTTACATTTTATGGAAATAATAATAAATGCATTGATAACTTTTTTGGTTAATTTTAGAATAAATGTTATGTTAATTGAGATTATCTAATTTTCAGAATCTTGTCCGTATTATATTATAGATAATTCAGAAAAAGATAAATATTGAATACTCATAATTGGATTAAAAGTGGAGATTATGATGGAAATTGATTAAAAGATGAAATTATACTTTTCATGTAAGTATATGACCATATGTTCCAGGTCTAGTTTGTAAATGAAGCCCTTTGCTGTTGGAAAATGATAAAAAGATATAAATTTTATTCATTTATTATAAATATATGTTATGTCCTCTCAAAAAAGGGTATAATGTTATCAGATAAATTGACCTTCCTTGAAAATATTTGTATTTATTCCAAATATGAATATCTTATATAGAGTCATAATTATCTATTATTCTAGATGGAAATATAAGTACCATTTTCCTATAATAGTAGGATGTTGATTTATTAAAATGTTATTTTCAAATATCAAATTAGAGATTTCGTAATGTAAGTTCAAATTAAGAGTATGTAATTTTATGAAGATGGGGTGACCGTAGGAGAAAAATATTATAATGTAACATTATTTTAAATTAATTTTTTATTTTTATAGACAAAGATACATGGAATGCTAATATTTTTAATGATGAGAATTTCATATGATAGTATATACAAAATGATATATGGAGCTTTAATTTCCAATAAGATATATTTTTTAAATATGATTGTTATAGCCTTGACATTTAATTACTGGTTTGGAATAAAATTAACTGAATTATTATATATATATAGATACCAATCAATAAAAAATTGATATAATTTTAGTAAATAATATCTCAAATTTCTAGTAATGTCATTTTATGCATCATAATATATTTTCATCAGATATTTGTTTTATTTTTTCATTTTATTATTCGGAATTATAATTAATTTATAAATCATTTGGAAATTTAATTTTATAAAAATAATATGATTTTTGAAATAAATATAAATAATATTATGTTAGGTTGTTGTTTGGTAGTTGTTTGAAATGATATATTTTTCCGTGAAAAGTGAAAAATACATATTTTTCAAAAAATGTTAATTCTTTATAATAAATTAAGATATCTTAAGGTCATGTTATTATTTGAATTTAAATTTAAATATATATCAATAATATATAGATACATTAAGTGTAATTAATTATATTTTAATCTCTTTTATTAGATTTTTTGTATAATTTTATTTTTATCCATAAAATAGTTTTTTAATCATTTTAAGCAAAAAATGATCCATTTTATTAAAATTTTAAAACCACTAATATAGAAATATTTAACCAAAAATAACAGATTAAATGTATATATATTTTTTAATTTAATTCCATTTAATAATAATTTCCTGTAATATTGTTAATGTATGATCATCATATTCTTTAAAAATGAATTTCTTGAAACACCTTCTCTCAACCCGATTTGTAGGATTATTATTAATTGAATTTCATCCGCATATAGGGATTTAATTTTTAAAAATAGATTCCACATTTATTGGATGATAATAATTTATATTATTTAATAATTCATAATCAATTTTTTCATAATAAAATAGTAAATACGTCATGAACACTGTAAAATGTTAAATTGAATGAACTTATGTAAAAACTACATGATATAGAAAATATTTTTAATATTAAATATTATATTAGTACGTTATGTTTACCCTTATGACAATATTATTAAATTTTAATTTATTTTAGTCTATGTTTCCATTATTGTAATCCTTGTAATAATTTCAGTCAGGAATAATACAAAATTTCACCCACATCTTATTAAATTACATTTTTGTGTTCACATAGGAGAAAAAAGTGATACAAATGAATTTTTATTTTCATCTTTTGAATAATTTAATGTAATTAATGTTGGTAATTTATTTATAAAATTTGGTCAATATATTATTTTACAAAATTCTCATGTAACGCAGATGCATTATTTATTTAAATAATTGATAAATAAAATAAATTAATCTAAAAATATTAAAAGTAACACTAATTGAATTAATTATAGTGTCAATATGTTTTTAAGATAAATATAAAATTTTATAATGTTTTTAAAAGTATATATAGAATTTCCATATTTTATTGATGATTTTAAATTCAAATTATATAAATATTGTCAAAATTGAAATTATTGATATTTTATAATATATAATATTTTATTTAATGATTCAAAATTAAAAAAAACTATACATTCCACAAATTGAATGGTATTAGTATTAAATTATCATCTTTAGTCAAATTATTTACAAATTTTCCTTCTATAGTAATTATATTACACTTAAATTGTTAAAAAGACTTTAACATCAGTTCATAATAGAACAATGTATTTCACATTATTAGCTCTAGTATTAGAATTAAGTTTACACATACAAAAAATTATTAATTAATATATTATATTTAATATTTATAATAATTCTTCAAATATATATCATGTAGATTATTTTATTAGAGTATTAACAGATAAATTACATATGATAAAACTGCTTTCTATAGTGGCAACTAAAATGTTAATAGTATGTAAACATAGAGGAGAAGGGAATAAATTTATTAAAAATGTATAAATTTATATGGTGGATGTTATTATTGATCTATACATCCCTAAAGTACATTATTTTCCAATTTTTGGGTGGCACCTGGTGTGAGAGTGACTTCTTATTATTAAATAGTTTTTGGAAGTTACAAATATTAAAATCCTCCTCTATTGTAAAATGAAAGTTCTCCCCTAAAAATGTGAACCAATTAATCCATTTTAATTTACCAAAAACTACCCAAATCTCTCCCGAAAAAATACATATATATATATATATATATTGTTATGCATTTGGTATTTCAAAAATACCAAGCCTAGTGTTCTGAAGAGAATATCCAATGGAGGATTCTCAATGTGAAAGTAATGATTTCGTCGATGTTCTTTCACTTCTACTCTTAATTTAAAAACATTACCTATATTTTTAATTTAAAATATAATAAAACCAATAAAAAAAATATTTTTAGATTTTATTATTTTAATATAATAACATATATCCATCTCCTTTATAGGAAAATGGGAAACCAATATCATCGATTGTTTATATGAAGGAATAACACCTCGTTAATCGACGAGACTCATTTTCCATCAAAACCACTCATGGTTGGATATAGTGATGGATTTAATGTATATATTTATATAATATTCATGATATTATTTAATTCTAGAATTTTAAAATAAAATATACCTTCTTACTTTTTATTATGTTTCAAATAAGATAACATCGCTCCTATATACAAGGACTAAATACACATAAAGCAACGTTCATTGATTTAAAATAGACCTTATATATAAGGGAAAAAATATATTAAATGAATTTATGAGATATATATGAAATTATATTTAATACCTAAATTTAATATACCACCCGATTACTTACACTTTCACTCATTTTGAAATGATAACATCACTCATGAATATATATAACCTAATCTCTCAACGAAAAAATTTGATCCATTATCCATAGTAAAATATCAAAAATGAATCTATTTGTATATCTAATAAGAAAATAATATTTATAACATTAATATGAATCCTTTTATGTTTTAACAATATAATATTCTCAAAAACATGAATGTGTACCACAAAACATGCATTAGGGAACAAGGTAGTTAACACTCTAACCAACAGTAATTTGGAATGATTAATAACCAATAAGTTATAATATGTTTTCAAATAAGTATATATCACTTTATAAATATAAATATGGTTATTTTTTAAGATAATAACTTTTTTAACACCACTATACATGAGGTTAAAGTGAATTAAATGCAAAGGAATCATGAGGTAAGGGATTTGGTTATAATTTTCATTCATTAAATCATAAATTAATTTTATACACAAATTTTCATTTATATGGTGTTTATATTGCTCATATTATAGGTAATATCATCAATAATTCATAATTCATGGTATTTTTTGTTTCAATTTGAATTAATTCATCCAATGGGATTTTACTAGAAACATACCACGTTATAAGAACTTTCATAACTCAATTTATTTTCATTGGGTCATATAATTTATTCATTTTTTTTATATTCGTGTATTATGTGTGTAATTAAATTTTATTATATTATGTTTAATGGAAATTGTTTTATGTGTATTTTAGTTAGATACAAACAATGAATTCATTGATTAATTATCACATCAATGTTATGATAATTACAAGTGTGGGTCATATAAAATTTTCTTCTATGGGATATAGGTCATGATATACACCTATATTCATTTATGAGATGTATATAATTCACTTTTGAAAATTTAGATATATACAATCATAATATTCATAGTTTTTAATTTATCATTTTATTTTATTAATTTCATAAGGGTTATGATTCAAAAGATAGCAAAGTGGTAATGGATTGATGTTTCGATGTCATTTTAGTTGGGATTGTCTATATATGAATTTCCAATATTGGAAAATATTTGATAATTTTATAATAAATCCCATTAATTTTATTCCTCTATGTATATTAATAATTATTTCTTGCCATTTTACCATTTTCCTCTCCTTGTTACATAACATTTTTGGTAACATAATTTTAATAAAATATGACACAATTTATATCTTCAGTTGATAATCCATTTTCATCCAAATACATGTATTCTAAAAATTCTTTCAATAATGTTCTACGATTATTGTTTTAATTAATTTTGTCCAATAATTTTACTTTTCAAAAAAGATAAGAGTATTCTTCCTGTTTTTAATCAGGTTTATTATTTAATTTTCTAACAAAAATAAGAAAGGAAAATGTGTTTTTAACATACTCAACAAGAACCGAACCATATTCCATCAGGACAAATCATTGATTTACACTATCCTTAATTATTATAAAATTTTATTTTTTAAATAGAATGATTTTAATAATATTTTAATGTATTTATTGTTATTTTTATGTTGACAATTTTATTTTCTTTATTGATGATTTATAATATTATATTTATGGAGTTTTTATTCATCCACAAAAGGAAATTTATTTTACTTGTAGTACATATGGTATATGGTATAATTACACCATCACTATTATCTATATAAATGGTTTATTACAAGATTGACTAGGTAAGGTATTAACATCCTCTTTCCTGAATAATATTTTTAATCATTAACCATGCATTTAAATACTCACTCTTGACTTATTGTTGGTCATCATATTTAAACTAAATATCTATATTATTTTTTTGGGTTGTACTTATAAATTAAACCATATATAATTTATATATATGGTATTTGAAATTTAATGTTATATAATTAACTGGGAAAATTATTTTCAATATGTATTCCTTACTCAATACTAATTGTTTTTATAAGGAATACTGTTCCATAGTTAAGCCAATCATTTAATATATGAGGAATTTGTAGCACATGCAGTGGGGACTAGTTATATATATCCTCACGAATAGTTGGTAGGCAAATTATAAAAATTAGTTGTCTAAACCTATATAAATATTTTTTTCTATTTACCTACCAATTATTTAAAATCTCATGGAATATGGTTTTTCTAAAAAGGTCTCATGATGCAAGGGATCATTATTCATATATTACAAATTTATACTATTAAGAATTCATTTATTATTTTCAATTATGTTATTGAATTTATATTGTCAATGGATGAATTCTCTGCTCGTATTATTGATTAAATGGTACCTTTGATCAGTTATTTATATTTACATAATGGTTATGACTTATCTAATCTTTAAAGTCAAGTTATAGATTAAATATGATGTGTTTTTAGATATCTAACATCCCATTTTGATTATTCAGTATTGAAAATTATTTATTTACTCATGATATTTTACACTTTTCATAGACCTTACTAATAATTTATGCTGACCCTTATTTTTTATCCATTCCCAGGAATATAGTATGTCTCAGATGAATAATGCGAATGTATATGCTATAGGTAACAATGATATTCTAGAAAATCTATGTCTTAATTTTTATGTCAAAAATTAATATGGGAATCATGTATGCATCAATTTTTCCATGTCTAATAAATATCTTTCTCCATTGGGATGTGATCTATTGTATCTAGAACCAACATATTAATGTAACCATTTACTACATAGTACATGTATTACGGTCTTAATATCTTCTTTTCTGATTATTGACTAGGATAAAAACTCTATTGAAGTGATTTATTTTTATGATATGTTGGATGTAAATAGGGAATTTATACTATTATAGTATATTTATTTCTTTTTTTTCAAACATCATATCATGTGTTGAATCACGATTAATACGGAAGGTTCCCCCAAAGGAAATAATAGATGAGAATGATGTGGTGGGTTTTTCATAGATGATCATGGTGGAGTTACCTCTTTCTTATTGATGGATTTCCAGATAATAATTTACTATGAAGTACTTATATTTCCAGTAATTATAGACATATATGATTGTTGATTTATGAATTTAAATAGAGTTTTAATTGAGTTAGATTTTGAATTTTTGTGGATTCTATAATACATGACACATCCTGTATATGATAGAGGCCTACAATTGATTCACAATATTTTTCTATCGATTTTAAATTAATGGAATTTGAGGATTCTCATATATAGGGGGAGTTATATGGTATATCTAACTCTCTTATGCATCTAGGGGTTTGTTTGGGAGGATATATCTTGTAATATTGTATAAATTATTTTATTGAGGTGTATTTATCCTTGAAATTTGTAAAACTCATTCATTTTTATATTTATAATATTTTGATCTCCTAAAATTTATTAGGGGGAACTCTTATTATTATTATTATCCTCATAATAAATTAAATAAGCAATTATTCATTAATTATGTAAATTTTTTATATTTTTTATATTCAATCAAATAATATAACATTAATTTCATAGTTTTTTCTGTGAAATTATTGAATGATCATTTAGTTTTATGCTAAAAAATGAATTTTTATAAAAAACCTGTTTCGATATATATTTTTTAATATATTTTATAAATATTTTTTTCCACATTTAGTAATTGAATTTCATAAAATATATCCAATATTATAAATCATGTAGTAAAAATTTTCTAATGAGGCCACATCAGTTTTTGGTAATAATGAATTGTTACAAAATCTAAAATTAATTAATAAGGTTATGTTTAAATCAAGTTTAGTATAGGGGTTGGCTTTTATAAAGTGTTAAGGTTATTAATTCGACATAAACATGTATAAATAATAATGTTTAATGATATTTGTACTCAATATTACCTTAACATCTAATAATTTACCATTTTGAAGCGTTATACATGAGATCATATTAATTGTATTTGAATATATTAGTTAATTCCAACTGTGTCCTCTTATCTCTTATAAATGGGAACATCTTCTCATACCTTCTTAATTAGTTTTTATAACTCTATATCAGAACAAAAATTATTGAAAACCTTCCTATATTTCTTCATATTAAACTATGTCTCTTTGACTTATAATATCACCAGTATTTCAAGGAATAATATTTAATCCAAATGAGATCTCTCAAATAATTGAATCAAAATAATAAACATAGTCTTTAAAAAATTTTCTTCTTCAACATTATATACTATTATTTATCAATGATGACAAGGTATATGTGATAACATCAAAATATTTAGATGTTATAATGTAGAGGGAATACCCATTGTCCAACAACATTCAATCAAAATCTAAATACATCTATCTCCCACGTGATTGTGTGGAAATCCACCTTCACTTAGACATATGATACATTTTACATCCAAAAATCATATTGGTATATAAATGATGGATTTATTATATATATATATATGATATTTATGATATATTTATGATTCTAAAAGGAAAAAATATAATTAATATACCTCTCCTCATTTCATTATAATATTTCAATAACATCAATGTGTATATATGGACAACCATCTCCATTTATGATATAATCCATTTTTCAATCTATGCCTTATAAGGAGAGCACCCAATATCAATATAATGAATTTATATTATATTTATATCATGTTAAATTTTCATATGTTTCTAGAACCATTGTTAATATGGATGGAGCATAACTAGTAAAAAGAAACAATCAGGAAAAATAAAACTATTAACAACTCGATATTAGGAATTTAATAAAGAATTATTAAAACATTTGTCATGAATGGAATTAGTGGATCACATATGATATTATAAGAATGAATATGGTTTGGGAATAGATAAAAATTAAATATTATATTATTTATAAAATTCTTTAAAGTTAATAATGAATGATAAACTTGTGGTAGGGGTAGAATGTCACAATCTCATATTATATCGAGATTATTCATCCTTAAATTTTTATCAAATGAAATTTTATAATCCATATATATAAAATATTATTTAAATTATAATCCTATAGTTATTTCTAGAAACAGGAATTGGTTTTTAATTTTACATTCGTTATATACACAAAAGTCTTAATAATAATTATATGTATAACCAACTATTTTAAAATCTAAATGAGAATCATTAATTCAAATTCCACAGTTTCAAAATAAAATGTATTGAAGAGTTTATTTTATACTATAAATGGATTAATTATTTTAATTTAATACAAAAGTTTTTTTATCAATAAAAATTTTCAAAATTTACCTTCATATCATTTTGGAAATGTTTAAATTTTTTACCAGTTATGTGAAGGGAATATTTATATTAATGAAAACCAAAAGAATTATTTCACCACCATCATGACTACAATATAAATTAAATCGTCCCTTAAATGTTTATATTTTTATTTTAAAATAAATTAATATCCATGATATTTTATATGTTTTTATAATTGAAATAAGTGATTCCAAAATGAAAAGGGTATTTTCCTCATGAAATATTCCTCTGTCCCTTTAAGATAATTTTTCATCGATGATTAAAACCTTTGATTTATCTTATAATTAATTGGTTATGTGATTATCTGACATCATCCTTATTTATGGATGGTTAATTACTAGAATGATGAAATATTTATGAAACTCAATTCCTTTTCCATGATTTAATGTATAATATAATGATAAATTTTTTAATGATCATGAGGCATACATATGAATGGATTATGATTATTTAATGGCTGGGAACATTATATCCATCTAATTAATTGAGTGAAGATGAAATTTTTCTAAGATCAAAGTGTATGAAGGATGATCTCACTATTCAAAAATAGGTGACATGTGAGGATATCCCAATACCAAAGTATGTACATAGGTGGTTGTCAAAATAATAACATGTGATTGATGCCTTGGTCAGTATACCTGATTTAGTATTATATGATTATGATTATTTCATTATTTTTTGCACCATTATATGAAATGATATTATCCTAATGTTATTCCCTTAGGGATAAAATTATTTGATTAATTTATGATTCACCTTTTATAAACTATGACGATTTATTCCATGGATATTGATTACGATGTGTGAATTTTCCAGTATAGTTTTAATATATTAATCTCATTTTATAATACCAAGTGCTAATGTTATTATTCAATGATCATTGATATCTCTCACATTTACCCTGAAAAACCATCTATGTTTTCCATTTACTATGTTTCCCTTTACCCATTATATTAAAAATGTATTTATGTCAAATATGTATATTAAGGGTGTTACGTTGAAGCAAAATTAGTGGGAGATGATATAGATCTTTTATGTAGAATTTTATCATGTATTCAAGTTTATAAGGACACAAAACCATTATGGTTATTTTATGGATCATAATAACATTTAATTAACAATCATATATTAAGATGTAATATTAATGTATGTAATGTTTTTTATGAATCTAGTAAACCATTTCATCACCCATTCATACAACTATAATCTATTTAATTTACCATTACAATGGGATAGGTTTCTTTTTATAGTAATTATTAACCCCATTACCTCTATTCATAAAAAACCAACTAATTCCATAGATTTACCATTTTGTAAGCATTAATGTTTTAAAAGAATAGGTGTTATCATAAATATTTTACCACACATGCACACCTAATTCATTAAATCAGAAATATAATATTAAAGAAACATCATTCAATGAAATCTCATTTCATGTCAACCCTATGAAAATTAATTTAATTCAAATTTCCAATCGTTGCAATAAAATAGTATATAATTAAAATAAATTATTTTTTTATTTTAATTTCATTTTAAAATTATTAAATAAATTTGTTCAATTCTAATGATTATTGTATCAATTTTATTTAAGAACCCCATTATTAGTTTTCACGAATTAATTCAAAAAACAATATCTAATTTAAATTCTAAATCTCCATTAGTATTGATAATACATAAAATTACATACTTTTATAATTATACAAAACAATGTAACATAAATAATTTATTCCTCAAGAGTTAATAATTTATAAATGAATAATGGTAAATTAGTTATTTTATATAATATATCAGACCCACATGCCCAATCATTTCGTTTAATGAAATTTTAAAACTAAAAACATGATAAATCACAGTAGCTAGGTTGAATACTTCGATCCCAAATAATTATGAATAGTAATTATTAATTATACCCCAAGATAATTTAAAAAATAATTTAATTAAATATTAAAATTGAATTTAATTGAATAAAATTTTAGGGGATTATAAGTCAATTGAAATATAAAACCCTAACCATTGACTCAATCTTTACATTATCTGTCCTAATAAGAAAATACATTTTTATAGGTGTGAAAGAAAAATGGTCCTCCTCAATAAGACATAATTCATATATGGTCATATGAGAGGATAAATGAATTTCATGGATGTCTAAATGAATCAGAATGTAACAATACATATAACAATTAAAAACATGAACAATAAACACACATAATTAGACTGTCCATGAATCTGACTATGATTACCATTCTCGATTAATTTTTATAAAAAATGGTTACATTATATAATATCCAAGAATAATTAATAAATATTATAAACTAACTTGTCCTCTATTAATTAAGGAACTCAATCCAAGTCATGACAGACCTGAAGGGAATTAGAAACTTCACTTCGGCTTTTGTAAATTGGAAAGGCCACTGGATTCTAAAAATATATGAATGATATTTCACATAGAACAAATAAATAGGGTAATCCCCAAAGGGAGTTCAACATTACAACCCAATACATAAAATCCCTAAATTAATTTTATAATCCATCACAAAATAACAAGTATAAAGAAGAAATAATTGATAAATAAACAATTGAATGAGAAATGATACATAAATAATTAAAGAAAATAATTAACAAATTTGTGACCAAATTTTAAAACACAAATATAATATAAAGAATATTTAAATTTTTAATTACTATATATATATATATATTATTATGTTAATATATTGGTCACCCTCTAATTCAAATTCCAAATATTGTCCTGAAGGAAACAAAATAAAAAATAATCCTAAAACTAAAATATATATTGGTGTGAGCACAATGTTTAGTGGGAATATCAAGAAATCACCTTATGATATATAAGAATTAAATTAATGTCATAAATTTTTTTAAATAATTTTAAAAAACACAGGTTTTATATTAAAATTTTAATATATAATAATTTCATTTTTCTATTTAAATTTTAAAAATAATTCTTCTTAAATTATGATGTTTAAGCATTTCCAATATACATTCCTTGAAATAACCAAGGGAACATTTTAGCGGAAAGCGTTCTAAAAACTTTTAAACCCTTTAATAAATTTTATTAAATAGGTTAAATTGATTTATTTTATAATTAATAAGAAATAAAAATCCTAAAATAATGATAAAAATAATACTAAGATAAGGGAAATGTAACTAGAAATGAAATATCAGGAAAAAAAAAGATGAATTATAACTGATATATTAAATCAATGTATCATCGATCATGAGAAAAAAAGAGAGTATGTGAAATAATATAACATACTAAATTATATACATCATAATCAGCGTTCCTATTGCAATCCCACCTCACTAATATTTAATTTTTTTTCTACATGGCTAATTTGAGTGGACAATTCTCAATGTAGGGCGATCTCCATAATAATGATAACTTGATAATGAATAAACACTAACTATTGTATAATGGAACCTAAAAAATTCAATTGAAACTCATTGTTCCATATGGTTAATAAAATTGGGTTGTAAAAATTAAAAATAGATCATGAAATTATATAATTACACACATATATTTTCATTAAAATTGAACAAAAAAATAATCGCCCTGAGAAATTATTTTTTAGATACAAGTCATTATTTATAAATCAATGAGTTATAATAATACATTATTATATCCAACAAATAAATATCATATTTAAAAGGAAAAAAGTAAAGGATACTTATCCCAATGGTGTATGTTCACCTGAATGTCTTGTTCACATAGTTCTAATATATCATTTGAGTGAACCATTATAAAACTACGATATTTAAATTCATTCAAAAATGTATAACTCATATATATAATGGACACACACTCATGATAACCTATTCACAATAATAATTATGAAGTTAAACCATATTCAAAATTAATTATAAATAAAACCTTACTAATAATTTAATATTTTCATTTCAAATTCTATTTTATAGTTTTCCAAGGAAATTCCCATAACATTTAAGAAAAACTCGACTTTCCTTCTTATAAAATGTGGCCTCTTATTTTTATAAGATTATATTAAATATCTTCTTTTTTCATAAACAATCTCGTAAATAACATATTAATAATGTTAGATAACTAAATAATGATGTTTGAAAATTAAATAACCATATTTCTAAAAATTAAATTCTACATTAAGGCGACCAATAATTTAATCTTATTTCTTCCACAAGAAATGTGTTATTACATAATTAGAATGAAATAATATTTCCAAATAAACCAATCGAAAAAATAAATAATAACAAAAAACCATATTTAAAAATTATCCTATAATATACTAATGATTCATAGACCCATGTAAGGAATGAATAAGTGGTACAATGAAGGAAAAGATGATATGAAAAAATTTAGATATGATAAACATGAAAATTTGACCATAAAGAATAAATAAAATTAATAGTATCACCAATGTATGGTGTAACTAAAGGGGGGATTCCTTAGGAATTTGTGAATCATGTGGGAGGATAATAGATATTTTATGATAAAACTTAATCGGGGTACATATAGGTAATTAATTTTCCTAGAAGTTATAATAATATTTCATTGTTTTGGCCATATGATTTACCAAACCATGTACCAATCATGCACCCCTCACTATATACACATGGTCAATAACATTATTTGGATTCATAGTTTGAGAGACCATGAACAAACCTTGAAAATGTCTCTTCAAATAATTATATCCCCCTTGAATGAAAGTCAAATAGATTCCACATACCATGCACAAGACTTGTGCCATTACACTAACTAAAAATGAATTTGAATGTTTACAATGGGTAATCACATTATTTGGTCACTAACTATGTGTTACCGGTGGATATAAATACAAACAAGTAAAAACACTATAAACAGTCCCTATAGCAGTCTCCATTAACATTGGGAACTATCCTTTAAAGAGAGGATATAATTCATAAATAAATGAAACAACAAAATCAGAAAAATAAAATTTATTAGGAAAAAATAAATTAAATAAATATTATTAGGTTTATATTGTTTATAATTATTCCTAATATAACTCTCTTTAGCCCAATAAATAAAAACTATATCTTGTTGATTAAAAAAGACTATACAAAACCTCCTCAACATGACTAGGATCTTCAAACCAATGACGTGATGACCTATATTAAAACATGGCCTAACATAATAATATAAATGAACCATTTTATTATCATATACCCAATTCAAATCTACAAGATCCTAGGATGCTAAAACTATCAACTAGGTGCTCCTTCGTCAACACATACATAGAAAATTCCCTTTGAAAAAACCACTAGAAGATACAAGTTCTAATGTACTATGATGGTCTCCCTAGAATATTATATTTCCTCTAAAAACATATCATATTTGGTTAACTAAACAAAAAAATTGTGTTGAAAATAAAATGAAAAAACTAATGGCCTAGATAAATTTTAAACATACTAAAAAATTTATATTCTACACAAGAAAAAAACAAAATTATTAAAGCCTCAAATAAATAACATGTGATAAAAAAACTATTATATGGAACAAGGAATAATAAATAATAAATTCGAAAATCACTTCATCAATATTAGGTTAGACATGTTAAACAATTTAATCATTCAAATTGTTTGATCTAGATCCATTACCTATACTTATGGAACATTAAAAAACCTTGGCTGTTGAGTTGAATGGGAATAAAAATAATAGGTCTTCATATATCTTTATCATGGGGGATTATTAGAATCTATATTTCTTAATGATATTACACTACTTTCCACTAGTTAGATGAATCTGGTGAGGAGACATATGATGGAATCTTATTACCACCTCCTAAAAGCTCAGACTCATATTTATTATCCTCTCCTTTATTGGAATTCACATAATTATTTCTAGAAATAGAGGAAGTAAAATTAACCTAAAAAATCCTACTAGAATAACATCAAGACAAACTATATGACATAATAATATTATATATGAGGATAAACAAATTCTATCACCTTTGAATAATGATCACCATGATATCCCTTTCAAGATATAGATAATATAATTAATTATTCAAGGAAAACTATGATTAAATGTTGGAGGTAGTAGAAACACATTAAATCATACCATTTAATGAAATAAAACTCCCATGCAGATTACACCTTAACAGTCTCATGAAGAACATAATAGATAAATAAGGCCTTAATACTCTTCCACATATGTTCCTCTCATGGATTAGAACAATCAATGGAGGTGGAACCCTTTTATCTTGTACATTTAGGAATAAAACCAGCTAATGTGATCTTTAGAGATTCTAGAAGATCAAGAAGACCAAATATTCATTAGATATTTTCAATCACTCACCTTCTTCATAATAATACAGCTGACAAAAAAATGGTGGATATAACTTCTAATACTCTAGATTTAATTTCCATATTTGATCATCTAAAGGGCTCACTAGTAAAGAAGCACCCATATTGTCACAACACATCCAAGTGGTGCTTATTTCCCGAATCCCCAATCCTGCCTCTAATCGGAAAGAGGTTGGTGACTACCACTGTGTAGTCATATCACTAATATGGGAGGTGATTCCTATATAATTGTACAGACACACATATATCCAATCCCACAAAAATGACGAAATGTAAAACTGAATAAATAATCACATCATGCATACATCGATATCCCACAACCATAGTATTCCAAGAAGTAAATAAAGTAAACAAAGACAAATAAAACCCCTCCGCAAATAACTATGTAACACAAGTACAATATAAATATAATGGTGTAAGAACTGTGGATTTATATCCATTGAAAAACATCGTGGTCTATCTAATCTCAATTAAAATCGTCTAGTCCTAGTCTGCCTCGAACTCCATCAAATGTTCACTCATCTACAAAATTTATGACATGTGTTGGAAAGTCCCATGAAGGGGTGAGTATGAAAAACTAATTAGGACACCCTAAAACCACAAATAAGTTATCAAGGGAAATGAATTAAACTCTACATAGGTATATGTCTACATTACATATAAAAAGAGTAACCATATATACTAAATAAAGACACATAATCAAGGAGTAATCCAAAACCATTGTATAAAATCCATGGACTCCAACTTGAATATTCCATGAATAAATCATCTAGGAGAACACACATTTGGGTTTCATAACCACGAAGATATCTATTAGAGTGGTACTACTTGTTAGTTCTCATCATTAGAATGAATACTATGGTAGTATAAAGATATATATTATAATGATGAGTATAACTTCCAAGGCCAAGGGTGATACAAAAAACATGATATTTATTAACCATACTATGTATAAAATAAATGCATAAGAAGTATTGGTCACATCGATACTAAGAACTACAACTAGGAAATGAATTTGAATAGAGAATCTCATTCCGAGACTCTTAGAGGGATTCCAATGAGTCTATCCAGGATGTCCTACTAGGGGATCATAATCCTAAGAGTATGAAATCATCCATACTTCCTGTTAGAAAAAGTATAAGGAAAAAAACATAACAAAAATTCCAAATATATGGAGGATAAGATATCTATTCAATGTAACAAATAATACATGGTTGTTTGAAGAGATATATGTTGTGTCCCTTGATCGTGGGTTTCTTATCATTTAAATGGACCATGTTATTCAACCATGTGTGTGTAGTAATACATGACCTATGGAATACCCTTGTAGTCTACCTGTGTATTAGTAGATGACTCCCACCTATGTATGTATGCTCTTATACTAGTACTCAACTTTACATGTGTACCTAATCCTAGCCACGTCATTTGGGGGAGTAAAAACATGCAGGGAACCCATGTAATCCACATAGTGTCTGTGTACACTATGAGGTACATGTTGAGTATCCGGGAGTGACCAGAAACCGCGTTGTAGGGGTCACATGAGGTGTGACTTTTAGCATCCTCTACAAACCATAGTCACTGAGAAGAGGGCCCCACACACTGTGTCACACCGAAATACATTCTGTGTAATGTGAGATCTTCCAAATTCCATGGGCCCTTATCCATCATCTTATCCATCTCTCTAGCTATATTCTCTTCTATGAATAGTCGAAAAAGTAATTATCCATACTCGTCTAGACATTCCATCACCAAATCAACAATATTCAAGCCTTCAATCTTATCCGAATATGATATCATTGTCATACTTCATTAGATGCCGAAGATCATGGCGGTACATAGAATCAATTTCAATCGTCATCTTATCTACTACAACAACCACTATCGTACTCCATTTTTTCAAATCGATCTTGAATTTGTGATATCATATCATTGTAACATGAAACAGGTGTGAAATGATTAATCGTTTAATAATGTGGAAAACCATAGAAAAACAAATAATCTCATGAAGAATGAAGTATATGGGGGAGAAAAGAAAAAAGATCAAACAAGAGGAAGAAACCTCGATTTTTTATGTCAATATTTTGTTCATTTATATAATAACTAAAATATAATAATGAACATCCATGAATAAATCACTAGATAAACCATTCAAATAATCCCATCCCACATAACGATCAGTCCATTGGAAAATATGCCAGTTATTGGTTTGTGTTCGTTTTAAAATCATGTACAGTGAATAAAAATATTAATAACATAGTATTTGCATATATTAGGATCATTTAATGATGAAAAACAACTACTTCATCATTTCTAGAGCCAAGATCCTTTAAAAATCAATGTGCATTGATCTTTGATCCGTGATCTATCCTCAGTCGTCTGAGAGGATTGTATAGATCTCTTTAAAATTGTCATATTACATCTCCATGGTTATGCATCTAACTCTAGGATGTATCAATAACAATAAATTTAAATATTTTGTATCTCTACTTTGATGAAATATAAAGAAAATAATTTTATAAAATAATTTTACTCATTCTAGCGCCCATGATGACTTTTCCACAATTGTCTCACGCTGACTAATGTTATGTTTTACATAGGGTGAACCCAATATTCTATGTTTAATGATGCCCTTGAATTTTCAATCCAAGCAACCATTTAGAAGTTCGTCCACATTTTCATTAAAATTCCACCAATGTTATATTTAATATATATAATATATTTAAAAAATTTACTTTGAGCAGACTGAGGCTTGGAATCACATTTTGTCTCAACATCTGGTCTCAAAAATAATTCATATAATATTAAATAATAAAATATAGAAACATTAATTAATTTCATTCTCTTTTCCTAAGGATTTACCTCTTGTTAAACCAAAAAAAGTGATACAAAAAAATATAAGGGTACTAAGCACGTATATGAACCTCATACTCCCAATTTCTCTCTTAGAGATTTCCATCCAGCCACTAGACATGAAACAAAGGAATCAATTACCCACAAAGTATAGCATATTTCTAATCATAAATCTATAATGGGTACTCATAAAATGTCAGTCCATCCTCAATGTACAAATCACTATAGTCAATAATGTTTAATGGGTCATGTACGCACGTCCTCTACTGTGACTCATGGAAGACATTGTATACCGAGTATAATAATGGAGGTAGAGCCAAAAGATATGAAACCTAAAAAACTATCTATAGTGTCACGAATGGGATGATAAACATCATTGATATATTACTACCCCATGAAACACTCTATAATCCATGTCATGGTGAAACCCATAGGAACACATGGTCCCCTTTCATGAACTCAAACTGAATCTCCCACCGATCAGCATAAGACTTCTAACAGATATGTGCAGTCTACATCCCTTTAAGGATGATATTCACTTTTTGAATTGTAGATCTCTGCAACATTGGGCTCATGAGTGTTTACTCTTTTGGGTTAGTCCAACATAGTGGTGACCTGCATGGTCTCTAATATAAGGCCATGAATAATTTCATATCGATGTTGCAATAATAATGTTTTTAATGAAAACTCAACTAATGGTAGGTTATCTGCCCAACTATGGATTAATTTCAACATGAAATATCGTATCATTTACTCAAGAACATTAATCTCCCCCTTAGTCTATCCATTATTATGGTGGTGAAATGCTATTCCCTAGTGCATATGAGTCCCAAACACCTTTTGCAATCCCTTCCACAACTAGGATGTGATGTGGAGATCACAATCTGAAATGATCACTAGTAAAACATAAGGGAGTAAAAATATCTCATAAATGAAGAGGTGTATCATAATATCTAAAAAAATATATTCTCATGCAGCTATATAGTGTGTAGACATGGTGAGTCAGTCTATGATAACCAAGAAGGAATCATGTCTCATATATTTATGTGCTATGCCTGTCGTGATGTCCATAGGTCTTCCATCCCCCTTACAATATAGAAAATAAGGGGTTGGGACCAATCTAATAGAACATTGTTCTCATCCTTTACTTACTGGCAAGAAAGGCATCGAGAGACAAACACTGAAACTCTTTTATATATCCATGGCCACTAATACTAAAATCAGAGGTCCTAGTATATTGTTTCCGCACCTGGATGTACTTCTATAGGAGATATATGACACTCTATTAGTATATCATTCTAAAAATCAAATTTACCATAGTGAAACATCAAAAAATAACATTGTGTTCCCCATTATAAAATATCAATCAAGATAATTGGTTATGCATATTAGAGGTCATCGGGTCTCTTAGTCGGTGTCCTAAAGCTTTGCTTCCCTAACTCGCAGCCAGAGTGGAGGGGTGACAACCATCGGCTGGAGGTTAGCTACTCCATTTCCATTTACATGGGTTAAAAAAACAAGGCGAAATACTCAAACACCTCACTCATAAATGTATAGAATTATCCTATTCAATGATTATATTTTACCACCTTCCTCATCCTAGGAGTACAAAAATTTTCAAAATAATAATCCTAGAGGAACTCTAGCCATATCCACTACAACATGTTATGATCCTTCTGAGAGAATATTTACATGTAACACTTATGATTGGAGTAGATGAAAACTTTCTAGCCAATCTAGTACGGTCACCACATAATCAAAGATAAGACTACCCCTCCTAAATCAAGATCATGCATTGTGTAGTTATGCTCATGTTTTCTCAACTAGCATGAACCATATTCAATAACCTATTTCCTCTACATGAAGACATGACAAAGACAGGTCCCAAATGCATTGAAGAACACTATGTACTCAAACCCTCATCTGATAATCTCATTATTAGATCGCTCATCAAACTCTTCTTGAACTAATAAAATTCCTGACGTCACTACTCTTTTCACATTATAGGAATATCCTTTAGAGACGATTCAATCATGGTTGATGTTATCTTGTAGAATTTAGGTATGAATATATGGTAATAGCATTATATCTTAAGTAATATATTCACCTCCATCATGCTCTTTTGTGTCTCCCAATCCAACACTACCAAGTCTTTAGTTGAGTCCACTACCACTTCATATACTAAGATAACATGTATTATATGTTGGACCACCTAAATACATAAACTTAACTTTCAAATATTTCAACATAGATGGTGCTCAAAAATTACATCTATAACTAACCATAAGTGTCTCAGATTATCCTCCTTAGATGTTGAGTACACAAAGATATCATTGATCATGACTACCCTTAACTGGTCAATGTAAGGTTGGAAGAACTTGTTCATATGTAACATGAACATTGCATGAGAATTATTCATGATAAAGGGAATCACCACGTTCTCATAGTGACTATAGATTCATCTTAATTTTATATTTAGTATATCCTCATCAGGTACTTGCAGTGGATGAAAACCTTATTTGAGGCCAAACATCAAGAACCATTGTGCCACTATCATGAAATCAAAGAGGTCATTGATCATAAGTAGTGGATACTTGTTCTTCATGGTTAACTGAATAAAGAACAATTATTACAAATAAAACCACAATCTATCATCTAATTTCATTGAAATAAATGGGGATACATTGGGGGAAAGACTATGTCTCATGAATCCCTTCCTCTAAAATTCCTCTACTTGCACCCTCATCTTGAAAAAATCTGTTGTATCTATCTGATATTCAAGAAATGTTATCAATAATGTCCTAATGAGTAGATAAATGAAAAATTATATCTCTCAAAGGGTAGGTAATCCTAGAACATATTCGAGGAATAAATCATCGTACTCCACCACCACTATCGGAAACAAGAAACTCATGGCATACACTCCACAAAGGGTTTGGAAATCAATATAAAGAGTGATCAGATGCTCCCACCAATGAATGAGTCCATCTTGTGCTACATTGGCATCCCTGACACCTAAAAATGTGAATCTAGTTCCATCACTACAGACACACCACACCCTTTTTGTAAAACATTCAATATGAGAATGAATATTGTACAACCATATCATTCTTATAATGTTTTCATAAGGCATGAAACGTTCTACAATGAGATCTCAACTGAAACCCTCTAATCAATGAGTCTATTAACCCTATTAGAAAAATTTCACCATAATTAGTAATTCTCTAGTAGGAGTCTCCATGTGTAAGGGTTAAGTTAATGGTTCCACTAGAATCTCTAAGTCTTGAACATGATATGTGGTGTGTAATGAATGACTATCTCCGTATCTATCAATACTCCAAAAATTGATTAAATGACACATATCATACCTCGAATCAATCTTGCATCCCCTAGGTTATAAGATTCTAACACATACAGTTGTCCCCTGCCCTATCCTCAATCTTTTTGATCCTGGAATGGACAATCATGGGGTAATTGTGGTAACAATTTAAAATGCAGTCCCGCTCCTACTTCTCACCGAGCTCCTATGCCTCGTCAATTATCCTACGGACCTTCCTTCTCATACCACTATCTCTATCTATGCAGAAAGTCTATTGTTTCTCGATATGTTGTTCGACAGGTCAAACATTATCTATTGAGATGTCCTAAGATGTCACACATATTACACCACCTCTATATGGGATGCCTGGACCCAACTTATGAGCCATTAACTACAGATCCTTGGTTTGGGGACCTCCTACAGAAACATATCCTCTATCCAAGCCACAGAGAGTAACATCAGCATCCCGATGGCAAGTTACCGACTATTACATTTCCACTATTGAAAAAAACTGGTTGTTTCTTCTCATCCAAGAAAATCACAACCACAAAAGCTCTCTCTTGTACCCCAGCATTGGTAGAAATATATAGATGAATAATTCTGGAATAGATGTATCTTTGAAAACCTTACTCGAATATATTTGACCTATCTAATGGATATTAAACCATATCCATCGACTACCTCGAATGGTTCTTAAACCTCATTGAATACTCAGCTACTGCCTTGATACCCTTCTATAGATGAATAATATGTTATATAAACACAACCCTTAATGTTGTTGTTTATAAATCCTATCTATATAGATTCTCTAACTATATCTATGAAATGGTAACCTCAATATAAGATAGGTTAACTAAACCCGACCGTCACCCTGATGATCCGAGATGATGGATCACTTCCATGAAAACCATCAGATATGACGGTGTCCTAAATAGATGGAAATCATGGGATACATACTCAAAACAATTCATCAGCTTCCTGTCGGTTGGGCTCACCTCATATCTTCAAGGTTCTCTATCAGTAGAAACTGTGAAGTGTGATGATTCTGCACACCTCATTTTCTAGTATTGCGTGTACCGTATGCTTCTCCACAAGTGGTATGGCTAGTTCATGACATAGGAATTGTAACGACCCAAAGTTTCATTAATGGAAAATCCCTCTTGATCTAGTTAAATGTTTCTTTATGAAAAAAAATGTTTTTATAAGATGCCAACTTCTTTAGTTTTACGTTAAGATTTTTGACCGTTACTTTTATAGCCGTTGAACAGTGATCATCTGGGTAGTTTAAATATAAGGCTTTAACGAACCAATTTTCTACTCAGACAAAGGAAGCGATGGCCTCATCCAGTAGAATTGCCCCTTACGAAGCCCATTTGTCGGAGCTCGGAAAGGAGGTGGCGTCTTTGGGCTTTGCCCTTGACCAAGCCCAAGCTGAGCTTCATCAAGTCAAGCTCGAACGTGATCGTCTACGGGAAAAATGAAAGTTGATAGAGATTACCACTCGAGAAATGTTATCCGAGCAACCCCAAGAGTCTGTCACCATCGCACACCTTACCCTTAGGTCTTATGCGGCTATTTTAAGGGGTTATGTAACAAATAAGTAGCACCATGTTCATGTACATTATTTTTTGTATATAATAATGAATATAATTTTTTTTTGATACATTGTAATTAGTTTTTAAAGTACAAATGGTGTTTTTAGTTATTATTTAATTAAGAATTATATTTTATTAAATTAAAGGATTTTTGAATTAAATAATATTTTAATAAAATATCATTATTAATATTGAATTAATTTTTATTAAATATAAATTATCTTATAATTTTAAGAATGCAATTAAAATTTTTATTAAGGTTTGAAAATCCATTTCTGTCAAAACCCGTGAATTTTTTATAAATGTCGGTTTTTATTTTAAAAGTGAAAATTCACATATTTAGAAAATTATTTAGATAAAATAAATATTATTTTTGGAATCAGGACGTCGAAATTATCCAGCGGTGAATTTTTCATAATTTTCTGAGACAGCCAAATTTTTGGGTAAAAATTAAATACCATTTAAATATATAATGTGTTTTATGACATCATAATGACCCAATGGTGATGTAATAAAATACCATAATACTTATGTTCGTCCAATATGTGTTTTATCATTAAAATAATGAGGTTTTGGGTTTGTTTGACTCACTTTTCAAAGCATTAATGGAGCCCTCAAAACTAATTCAACACTTTGCCTTTTTAAATTAATTTCCATGGGAGTGTGACTCACCTCCACATAAGCAACCCTAATTTTTTAATAAGTTCGGACGTTGGACTTGTAAAATATTGTTTTCCTCTTTCCTTTTCCAGAAACCATGGGAAAATACCATGGGATGGTTTGTGGTTTGGATTATTTTAATATAAGGGGTCCCAAACCTAAATAATAAAGAATTCTCTCACCTTTCCTATATAAACCCACCCAAGCTCCCACTTCCTCCTCACTCAAAGCCCTTGAAGTTCTTCCAACCTCTGCCCTACTCTCTCTAGAATCCTCTCAAGGTTCCCCAAGCTCCCAAGAAGCCTCTCACAAGCCTCTCTCTAGCCTTTGGATGCACACTTCCAAGTAAGGGTTTTTTCTTCCTTTCTCATTTTTTTGTCAATTTTCTTTAAGTTGTATTGCCCTTTTTATTTCAATTATGAATGTTGGGGTATGGTTTCGCACCTCCCTCATACTTCCCTCTTATTGTTTGAAAGATGGGAGAAACCTTTCTCTCTCATTAAATTCCTCCCATGTACACCCGTTACTATGCCGAAATTCCGAAAGGAACTTCTCTCTCTTCTTTTACATTCAAGGAATACTTTTGTATCATGAATCTAAATTCCATTTCTATTGTTGGGACATGTATATATATGATATCCTTACTGTCCATTACATGTAAATATGATGAGGAACCCCTTTCTCTCTCATCAACCTTTTTTATGAATTCTTATGCCACGCCATTACGCTGCCGAAATCCCACCGATTTTCTAAGCCAATGTCTTTGTGTAGTGAATTCCATGCCCATTTCTCCATCAAGGGTATTCACCTTTATGCACATTTACATATTGATTATAAAGTTTCATGTATGAATTCCACATTCCATTATCGTGGAAGAAATGATTATGTTTTATGAATCCATGTTTTATGATCCATGTGGCACACTTATGCATGAAATGAAATGTTTAAGAAGGGTGCGCCCTTTATAGCGCTCCAATGCATTGGGTAAAGTATAGTATCATGATACGTCATGTGCAATGAGTGTTGACTCATGCTAATTCAAGTGCAACGAGGGTTTACTCGTGCTTCAACTGCAATGAGGGTTTACTCATGCTCCATGTGCAATGAGCCTTGGCTCATGCTAATTCAATGTTAAGTGTTGTTGCCACATTTCCATGTTATGGTTATCATGATTTATCATGCCTTTATGTTCATGTATCTCTTATGCTCTATTGATATGCCTATTGCCTAACATGTATTGTACTCCTCATGTTATTCATTGTGTACTCCCTTACTGGGATTTATAGCTCACCCTTTTCTTATGCATGTCCTTAGGTTTTCCCATGCAATGCTAAGTACGAAGGAATGTAGTGGTCATGTAAAGGAAGTTTTCAATAAAGATGTTGTATTTCAAGTTTAAAATTTTTATGTAATGATCCTAAGCCCCAAAGACACTAAACATCTCGATCTTCTTTGTTGGATCAAGTGAAGTTTTATGTAATAAAGCAAGTTTAAGTTGTAATAAAAAGCAGGGTTGTCATAGTTGGTATCAGAGGGTAGGTTTAGTTATTTTTGGGATTACGAAACCCTAGTAAAGCCTTAGATACAAGACTAAGCATAATAAAAACATCCCTAAGTTTTGGTAAATACTAAGTAAGTGGTTTATCAAACAAATACATCCCTGTTTGGATACGAGCAGGTAGAGGCGGCTCTGGCACAGATGTATCCTAGGGGTAAAACCCGAAAACACCGCTTTAAGCTAGACTCGAACGGGTACTGGTGCACGACAACGGGCCTTGCTGCACTCTTGGTTACGACACTCCCGGGGGATATGTTTTGATAAATTTACAATCTTAGTATGAACCCTTATTAAGGGAAAAATTCCCCTAAGAATATATGTTAGAAGGAAGATCATGAAAAGCCTGGATTGAATCCTATAGACTCATGAGTTAAAGAGATTAAAGTTTATTTATAAGTCATCAACTTTTGCCTTTGGATTAACCTTTATGTGTTACCCCTAACTTTCTTTTATTCCAGCCAATGGCCGGTAATAGGAGAACTCGGGCTAACAACCGTTGTGAAGATCAGTGTGATGATTGTACTTATGAGATGCCCAATCCAATGGGAGTGGGAATCGCGAACTTTGTCACGCTTCTCTCTCAGCTAACTCAAGTTTTGAATAGAAACACTGGTCAAGAGGAACGTTCAACCCCCCCTAAGAAAGAACAAGTCGCTATTGAAAGCTTCATGAGACAAAGGCCTCATACTTTTAGTGGATCATCCGATCCCACGATCGCTGAACAATGGATCAAATCCATTGAAAAGATATTATCCATCCTCCAATGCTCTGAAAAAGAGAAGGTTCTCCTGGCGGCTTATCGTATGGAGGGTGAAGCTGATCAATGGTGGAAATTGATCAAAAATACGAAGCCTGAGGAGGATATCGAGGCTTTGGAATGGAAGGTATTCCAGAAGATGTTTTTCGATAAATATTTTCCACGCACCCTCCGTCTTAAGATGGAAAAGGACTTCCTTTCCCTCAAACAGAAAGATGAGGAATCTGTGGGAGCGTATGAGGCAGAATTCACAAGGCTTTCACGATACACTTCCGGCTTTGTCGTTACCCCCGAATGCAAGGTTGACCGCTTCTTTGGTGGGCTGAAGCCTAGCTTGCGGAAAGCATTAGCGATCCGTGACTTTGACAGCTATGAGTAAATTGTCCGATGTGCCCTTAAGGTTGAAATGGAGATCGGAGAATCACAGGGGTATCATGGGGACAAGAAGTGGAAGGTGGACTTCAATGCTGGTGGTCCGATGGATAAATCCAACGGCGCTACGAAATTCCAGCACCCCACTTGCCGAAAGTGTGGAAAGAAGCACCCTGGAAATTGCCTTAAGGGGACAAGAAAATGCTTCAAGTGTGGAAGAGAAGGGCACCCAGCTGTTAACTATCAGCAAGAAGGACCCACGGCTACGACAGAGAAGAGGAACGCCCCGTTCGAACCTCAACGCGTTGTTCAATGCTTCAAATGCAAAGAACCGGGTCATTTTGCGAATCATTGCCCTAATCCAAGGGTTATCGGAGGCAATCAACAACCTCCAAGACAGCAAGGAAGAGCTTTTTCCATCACTTCTGTCGAAGTGAACCCCGACAACGAAGTGGTGACAGGTACGCTAGTTATTCATTCAAGAATAGCGAACGTACTTTTTGATTCAGGTTCTACGCATTCTTTTATATCTCAAAAGTTTAGTAGAACAATCCCTGCACCACCACAAATCCTGGAAGTAAAGATGTCGGTGAGTACGGCAAATGGGGAAATCATTGCATCCCATGAGTATAAGTCCTCCCCTGTTATAATCTGTGGATTGAATTTCCCAGCGAACCTCGTCATACTCCCTTTGGTGGAACTTGATGCAATTCTTGGCATGGATTGGCTTTCCTTATAAAGAGCCAACATAAATTGTCGGGAGAGGGAAATCACACTCCATATGGAGAATCGACCCCCGATTCTTTACAAGTGTCAGGAGGAAGATGAATCTCCTTTAGCTCCACCATCTCAAGCATGGATATTACTGCCTTATGAGCACGCATATCTGGCTCAGATGATTGAGTCCAAGGAAGAAACCACCCTTTAAGAAATGCCTATTGTGAGGGAATTCGCTGAAGTATTTCCCGAGGAACTTCCTGGTCTTCCTCCAAGAAGAGATGTTGAGTTCTCAATTGAACTTATACCTGGGGCGCTACCAATATCCAAGACTCCATATAGAATGGCTGTTGTTGAGCTTGAAGAGCTGAAGAAACAACTACAGGAGAATCTGGATAAAGGGTTTATACGCCCAAGTGCATCACCATGGGGTGCACCAGTCCTCTTCGTCAAGAAGAAGGATGGGTCAATGCGGCTTTGCATCGATTATCGTGAACTTAACAAAATCACGATAAAGAACAAGTATCCTCTCCCAAGAATCGATGACTTGTTTGATCAGCTGCGTGGAGCACAATACTTCTCCAAGGTCGACTTGCGGTCGGGATATTATCAAGTAAGGGTGAAGAAGGAAGATATCCCCAAGACTGCTTTTCTTACAAGGTACGGGCACTATGAATTCATAGTAATGCCTTTCGGACTCACCAATGCTCCAGCAATATTCATGGACTTGATGAATAGAGTCTTTAGAGATTACCTAGACAAATGTGTGGTAGTCTTTATAGATGATATTCTAATATACTCCAAAACCAAGGAGGACCACGAGGAGCATTTAAAAACTGTACTAGAGACTTTGCGCAAGGAGAAGCTCTATGCAAAGTACAACAAGTGTGAGTTTTGGTTGAAGGAAGTCTCATTCTTGGGTCATATCATCACAAGCAATGGGATATCTGTGGACCCCTCCAAAACAGATGCAATTGAGGGATGGCTGAGGCCAACATCGGTAACTGATATCCGTAGCTTCTTGGGGTTAGCTGGATATTATCGACGATTTGTGAGAAATTTCTCAAGATTTTCCAACCCTCTTACCAAGCTAACTCGAAAGGGAATAAAGTTTTCATGGAGTGATGAATGCGAAGAAAGCTTCAAGGAGTTGAAAAGGAGGCTTATCACTACACTCGTGCTCACTTTACCCACAAGTGGGGAGCTTTTTGTGGTATTCAGTGATGCTTCGAAGAAGGTCTTAGGATGTGTGCTGATGCAGAATGATAAAGTGATATCCTATGCCTCAAGGCAGTTGAGAATCCATGAGCGAAACTATCCAACGCATGATCTGGAGTTGGCGGCGGTGATCTTTGCCTTGAAAATCTAGCGGCATTATCTCTATGGAGAGAAATGTGAGATATATACTGACCACAAGAGTCTTAAATATATATTCACATAGAAAGAGCTTAATATGCGCCAGAGAAGATGAATAGAGCTCATCAAGGATTATGAATGTTCAATACATTACCACCCTGGGAAGGCGAACAAGGTGGCGGATGCCCTAAGTAGAAAGGATCCAGCAATTCTATCAATGATGAGAATTGAGAAGGATCCAATCTTCTTAGACTTGATGAAGATGGACGTGGGAATCATAAAGAAGGGAACATCATCAATCCTTTCACAAATGATTGCTCAACCATCTCTTTTGGAAAGGTTAAAGGATTCTCAAAAGGATGATGCGGGAATCCAAGAAAAAGTGGAAGCTATCAAAAAGGGAAAATCCTCAGAGTTTAATGTTAATGAATAAGGAATTTTGCAGTTTGGGAAAAGACTATGTGTTCCATCAAGTTCGGAGCTGAAGAAGGAACTTTTGGATGATGCACACAGTTCAAATTTCTCTATTCACCCAGGGAGCACAAAGATGTATCGAGATCTCCGAGAAAACTTTTGGTGGGATAATATGAAGAAGGAGATCGCTGAATATACATCAAAGTGCCTTGTGTGTCAGCAAGTGAAGGCAGAGAGGCAGAAGTCTAAGGGGATGATGCAACCATTGCCCATACCTGAATGGAAATGGGAGAACATCACCATGGGCTTCGTCACTGGACTTCCAAGGACATCCAAAGGCAACAATGCAATCTGGGTTATTGTGGATTGTCTTACAAAGAATGCACACTTCATTGCTATTCGAGAGGATTTCTCTTTGGATCAACTGGCACAGATATATATCAGGGAAGTGGTACGGTTTCATGGAGAACCACTATCTATTGTGTCGGACCGAGATCCAAGATTTACCTCTAAGTTTTGGTAGAGTCTTCAACATGCTCTGAATACTGAACTGAACTTCAGTACGGCCTATCATCCTCAAACTGATGGCCAATCCGAGCGGACTATCCAAACACTTGAGGATATGTTGAGAGCGTGATCAATGGAATTTAAAGGAGGATGGGATCAACATCTTCCTCTAGTTGAGTTCTCTTATAATAATAGTTTCCACTCAAGCATCCAAATGGCACCATATGAAGCCCTGTATGGGAAAAGGTGTAGAACACCGGCATGTTGGGATGAGGTCGGTGAACGTAAGCTGCTTGGACCAGAAATGGTTGAAGAAATGGTGGAGAAGGTGAAAACCATTCAGCAGCATATCAAGGCAGCCCAAAGTCGACAGAAGAGTTATGCAGATAATCGTCGACGAGACCTTGAGTTTAAAGTCGGAGACATGGTGTTTTTACGCATATCTCCGTGGAAGAAGGTCATGAGGTTTGGAAAGAAAGGGAAGTTAAGTCCAAGGTACATCGGCCCATTCGAGATTCTTGATAGTGTTGGGGCTGTGGCCTATCGACTAGCACTTCCATATACTAGGGCCAAGGTGCATGATGTCTTCCATGTATCCCTCTTAAGGAAGTACATACCAGACCCTTCACATGTACTCTCTTCCGAGGTGGTACAATTAGAAGACGATCTTTCTTATGAGGAGCAACCGGTGAAGATCTTAGATCGTAGAGAAAAAGTTCTACGAAATAAGACAATGCCCCTTGTCAAGGTGTTGTGGAGATACCACAAGTTTGAAGAAGCAACATGGGAGTCGGAGGATATGATGAAGCTAAGTTACCCACATTTATTTTAGTGTGGGAAAAGGAAAATTTCGAGGGCGAAATTTCATAAGGGGGGAATGTTGTAACGACCCAAAGTTTCATTAATGGAAAATCCCTCTTGATCCAGTTAAATGTTTCTTTATGAAAAAAAAATGTTTTTATAAGATGCCAACTTCATTAGTTTTACGTTATGATTTTTGACCGTTACTTTTATAGCCGTTGAACAGTGATCATCTGGGTAGTTTAAATATAAGGCTTTAACGAACCAATTTTCTACTCAGACAAAGGAAGCGATGGCCTCATCCAGTAGAATTTCCCCTTACGAAGCCCATTTGTCGGAGCTCGGAAAGGAGGTGGCGTCTTTGGGCTTTGCCCTTGACCAAGCCCAAGCTGAGCTTCATCAAGTCAAGCTCGAACGTGATCGTCTACGGGAAAAATGGAAGTTGATAGAGATTACCACTCGAGCAATGTTATCCGAGCAACCCCAAGAGTCTGTCACCATCGCACACCTTACCCTTAGGTATTATGCGGCTATTTGAAGGGGTTATGTAACAAATAAGTAGCACCATGTTCATGTACATTATTTTTTGTATATAATAATTAATATAATTTTTTTTGATACATTGTAATTAGTTTTTAATGTACAAATGGTGTTTTTAGTTATTATTTAATTAAGAATTATATTTTATTAAATTAAAGGATTTTTTAATTAAATAATATTTTAATAAAATATTATTATTAATATTAAATTATTTTTTATTAAATATAAATGATCTTATAATTTTAAGAATGCAATTAAAATTTTATTAAGGTTTGAAAAGCCATTTCTGTCAAAACCTGTGAATTATTTATAAATGTCGGTTTTTATTTTAAAAGTGAAAATTCACATATTTAGAAAATTATTTAGATAAAATAAATATTATTTTTGGAATCAGGACGTCGAAATTATCCAACGGTGAATTTTTCATAATTTTCTGAGACAGTCAAATTTTTGGGTAAAAATTAAATACCATTTAAATATATAATGTGTTTTATGACATCATAATGACCCAATGGTGATGTAATAAAATACCATAATACTTATGTTCGGCCAATATGTGTTTTATCATTAAAATAATGAGGTTTTGGGTTTGTTTGACTCACTTTTCAAAGCATTAATGGAGCCCTCAAGACTTATTCAACACTTTGCCTTTTTAAATTAATTTCCATGGGAGTGTGACTCACCTCCACATAAGCAACCCTAATTTTTTAATAATTTCGGACCTTGGACTTGTAAAATATTGTTTTACTCTTTCCTTTTCCAGAAACCATGGGAAAATACCATGGGATGGTTTGTGGTTTGGATTATTTTAATATAAGGGGTCCCAAACCTAAATAATAAAGAATTCTCTCACCTTTCCTATATAAACCCACCCAAGCTCCCACTTCCTCCTCCCTCAAAGCCCTTGAAGATCGTCCAACCTCTGCCCTACTCTCTCTAGAATCCTCTCAAGGTGCCCCAAGCTCCCAAGAAGCCTCTCACAAGCCTCTCTCTAGCCTTTGGATGCACACTTCCAAGTAAGGGTTTTTTCTTCCTTTCTCATTTTTTTGTCAATTTTCTTTAAGTTGTATTGCCCTTTTTATTTCAATTATGAATGTTGGGGTATGGTTTCGCACCTCCATAATACTTCCCTCTTATTGGCTGAATGATGGGAGAACCCTTTCTCACTCATTAAATGCCTCCCATGTACACCCGTTACTATGCCGAAATTCCGAAAGGAACTTCTCTCTCTTCTTTTACATTCAAGCAATACTTTTGTATCATGAATCTAAATTCCATTTCTATTGTTGGGACATGTATATATATGATCTCCTTACTTTCCATTACATGTAAATATGATGAGGAACCCCTTTCTCTCTCATCATCATTTTTTATGAATTCTTATGCCACGCCGTTACGCTGCCGAAATCGCACCGATTTTCTAAGCCAATGTCTTTGTGTAGTGAATACCATGCCCATTTATCCATCAAGGGTATTCACCTTTATTCACATTTACATATTGATTATAAATTTTCATGTATGAATTCCACAATCCTTTATCGTGGAAGAAATGATTATGTTTTATGAATCCATGTTTTATGATCCATGTGGCACACTTATGCATGAAATGAAATGTTTAAGAAGGGTGCGCCCTTTATAGCGCTCCAATGCATTGGGTAAAGTATAGTATCATGATACTTCATGTGAAATGAGTGTTGACTCATGCTAATTCAAGTGAAACTAGGGTTTAATCGTGCTTCAAGTGCAATGAGGGTTTACTCATGCTCCATGTGCAATGAGCCTTGGCTCATGCTAATTCAATGTTAAGTGTTGTTGCCACATTTCCATGTTATGGTTATCATGCTTTATCATGACTTTATGTTCATGTCTCTCTTATTCTCTATTGATATGCCTATTGCCTAAAATGTATTGTACTCCTCATGTTATTCATTGTGTACTCCCTTACTGGGCTTTATAGCTCACCCTTTTCTTATGCATGTCCTTAGGTTATCCCATGCAATGCTAAGTACGAAGGAATGTAGTGGTCATGTAAAGGAAGTTTACAATAAAGATGTTGTATTTCAAGTTTAAAGTTTTTATGTAATGATCCTAAGCCCCAAATACACATACCTCTCGATCTTCTTTGTTGGATCAAGTGAAGTTTTATGTAATAAAGCATGTTTAAGTTGTAATAAAAAGCAGGGTTGTCACAGGAATTCTTCCCTGTATAGATGGATCATCACACAGGGGAGCATTATAATGATTTTTAAGCTTTATATAAGCAAATATACATCAAATGGGAATCCTAAAAGTAAAAAATATGAATCATGTTCAATGTGTATATCTTGAGATATGAATCAACAACGACATGGAAACCCAACCCATTTTTAAATGATGCATGTACCACTAGTTTCTCTAAGAATTAATTTCTTATGTAACTAGTTTATTATAATGTGATTAGATTATTGGTATATGGATATATCATCAACCACAACAATACTATAGTCCCATTCATGAAATCCAAACTTGAAACACATAACACAATTTCACAAAACCTATATCATAGAATCATTGTCCTATGGTAGAACCGAAAACCTTTGTTACCTAAAAATCCTAAATGTTATATATATATATTTTTTCCACTTTTCCATTGTTTTACATTCATTTACTAGATAATGCATGTGGTTTATGCCCAATATTTTAGGAATCAAGGATTAACAAGATTCAATAGGATCAATGATAAAGATATAAACAAATGACAAAGTATATGTTATGATGGCCAAATTCACATTGTTTACATAATGATCAAAGCCATCATCAATACCATAGAAATAGTCATTTCACGTCGTGAATCCATTCTACACATCATGACTGAAGGAAAACAAAAATTTTATAATCTCGCAAATATTGAATGTGAAAGGCTAGCTGGCCATGAGGTACACGTCGTGAACCACCTTTACACAATGTGATCATGGTCAAACTTCATTAATTTCTGGATAATCTGCAAGCCTGGTAGGAGATCCTGGTCGATGTAAAGCGGATTAAGGGTTCATGATGTGAAAAAAAGTACACATTGTGCCCACTTCCACCTATATAAATTGTAGCTCCACAACACATTGGGATACTATTTGATTAGCTCTCTCTCCCTTTTATATTCCCTTCAAAATTACCTTCTCTTTTCACTCTTAAAACTCTTTAGTTCATTGTTATTTCTTAACATTTACATTCAATGTATCATGGAATCATTTTTCTTCAATGCCACAAATTTCCACATTATTTCAACTCCATTTCATTTCTTTCACGAATTGATTTATTTAAAGTAATCTTGCATTTGTATTTCACATCATTACATGTTCAATTCCATTAGCATAATTATCATAATTTCCACTATACATTTTATTTCTTTAAGTAACAACATGAGTAGTTAAACGCATCATGGGTAGGGATAAATATTCGATGTATCAAGACGATTAATTAAATATCTAGTTCTAAACATGGAAAACCCAATTGGATTATAATTTTGGATATAATCTAATAGATAAATCTCATTTATGCGACTGTACTGTGACCAAAAGATGATCAAACAAATGACCCTATATTAATTGAAGGGATCTAATAGTATGAACAATATCTTAGAGAACCTTCTGCAATAGAATCTGATCTTAATGTATCTAGGACTGTAACTAGCCTCCTGAATAAGGGATTATAAAATCTCAGGTAGAACTAGAATACTTGACCATGTATAACTTGATACAATCGCAGTCTTCGTAGACTAATCAATTAAGAACATTCCAATATTAAAACTACGATCACATATATCTAGAATCTCAGCCATTATCCTGAAATCTCTTTTTTATACTGATTTAAAACCCACGAATTTGTAGAAAACTCCCAAACATTGGGAAATTTTGTAAGGACTCCTGTAGTGCTTAGATGTACCGATTTCTTCTTCCTATAGAAATGCATCCTCCTAGTGGGATAGACCCCAAAATTCTACTATACATCACCCTAGTAACTAGTAATGTTTGGGTCATATATATATTCATAATCTATCATGGCCATGTGAAAAAAATTACACACGTGGCACACACACGTCAAAATGTTTGTGTCTTTTTCAAGGAGACAACACAGTTCATTGTGCTAGGACTCTAGTCTAGATCTAGGATTACTTTTCCCTCACCCCATTTTCCCCTTTTTTAGATTCTCTTCTATCTATTAAATTTTTCCTAGGAATGTACCATGTTATATTGACTCATTAAAATAATCGTTAATCCCATTCCCCTTTGGCCTTCAACCTTGAGATAGAAAATAATCTCTCTTATCTTCACTGGTCAGCGATGGATGTGAAATTCCACCCTGTAATACCCAACCCACCAAACCCCAACCATCTTGTCATTATGGGAGAGCTCCAAATATTGATCCAGGAGAAGTCGTTCATAGATTATGGATTTCCATCAAACCACGGTACAATCCATATCATTGTTCGACCTCTTATTCAATCCCAATCATTCGATATAAAACCAGGAATAATTCATATGATCCAGTACACGGGAAAAATTAGTTTTATTCAAAGTAAATATCTGCATTAAAATAATTCCATCTTCCAGGAGGTCTACGATACCTTTCAAAATCAGTGATTATCTACGGATGCAATAAGACTCCATATCATCCCATTCTCTGAACGAGATATATAAAAGAACTGGCTAAATACTTAAGCTCACATGTCAATTATGACATGGGATGAACTTGCCATGAAGTTTCTATACAAGTACATTCCTCCCATACAGTTCTCGATGACCTGGATGGACAACTAAAATATTGACCATATTGATGGAGAGTCTGATTGGGAAGCATATACCCACTTTAATGAATTAATGAGGATGTGTCCACATGATGGACTTGATATATGGATACAAGTTCGAACCATCTATCAAGGACTCTAGATAGTGGAACGTAATGTTGTCGATGCAGCTAATGATGGGGGTCACATCTTCAGGACTCCCTAATTAGTAAGAAGCATTTTTTATGAGGCCTCTCACAATGCATATCTGTGTTAGAGTGATCATAGACCCCCACGGGGTGGAATACACTAGATTGACAAGAACCCAAGGCTAGTTGTGGAGGTGGAAGATCTCACTAAAATGATAAAAGCATTTCAGATACCAACTACTCAACCCCCTCCTTACCCTAAAAAAGAATTACAATCTTGCACGATGTGCGGTGGAAAACATATATATAAAGTACTCAATGATAGATATGAAGAACCACAACATGTTTCTAATTACATAAAATACAATCAGCAAACCCTGCCATTCTAGTAGCTACAACACTATCAGTAGAGGCCTTCCCACAACTACCTTATAAAAATTAGGGTTATTTTAAACCGAGTGGTGGAAAAAACAAATTATGTGCTCAATGACCACCAGATTATCCTCCATTGAACCCTGTAACAAGACCACAAGATCAAAAAGAACCCATACCTCAAAGATCACTATAATTTTAGCCAACTCATCCAAGTCCTCAACAAGAACCTATGCAATGAAATTTGGAAAACCTCATTGCATCATTTGTGCAACAATATGATCAATGAATGATGGACAATGAGATAGACATGAAAAACTGAAGAGCTTCTCTAAGGAATCATGAAGTGAAAATGGGATAATATCAAAAAAACATTTTCTGAGAGATTACCAGGTACTCTACCCAGTATCACTGAGACATACCAATGAGAGGAATCTAAGGCTATAGTGAAGAGGATTATAATGATTCTAGATATCCAACAACCCAAAGAATTAAGTCTATAAGGAGATGTGCTTTGATAACAACCAGTAACTACTGTAAAAGCTGATGAAGTCACTCCCATATCACTTCATAAAGAAGTACCAGCCTATAGAGAACATATAACTATGAAATAGTAGGTACCTATTATATTTCCCCCCTCCATACTGGCCACATCTTCTCTATCCAGAAATAGAGAAATATATTATGCACGAGACACAATACAAGACGTTACGTGATATATTAATGATATTGAATAAAAAAATACCATTTTTTTGAAAGTAATTGGTCATATTCCTATTTAGAAAAAAATTCATACAATACATATCTAAAAAAATAAATAGGAGCCATCTCTCAAAATGAATAATGCTCTTTTAGGGTGCATCAGAAAATTACACCAATGATGAGAGACCCTGGAAGCTTCTCAATCCCTTGTGAGCTAGGCATGTGAAAATTTAGTAGATCATTCTAGGATCATGGAGAAAGAGGTAACCTTATTCCAATGATTTTATTTCATAAGATCGAGCTCAATGATCTCAAAGTGATACAATTAACTGATCGCTCAGTCATGCAACCTTGAGGCATTCTGAATGATGTTCTTATAGAAGTCATGAACATTATATTCCAAATGATTTTATGGTTTTGGACATTGAAGAATATGTAGATTCCACTATTATCCTTGGAAGACCATTCCAATAAACAATAAAAGAACTGATCGATCTAAACCATGGAAGTATCATCATTATAGTTGGTGAAGAACAAGATGTGTTCAACCTAATTAGAAATGTTAAAAATGAAAATGAAAACAGTAATGTAACGTCATATCTTTTACATAGGATGAAGAAGCTCCCATAGATAACAAGGAAGAAAGTTATGAATCTATTAATGAAGATGAAGGAGGCTGTGGCTTCAAGGATGTAAAATTTTTTGAGCCTTCCACCTGAAAAGTTGTACATCTGTTGATCTCATCCATCATTCATCTAAGTACATTGAAAAAACCATTTATAGGGGAATCATACAATTTTCCCAATATTTTGATCCCTAAATTATACAAGGATAGATCACCCTAAAAAATACATGATCATGTATTGAAGATGTTCAATGACCATTCTATGAGAACTACACCATCAAATAAGGCATATCCGTGTCAAGCTATCAATATTAAATGGAGCTCTAACTAAGAGGAAACCCAGTTTAGGAGTTATTTATGTTAGAAAATGACAAGAATCTTTAGAGTCTTAATTTTGTTTGAATAATTATGCATGGAACTAAAGGATGCAAAAATAGAGGAACTTAATGAAGTACACGTCAGGAACCATGATGTCACGATCTGAACCCTTGTCACCCTAAAATGTGATTTTCTCTAGGATCACCATGTGACCCTCGGGTACATGTCATGAACCATCTCTGATCAGTTTAAAAAAACTAAGGGTCATGACCCCTTGACCCTCAGTAAACTGTAATCCCCCCATTCTAACCCAATCCCTCCTCCTTGAGGCTCCTCCAATTCAATCCAAATGACTCACACCCTTTCTCTTTTCTTCCAAAAATGGAACCCTCTAACTCTTCTCCATGGAGCACACAAAAAGATTAAATTACAAGATTTCATATTATTGATCTGTTTCTTTGGCCTCCACAAGCATTCATCCTACTACTAAGAGCATGTGTTCTCCATCCGCCTCATAGGACCTGAGCTCCTCCCCATCTACAGATGATAATATTCATTTTCACCTCGTGTTATGACTAACCGAGACACAATAGCAAGTTAATCTCAATTAGCTATAGGAAAAACCAATGATGACAAAGAAGACACTAGATATGGCTATGCATGGGAACCAAAACACTGCAGATGACACGCTGCACTTATTACTGATGATGCACATCGACAACATCATTGATGTCCAGAAAGAGATATAAAGGGAATTATTCTTGGTGTTCCATGAAAAAATTTACATATATGTGGATTCCTATCACTTTTGTCTTTATGGTAGACCACACCATCTCACCATGGACGAGTTTGGCATAGAACTCATTATCTACACAAAAGAGTTCATCATCTTAGACATCTATCTTACCTTGAAGATGATGCTCTCTCGGGGGGGATGCGCCGAGCCTATGGCATCTTGTTGCACGTGAAAAATAGTCCTACCATGACACTGGTCTTGGAATGTCCACCCACCTATGGACTCCAGTTTTACATATTCTACACTAGTCCATGGAACACGACTGGTTCACATGAGAAGATACCCATGGAAGCATCATACATCTTGACATTCTTAGCCTCACTACAACCATGGGTGGGACTCCCATTAACATGGCTACCCAGTTCACATCCTACTACTGATTACTGGAATAGAGGAGGAAATGAAAGCTTATTGGTGGATCGTTTATCCCTAGGTTGGCCAGATACCACTTCATTTTTTATGCCTTTTATCCCCTCACCACAGTAGTCCCGATTGAGCTGATTTATCTTGTGATATTTAATTAGATGAGGATGCTAGTGAATGACGGTGACATTGAATATTTGGAAACCTATTGTCTAGGATCATGTTCCCCAGCCGAATTCACCTCAAGAGGGTGGTCTATAAAAGAAGCCACTGGTAGCAACAACTGACTATTCTACCCAGCCAACGACAACCCCGACCAACACACACTACCACAAAATCAAGCAACGCCAGTGCCACCCTTTATCAGTGCTAACGAAAAAGCACTGATAGTGGTTTCCCCTTAAATAGCGCTTTTTTAGCACTGCTAAAGGGTACCACATTATCAGCACTTTTTTTAGTAGCACTGATAGATGGGGGTCTTTATCAACGTTTTTTTAAAAGTGTTAATAAAGGGTCTACTTCCAAAAAACATTATTACAAAAGTGTATTAATATTTAAATATAATTATATATTTATAATGATATAAATATAATATATATTTTTTAAATATAATTCTAAATACATTTTAGATACGTATAAATATACAGTTACACTATATATATATAATATTTAGTGAAAATGGCTTATAAAAAAATAAAAAATATTTTTAATTAATAATTTTCTAATTATTATAGAGTAATAGTCAATTAATAACAATATAAAGACATAGAAATTAAAAAAAAGATCCAAAATATGTTGAAAACACAACTTGAACTTCAAACGACAATAACTTTTGATCTGTGTGTCCGTTTGAGCTCTACCACATATCAAAACGAAGCATGAGACATTCTATACACCAATGTGACATGGGGGGCATTAGTCAAGGTTTTTTGAGGCTAAAAATAGCCCAAAAGGCCTCCAAAACTGAGGTTTTTGTCGGGATACCCCTAATTTTTAACATTGTTTGGATTTTCAGCCTTGTTGAAGGGGGTATTATTGTATTTTTTTGGTGGTGAATGAATTTATTCCAAGTTATTACATTAATATTGATATTATGTATTTGAAATTTTATCATTTTTTATAATTAAATAATATTTATAATCAAATATATAACAATATATACATATTTTTTATATATTCACACATAAAAAAATAATTATAAATATATATAATAAAATATATTTACATATAAAAAATATTATCTTTATCTAAATAATAACTAATATCTATTTTATTTCAAATACTAATATATAAATATTTATATAGGTATATATTAATCTAAATATATATATATTAACATAACTATATATATATATATATATTGATATATATATATATATCTATATATTAATATCACTATTAATATATATTTTAATAAAACTATATATATATTTATATAACTATATACTACTATATGAATAAATATAACTAAATATATATATATAAATAAATATATGTCATTAACTGGAGAACAAAACAATATGGAAGAGTGGTAATGGATTTAGGCGCACAAGGGGGAGGTCACAATATCAAATCTTGGTGGACGCAAGGGCGCGCACATGGGGGTGTATTTAGGGGTCTAGCACTGATAAAGGGGGTAGGTTTAGCGCTGATATATGGTGTAGGGGGTGTATGTGGGTGTTGTAGGGGCTGGAACGCACTGTTAAAAGGGGGTATCAAGCGCTATAAATGTCCCCTGATTGGTAGGATTTTTTTAAAAAAATTTCAATTTTTTTCATTTTATCAGCACTAAAAAAAGAGGTGATAAAGGACCATTTTATCACTGCTTCTTTTTTACGTAGATAAATGACCACTTTAATTAGTTCTTTTTTAAGCGCTGATAAAAGGGGCCTTTATCAGCGCTTTTTGGAGTGCTAATAAAGAGGACCATACTTTTTCTTCTCCGGCTTTAATAGTGCTTTTATAGCACTGTTAAAGTCCATTTTTAAAGCTGATAATAGGGGTATTTGTAATAGTGACACCATCCATCCATCATGTTCCTACACATTACACTCCTTCTGAACTATGGGTACTCATCCACTGCATCCAAGTGAATGAATTCCAGCTCACATCCCACCTCAATATTCCCTTTATTGATTATTCCTCATTCACCCATCCACCACCAACAACCACCGACCCTTACTCATAAACCATTGCTCCCTCACCCTCTCTGCCCTTCGAATTTCCTCCCGATGACACGAAACCTATTGTGTAGCAGGATTTCAGGCCAGAGCAGGCCCCAAAAGGTAAGGGACCCACCAATGATCCCACACATTAAGTCCATTTCATTGATCAAGTTTATAGACTCATGACCACTGTACAGATCAGTGATTCACCACCACCCACAGAATTCTGGCATACCACCTCAATCACACCATCTTATACCTCATCCCCACCTACCACTAAGGCTGCTGCTACCACTAGTGATTTAGCTGCACAGTTCATTCCATATTCTAATGCTAGCTTGACAAAGGAGGATATTTTTGGCCTAGAGCACTAATGAAAATTTTCATAATTTTCTGGGTGTGGGACAGTTTTTTTAGCGTTGGGATTCGTTTTCATTATTTTGTAGTATAGTGGGATATTTATTTAAATTTTGGTTTTCTTTTCCATTTTTTCAAGTGTGTTTACTTCTTCTTTATTTTTTTCCGTAGAAATTTCTAGCTCCACTAAGTCATATGATGTTATCTTTAGACACATTCATCTATCAATTCTTTTACAGAAAGTAAGTCAGTGTGTCTCAGCCATCTCCAAACTACATCAAGTTTTATAATTAGAAATCCACCATCAGCAACAACCACCCACACCAATGATTCTATTTATACTTCATTTATTATTCGGTCGAGATGCACATAATGTTGTGAATTGATTTAATTAACCAAGTGAAATCAAGAACACAATGACCTCTATTTGTGAGTGCAAAAGCAGAAACGGAGCTCATGGGCCCACTCTTTAAATTATTTCCCACATGTCTAGATGACGATGATAAGTTAGCTCTTTATGGGAGGAAAACTATTGTTATTTTTGAGTTTTTTACGTCCTTTATTTTTTTTGTATTTCATTGTATTACTTTGTACAACCCATCATTCTATACATAAAATGGTTAATTTTATTTTTTTACACATAAATATTTTTCATCTATTAAAATGTTAAAACCCGATTTAACATTTGTCCTATAGTGCATGATTTTTCTAGTATCGTATTTTCCATGGACATAAAACATCAATTTTATGTCATCTCAGACACCCGCATGGATTACTACTTCATGTCAGGGAGCTCTTGATTTACTCTTTTTAAATTTATTCATCCCTGTCATGATGATTAAATTATCAAAAACCACTACCACACCACTCCCACCTATTATTTTATCGACCCTGGGGATACTATCACCTTTTATGAGTTTGTGGGGGGGGGGGGGGTCATAATTTCAGTAGGGGTACACATGATATTTTTATGTACTCGCTATTCTAGGAGAAATTCATCAAATTGATGATAACACGACAAATTTGGAAACCATTATGCCAATGTAAACTAAACATAATGTTAAAATGAAAATTTTTAAGAATCATGTTTCACCCATTATTAGAATTTTAGAATTATTTTAGAGTTTATAAGACTAAATAAAATTTAAAATATTTTAAATTAGCATTAATGGACATACACCATATTATTTATAAAATTTTTGAAAACTAGTTTCTATTTTTATCTCATTACCTGAGAGGATTCTAAACCAACAATCTCATTTTATTTTCTGATAATATTTCATGACAGATACATGGGACATGAAAACCTCCTAGAACATGCACTGAGATCTTCTAAAAATGATGATTGAAGAAGTGTAATTTTAGAATGATTGAGGCATCCTGAGATAGCCATTTAACATCAGACCCTCCAAAAAATTATACCTTGTTTTAGACCATAGCTTCCATTATTGAATTGTATGAAGAAAATATATTTCAAACCTATTTCCCTTCCAAACATGATCATTGTTCAAGGCTTGAAGATTATTTTTTAACAAGTGTGCGGAAGAAATTTAGATACTCTGGGATGATATAACTTTCAGAGATGTGTGTTGCACTCACCTAACAACTAGGTTGGGATTCTTATACATTTTTTTTATCATTCATTCATATTCCTTTAATTTGAATAATTTAAATGAAAGGAAAATAATTAATATGGGGTTTGTACTAGGAGGGTCAAAAATCACCATTTCCAAGACCGATGAATCCGTCAGATGATCATATGTGGTGAGGTGATGGATGTGAGATCAATACAATGCATATAGAAGAAAAAATAGAAATTCAAAAGAAAAATTAAAGGAACAAAATAAATTATTTATCTAATTAATTTCTATACATATGTATCCATCCTGAGCAGATGTAGTATGGACACAAATCGCCAGATGGAGAAATTTTTTCACTCTTATCGTATTGAATTTGCTTTGTATTTTAGAACTTACCCATATATTGAGCCTGTTCTTCACATTTTACATAACTACCAATAACATCAGAGTCATCATAGCCTTGTTTCTAAAATTCCCACAAATTATTTTTATATTTTTCCTTACAATGTGGAAATGATAGAACCAGTGAAAGACTATGTTTAGGAACATAGAATTAGGGTATGATCAAACCATAATTACATTTCTCCCTAAGTGATGAAAGAAAATAATGGTGATTTAAAATAAAATTGTGAAAATAACATAGGGAATATTTATACGATTATGACTAAAAGGATATAATTTGTTTTGAAAATCTGAACTATGATGGATGGATAGATTACTAGGCAGCATTAAAACAATATCATGACTACTTTTTTTCTAACACATAATTTAATTCAATAGACATAACATACATTTCCAACATTACTAATTTCTTATCAATTTTGAAATCATTTTTGAGATATTTTTCCGGTTGACAATATGTGATTCTATTGTGGGGGATTTGATATGCCTAAATGTTATATATATTTTTATTTCACTTTTACATTTTTTTTCATTCATTTACTAGATAATGGACTTGGTAGATATCCAATATTGCAAGAAATAGTGATTAAAATATTCTAATGAAGACGGGAAGAAAAGCTACAAAAAATGTCCATGTACACGTTGTGATGGCCAAATTCATGTTGTGTACTTGATGATCCAAGCCTGCATCCGGACCAGAGAAACTGCCAGTTCCCATGGTGAATCCCACCTAATTGTCGTGACTCAATTCAAACTAGATTCCATGATTGATGTGAGCAATCAAGGAGAAAGGCCACCAGGATATGGGGTACACATATTTAACCACATGTACATGAGGTGACCATAATCAAACATCATTAATCCAAGGAAGATCCTCATTCCACGATGGTGATCCTGATCGATGTAAAGTGGATTAAGGGGTCACGGAGTAATGATTAAATATAGACCGTGATTATTTTCTCCAATATATGGAGTTTCTCAATAGTAAATTAGAAGATTCCTGGATTATCCATCTCTCTATTTTAGAAACCCTTTATAATTTCTTTATCTTTTACCTCTTAATACATTATAGTTAATTGTAATGTCTTTATATTTCCAATTAAAGATCCCTGGATTAATTTTTCATCAACGCCTTCAATTCCCAGGTCATTTAAATTTGATTTTTTCTTTTCAAGTAAGGATTTATTTAATTATTTATTCCAGTTTTATTTCATATCATTACATGTTAAATTCCATTAACATCGTTATCAAATTTTCCTCTATCCCATTTATTTATTTAATTAAAATCATCCGTATCTAAAGACATTAGGGGTAGGTATCTTGATTTGTGGTATCTAGAATCATAATTAAATATCTAATTATAAACATGGAAAACCTAATTGTATTAGTAATTAGGATAAAAACAAATGGTCAAATCTCATGTGTGTGACTTTACCATGAACATCAGATATTCAAAAAAAAATTCCATTCATATTTGGTGGGAACTAAGACTATGACCATTATCTTAGGGAACTTTCTACAATACAATCTAAGCATAATTTATCTAGGAATGTAACTAGCCTCCTAACCAAGGAATAGTTACATATTATGTAGTACTACAAGACCTAACCAAGTATAACTAAATACTACTGCGTTCTTTGTAGACTAAACAATCAGGACAATGCCAAAACTAGAATTGGGATCCCCTTTATCTAGATACTCAGATGTTATTTGACCCCTCATTATTCATTTGATGTAATAATGTAGAAAAGATATAAAACTCCAAAACATTATAAAATATAGTTAGGACACATGAAGATGATTAAAGAAGAGATTTCTTCTCCTAGAGAATAGAATCCTCGTTGAGGGATCGACCTCAATCATCTATTATACTACACCTTATTAATTAGTAAAGGAAATGAATGATATGAATTTATAATATAACGTGCCAGTGTGGAAACAAATGACTCAAACAGCTCACACGTGTTAATACATCTCTTTCATGACCTGTCCCAGTGGTTCCCATGCCACATCTCCCCAATCCTGCCTCCAATAGGCTAGTAGAAAGTGACTTGAACTGAGTAGGAATATCACTAACATGGGAGCCGTAACATAAGTACCTATACACAAAAACACATATACAAGCACACAAAAATGCTAAATGAAAACACAATTAAACAACCAATGCCTGAATATATATATATATATATATATATATATATATATATCCCATAACCATAGTAAGATTAGAAGTAATGAAAGTATTCATGGTGAACTATAATCTCACCCCAAAGTTTGAAACACAAGTCAAACCGCAATGTAAAGCTACTGGGACACTAGTATGAAATATGAAGGGTCAAACCTCTATCTGTCCATTCTAACTAAGAACAATATGGTCCTAGTAATCCTAAGACTCCCTAAAGATACAGATCATCATCACAGTAGGTGACATTTGTGGGAAAAACCAACTCATGAGTAATAATTAGAACACTCATTAGGACACCATAAACAGATATTTCATATAACACAGAAAATACAGTCATCTCTACATGTGTATATCTATACAACACATATAACATGAATGTATTTATATACCCAATAACGACACACAAGATAGTAGTAATCCATAAAAATAATATAATTTTATAGGATTCCATCTAAAATATTCAATGAAGACCTCATTTTGGATAACACACTCTGGTGTCTGATAACACTGATGATGTTCTTCAGAGATGTACTTCTCACCTAGCCTCACCATTAGAAATAATACACTTATAGTATGAATGGATATGATATTTAGTCGAGGATAACTTTCATGTCCATGTGGTGATACCATGAAACTCGATCTAGATTACCCCTGATATGTAGAGAATTAGAACTAAGATAGTGTTGGTCAAATAGATTCAAGGAACTCCTCCTAGTGCATGAAGATGAATAGAATATCTTAATATGTGACTCTTGGAGTGATTCCAACAAATCTATCTAGGAATTCCTACTGAAGGAATCATATTACCGGGGGTATTAAACCATCCATAAAAACCATCAAGGAAATTATAAGGGGAATATAACCTAAAGAATGCTTTCCAAGATATGTAACACAAGAGATCTAAGCCATCTAAGAAATAATAAATGAAATCTATAACGGTTTCCCGATGTGTCCCTTGACCTCATGCTCTGCCTATGTAAACGACCCTTGTCATTCAACAATGTCTGTGTAGTAATAAAAATATTTTAGACTACTCATTTAGTCTACTCATGCATCCATAGATGACTCTATTCCGTGTACGTATAACCATGTACCAGTACTGAGATTCTCCAACGTACCTGGTCCAGTCTATGTTTTGTGGGGGAGTACACGTTGTGTAGGAAACCTGTGTACTACAACCCTTGTCTGTGTACTCTATAAGTTGCACATTGAATATATAGGGAGGGGCCACATATAGTGGGATATTGGTAACATGATGTGAGATGTTTAATTCCCTCTGGAAACCCTATACACCACCAATGAAAGCCTACATGTCATGTAATCCCATATTATAAGCTGTGTAATACAGGATTTTTCATAATCCTCAGCTTGTATTCCATCATCTTCTCCATTTCTCAAGCTACCATCCTAAAAATACATTATTGAACAAATAAATATCTACCATTTTCTATCCATGCCATCACTAAATCAGTAATATTTGGTCCTTCAATATGTTCATAAAACAAGATCAACATTGTTGGTTATTACAAACTGATGAACAGAAAGTAATACAAATTTAGTGTCAATCATTTTTTGATTTGCAACATCATCCACTGTCACACCTCTATTTCATAGAATTTATCTCGCATCTGTGATATCAATTTTCTATGCCAAAAAATGAGTTCACATTGATTGATCATTTGATAAATCATTAAACCACAACCAAAGGAAGAATGAAACTATGAGCTGATAATTTGGGGTAGTAAACCACAATGACCATATGAGTGGAAAAACATGATCGATGTTCAGGTAGATCTCGGTTTGTTTCAATTAATATATAAATCTAATAGTACACATGCATGAATAAATATCCTTATAAATCCTAAAAATAATCCCATAATACATAAGGATTTATCTTTGGGCCCATCTATACAATTATTGGTCTGTATTCCTTGTAAAATCATGAACATGGAATAATCAAATCTAAAACACACACCCTACCCTGGTTTGGATCCATTTCTAAGGAAAAATGATTTCTAGGTCATTTTCAGAGGCAATATCCTTTAAAAATATTTGTGTGATGATCTTCGATCCATGATCTATCATCATTTTTCTATGAGGATTCTCAGGATCTCACTCCAAATATCCTTTACTGTCTCTAGGGTTATTCGGCTTACCATTAGATTTCTCCACATAAATTTTTATAAATATTTTCTGTCAATGGATCTATGAAAATGAAATACAAATAATTTTATTAAAAAAATTTATTCATTTTATCACTAGTGATTACATTTCCATATAATAAACCCAAACCGAATAATGTTAAGTCTCACCTCATGTGAAAATCACATTCTGAGTTTAGCGGTGCACTCACATTTCCGATCGAAGTACCATTTATGATGTTTTTCAACTTTTTTAAGAACAATTTGTGCATGTAATATTTAATATATATAATATATTTTAAAAAATTATTTCAGGAACACCGGGTCCCAAAATCACATGTCTTCTCGCACTAGGTCTAAAAAATAATACAAATAATTGTAATAGCCCGGACCTCTCCGGCCCATTCCTTTGTCAAAAAGAAGGTCATGAAGTGTTCTGGAGGGTAAAATGGACTTTTCCCACACGTTCAAGAATTTTGAAACTACACGCCGTGTAGTTTGAGTACACGCCGTGTACCCCCTTTCTAGGTATACCCCGTGTTGTTGGTTGTTTCCTCGCCATGTGAAGTAAATGAGTACATGTCATGTAGTGTAAGTACAAACTATGTACCACCTCACCGGGTATACCTCAGGTCGAAGACTGTGTCCTCACCGTGTAAAAGAAATGGGTGCACGTCGTGTGTCCAGTACTACACGTCGTGTAGTCCTTCCCCACGTACGCATTTCCCGTCAACAGCTGTGTGCCATGTTGTAGCCGTGTCCTTGACGTGTGCAACAAATCGATACACGCAGTGTGTCCAAACTACATGCCGGGTAGTCCCTCCCCGCGTATGCGGTACCCTCAAACCGTCTGTTGACCAGTCAACGGCCGCAGAGCCGTGTTGGAAGCCGCATGGAGACCGTGTGAAATAACGGAGTACACGTCGTATCCCATAAAGTACATGCTGTGTACTTTTTCTTTTCTCGCCTATAAAAGGAGGGGTATCCTCCTCCTTTCAACTCACCCATCCCCTCCCCTTTCCTCTAAGCAGTGTTCTCCCAAGAGACTCGAAGGCTCTTTCATCCATAACATCTTCGTCTGAGCCCCGATTTACGATCCGTCAGTTTCCACGGGATCGTAACGACGAGACAGAACTTCCGAGCCTGGGTACGTTGCCTTTCCTTTGGCCTTTCCTTTCTGACTTCCACTTGAGGAGTTTTTGCAGGGACCTGACAGAACTGAAGAACACCGACAGACATCTTATATTGTTGATCTGGGGAGCGTTGTGATCTGAAAATGTTGAGGGAGGGATCTTACCTTTGTCTCTCTCTTTTTACATAATGCGGGGTTGGTATCCTCTTGTTTTCACGAGTTACGGTTGAACCAATAAATAATGATAAAAAATGGCTTATATAACGGGATGGGAAGTTTTTGAATGCAGTTACATTATTTATATCATGTGATATTATGTTGTGAATGAGCTGTTGCCTACTGAAAATCATGTTCATTGGGGGCCTTTGCTTACGCAATTAAATGTTGACCTCTCCTTCTGAATTTTCTTATAGATGGAAACATTGTGGAATGTGGAAATTTGTTAATCACGTAAAGTTGGATGTTTAAAATCTAGAACCCTTGTGTGATCACCCCGGTTAAACAAAATGGAATAATTAACATGTGGGTGTTGGATTGGATACGTGGCATGTGATGGGGGTGTTTTGTGGGTTGTTGGGGATAGGGTGAGCAGCGGGGCTGCGATTGACTTGGTTGTGGGTTGGTGTGAATGTTGTTTTGCTAAGGGGCAGCGGGGCTGTGATAAATGGTATTAAAGGGATATTGATGTACGGTGCAGTTGTGGTTATGGCAGTTGGCAGCGGGGCTGTAGGGATGGGTTTTAATTTGAATGGGCTATGGGTCGTGAATAATAAATAAAAAGTGGAAGAGTTAATAAATGGTGGGACATGGTAATGGAACATGATTAATAATCAATGGGGTTGGTTGGTTGATATGAAGGAGTTGGTTGTTTTACTTGTGTTTTCATAACTTGATTTGTGGATGGTAGGGATATGTTTTACGAATGATTGATGTGGTTGGTTGTGGATAGTTTCCCAGTAGTTAAGGTACTAAATAAACTAATTCTTCTGAAACATGAAAACCTAAATGGTGTTGGGGTTGTTTGCTGTATGCATGCTTCGTAGTAGTAGTGTCGTGGCACGTGCTCAGTTTCTCTATTTAGAAGCCATATGTTGGGCAGTGTGGTGGTATATATATATATCTGTATCTTTTTTGTTTTATCGCACCCCACCCATGTTGAGAACATAGTTCCGAACACTCCCATTTCATGGGAGAGGGTGTTTTTCCCCATAGTTTCTAGCTCGTTCTTGCTCCTTCTCCCCTAGGATGTGATGGATTGAGGCGACCTTACACCTAAGACTCTTCGGGTAGGTTTTGATTGGGGTGGCATTAGCCCAAGACTCTTTGGGCAGGTCCTACTGTTTCCCAAGAACCTTCGGGGTGAGGCCCAGGTGTGTGCGAGCAGGATACGTGGTGGTGAGGCCCAGGTGTGTGCTGGCAGGATACGTGGTGGTGAGTCCCAGGTGTGTGCAGGCAGGATACGTGGTGGTGAGGCCCAGGTGTGTATGGGTGGTATATGTGGTGGTGAGGCCCAGTTGTGTGCGGGAAGGGAGAGTGTGGCAGCGTCAGGACCTTCACCGTTAGGAAGGGAATATAATTAAAGGGAAATGGTGTCGGGTACCCAATACTCTTTTACTTATACACTACTACCTATTGTGATTGTGTTTTTGGTGAGTGTGGCTGGTGATGTTGGGTGGATAGAATTCCTTGCTAGGTTTCTTCTGTTGTTCTCACGAGACATTAGGATGTCTCCCCACTTGTGCACTAGAGCTTTAGGTTTCCCTACTGTGTATACTTGTATGCTCACCCTACGTTCATTTTTAGGTTTTCAGGAGGACTACTAGGGTTGTGTGGGACACTACTAGTTGGACAGTTGGAGTTTTTGCAGTTTTTGTGCACTTGATTCATTTTGGTATTGTACTTTGAGCTTTCCTATACTTGCACCTTGTTATAAAAATGTTTAAACATGCATGTGGGATTGGTTTGGGTTTATTTCTATACATTTGTTATTTTTTATGTGGTTGACTTTCCCTATTTCCCGATACTAAATAATAATAAAAAGGGTAATTCCTCCCATATTTGTGAAAACTCATAACCTTGGTGCTAGTCCCCACCCCGGGGCCTACTGGAGGCAGGACTCAGGGGTCATTATCTACCTTTCACCATTTCCAGCTCAGGAGGGGCATCTTTGGTGGGAGGGGGTCATGACAAAATGGTATCATAGCTGATGGTTGAGAGATAAGATGGAGTCTGGAGTTAGGCACTGTGAGGATAACATGGGATGGTAGGGTTACAATGTTAGTTAATCTTGGTGCATGACATAGGCCAGGGAAGACAGGCTAGGACATGGGATCTTAGGGCCCCCCATGATCCGATGCAAGGACTCTCAGCCTACCGAATGACAAAGTGAGACTACATTGATTGAAGGTTAGAGACCCTTGGGAAGGTACATGCACCATCATGATTGTGTTTTACTTGATTTGGGTGTTTTGGGAAAGAAATTTAAATAAAATGATAAAATAAAACCTTGAGTTTTCCTTACTACTTGGGCTTAGGTGATCTGTGTTTAACATACATCTATGGAACCTGGATGTCATTCACGGGTGGCTCAGACGGCCGAGGCCCAGCAGATTCAGGCGGTCGATCAGTTGAGGATTGATCGAGAGGAGGAAGATAGCTAGTGGCAGAATACTCTCTGTTCTTTCCAGCGGAAGACCCTCAAGAAGTACGAGGGTCATACTTCGGATATGGAGATGGAAGGCTGCCTTGAGGAGCTATGGATCGCTTTTATCTTGATCTGTGCTTTGAGGGAGTACTGGGTTTCCCTAGTAGTCATTCGGCTGAGAGGTGTAGCGCGAAAGTGGTGGACACTCTACCTCGGAGAGAGGATAGAGGTAGAGGTTCCATGGGATGACTTTAATAAGGAATTCTGAGAGGAATTCCTTTCTCCCATGATCAAGGAGGAGAAGTGTCATGAGTTACTCTCACTTCAGCAGGGGAGTATGTCAGTATGAGAGCTGGGGATCACGTCCAAGGATCTCCTGCGCTTTGTTCCAGATCTCTTTCTGGATGAGGAGTCTCGGGCAAGATGTTTGGAGGAGGTGATTCATCCTTCACTCTAGTATGATGTCATCCCCTTCACCCTTCCGACTTATTTGGAGGTACAGAAGAAGGAAGAGGTTGTAGAGAGGATGCACTCACTGGGAGGTGCACCTTGAGAAGGGAACCAGCCAGGCTTGTCGAAGGGGAAGTCATTCAGCAGCAGGTCACCTACGACGAGACCATCTATGTTCAGGACAGTGGGGAGCAGACCCCAGCAGTTCCAGTTCAGATCTTCGGGTCCTCGTCCCTTTTTCATGATCCTAGTACTGATGTGTTTTTCTTGTAGAGGTTTCGGGAACGTTTCGAGTCAGTGCTTGACCCGATCTCAGTACGGTGGAGGTGGGCAGGTACAACACCCACCTCAGCAGCACCAGTTGCCAGCGAGGCCCTTCCAGCAGTAGAAGGACCATGCTCCTCTGAGGGAAGACTTTGCTGGAGGAGGCCGACCTCAGGGTGCCCCTCAGGGACCTCGACCCGAGCATGGTCGGGGAGGTGGACGACATCAGAGAGGCATAGGAGCTGGGCGTGGACAGTTGCATGTAGTAGAGATGACAGCTCCTGCAGGACCAGAGGTGGTGCGTGTAATGATTTGTTTGCTCAGCACTCTTGTTTTTTCTTTCTTCGATTCGGGAGCTTCTCACTCCTGTGTTGCACCTAGTCTATCCCATGCATTGGGACTAGATGTAGAGAGACTTTTTGTACCACTGGATCTGAGTACACTAGTAGGAGGCCAGACCATCATATCTTGTGTTTGCTGGGGATGTGGGCTGACATTGGGACCACATCGATCTAGTGGGGACCTTCTTCTGTTACAGATGTAGCCATACAATGTCATCCTAGGCATCGACTGGTTGTTTTCTGTTTGTTCCATTATCGACTGCTTCCGGAGAAGAGTTGTGTTCTCCTACGTAGATGGGTAGCATGTATCTTTTTTTGGAAAGAGGAGCTATCAGGTGGGAAGCCGGCATGTGAAGCCTCTCATTTCCTTGTTAGGCGGGTTATCAGTGGTTCCAGCTGATACAGAGATGATGGATGTCCCGGATGTTTTTGGGGAGTTCCATGGTGTTTTCCTGAGGAGGATGTGACTATACCCCCCCCCCCCCCGACGTGACGTTGAGTTCGGGATAGACTTACAGCCTGGTGCCCATCTGATTTTGATGGCCCCTTATCGGATGGCACCTTCGGTGTTACGGGAGTTGTGGATTCATATTGATGATCTTATGGAGAAGGGTTTTGTTTGACCCATCATATCACCATGCGGTGTTCCAGTTTTGTTTGTGAAGAAGGAAGATGGTGGTCTCAGGCTATGCATAGACTACCGAAGGTTGAACCAGGTAATGGTCAAGAACCATTACCCCCTTCCAAGGATAGACGATCTCTTCGACCAACTGAGGGGAGCAGGTTGGTTTTCTAAGATTGATCTAAGATCTGGATATCATCAGATGAGGGTAAAGTACAGTGACATCTCGAAGATGGCTTTCAAGTGCAGGTATGTGCACTTCGAGTTTGTAGTGATGTCATTTGGAGTTACGAATGCACCAGTTCTGTTCATGGGACTTATGAACATTGTCTTCCGAGAGTTTTTGGACTGGTTCAGCGTTGTGTTTGTCGATGACATCATGATCTACTCAAGATCAGAGGAGGAGCACGTTGAGCATCTTAGGATAGTCTTATAAGTCCTTCAAAACAACCAGCATTATGGGAAATTGTCGAAGTGTAAGTTCATGACGCAAGAAGTACACTTCCTTGGGCACATGGTGTCTCAGCATGGAGTGCCAGTGGACCCGTCAAAGGTGGAGGCAGTTGTTTTTTGGGAAGCACCCAAGAGAATGGCAGAAGTTCGTATTTTTATGGGGTTAGTAGGTTACTATCGGAGGTTCGTTTCGGACATCTCTCGAGTTGTTGCTCCATTGACAGCTTTGACTAGGATGAACCAGGTCTTCTTATGGAGCGAGCAGTGTTAGAAAGCTTTCGAATACCTGAAGAAGAAGTTGGTCAGTTCTCTCATACTCATGTTTCTAGTAGAAGGGTTGTTGTATGAAGTGTCTTGTGATTCTTATAGCCTTGGTCTGGGGAGCGTGCTGATGCAAAAGAAGGGAGTGATATGTTATGGGTCTAGGCAGTTACGCCCTCACGAGCGTAACTATGGAACCCATGACCTAGAGCTTGTAGCAGCAGTGTTCGCACTGAAGTTTTGGCGACATTACCTCTTTGGGAAGAACTTTGTCGTCTTCTCAGATCATAAGATCCTGTGTTATATCTTCTCCCAGCGTGACTTGAACCTGCAGCAGCGGAGATGGTTTGAGTTTCTCCAAGACTATGACATTGAGATCTCTTACGCTGAAGGTAAGGGCAATGTTATGGCTGATGCCCTGAGAAGGAAGTCGCATAAGGATGTGGTTCTGTAATCCACTGATGCTTGGAAGGAAATGGGAGAGTTGGCTGCCTTACACATGGATGTCAGGGTAGAAGGTGTTAGAGGCTGTTTGTTTCAGATGAAACTACAGTCCTCATTGTTGCAGCAGGTGGAAGAATCTTTGTGGGGGGACTCCGAGGCGTAAGTGATGGGTGATAGTGTCAATCAGGTGAACTCTCCAGATGGATGGTTAGAGGACAACCGACATTGGATGATTTTCCATGGAAGGTTGTTTGTCCCTGAGGCAATGAGTGAGGGAGTTCTCCGTGAGTTCCATAGCTCAGCCTTGGTGGTACATCTAGGAGTTTTAAAAATGTATCAAGGCCTGATGGAAAATTTTTGTTGTCCCGGTGTGAAACGGGCAGGGGTGGAGTTTGTGGATAAATGCCTAGTGTGTCAGCAAGTGAAGGCTGAACACCATGTTCCCAGTGGTTTATTGCATCCTTTAGATGTCGTCAAGTAGATGTGGGATGAAATATCAATGGACTTCGTCACAGGACAACCCAGAGCTCAGGGTGGTTATGATGCTATTTGGGTAGTGGTGGATCGACTGACTAAATCAACTCACTTCTTAGCAATTAAGGAGTCAGGCCTGATGAGTACCTCAGCACAGAGGTATGTAGACGAGGTGGTAAGTTTTCATGGTGTTCTAATGACTGTCATCTCAGATCAGGATACACGGTTTACCTCACAAGTCTGAAGGGGGTTTAACCATGCTTTTGGCACCCAGCTACACCTTAGCACTACTTTCCACCCCCAGACCGATGGGCAGACAGAGCAGACTATCCAGACATTGGAGTACATGCTTCGAGCATGTGTTTGGGATTTCAGAGGATCAAGGGTACGAAACATGCCTTTAGTAGAGTTTTCCTACAACAACAGCTTCCACTCTACTATTGGCATGGAACAGTATGAGGATTTGTATGGAAGACCATGTCGTTCACCCATTTGCTGGGCAGAGGTTGGTGAGATAGGTGCTCTTGGGCCAGAGGTAGTGCAGAGAACCACAGAGAAAGTCTAGCTTGTACGTGAGAGGATGAAAGTGGATAAGGACCAACAAAAGTCTTATGCTGATCATCGGAGTAGGCCCTTAGAGTTCGAGGTGGGAGATCATTTGTTCTTGAAGGTTTCCCCTCGACGGGGGCAGCGGAGGTTTGGGAAAGGGAGAAAGATCTCACCTAGGTTCATCAGACCTTTTTGAGGTGTTGAGGCGAGTTGGCGAGGTGGCATATCAGCTAGCCCTGTCACCTCAGTTGGAGAAGGTTCATGACGTCTTCCATGTCTCCCAGTTTCTTCGGTACTTACACGATGACTCTCAAGTTATCGACTGAGGAGAACTAGATATGGGAGATGACGCGACCTTCGAGAAATGACCAGTCAGAATTGAGGATCATAAAGAAAAGGTGCTCTGTGGACGAACCATCCCATTGGTTCGTGTGTTTTGGAGGCATGGCGGCCTCGAGGATAGCACTTGGGAGCAGGAGACCCAGATGCACACTTAGTACCCGAAGTTGTTTTGACATGTGTTTTCCCTTTTTCTTCTGAGCTTTGTGTTGATGTTTTACTCTTTACCTTTGATATATATGGAATACTAAGCATGTTGGTTGTGAGACCTTTTGTTTCCATGTTCTCTGGAAGTGTGTGGCATGTCCGGGTGTGCGGGGAAAGGGAAAAGCATGATCCTTAATCGATACGTATTAATGCGGATGCTATTGAACCCATGCGGGCGAGTCAGTGCCGCCTAAAGAGGATAATATCTCGACATAGGAGAAGGGATTTTTCCCCAAACCACATGTTCGAGAAGTGTGTTGGTTGTGTGGTTTTGGGGGTAGTGCATGTTGAAAAATCCTAATATATGGAAGTGGGAAGGCCCAATCCTTAATCTAGACGCATTAATGCGGATGTGATTAAACCCGTGCAGGGGAGTTAGTGCCGTATAAATCAGATAATATCTCTAAATTGGAGGGGGGAATTCCTAACACCTATGATTAGGGTTGTTGGTTGGGTTCCTATTATAACGAGAACCCAAAGAGGTATCTTGTTGGGTTCCTCATGGTTTGTTTTTGAATTATCAGGGACGAGAATGTTTTAAGAGGTATCTGATGTAATGGCCCAGACCTCTAAGGCCCATTCCTATGTCAAAAATAAGGTCACGAAGTGTTCTGGAGGGTAAAATGGACTTTTCCCACACTTTCCAGAATTTTGAAACTATACGTTGTGTAGTTTGAGTACACGTTGTGTACCCCCTTTCCAGGTATACCCCGTGTTACAGGAAATTTCCTCTCCATGTGAAGTAAATGATTACACACCGTGTAGTGTAAGTACACGCCATGTACCACCTCACCGGGTATACCTCGGGTTGAAGACCGCGCCCTTACCGTGTGAATGAAATGGGTGCACGCCGTGTGTCCAGTACTACACGCCATGTAGTCCTTCCCCATGTACGCGTTGCCAGTCAACGACAGTGTGCCATGTTGGATCTATGTCCTTGTCGTGTGCAATAAATGGGTACACGCCGTGTGTCCAAACTACACGTCGTGTAGTCCATCGCCGCGTATGCGTTATCCTCAAACCGTGTGTTGACCAGTCAACAGGCGCAGAGCCGTGTTAGAAGTCGTGTGGAGACCGTGTGAAATAACTGAGTACACGTCATGTACCATAAAGTACACGCCGTGTACTTTTTATTTTCTTGCCTATAAAAGGAGGGTTACCCTCCTCCTTTCAACTCACCCCTCTCCTCCCCTTTCCTCTGAGCAGAGTTCTCCCAAGAGACTCAAACGCTCTTTCTTCCATAACTTCTTCGTCCGAGCTCTGATTTTCGATCCGTCAGTGGCCACAGGATAGTAACGATGAGGCAGAACTTCCATGCCTGGGTCTGTTGACTTTCCTTCGGCAATTCCTTTCTGACTTCCATCTGAGGAGGTTTTTCCGGGACCCGACAGAAGTGACAGACGCCGGCAGACGTCTTATAAAGTTGATCCATGGGAGCGATGTGATCAGAACTTTTTGAGGTAGGGATCTTACCTTTTTCTCTCTCTTTGTGAGTCATGTGGGGTGGGTATCCTCTTGTTTTCATGAGATACAGTTGGACCAATAAATAATGATAATAAATGGTTTATATAACTGCGATGAGAATTTTGTGAATGCAGTTACATAATTTATATTTTGTGATATTATGTTGTGAATAAGCTGCTGCCTACTGAAAATCATGGTCGTTGGGGGCCTTTTCTTATGCAATTAAATATCTCACTCTCCTAGATTTTCTTATGGATGGAAACTGTGTGGAATGCGGAAATTGGTTAATCACGTAAAGTTTTCTATTTAAAATCTGGAACCCTTGTGTGATCAACCCGGTTAAACAAAATGAAATAATGAAAATGTGGGTGTTGGCTTGGATATGTGGCATGTGATGGGGGTGTTTTGCGGGTTTTTGTGGATTGGGTGAGCAGCAGTGATGCGGTTTACTTGGTTCTAGGTTGGTGTGAATGTTGTGTTGGTAATGGGCAGTGGGGCTGCAATAAATGGTATTAAAGGGATATTGATTTATGGTGCAGTTGTGGTTATGGCAGTTGGCAGCGGGGCTATAGGGATGGGATTGAATGTTAATGGGCTCTGGGTCGTGAATAATTAAAAAAAGTGGAAGAGTTAATGAATGGTGGGTCCTGGTAATAGAACGAGATTAATAATCAATGGGGTTGGTTGGTTGATAAGAAGGACTTGGTTTTGTTACTTGTGTTTTCCTACCTTGATGTGTGGATGGCAGGGATATGTTTTATGAATGATTGATGTGGTTGATTGTGGATAGTTTCCCAGTAGATAAGGAACTAAATAATCTAATTCTTCTGAAACATAAAAACCTAAATGGGGTTGGGGTTGTTTGCTCTATGAATTCTTCGTAGTAGTAGTGTCGAGGCACGTGCTCATTTTCTCTATTTAGAAGCCATAGGTTGGGCTGTGTGGTGGATATATATATATATGTAACTTTTGTGTTTTATCGCACCCCATCCATGTTGTGCACTTAGTGTCGAACACTCCCATTTCATGGGAGAGGGTGTTTTCCCCTTAGTTACTATCTCATTCCTACTCCTTCTCCCCTTGGTTGTGATGGATTGATGCTACCTTACACCTAAGACACATCGGGTGGGTTTCGACTAGGGTGGATTTAGCCCAAGACTCTTCAGATAGGTTCTATAGTTTCCTAAGAATCTTCGGGATGAGGCCCAGTTGTGTGCGGGCAGGATACGTGGTGGTGAGGCCCAGGTGTGTGCAAGCGGGATACGTGGTGGTGAGGCCCAGGTGTGTGCGGGCCGGATACGTGGTGGTGAGGCCCAGGTGTGTGCCGGTGGGATACGTGGTGGTGAGGCGTAGGTGTGTGTGGGCGGGATACGTGGTGGTGAGGCCCAGGTGTGTGCGGGCGGGATATGTGGTTGTGAGGCCCAGGTGTGTTCGGGCCAGATACATGGTGGTGAGGCCCAGGTGTGTGTGGGAAAGGAGAGTGTGGCAGTGTCAGGACCTTCGTTGTTAGGAAGGGAAGCTAATTAAAGGGAAATGGTGCGGGGTACCCAATACTATTTTTCTTATATACCACTACTTATTGTGATTGTGTTTTTGGTGAGGGTGGCTGGTGAGGTTGGGTGGATAGAATTCCTTTCTAGGATTCTTCTGTTATTCTCATGGTACATTAGGATGTCTCCCAACTTGTGCACGAGAGCATTAGGTTTCCCAACTGAGTATACTTGTATGCTCACCCTACGTTTATTTTCAGGTTTCCAGTAGGAATACCAGGGCCGTGAGGGACCCTACTAGTCAGAAAGTTGGAGTTTTTTCAGTTTTTGTACACTTTTTTCTTTTTGGTATTGTACTTTGAGCTTTCTTGGACATGCACCTTGTTATAAAATTGTTTAAACATGCATGTGGGCTTGGTTTGGGTTTATTTCAATACACTTGTTCTTTTATTTTTTGGTGGTTGACTTATCCTATTTCCCGATCCTAAATAAAAAAAAGGGTAATGCCTCCCATATTTGTGAAAACTCATACCCTTGGTGCTAGTCGTCACCTTGGGGCCTACTGAAGATAGGACTCGGGGGTCATTATCTCCCATTCACCATTGCCAGCTCAGGAGGGGCATCTTTGGTGGGAGGGTTCGTGACAATAATATTAAATAATAATAAATATAAAATAATAGTCATTACCCATATATCCCCTTTTTAAATCCATTAAATCATTTTTGCAGAATTCTATAACAGTGACTAGAATCCCAAAACACAAGCAGTACAAACCTCATTATAAAAACACCACTAGAATATTTTCAATAGAATCAGAATAAAATCAATAAAAAAATTATCAAAATATGAAATCAAATACACCAATAAAATAGTAAACCATTTCAATGATAATATAAATATTTAATAAAGATTAAATAAATAAAAAGTCTTATAATTTCTTTTCAAATGATGCCTTTATTTGATTCATTAGTGAATAATGATCCACTAGATCAAATAATATTTCAATAAAAACAATGTGAAATTTTGTAAAAAAAATTCATTAAAATAATGAAATCAATGACTCCATCAATTTAAATCAAGATAAATTATAAACAAAAGTGGAAAATTAAAAACTCAATACTAAAAACCAAGAAAATAAATAATCCATAAGAAAATCAAAACGCCATTATAAACATCTGTGATACCCCAAAATTTATTGAACAAAACTCTTAATTAATTATTAAATTACACATATCCCATGGTAACTTAAGGTTCAATTGAGAATATGTTTTCCAAACTCTTCATCATACAATAAAAAATTTATGTTCCTATATCTAATATTCAATTAAAAATCAAATATAAAATAATGTTGTAGAACCAATTCCATCATATAAATCAATGATCTAAAAATATTATTTCGTGAACCAACCTAGAATCTCTTAATTTAGGGACATGAGTTGGCCCAAGACATACCAAAGGGAATTACCATATCCACATAGTCTGGACATAGCTACCAAGGGTATGTGTATCTTACCACATGGGAATAGTTTCACTGATAGAATAAATAAAATGAGCATATACCATAATAATTTTATAGTGATATAAGGTAAAAATACATGAATAATACTTTTATTATATTGTTAACTGAACATATCTCACAATCAGTCTCAAAAACTAAGGACTAAAAAGTTTATAATAATCAAAAATATTATTATAAAATTCGATTTTTCAACTCTTATTTCCATTTTTGTATAATATTTCTCATATAGACCATATGATATACATATTATATAAGAAATTAATCTTCCCGACCTTTGGAATGTAAAAATAAGAGAGGGGTGGGTGAAAATGATCTATTATGAAAAATTATCATCTAGTATTAAACATTAGATCACAATCATGAATTCTTAAGGGACAAATATTAGTTAAAATGTCCATGGGATAATATGTGAAAATTATAAATCATCATTTATCATTATATATAATTTTATATAAACAAAACATCCAATAATGGTCGAAAAAACCTATCTACTGATTACATAAATAAAATCAATCCAAACACAAAATCATAACATATAAAAATGGAATATGTTCAAAATATGGACTATCATAAAAATTTGATATATCTTGGAAATAAATCATATATTTAGATGTATAAATTGAAATATAATAATCATCAAATAATATATTATTTGGATTATATATTATCCACAATAATGTACTTTTACGTAGTATTGACCATACTTTAACTGCATTTATACTCATGCACAACCTAATGTCCATGGATAGGCCATAATTACACTCCTTCACCACCTTTTGATAATATTCAAACAATTATAATATTAATTAAAAACCTTTTGATAATATATAATCTATATTTATACCCATACATAACCATTAAAAATATATTAACTATAATTATATTCACAAAAAACCTTTTGAGCAATGTTTGACCACAATTAATCCCACATAGAACCTTGTTACCATTTCTAAACAAATATTCTACCTACACACAACACCATTATACAATGAGATTTAAATATTTTACCAATTAATTGGAGGGAGATTTCTGTTCCCACCCATATTAATCCAAACATTTGGGTTCCACATAAAATCAAATCATTCATATTATCTCAAATATTCTATGGTTACAGAATATATTTCATAACATTTCTAAGTGCTATTACATATATAATATATTCATTTTTTACCTAAAAATTAGCAACCAAAAATAATTTTTATAATGCTAACATATATGGTGATAATTGAACCATTAATTAATTAGAGAAAAAAATCCATTGAAAAATGAAGGGAATTCACAAAAGGTAATTTCCCTAAATAGTTTTTATTAATATCACCTTTAATGGAAGGTTTTTTATGTCTCCTTTTATAAAAAATTAAAGATAAAGAGAATCCATATTTTGACATTATGAAAAAAATCCAATTAAGTGGCCTTGGGGAAGGGTCTGGATGATTTTAACTCTTCTATTAATCCTGCTGAGGGTGAAGCGCAAAATATCGCTCATGAAGAAGTAGCTAAAGTTGATATAAAAGGATCCTGCCCGGGCTCACCCATGGTATGTTCTCCCTCTCCTGTAATCAAGAAATCATGGGTTGATATTTTCTCAAAAGAAGGAAATGTTCAAGATCAAGTTAGAGAAGAAGAAGCACAATCTTAGGAAAGCATTGTTCCCTCAGTAATTAAAAAAGGTAAACAAACCTTAGATTCTGACTCCCCAGTCATCTCTAAGGCTTGTCACTCTGTTGCGAAGGCATTTTTGGATGATGATGGCTTCCAGATTGTTTCTTACAAAAATTCACCGCACCTGGTTGTTTCCCCAATAGTGGTTGAGCGGCCTATTGCAGAAGAAATGGTGGCACTAGTTTCAAAAGATGTTTCTCTTGACAAATGTAAGGAGGAGTCTAAGGATAGATCGCATTTGGAGAGCAGTGATGGTGAGACACTTCAGGAAAGAATTCGAGAGCTCTCAAATAGGGAAAATACATGAAGAGGTAGATCTTGAGGTCGGGGTCATGGGCGTGGAAGATTAGAGAAAGAAGAAATTAGAGACGAAGAACGAAGGATAACTGAGCGACTACTGAAAAGGTTTGGCAAATAGTTTATTTTGCTATGGGTTTTCAATGTTCCCCTTCCCCTCCTTGGTTACTCTTTTTTCGTAATTTCAATAAAGAGGCATCACCTCAATCTTTTTAAAAAAATCTATGATCCTAGTATCTAAAATCAGTATAAATAATTTAAATCCCATTTATAGAAGACACACATAATAAGAATGACAATGAATCAATTTTTTAAAAATTAATACATAAGAAGATAAGGATCAATTGGGATTAAAAAAATTTACTTTTTAATATGGAAATGGATACAATTGTGTCATTTATATACTTATATATGGATACAACATTCCAGTAAAATAAATTATAATTATCATAAACAATTTTTTATTGTTTATAACATAATATATTTATCATAGTTGAAGGTATCAAAATGAAACATGTTTCCCCAATAAAATAATATTTAAATATTTTGTAACATCATCATATACTAATATTATTAGATATTTAAATTCATAATCCAAGTTATGTTATTATGGCTTAAGAAACTAATTTTAGTCATGGAATCCCCTTAACTTTTTTATTTCTTAGTCAAATATGATATTCCATCCAATAAAAAAAATATTAAAATTTAAACAATATTTTTAATAACAATATTAATTTACATTAATCTTTTATTTACATTATTTATGATATTATATTATGAATATATTAGTTATATTTTATTTTTATCATTGAGTATTGCTGACATTAATTATTTCCTAGTTCTATTGTGATCTTGGTTTTGGTACCCATTATTCAATACAAATTTTTCATACCAACAACTTATAATGTACTTTATTTTATGTTCTTTAAATTCCTATAATTTCATAAAACCATTATATGAGAGTTTTTCATTTTATTTGTGAATATGTTACAATGATTATTTTTTTGTGTGTTATTTATCAATATTGATGGATTTCTGATTTACTATTATTATTATTTAGTAATTAAAATAGTAAAATATTAGTGATATTTTTTACTATTTAAAATCCTATATAAAAAAATTATAATTTATAACCATATGTAATGGTGGAAGTGAAAACGAAATATACGATCTCATTAAGGTGGTTGTTCGTGTATACTAATTGTACATATTTTTATTTTCCGTAAAATTAGAGACTAGGGAAGCATGGTTTATTATTTTAAAACACTATTTTTTTTATAATTATCTTACTTATATATTAAATTCCATATGAGGACCAGTCATGTTACATAGTTAGAAAAATTTAATCATGTTATATCATTAGCTCAGTATTATAGACAAACACATTACATACATTTGATTATTTTCTAAAGTGGATGGTGATATGTTTCTTGTTTATAATTATATAATAATTAAATTTAAAAATACTATAAATAATTAATTAATAACATAATATGGGGAAATTTTAATTTCAAATGGTATGATAAATTTATGAGATGCTAGAGAAAATATTGTACATACATTAAGATCCTTTAGTTTCTCTTGTTGGATTATTTAGAATAGAACGAATTTTGAAAATATATTTTTTCCATAAGCATATGATAGTTATAGAGGTATAAATGAAAATGAATTATGGTACTTTTAAGGTGGGAATATAATTTTTAGAGTTGCATTTAATGGGTGGGGATATTCCCCTTTCATAAATAGTGGGAAGGGAATTTCTATATATTTTTTATCTTAATTAATGGGGAAACATGTTAAACATTTCATATTTATAAAAAAGTATACAATAATTGGTTACATGGTGGGATACGATCTATAATTTCTCAAACACAAATTTATATGCATGTTTTTAACATTTTCCTAACCCTTTACCCCAAAAATTATTACTTTTAACATTTTTTCTTTCACAAATATAATTAGTTATCACAAAAGGAAAGATAATACTAATTTAAAAAAATAAATTGTTATAAATTAGATTTTTTGAACCCAATTATTATAAGTTTTAAATATATTACATTTTATTACATTTAAAAAACTGAAAAAATTTATTATAAAATAAAAATTAATGACATATTAAAGACATGTTTTTATTAAGTATTGCATATATTTCAAAATATAAAATAGTTGTTTGTAGTAAAAATAAAATATATTAAAATATATAATGTTACTAACAATAATATTTTTGTTCATGAATAAATTTTAAAATGTTTTTGGTGACGTTTATATCTAAATGACGTCATAAAATCCATAGTAAATTTGAAAAATGGTACTTTTCAATATTCACATTCAAATAAATTATTCAAGACAAATATATAAAATTAATCATCAAATTAAATTATTATCATTATACAAAAAATATTTTGATTTATTTCAATTTAAATTATAAAAATATTATAATTCAAAATTAAAATTTAATGCCAAACTATTGTGTAAAACATTTAAAATTGAAATTTGACTTTTGAAAATGTTAAGTGTTCGTTAGTATTATTTTCTATCCATTTATAATTAATATATATGTAATATATTATTCAAATTATTAATATATTTTATTATTATTCAATTATAATATACTTATTTTCTATAAATACAATACTTATTTTGTAAAAATAAATTTCTATTAAAAATTGATTTTCATTGAAATATTTTAAATACTAATTTAATTGAATTAATAATTAAATTATTATTTATTTTAATTTTGTCAATGATTTTTAATGTGGTCATACCTATTCATACATTCTAATTCAGCATCTCTGTTTTAATAGTTATGAAGATACTAATATTTTTTACATAAATTTATCATGATTTTCATTTTAGTTCATCATTTATTTTGGAAAACGATATCGAACATAATTATCTTTTAAGAAAAACCTAAAACAAATTATTAATTTGTTACATTCTTCACCCTCCCTATAAAAATTTCTCACAGACACTTAAGTATTTGCAATGATAATCATGAACCCTGATATAGATTCAAATGAAATTTCTATCTAAATATTTTAAGTCCAACTATGTGGAATAGATTTTTCCATTTTTATGATTATATTAGGAATGAAAACTATTTTATCCAAAATTATTCTATATATGGTTATATTTTATAGTAATTCATATATGTATGCCTTCTTCAAATGAAGATCAATACATACTCCAATTTTATTCTAGATTTTGGAGGATAGAAATTTCCTAATGATATGCCCATGAGTTTATATGATTTATGAAGTCTATAAATTCTCATTACCAAATGTAGAGATGGATTTATTATTGAAATTATTGTCAGAAAAGGGAATGTGTTTTAATTAGTTTCTTATTTTTTACAAATAATTTTAATTTTATTTATAGAAATCTTTTCACCAAAAACAACAAACATGATATCAGTGGAATTGTTGAAGATAGTTTTGGTCAAAAAATATATGTATAACATCCTATAATTTTTAAAATAATGTTTATATATGTAATAGAAAGTAACCAAACACAACAACCTTATAAATTATTGTAATTCATCTTTGTTCTGTGAAATTTTCTAATATCTACAATGTCCCTTGTTATAATTCCAAAAAAATTTAACATAGAAGAGATTAATATTTAAACTATGGATAATGAATGTCAATTTCCCATAACTATATAAATTAATAGACGGTGTTTTTGATATTTTTAGATTAATTTGAAGGTATTCATAATTCTAGAAAATGTTGATTGATCACTCAATTTAGATATTTAAATAAATGTTATAATTAAATATTATAGGATGGATTCGATAGTCATGAAATATTTCTTCACTTCCATGTTGATAATATATCTTGAATATATTGAAATAGTAAAAATAATACATTAAATGAACTATATACAACCTATTATCATTTCATTTATCACCAATTATTTACCACTTTCGAAAAATCCAAAATTGTTAATCATGGTCATCAATAGTATTCAAAGAGGATCGATGTAAACACATTTATAAATTTGGAATTTTACAAAGTATACATATTTATGATATATAATTTTTGATAATGATACATTTAATTCAAAATATATCACTATTAGTTGAATAATAAGTTGAGTCTTCTCAATCATTTTAACATATTCCCTCAATGTAAGTAGTAAATCAATAATTTATAGCCACTGGTAAAAAACATATGATAGACCAGATCAAATTCTATAATATTGTATAAAAAATTATGTACTCTTAGGAAACCACAGAATACATCATCGGGATCATTATGTCAGTGATCAACTAATCCATTGTGGGGTGATTAACAACAATTTCATAACTTCTATGGCACAATAGAAATATTAGTATTCATACATGGATATATTTCTCAAAAAACAATAGTCTCTAGAGTTTACAAACATTTCTAAACATGATCATATATTTATATTAATCTATATATTATTTATTATAGTTCTCTCAAGTTAATACAAAAGGTAACTAAAATAATATCAATAAATAATTAAACCATGCCAATGATACTATAATGTCCCAAATTTTCATGGATCAACCATTTTCATGTTTCTAAGGCTTGAAGTGCTCAGAGGAGGATCAGAAGAAGTCTGTTATAGTTCAGCTTCTAGATGATGGATACAGGGGAGGATTTCAAATCAAGAAAATTAACACATCATGAAATATAGTTTCACAAATTTTAATATATCTTGGTTTAAAAAATAATATAAATCGAAGAGGTGATAAATTTTTCAGCTGAAATTCTACCCTAGGAATTATAAGTTGTGAAAGGGGATTCTATGTTATATAATTCCTTGATTCAGTATGATATTAAACAATTTCATACCCTCGGGTTAGGAAAAAACTATGTCTTTGAATTATCTCTATTAACATAACGAAACGCTATGACCCCCTCTACAACATTTTTGGGATTCCATCATCAGGGATTGATTCAATGAATTCTACATCGATTTAGGGTGACCTGGGCTGATCAATGGTGCAAGTTTCATTCATCTTCTTGTTTTTTCTAATGGAATGATCTCTTTTTCCTCCTTTTATTAATTACATATGATTTAGGATGATCTATAATGTTTCTAATATTGTTCTTTTTGGTTTTTATTGGTGCAGTTGTATCGTGCAATCGCTGAATGAATGTAGTTTTTGTGGGAGGATTGATCATAGATCCGTTTCATTGTATGTTCCCATGAAAAGAAAGTTGAAAAACGTTTGGTTTAGGTTATTTGTTACTTCCCCATTTATTAATATGTAATAATTGTTCTAACTTGATTTATCTCTTGAGATCATAGTGAAATTGACATAATATTAACTTGAACTAGATTAAAGAATTGGTATCGATCGCTTGGTGATGTTGTTGTTTGTACCATGATAATGAGATTCCCCTATAATTTCTAGATAGTTTTATATATTTTCCATTCATGGGTTATCATTTTTTTCTCTATATAAATTGTTATTGAATTTAAATAATAAAATTTTTAATAATTATTTGTCTATGGAATTTAAAAATCCTTTTTAATGAATCTAGTTGTCGTTGATGTAATTTTGTAATTATAAAATTGATGCTTTTATGACTTTTAAGTGAGTCGGTTAATGAGCCCAAATTATGTTGATTAATGTGGATAAAATAATTAAAGTAACTTTAAAATAATTGTTTAATTATTTTTTGATATCATCAGATTTCTTGTTAGTAGGTTTCATGTACATGGAACCTGAGAATAATGTATGAGTTAATGTAAGAAGTAATTAGAATGAATTGTGTGTTAAAAGATAACTCAACTGTAGGGCCTGAGTTAGCCACTTTATTATAAAGGATATGTTACTTGTTCTTAGGGTTAACGGTAGGTCATTGTGTGTGAAGGTTGCATTCCATGATTTAGGTCAAGGATCCCAGTTCATATGTTTGCTTCTAGTTGACTGTGATGTGGTGTGATTTAGGAAAGACTGGGCATGGAGGGATATACTAGTATGTGGGGTGGGGAGGCCCAGTTTTTTAAGAGTTATTTGATTCATGGGGTATTGATATGCATCATGGTATACATGTGGTGTCAGTGAGGACATCAGAGATAACAAAATGGGTTGAAGATAGGATTATCCATTATTATTAAAGAAAGATTCTAGTTTCAATCAATTATCTTCTAAAAGAACACGTTGTTTTTTATCTAATTTCATTTCCCCACTAAATTAGGAAGGTTGGTTCTTTTACTCTCCTTCCAAGAGAGGGAAACACATGCAGGGTATGCCACGTCATTTCCATGTTTAGGTTCTCTTTGTTGGATGCATCTACGCTCTTACCATAGATGGTGAAGACATAATAGATATATCACCTTCTAACCATGTTGATCCCATATTATTTTGTATCATAGAATGTTTCACTAGGAGAACTGGTAATAAGGATATTAATACTGTTAAATAAATGAAATAATTCTTAAATAATAGGGTTGGTGATTCATAGTTCAAATGATGCGGTTATAATTTTGAGTAGTGGTGGACTCTGTTTGCTTATGCATGGTGGGCATGGATCATTGTTGTGATTCTAATAAAATAATTGTGGAAATTTTAATGGTTAATTAATGTTTATGTAATAAATAAACATAAATTGATTCTTATATAAAGGGGTAAATTAACATAATGTATATTGTTTAATCGATGTGTTCATATAGGATATCTCATATTAGTATTGGGAACTGGGATTCAGAGAGATTCTAGATTCATTTGAGTCTATGTATAGGTTATTCCCATAGTGTGTTTATGAGATATTTTATATAACGTACATTTTATGATTTATATGCAACTCCACCATGTCTGTTATGAAATCTAACACAATGGTGATTCTAATCCAATGGGTGTGTTTTCCCCAACAACCCATTGAGAGGATTAATGACTTAATAATCTCATTGGACTCAATGACTCCTATTGGTATTAATATATTATTGTATGAATTTTGGTTAGTTTTCCCCATATATATATGTGGATGTGAGTAATGACTTGTGGTTATTTCACACACATGTATTCATCATATATCTTCTAAAGCACTGTTATATATATAACACGTATAGGGCGTGATGTCTTGTAGATTATTACATGGTATATGGGTTGTATTAGATTTATGTATCATACTGAATATATGATACACGTTATGAGGCTTTTGGTGCCCCCCAAAAAACAACCTAGTTATTTTTTGTTATATGGATGTATTTACCTATTGGATGATGTTCTTGTTGTGGTGCTTCTACTAGGTATCCCTGGGTTAGACTTATGGAGAGAGATGTTTAGGATGTGTGGAATTGGGGAAGAGTTGAAAACCAGTGGGGAAGTGAGAGATATGTTCCCGTGATATTCATTATGATATTATATTATATTTTATGTGATACGTGGTGAGAGTAACAATGGTGAGGCCAGGAACAATGTATACATATTTAGGTAATGAGTTAGTTTCAATTGTTATTAACTATTCTATAGCATTATTTAGTAACCAGTTTCATTAGAGGCTCTGAGGAGGATCCTATACAGTATACTAATATAATGGTCCTATGTTTATATAAGCCTTTTAGGTCTATTGGAATTGGGTGGATATCTAGCTAGTTACTACTATCTTTTGTTTGCATGAGATGTTTGGGTTTTTTTGGTCTAGGTCTTCTTTACATTTATTTTCATATTTATAGTTTTCCTTTAATTTTTATTTATTATTATATGACAGTACCTATGTTTAATTGGGTTTTATATTAATTTTTTGTCAGAGTAGGAGTTGGTTGGTTCATTTATATTCTTCTTCTGAGAGTCTTCCCTTAGAATTTATTTTCTCCCATATATGATTTTACTATACCCTCGGTACAAGTTTACAACCTGGGGTCCAGTGGAGGCGGGACTCAGGTGTCATAATCACTATTCTACCATTGTCGGCCAATAAACCTGTATAACTTGTGGGTGTGGGGGTCATTCTAGATGGGTATCATATTTCTATTTATGGCATACGATGGATTATAGAGTTTGGAACAATCATGGATGTAGGGTATAGTAGGGAAACATAATAAGATATGTCTGGAATGTGTTTTAAACACATGACACGAGTTGGGACATAGGTATTTAGGGTCCCCTATGATCTGACGCATAAACATATAAATATAAAATCTCAACTAATCAAGGTGATAATGGAAGAAAGGTAGATACCTAGGAGAGGATCATGTATCATTATATTTGTAGTTGTGTTTGAATGAGTAGACCTTGGGATGGGATAACTAAAATCATCAAAAGAAAAGAATTAATTTATGTTATGGTATTTAATATTATATGATTAGGAGATTAATATTTTTATTATTCTGAAGGTATGTCTCTAGGTCGACGCCCTCATTAGGTTCTTATAGAAGGTGGTTAGTAGGATGCAACAGCAGATCCCCATAGAGGGGAGGATGATTATGAATATATTTTGAGGAGGAAAATTTTAGTGTTTTAGCACCAGATCGTGAAGAGGTATGATGGATTCATTTTATATGTAGTCACACAATATTTTATGTTGGAAGTTGAGATAGACTTCAATTCAATATATGATTAGAATTAGTATTGTGTATCGTTGGCTGTGACGATGCTACATGGGGTAGTAGGAAAGTGGTCATTCATATTCCTCGATTATTGTATGGGTTTAGCTGTCTCATGGGCTGATATTTGAGGCCAGTTCAGACTCCAATTATTTTGATTGACCATAATAGTGGATAACTTATTTGAGCTTCTTACCCTTTGGAAGTGTATATCTACTATGTTAGAGTTTTGGACCTATTTTAGGAACCTTATTTGATATGATTCGGATTTGTTTCTAGTTAACGAGGCCATGTCAAAGAATTTTGATGATGATTTTCATCCAAAAATCTTAGAACATGTCACCTTTTCAGGCTAAAGATATATAATGAAGTTCTATCAAAGGAAGTGTTCATAAAGATGATGAGTTCAATAACTGAATTGTCAAGATAGTGGAGTGGAAAATATTCCAAATGTAGTAGAGTTGTTTTTTGGGATCATATTTTTCCGGATTGAAGTGCCTCTAATCAGCTACGGTAGGTCTCAACCCTTAATGTCTTGTTTCAATTGGGTTGGATGCTATCAGTCTTATAGTAAGGGATGAGAAGAATGTTTTTATAGAAGAAAAAGTCATCAGTAGAGAGAGTTCCTGAATATTATATGTTTCCAGCTTATGCCAATTGTTCAGCTTCAGGTTCCTCCACTGAGACGCTTCCATATGAGTTAGTTGTAGTAGCATTCTCCAGTTTGGTATTAGTATAGAGTTGTTGGGGAAGGAAGATGATAGACAAATGATGTTCCCCATCTACATTGATTAGAGAGTTACTATGGAGGTGGTCATTAGTAGGGTCATGGATGTCGGGGATCAGTTCATGGTGTGCATAATACAATATCATTTCCATCATATTTTAATACATTAATCATTAGTGGTACCCTTTATTGCTTCAATTTGGTTTCATTCCTTGTTTGATCTATGATCAACACACACCTTCATATGAACATCCTTTTTCCATGAAATGGGAGTTGATATTGAGATACTTCCAGTTCCCTTGGCATTGACCTCACTAGTTTGTGGTTGAGCTAACACATTTTAATTATATAGAGACTATTCGTTATTTATATGGAAACATTGAACATGGGATATTTACCATGTTTAATTATATAACCATATAATCCTTGACATGGAATGATTTTATTTGGTGAAGGCTTTCATTTATTTCCTTAGGAGGCGGGTTGTTTTCTTCGATGCTGAAAGACAACTAGATTTGTTTGTCGGACCATGTAATGCTCAAATAAGCGAGAGGTCTATTTTTTCATTATTATCCTTAATAGATTATATAATTTCAAGTTCATTATAAGTTCATCAGTTGATTTATCCAAGGGTCCTAGAAGAGTAACCCAATTACTTTTTAGATGAGGTTGTATCATTTCCCCATTGATGAGAGATTGAGTTTTGGATCAAACTACAGACATGAATGTCTCTAATCTCGATGTATCCATATAGGATGGAGGAATATGAGTTGTGAGAGATGTTTATAATGCTCAATCGTATGTTTTAGTGTAGTTTTTGTCATTTTTGTCACCGTGGGGGAACCCATTTTTTTAATGAACATGGTTGGTGGTGGTTTGTGGTTGTGTGTCAATTACCATAACCTAAACCTAATGATATAAAAGATCCTATATAAAATTTCATGGATTGATGAATTATTTTTTATTCAAATGGATGAAATTTTGTTAACGATGATCAATTTTCTGTCAGGAAATCATTACATGAATTTAAAGGATGAGGATATTCTGAAGACTACTTTCCGTTGTTGTCATGGGAATTACGAGTTCATTATAATGTCATTCAGTTTAGAAAATTCCCCATATGTATTAATGGGGTTAAAAAACACTAAGTTATCTGAGTTCTAGGATATGTTTTTGGTCACATTACTCAATGGGGTCCTTGTATAAAATGTCCCTGAGGAGGAGCATGCAAATTATCTGCATGGTGTTTTGGGATTTACTCATGAAGAGAGTTTTTTCTTAATATTGAATAAGTGTGAGGTTTTAGAATGAGAAGTCCATTTCATTGGAAATTTTATATCCTAGAAGTGATTAAATTTGGATCTGTCGAATATAGAAGGAGTTGTGTACTATTGAGACCCCATTAAAATGTTATAGTTGTTGATATTCCTTTTCCACTGAGGCTATTACATGAGGTTCATTGATGGTTCTCTCATGTTTTGACTCCTCTAATAGTGTTGTACAGAAAGGAACATTAATTCTTAAATAATGATATCTCTTAGATAAGTTTTTAGTATATAATGGATATGTTAGTCAGTGAACCATTTCATTTTCTTCTAGAAAAAGAAGTTTAGTTTCAGGTTTTATATGATGATTGGAGTCTTCATTTTGGATGTGTATTGATGTTTATGAGAATGGTAATGTATTGTGGGTCTTGGAAGCTACGTTTTCATAAGCATAATTATTCCACTACATCAACTTAATATTGTGGTCGTAGGGTTTTCCCAAAATTTGTGGAGATATTTCCTCATAGATGATCCTTTTGAGGGTTTAATTAATTATAATATGATGATGTATTTTTTTTCTCCCAATGTTACTGGAACATGAATTAACATTAGTTGATGGAGTTATTACATGATTATAACATTTAGATTGCGTATACACATGGAATGGGAAATGATGTAGATGATTCGATGAGAATGAAGTCATGCAATGATTTAGCGTGCTAATCAGGTGATTCCTAGAGAATGAAAGAATAACAATTATTATTTCACCTATATAAGGGAGAAGTAGGGGATATACATTATATTTTGCCGATAATGGTTCATCCATATCTAGTGTGTCAGGTGGAGGAACCCTAATTGGGTTATCATGAGGTGAAGGACTTGACAGACCATTTTGTTTGTGGAGAGTCCCTTAATGGTTAGTCTATAGATGACAACACTAATTTTATATTTCAGGAATTTCATGTCATTCATTTGGTAATGTGTGAGATGGTTCTTGGGGAGTTCCATAATTTTCATTTGGTGGAACATCTTATTGTGACAAAGATTTACTGATCTTTGAGAGGTCAATTTTGGTGGCTTGGGTTGATGCATCGAGTTTTATAGTTTATGTCTCGATGGTTGGTCTTTTATAAGGTTATTATTAAGCATTGTGTTCTCTGTGGTTTTCTCCATCCATTATATGTTCCCTAGTGAAAGTGATAGGTCATCTCAATGAATTTTTTTACTATTTTAACTTGAGTTCAGGGAGGATAAGAAACTATAAGGGTGGTAGTAGATCTTTTGAAAAACATTTACCTTTTTATAGTGATCATGGAGTCAACCTCAGTGGAGGATTTATAAAAGTAGTATTTGGAAGAGGTGGTGAGACTCCATGAGGTCCCGATGATGATAATTTCAAATTGAGAACCATGCATTACCACTAATGTGTGGAGAGTACTGTAGAATGATTTCTGTTTTTTTTTCTATGAATTATATGTACTTTTCATAAATAAAATAATGACCAGAGAGATCGGACCATCCAGAATTTGGATGAAATGTTAATCTCTTATGTCCTAGGTTTGGGAGGCTCATGGATGAGGCACATGACCTTGGTAGAGTTCCCTTAAAATAATATTTCTCACTGCAAATTATGAATGATGTCTTTGAATAACAGTTTGGATGACCTTTCCATTATCCGTTGTGATAGTCTTTGGATAAAGAGTCAGTTATTCTTAGGCTAGAAGTTATATAAAATATTAAAGAGATGGGTCAGGTGATTCATGACAGGATGAAGGTATTGAAGAATCATTAGAAAACATATATCCATCATAGGAGGATACCTCTTCTATTCTATATTGTGGATCAAGTCTTTTTTAGGTGACTTCCCATCATTGGACGTAATGGTTTGGTCATGGGTGTATGGTTTCTCCATTGTTTTTGGCCATTCAGCTATTGGATCATGTTGGATCCATGGTGTATCAGATAGTGCTTCCCCCATAGATGAACATGATACATGATGCTTTTAATGTGTCACAGATCATTTTTTATCTTCATATTGAATCTTATATTACTTATTTCAGAGAGATTGATGTTGAAAATGATGTGAACATTGAGGATTTGTCACACCAGGTTTTTTTTCATTTCATGTCATGGTTTTGATCCGGTTCATTGAAAATCTTAATCCTTTTATTGGGTTTTTAGTGATATTTATATTGATTTTGGAACTTCCATATATGTATAATCACCATAATTTGGGTTCCCCATTGCATGTTTAGGAGTTTTTTGAGAGAGGGTGGTTACTTCATGATTTAGGCCAACCATTAGGACATTTCTAGTTATAAAAAAAAAATTGGTTTCTTTTCTAACTCTTTTTTTTGAAAATTTTCACGCATTCTAATTTATTAATTGCCTCCATTGACATATTCAGTCCTTCAAATAATTTTCAACCCCTTAAAATTCATAATCAAGGTGAATTTGGGTTACTTATTTAGGTATTGGGAAAAACCGTGTGTCCACTACCAGTTTTTAAAAAATAATTTGTTTCTTTTATATCTTATTCTATTTTAAATATATTTCAGTGCATCCACCTCCCAAAATAATACCAAATAACTATCCTCACCCCCATAACCGAGTTTACCTCATTGGATCACATTTGAAGTGAATATTAGGGAGAACATTATCTGGTTTCCTCAAATAATCATAATTGAGAAGGTACATTTTTTTCATACTCAAGTAATTCATTTAGTACTCTTTTTCCCAAAATTTATTATTCTTTGGTTCGTCCAGACCATAGTATCCACTTCAAGACGTTACATTCCATTCATTTTTCTCTTAGAGTGCATATCTAATGGAATACGAAGAGTTTTCTAGTTGAAAAGATGAGATTATGTCCCCTTTATCCTCCATCTTCATCCTCCTTTCATTATTTATGAATTTTATTATCTTCCCTAGTCATGATAGACATAGGGTTCTATTATACCATGATTTTTTGTGGGGTTTTTGTCTGTTTGGGTCTGGTCGTCATAGGTTTAGGGTTTGTAATCCTTTGGATGGTGATTTTGAGAGTGTGTTTCCATTACGCCAAGGATTATATGTAGGATATCCATTACAGAAACTATATAAATTATTTTTTCATAATTATAATGCAGTTTAACTTAATTTATATCATATATTTTGCATTTAAATCTTTGTATTAATGGTTTTGTGTGCATATTTTGTTTTATGACTTATTTTGTTACAAATATATTTTATGAGGTATAAATGTGCACTCCTCTAGTCTGATAAATTATTCCATGAGATTTCCCTCTTTTTAAAGGTATTATGAATTTCTTTCAGTATCTTTACTAACATTATGGAATGAAAATGGTATTTTATCCCCCATTATGTTCTTAACATAATTTGTTTTCTTAAAGAGTACATGCCATGTTTTCGGTAAATTTCCCTGTTGGATTTTATGTGTCTAGTGCAGTTTAAAATTCTTTTTTTGATTTATAAATAAATTTTAAGCATGTAAAAAAAATATTTTGGGATCCTTTTATATCATTCCAAATTGGATTTGGTATTACAAACAAGTGGGTTTTTTATTACAACATGTTTTGGCCCGAGTTGCCGGAAAATGGCTCGTTTTACATTCTTATGAAAATTGGTTGTGTTTTTGAATATGTAACATGTGTGTTTTAAGATATTTAGGAATGTGGTTTGATGATTTAAATGGAGTATATATACCTAATTAATAAAATAAAAATGAATAACTGTGTCAAATGTTAGTTTTGATAAAATGCTTAAAGGACTGTTTGGTCTTTCCTAAAAAATGAATAATGGGTCTTATACTTGTATATACCATTTTTTAAGTTGGTATTGTTTTATGGATGATGAAATGAATTTATTAAATGTTTTATGGGATACCATATATTTTTGGGTTCATTTTTGTTATTTTTTGTAATTAAAATTGTGTTTTTAATGAGATTTATGTGCAAAGCCTCAAAAAACTCTTTGAAATTTGATTATAAATTTTTTCAATGGTATATTGATTCTTGAATGAAATGTGATGAATGTTTGTGGGATGGTTGTGTTTTTATGTTTTTTGAATTTATTTTTTATGTGAAATGTGTATTTGATAATATGTGTAACTTTATTGAGAACTAAAGGGAATCATGTGTATCTTGGTGGGCAGATGTGTATGAGTATGCTAGTGATCCTGTGAGGTTTGGACGTTGTTTCATGTAGAAATTTTGAAAATGACAAAACTAACTAAACGATGATGATTATGATGTTGGGGGACCATTAGTTTATGGGTATTCCCTCTACTAGTGTCTTTTGTGCACAAGAATAAATATTTAATATGGTTACTTTCACCGAGTTACAATGTAGCTGGGGCTCACAACTATCAAGTGACAAAGGGTGTTCCTGTGACTTGTGCTCATTGGTTATTTTGTACTCACCATCGTAATACTACATGTTTGGTTGTTAAATTCATAACATTGGTTTATTTATTTAAATGCTTATATTCTTTAAATCCACCCTCTTGAAAAATATTTCTAATTTTATGCTGCACCTCTTTGAAAATAATTACAAGAATTCTTGAATATAAAACTTGTATGTTTTTGTTTAGTAAAATTTTTTATTACATGGGACATCATTTGTAAAAAATACCATTATATTTGTATTTAAAACATTAAATGTATGTTTATTTTATTTTTAAAAGATGTGTGTTTGGAATAGAATTTCAGGATAAACAATTGAGTTTTATTACTCACGCCTATAGTTTTTTTTTCTTTTAGCCCTTGTGCCGGTTTCAGATTGAGTTTGATCGCCTTGGGTGACGTGTGATCATTTTTGTAGAGTGAACAGTAGAGTAACATGGAGTTAGTTGGTTATCGGGTTTGGTCATTTGAGTTGTTGGTTTAGTTGAACGTTCAGTTTCTTGTAAAAATAAGGTTTAGTTCAATTTTTATATAAATATATTTTGGACTGTCCATTTCTTTTTCTATTTGTCTTATTGTTTATATATGAGAGAAATCATTCCCTTGTGTATCTATTGATGCCCTTGGTGTATGTCTCTACCCTAGGAGGATCTGGAATGCCTCACGGTACATGTCGTGGGCTAACCTGGGGGACCGGTTCAGGGTCAACTCAGGCTGGTTCGTGACAAAATAGTATCAGAGGAGTTCGGCACATAGGAGACGTTTCCTTTTAGATCACCCTTGTTATTTGGGGTATTTCAAGGTAGATAGAGTAGGGTTTTTTGGAATTTAGGTGTAATTATGGGAAGAGAATCATGAACACTTTCTCATTATAATCCCTAGGTTTCCATGGGATGTACGGTTTTATTAGTGTCTTTTATTCTTTTTAATTTTTTGGTGTTAGTATATGATAAGGGGATTCTGACTAATGACCTCTGTGAGCTCACATGGCATGAAAATCCATGTGGAGCCATGGAATGGTGCTAATAAGACTCTCTATGTTTGTGTTGTGTTTGGCATATGTCTGCCAACCATATGGTCAAGTCTTCCACTGACTCTAGTTCCCTTTTGTGGGTTTCATGTACATTTCTTAAATTCCGATTGAATTATTTGAAAATCATTATGAGAGAATTATGGAAATGGGTTTAAAAGGAAGGATTAGATTTAGAAAATTTGAAAAGAGGTTTTTTAAAATAAAATATTGGAATTGTTTTGGGAAATATGTGTTTTTTGAAAGAAATTTTTGGAAGGAAGTGGAAATGATTTAACAGGATTAGATTTTCCCTAATATAATCTTTTCATTTGTTGAATTTTATTTATTAAAGTGTGAAAAGTTTGAAATTATTTCTGAAACATTGTATTAAATGGGGTGTTTTTGGATATTGAAAAGTATTTGAACCTGATGAATTGGTTTCGGAAATTTGGTTTTGAGTGACTTGTGTTTTTTCGGAATGGGGTTTTGGCTTTGGGGGTAATCCGATTGTGGAAAGATACCTTCCTGAATTTTTTTAAAATAGGAAAGGGATATTGGGAATAGAATGGTTGTTTTGGAAGTTTTATAAAATTAAGTGGAATGATTTTTAAATAAAATGGTTCTTGGTGAAGCATGGCTTGTCTACTAAAATATGAAAATGGTATTTGATTTCGTGGTTAATGTTCCATTTTTGGTACAAGATTATTTTAGTGATGATGATGTTTTCTTTTTTCAGTAGTTGTTTTCATGGGTTCTCACTTGCAAGGTTTTTTGGATATTTCGATGAATGGCTGGTATGGAATTGTATTTGAGTTCCCAAGGAGGCACATAAATATTTATGGGAGTGAGACTTGATGAGACACCATTGGTGAATGTGAGAATCCTCCAAGTTAGTTTATTTTGTTCGAAATTTGTTTTTATGTGAAAATGGGGGTGTTTGTTTTGAACCTATGGTTATGTGGGTGGTTTGTCTTATGTATTAAAAGACTTGCCTATTCAGTATGCCTTCTTAAGATCTAGAAGTCATACTCGTTTGGCATCTTGAGATGGGATCTTGTTGATGTCTCAGTTTTGGGGTAATGTTCAGTGGGTTTCTAAAGATGTGTTGGATGTTGTGATGTGTCCATGTATGGTTCTTTATTGCTAATATTTCTAGTTGATAAACCTATGGATTTGTTTTAATTGTTAAATCGAACACTTATAATGATTATACATCTAGTTTTTTGAAATATAGGTATTTTTGGGCTCGATTTAATGTTCCTTCCCTTTATGGTGATTCTCTTGGTTGTAGTATTTTTTTCAGTGATGTTTAGTGCATTTGTTTTTGCGCCTTGTTTATTATTATCCATGTTCGTAGTGAGATAATATAGTGTTGTGTGTCTCCATGTTCTAGTTTGTGGAAAAATGTGTTGTTGAGGAAGAGATTTTGATGGCGACTCTTGATCTGTTGTTTCTTACTGTGAGTGTTATGTGGTATAGTGTGGAACTAAGGTATGGGGTAAAATTTGGGGATTTTGAAAGTTTGGATGTGAGGAAAGAGATGCATCATCCATCAGAGCTCCTGCCATAGGTTTCAGAGTGCTTTTATCTCGTAGTACGGAGTCCTAGGATTGTGGGTATTATTTCTAAGCTCATACCTATATCATTTCATTGAGGTAGTTCCATTGGTTCTTTTGTGGTTTAAATGGCCTAATTAATGGGTCCCCTTACCTCTCCTCCCTAATTGGTAGGGTTTTGGATCCGTGTAGAGTGTGTTGGCCCGGTTCAGTACACCTCTATTCGAGAGTGGTTTTCCAAAATTTTCAGGTTTTGTTCCTATAAGCATGGGTTTTTAGGTTATTTTGGGAGAGTTTTGGTGGTCCTATGCAGGTGATTCCCAATTCTAGTTCATTTTGAATTCTTTTTTTTATTTCTACTTGGTCTCTGATGGTGGAGAGACCCACTATAGGTCTTAAAGACCTTTCCATTAGGACTTATTGAATGATTGTTATGATTTAATGGTGGGGATCCCATTCTAGCCTCCACCCTAAATCATATTATTATGTGAGTTAATGATGGTTTAGGATATCTTTGGGTTCATAGGGAGAAGACCCAACAACCTAGTTCTTGGCTTTGTTTTAGAGGTCGTGGCCTGATCTTTCTGGTGATTCTCCAGAAGTGTTGGTGAGTTGGGGTTTTTTTGGGAAAGAGTATTAAATTACATGTTTGGTGAATTATATTTCTTTAGATTGAGAGGATATGTTATTTTGATTAGGAATCCATAGGTGTTCTTATATCAGTTTAAAAGTGTTATGGATTTCTTAGGGTAGATTACTTTAATCGTGGGGAGAATTCTCAAACCTGATTTTTTTTATCAAGTCATGGATTTGATTAGCTACATTGAAAATCCCCATCATTCTCTTGGATGTTGAGTGAAATTGATTTTGAGTTATGAACTTCCATATATTTATAATCACACTAATATAGGTTCCACATTTCTAGTTTTGGAGTTTTTGGATAGAGGGTGGTTACTTCCTGTTTTGGCCCAATAGTGATCCCATTTCTATTTATAAAAACCAAATTGTTTTCTTTTATAAGTCTGTTGTTTGTCAACATTTGTTGCGTGTTACACTTCACACATTCCCTCCAATTCCATATGAAAACCTACATATCATTTTCACCCCATAATAATTCATAATAATGGTGAATTTGGGTTACTTATTTAGGTATTGGGCCAGACTGAGGGCCCACTTATAGTTTTAAAAAAATAAATTTTTTCTTTTATATAATTTTCATATTTTAATATCTTTTGATTATTCCACCTCCCACTCAAAGACAAAAAATCTATCATCACCCCCATTAGCTATTTTACCACTTTGGAGCTCATTTACAGCAAATATTGGGGCGAAAGATCTCAGGTTTTCTCAAATCTTCTAGAATTCAGATGGTATATTGTTTTATACATAAATCATTAAATTCATACTCTTCTTCCCATAAAGATTATTTCCTTGGTTATACCTGGACTTAGATTCCTCTCCAAGATGTTTCAAGCCATTAAATGTGTTTATGGGTGTAGATATAATGGAATACATTGAGTTTTCTAGTTGAAAATGAGATATTCCTTCTCCTTTATCCTCCCTCTTCTTCCTCCATTCATTATTTTTTTGGTTTTATAATCTCTCTATGTCATGATATACCATTTTTTTCTGTTATCCCATGATTTTTATAGGGACTTTTTTTGTTTAGGTTTTTTCATCGTAGGTTTAGGGTTTGTAAACTGTCATATGGTGATTTTGGGTCTGTGTTTCCATTACACCAAGGATTTTTGGTAGGACATCCCTTGAAAAAACCTTCATAATTTATGTCTCATCATTATAATTATATTATAAACATATTTATATGATATTTTTTGTTATGAAAATTTGGTTTTAATGGTTTTGTGTGCAAATTATGTTTTATGACATATTTTGTTAAACATATAGTTGTTTTGGTATAAATGTGCACTCCTGTTGTTTGATAAATTATTCCAGGAGCTTTCTCACTGGGTTTATGATATTTTCAATATGTGTCAGTATATTGAATATCATTATGTCATGAAAATGGTATTTTATCCCTTTTTAAGTGCTTAACATAAGTTGTTTTGTTAAAGTGTGCATGTCATGTGTTCAGTAAATTTCCCAGATGGATTTTTCATGTCTAGTGCAATGTAAAATGATTTTTTTTGATTTATAAATAAATTGGAAGCATGTAAAAATATATTTTGGTATCTGTTTATGTCCTTCTAATTTGTATTTGGTTTTACAAACAATTGGGTTTTTGTTTACAACATGTTTTGGCCCGAGTTGCTAGAAAATGGATCGTTTTACATTATTATGAAAATGGTTGTGTTTGGAATATTTATATTGAGTGTTTTGAGAGACTTATTAATGTGTTTTTATGATTTAAATTGTGTTTATATAACTCCTTAATAAAATTTAAATGAATAAATTTGTCAAATGTTAGTTTTGATAAAATGTTTAAAGGCTCATTTAGCCATTCCTAAAAAAAGGAAGAATGAGTGTTTTTCTTGTATATACCATTTAGTGTCAATTGGAATTATTTTATGGTCCATTAATCAATTTTAATAAATGTTTTTAGGGATTCCATATAAGGTTGGGTATGGTTTTTTGTATGTGTTTCTAATTAAAAGTGTGTTTCTGAATGAGTTTAAGGTGCAAAGCCTCAATAAACTTCTTGAAAATGCTTTACGAAACATTTCAGTAGATTAATGATTCTTGAAAAAATATGAAGAATTTTTGTGGGATGTTTGTGTGTTTACGGTTTGGGAATTGAATTTTAATGTGAGATGTGCATTTGATAATATGTGTATCATTATTTACCACTAATGGGAATCTCGGGTATCTAGGAGGGAGGACATGTACTAGTATGCTAGTGATCCTGTGGGGATTGGCCCTTATTTCACATATCAATTTTGACGCTGACAACACAAAATAAACTATTATGATGATGATGATGATGGGGGACCACTAGGATATGGGTATTCTCCCTACTAGAGGATCATGTGCATGAGAAAAATATTTATTATGGTTACTTTCACCGAGATACAAGTACTGCATTCTCACAATTAACTAGTGCCTTGGGGTGTTCCCGTGACTTGTGCTCATTGGCTATTTTGTACTCACCATCAGCATAAAATGTGTTTGGTTGGTAAATTCTTTAATTTGGTTGATTTATTTAAAATTTAAAATTCATTAAAGCATCCCTCTTTAAAACTATTTCCATTTTTATGTTGCACCTCTTTGAAAATTTTTACTATAATTCTTGTTTAAAAAACATGAAAGTTTGTGTCTGGTAAATATTTTAATAACATTGGTAAAATTTTAGAAAAAAAACCATTATATTTGTATATAAATCATGAAATAGATGTTACGTTTATTTTAAAGGATCTGCATTGGGAATAGAATATCGGGATAACCTACTATGTTTTCATACACACAACTATAGTCTTCTTCTGTTTTTATTCCTTATGTATATTTTAGCACGAGTTCAATTTCCTTAAGAGAAGTGTGATAATTTTTTTGGAAATTTACTAGTGGGGTCACATGGAGTTAGTTTGTATTCCATTTTGGTCAGTTGATTTGTCGGTTTAGTTGTACTTTTAGTTTCTTTTATAAATAATATTCAGTTCAATTTTTATATATATGTATTTTGGGTTGTCCCTTTCTTTCCGCTGTTTATTTAATTTTTTATATATGGGAAATATTGTTTGCTTGTCTACTCTATCAATTCCCTTGGTGCTTGGTGCAATCCTATGAGTATCAGGAATGCCTCTCGAGACATGTCACAGGCTGTCTTGGGTTACCGGTTCCTGGTCGACTCGGGCTGGTATGTGACAAAATGGTGTCAATTGAGGTTGGATTTTAGCAGACCTTTGTTTTTAGAGAGCCCATACTATTTTGGTGATGTCAAGGTATATGGAGTAGTATTTTTGGGACTGGTGGGGTAAGTGCTGGAAGAGCTACGGGAACACTTTCATGTTATAATCCTTGGGTTTCAATGGGATGTCTTGTTTTATTAGTGTCTTTTGTTATTATTGATTGTTTGTTGTTGGGATATGACAAGGGGTGTCTGAATAATTGCATCTATGAGCTCACAGGGCCAGGAAATCCTTGTAGTGCTGGGGTATGGTCCTAATAAGTCTCTCTATGTTGGTTTTTGGTTTGACATATGGCTTCCAACCATATGGTCAAGTTACCAACAAAACAAGTTCATTTTTGTGTGTTTCCAGTACCTTTTTTAAATTTCAGATTGTTGTTTTGAAAATCCTTGTGTGAGAATTATAGAAATGGGTTTTAAAGGAAGAATTAGATTTGGAAAAGTGGAAAGGGGGTATTTAAAATTAAATATAAGAATGGTTTTGTGAAGGTTTTTTATAAATCATATTTTTTGAAGAAAGTGGAAATAATTTAATACGATTTGATTTTCGCTAATCTAAACATGTTGATTATTGAAATAAAATGTTTTGAAAGTGTGAATAGTTTTATATTAATTATGAAAAATTGTATTTAATGGGGTGCTTTGGGATATTGAAAATTTTTTGAATATGATGAATTTGTTTTTGAAATTTTGTTTTGAGTGGCTGGTGTTTTTCTGGAAAGGGATTTTGGCCTTTGTGGTTTTCATATTATGAAAAGAGACCTAGCTGAATTTTTTTAAAATGGGAAAGAGATATTTGAAATATAATGGTTGTGTTTGGATGTTTTATTAAACTAAATGTATTTTTTTAGTAAAATGGTTCTTGATGAAGTGTTTATTTTCTTTTGACATCCGAAAATTGTTTTGGATTTGGTGTTTAATGTGCCTTTGGAGAGTACATGATTATTTTTGTAATGATGATGTTTTTTTTTGCATTCGGTGTTTCCATGGGTTCTCACAATCATGGTTTTGTGGATATATGGATGAATTTCTGGCATGGAATGGTATTTGAGTTCCCATAGTGGCATGTAAATGTTAATGTGAGTGATACTTGATTAAAAACCATTTGTGAATGTGAAAATCCACCATGCTAGTTTATTTATTTCAAAATTGTTTTTAGCTGAAAATTTTTTGTGTTTGTTTTGAACTGACGGTTACGTGGATGGTTTATCATATGTCATAGATTTGTTTTCTATTCAGTATGATTCCTTATGATCTAGAATTCATACTTTTATTGCATCTTTAAATGTGATCTTGTTGGTGGCTTTTTTTTGGGGTAATGATCATTGAGTTTCTAAAGATGTGTTCGATGTTGTGATGTGTCCATGGATGGTTCTCCATTGGAAATATTTCTAGCTGATCAACCTAAGGATTTGTTTAAAATGTTAAATCCACCTCTTTTAATGATACATTAGCCCGTTTTTTAAAATAGAGAGATCTTTGGGATCGATTTAAAGTTCATTCCCAATATACTAATTCTATCGGTTATAGTAGTTGTGCTCGGTGATGTTTAGTGGGTGTTTTTTATGCCTTGATCATTCTTCTCCCTGTTCAGAGTGAGGTAATATAGTGTTGTGTATCTCCATGTTCTTGTTTGTGTAAAAATTTCTTATTGAGGAAGAGAGTTTAATGGTGTCTCTTGATCTTTTGATTCTTACTGGGAGTATTATGTGGTACTATGTGAAACAAAGGGATGGAGTACAAGTTGGGTATTATCAAAGCCTGGGTCTGAGGCAAGAGATGCTTCATCCATCAGAGCTCCATCCATATGTTTTTTGTGTAGTTAATGCGTATTCAGGGGTCCTAGGATTGTGGGTAGTATTGAAAAGATCATACATATACAATTTTATTGAGATAGTTCCATTGTTTCTATTGTGGTTTCAATATCCCTATTATTGGTAAACCTTCCCTACCCTCCCAAATTGGAGGGGGTTTAGATTCGTGTAGAGAGTGTTTTCCTAGTTCATTCCACCTCCATTCGAGAGTGGGTGTCTTAAATGTTCATATTGTGTTCTTATCAACTTGGGTTTGTAGGTTGTTATTGGATAGTTTTGGTGGTCCTTTGTAGGTGAGTCCCAATTCACATTAATTTTGAATCCTTTTTTTTGGTTAATTTCTTGTTGGTCTCTAATGGTGGGGAGACCCACTATAGGTCTCGGTGATCTTTCATTTAGGATTTGTCAGATAGTATTTGTGATTTAATGGTGGGGATCCCATTCTGGCCGCCACCCCAAGTCATTGGATTTTTGGGGTGATATATGTTTTAGGTGATCTTTGGTTTCATTTGGGGAAGGCCCAAAAATCTAGTTCTTGACTTTGTTGTGGAGGTGGTGGCTTGATCTTTCTGTTGAATCGTCGAAAGTGGTAGTGAGTTGGTGTTTTATTTTGGCAAGAGTATTAATTTACAATACTGTTGAATGATATTTCCATATCTTTAGAGGATGGATTATGTTGATAAAGAATCCTTAGGTGTTTTTCTATTAGTTAAAAATAATTATGTCTTTCTGGGGGAGGAATCCTTTAATGGTGGGGATAATTGTCACTCCCAGTATTTGTTTTTCATGTCATTATTTTGATTAGGTTAATTGAAAATCCAGATCCTTTTTGTGGGTGTTGGGTGATAATAATTTTGAGCTTTTAACTTCTATATATGTCTAATAACCATAATTTGGGTTCCCCATTGACTGTTTAAGTGTTTTTGGAGAGAGGATGGTTACTTCATGATTTGGGCCAACTGTGAGCTAATTTCCAGTTTATAAAAAAAAATTGATTCTTTTCTAACTCATGTGTTTGTCAACAATTTTCACCAATTACACTTAATAAGTTTCCTCCACTGACATATTAAAACCTCAATATCAATTTGGACACCTTACTAATTAAAAATCATGTTGAGTTTGGGTTATATATTTAGGTGTTGGGCAAAATTGTGGGCCCACCTCATGTTTTAAAAAAAAGTTTTTTCTTTTATATAATTTTAATGTTTTAATATTTTTCAGTAATTCCACCTCCCACGCGAATCCAAAATATCTATCCTCACCCCCATTATCACGTTTACATATTTGGAGCTCAATTGAAGCTAATATTAGGGTAAAAGTTCTCAGTTTTCCTCAAATCGTCCTGAATTGAGAAGGCTAATTGGTTCATTCATAAATCATTAAATTATTACTAATTTTCCTATTAATATTCATTCCATGGTTCATCCAGACCTTATGAGCCTCTCCATGATGATTCATGTCATTCTGTGTAATCTAATGGTGCCGATCTAATAGAATGCGAAGAGTTTTCTAGTTGAAAAGATGAGATTGCTTCTCCTTTATCCTCCCTCTTCTTCCTCCCTTCGTTGTTTATTACTTTTATAATATTCTCTAGTCATTATTGACCTAGGTTTCTGTTATCCAATGATTTTTTATGGGGTTTTTTTTTCTTTTGGGGTCGGTCGTCACAACATTAGCGTTTGAAAACCATCAGATGGCGATTTTGGGTGTGTTTTTCCATTACGCCAAGGATTTGAGGTTGGATATCCCATGAAAAAGAATTTAGAATTTATGTATCATCATTATAATTATGTTATAACATTATTTATATGATAATTGCTTCTGTGAAACCCTGGTTTTAAATGTTTTGTGTGAAAATTTTGATTTTGACTTATTTATTAATAAATTGTAGTTGTTTTGTTATAAATGTGCACTCCTATTGTTTGATAAATTATTCCACTATAATTAACACATTCATTATGGTATTTTGAATGTGTTTCACTATCTTCAATAAATTTATGGCTTGAAAATGGTATATTATCCCTTTAAGTGCATAACATATTTTTTTGTTAAAGAGTGCATGCCATGTGTTCAGTAAATTGTACGGTTGGCTTTTTTGTGTCTAGTTCAATTTAAAATAATTTGTTGGGATTTATCAATACTTATGCAACATGTAAAAAAATATTTTGGGATATTTTTATGACTTTCCAATTTTTATTTGTTTTTAAATACAAATGGGTTTTGGTTTAAAACATGTGTTGGCCCGAGTTGCTGGAAAATGGCCCGTTTTACATTCTAATGAAAATGGTAGTGTTTTAAATATGTAAGAAGAGTGATTTAAGGGATATATAAATGTTTTTTGATAAATTAAATGGTCTATATACACCTCCTTAATATAATTTAAATTCATAACTTTGTCAAATGTTAGTTTTCACAAAATGTTTAAATGTCCGTTTGGCCTTTCATAAAAAATAACGAATGTGTGTTTTAATTGTATACACCCTATTAGGTCAATTGGGATTGTTTTATGGTCCATTAACTGATTTAATTAAATGTTTTACGGCATCTAAATTTTGTTTGGTATGGTTTTCTTGTGTGTTTATAATTAAAAAAGTGTTTTTGAATGAGTTTAATTTGCAAAGCCTCAATAAACTCGTTGAAATTGTTTTGCGAACTTTTTCAGCGGTTTATTGATTCGTGAAGGAAATGTTAATAAATTTTGGGGAATGATTGTGTGATTATGATTTGGGAAAGAAATTTTGATGTGAAATGTGTATTTTATAATATGTGTTACTTTATTGAGCAATAAAGGGAATCCCAGGTATCTAAGTGGTTAGACGTGTACTAGTATGCTAGTGATCTTGTGGGGTTTGGACCCAGTTTCACATAGAATGTTTCATGATGAAATCACTCACTAAACTATAATGATGATGATGTTGGGGACCAATAGGTTATGGTTATTATATATACTTGTAGCTCGTGTGCACGAGAATATATTTTTATTATGGTTACATTCACCGAGATATGAGGTACTTGGGACCCAGAACTAACTAGTGCCTAGTGGTGTTCTCGTGACTTGTGCTTATGGGACATTTTGTACTCACCATCGACATACATTTATTTTGGTTGGTAAATTCAATATTTTTTGTGATTTATTTAAAATCTTAATTTCTTAACGTATACCTCTTGAAGACTATTACCATTTTTATGTTGCACCTCTTAAAAAATTGTTATTAGTATTCTTGATTATAAAACCTGTAAGTTTTGGTCTAGAAATCTTTTTTATAACATGGAACCTCATTTGGAAAACATACCTCTATATTTTCATTTAAAACTTGAATGTGATGTTTCATTTATTTTAATGGTTGTGAATTCGGAATAGAATATCGGGCTAAACTACTGAGTTTTAATACTCACGCCTATAGTCATCTACTATTTTAAACCCTTTTTTAGGTTTCAGTTTGAGTTCGATCTCCTTGGGCGATGTGTGATCATTTTGAAAGAGAGTGGCCAGCGAGGTCACATAGGGTTAGTTGGTTATCAGGTTGTGTTAATTTAGTAATTAGTTTAGTTGTGTTTTCAGTTTAATGTATAAAAAATGTTCAATTTAATTTTTATATAAATTTTTTATAGGTTTCCCATTATATTAAATTATTCATTTGATTGTTTATATATGGGAGAAATATTATCCTTCTGATCACTATTGATGCCCTTTGTGCTAGATACCATCGTGGTAGGATCGGTAATGCCTCTCTAGACTTGTCGCGGGCTGGACTGGGTGACCGGTTCAAGGTTATCATGGGCTGGTTTGTGATAGGAGTAGCCTGTAGAAATAAAAAACCTCTAAGAGAAGGTTGTGCACAATAATTCTCTCACCTTGATTTGTGTCTTTTGGTGGAATGGTAGTGTTTGAGAAATTACCTAGTACTATGATTTGCAGATACACTTTCATCACCCTATGTTTTTTTATGTTTAAATCTTCTCTTGTAACACTATTCATTTTGTTGTTGTATATCGTTTCTGGTTTATGAGATGGATTTATCATTTCTCTTCTTTTTGGTTGCTCTCTTTAGAGATTTATCTCCCTTAATAGAGTTTTTTGGTTCTAGTTGTGGTTATTGTGTGTTTTTCATTGTTCCCATAGTATGGTGGTTGAGATCCTATGGTGGTGTGTGCTTTGAGAGGTATCTTGGAGGGTGAATATTCAGATGACCCATTTTATGTATTTTCTATAGGTTAATTTTATATTCATGTGGATGATAATGTTTTTAATGGTATCTATTGTATGGGTTCTAATCCACATGAATAGACCATTGGCATGTTTCCATGGATTGAGTTTCTCTGGGGAGCCTCTAATGAAGTCTTTAAATGATCAACTTCTAGATACTTGAAGAAGTGGATGATTTGAAATCATGAAATGTTACATGATATGAAAGAGGGTTTTATGATGTGGAATATATCAGTGATAAAAAAATAAAATAAAGTAAAGTTACATTTTTTAGCAGAAACCAATCCCTGAGAAGTACATGACGTGAAAGGGGAATACACATTGTGAAAAAGCCCAATGATTTATGTTTTAAAATATTTAAAACTGCTCAGGCTGTCAAACACTACATCTAAAGTATCTCTCATTTGACTCCAAAAGTCACAGTGGCCCCCTATTGATTTTTTTAGTATTCCTTCATCATGTAATGATTCCTAGATTCCATCATCAATTCGTAGTGACCTCGGTTTATCCAAGGGTTGTTTTTCCTTCATTTTGAAATAGTTTCTCCCTGTTTGATTTCTTTTTACACCCTTTATTTTGTACCTGCAATGGTGAATTATTTCTCATGTCTCAAATGGGGTTTTCATGGTTTTTCTGTGTGTGGTTATTCCATGAAATCCTTGGATGGATGATGTTTTTGTGTGAGGTTTGAGTAAAGATCCATTTCATAGTCTGTTATCATCAATATAATGTTGCTATCATTTTTCAGGTAGAAAATTAATTTTTTCTCCATTTATATATGTGAAATCAAAGAGATATCATAATTTATCCCCTTAGATAACAATGAAATTGAAAAAATAACTACATGAATCATATTAAGGAATTTGAATCAATCTATTTGTGATGTTAAATTTTTTACAATGGTAATGATTTTCCTCTTGATTTTATAAATAATGTGAGATATATGGCTTTGTGGACCAGAATATTGTTCATGATGAATATTGGTATAATATGTATAGTGACAATAGAAGGACCCCATAACACCCTGAGAGGAGAGGGGTGAATAAGGGTTTCATATTTTCCTTTCATAAGTTTTGGATAATGTTCCCACATTAGTATGAACTTATAAAATCTATCAAAAAATCTATTAAAGGGTGATTACACAACACTGTTACCTATTTCACTAAAAATAGAAACATCCAAGGATCATACGCTGACACTGTGTCGGTCGTACCTAAATCAACTATTTTTCAATAGTTTTGGAGTAGAAGAGTTTGGTCACAGTAACTCTATTCTTGGAAAACAACCCTTGAAAAAGTTGATGGATCGATCACCACTTCTCTGGTGTAACATCCCGGATCCGGGTGACTCTAAATGGGTGCCCTGAACATGGTAGGTCACATGACCTCAAACACATTTCCCCAAACACCAGAGGATGCCGACTAGCATCAAGGGCACATGTTTGATAGTGGGGAGACTATGCCCTCATTTGTCAAAGTGTATCTCAGTGGAATAAAATATACAACATACAACATCAGTTGAAGCAATAAAGCATACTCAGTTAAAATAAGCAACTGAAGTAAAAGATAACCAATAGTTATATAGATAATGATGCAACATGCCTCATGTTCTAAGAAAACAGGCAGAACATGTTATACAACATTATAGTACAATACAATACAGAGTGCAACAAAACAAAACAGAACATCTGGTAGCATCGTGAGCCTATGCTCAGTCCCATTCTCCCCAACTCCTTTGCATCAATCATGTACATGTATATGGAACCTTTACCTTATCCACACATGTCGCAACATAGTCTGTTTATGATGAATACATGACCCAAACAGGGTGTGAGAAATAAATCTCAGTAGGCACCCACTAAAGGCCTTTGCCCAACTGTGTGAAAATATGAAACAACAGTGTGTAGTAGTAAATGAAATAAACTAAGATGTAATCAAAAGTAACTAACATAACCAGTTATATTTCCATTCTAAATATTCATTTTATCTATTTAATATAAGACATCACCTCAGTGAATGTTCTAAGTAAAAGTGCAGTGTAACCAGACTTGTAAACTCTTACCCTCAGGTAATTAGAAACAAAACCATAAGGTAATTTCCCACAGGCATAACAGATAATTCCCTCGGGCGTATGAAGTGTCGCCCTCAGGAACAGAGTCTATTGCCCATAGGCATGGAAGAAGTTGCCCTCAGGCCAAAATAACCACTACCCTCTGGCTAAAGGTAACATTGCCCTCAGGCTAAGTAAATCACTGCCCTCGGGCTAGGAATGTAACTGAGCCAATCCCAACATATAAACAAGAAATACACATGCAATTCCACTCAATTCAATTCAATAAACATTATTACAATGGCATACCCTCGGGTATCCTTGCCAAATGGCTAAATATAGGAATGCACACACGGGGTGGTGCTGGATTGAAGCAGCGATCCCAAACACCAGTTTAATATCACATTAAATTACCTATATAATTATAGGTATTTAATATAGCTAAGGCCTCATCCACATGACACCGAAATATGGGTTCATTGCTCAACAGTACAAAAAAATACAGAACAGTTTGAATATAAACACAAAGACACCTACCTCAATCACCCCTTATCGGTATACTTGAACTACGATCCTCAAATCGTCCAAGAATGATGAAGATATGAGGTGAAAGATAACCCATTCAAATGTAAATAACATTCCCTTTGGAAAGAATTGGTATGAACAGCTTAAGGAGAAAGAGAGGCTTACCCGTACGGTTCCAACGAGATCGACAGATGCGGAAACAGATTCCTGGGGTGCGAACTGGAGGTCCTCAAAGGTTCGGCCCTCTCTTCTGACCCCTCCTATGGTTCTACGCCTTCTCTGTGATCATGGGATGATACTGTCCATTTTATTTGAAGAAAATATACTACATAGTGTGTACTATTGGGTACATGGCATGTAGTTTTTATTTTTTTAACTATTCCTTTAGTTTCTTCTCGTCGGCATGGCACTGTTCATCGGTCGACATGAGTACACGACATGTAATCCATGAGTACACTGTGTGTACTAAGGCTCAGCTGGCGGATGCCTCCACCGTCTTACTATATGCATGCCGACTGACTACACAGCGTGTAAATTCCAACTACACGGCATTTAGTCATTTTTTACACCTCTCATCACCAGCATGGATACACACCCTCTGTACTCATCCCACACGGCCAATGTACACGACGTGTGGAAAAGTACATGGTGTGTAGTCCCAAAATTTGGGATTTTCCCCCATTATCCTTATTCTCTCAAAAAAAACATAAGGAAAAGAGAAACGAAGAAACCCGTACCTCATGAATAAGAACCGGGGTCTTACAAACTTCCCACCTTAAAGCAATTCGTCCCCGAATAGCCCTTCCAAGGGTGGTAAAGATAACGCTCAGAATAACTCTGGCCATTGAGCATGTACATCAGTCTCCCGCTCCCATGTTTCATCTTGCACTCAGCTATGCTGTCATAGCATCTGTACGATAGGAAATAACCATCCTAGAAGAACCTTTGTGCTTCAATAAACGATAAAAATTAGATTCACCTGAAAGGAAGTATCTAACTCAAGCTTAACCTCCTCGGGCTGAAAAATGTAAGACGGGTTTGAATGATAACGACACAGCTGAGATACATGGAAGACATCAGGCATGGCCCGGTACATTTGTGGTAACTGGAACCGATAGGCAACCGGCCCAAATCTCTCCAGAATATATAATGTCCCCACTTACCTCGATGAAAGTTTACCATGTCTCCTAATCCTAATGTGTCCCAACCTCGGCGAAACAAGTAAGAAAATCTGATCCTCGGCCGCGAACTCCAAGGGTCATCTACGACGATCAATATAATATTTTTGACGAGACTGTGTAGTAGACATCTTCTTCTGAACCATCTAGACCAGCTCAGAAGTCTCCTGCACGAGACGTGGTCCCATTAAAGCAACCTCACCTACCTCCATCCAACACAAAGTTCATCGACATGGCCTACCATATAAAGCCTCGTAAGGTGATATCTCAATAGTTGGCTGAAAACTATTATTATAAGCAAAATCAACTAGGGGTATATGCTTCTCTCAAGAGAAACCAACATCTCGGATGCATGCACGCAGCATGTCCTCAAGCACCTGTATCGTATGCTCTGACTAACCATCGGTCTGAGGGTGGTATGCTAAGCTCAGAATCACCTCTGTACCCAGTGCCCTCTGAAAACTCTGCAAGAAACGAGATGTAAAGTGGGTGCCCCTATTTCAAATGATAGAATGAGGGATCCAATGAAGACGTACAATCTCTTGGGTATAAAACTTCCTGAGTTCGTCAACCCTGAAGGTCACTATGATCGACAAAAAGTGAGCTACCTTTTTGAGTCTGTCCACAACAACCCACACAACATCATTGCCTCGCGGTGACCTCAACAACACAGTAACGAAGTCCATGACGACATCATCCCATTTCCACTCCGGGATGGGTAATTGATGTAACAGTCTGACTGGACACTGATGATTCTCTTTCACCTACTAACTGGTGGAACATCTCGTCACAAAACCATCTATCTCTCATTTCATACCTGGCCACCAATACTGACGTCTCATGTCACGGTACATCTTGGTAACCCCGGGATGAACTGCCCAAGATGAAGCATGACATCAAATCCTCGCGTATATCCCCTGGAACCCATACTCGTCCATGGAAATACAGTATCTCATCATCACCTATCTTCCATTTAGGAGGAGGGTCCTCACTTGCCACCGAATCCCGTATTACTAGGCCTTATGAATCAGATAGCTGTCTAATCCTCTCTCTATCCAGGAGGGTAGAGGTCACAGCTAAAGAAGAAAGATAGTTCTACCCCTGACAATATTTCACCTTCAAATGCATCTCAGATAACAAATCCATGAGCTTCCACTCACCACTGGCCTCCTGCACCGCCTGTATTTGAGTCCTCCTGCTAGTGCATTAGCTACTGCATTGCCTTTACCAGGTGTATTGGGATGATCAAAATCAAAGGACTAAAGGTATTCGACAGACCTATGCTGTATTAGATTCATGTCATTCCGAGTAATGATATACTTGAGACTTTTGTGGTTGGTGAAAATAACAAAATGCTCTCCCAAGTGATAATGTCTCCAACAATGAAACGCATGTACAATTTCAGCTAACTCGAGATCATTAGTCAGGTAATTCCTCTCACGTGGCCTCAACTGCCACGAACCGTAAGCAACAACATGATCGCCCTACATCAACACAGCTCCCATCCCAATAGCTGATACATCTCAGTAAACTGTATAGTTCTTCCCTTTCTCTAGAAGTATCAAGACTAGTGCTGATGTCAACCTTACTTTTAGATCTTGAAAGGTTGTCTCGCATGCTTCTGACCAAATGAACTTCACACCCTTCTTATTAAAACCCATCAATGGTGCTACTAAGTGGGATAAGTCATGTATAAAACACCAGTAGTAACCAAAGAGCCCTAAGAAACTCCATATATCAAACACATTCTTAGGTTGCTTTCAGGAAACTACTGCTCTCATATTCTCTAGGTCTACTACAACTCATTCCTCTGAGATGATATAGCCCATGAATTGAATCTGGTTCATCCAAAAGTGGCACTTTGAGAGCATAGCATATAGCTGATTCCCTCTCAGTGTACTCAATACGATCTCAAGATGGGTGGCATGGTCATGTTGAGTGTGAGAGTACACCAAGATATTTTCCACTAATACTACAACAAAAGAATCCAGATACGGATGGAATACACGATTCATCAGAGCGATTAAAATTTCTGTCACGTTCATGTGTCCAAACAGCATAACCATGTACTCGTGTAGACCATATCTGCTCTGAAAAGGTATAAGCAGTATAAATGATGGTCTCACGCACAGCTGATGATATCCTGATCTCAAGTCAATCATTGATAAAACTTGTGCTCCACAAAGTTGATCAAAAATATCATCAATCCTCAGCAAGTGATATTGGTTCTTAACCTTTAATTGGTTCAACTTCTGATAATCAACACAGAGTTTGAAGGTACCATCTGCTTTTTTCACAAAAGGACCGGCGAACCCCAAGGAGAAGTACTAGGTTGGATAAAACCCTTAGACTGTAACTCCCTTAACTATCTCTTGAGCTCTTGAAACTCTGGTGTGGCCATCCTATAAGGAGGAATGGACACTGGTGCTACCGCTGACACAAGCTCAATAGAGATATCCACCTCATGCTCCTGAGGTCAACCTAAAAAGTCATCCGGGAAGAAATTCCTAAAACAATCAACCACTAGATGGAAATAATGCTAAAATTTCCCCTAATCATCCAGCTATATACTCACAATCTGGTTTTTGACAACACCTTGCCTGTGATGCTCTGCTCTAGATCGACTCGCCTGAACCACCCATTCACATTTGTATAGAAACTCTCTGCCCTTTGGTGAAATGAACCTCAGCCTCTGACGATAGTAATCTACAATGGCATGAAATGTAACCAACCTGCCATCCCGAGAATGACATCATAGCTCGTCATCTATAAGATAGAGAGGTACCATAGGAAGTGACACCCACCAAACTCAAGGGTGAACTCCTTGAATTAATGCACACCAACCATTATAATTCCCAAAGGAGTGTCTATAATCCTTACATTAGAAGAAAAAGAAACACAGATCCCATGGCTCTCCACAACGGGTACAGATATGAAGATATGTGTAGAACCCGTATCAAAAAGTACTGAAGATAAAATAGAAGCTACTAGAATAGTAACTTTGATAGTAGAACATCTATGATCCTTCTATTGATGTGTCTGGTGCACTTCATATGCATACCCAGTGTCACAGCACTACAACAAAACCTGGATACCCTGTGTTGTCTTGCCCGACTACCTCTGAGATCCTAGTGTCTGGCTACCACGGCCATGAACACCATCCCTACCTGAGCCCCCTTACGTATTCCAGTTTCCTGACTGGTAAGAAGATTCTGGTCATGGTCCCATTAATATGGTCTATATGGAACACCTATCACTAGCCACTGGTAGAAACTACCTATAAAAGCGCTTTAGATGACCCATCTTTCCGCAATCTCGATACACCACTGGGTCTCATGGACACTGTGGTCTCTTGTGCCCCTCCTTACCACATTAGTAGAACATGAACTGGACACCTAAAACATTCATCTGGTTGTTACTGCCACCTTGAGGGAATTATATCTTTCTCTTCCTCTAAATGATATAAATAGTACTAGAAAATGTTTTCGAACCGCCCGAGCCCACACCACTAGCTTCCTGAAGGTTCCGCTCGGTAATCAGTGCCTGGTTCACAATAGCATGTACAGTAAGAAAACTGAAAACATTCACCAGTACGCGGTTGTCATATCAAAGACCATCCTCAAATCATCTAGCCCTCAACATCTCATTGCCCACCATAACAGGTGCAAAACGCTGAATCTTGGTGAAATGAGCAGAATAATCAATCACCGACATAGCGCCCTACTGCAGGTTCATGAATTCTTGAGCTCTATCTGGCCTCAGCGTCTCGGGGAAGAAGATATCATTAAAAACTATATGAAAATATTCCCACGCCATGTCTCTATGATCCTCTTTCTGAGTGGTAACAACCCACCACCTCTTGGAGGAATCACGCAACATATAAGTCACGAGCTTGACCCTCCACTCTTGAGGCATCTAAAGATGCTCAAAGATTGTCTTAATGGACCCCAGCCAGGACTCCACAGCCTTTGGTCCTCCATCCCTTGAAATTGTAGGTGGATGCTGCTACTAGAAGATACGAGTCAGCTCGGAAATAGATGTGGTAGTCGGGGGTGCTCCCTTAATGGTTTGCATAAACCGCATAAAACCATCATGGAACTGCGCATCAGCGCCTATGTCCGGTATAACGACTGGTGTCAGATCTCGCTCTACTGGAGGATCCAATGGTAGCCGCTCTCTAGAGTATAATCGTTGCCACTCTCTTGGCGAACAACACGTGGACGTCTCGGTGGCATGACTCTATAAGGGTCAACAAACACCTTACATAAATTTTATCAAAGAATTGAAATGAAGTTAACAAAAGGGGAACATGAGGAAGAAGTCATTTAGGATTTGCAAAACAAGACTACACGTCATGTATACTGACTACATGGCGTGTACATGACTTCTCTTCCCCTGCCCGGGTCCTTCTACATGGCTAAGCCACATGACTCCCATTTAACAAAACTACACGGCATGTATATAATCTACATGGCGTGTATGGTGTAATTTTCCAACTGCCTGTGTTGTTTGTGACATGGCTAACTACTTGTCTAAGACTACACTACGTGTTATACACTCACACGGCATGTACACAACCCCATTTCCTAGCCACACGGCTAAGTACACATGTTCTATCCTCGAAAAAGACTACATGGCATGTTCCTCAGGCACACGGCATGTACTAGACAAGCTCCACCAACCCGTGTTGTCAGTTACATTGCCAGATACACAACTCACACTACATGGCGTGTTCCATATACACACGGAATGTACACAATAGGATTACACTGACTCGTGTTGTTAGTTACACTGCCAGATCCCTGGTCAGACTACATGGCGTGTTCCATAGTGGACACGACACGTATTTATTAAGGTTTCCTCCGTCCATGTTTGTTAGTTACATGGGAGGACTCCGGGTCAACACTACACGACTTGTACAACTGGTACATGGCATGTTTTCCCCAAGTATTTTCATTCCCCGTATCCCCGCCCACATGGTCTATGATAAGGATAGAGACTACTTGGCGTGTATTGAGGGTACAATACATGTAATCAAAAAAATCTTTTCTTCCTGAACAGAAGATCACACGACGTGTGTCCAAGGAACTACACGGCATGTATCCTGGGTTTTCTGGACAGTAAGGTTTAGATACTACTCTGGAACCCAGAAAATACTGAAAAACAACACCTAAGTGCCAAATTCTAATCCATGAGGGCCCACACTGCCCGCGAATCAATGTTTGGAATATTATATGTGTCATAACAAAATAAACAATCAGTGGTTAACCAAATTCCAGACAATGAGGGCCCATACTCCCTGTAAACTAATATTTGGTGTCCATTCTATCATCAATCACACACAAACATATCCTATCACATAACAGGTATTTATCAATGTAGCTATCACAACATCATGCTTTTTTAGCACAACAACTATCACAATAACAAGCAATTTCTAATGCGCCTACATGGAATGAAACTATGCATGGCATGTGATTTCAAGAATGTGCCTAAATGATGCATGATATGGCATACCTTCATCTCATCCAGCTGCAACTAAATAGAACACATGGATAAAATTTAAATATCACAATTCCCAAGTGTGTCACACAACAGTGACATCAGATCAAATGGAAAATGGAAAATCAACAAAATTGCAACACGAGGAAAATTTGCTTTTCCCAATATAGGGGTTAGCTACTCCTGATCACAGTTTATTACCAAATACCATTTTCTTTCTATCCCTGACTAAGGCTCGAAATAGTATGCCACAGAAAAAAACCCTTTGATTCCACTTTGTAATGTCCCGAATCTGGGTGCCACTCAACGTGTGCCCCAAACCCGATTAGTCACATGAACTCAATCGAATTTCCCCAAATGCCAGAGGATTCGAACTAGCAGTGAGGGCCTAGGTTTGATACTGGGGAAACTATGCCCTTATTTGTCAAAGTGTAGAATAATGGAATAAAGAATACAACATACAACAGCAGTGGAAGCAATATACCATACGTAGTTAAAATAAACAAATACAGTAAAAGATAACTGAAAGTTATATAGATAATGATGCAACGTGCCTCAAGTTCTAAGAAAACAGCCAGAACATCTTATATATCATTAAAATACAATACAATACAGAGTATAGCAAAACAAAACAGAACAACCATTAGCATCGCGAGCCAAATATCGGTTCCATGCTCCCCTAATTCTCAGCAACAATCATGTACCTGTATGGGGAACCTTTATCTTATCCACACCTGTAGCAATATGGTATTTTTCAGCTGAAGACAAGACCCAAACAGGGTGTGAGAAATAAATCCCAGTAGGCACCCACCAAAAGCTCGTTCCCAACTGTGTGAAAATATGCAACAACAGTGTGCAGTAGTAAATGCAATAAACAAAGTAGAACTCAAAAGTAATTAAATTAACCAGTTATATTGCCATTCTTAATATTCATTTTATCTATTTAATATAAGACATCAACTTGGTGAATGTTCTAGGTAAAAAGTTAGTGTGACCAGTTATGTATACTCTTACCCTCAGGTATTCTGAAACAAAACCCTCAGGTAATTTCCCATAGGCAATAACAGATATTTCCCTTAGGCGTACGAAGTGTCACCCTTTGGAATAGAGTCTATTGCCCACAGGCATGAAAGAAGCTTCCCTCAGGCCGAAATAAGCACTGCCCTCTGGCTAAAGGTAACACTGCCCTCAGGCTATGTAAAGAACTGCCCTCAGGCTAAGAAAGTAACTGGGCCAAGCCCAACAAATAAACAAGAAATACACATGAAATTCCAATCAAGTAAATTAAATAAACATTATTACAATTGAATACCCTTGGGTATCCTGGTGAAACGGCTAAACAGAGGAATGCACCCCCAGGGTGGTCTTGCATCCAAGCATTGATCCCAAACAGAGGTTTATTATCACATTTAATTACCTATACAATTCTATGCATTTGATACAGCTAAGGCCTCAGCCACACGACACCCCAACATGGGTTCGTTTCTCAACGGTACACAAAAACACATAGCAGTTGTAATTTTATCACTAAGACACCTACCTCGATCATCCCTGATAAGTATACTAGAACTACACTCCTCGAATCGTCCAAGAACGAAGAATATATGAGGTGACTGAAAACCCATTCAAATGTAAATAACTTTCCCTCGGGAAAGAATTTGTAGGAATGACAGAAGGAGAATGAGAGTCTTACCCGTATGGTTCCAACGATATCGAAAGAGGAGAAAACGGATTCCCGGGGTGCGATCTAGAGATCCTCAAAAGTTCGGACCTCTCTCCATACTCATATTCCGGTTCTATGCCTTCCCTGTGAACAAGGGAGGCTACATCACATTTTAAGCGAAAATACTGACTACACGGCGTGTACTATTGGGTACACGGGGTGTAGTTTTCATTTTTTTAATTTTTTCTTTAGCAGCTTCTCTCTATCACGACACTATTCATCTATAGACATGATTACATGACCTGTAATACATGAGTACACGGTGTGTACTGTTTCTTAGCTAGCGGCTGCCTCCACTGCCTTACTATATTCTTGCCGACTGACTACACGACGTGTAAATACCTAGTACACGGCGTGTAGTCGGTTGTTACAGCTTGCATCGCCAGCATGGCTACACACCCTATGTACTAGTACACAATGTGTGGAAAAGTATACATCATGTAGTCCCAAAATTTGGGATTTTTTCCCCATTTTCCTTATTCTCTCAAAAAACCGTAAGGAAAAGAGAAAAGAAGAAAGTTGTTTCTCAAGAATAAAAACCAAGTTCTTACACCTGGGAACACATCAGTAAGCTCTCCCTATATCACTACAATGATAGAAGTAAAACTCAATTCATCGAAATTAAGGTTTCTTCAATGATAAAGATTTAAATAATTTGTCCATGCATTAGCACAGGAACCTACTTTCACCATATACTATAGTTTATTCTCTTGGAGTTCACTATTGATAGATGTTAAGAACTTCTCTTCATGGATATTTTTTGTGAGCGAAACTTCTTTATGAAGAACCCATACCCTCCCAAAACAACCTACCTTCATGAAGCACCCTTGCTTTCACGAAACAAATTGTCTTAGAGAATCTTCCAAGCCTCCATGGAACAAACATTCATCGTGAATCTTCCTTGCCTTCGCAGAATAATCTTCCAGAAACATAATGAGTCAACAAGGAATACCATATTTTCATGAAGTTCCTTTTTTAAAAATAGTGGGCATCTTTTAATACTTATAGTCACTTCACGATTCACCAGATCACATAGAAATCCATGTTCCTGAAGCTCTTTGCAAAGTAAAAGCGTCTCTATATATTCTCTCAAAACTCTTATCCAAATGAATAGGGGTAGCCTCAAATTTATAGTCTTGTCCATTCATGAATCCCCACAACTTCATTGCATATTTTTTTGACTTTCAAACATGTCTTCGTGGTGCTCCACCCTTTATAGAGCACCATGGATATCATCTGTTCTCAAAGATCATCGTCATTACAAAGTCTTCCATCAATTCCCTTTCATGGCACCTGTCAAATTCACAATGGAATCCTTGAACGACCATAGAGACCAAAATCTCATCTCTGACCACGAATCCCATCGTAATGAAGAAGCACAATGTCAAGACGCTTTTTGTATTCACAAAACCCATTTTTGAAAATTCTATATTTGCGAAACACATTCCTTTTCCATATTTTCATAAGGCCTCTATAAAAGAACACATTTCACATTGAAAGAAAACTTCCAATTTTTGGTCAAAAAAAAATTGGCATACACAAAGAAACTAATTTGCCTTCAATAATTATTTTTCCTAGAACTCTATGATACACATCCGTGAAATATCCTTGATCATCCATGTATGTGTTTAATAAAAACACAAACCATAATTCATTTACTACATCGAACAGTTATGGTTCCAATAATTCCCCCCCTTTGGGTTTCATGGAAATATTTGGATAAATTCAATTTGTCACCAGCCACTTGAAAAAACTAAAATGCAAGAGTCAACTCATCCAACACTCCATTTCGATGTAAGAAATTCACAGTGTATAAAACAAGATAGGAAGCATGAATTGTGTTCCTGTGTTTTGGAATTCTTAAAGACGTTCAAGGTATTATCTTACTGTGTCACAAAAGCATTAAATGTCCTAAATTCATTCCTTCTACTCCTAACAATGTATTTTCATCATGTGGATAAAGAATTACATATGCATTACTGGCCACAAATTTATTCCTTTTCTCCCATTGACAATAATCCCAAAGAATATTATTTGTTAATTGTCATGTTCAAAACACCCCTCGAGAGTATCTCTCCTATAAACCAACATCACATCCATAAAAAGAGTAAAAAAATTTATCATAATTGGAGAGAGGGGAAATTTCATAGCCTCTTCATCCACTAGGAGGTGATTGACCACCAAGGTTCAACTAATGTTTCTCAAATACAACTATTGACAATGGCTTGGTTATAATGTCAGCCACTTGCTCATTTTTTCCCACATGTTCTATGTTTATCATGCATTGTTCAACATTTTCCTTGATGAAGTGATATGTGATGTCAATATGTTTCATATGAGAATGTTGAATAGAATTCTTCGTAAGAATAATTTCCCTCGTGTTATCACAGTAAATCATCATCGGTTGTTTCCCCTCATCACCTCTGCCAGTTAGCTACTGCTTTATCCATTATAACTAATTGCATGCCCTACTGGAAGATATATATTCAGCTTCAGAATTACTGAGTGATGTACATTCCAATTTCATACTCAAACAACCGACACATTTCTTACTAATATATAATGATCCACCACTTGTGGAATTTATTTTCCTGACATTTCTATCCTAATCAACAACATGAAATGATGATAGTTCATTGCCTCTTCCTTTAGAAAAGAATAACCCATGACAATGAGTACCTTGAATTTATCTCATGATTCTTTTCACTACGGCCATATGTTCTTCCTTATTATTACTCTGGAAGTAGTACATTAAACATGTTGCAAATAAAATATTTGGTCGTGTCGATGTTAGGTACAATAGGATTTATATGATTCTTCTATAAATTGTGGGATCTACATATATCTCATCTTCATTATTTCATAGTTCTATTCCAACCACAATTGGAGTCTCCATTGGGTTTGAATCTTGAATTTTGAATTTCATCAAAAGCTCTATTGTATAATTTTCTTGTGAAATGAATGTGAAAGCCTTCTTTTGAATCACCTCCAACCCATAAAAGTATGTGATTTCCCTAATCAGGGATATTTCAAATTTTGATTTCATGTGATTGGCGAAATCATCCACTGATACTTGCCTACATCCAATGAAAATAATATCATCATTGTATACCAATACAATGAACTGATCCTTTGGATAATTCCTCACATAGATATTGTGATCCACTCCTCATACTTTGAACTCAATATTTCCCATATAAGAGTCCAACAGAGTGTACCACACCTATGGCTCTTGTTTTTGGAAATAGAGATCGTTCTTTATTTTGCAGACATTCAATTCAAGATTACAAATAAAGAACCCCACATGTTATTTGTTGTAGACTTTTTCTTCCAATAAAACATTTAAAAATGCAATCATGACATCTATTTGATAATATTTATAACATATGTAAATTTCCATTGAACAAAATAACCTAATTGACTCTAGTGTTCGAATAGGTGAACATTTATATTCAATATCAATGCCATTGAATTGTGAGTAAACTTTAAAAACCATGAATGCCATATTTCTAACCCCATTTCCATTCTCTCCAAATTTTTTCTTAAAGATCCACCTTGAACCTATCATATTATGACCATTGGGTATATTGAGTAGGTCTCATTTCTGATTCCTATCAAACTGTCCTAACTCGCCATTCATGGATTTGACCCATGATTTTTCCTCTTCAACATCATCAAATAAGGATGGTTCCACAAATGATTGAAATAAATATTTTATATTATTACCCAATTTCCATGTTTTTTTTGAGTATTCTAATCCCCGATAATGATGGATTGATCATTTTATGATCATTGATTCATCCTTTTAAATTCAGCCGAATTTTCTCAAGCCATGGTTTACTCTCTATTTTCTTCTTAAAAGTCAACATCATCATGTGACTCCTGAGTTTTTTTACACCATCTTCATTTTATGTATTTGTAATTACTCCATTTTCACTTTCTTTCTCATCTTCTATCACATTCACATATGAAATACATGTAGCATTTGTGGATTTTAGTTCAATGATCTAAACATATCTTCTTTCCATAATCCTTCCAATGTGCTTGTCCAAACACTGATAAGCTTTGATGTTTATTGAGTTGGAAAGAGAAATTCCTTCATCTACATTCTCACCATACATCCATTGATATAATGTTTTGTTTATGATGAAGCATTAACTTCGAAAAACACGAAAATTATTTCCAAGAGGTCTTCCTTCTATTCCATAATTCATATGGTGTCCTAATATAACTCATATAAATTATTATTCGATTTTGAATATAAATTGCATCTTGAATGACCTATTTATAGTAATGATTAGGAATTCGACTCCCAATCAGTATAGTTATTCACATGTCGTTATCATATTGATTCGTACTCCCCAAAACATCATTTTTCTATAGAGTTCTCATATGTTCCACCTCATGTAAAATATCATGCATCTCCAGGTAATTTTCAAATTCAATGGACATGTATTCATCTATTTTTTTAGATCGCATCACATTGTTTGTTCATCTAGTATCATATTTTATGATTCGATGATTTGTTTTGATGCAGTCAAGCACTTTTGGTTTCCTGTGTATAGCCATTACACATGCCATTTTACTGTAATAGTCTATGAAAATGATGATGTACCTTTTTAATTGAATTCTTGAAACATTTATTGGTCCATATATGTCTGTATGAATGAGATCAAGAAGATGAGATTACCTTTTCATTTTTGGATGATACGAACAACTGACCAACTTCCCACGCATCCAAGCATCAAAATATTTTTCACGTTCAAGCTTTAGGTTGATAATAAATATGATAATATTCAGTTTTGATGTCTTCTCCATATCTTGTTGATTGATGTGGACCAGTCTATGGTGCCACATGTTAATTTCTTCCTTAGTAGTCCTGTTGAAAATTTTATCTTTACTATCTACTTGATACAAGATTCCTTCTGTTAAGCATTCCTTCATAAATGAATATCATGTCTTTCCATTTATAGTGAATCCTTTCTTATTGAATGTAACTATTAGTCCTGGGTCACATAGTTGACTCACCCTAAGGAAATTATGATGTAGTCTATCCACATAAATGACATCAGTAGTCTTTCTCTCTCAATTATCTAGTTTAGTACTTCCAGTGCCTTTGACTTTTAATGCTCCATCATAAACAAAGTGTATTATTCCATCAATAATACACATGACATTCATTAATAAGTCTATGTTACTTGTAATATGAGACACCCTACCACTATATAGAATTTATGTGTTACTAATTTCTATAGCATTGAGATATACCACTACAAAGTTGTATTTCTCAATTATTCTATTTTCTTTCTCGGAGGAATTTGTTTGAGTGTAGGAAACTAATGGACATTCAATTCTCTCATTTGTGTACATGGGTTCATTATAGTTGTAATATTCCCCTTAAGAGAAAAACTATTTTTATGAGATATACTATCTAGTTTACTAGCATGTATATGTCACAGACATCAGTATGAGGTGTCCATGTTCATCCTCCATCTTCAATAAATGGCCTTCTAGCCAAAGTTAGAACAACAAAAACAATATCTATAGGAATTGTTTCTTTTATAAGAAGTAGGATATGGATTTCTACTCCATTTTTGATCTCCTAGATCTCCCAAATAAAGATATATCATTGACTCAACGATATATGGTAGTGTGTGACCCAGATTTCCATAGAACCGAAACATCATAATAAGAAATTTATTCTCACTTATTTTTTTCCTAATTGTTTCTTCCATGGAAAAAATGTTTGACTTCATGTCATTCCTAGAAGCTCAATTAAGGTATTTTATTATCCTTTAAATGTGATTTAAGGGTCTCTTTTTCAGCTCTTTTGGTAATTTTTCAACATAATAAACATTCATATTGCCTTTATTCTGGTCCACTTTATTAGCAGAATTTGATGTTTCGGTATCACAATTGATTCCCTTGTTTCCCTTGCATGTGTGCCTTTGATCACTCAAAATCATTTCAAATTCATCAGTCTATTGTTTTTCTATCTTCAACAGCCTAAAATTTAATAACCTACCAAATTATATTTTCTTATTTTAGTTTTTGAATATGATTTACTTTTGAGCATAGTTCTAAGAGTAACAACTTCTTCTTCGAGTCCCCCAATTTTTTTTGACTTCTCCTATAATGTTGAGGTAAGATCATTGATGACCTTTTCATGTTCATCAATTCTAATCATTAGTTCAATTACATCATCATTCCAATCAAGGATTGATGATTGTACTTTCATGAGTTCTTCTAGTCATTAAATTTCAACTTCATGATGATCGACATATTCTAATGATTCTTCCATCATTTCATTCCACATATTACATCTCTTAAACTTATTTTCAAGCATACCAAAAGCTTATTTATGTTTTATCTTTTGATCTGAATTGGTTTTCAATTAGTAAACTCCAGATTTATCTTTTGAGGTTTTAGAATTTTCAAATTTATCCATCATTGAAGCATGGTTTCCATTTTTAAATTGTAGTTCTTATTATTCAAAGAATTCATTATCATAATCTGTCACTTCAAGAAAAAACTCTTCTTTTGTAATTTCATTCTAGATTTGAAGTACCCATTTTTTTAAAAAAACCTTTATTGAGGCTTCTCAACATTTTATTCATTGCTATCTTCATCTTCAATCATTCTAATAAAATGAGAGGCAATGTTCCCATATTTTACAAAACTAATGAAAGAGATAGGTAAATTAATTTTAAATTTACATTTCCCCTTCCAAAACATCATGGAAATGAGTGAAATAATTTTTTCCCTAATTTTCTTCCCCACTACTATTATTTTCAATTTTATATTTTCCCATGGATTTTAACTCCATTAAATTGATCACTCGATCCATATCATTTTCTGGTTTGACAATCATTTCATATTCCATGAGGCTGCTTAGTAGTTTATCTTGGGATAGTTTGGAAAGATCACTTTCCTAAAAAGCTGACAACATTTAATTGTACATGGTTGGAAGACTTCTAAACATTTTATTTACAATATCATCATCTCTGATTTCTTCACATTGATCCCGAATTGATCCAACCACTTCATTAATTTGATTGAAGAAGTCTTCATTGTCATTAGGATGCATCTTCAGATCATCGATCCTTTTGTGCCAGACTTGTAGTTTTTCCTCCATCACTTTTATACCCCCTTAATAAATATTTTTTGGTTTATCCCACGTTAAATTTCTTGAGGTGTAGCTCATCACCTTTGAAAGATATGATCAGAAAGAGAGGTAGTGAGAGAATTTTGTGCATTAGAATCTGCAACAAGAATTTTCTTACCTGCATCAGCTATATCCATCTCAGTTAGATAATTATCTTTTATTCCATTAAAGTGGGAAATACGACATCCATTCCTAAGGATCATATATGAGATATCATTATGTTCTTACAAATATGAAAATTAATTCCATCTAAGAGGGTGACTACCCTAACACAAGATGAATTCTCCATAACGGTATATGATTGATCAAACCCAGGAAACCTAGATCTGATACCACTTGATGGAACCTAGAACACCCTGAGAGGGGAGGGTGAATCGGGGTGTAAAAAGTTTCTTTTTAAAGTTTTGGATCATGTTCCCACATGGGTAGAAACTTGGTAAATAAATAAAACAAATGAAATAATGGAGATTATGAAACTCATTTACTTAGTTCACTGAAAAGGGCTAGGTCTAAGGAGCATATACCAATAGTGTGTTGGTCGTACCTAAATCAACTATTCCTTAATAGTTGTGGAGGACAAGATATTGGTCACATTATCTGTGTTCCAGGAACACTACCCTTAAAAACTTTTAGGGTTGGCTCACCGCTTCGCTCAGAACACCTCCAAAAAATTCACACAAGCTCACTACTATGAGATAATTCAAAATCAGTTTATCGACTAGAATATCGCTTCAATGATTTGAAATTAAATACATTGTCTTAAACAAAGAATGGGACTCTTCATGCACCATAGAATAGAGTTTATTATATTTCAAATCCAAGTTCAAAGATGTTTAAAACTACACTTCATGAAGCTTTTGCGATCCACACTCATTCGTGGAACAACTTGCCTTCGTGAAGCACCCTTGCATTCACAGAACAAACTGTCTTCATGAAGTTTCATTGCCTTCACAGAAGAAACTATCTTCTCAAATATTCCTTTCCATTATGGAACAGTCTTCACTAAACATAATGAGTCAATGTCTAATACCTCATTTCCATGAATTACCCTTTTTCAAAATCATGTGCATCAGTTAAGACTAATTGTCTCATCGCAATGCACAAAATCTCATAGAAATCCATGTCCATGAAGCTCTTCATGAACTCAAATAATATTCATATTGTTTCTCAAAACTTTTATCCAAATTACTATGGGTAGTCTCATATTAATAGGCTTGCCCATTAGTGAAGCTCTACCACCTCTTTGAATATTTTTCACACTATCAAACATGTCTTCGAGGCGCTTCTACCATCGTAGAGAACCATGTATACTATTTATTCTCATATCTCATCATCATCATGATGTATTCTGTAAATTATATTTTTGGTGCCCATAAAATTCACAAAGCATTCCTTCAGAGACCACAAAGACCAAAAAGACATGTCCAATTGTGAATCTCATTGTAATCACGAAGCACACAGTAAGGACACATTATCATTTCAGAAAAAGCATTTCGCAAATCCCTTCTTCGCCAAAAAAAATCATTTTCTATATTTTCATATGGCCTCCAAGAAAACACAGTTAAAACCATGAATTCCAACACACAAATTTTGGACCCCCAAAATTTGGAAAACACAAGGAAACTATTCCACCTTCAATAATGCTTTCGGTTCGAACGAATGATTCCTTTATTTGAAATCTCCTTGATCATCCATATATGGATGAAAAAAACACAAACCATACTCCATTTCAAGCATGGAATGGTTATTGTTACAAAAAGAATTTTTTGATAATAAATTTGACATGGAATTAAAGAGGCATGTTTAATAAATCTGGTTGTTGTTTTAATTTTTTTATAATCAAATTGATTCTAGTAATTATTCTTTGTTGAACTGATTAATGAACCTGAAACATGTTGATGCTTGTTGATAAACAAATCAAAGGCATGTGAAATTATTTTTTAAATTTATTTTTGATAGTTGTATATAGATTTTTACATTGGTTTTATATGGTTGGAACATATGAATAATGAATTGGTTAATTCAATAGTGAACATGAGAGGGTTTTTTGATAAATAATAGTTTCTTTTTCGGGAATGAGTTTCCATTTTTCTTATAAATTCCGAGAACCATGTGCTTTAGAGCTATGAGATATTAAAGGGTATGATGAAGAAATTCATTGATTTATGGGAATGATCTATGTAATATGTTTGTTTTCAACTCCTTGTGATATGAAATGAGCCCAGGATGGCTGAGCCTGGATGGAAGTTATGGTGTCTGGTGAGGGGAGACCGAGATGTGTTGTGATCCTAGGACATCTAAGCATTGGGAGCTGTTGTTGTACGTGGGATGGGGAGGACTAGATTTTGAGTTATCATTTGACTCCTAGGGTGGAGAGATGCATCAGTATATTCATGAATGGTTGGGGAGGATGCAAAAAATAATAGATGATGTCGAAACATGGCATACCTGTTTTTATGAAAGGTGGATTCTTTTTTGAATCAGTTTTTTCTGATAGCCATGTTTTTTTATCTGCATTCCTTTATGCACTTCATGATCAATATTTTTTTTGTTTCTCTCATTACAATAGAGGATAAGATGCATGGTTTATGCCAAATGATTCCTGTGTTTAGACTCTTGTGGGTGGATGATTCTATACTCCTGGTAAAGGTAGTAGAGACCCGATGGGTAGTTCACATACTCTTTATTTTGAGTCCCTTATGTTTAGAATAATTTAATATTTTCGTGGAATATATAGTAATATTGAAATTAATTTTGTCAAATAAATGAATAAATGTTTAACCCATGGGGTTAGAGTTTTCTGGAATACAATATTGATGTTATAATTCTGATATGCTATGGACTCTGTTTTCTTATTCTTGGAGGGCATGTGTCTTTTTTTTATTCTAATAAAATTTAATGTGGAATTTTTTTTGTCAATTAATGATTATGTAGTTAATATACATAATGTTAAAATTATAATAATATATAATGTATTTTAATGTGTCTTTTTAAATGGTTGTGTCTATATAAGATATATAGTCTTATAAGTCACAGCCGGGAGTCCGATAGATATTACCTATAGATGAGTCTCAAACTATTTTATTCCCATATTGTGGTTGTCAGCTATATTATATCATCTACATATTGTATTTTTATATTCTATTCTACCCTGTCGATTAGGGAATGTAACACCCCGGAGTATTCTAAGCACTGTGGGGGGGGGGTGTTTTCTCCACCATCCCCTCGGGAGGATTGATGGATGACAAACCCATTTTCCCCAATCTATTATAATGTTAGTCACTTGGTCTAGTATTTATAGTGGTTAGTTTTCCCCATATATGTGTATAGAGGGTTGTAATGAATTGTGGTTATTTCAAACACATGTATTCTCCATATAGTTTCATAATGACTACAATAGGTATAACATGTAAAGGCTATGATGACATAAAGAACCTTAATGGGTGTAAGAGGTGTGGGGGATTGAGGTATAATAACTTATGTATGATACACGTTATTCAGGTGTCGGTGGATCTGAAAAAATAAGTGGTTACTTTTGGTAATGTGGATGTGGTGGTGTGTTGCACAAGGTTCATTTTTTTCCGCTTCACCCAAGTGCATGGGGGATAGCCTTTTGGAGAGATATGATTAGGACGTGTGATGTTGGGAAAGAGTGGAAAAACAATAGAGAAGTGATATAGTGTTACCCTTAATATTATTTATTATATTCTAATCTATTATATGAGATACATTGTGGGAGTGATCATTGTGAGGTTGAGAACTTAGTATAGTTTTTCATGTGACGAGTTAGATTCCCTTGTCGTTCATTGTGCTTTAGCATTCCATCATTACATTTTTCATGGGGGGATTCGGGGAGGATATTACTGAGTATATAATTTTACTCACCATAGGTATATATAAATTATTATTATGTTTAGTTGGAGCTGGTGAGAGATCAGTCTTATTATTATCTTCTGGTTTACAGGAGCTATTTGGGTATTGTGGATGCTTTCCTCTTTATATTTATTATCGAAGATTTAGTCTTCCTTTTAATTATAGTTGTTCTCACATGGAATTTAATATGATTACATGGGTTTTCATGAATATTGATGTCTAAGTAGGAGTGGGTAGTTTTCTATATAATATATATGTTCCACATGTGTACTCATAGAAGGTAATGTCTCCCATATGTGTGTTTACTATACCCTCGGTCCTAGTCACATACTCGGAGGCTACTAGTGGTAGGACTTGGGAGTCACTATCTCTCTTCTCGCATTTCAAGACCAGGAGGGATATAACATGTGTGTTTTTGTGTGTGTGGGGGGGGGGGGGTCATGTCAGATCAAAATAAAATTATCCCATGGAAAAAACATAATATTACTTCAATTCAATGTTAAAATTAATAAATATCACATATAGTATCATAAACCAAGGACAATGAGGTTTAATTTCTTAGAGACTAGCTACATAAGAATAATATATTCCATCAATTTCTGAAATTTATCCATATATGTTAACATCTCAACCCTCATCTATACATATTATACAATTAAATATTCATTATAATCTTATTGAATATAATAAAAACAAATGGGTGATATTGGTTAATCATTAAGTGAAAATTCTCAACTAGAATAATATTTTAGAAAAAAAACATGTGGAAAAACATGAGTAATGGAGAAATATCATATAAAAATAATAGGTTCTTAATGGAAAATTTTGATACATGAATTATCATTATGGATGATGTCAATGAATCATAAAACCCAATAAATTTCATAAAATGTATTTATTATGATCATGTAATTAAAATCAAGAAAAATCATGAAACAATAACATATAGAAATTGAATATCATTAGAACATGGACTATTATAAAATATTTTTACAAATATGAAATAAATCATATCATAGGAAAATAAAGTATCACATACATAATAATTGGATAATATATCATTTTGAACATAGCTTAACCATAATTATGTCAACGAATAAAAATGTGAGAAAATCTGAGCCACATTTATACTCATGCACAACCATATGGACTTAGATAATCCTCCATAATATTTACATAATTACATGTGATAATAGATAAAATATACAAAACCCATATAAAACCTTATGTGTATAGATAAATTAAATTATAACCATAAAAACCTTGTGATCATATTTTTATATAAATAATCCCACACACCACCATGTGAGCATAAGGAAGCTGCAATTATACCCACACACATCCTCATTAGAATACCTAAACTGAAAATATATCAATTTCTAAAATCATTATCTTAAGATATATAAAACCCTAACCATTTAATTGTATGGTTATATAGGACCCCATCAATCATAATCCATTTGTAAAATAGTCACGTAAATAAAAATATCATCTAATGAATAATTACCCAGTAGATGAAAAGGATTTTCATAAATTTATCAAATGAAAAATAATAAAGAAACAATCATATGACCCAAAAAATGATTAATCATCAGTATATATATTGTGAAAATATATTTAGATTTTTGAAACAGTACTTCATTATAAATGATCATATTCAAAATAATTTTAAATAACAAATTTTATGTTATATAAGAAAACATTTCGAAAAAAAACCTTCATAAGATGTGACATTAAATTCACCTTCCTAAAAACAATTTCCAGGATGATGAAGAGAAAAATTATTTAAATATTTTCTCAAAAAAATAAGTAAGTATACTTGGTAAAAAATTATAATATATTACTACATGTATAGTATAAGGTATGAAAATATGATGACGGTAACAAAAATCCTTTTAAAATTTCAAGACAAATTTAATGAAAAATAACATCATTAAAAGGATAATGAAAAAATTACTTTATTTTTTTTAAAGGGAATGTAAATATAATTGGAGTTAATAAAATTATTTTCTAATATGGAATTTAGAACATTAACATGATGTAAAAATATTGATATAGTGAAAAAAAATATACAAAAGATATATGAATTATTCATAAAAATTTATATTTTTGATAAAACAAAAAAATTCTATGAGGAAGAGTAAATTTGTGTGAAATATAATTTTATAATAATATAAGATGTAAATTCAATATTATATCAATATAGGGTAGTATAATTCAGTAATGAATGAAAACCCTGGATGTTGATTGAATGTGACTCATTAATATAATTTGGGTTAAACAACCCTCTTAACTCTTTTCATGTTTAGTAGAATGTGATACAAAATATCTTTGAAAATATATATCACACTAATATATTTCATAACCCTAATACAGAACAATAACCTTTATATATATCATTTTAAGTCATTTATTTTCAAAATATTATTCGGTTATAACATATTTTTATTTTTTGGTGTTAGTAAATTAATTTTTTTCGAGCATGCTTTATGATTTCAATTCTAGTACCCATTATTTTAAATTAATTCTATCCAAATTATTTCATATAAGATAATATCATTTAGGTTTTATAATGACCAAAAATGTTATAATCCCATTATCTGAGAGTTTTTTTAGCTATTGAGAAGATGAAATCTTGGATGTATTAGTTTTTAGTTATTTAACAAAATTCAAGGATTATTTAATAACTATAATTATGTTTTGTGATATCCATATAGAATAATATTAATTATATGTAATAATCTTATATATCATTAATAATCATAAATAATAATTTATCACCATCATAGAACATGGTAGTTATATTAACAATATATCATTCGATGGGGGTGGTAATCTGAACGTATGAATGAATAATGATTTCATTTCATATACACTAGGAGAAGGGAGTGATAAATTATATTATATTCAAAACTAAAAAATGATATAAATAACCTAAATATATATTACATTTTATGTTATCACTATACTTTTATTCCTTTTATATAAATAAAAACAAGTCACATCAAGGTTGTATTAATATACATATACACAGGATTGATATTTTCATTTTTTTATAGTGAAGGGGGGAGGTTGTTTTTGTTTATTAGTGAAAAATAAAAACATTAAATGTAGTATAAATGAATAATTTCATATCTAACAAGAAAAAAGTAACTTCCAAAAGGAGAAATAAAAGGAAATTATTTTAATGAAAGTATTGACCATACATTGATATCCTTTGATTTTTCTAGGAAGATTATATTGAAAATAATCTTTTAGGATATTCTTAGGAGACAAAATAATATGATAGTGAAACATGATAATATGTATTGTAAATAATGAAATTTTTCGAGATGGAAAAATGTATAAAGTTATGTTTAAAGGGTGTTGAGAGGCCACTATTATACATGGTGAAAGGGAAATTTTCATTATTATTTAAATATAATATAAAAGGATTATATGATAAAAATTTAAATTGGATAAAAAATATATAATTTAGTGTATAATGATATAAATTCATTAATATATTAATATATCAATTTTAACTATGTATTAACATGTTTCAATCCATCCACTCGTTGAATTATAACATTTTCAATTTAATATTTTAAAACAATGACTAGTTTCTAAATAATTAAAATAAATATTAAATCCTATAAAAGTGGAACTTATTAGGTAATTTAGAACCAGTAATTCTAAATTTAAAATCAATGCAATTTTATTCAATTTATAAATGTGATGAAAATAAATTTTAATGAAGAAATTGGTAAAGTTTTAAAAACATTGAGATTATATTTCATATGAAAAAATATCGAATATTGGAGTTTAATTTAGTAATAATATTTTAAAATATATAATGTTTCTTATAAAACATCTAATTCTTCACTAAATGTGATTAGGCCCAAAGTTTTCAACTCGGTTCGCGGAAAAATAAAAATTTATAAAACTATTTAAAAACATGTGAAGTGCCGAATTGGGGTTGCAACATAGGGAAGGAAATCCAATTTGTTATATAATTAATAAGAAAACAAAAAAAATAAAACAATTTTAGTAATTGTTATAGTATAATTTAATGAGAATTGATAATAGTGATGATGTAGAAACATGATCAAAAGGGGAAGAGGAACAATACAAGGATATAAATACAAAAAAGGGATAACCAGTTGATGATATATTGGAATTATATTGACTAGTTTAAATCATGATTTATTTTATTAATGTAATTTAATAAAAAATAACTTATTTAATGGAATAAAACAAACTGTGGGGTTTGTAAACTAGAAATCTAATGAATTTCACAGTTCTGAATATATAAAACCCACCTAATCAAAAAATGATTTGAACATCTCTACTCTAATATCATCATATAGAATGATCATAATGTTCCACTTTCATAAAATATAATTATTTTTCAGATATATATTAATATGGTTAAAATTATTTATATTATGTTCGATCATGATCATCTTTGACTGATAATAGATATCATAGGGAATTGTCTATTAAAAATGTATTAATAGAGAAAATATAATTAGATCAATGTGTGAGTTACGTTAAAAAATCAGAAGTAAAACTTTAGTTGCATACTATAAATTATCCAAAAATCATTTTGATTCATTAAATCATTCCAATATAATAGAAAATAGAAAGTAGGAATTATAATAGAGATAAAATAAAGAAGTATGATGATGAAGAACATCCCTTCTAGAGAGCTCTAACCTTTATCATGTCTCTCTAGTGTCACTACCATCTTATCAATTGAATCTAGGATCAATATATCTTTCATCCTATTTTTTCTATTAGTTTTACCAATTCATAATTATTTCCATATTTTATCATCCTTTTCCATTATATATAATATCATAGACACCCAAAAGAACCTCTCCCAACAAATCATCACAAGGTATACAATTATACATGGCTCCACAATGCACATAAGGTGTATAAAATATCTTTTACAAGATAATACATCTATGATACCATGAAAATAAATTTCTATATGGCATTCAATGAAATTAGTGACTATAGTGACATTTGTAGATGATTTAAATATAGATAGTACAATCATTGGGATTTCTGATTGAAATCACTGGAATCTACCATCTTCTACCATAATCTTTGTTACCTTGAATGTTTCATGATTCAGGAAGGAAAAGAGGAATGTTGGGAAGTTGAACATATAGAATTTTGTTTTGATTCTAAAATTGAACCTGATCCTCCAATACCTCATATTGGATTCAATTTCTACCATTTTTAGTTTTTGGATATAATTTTTTTAATTTTATTTTTTAGGAATTGGATGATGCTTTCAAGGCCTCCCAATTTACCTAATATATATTATGATTTTATGCTGGATTTTGGCCTCATACATAGTCCTTGGTTTTTGGAAAACAAATCATTTTTATAAAAAAACTATATAGAAGTATAATATTCAAAAACGTTATCTGATTAGTGTTCAAACACCCAGAACATTTCTAATTATGCACACACACACATTAGTTGTGGATCATATTTAGTAGTGGTAGTGAATAGTTTATATGCACTAATTTCTAACTCGATGTATCTTTATAGGGACATTTATTTTAACACACATAGTATATTAGTTTCTGATTATGAAACCACAAAATTTTGGGCACAACATTAACCCCTTATTATATCAAACCATCTAACAACATAAAAAAAAAATTTAAATTAAGAACAGTAAAACTAGTCGAAATCAATATTTTTATCAATCACTCATCATTGGACCTTAATTTAGTTAGTGAAAATCATTTTAATTCACCTCAAGCTCTAGATATTCATATTCCTTCATAATTGTAACTAAAAAGTCACTCTCACTGTAATTTATTGGATTTTTTTGATACATAATGTGGATCTATTTTTTTGAATTCCACGACTTCGAGAAATAATTATTCGATATCTGAATCCTCTAAAATTGGTCTCTCAGTGAGGATATAACATTAGGTTCAAATACATCTTGTAAAGCTCATTAGGAAATGAATCACTTTGGTTGTACATCCTCAAAAAAATGTTTTGATATCCAAGGCCATCTTCCCAAAGCCTCATAATCATCCTCATCATCTAAATTTCGATATTTACCATATTTATTCTCGATGATTAGTGTATTAACCTGGAGACATATTAAATATTAGAGAACTATATTCATCATGATTACATCTTCCATAATGGCATAGTTGTATCATCCTCAATGGTTTGGCTCAAAATTTAAAAGTTGGATAATCAGAGATTCATCATCATATTATTTGAATATTTAGCAGATAAATCTATGTTTGAGACAATATTCTCTCTAAAATAGATTCTTCAATTTATGTAGATAGGATTTTACCTCGCTTGTATCCTATGAACAAAAATCATGGTCAACAACACCATCATTTTTTAACATGTTCATAATCTTCTAACAAATTAATTTTTATATCAGTTAGAGCTCATCATGAATCAATAATTATATTGGAATATCTATTGTTTTAATAACTCATGTCTAATTAAAAAAATCATCTCTAGCATGTTTTGTTTTTTAGTATTCTAATATGTAGTTCATCTCATTAGTGTAGTCAGAACAGAATCTTTAGAACCAGGTTTGTTGGTGCAAACATTATTTTCAGCAATAGGAATGAAAATACTTCATCTATTACATGGGTTAGATTCATTAAAAAAATTATCATGGTCGAATAGGAGTGTGGATGTTCTTTATATTTAATCGAATGGTGATGCATAGAATTGTCCCCTTTAGAAATTTCCCAACACATGATCTCTTGAAAAAATCATTGCGGTCGATTCTCTCAATCATGGTCTGGTTGACTTTTTGAAAAAAATACCTTAATATATAGTAATATAACATCAATGATGGATTCTTTATTTTATCAAAATTGGTCTTTGTGTTCGAGGAAGAATTGGTTGGATGTCATAAATGCTTATATGATTATAAAAATTACACCCATGTTGTCAATCCTTATTCAGTTGTGGTCGATCTAACACTTTTCCAAATTACTTCCTTGGGATTTAAAATATTTGACAAACATTCAATTTAATAATTTCAAATTAAAGTGGGTAAAAAAAAAATTCATTTAATTCATGAAAATAAAAACTAAAAGTAAATCATAATGTTTGACACGTGAATAATAATTTATGTTTTTATTTATGTAAAAAATTTCCAATTATAATTGAAAAATATAAAATTGTAGAATTGTAAAATATTTATTAATAAAAATTTGAAATAACTAGATAATCATAAAAAATAAATTTCCATAAAAATGTATGATTTTAGTAAATAGAAAAACATAATTCATTACAATTTCATCAATTAGGATTGAGAAAATAGTTTATCATATAGAAAAATTGTATGAATCAACATGTATATAAATAAAATTTATAAAAATAATGAATTTTAAAAAAATGTAATTAATAAATCAAAAAAAAAAAGAATTACTTTTTATTTAAATTGTCAATGAAAATAATATTCAGTATAATTTGTTCCAGATTCAAAGAATATATATCATAAGCTCAAATTAACACTTATAAAATGATTAATGTCCCTAAATATTTGGTAAAATATAATAAAATAATATTTTATCAATTTATCCCCCTAATAAAAAAAATTCCCAAAAAATTAATTTATTAAATTAATTTATTTTCCATGATTCATAAAATCAAATGGACGATCATCCTACCTATGATAAATTCATAAGCCTAAATTGCAGAAAAATAATAATTCATACATTTGTTTTTAAAAAACATATTACTAATATAATGTAACTCACTTAACTACATCATCCTAATTATTGTTTGCATTATGGGATTTAAGAATAGTGATATTAAAGTTGAATTAAATCTCTAACGATAAGGAGAAAAAGATTTCAAATTATCCCACACTCTTTAATAGAACTTTTACTTCACAGTTCATTGATACAATAAATGTAATTTTTTTATAAATAAATGATATCATTCTTCCTTTGGTTTAATACTCCCCTCTAATTAATGAACACATTATTTATATAGGCACATTTAATTAATTTTTCTGAATAAATTATTAGGGGAAAACAGTATTTAATGAGCTTATTATGTTTTCAAATGGATTTAGTTTCCCAATAGAGAATGTTCAATTATTTTAAAGACTCATAGTGGGATCTCAATGGCCCAATTAATATTGTTTCAAAACATTTATGTAACTCTGCATTGAGTTGGTTACTTAATGTGTTTTATTTCACTAATCGTAGGATAATATGTTTAAGTTAAACATAGTATTCAGTCATGTTATAATTCAAATTCAACAAAAATATAATATATCAAATTTTTCATCATTTTTTTAATATTCCATTCATAAAAAATTGACGACATCACTCAATAGACATAATATTTGGGAAAATTAAAACTCATAGAAATTACACAAATTGGGAATGAAATATTTTTTCAATAAAGGAATCTGTTATTTTCATTTTCAAAACCTAATAACCCAAAAAATGATTTTATTTATATATAAAGAGTAAATTTTATATACTATAAAGTAGAAATGACTGAGAAAATTTATGATTTTTAGGAAAATATTATGTATTTCAGATCTTTATAGAATTATATCTTAATTAATTATCATTAAATATCCCAACCCCCACAAATAAAACCGAATATTATCTGAAATGATGAATCTCAATGTAGGGACATTATAATTTTAAAAAATATTTAGACATTATATAGATTACTTATGTGGTCAATGGAGTGATCAATAATCAACATTGAATAAAAATGATCAATACATATTCAAATTAATTTTTATGAATGTTATTTATTTGATTTTTTCTTATCGAGAAACGTATTGGAATTTTTTTTGATGTTAACGATGATAAATAATGAAATTGTAGAAAAATAATATATTTAATTGTGCATGATGGATTCTAAATACAACCCAAATAGATTTTAATTTTTCTTGTTAAAATTAAACTATAACATATTGAAGAAATGTATATTCAAAATATAACTCAATAAAAAAAATATTATTCTCCCAAACGTAATATTATGTATCACCTATATTTATAATTTATAGAGTTAATATAAGTACCACATAGAAGGTGGATATTTATAGTAGCTTAATTCCATAATTTTCACTATCCTTTTGAAATTTGATATATATATCTTGTAATCATGTTCTAGATATTACAAAATTGAAATCTATCAACATTAGTATGTAGCTACATCTCATTTAAAGGAAATCATCCACATGTTTTCTAGATATGTCCAAAAATGATTTTCTATTTGTTCATTAAAAGGGATTGTATTTATATTATGGTGAATGGAATGATAAGATTAACTACATTGATCACCAAAGTGGAAATGAATATAATATGTAATAAAGTCATATTTATTAACACACTACTTCTCTTGAATGATCATTACATCATTTTAATGATAAACACCATAAAAGTGCTACAGGGCGGGGATAAAAAAGTTAACAGACCTCGGAAAATTAAGACCATAAATTGGATATATTTAATAATGAATAAACATTATTTAGTTTCTACTTCTCTATCTTCTTAATTCAAATTTTTTATCCTTAGTACAGGTATTCACCTGAGGATATACATAATAATAAGGGGTGAGAAAAAATCCAAGAATGATGATCAATAAGAAACATGACACATGGGTGAGAATAAACATAATCATCAAAACATGAAAAGTATCATCATTATATCATTAGAGTAAGAATTAGATAAAGCCAATGAATTTGGAAATGCATAAAAAATGAAATATCATGTCTTAGTTGTGAATTACCACACATAGGTGTTTACAAAGATAACATCATGTTCATACATACAATAGGTGAATCATAATAAAACAACCATTGTGAAAAAATATATAATCATGTTCACCAATCTTCAAAATTATCTCATTAGATACACCACATTACTAAATGTATTAGAGAGTTATATTATTTTTGGTGCAACCACCACGCCATTACAATTACGTAATCATGAATGCCACATAGAATGTACAAATATATTTTCCATAAAATAAACCATAGAATGGAAAAAAAATTTCTTGAGAATTTTAAAAATAATTAATTCATGTATAATCATTGGGGTTATCAAAATATTCTTTGGGTTTTATTCTCATTCATCCCCCTCACCTTTCTCACTTTTTTTTGTGGCACTTTGGATTTCATCCAGGCCATCTCATCCACACTCTAACAATGAGATCCACTACTCCATTCTATATTGGATAATGAAATATGGATTATTTTAGGTTTTGGGATTAGCGGATAGGTGGATTTAGATTTATCAGTGATGAATCTCTCTTTGTTGGGCCACAACCTATGTTTTTCTCTTTTTCTTCGTTCTCCTTAGGGTTTCATCACCCCAGATTCGTTCATTCATGGACTCCTTTTGGATTTGACTAGACTGTTCTTTTTTGTTGGATTACTATTGGAGTCAATATGATCACCAATCTTTGGCCTCTAGGACCACTAGTCCCTTCTAGGTCGGTCAGGTCTAATTGTCCGCAAGAGGTTTTGGGTGTGTGGTGTGTTATGGTGGTGGGTTCCCTTTGGCTCAGGCATGAAAAACATCTCTATTTGTTTTAATCATTGAATAGTGATGGTCTAATTTGGTTCTAATGGATTATTCTAGTTATTTTTTTAATTCCTTTTTTCTTATGAAAAGAGATAGATGGTTTGAGTTTTATTTTGATGGCAATAGGATTGCGGTGCTTTAGGTGATATGATGATTTTGCATGCTTTTTGAATTATGAGAATTTAATTAGATGATGTAAAGTAGATGATGAATATGATAGGAATATGAAAGCGATGATTTTTTTTAGAAGACTCAGATGATTCTAATGGGATTCATCTTTTTTATCTTCAAATAGTGTTTAATTTTTGTTCTTTGATGATTGAAATTGTTACTATTTTTTTTTTGAATTGTGAAGTTACCACTAACCTATAAAGTGGATTTCTGAAATATTAAAAAATGTATTTGGATGGAAAAAATCCAATTATACATTTATTTTATAAAATATAAATTTATTATGTTTTTAATGGTAATTTTATTTATTTATGGTTTTAAATTTCACCATTCAGGAGTGTTGGTTTTCATGGTTTTCATGGTTGGTTCACTTGTATACATGAATGATATTTCTTGTAAAATGGGGAGAACTATCAAACATTGATATTATATGTAATTAATGAAATTATAAAAGTATAATTTTCATTTTGAAACATATTTTATATAAATATAATATGAATCATTAGATAAAGTGTTGATGATAACAATTTATATTAATTATGCGGTTTTATGATCACAAATAAATTGTTTTCTTATTATTATTTTTATGTATATAATTTAGTTACATAAAATAAATAAGATATATTATATATTTTAAAATCTATGTAATGCAAAGACCCGCAAATTTCAAGGAAATTTTTTTTCTTAATTTTCTTTGGAATTTTACAAGAGCGCAGCTTCAGACGGCACCTGATTCCGAGGCCCGGTGTGCCCGGAATCAATTTCCGAAGTTTGGCTCGGGTACGTTCAGTGAACGGACGAGCGGGTTTTTCTATCTTTTGAACCGGTGCCCGGAATCGAATTCTGAGGGCACCGATGAAATCGCAGCGCCGGTATTTGCTTAGAAACGCCTCTTCCGGAGTTGCGTTTGCTCAGACGTGGTTTTTAAATTTTACGGCTTTAAGTCAGAAATAAAATAAAGTTTGTGCGACAACTTTATTTTATTTCACTTAAGCTGCTTGGAAGCCACTTGAAGTCACTTAAAGACGGCTTGAACTGAGTTGAACTGGATAGGATGCTATCCAGAAATATCCTACCCCTTGGTAGGATATTTGTGCGGTGGGACCCGCACGAGCCCCGCCGTTTCTTTCGCTAAGTAACGCACCCGCGAAAACCCGTCAAAGTAACTGAAAAGTCAACCGACGCGTTTTCTTTAATTCTTAACAGACCATTTAATTGGGCGGTTTATTTCGTGAATTAAATGGACTGTTTCTTCGTGAATTAAATGGGTCGTTTCTTTCGTTGAATTAATTCAACGAATTGATGGATCGTTTCTTAACCGGTTTCGTGTTGGCATGTTTATAAATTAAGACCAACATAAAAATCCTTGGAAAGGATTTGAGAGAATCTTCGTTCCTCCACCCTCTCCGCGAAGAACGCGAAGAACGCGAAGAACGCGAAGAACGCGAAGAACGCCGAACCCGGAAGTCGACGACGCTTTCGCCCGAGACGTTCTTCCGATCTCCGATCTCCGATCACCGACCATTCGAGGTGAGTGATTTCGGATTTCCTCTCAAGTTCTTTTCTTTGGTTTTAAACGAAACACAGATTTAAATATTAATAATTTAAATCTGTTGTTCTTGATTTGTTGAGCTCGCCGGCTCAACGCCGGTTTCCGCGACGACGCGACACCTTCCCGCGACGACGCGACGATCGATCTCTTCCGCGACGATCCCTTCCGCGAAGAACGCCCGCGCTCGACGATCATCAAGGTAGGGATTTGATTGTGATTCTTTTTCCCGTGATTATTCTTTTTAAATAAAGAACCCGATCGAAACAATTTTTAATTTATTTAAAAATTGTTGTTGATTATTCCTCCCGTGATTTATGGCTAACGCGGAGGGTGCGGGTCTAACGAACAAGACCCGGCAACCCTCCGCCGATCTGTTTTTGTTGTGCGGATATGACGGACGACGACGAACCGCGCGGCCGGGGCGATCCGTCGATCCCGCAGTGAAGGTCGGCATCCGGGAGGGGCAACGGCGCAGACGGGACAGAAATCGGGCCACCGGAGCATCCCCGGCGGCCCGCGGAAGGCGGCGGCGGCACGGGTCGCCGGCGCGGCGGCGCCGGCGACCGGAGGCGGCGGCGCCCGGCGCGCCGCCGTGGAGGAAGCCCGCCGCGGCTGAAGCCGCGGCGGCATCGGCGGCCGGTTCCGCGGCCGCGCGGAACCGGGACGGACGCGGCGGCCCGGCCGCGTCCGCGAGACAAGCGGCCCCCCGCGGGGCCGCGGTTTCCCTCAAGCCGCGGGTTCAACCCGCGGCGGCAGCGCTTCGGCCGCTCGGCCGAAGCCGAGCCGGTCCGGTCGGCCGGGCCGCGCCCAGGCCGGACCGGACCCGGCCGAGCCGGTTCGGGCCGGGTCGGGCCGACCCGGTTCGGGCCGACCCGGTTCGGCCGACCCCAGGGGGGGTTCGGGCCGGGTCGCCCCGGGCCCAGTACCCCCGTTTCGGGCCCTCTTCGGTCTTTCGCCCATAACTTGGGCCTGGGACCTCCGATTGACGAACCGTCAGCGGCTACGCGATCCTTGGATCGAGACGGTCGTTTCGGTATATTATACTCAAGGTTTCGGAAGACTTTGGGTTCGGCCGGGTTGGTTCGTACACGAAGCCAACCGGGCCCTCGGAGCGGAAACGCTCATAACTTGGGCTACGGACGTCCGAACGACGTACCGTCAGCTGTGGTGGTTTCCTCTAAGTGAGACGGAACTTTTGGCATACTCCGCCCGAGGATCGGATACAGGCGGAGTACGGTCGGGTTGGTTTTGCCCTAAAAACCAACCGGGCCCCTGGGACGAAAATGCCAATAACTCTCAGACCGGGCGTCCGATTGACGCGCCGTCTGTCGCGTTGAGATCCTGTTGTCGATACGGAACTTTTGGATACATCAACTTCGGACTACGTGTCAGTTGATGTATCAGCCCCTCGGCTCGTGGAGCGGACCCTCCTAAACGAGCTCGCTACGTGCGGGAACCCTAGCGCTGGCTGTGACCTCGACGGCAGAGCAGAGATCCTCCGTGGACTGCGACGACGGCAGAGCAGAGATCCTCCGTGGACTGCGACGACGGCAGAGCAGAGATCCTTCGTGGACTGCGGCGACGACTGTGCAGAGATCCTCAGTGGACTGCGTCGACTACTGCACTCAGCGATCCCACGTGGATCAGTGCTTCAGGTTCTGTGTGAGCCCGATCCTCCGTGGGTCCTTACTACCGGTTCTGTGTGAGCCACTGCCTACAGGTTCTGTGTGAGCCCGATCCTACGTGGGTCTTTTGCGGGGGTTAGTACCTATCGATCCTTCGTGGGTCCGACGACTGAGACGGATCAGTGATCGTCTTTGACGTCATCTGAAAAAGTATACCTGGTTGAGCTGAATCTTATGTTACTCTCCTTTGTGGATTGTGTTGAACTATCCTTTGTGGATTTACTGTTTACTCTCCTTGTGGATTTGAGTCTTGCTTTCCTTTGTGGATTGAGTTGTTCTTGAGCTCGTGAGCAGAGCTAGAATTGGGGACTTAGGTATATGTATGGGCATATACCTAAGTCGAGTCAGATGTTACTTCGTGATTGCATCTTTCTTTTGTGCTATATCCTTTGTGGATTTCGAGAGACCTTCGGGGGTCTCGGGGTCCTTACTGAGTAGTTGTACTCACCCCTGCACGGGCTATGCCCGCACCTTGTTGTGTTGGTTGCAGACGACGGACAGCGCTGATCACGGTTGGGGCGTGGAGCAGGACGGTACCTGGAGGTGGACCACTGGGCGGGACGTGCTCGGAGCGGACGTGGGACCCGAGGAGCCTGGAGGCTATCTGTACCCACCCTTCAGGTGGGATTGCCAGTGGACGACACGAGGCCGCCGTCTTTTCTTCAGTTGCTGTTCTTTTTCTTTTCAGTTGTACTTTACAGTTGGGCTTGTATTTCCGGCCCCTTTACTTTTCTGCACTTTACTTTCCGCTTGCTGACTCTGTGTGGTTGTTACTTATAAAGGCAATGCCTTCCCTGTTTACTGGGATTTTACGCCTTGGTGCTAGTCGCCAGCCCCTGGCCTATGGAAGGCGGGCTTGGGGTAGTCACGGCACGGGCCCCGAGGACGGGTCGTGACAAATTGGTATCAGAGGCGGTCGGTTCTACCGCAGACTCTGATCGTCCTTTCTTTCTATGTGAAGCAATAGTGTTTAGTGTATTGAGTGTGGTTATCAGTTCAGGGAGCCCAGTGTTGGTGCGGCGGCCGACGTATCCGTACACCAGGACCCTGACTCCTGATTTCCGACTTAATGCATGAAAACATTGATTGCGTGTGTGTTTCAAGTTTTTCCTTGTGATTACTTGTGTCAGCTCACCGGGTATACTGATCTGCTTTATGAAAGTCTCAAGTTTTCCTTGTGATTACTTGTGCCAGCTCACCAGGTATACTGTTCTGACTGTGGTGCTCTTGTTCTCCTTTTCAGGATGGCCCCGCGACGACTGCCAGCTAGGGTTCCGAGTGTAGGGCGCGATGGCAGCCCACCGAGCGACGAGGCCTCGGTGCAGGGCCCTTTGCCAGCAGTGGCACCGGCGGTAGCCTTACCCGCCGAGCCACCGATGCTACCAGTACCAGACGCTGACGATGCACGTCGCCTCAGGGCACTGCATGAGTTTCAGAGCCAGCGACCGCCCAGGTTTCGCGGTGAGGCGGACCCCCAGGCCGCCGAGGACTGGCTAGAGGCGGTGGTACGGATCTTCAGGCTAGTGAGGACACCAGCGGATCTCATGGTGATCCTCGCAGCGAGCCTCCTGCAGGCGGCGGCAGGACGATGGTGGAGCCTGATGCTCCAGGTTCACGATGAGGCATCCTTGCTCTGGGCGGACTTCGAGAGCCTCTTCCGCTCTGAGTTCGTCCCGGCCACCCTCCGAGCGGTGCGCATCCAGGAGCTTCTCCAGCTGCGCCAGGGCAGCATGACGGTCGCTCAGTACGCGGCGAGGTTCACGGACCTATCTCGCTACTCGACCGACATGGTACGGGACCCCTTCTTCCGGGCCCGGACCTTCGAGCAGGGCTTGCGACAGGAGATTCGTGCGTCGCTGATCTCCCTCAGCATTCCGACCCAGGCAGGAGTGCTGGAGCGAGCCCTCCTGATCGAGAGCTTCCTGGCAGAGCCTTCTTCAGCGGCGAGACCTAGCGCAGGGCGGCAGGTAGCTGAGTCTTCGGCAGCAGGTAGCCGACGGATGACTCACGGGTCCAGGCAGACCAGACCCCCACGCAGACGGCCTCAGGACACCGGCTCAGCAGTACGAGGCACACAGCGGAGTGCCAGCCTTTCGAGAGGCAGGCTGTGCTACTCTTGCGGCGGGCAGGGTCACATGGCTCGTGACTGCCCGACTCGCCGATCAGAGGAGCAGCAGACGGTGGAGGGGCCACCCAGGCAGAGGCAGAGGGTCGACCGTGGCGGTCCGCAGGGAGGAGGCGGACGAGGCCGAGGAGCTGGCCGAGCAGCGGGTGGTGGGCGACGCTTTCAGGCTCTACCCCCACCACCACCAGGAGGGCCACTTCGACCACAGGGAGCCGGCGGGCAGGGACAGGCCCAGCTCCAGGCAGTGGAGGCCTACGACCCCGACATGCCAGAGATGATTCGAGGTACGATCTGTGTCTATTCCACCCTTGCTGCAGTACTTATAGACACAGGAGCGAGTCACTCTTTCATAGCCTCTGCCCTTGTTCGGAGCTCGGAGATTCCGACTGAGCCGTTGGCTCGATCCTTACGGCTAGAGACTCCTACGGGAGCAGACTCGACGATTACGCACTGGTGCCGGCAGTGTGAGCTTACTCTAGGAGGCGAGAGCTTCGGCTGGGATCTCCTTGTAGCGGCGTCGAGGCCTTACGACGTCATCTTGGGCATGGATTGGCTATCCACGGTTCATGCCCAGATCGACTGTTTTAGGCGCAAGGTACGATGTGTTCGTACCGACGGGAGCAGGTTTACCTTCACCGGCGAGAAGGGAACCTTTGCAGCACAGGATGGACTTCCGCGGAGGAGAGTGCAGCCCATCTCACATCAGTTGGCTAGCCTCATCCTAGGAGCAGTGGACGTGCGGAGTCCGGCTTTTCCTGCAGTGGTGGACCAGTACGTGGACGTCTTTCCCGACGACGTTCCAGGGCTACCTCCTCGTAGAGAGGTAGACTTTTACATCGACTTGTACCCCGGGACAGCCCCGATATCTACTCCAGCATATCGGATGGCCCCCGCCGAGCTTCGAGAGCTGCGGGTACAGTTGGAGGACTTGCAGAGCAAGGGGTTTATCCGACCCAGTGTTTCACCCTGGGCTTCCCCGATTTTGTTCGCCAAGAAGGCGGACGGGAGCTTACGACTATGTGTCGACTATCGTCGCCTGAACCAGGTGACAGTGAGGAACAAGTATCCGCTGCCACGGATTGATGACCTCTTCGATCAGCTCAAGGGAGCGCGGTGGTTCTCGAAGATAGACCTCCGGTCAGGCTATCATCAGCTCAGAGTTCGAGACGAGGACGTGCAGAAGACGGCCTTCAGGTGTCGGTATGGCCATTATGAGTTCTTGGTTATGCCGTTCGGCGTAACCAATGCTCCAGCGGTGTTCATGAGCCTCATGAACAGGATCTTCCAGCCATACCTCGACCGATTTGTCGTTGTCTTCATTGACGACATTTTGGTATACTCGACGACTGAGGAGGAGCATGCATACCACCTGCAAGTTGTGCTAGACACACTCCGAGAGCACCAGCTTTATGGCAAGCTCTCAAAATGCCAGTTCTGGTTACGTGAGGTCCATTTCTTGGGGCACGTCATTTCTGAGGCGGGAGTTGCAGTGGATCCCGCGAAGATCGAGGCAGTGCTAGCTTGGGAGCCACCCAAGAGCGTGACAGAGGTGCGGAGCTTCTTGGGCCTAGCGGGATACTATCGGAGATTCGTGCCAGACTTCTCCAGAGTTGCAGCACCACTCTCAGCCTTGACGAAGAAGGGGAAACCCTTCGTGTGGTCAGACAGATGTCAGCAGAGCTTCCAGGAGCTGAGACAGAGATTGACCAGCGCACCTATCTTGAGGTTGCCTGAGGAGGGAGTTGGGTACGTAGTTTACTGCGACGCATCAGGGACTGGACTCGGGTGCGTCCTGATGCAGGAGCGGGCCGTGATCGCCTACGGATCACGTCAGTTGAGGCCGCATGAGCAGAACTACGCCACTCATGACCTGGAGTTAGCAGCAGTGGTCTTCGCTCTGAAGACTTGGCGGCACTATCTGATGGGCGAGCGCTTCACAGTCTTTTCTGACCACCAGAGTCTTAGGTATATCTTCTCTCAGAAGGACCTGAACCTGAGACAGCGGAGATGGCTTGAGTTCCTCCAGGACTATGACTTTGAGATAGTCTATACTCCTGGAAAGGGGAACGTGGTAGCCGATGCCCTCAGCAGGAGGACGGGCATTCAGCTGCTTGAGGAGGCGACGGAGCAGCTAGCCTCCTTGCAGATATCCTTCGTGGATAGAGACGGAACAGCCTTTCTTCAGTCTCTCACAGTCTCTCCTCCACTTCTACAGCGGGTCAGAGAGGCTCAGCGTGGGGACGCTGACTGTGAGACCCGGCGTGCACTGATATCCTCAGGACAGGCGCCTGATGGTTTCTCCCTTGGAGCAGAGCACGACATCCTTTTCAGAGGACGTACCTTCGTACCAGTCGCTTTACGAGAGGAGGTGCTGAGAGAGTTTCACACTTCTCCCTTGGCGGTACATTCCGGAGTGGCGAAGATGTACCAGGATCTCAGGCGACAGCACTGGTGGCCGGGTATGAAGAAAGCTGTGGCAGAGTTCGTTTCACGATGCCTCACCTGCCAGCAGGTGAAGGCAGAGCACCAGGTACCAGCAGGTTTGGTACAGCCCTTGGAGGTCCCGGAGTGGAAGTGGGACGGCATATCTATGGACTTCGTGACTGGACTTCCACGCACTTCCAGAGGTCACGACTCCATTTGGGTGATTGTCGACCGACTCACCAAGTCGGCACACTTCTTACCCATCAGAGAGCAGGGCTCAGTAGAGAGCTTGGGACGTCTTTACGTCCAGGAGATCGTACGGCTTCACGGTGTGCCATCGTCTATCGTCTCCGATCGAGATGCTCGTTTCACTTCCAGGCTTTGGAAGGGGTTGCAGGAGGCGTTCGGGACGCGGCTCCATCTGAGCACAGCCTTCCACCCTCAGACGGATGGACAGACGGAGAGGACCATACAGACACTCGAGGACATGCTCCGTGCATGTGTTCTCGACTTTGGTCGCAGCTGGGAGGACCACCTACCCTTGGTGGAGTTTGCGTACAACAACAGCTACCACTCCACCATCGGGATGGCACCATACGAGGCGTTGTACGGCAGACCCTGCAGATCACCGTTGTGCTGGACAGACCCTGGGGAGTCAGCACTCGTGGGACCAGAGATGGTCCGAGCCACGACAGAGAAGGTCCAAATCATCCAGGAGAGGATGAGGACAGCTCAGAGCCGGCAGAAGTCATATGCTGACAGGAGGCGGAGGCCACTAGAGTTCGAGGATGGCGACCACGTCTTTTTGCGTGTCTCACCTCGACGTGGTTTACGGAGATTTGGCCGAGGCGGCAAGCTGTCTCCCCGCTTCATCGGGCCTTTCCAGGTCCTCAGCAGGATAGGAGAGGTGGCTTATCGCCTGGCTCTACCACCTCAGTTGCACCGGGTGCACGACGTCTTCCACGTGTCTCAGCTGAGGAGATACGTGCACGACCCGACGCACATCATCGACTTTGGGGAGCTGGACGTGGACGATGGGGCGACCTTTGCGGAGGTTCCAGTGGAGATCGAGGATCGACAGGAGCGGGTCCTACGTGGGCGGGCGATTCCTCTTGTGCGCGTCAGGTGGCAGCACGGGAACCTCCAGGAGAGCACTTGGGAGCGGGAGGCTCAGATTCGTGCTCAGTACCCCCATTTGTTCCCCTAGTTTTTGATGTATCTTTACGGGGACGTAAAGCCCTGAGGTGGGAGTAATGTAAAGACCCGCAAATTTCAAGGAAATTTTTTTTCTTAATTTTCTTTGGAATTTTACAAGAGCGCAGCTTCAGACGGCACCTGATTCCGAGGCCCGGTGTGCCCGGAATCAATTTCCGAAGTTTGGCTCGGGTACGTTCAGTGAACGGACGAGCGGGTTTTTCTATCTTTTGAACCGGTGCCCGGAATCGAATTCTGAGGGCACCGATGAAATCGCAGCGCCGGTATTTGCTTAGAAACGCCTCTTCCGGAGTTGCGTTTGCTCAGACGTGGTTTTTAAATTTTACGGCTTTAAGTCAGAAATAAAATAAAGTTTGTGCGACAACTTTATTTTATTTCACTTAAGCTGCTTGGAAGCCACTTGAAGTCACTTAAAGACGGCTTGAACTGAGTTGAACTGGATAGGATGCTATCCAGAAATATCCTACCCCTTGGTAGGATATTTGTGCGGTGGGACCCGCACGAGCCCCGCCGTTTCTTTCGCTAAGTAACGCACCCGCGAAAACCCGTCAAAGTAACTGAAAAGTCAACCGACGCGTTTTCTTTAATTCTTAACAGACCATTTAATTGGGCGGTTTATTTCGTGAATTAAATGGACTGTTTCTTCGTGAATTAAATGGGTCGTTTCTTTCGTTGAATTAATTCAACGAATTGATGGATCGTTTCTTAACCGGTTTCGTGTTGGCATGTTTATAAATTAAGACCAACATAAAAATCCTTGGAAAGGATTTGAGAGAATCTTCGTTCCTCCACCCTCTCCGCGAAGAACGCGAAGAACGCGAAGAACGCGAAGAACGCGAAGAACGCCGAACCCGGAAGTCGACGACGCTTTCGCCCGAGACGTTCTTCCGATCTCCGATCTCCGATCACCGACCATTCGAGGTGAGTGATTTCGGATTTCCTCTCAAGTTCTTTTCTTTGGTTTTAAACGAAACACAGATTTAAATATTAATAATTTAAATCTGTTGTTCTTGATTTGTTGAGCTCGCCGGCTCAACGCCGGTTTCCGCGACGACGCGACACCTTCCCGCGACGACGCGACGATCGATCTCTTCCGCGACGATCCCTTCCGCGAAGAACGCCCGCGCTCGACGATCATCAAGGTAGGGATTTGATTGTGATTCTTTTTCCCGTGATTATTCTTTTTAAATAAAGAACCCGATCGAAACAATTTTTAATTTATTTAAAAATTGTTGTTGATTATTCCTCCCGTGATTTATGGCTAACGCGGAGGGTGCGGGTCTAACGAACAAGACCCGGCAACCCTCCGCCGATCTGTTTTTGTTGTGCGGATATGACGGACGACGACGAACCGCGCGGCCGGGGCGATCCGTCGATCCCGCAGTGAAGGTCGGCATCCGGGAGGGGCAACGGCGCAGACGGGACAGAAATCGGGCCACCGGAGCATCCCCGGCGGCCCGCGGAAGGCGGCGGCGGCACGGGTCGCCGGCGCGGCGGCGCCGGCGACCGGAGGCGGCGGCGCCCGGCGCGCCGCCGTGGAGGAAGCCCGCCGCGGCTGAAGCCGCGGCGGCATCGGCGGCCGGTTCCGCGGCCGCGCGGAACCGGGACGGACGCGGCGGCCCGGCCGCGTCCGCGAGACAAGCGGCCCCCCGCGGGGCCGCGGTTTCCCTCAAGCCGCGGGTTCAACCCGCGGCGGCAGCGCTTCGGCCGCTCGGCCGAAGCCGAGCCGGTCCGGTCGGCCGGGCCGCGCCCAGGCCGGACCGGACCCGGCCGAGCCGGTTCGGGCCGGGTCGGGCCGACCCGGTTCGGGCCGACCCGGTTCGGCCGACCCCAGGGGGGGTTCGGGCCGGGTCGCCCCGGGCCCAGTACCCCCGTTTCGGGCCCTCTTCGGTCTTTCGCCCATAACTTGGGCCTGGGACCTCCGATTGACGAACCGTCAGCGGCTACGCGATCCTTGGATCGAGACGGTCGTTTCGGTATATTATACTCAAGGTTTCGGAAGACTTTGGGTTCGGCCGGGTTGGTTCGTACACGAAGCCAACCGGGCCCTCGGAGCGGAAACGCTCATAACTTGGGCTACGGACGTCCGAACGACGTACCGTCAGCTGTGGTGGTTTCCTCTAAGTGAGACGGAACTTTTGGCATACTCCGCCCGAGGATCGGATACAGGCGGAGTACGGTCGGGTTGGTTTTGCCCTAAAAACCAACCGGGCCCCTGGGACGAAAATGCCAATAACTCTCAGACCGGGCGTCCGATTGACGCGCCGTCTGTCGCGTTGAGATCCTGTTGTCGATACGGAACTTTTGGATACATCAACTTCGGACTACGTGTCAGTTGATGTATCAGCCCCTCGGCTCGTGGAGCGGACCCTCCTAAACGAGCTCGCTACGTGCGGGAACCCTAGCGCTGGCTGTGACCTCGACGGCAGAGCAGAGATCCTCCGTGGACTGCGACGACGGCAGAGCAGAGATCCTCCGTGGACTGCGACGACGGCAGAGCAGAGATCCTTCGTGGACTGCGGCGACGACTGTGCAGAGATCCTCAGTGGACTGCGTCGACTACTGCACTCAGCGATCCCACGTGGATCAGTGCTTCAGGTTCTGTGTGAGCCCGATCCTCCGTGGGTCCTTACTACCGGTTCTGTGTGAGCCACTGCCTACAGGTTCTGTGTGAGCCCGATCCTACGTGGGTCTTTTGCGGGGGTTAGTACCTATCGATCCTTCGTGGGTCCGACGACTGAGACGGATCAGTGATCGTCTTTGACGTCATCTGAAAAAGTATACCTGGTTGAGCTGAATCTTATGTTACTCTCCTTTGTGGATTGTGTTGAACTATCCTTTGTGGATTTACTGTTTACTCTCCTTGTGGATTTGAGTCTTGCTTTCCTTTGTGGATTGAGTTGTTCTTGAGCTCGTGAGCAGAGCTAGAATTGGGGACTTAGGTATATGTATGGGCATATACCTAAGTCGAGTCAGATGTTACTTCGTGATTGCATCTTTCTTTTGTGCTATATCCTTTGTGGATTTCGAGAGACCTTCGGGGGTCTCGGGGTCCTTACTGAGTAGTTGTACTCACCCCTGCACGGGCTATGCCCGCACCTTGTTGTGTTGGTTGCAGACGACGGACAGCGCTGATCACGGTTGGGGCGTGGAGCAGGACGGTACCTGGAGGTGGACCACTGGGCGGGACGTGCTCGGAGCGGACGTGGGACCCGAGGAGCCTGGAGGCTATCTGTACCCACCCTTCAGGTGGGATTGCCAGTGGACGACACGAGGCCGCCGTCTTTTCTTCAGTTGCTGTTCTTTTTCTTTTCAGTTGTACTTTACAGTTGGGCTTGTATTTCCGGCCCCTTTACTTTTCTGCACTTTACTTTCCGCTTGCTGACTCTGTGTGGTTGTTACTTATAAAGGCAATGCCTTCCCTGTTTACTGGGATTTTACGCCTTGGTGCTAGTCGCCAGCCCCTGGCCTATGGAAGGCGGGCTTGGGGTAGTCACGGCACGGGCCCCGAGGACGGGTCGTGACAATCTATATCAACCTTTATAATTTTTCGATGACCATCTTTGATGGTTGTAGTGATAAATGAAAATGCATCTTCCATATTGGTAGTGAATTAACAACCATTTTCATTTTTGTAACAAAAGGAAAAGGAAACAGATTAAAAGATAAATTTTTACATTAAAATAATAAAATTATACTATATAAAAGATATTAGAGTTATCATTCCACTTGTCCAAGTTAAGGTGAATATATGATAATGAAATAAATTCAATTGAAATGAAATTAAAAGAAAACGAAAGAGGATTTTACCTCTTGATTTTACCCACCTTGAGATACACTTAGGGATAAAGATTTAGTATTTTTATTAGACCAATCTATCTTGAAATGTGGGATATACATTAGATGATTATTGGGAAGATATTGGGTAAGATCAAAGGCTAGTAATGTGTGAGAAAAATAGGTAGTTATGGTTAGTAATTGTAGGGGAGGAGAGGGTGTGTTTTCTCATTAATTTATTCATTAGATTCTTATTCATTCTAATTACTGTAAATAGTATGAAACATAAAAATAAAAATATTACAATAATAAAATTGTGTTATAGTTTTTGGCTTTAGATCATCCTTAAAAAAATAGACTAAAAAATTCATGTTTTTTTATTTTATCTTAAATTGTCGTATTTTACTATTCACTAAAATTTCAATTGTTTTAGAAAAATCCAAAAACATTCACCCTAAATGTTTTTATAAATATAGAATTATAAAATGAAATCCATTTTTTGAAAATAATTTTATAAATATGATAAATATAATTTGTAATTAAAATCAGTATTTACTACGAAAATACTTATTTCAAAATTATAACTGATTATATAAGATTTTGAAAAATTATTTAAGGTCTCATAAAATTATATGATAATCATAATATAGAAAAATATAAATTTATGGAACAATTTTTTTAAAATAAATTCTCTTTTAAATAATTATATTAATTAGTAAATTATAAATAAACATTTATGTTTTTCAAAAAATACCAACACTTAATTAATAATGTTTATATAAATTATTTACATATACCAGGACATATTTTATTCATATCATCATTTATAGGATACATAAATTTTATTTATACAGTCATATATGATGTTACTATTATATTCGAAAAATTATTATTCCTAATGGTAATATTACTATTCCCTTGGTCAAGATACAACTATATAAGTATACATTGCCTAAATTATATAAATACATTTTTTTCCATTCATTATCCATTTATAAAGTTTATATTGTGTTCCCCATGTGATTGTAGGTAATTTATAATATATGGACTAATTATAGGAAGGTAGTTTCCATTAATAAAATATTTGGTCATTACATCCTCCCCCCTATGAATTTTTTCCTTCCAAATTTCATTTTATATAATATGGGTAAAATAAATGAGGGTAATTATACTTTATCACTTCCACCACATCCCATGTTTCTTATTGGTACTTATGGTTTTTCTATAGTACATTGACCATTTGAGTAATCTTTTCATTTATAACATTATCTCTATAACCCAATACATACATTGTAACCTCTTCATAAGATGGATGATTTTACAACTGTACCACATATGGATTGAATAAATGTTAGGGATCCGGTATGTACTTCATTAATAGTGACACAAGGAATGCATTTTGTACATGATATGGTAGGTGGATGTGCATGTTCATATCACACATATCTTCCACAATCAACATTATTGATAGGGGTGATGTACCTTGACTCAAATTTTAATTCTCCGAAATCTCATGATCCTATTCCATAGAGATATACAAAGGATTACTATGTATTTGACCTTAATCTCAAGGTCTCATCTTCATAAATATTCCATCGTCTTTGGGATTCCATTATGAAATTCAAAAATGTTTTCACCTCTTTCATCATTTATTCTATTAGGTGTGATCCTATCTTCTTTTTTTCACTTAATTCATCCCAAAATATTGGTTATATATATATATATTCACATAAATGGATTCATATGGTGAAATTTGGACGATAGAATGGAAATAACGTTGGCGAGTGAACTCATCCAAATGGAGATGTTGGTCCCGTCCTCTTTTGTTGTCTATAGAACACGATCTCAAAATGTCTTCTAGTGCTAGTATAGTCTACTAAGATTGGAAATCAGTTTGGGTATGATAAGACATACTAAATATTAGTTCAGTGTTTAGATCATACTAGAGATTATTCCAGAATATGAAGGTGAATCTCGCATCTCGATAAGATATAATGGATAGTGGAAAATTATGATTCCATAAGACATCTCTGTTGTATATTCATGAACTTTGATCTATTTATAAGTCCTCTTAAATTTTAATAATGTGAATTTTCATTGTAAAATGATCCACAACAACCCATATAGAATTCCTACCTTTGCATGCCTTTGGATGTCCTATGACAATGTCCATGGTGATGTTTTCCCATCTCCATGTCAGTATGGTCAATGGTTGCATCAACCCATTTAACGTTTTCATTTGAGTCTTCAGTTTATTAAATATTGGGAACTTTAATGTATACTCAACGATCTCTTTATTTATATTGTCTAACCAATAATTATCCCAGTGTTATAGATACTTATTTTTAGTTCCTAGATAAATAGGTATGGTTGAAAAATATTCATCATTAAAAAGAACATAATTATCTTTGGATTGGATGGTGTACAGACTATAGATGCAAATTTTACCACACCTTCCTCGTCAATCTTAAACTCTTTGGTTTCTCCATTTCTGATAGCTTCCACCTTTTTCTAAATTTCACCAAAATTTCATTTAGCATCCAATATTTTCTTCATGAGATATTGTTGATAAATAACTTGATAAAATATTTATGATGTTTCAACCCTAATGATTCTCATGTACATCCATTACAAGTCTCAAAATATAGAATACTTCTCAATTCCCCTTATTGAAAATGGTAAAATATCCTTCCTACATAGATCATCCAAAACATTATTCTCATTATCAGGATAGCAGTGGGTTGACCATCATAATCCTGGATGATCTCCATTCATATTCGACAGAGAATATTAATCTAACTATGTGTGAATATACATTATAATATCTTATGATCAAAATATATGTAACACTTTTCCTCATATTGATATTGCTTTCATATTTTCAATGTGATGATCACAACAACAAAATCCAGATCATGTGTAGTATAGTTTTTCTCATGAATTATAAACTCCCTTGAGAAACATTCTATTTCATTATCATTTTACATTAATACACAGTCTAATGACTTCTTATAAGCATCATTTTATACAAAAAATATTTCCCACCATGTTGGAAGTGTGAGTACTGGTGTAGTGATAAGATTAATTTTTATCTCTTTAAAATAGTGTTCAAACATAATAGTCTATACAAAATGGTCTCTATTTCGTGTCAACATGTTTAGTGGTATTGAAAATCATGACAACTTCTTCACAAATTTCGTATAATTCTCTACTAGACCATGGAAACTACAAAAGTCCATGATATATTTTTTCATTTTTTCACTCTTCGATTTCATTTTCCATATATGGGACCAAATATATTAATTTTATGGTCATAACAATCCCCAAGAATGATGCTTCCTCCATCAAGAACTCACATTTTCTATACATCGAATAATTTTTATCCCTCGCAATGTCATTACGATATTATTGAAATGATCTTATGTCTCCCCATGATCTTGCAGTATATCAGAATATTATCAATAAAGACTACCACAAATTCGTCGAGGCATTCCATAAAGACTCTATTCATTAAGACCGTGAATATTTCTGGAGAAATAGTAATTATTATAATAATAAATATTAAATCATAGCATATATACCTCATTCTAAAGGATTTCATGGTAATATATTCGTTCCAAAAATTTAATTGGTGATACCCCAACCAATGGTCCACCTTAGAGAAATACATTTCCCAATACAGTTCATCGAACATGTCATATATCCATGGAAGTGGATAATTATTAATTTTTGTGATATTTTTTAGATCATGATCATCAATTTAGAGGCACATTGATCCATCATTATTCTTGCTGAAGATGACTGGAGAACCCTATGGGGATGTACTTGGTCCTATAAAACCATTGTATAGATTCTCTAATAATTTCTAATATATTTCATCCAACTATATGGTGTCCATTATTTAATGAGTCTTTTATATCGATAGATATCAAAAATATGTTCAATTGACAACTCATCCTCTCAGTCCAGAGGAAGAGCAGATAATTCTTAGGGGAACACATCAGTGTAGTCCCCCACACATAATGTTTGTCTTTGGGATTGATTTTGTACTTTATCTAAATAATTTTATTAATAAATGCTTACTCATAAGTAAATAATATCAATATTTTAGATTCTTATTTTTATGTATATTCATCATTCAACATACACTGGTATACAATTGGAGGATTCAATGGGATGTGAAGATTGATCTCTCCTTCCTGACAGTTGATGTTGAATATGTATAAAGATAACCAATCCATTCCCAATATAGTGTCTAAATCCTTCAATGGATTTAAGAAATATTTTTCGGGTGTCATAGTCCACAAACATTAAATGGGGCTGTGTAATAAACTTTGGATGCAATAATTTCCCCTTTCGATGTTCATAAAAAGTACTCAACCTTCATATTTTGATGGTGTGTTAGAATAGTTCTACTACACTTGCATGATATTAAAGAATGCGTAGAAACACAATCAAATAGTATTTTTTTTTCTATTATGGAATGAGCATCAATCTTACTTGTCACAACATCATTTTTGGGAACCCAATGAATATTAGTGATGGAGTTATATTTCCATTTCACCAATAGATTTGGTTCCTAAAGGTGTTTATTACCATCAAGAACTCAATGATTAGTGCATTGTCTTGCATAGTTCCCTTTCCCCCTATATTTTAAGGACTGTGTAATGGGTGTTAATCTTATTTCCTCCATAGAAGTTTCTTGATTCCTCGTTTCACACTGATATTCATGAGATATATTTCCTTCTCTCTGATAATTTAAACATTTCCACATATCTTTGATTCAATTCCCATACTTGTCACAACATCATTTTTGGGCACCCAATGAATATTATTGATGGAATTATATTACCATTTCACCAATATATTTGGTTCCTAAAGGTGTTTATTACCATCTATAACTCAATGATTAGTGCATTGTCTTTTGCATGGTTCCCTTTCCCCCTACAGTTGAAGCACTGTTCCATGGGTGTTACTCTTATTTCCTCCATAAACTTTTCTTAATTCCCCGTGTCACACTGATATTAATGAGATTTATTTCCTTCTCTCGATAATTTAAACATTTCCACATATCTTTGAGTCAATTACCATAATTGTACTTCTTAAATTTTTGACATGTGAGTGTGTGAGTTTTCATTACATCATTTTAATTAGATCCCCTCGCATGAAACTTTGTCTTTCATTTCTTATCTTCTTATCCATGTTACAATTCTCTAAACTGAATCTCCAATTTTAGATCACACAAAAAACTACCTCAAAAATCACAATGAAACAAACATTTTACATCCTTTTGATGGTATATTTTTAAACCACAAAATAATAACTCTATTTTTCTATCATTATTGATAAAAAAATTTATAGAATACCTTGTAATACAAGTGAAAATTTCCTTATAATCCATGATATATCCACCTTCCATTTTCTTCACTTCAAAGAATTATATTGTCATATGTTTTCAAAAATATCGTTAGAAATAATTTTTATGAAATATTTTCTTAAATTATTCACACACCATCACATCAATTGCTTCCTTTGGAATGTTGTATTAGTAAATACAAATGATTTATTAGCCCCTATATCTAAATGATAAACTACTGGATTCACCTTCTCTATCTTAGAATAGTTAATCATTCTATATATATTCTCCATTGAGTTGACCCATTATTTTGTGACTAGTGGATTATAGTATCCACTTAATGATTTTTATTTATGACACCAAATATACTCGATAACTACCTTATACCACTTAATTGAATGAGGAAGTTCCATATTATTCAGGTTATTAGTCATGGATTAAAATATATGGGTAAGCGTCTCCAAGACATTTTGGACTCCACTAATGTATGCATTGGGGATATCATTTAGGCAATCACTGTATTTCCCCTCACACAGGTTTTTGGAATAATTTATCCAAGTTCAGACATTTTTATAAAATAGAAAAGTTTAACAGATACATAAAATTCATTAATAAATAAATCATTCATTCGTGCATTTTATATAAGAGGAATATCTTGTTGGATCCCTAGGTTTAACATATTTCTAAAAAAAGAATCTTGGGTTATTATTTAGTATCATTTTAGGGATTTTCTATAAAGACCCGTAAATTTCAAGGGAATTTTTTTATTGTAACATCTCCAAATGATACATGGTTAAATGGCTAAATGATATCACTCATGTCAACAAGGTGGACCTTCTTTTTCGAGAGCCTACCTGATTAGAACTCCACAGTTAAGCGTGATTGGCCTGGAGTAGTGATTAGGATCAGTGACCTTCTGGGAAGTTTCCCGAGGTGTGTATGAGTGAGAACAATGCACACTAGAAAGGACAAGTTTTGGCTTTTGGGGACTATCATTAGTCAGATGACCCATTCAGGCATGTGGGTGGACCCTGGGGTGGGCCCCACGTGTCTGCGGAGGCTACTGGTGGTACCTGGTTGGTCAGGACCCAATGGGCTTGTTAAGGCGGGGTGTCTGTGCTATCACCGGGGCCCGGTTGTCACATTTGGTATCAGAGGAGGAACCCAGCCTTATGTGTGATGCACTGTCGGGGTTGAGATGTAGGGCCCACAACGAGGACGTTGTGCACTAAAGAGGGGGTGATTGTAACATCCCCAAATGATACATGGTTAAATGACTAAATGACATGACTCATGTCAACAAGGTGCACCTTCATTTTTGAGAGCCTGTTTGATTAGAACTCCATAGTTAAATGTTCTAGGCCTAGAGTACTGATCAGGATGGGTGACCATATGAGAAGTTTCCCAGGGTGTGTGTGAGTGAGGACAAAGCACACTGGAATGGACAACTGTTGGCATGTGGGTACTATCATTAGTCAGATGACCCGTTCAGGCATGTGGGTGGACCATGGGGTGGGCCCCACCTGTCTGCGGGGGCAACTAGTGGTACCTGGTAGGCCATGACTCGATGAGCTTTTTAAGGAGGGGTGTCTGTGTTGTCATCGGGGCCCGGTTGTCACATTTTTTGATACGTAGGGTTTTTCATCTTTCATATGGTTTATCCTTTGTGGTTTTAGTAGACAATCGGGGGTCTCGGGGTCCCTACTGAGTATCGTATAGTCACCCCCGCACAGGCTATGCCCGCACTACGTTGTGTCGGATGCAGAAAATAGATAGCGTTGATCATGGTTGAGGCTTGATGAGTAGGACGGTACCCGGAGGTGGACATCACGACTAGACGGTACCAGAGGTGGTCTACCAGGTGGGACGTACACGGAGAGGACGGCCGGACTGGAGGATCCGACAAGATTGACGGTACTCACCCTTCAGGTGGGAGTTCCTAGAGGACTCCCTAGTGGTTGCTGCTTTGTCTTTCAGTTGTTCTACATTACTTTTCAGTTGTACTGCACTTTATTTGGGTTTTTATACTAGACCATTTACTTTCCAGCACTTACTTGGGTTTTCAGTTTACTAAGTGTTTACTTCAGTTTGTGTACTCAGTGGTGTTTGATATCTTTACAAAGGCAATGACTTCCCTATTATCGGTATTTATGCATTTAGTGCTAGTCTCCAGCCCTTGGCCTATGGGAGGCAGGCTTGGGGTAGTCACGGCACGGGCCCCAAGGACGGTTCGTGACAAATTGGTATCAAGGGGAGTTCGGTTCTACCGCAGAACATAGGACTCTGATCTTTCTCTACACGAAGAAATAGTGTTAAGGGTATTTTAGTGTGGTTATCAGTCCAGGGAGTCCAGTGTTGGTTCGGCGGCCAACGTATCCATACACCAGGACCCTGACTTCTGATTTCCGACTCAGTGCATGAAAAAATTGATTGCATGTGTGTTTCAAAAGTTTTCTTTGTGATTACTTTGTGTCATCTCACTAGGTATACTGTTTTTTACCATGGAACACCTGTCTCTTTTCAGGATGGCTCCATGATGGTTGCCAACTAGTGTTCTGAGAGAGTACTCGATGATGGCCCATAGAGCGACGAGACTCCGGTGTATGGTCGTCTTTCTATGTTGGAACCTTCAGGTGGTGTTCAAGAAGCACCACCACCTGTTAGGCAGTAGATTACACCAGTTGTACTAGTGGATGGTGCACGCTGATAGAGCGTGTTGCCTGAGTTCCAACAGTAGAGGCCTCCGAGCTTACTAGTCGAGACAAATTCTTAGGCAGTAGTGGACTGGATGGAGGCGATTGCTAGAGTTCTACGCCTATTTTAGGCAGTAGTAGAGCGGATGGTGGACTTAGCTACTTGTGTTTCCTAGTGAGTGACTATGAGGTTGGTCTGATTAGTGAAGAGGCTTCGGTATGTGGACAGATGCCTGAGATAGTATCTTCGGGTAGTGTGTCAGGTACATCACTACCTGTTGGTCAACAGACACTACCTGCGGTACTGGTAGAGGACACTTGTAGGCGTAGTACCTTACAAGTTTCAGCACCAGATATCCCTCATGTTCTGAGGCATGCCCGACACCTAGGCGGGTGAGTACTAGCTTGAGGAGGTGGTTGAGAGTCTTCTAGAGCTTATACAGCTTTGGCAGGACGACATGTCGGTAGCTGAGAATTCTTCAGGGCATACCAAACCATTCCTGGTACTCAATAACTACAATGCGATCAGTGCTTCTAGGCTCGGACATCTGAGTGAGATGTGTCTAAAGGATATCCAAGCCAGCACTTCTTTCTCTATGCATTCCTACTTATACTAGGGTGCTAGAGAGAACCTTAATGGTTGATAATTCTTTGGCTGAGTGAATGTATATAGTTAAAGTTAGCTGTGGGAAGCTGGAAACTGGAGCCAGTCTCAGAGACTTGGGCGTGTAAAATGATTCAAGTAGAGGAATTGAAAAGGACAGATGAATCTACAAGGCAGTAGATGTGGAAGCAAGGCTAGGAGAGAAGAATGGGATGGTGAACAAATTGACATGTTGCAACCACTCGCCATTGTAATCCCCGCTAGGCTCAGGGAACTGGAAGGTATGGGATAGAGTAGCTGCATGCGGGTAAGGAGTGCGACCGAAAAGCTCTAAGGATGATTAAAATTAAGGACTGTGTCTTCTACTAGCTTCCATAACAACTGCAATCGATACGAATCATCAGTTCCTTCCATGAATCATGTCCGAGAGCTAGAGTTTCCGGTTAAGCCGTTTACATGACCCTCAGGTATGGAGATTCCTTTGGGAGGAGACTCGATAGTATCACTTACGCCGATGGTGTGATCTGACCCTTGAGGTGATAGTTTCGGTTGGAACCTCTTGGTGGTAGTGTCGAGGCCTTATGACGTTAGTTTGAGTATGGACTGGGTAATTACAGTTCATACACAAATTGACGGTATTGGAAAAATGTCATGATGGCTTTTACTTGGTTAGTGAAAAGGAAACCACAGGTAGCACAGGATTAACTCATGCTTAGGAGGGAGTAGCCGATCACTCTTGGGTCGACCAACCTTACCCTAGTGGCTTTAGGAGTTTTGAGTTTCAGTTCTAATCAAGAAATTGAGGCCTCTAGAGTTCAAAGATGGAGACCACGTTCTTATACGGGTCTCACCTCGATGAGGTTTATGGAGATGTAGCCGAGGCGGTGAGTTATCTTCGAGGTCCAACGGACCTTTCTAGGTCCTCAGCAGGGTAGGCGAGGTTTTTTACCGCTTGACCTTTCCACCTCGGTTGCATCGGGTGCACGATGTCATTCATGCATCTCATCTAAGGAAATATGTGCATGACCCTTCATAGATCATCGACCATAGGGAGTTGGACGTCAATGATGGGGAAACATTCTCAGATGTTCTAGTGGAGAATGAGGATCGAAAGGATCAGGTCCTACGTGGATGGTCGATTACTCAGGTGCGCTTTCACTGGTAGCACCGGAACCTCCAGGAGAGCACATGGGAGCGGAAGGCTCGGTTGCGTGCTCAGTACCACTTTTGTTTCCCTAGTTTGTGATGTATCTTTACAGGGACGTAAAGCCCAGATGAGGGAGTAGTGTAATGACCCTTAAATTTCAAAGAATTTTTTTTTCATCAATTCATTAGGATTTTATGAGTGCGCAGTTTCGGATGGCACCGGATTTTGAGGCCCGGTGTTCCCGGAATCAATTTTCAAAGTTTAGCTCGGGTAGGTTCAGTGAACGAGCGAGTGAGTTTTTCTAAAATTTGAACCGGTGTTCAGAATCGAAATTTGAGGGCACCGTTTAAACCACAACACCGATATTTGATTAAGAATACCCTTTCTATAGTTTCGTTTTCTCAGGTGGTGTGGTTAAATAATTGGGTTAACTAAAAAGTGAAATAAAATTTGTGCCACAATTTTCTTTGTAATCTAAATATTTATAACCTATGCTTGGGTGTTGAGTGGGACCCACTACATCCTAACAACATGGTAGGATACTTGTGAGGTGGGGACCACAAGAGCCCCACCCATTCAAATCCGCTAAACCCCCTCATTATGTTGGAAACCCCCCATAAATGGTGTGAAATTTCCTCATCTCCTTTGTTGGATGCCAACACACTCTATTCAATTAATTGAACTCATTAATTAATTGAATGAGATATTTTTTAATTTTAAAAAATGTTGTTTTCATGTATGTGTGTGAATAAAATAAGACAAAGGCTTATTTTATTTGGGGTTGTTTCGTTGTGTGGAGTTTGGAGAAGAAAAGCTCAAGTCTTGAAAATCTTCTTCTTCTTCGTAGAAGAATGTGAAGAACACCTGCACGCTTTTCGACCTTCTTTCCACGTCAAAGAAAGAGGGACGCCGCATCCTTCGTTGGGCGTGCATCGACGACGTATACGGATCCTCGTTCTGCGACGCTGCCTTCCACGACACCGTTTTCCCTTGATGATCATTGTTCGACAACTCCATGAGGTATGGGTTTGGTTTTGTGTTTGTGAATATTCTTTTTCCATCCATCATTAATTTCTTTATCCTCTTGTTATCGAATTAATAGGAGGGGGTCGGACCGCACTAACACGGCCGACCCTCTTCCCGTTTATTGTTGTGTCTTGATGCAGATTAGAACGGAGGCAACGCGGTGCTATCGCACCGCGTGGGAACGAGGGAATCGTGGCCGAAGCGTGCCACGGTGAAGAAGCTCAGCGCCGGCACGCCGTGCCGAAGCCGAAGAACCTGCGGCCAATGTCCGGCCACGGTGCAGAGGCGCGGCGCCGTCGCGACGTGCCGGTCGGGAAGGAGCCGCGGCCATTGTCCATGGCAGAGCAACAGGAGGCGGCCGACCTCGCCGGCCGCCGACAAGTGAGAAGAAGACGCGGCCTTTGGTCGTGGCGGTTCTACAAGGGGGCGGCCGGATCTGCCGGCCATCTGCATTCAAGGGAGGTGGGGCCCGCGAGGGCGTCCCGCGGTGGCGACACTGGCTGGCCAACCAGGCCGGCCGTTCGGAGGAGGCTGGGGGTTGTAACCCCCCGGGGCAGACAGGCGGGCCTCTCCAGGTGGGGGCCACCATTTCGAGACATGGGGGGGGGGGGGGGCAGCACCCCACGTTTCCCACTCGGCCGTTTTGACTGAGCTGACTAGCCACGTGGGCCGCGCCCACGCCATCCCAACTGGTCGTGCCGGGGCGGAGCGCCCGCGCTGGGTCGGGCCGCCCGCTCTGGGCTGGAACCCCGCGTCGAGCCGGGCCGCCCCTGCTGGGCCGGCCCCCCGCGCCGGCTGGGTCGGGCCATGCCAACCGGGCTGGGCCGCGCCCTAGGGTGCCGGACCCAGACCCGGGTTGGGTCAACCCGGTTCAGGCAGACCCAGGGGGTCTTGGGCCGGGTCTGTTCGGGCCCAAAACCCCCTAAAATTGGACAACCTTGTTCAATGGCCCATAACATGGGCTAAAGACCTCCGATCGAAGCACCGTCTGTTGCGATGCAATCCTTTGATCGAGATAGTCATTTTGGTTTATTACACTCAAGTTTTCAGAGAAATTTGGGTATAGCCGGGTTGGTTCTAAGACGAAACCAACTGGGCCCTCGGAGTGGAAACGCTTATAACATGAGCTCTGGAAGTCCGATTGACGTGTCGTCGACTTTGTGGGATTCATATTAGTGAGATGGTTCCTTTCCCTTACTTCACTCGAGTTTTGGACATAGTTGAAGTACCGTTGGATTGGTTTTTATTTAAAAACCAACTGGGCCCCTGGGACGAAAAAGAGAATAACTCTCAGACCGGGCGTCCAATTGACGCGCCGTTTGCAACATTGAGTTTCTTTTGAGGAAATGGAACATTGGGATACATCAACTCCGGACATCATATCAGTTTATGTATCGAACCCCATGGATCGTGGAGTGGACCCTCCCAGAATCAAGCATGTTGTGTGCGGGATCCCTTGAGCTGGCTGCGACTGCAATGACTTCCGTACTGGAATCCTCCATGGTTTCGATGGTGAAGGCATTCGTTCTGGAATCCTCTATGGGTTCAATGACGATGACAACTCTACTGGAATCCTCTGTGGGTTCGACGACGACGACAACCTTACTGGAATCCTACGTGGGTTCGGCGGTGATGACTACTTTACTTGTATCCTATGTGGGTCTGATAGTATTGACCTCTGTTGTAGTATCCAACGTGGGTCTGACAGAGTAGCTGGACTAGTATCCTACGTGGGTCCAACAGCTTAGTTGGTCTAGTATCCTACGTGGGTCCCAGCCAGATGAATAAATAACTACATCTGATCATCTCTTTTTCTTTTCAAATGATGTATACCTGTGTGAGTTGATTCTCGATTTTAAATCTTTATCATTGATGTGATTGACTTACATTCCTGTGTGGACTGGGTTGTACTTTCCTATGTGGACTGGGTTGTACTTTCCTCTATTGAATGGGTTTTACTTTCCTGTGTGGACTGGGTTGTACATTCCTGTGTGGACTGTGTTTCACTTTCCTATGTTGACTAGGTTGTACTTTTCTGTGTGGATTGGGTTATTCTTCCTGTGTGTACTGGGTTGTACTTGGGCTCATGAGTTAGAGTAGAACTAGAATTGATAACTTAGGTATCTGTATGGTTATATACCTAAGTGGAGACGATTGAAAATTCATGTTTTGAATCTTTACTATGGTTTATCCCTTGTGTCTTTCTGGAGACCATGGGGGGTCTCGGGGTCCCTACTGAGTATCATATACTCACCCCTGCACGGGTTAGGCCCGTAATACGTTGTGTTGGATGCAGACAACATATAGTTCTGATCATGGTTGAGGCTTGAGGAGTAGGACGGTACCTGGAGGTGGACATCATGACGAGACAGCACCAGAGGTGGTCTACCATGTGGGATGTACACGGAGAGTACGGCCGGACTCGAGGAGCCGACGAGACTGACGGTACTCACCCTTCAGGTGGGAGTTCCTAGAGAACATCCTGGTGGTTGCTTCTTTGTCATTCAGTTGTTGTACTTTACTTTTCAGTTGTACTGCACTTCAGTTGGGTTTGTATACTGGCCCATTTACTTTCCAGCACTTAATTTTGTTTTCATTTTACTATGTGTTTACTTCAGTTTGCGTACTCTGTGGTGTTTGTTCTATTTACAAAGGCAATGCCTTCCCTATTATCGGGATTTACGCCTTTGGGGCTAGTCTCCTGCCCCTGGCCTATGGGAGGTGGGCATGGGGTAGTCACGGAACAGGCCCCGAGGATGGGTCGTGAAATTTACTAGTCCTTACATTTTCAATATGATTCAATAATCCTAATTCCCAAATTAATAAAACCCTTATTGTATACCACATAAAGAAATACTTCTTATATTACATTATTATTACATCATTTTAATGATATCAAATATAAAATTAACAAAAAACTAGGATCCAAATGTTTAGTTTGTTTAGAACATTATTACTAGGAAAAACACATACATAATAAAGAAGAAACATTATTTATTTCCTTATTCTCTTGATTCTTATTGGCCCTTGTTTTTATTTAGTACATGTATTCACCTAAGTACATAAATCAAAATAAGGTTTGAGATACAATCCCACTATGAGGAAAAAAGAGACATGAAAATTGGGGGAGAAAATATATCATCATCATAAAATAATTAAAGGATAATTATCATAATAATGAGAGGAATAATTAGATAATGGAAAGAACTGTTGCAATGCATTAAAATAAAACATCATGTTTTGTGGTGAACTCCCTCATATATTTGTGAACAAACCTAGCATCATGTTCATGAATAAAATATATGAATCTTCCCAACATCATCACATAAAAAAAATATGGCACGAGGTTCACACATATTGCACATTTTCTAAAGAGATACATCACATTACCCAATAAATTTTAGTCCCATATATAAATAATATGTTAGTTACATAACATAAAATATCTGATAAAATAAATTCCAAATTTTTCATTTAACCATTTTAATGGTTTTATAACCATACATGAATTTGGTCGTAAAAAACGAAATCACATCATTCATGGAGGTGGTAAATTGACACGCCATGAGTGATATTTTCATTCTAAGAATAACTACGGAAAAGGAACTATATTATAAGGTGAATTATTCTATTATCATAATAACCATCCATTATATAAATGATACTAACATGATCAAGATACATGTGAAAGTGGATGTTAATAGAGGATAATAATGTAAATGAAATTAAAATGAAATTAAACAAAAAAAGAGGACTTTACCTCATGAATTTGTTCTCATTGAGAACATCTTTATAGAAAACATTATTTGTATTATCATGTGACCAATGGATCCTAGACTAGGTGGAGAGTATTTGAAAGAGTATTGGGAATAAATTGGATGTGATTTATTCCTTTTATGGTGTGAGGAGGATAGGTAGTGAGGGTTGGTATATGTAGCGGGAGAAATGTGTTTTCTCATTATTATTTTCATACGTTTATTATTTTGTAGCAATACATTGTATAGTTTTAATATGATCATTAAATAATATAAAATAATGAAGGATAGTATGATATTTTTAGATTACTTTATATTTACTTCAAAAAATAACCAAAATTTCATGTATCTACCTTTTTTCATAAATTATCATTTTTAAATATTCATAAAAAACAGGAATATTAGAAAAATAGGATAAATTCACCAAAATCATTTTCATGTGAAGCATTAAAAAATTAACTCAATTTCCGGGAAATTATTTTCTAAATATGATAAAATTAATTTGTAATTATAATCACTAATTAAATGGAAAATACTAATATCATGATTAATCTATATTTTATAACACTTTGATATATTAATTATGTTCTCATAAATTATTAATATAATAATAAGGAAAAAATGATAATTTTCAATTCTATTTTATGAAAAACAAATATTTTTAAAATTTATTTTAATTGTAAAATTAAAAATAAATAGTTGTGTTTTATAAAAATACAAACACTTGAAAATTTAATTTTAAAATATTTATTTTCTTTTTCCATGATATAATTTTATAATGTTATGATTTTTATGATTCATAAATTTTATTTATACTCTCATGGATGATGTTTCTATACTATTGGATGAATTAATATTACTAATGGTTATACTACTTCACCAAAGTTCATGTTACTATTTTATAGGTTTAGGTCCATAAATTTTAGAAAAACATATTATTCCCTTAAATATTCTTTTAAAAATCTTTTACTTTTATGTAAATGTGATGTTATGTGATTTTACTATTTGAGAAAATATAAAAAGGGAATTTATATTTATTGATTTATGGGTTGTTAAAAGTTTTCACATTCTTATTTGAGGAAAATGAATGAAAATATAGAAAAACAGTAATCCATGGGAGGAATCTCATAAAGAACACAATTTATAGTGTTTAGATAGATATTAGTTATGGTTTTTTAGTGAAACATGTAGATGGAAGACACAACATTAGATTCAAATAAATTTAATGTTTTATTCTTTAAAAATTGAATAAAAAACTGGTCTATTGTCTTTTCCAACAAGCTCTAACATTCCTATTCAGAAACACTCTTAGAATTATTAATGGTCTAGACCATTTGGTTATCATGTTTCATAGAAATGGATTGAGGCTATATTTAAATAGAAAACCCTTATTCCAATCACAAAGTCCATAAATTTCATGATAGATTATTGGATGTATTTAGATCATCCTTTGTAAATTTAGGCATTCTCATAATATTATTTCTTAATATTCTTCATCAAAATATCAACCAGTAAAATCCTCTCTACAAGAGAAATAAAATTATTTCTAAATGCCTTTAATAGACAATAATAATTATGATTTAACTCCATCTATAAATGAAATGTATGTCCAAATAGACTCATATAATGAGACATATCTACATGAATTTTTTAAGAAGTCATGTAGGCCTAAAAAGTTTCATCTTATGGGATTGACTAGTTTCTCATTGAGTTAGAGATAGTCTTATTAGTAATTTGATTCAACACTTTTTAAAAATTTCAGCATGACCACAACAATGTTGGTGATAAGTGGTTATTTTCATAGGAATATACACACAATTATCTATTTAAAAAATAAGCATATAATACATTAAATTAATATTTTTTAGTTTGATGAATGTATTTTTTACTCTCAACCAGGAAAATATGTTTTTTATGAACATAAAAAAGGAATCAAGATATTTGGGAATAGAAATAGACTTAATAGACGTGGATTTTTATTCTATATTTGAATGTATGTACTCATTCACATTAGTTTTAGATAATTGTCCCATATGTAATATTCTATAGGCACCAAAAATATAAACCTCCAAAATTTGTCTTGAATAATTTCATTCCTTGTACTTGAATTTAACAACCTCTAAAATATGTCATTGAATAAATAAATACACCGATAATACTTAAATATTTTTATCTAGTTAAAACCACCCTACAAGACCATTTAGAAATCATTATTATCCCTATGATCTCCACCCCATAGCAATGAGTAATAACTCTTAAAATGGGAATAATTTCATTCTCAAATAATTGAATCCATAAAATTCCCTGAAAAAAAATTTAAAATTAGAATATATTTTCTTAAATTTAATATTTATTCATTGAAAATATTTCTATAATTTGGTTTTTCGGAAATTCTATACGAATAAAAACTATAGAAGTAATGTTTTCATATAATCTATAATAATAATATCACCTTATTGACGAAGATAAAAGTTCCTAATCTAAAAATGATCTTCTAAATTCCTTTTTTCATGTATTTTGTATTGGGTAACATGTATAGGTGGTATGCATCCACATTCTCAACTCCTTTTATATCCTGAATTTACAAAATAGACTCATGTAATAGATAGTCCATATCACATTTCATGGATTGGAATCCATTTTATCCAGTATATATTTGTGTGTATAGTGATTATTTAAAATTATATTCTCTGATCCCTAAATTTATAGTATAATATTTTCTACATAAAACATCAAAACATGTTATTTTTTTAGTTGTATTGTAATACATGAAGTTATAATAAAATATATTTATAGACTAACGAATATCATGCAACCTCTTTTCCATCATCCTGCATATACCAACTTCTACGTAAATATCACTATCATCAAACATTGCTACAAAAGGTGACTTTTTTCGGGGTATGTGATAAAGGGTTAAGCTGTGAGTTTCTCATAATACAAAAAACAGACTCCAAAAAACTACAGAAAACTCAAAGGGGACATCTGTAACTATTACTATGCATAAAGGACACATTATTTTAAAAATTCCTTATTGAATCTCGTGTAAGATCATTCCTAAAAATAAAATATTCTAATTCCAGTTCTATTTTATGGAGGGGTATATTTTGGAATTAATTAATTATATAAATTTCTATACCAAAACCTCCCTTGAAGACTGTGAGACAAAACATATTTCCCCAATGACTATCAAGTTCAATGTTTCCATCTAAGGAAAACAAATATTTCCTAAAAAATATTATGAAATGAATTTAAATTTCCCTATATATTTTTAAAAACATCATAAATCTATTGACAAATAAACCATTAAGACCTCACTGGTAATTCAATAATTGTCTGAGATAATATCCATTATGTCTTTGTTAAAATTTTCTACATCCAAGTATATTCCAATGGTCATTTTATGATATTTCATTATCTCAAATAGAAAAGCTTAAGTGGTGTTAGTTTTATCCATAAGAACAAATAATATTAGGTTTTACATATTATATCAATCAATAATGAAAAATAATTCATATTTTCTAGTGGAAAAATATTGTTTTCTGCAATCATTGTAGATACTGCACTATTTGACATTAAAACATGAACATGTCCATTTCTATCATTTTTAAAAATTATTACTACATAATTTTAGGGAAAAAATCTATCGGAATATCCCATGAACTATCTAAAATGGGTTAAATAATCACATAATCCCAAAATATAACAACATCCTATCTCATCACTTTATGTCGGGATTCCATCATCTCTATTCATCAATTTTATATTTACAGTCTGGTGGTATAATAATATTATGCATATAATAAAAATTAATAATTCCTCAATGATAGTAATTTACATGCCAATTTATGAATTAATCATCCCAAATATTGGAAATAATATTGACTCATGAAATCCCTCTAAACTATAAGATATGATTACTTGTATTATAGAAATATTAACAGTAATTAATATATCAAAATTAATTGGAAGTGGAATGAGATCATTTTTAATATATTTATCCTAATATGGTATAGAATTTTTTTCAATGGGGTCAAAGTTATTGAATGTTTTTCATAATGTGTGTTTTGAAATATTAAAGATCATTAATTTCTATACTAGAATCAAAAATTTCATAATAGATATCCAAAGTGGATTCCTCACTTCTCTCTATGGAAAGACAATATTTCAAACTATATCCAACAACAAACACATCAGTCATTTTCAAAATATAGTACTCTTACATTGTAGGTCGTTCCTCATTAACTATTGAAAGGAAGTTTTCATTAATTTCTACCAAATAGTTTCATAAACACATTAACTTATAATTTAACATCCAAGGGGATCATGATAACATGATCATATTTTTTCTCTTTCCTTCTGAGGAAATGATTCCAAAAAATAATTTTAAACATAATCAACATAAATAAAAGAAACAATTATTGATTCAAAAGGTTTTTAATTACATATAAAACGATTTTCCAAATCATTTGGACAATCAATTATTCCTCTAAACCACGAAAGTAATATCTGGAATATCTCAAAAATGAAGGAGGTTCTTCATCATTTTTTAAAACATTAAACTCCTATCTTTTTAATGGAAATATGAAAATGAGTTTAACCTTCGTATCAAAAATAATTGTTTTTCGTATATCAATGAAATTTTTAACTCTATTTATAGTACACTTCCATGTGACACTCACTATCCAAGATGATATAATCATCAAATATCCTAATTTGGTGACTAATGGTACTAATATATAACAGTAATACTACATTGCTGTGTTTTATTTATCCTAATATGAGGTGTTGGAATAATGTGTGGGGAATTAAGTTGATACTCACACCAATGTCACAATGACATATAAAAATACGCCAATCCCTTAGTGTTCATATGATAAAAGAGATTCTAATGTCTCCTAGCATAGTAGGTATCATGTTTCTCATGATAGTAAAACACTCATTTGTGAGGTTGTATGTATAAAATTATTCAAAAATATATATTATTTGAAAAATATTTTCTTTTACTGGCATGACCCTTCCAAATGCAGTATATATCACAACTCCTCATACCTGCCTCCTATAGGCTAGGGGCTAGTGGCTAGTGGTGATTAGGAATGTCACTAAACTGGGAGGCCTTATCATAAGTACTTGTAGAAAAAAAATTCCATACCCATACAATACATAAATGTAAAAAATGACTAAACAACCATGAATGTATACATTGAAAATCCCACCACAAGTGAATGTAAAAATTATAGAATGTAAATAAGTCCAAATACAATCACACCATAAAGTGTTAGAAAACATTATAAACATAAAATTATTTATAATAACTACTATTAATATTATAACAGAAGAAAACCTGGTATATTCGGTCCCACTATGAACAACTTAGTCCCATTCCATCTATGACTATATCAAAAGGTCAGTTCTCTACCCATGTCACAACATGTGTGGTAAATCCCATGAAGGGTTGAGTATAATAAAAATAAGTAAAACAAACTGTAACCAAAACACTCATAAAAATTGAATAAAAATAATCTCTATATAGTTATATGTCTACATCCCATATAACAAGAATATCTATATATACTCAAAAAAATAAACAGTATCTAATGGTATGTGACAACCATAATTCCAGTCTAGGATTCTATCTCAGATGTTCCGTATAGAACTAGTCCTATACAACACATTCCATGAGAAAAAAACAATGATGATGTCCATCTAATAGTTAGTGGTCATCGGGTCTCAGAATTAGATATATATTATGGAGGTATAAAGAGATATGAAACAAAAATTAGGATCAATCCTAATCCCATGTTGTATATAAATTACTCTATCTATATTAACCCACTTGGTAGAGTATTGGTGCCCACATAGTGTTTTTCAGAACAATATAAATAACTCCATATAGGGAAATAAGATGAGAGACTCTCTAGTTCCAGGCCTCATGGTGGAATTCTCGCACCACTACCAAAGAAGTTATACTGAAGGGATCACTATTCTAGGTGTAGTCGGTGATTCCATATAGACACTCAGGGAATCGATATAGGGTATTCACCCCAATGAAACATTTCCAATATAAGTGGACAATGGATCTATGACAATATCAATGGAGTACATGGAATGTAGGATGATTACATGTTGTGTCCCTTGGACCATTTTTCTTATCTATGTAAACATTCCATGTATTTATTTATGTAAAAGTTAATGGTATGCTGCTACACATGTACATCTTCTCGGGTACTAGTACACAGTTCAGCCAATGGACATTCCGGTTGGCCATGTTCATATTGAAGTACATGGAATGATCTTACACATTTACTCTAGCCCTTCTAAATGTACCATCTATGGTACACGCCGAGAAACTATGGAATTCAACACACAACATTTAATATGGGTGAAACATCGTGTGATACTTTACTTCCCACATAAATCCATGTCAGTGCCTAGGGACCCCACATACTATGTAATATCATAGCAAACATGTATTATATCAGTATTTCCATAATATCATTTTTCTTCCTCACATAGAGAATCCACTCCTCCATCAACAAATACAGACTTGATTCTCCTGAGTAATAGAGTATCTAGTATATACAGACATTTTCATCACTGTTTTCTAGATTTTGGGAATTGTATTCAAATAGGAACCAACGTTCATTCATTCTGCTGCCATCACAATCACCATATGAAGTCAAGGATCCTAAATTCTGATTAGTTCTTTTTTTGGTACAAAATAATCATTATCGTTATGCCATACTGAGTATGGATCAATGATATCTGATAATTTAACAATGAAATAGATTCACAATGATCAATTCCATTGTATTTGGGTCAAACCACCTAGTAAAAGAGACCCTGACGAGGAATAAAGAAAATAGGGTAGGAAATCATAATGAAAAACTATAAGGAATAGACCTTGATTACTGTTCATGTTGAAATCGAATCATTTATATCAGAATCAATAATTAAAAGATAATAAAATAACCTCAATGAAAACTCCCCAAAATCATGGATAAAACAAACCCATCCCGCAACACGAATGATCGAAAAATCAATTAGTATGTTGATATCAATTTTGGAATTAATAAATGGGTTGAAAACAAATAAATACAAACAAATAATAGAGTTATTTGTTAATGGACTACATAGAACAATTATGCATAATTTTATTTGGGAATATCTTCTGATTTCATTACATTTTTATCATTGATCCATTATCCTTCAGATATTCGTCTAAGAGAGATCCTCTAACGATCTATGCAATGGATCCATGTGTGTTCATATTTCCCTATAATTATATCATAAGAACGTTTTTATATAAAAATGTAGGTCGCTATGTCAATAGATAAATAATATAATTTTATTTATATTACACACACAAAGAAATTTCTACAAACACACCATGATGAAAAATGTTAAGTATTCCTATGGTAAAACATCCATATTGAATCGAATGGTTCCCAATATTTCTACTCCTTGTACCATTTATATGTAATTACATTGTTTCAGGAAAAAATAATGTCCACACTATTTAATACATTTAATATATTAAAAATGTTTATTTTAGGATCCCTGGGTCAAGGAATTGAACACTGTCTTAGAATATCATCCTTAAAATAATCCCTCTAATATCCAAAAATAATACATTGAAAATACAATTCAAAAAATTCAACAAATTTTTTTGGTTATATCTTCCAGTAATCTGAAACAAGGGATACATAATGAAATGTGGTACCTTAGCATAAATATAAGCCTTAATCTCCAAATTAATATCTTAAATATTCTAATGTTGCCTCCAGAAATGTAATAAAAATATAATTATCCCATGAATGATCCTCTCCTATAGATCCTCAATCTCTACAGGGTGATCATTAAAGGTTTCTTTATCATTTATGTCCATAATTCCCTAGTTGGAAATGTGTTATTGGTCACACACATACCCTCTCAACTTCATCACATGGAAGACATTATGTACCCATTCAATCGGTAGTGGTAGAGATGAGTGTTCTTCCACCCATCCATCATTATTTAGTATCTATAAGGGGGAAATATTGGAGGCAACATTTCAGCCCAACCAAATATCTATAATACACATTTCAATGAAAATAATAGGAACACATGGTGTATTTTATTGAACATCAAAGGTCTCCATGATTTTTCCAAATAAAACACTTGATTACTATTACCAGTCTTCGTTCACTCATAGATAATATAATCATTCTTATTTGTTGCACACTGGAAGGCATGGTTCATAATGTTTTACTCTCCTTGGTAAATCCACTAATGTGGTGACTGACATTGTCACCCATAAAAAACCATTTCTGGTTCCATACTAATTATATAATGGTAGATTTTATTTTACACAACCCTTTACAATGGTATTTGATCTTCCCACCTATGGTCATGGTCCATCATTCAATCTCACTACTTGTATTAATAAAATGAATGGCCCGCTTAGTCTGACTAGAATTTTAAGGTTAAAACACTATTTTCAACCAAAACTGTGTCCCAAAGGACTCCTATAATCCCTTACAGAATAGATGTGTTAAGAGAGAATCATTTATATATTCAAACTATCTTCTACACATAGAGTCATATCAATCTATCTTCTGAAATATTTTCTCAGAAATGTAAGAAGATTTCTAAAATGGTAATTCAGTATAAGATCAACCATATTGTATCATCAATCCTATATGTACTTATTAATCCTATAAAAAATTCCACATATATCATATACCACTTTCAAATTAAAGCTCACGGGGTTAAGATAATCCCATTGGAACTTAGTGCCCAGCCTTCACTTGCAGACATGTAAGGATTTGAGAGAAAAAAACTACAAATATTTTCATTATACACGGAACTGAAAACTATTATCAGTGGTACTAATACATATTTTCCAAACTGTGACTTACCACCAATGAATATGTATGAAACACTCTCAGAAATTCCTCCTTTAACATCACTCATACCACTATCCTTATCCTAAAAATAACTACATGCTCCCCAAATTTGGAAAATCCATCATCAGGATTTTTATTAGATATCTAGGTATATAAGATCTCAAATTCATTGAACCACATATGAGCCTCTCCGACTCACCACCAATGTGGAGGGGTAAAACCCATTTTATGGAGGTAATATTATCCATCACCATTGTCTAACTTTTCTAACAACTAAATAAATATCTTTGAACAAGATTTTAGAATGAAACTATATTCTACCACGTTCCATTTACCAAGACCAAAGACAATATTGAAGTCATAATCTAATAAAAACCCTATCCATAACCTCAATATCATGTTAAGATCCACATTAGAGAAGATATTCTTGAGAATCTTGTGATCCAAAAGAAGATAAAATAATCTCCCATCATGTAGTGTAATAAAATCAATAGATTTATGATTAGTATTGGTTATTATAAATCAGTTGTCATGTATTTATACTCATGTGGTCTCAAATGATGTTAACCATAGGAAACCGATGTCTACCTTTTCAATAAAACACAACCATGTTCGGTCCTTGGTGTGGTATAGAACACTACATACTCGACACCCTCCTCTATAAATATAAATATGTAATGTTGGTCAATATATGCCTCCTCTATTGAATATACTATTGGAACCTCTCTGTTTACATGAAAGGATTATCATTTATGTCAAACCTATCATTCATGGTGATATAATTTAAAATTCATGTTTAAATATTTGGTCATTTCCTTCAAACACAATGAATATATGAACCTATATATTGATATTAGGTGTATCCTAAACAAACACTACCTCAACCTTGACCAAGCCCAATACCAATCCATATTCTAAGATAACATTCCACAATTATTTGAAATCCTTTATAAAATAATGTGGCATTGAGATCATTCCATAAATATATTTCTCTTAGATTATGTCCAAAACAATCAACAAGTGTCTCACATACTCCTCCGTAGACATAGAGTACCCAAAGATATATTTTATTAATGATAACACAAACAATTCAAATAAAGGATTAAATATCCCATTCCTGAGTCACATGAACATTGTGTGGGAGTTCATCATTCCAAATTGAATAAAAATTACACATAGTAACTGTTTCCACATATAATGATCTTATTAAATTTATCCTTACCCCATAATCTTAATAGGCGATATCCTGATCTGAGGTCAACCTTCAAGATCCATTTCCCCCTCTCAACTGATCGATAGGTCATCAATACTCATAAGTGGATAATATTTGTTTATAGTAATATGGGTCAAGATATATTAGTTCACTCAAAACCTAAAACTCTCATACACCTTCCTAGGAAATAAATTGGGGGTGACAAGGGTTTAAAACTCGGTCTAACCAAGATATTCCTATTTAATAACTCTGAATACACCCTTATCTAGGAATTATCTATGGGAGACATCTGATTTGCTATAAATGATATCAGTTCCATATAAGGGTGTGGATCTATGAAAATGTCTTTGTCATGGCTGGGAGGGAATCCTGGAGCATCCTCAAGAAATATATATTCATACTAAGCCACCACTACAAGAAACTAGAAAATCATAACATTGACTACACCAAGTGTCATTCTAGCTAATATATGAGTACTTTTATGAATCATCATATACATGATTCTATCTAGTTCTGTTTTGGTTTCTTTTTTAAATAACATAGAAAACCCTATTACCATAATTTTAGAGATACCTAAGATGACATAACAAGGCCGAATGACCACTAAAAATAGTTCCCAATAGAAAATGTCCCCACAAAATATTAGGTCATAATATCAAAACTAGTTTTCGATCAACAAATCTTCTCTTTCAAAAGTCTCAAAGTGAAAGGGTCGATGAAAGGGATCTATTTGAATCACTATGTCTTGGAATATGTATGGAGAAATAAAATAATGAATCGAAACTGTGTATATATTTACTATGTGTAAGGTATAAATGAATAAAATTATTCCCAGTATCATTCACAGAGCCTATATGTCGTAATCATTGACAACCTGTAGATTCCCCTACCCATGTATTTCAGGTCCTTAATCCCAGTGTTGACTACATGGGGGGTGGTGGAAACATTTCAAAGTGTCTACAACCAATAAATTACCACCAAGATCTTCCTACATGTATGCCTCCCTGAAAAAATACATAATTCTACTAATGTATATTCCTTGGTGGCCCATCTGTGGACTTCATGTCATCCATACAACGAGTTGGATAATATTATGTATTATGTTAACTATCTTCACATGATTAGAATATCTACTTCGGTAGCTTTCTGGACCCATCCTATGTTCCATAAACTCATGACCCTCTCTCCTGTCACCTAATCTTGAAATGTATCACATTTTTATATCCCGGAGACTTACATTGTCTCCCTAAATCCATGGTATCTACTCATGTGGGTCCACTTCTAGTAACAATTGGTTTCGACTTCTTTTCAATGAAACTCACAACTAACAAATCTCTTCATAGAGACACAACATAGTTAAGAATTAATAGATGTATAAAAATAGCTCATAGGTCTTTACATAGTTCTCACTCAAATTTATGATCTTAGATAAATTGATTATAAACCACATCTTTCATGTATTTATAAATCATGAAATTCGATGAATTGTCATTTATATTCTTACTTCACTATAGCAGACTTAGATGCTCCTATAAACGTACATCACACTGTATAGATATATTGAACTACTCTCTGAAGAGGAAATCAATCCCTATCCATGATAGAGTCTCCTGGTATTAAGACTAGGTTACTGAACCCCACCACTATACTAATGATCCATAGAGAATCCTCACCACCCCAACAACCATCTGATCTAATTTTGTCTTGACCAAAAGGAAAAATCATGTCACTACCTCAAAATAGTCATGATCTATATATGGGTCTTGGTTTCCATGAAACATGAGTGGTACCTATAATTTAATCTCATAAAGTGCTATCCACACACACACCTCATCTTCTAGTCCTATAGGTGCCATCTACTCCTAAAAAGGTGGTGGTATATTCTGTACACCACTTGGTGGTAACACAACTAGAACTGGCTCTTCTATCGATTCCTACATACACACGAAATCATCCTCATGATCCAGATGTTGAATACTATATGTCATATGCCATGCAGGCATCCTAAAATAGACATGATATACCCCATTAATATGATTTAATCTAGAGATATGACTCACGAAAGACATGAAAACCACAATCCATTAATACATGATGCATGTACAATTACATTCCCTAAAACTAGTGCATTTATGTACCATGTTGAGAAGTTTGTGATCATAGTCCATATTTATGGATATGCTGATTTCCACACCAAATCTAGAGTCCATTTTTTATAGATGAACTCGAAATAGTTAAAAAATGTTCCCCCATCAATTTCAATGAATATGATCCTAAGGTATAACCATCTCATATGATACCACTATATCATGAACCATCTCAATGGGGCCCATGCTACAACTCCCCAAGTCTACCTCGAATAGGACTTGGGCATGTGACTATCACTAAGTATGCATATCACTATCATGTGAGGCCATAACCTATGTACATGTATACGAACACAAATATTAAATCCCATAAAATGATGAATTGTACAAATCTGAACTACCATGCATACATACATTTAAAATCCCAAATCCAATGTACTACACGAGTAATGAAAATTAAATAGGTCAAAACACAAGACCACCCAAAATAATATGGAAATAATATCAACCAAAAATTAATGAAATGAAATTATATAGAGATACCATTGGGACACACTTTAGTCTTTTCGTTCCCACTTCGAAAATATTGTTCATGGTCCCGCTAGGACTCTGTCAAAAGGATGATCATATTAACCATAAAATACACATATAGAAATTGGTCATGTAGGGGTGAATACTACAATACTCAGTAGAACACCCAAAAATCAAAAATAATAGATAAAAAATAACAAAAATCATATCTACATAGTTATTTTTCTAAAACAAATATATCAATAATATCAAGATATTCTCAATAAAGACACATAGTCTAATGGTATATCACAACAATAAATCTAGCATAGGATTCAAGATATAAATTTCCATATAAGAGTATTCTAGGATAACACATTAAATGAGTCAAAATACATTGATGTTTACCATACGAGAGGTAGTGATCATCAAGCATCGCCATTAGAGGCAAACATTGTATGGTTTGAAGAGATATGATAAATAGATGAGGATCACTACCATCAACATGGGGTATACCAAATCCACAATCTGGATTAATCCTCCATGGAGAAGATCGTGTTATATATAGTGTTGGTTAAGATGATACAAATAACTCTACCTATTAAAATAATATAATAGATGATCTCCCTAGTGGATTCAATGAATGCTTCCTACAATTATATCCATGAAATCATGTTGAATGGATTGTTACCATATGTGTATGAGGTTATTCTATAATAAACCTCATAGAATGGATATAGGGAATTCATCATAATGATACATATCCATGATACATAGAACAATGGCTCCAATCCCAAATAAATGTAGTACACGAAATCTATTAATATTACACAATGTGTCCCTTCGACCCTAGGGAAAACCCATGTAAATTTAATGTTTTATTGTTCATGTAGAAGTATCCAGATTTCTACATCCTGTGTACTTCATCCCATGTACTTGTACATGACATAGCTCATGTAAATTATTGTTGTCCATGTATACAGAGGTGTATAAAACGTTCACATGCCCATGTAGTCTAACATGTGTTTATATACACATTGATGTACATCCTGAGAAATCGTGGAAGAAACCACACACTCTATGATGGGTTTAACACATACTGTCAACCTTAACATCACATAGAAACCCTAGGATCCACATAGGGGACCCACACAACATGTAATACTAGATTACACACCTTGAATGATGAATTTTCTAAAATCCATTTATTCGTCATTAAAATGATTCATCCACTCCTATAGAAAAAACATTTTCCAAGATTTATGTGAGGAATATAGGATCTAGTCCAACATACCATTTCCTCATTGATCACTAGATTCTAACTATTTGATTTTTATGAGAATTGATGTTCGTTCATTATGTTTATATAACACAGACCACATGAACATCAAGATCGACAATATGGTTTGATTGATTTTTTTCAATCATCTTCACATGATCCTTACACCATATCTATTATGGATATTTTATATCATATCATTGCAAAATGAAATGGGTGCACAATGATAAATATCTCACTAGATATTCATACAACCAGGAAACCATAAAATCAATGATGAACTAATAAAATAACAGAGAAAAGCTCAATGAAATATTTTGTGGAATGGACCTTAGTTGATATTCATGTCGATGTTGATTCTATTCCATCAGAATGAAAAAAATTGATAATAAAATAACCACAAAGAAAAAATTTACAATCCTTTGATAAAACTAACCCATCCCACAACAGACATGATCCACGAATTATTTTTATGGTTGATTGATTCACATTCATCATTGAAATTATGAACGGGGGAATGTCCATTCCAAATAAATTAAATTCATCGAGATGGATCAATAGCAAGCAAAGAACAAGTCTACATCCTAGTCATTGGTGAGATCCGTCGAATATGTTTCATGTTGATCACTAATACATGATTTGATATATGTTTTTCCAAGAGAGATCCTACAATGGTCTCTCCAAGGACCCCAATGTTATGTGGATAAAACTATATTTATTTAATAATAATATAATTATTATAAAATATATATTTTTTCAACAATTTATAAATAAAATAACATTACATTTTATTTTTTTTATTTTATGCCTATAACAACAATTCAATAAATTCTCCATGCTGAAAAATGTTCTGAAACACCTAAGGTAAAACTCATGTTTTGAACTCAATAGTGCCCTCATATTTCTGATATGGTCTCCCATTTAGATATGATTACAATTTTTCTAGAAATTAAATTATTATGGGAATTTATTATATTTTAAACTTTTAATCTGGTAAAATAAAGCCTTAGAATTCCACACTATCATAGTTCTTGATTTTGAAAATATTCCATAAAATAAAAAAAAATTAATACATAGAAAATATGAGTCGCAACCATAAATATTTAACATATTAATGACATTTAATTAAGGATTATTTTGATTTTTTTTATATGATGTTTTATATAAATTGCATGATATTTACTGTGATTTGTTTTCAGATTCCCCTTTTAATTATTTTAGGTTATGGTTTGGTAGGGAAACAATTCTTCAATATAATTGAAATTGCATCAATTTATAATTTAAGAATCATTTTTATTTTATTTTCTCTTATATTAATGAATTTTTATATTATTTTAAAATAGGCTAAAAACCTTTCATTGTAATTATAGTGGTACATTAAATATTTATATATTTTTCATTTTTTAAGATTTTGTTTTCCAATTTCATTCACATTTGGTTATTTATCATATTTTTTATCTTTCATATCATCCTATTGGGTTTCAAAAAAACTCCAAGTTTCCACATAAATTTAGTTCTCCCTTGGACATATTTTTCTTGTACTTGAAAATTTACACTTGTCTCTACATCAAGTATCTCTTATCCACCGCATTTATGACCATTTGTGTTATAAATATTCATTTTTAATGATTTATAAAAATCAATATTTGAAATTTGTTCATAAATAATACAAATAATATATTGTAACTTAAAACATATATCTTATTTAGAACATATATCTTTACCCCATCAAATTGGATTTGAATTTATTCGTAGGTTTTTATTGGAATCTAAGGGGAGTAACATCTCTATAAACTCAATATTCTCTATTGGAATAGTTTTGATGGTATTTTTATCCATAGTTTTAATAATTTCATAATTTTCCATCCATAGTTACAATCCAGGTATATGTGAAGGAAAATATTCTTTTCAATAATCATGGTAAATAATTTCAATGTTGGGAAAATATGATGGAGATTTCCAAAACTACCACCGTGGTGAAAATTCTCTCTATGTGTTTGCTGATTATTTTGAATGTAAAATCTAGTATATTGGACATCATTATGCGTATGAATTTTTGTTTCCTTATTAATAATATTTATCCTCATAAAACAATTTTATTGTGAATTATAAATGTGAGAGTTGAAAATTTATTTCAAATAATCAGAAATTTTTTCACTCTAGATCATTGTAGAAGACTGGTTCACTAATGTTTAGTTGTATGTGGTGAGACTACATTAAAATCTTTGTAAAATAATCTTTTTGAGTGAATTGGTGATTCATACACTACCAAACTAACCCCCAAAATCTATACCATGTTTCATGAAATAGTATTCCTAATCAGGAATAAATCTGATAATTTTATTCAATATTTTGATAATCAATATCTTGGGGGTAAAATTTATGAAAATAATTCTGTTATTTGTTCTGAGTATCAAAATATTATTCACTATTTGTAAGATCATTTTCCTAGAATTTATATTTAATAAAATGGGGTTACCCTAAGATTCAGCTCATCCCCAATCTACCCTTTCATTGATGTCATTTCATAACACAATATTAGTCTGTAGTGGATAACAAGGAATCATAATAGGGATTCCCATTGAATAATGGAATCATATAAATGTTTTATTATTGATTCCACAACTATGATATCAAATGGTTTTACTTATGCAGGATATAGTGGATGAAACTATTTTCACTTGATATTCCCTACTATAATTCTCTGTATTAGCTCATTTGCTGAAAGATTTTCAGTTATACGATGTTTGGTGTGCAATTTGTCACAGTAATCCTAATGATCATCCAAATAAATTACCATTTTCAGTTTGAATGAACATAATAATTTTTTTCATTTTAGTAATTAGTTTTTTGAAATTTTTCCTAATAAACCTTTTGAGAATAAATGAAATCCCATATTTTATATTTTTCTTATTTTCTGTTCAGATTTTTGTATATATTTATTCTTTTTTTTCTCTAGATTGCACATACCTACCGCAAAAATGAATCCAAAATTGGATTTGGTCATAGGTTTTCGACTTGGACTGAGGTAAATATATTATTTATAAAAATAATTTTTTTTTCTAAATATGGGATAATACATATGGAATGAAATCCAATTTCATATATGATCATATAGAGAAACACCAAATAGGGACAAAATATGGAATTTTGATGGAGGAAAAAAGTGTTGAAATCTAATTATAATGATGGTTCTGAAACTAGAACAAAAACAGTAGAGGCACAATATATATCCACACATCACAAAAGAGAGAGAATAGATTGATGATATATGGGAATTTGATTGATTAAAAACTGATTTCCATTAACCATTCATTTCAATAAAAATAGTATAACATATTTTTATGGTGGTAATGAAATTGGAAGGATAGTAAACAACTAATTTGAATAATATGATAATTTTTTAGTTATAGAAATTACTAAATCAAAAAATTATTAAATAAAAATTTCACTAAGATGAGCATATCAACTAACCCTAATGTGATACTCTCATGTACAATATTTACTCATCAATTAAGTCATCATATTATTTAAATTTATGTCATGAAGTATGAAAAAACCATTTTCAATAATACTCAAGGTTTTAGAAAAAATATTTATATAAACAATCGATATAACATTATAATTATATCTATTCATCATTGAAGTAATATGTATTACCATCACACTACCATTTCCATACTAAAATTTATTGTAATATAATAGTTTATACTTCGTAATAACCCAATATACTCTTAAAAGACATTTTAATAGAGAAAATAAGTAAATGAACAAGGCAAATATGAAGTTCTTAATGAGAGTGCTCTTATTCATTCCATGTACCACGAGTGTCGCTTCCCACTCCTTTGTTGGATCTCTGATCAATCCAGATATAATTTTCTATCATCTAACTATTTTTTCTCATTCTATATTTTTTTCCTTTTATTACCATTTCAAAATAAATAAATTCACACAAAAAATACTCCACTCTCAAAAAACATCCAATGATCCTAAAATTCTCTATCGTAACAACATGAAATACTTAATGTAAAAAAATACTCTCTACTAGTGATTCTAACTAGGCTCCCACAACCATATCAATTTCTTATTGTGATTCCATGCCATCTAAGTTCATGATCCCATTTTCATATTATTTCCACTTAGAATGTTCAGTGACCATGATTCCAGACTAAGAATGATATTATTGTCCATATTCTCCAATGGCCACCTTCACACTGATAATTTCTTGATTAGGGAAACCGGAATGAAAAGTATAGATTTTGACCTTATAATATTCTTATAAAATCAGGAAATTTTCCATGTTGTGCAGATTCCTTTTTTTTTATTTTTCATTCTTCACAAGTTTTAAGGTATTAATACAACATATATCGTTATTTTTATTGGTATTTTATGAATATTTTAGGACATTATAGAGTATTTAATCTATTTTTATGTATTTTTTAGTGGTTTTTGGGCATGTGCTTAGTCATTATATTCATAAAAATCAACACCATCAGAATTTGCATCCGTATGTTTCAAATTTGTCGATTCGTTGTGGAATAAATTCTAAAACACCAAAAACATGTCCATATTGGCATGCTTTATTCATTAATTGATCATATTTAGTAGTGACATGTTATAATCATGATTCATTAACATCGAACACATCATAAATTCCATGACAAAATTATTTGAATACCCATAATTCAATAATAAGCTATCTCGAAACTGCTATTTTTTTGTAGGTTGTGGGATTTTGGGTGCCTATATTTGATCAACCCCGAAAATAACATAAACAATAACAGTAAAATGTTTAAAAATAAAATCCAAAATGAAATTTCATCTTTTTTAATCATATTCAGTAATATATTACATTTTCCAACTCCATGTATATTCATATGGATATCAAGATTTTCATATTCCATCATTATATTACTTCAAAACTTGATCCCACGCATAAATTTTATCTTCCATTGAGTCATCATTTTTCTAGTTCTTCCTTGTTTTATGAGTCATAAACCCACTAATTTGAGTTCACAATATTCTATATTGAGTCTCTTAGTGAGTATCAAACATCAAGGTCATCATATTCCAACATCACTCCTTACATATTGAAGTGATTTTGTTTTAGATCACAAAATATAAAGACTTTAGATTCCAAAATATCATAAAAATTCATAATTATATTCCTCAATCGATAATTTCATGGTAAGTTGGGAATATAAATGGTGTTTTGTGATGGTATCATGAGTCAACATTATCTTTTAGTGACATATTCTTTTGGAATTCATCATCACTGGTGGTGCATCGATATCATCCTTAATAGAATGACCCAACATAGATATTTTATTGAGCATGTAATCAAAATCATCTTTTATATAACAACACCATATCCTGTGATGATGAAATTTTATCCTTTTTTTAATTATTGTATACAATTCCTTTGATTAGGATTCTCTTTGACCAAATTTGGGTTCATGAAAATCATGGGTGACATCAAAATCATATTTAAACACATGGGTTTCAATGAAATCCATTTCAGGATGGGTCCCACAACTATTTCATTATTAGGGGAGATGGGCGTTGATGCTGTGTGGGTGTTTAGTTGGTGTAAAACCCCTCCAACTCATCCAGTTTAGTGGAGAAGAAGGGGTGAGGTTTTTCTATAAAAGTAAAGATCTTGTTTCCATATTAGTATCTCATTATCAATCAACAATAAGCTTAATATTACCCCTTATGTGGTATTTTGTGAGGTGGTTTCCCCTCATTTTTAAGAGATATATTATGAGGGTTTTCTCATTACAATATTTAGGGTGTGTATACTAACTTTTACCCATAGTGATCCTTATATTCTCCAATGGTTTTTCACTACATTGATGTTCATAGTTTCCCACATTACATTTGGTGTAATTTATTTCTTCATTTTTTACTTCATTTAATGTCATGATTAATTATACACTAGTGGAAAAATCATTTTTATTCCCAAAAAGTTGTATTAAAAAGATCTTTCTGGCCCAATTCTATTCAACTTTTTCTTTATAAATATATCATGTAAATTTAACTATGCTCTATGATTACAAATCTGGTTGATAAATCACATCATAAAATACTATTGATATTATTAAATAGACTATCAAGAAAAATAGGTTGTAACAGAATGGTGGTGTGTCAAGATGGGGGATAAATTTTAGATCGAATGATTTAGTGGGAATACATTTTCTTTGTTAAAAAAAAGATATAACTGAGGATGTATAATTGCTAACTAAAAAATAATGATTGACAAGAAAAATATGATGATAGAGAAAGGTTCTTGTGGGGGAGATAATTGTATCTAGGAAAACAATGTGGTGAGTACTTATAAAGGTTGAGATATAAAAGTTGGTGATGTGGTGATGACTACTAGAAGAGGGAAACATCTCAATAATGAATGGATGATCAACTCAAGAGAAATCCGAAAAATAAAGCCTCGATGTGAATTTTTTGATTTGTATTAAACTATACTGAATGGACATGTGTATGTGGCTAAAAATAAAATGGGGAAGATAATAGGAGTTTTTTCCAATCAAACTGAATATTCATGATGGTATTTTTTGAACCATCCATGGAGTATTCCATGTGAATGTATATAAGAAGAATATACTGTATTTGAGACAATTTTATGACTTCGCATGTAAGAATAACACCTTGAATATGGTGATGATTATTAGGAAGTGATTCCTTATAGTGATGAAGGAATATAAGTTATAAAGAAAACTATAGGTTCTTAGGGATGAAAATTACAAGGAGGATTAGATAATTATCACATCAACTACCTAGTAGGATGTGTTGATTATATTATGGCATCAATTATTATCCATCTGTCAAAACAAGGTCTGAATATTTTTTTGGATAAGATACTGTTAACATAGCTTTAAAATGTATCACTACCATTTATTGAGCATTATGTATTGAGTAACAAACACTGGTTGAAGTTTGTCACCTCAACGACATGAGAAATTGAGATCTCAGAGTTGACCCATTTTGATATTTTGAAATCTTTGGTTTTATTGCTAGGTGGAGAAAGACACATTTTATCCTTTATTGATTATTATTACAAGAGATGTTTGGTTTTCCCAATAATGATAATGGTCAATACTATTGAAGTCTTCAAAACATTTTATGAGTGGATGGAATTTCTATATGGAATGATGTTCAATAGAATCTGGATTGAAAATGGTGGAGATTATTAAAGCGAGGAGTATGACACTATTTTTCAACATGAATGAATCCATAGACAGTTCATAATGGGATACACTTCTTATAGAGACCATATCTATTTATACATTAACAATACATATCTTTTTTTAAATACATAAAACATTATACAAATGGATTCCCAATGATTGTACATATCTAGTGCATTTGGAAACATGGTAACATAAACACTGGTACATAAGGGAGGAAATTATACCCCAAATGGTTTTCCATTACTATATCCCTTCTAGGAGAAATCAGACATAATACATATATTCATCACCTTAGTATGGGAACATAAGAAATGGGTGATCTCATAAGCTCAATGAGTGTAAACACATGAGATATTTATGCATAAACATAACCATATGGGTATAAAAATGTGATCATAACATTATATGATAATACCCTACATATCATATGTTTAGAAAGTTGAATAATTTAATTATTCCAGAATTTCATAAGACATGGATCATAAGTAATTAAATAACATAATCCAAGAAATAATAACAAATGAATAAGATATGGAATTTTGGAATAAATAGACATGAGATATAGTTACATATAAGTCAAGACACAAAACTAGAACATATCTAGAAACATTATTGGAATTATAGTTTTTCCCTCATAATTCCTACCATTATAGGCTGTAATTTAAAATAAAGAGTTATTATTACGTGATGGGGTAGTTCATCGTACACATAAAAAATATGTTTATTTGCAAATAGATGGATGTGTGTGTATGTGTAGTTCAAACCCTTAGTAATACAACATATTATTATATTAATGATAAATTTCATTTAAAAATAAAAATGATATAAGATGAATTTAAAGAGTGGAGAATGAAAATAAATGAAAGGATATTGAGAAAGGTTGTTACAACTTAATCAGGTAACTATGTCTGGTTTTCCCCGAAGGGAATCCAAGGATGTTTTTCTAACAAAAGGGATGCATAAAAAATGAAGGTAGGTATGATGGAAAGTATCATGGGTAGAGTTTTGGTTAACCTAAGAAGTTTTAGAGGTGTTAATATTAGTTATAGTCGGTGGACCTTTTTTGGGGAGGGAGTGGACATACTTTGCAGTTTTTTAAATCAAGTTATGTGAATCAATGATTTTACCTAAAAATTAATAAAAAACAAAAAACTCAAGAATTGAAGGTCAATGGATGAATAATTTCTTGATAATTGATATGGGACAATTGGCTAGGTCATTTTTTCCCTTAATATTAATGTTTATTCCCTTATTAAGTTCAATTTTATCTTAATCACATTAATTTATTTTAATTTCTTTCATTAATATTTTCGTTCAAAAACAATGTCCACCTTATTAAAAATTATAATTAATATTGATTAAACACATGAAATTAATTTTTCCAATTTATAATCATATATGTGGAAGAAATTATTTTAAATTTAATCCCATTGATGGGAAAAACAGTTGTGTTTTTTATGTAGAAAATGATCAAAAGTTGGCTATGTTTTTATATACAATTACAATGTGAAACTGTTTCCAATAAAATCTATCATATTAATTGATAAAAAATTAATATAATTTAACAATAAAACATTTTAAAAACTATATTTCATCCTTCTAAATAAAATTAATGAAAATGTAGTTTTGAATTAAAATTTCTTATTTTCACTATTAATCAGAAAATGACGTTTCTCAAAAAAATATAAAGAAATCACCCTAAGATAATATTGATAGTAAAAATTTAAATGGTAAGTCTATTTTTGGGACTTAAATTGATAAATGTGTCTTAAATTAATTTTTATTTGTTTCCATAGAATGACTGACAATACAGTTCATTTGAGAAAATAGTATTTTAAAACATATATGGAATTTTCCAAAAATTATATCCCTCTTTGTCAATGTGTTTAATTAATATAAAACCATTTTAAAAATTATTTTATGATTAGTTATTAATATTAATTTTAGTATGTTATACTAATATTTTATAATTATCTAATTTAAATATTCATAAAACAAATGTTTCGTAGAAACTCTGTGTTGTGTGTAATTTATTCCAAATAAATGTTTCATATAATATATTCCATTTTAGAGTTGCATAAAATGTATAATTAGTGGATTTAATTTTAAAATAATGTTTCAAATAGTCTAATTCCATATATCAATGAAATTTTTCTGTGTGTGTGAAAAAAATTCCATAAAAACATAGGGTGTTACATTCAACACCAATTAAAATGAATCTCGCACTCCAAATTATTTATTCTTGTGTATACAAAATAAAGATACGTATTCTTAATAATATCCCTATGTTCCCATGTATCATCCTCAAACTTTTCATTTCTCTAAAAAACATAGGGAATTTGAGTGGTTTGGTTTCGTAGAACTTTCTATATACGATCCAGAATTTCAACTTGTTGTTCCTCAAAAGATATACCTTAATCTAGTGGTATAAACTCTATGTTTAGTAGATATGAATAGTTAGGTATGTAATTCCTCAAGTGATATAAATGGGACAAATCATGGACTTAAGAGATATTTGGAGGAATTCTTGAGTGATGTATTTTTATCACAATATAATGATGAATTTCAAAAGGAGTGATATACCTAGGGCGTAGTTTTACACTAATCCCAAGTCTCATTATATTATTCCATGGAGTTATTTATAGAAACACCTTCACAAGAACATCAAATTTTATATCAGTCCTACGATTATCAACATAACGTTTCTAGTTACTTTAAGATGCCTGGATATGATGTGGAATGTCTCTGCCCTTCTCTATGATTACATTAATGATCCCAAGTATGAATAACATTATTTCTATAAAAAATTCCAATAATGTTAGAGATATATATTTATTCCCATATAGGGCTTCATAATAATCCATTTCAATTATTGGGTTGAATCTATTATTCTATAAAAATCAACTTGGGGAAGGTGTTGATTTGAAACACCATTGAAATATAGATAACGAGTTCTAAACATATACTATAGGGTTTAAATTAATATTTTATGATGACATGATTTTTTAGGATCATAAGAAGTGAAAAAACAATATATTATATCATGTTATTTCTGAATACATCAACATAACATAGCGAAATACCTTAGATCCCTATGTGATACAATAGAATGTGGACCTCTATACAACCTTACCACTTCTTTAATATATATTCTAGATAGTTGATCTAAGGATAATTATTCTCTAATAGTGATTAAATTTATTGACATTGTAAGGATATCAACTACCAACCTTATATTATTAAACCCTTTAGTGGTTTTTGATAGGTCAATGAAGAAATCAATAGTGATGTTCTCCGATTTTCATTCATATATGGGCAATGGATGGAATGTACACTTTCATTTTTTTCCTTTTCATCATAACTTTTTCTCATACGAAGAACTAAGATACATCACCATTATTATATCTCACTATATTCATCCGTACTACATGTATTCCATAAATTCCCCACAAATAATCATACTTCTAGGATGAATAAATAATTAATAATTTTGAACTTCATATAAATTATACTTCTTTAATACTATTATCAAAGTAATACATACATGTTACCTGAACCATATCATTCAATCCCGATCATGGTTAAACTCATGATTATCTTTATATTTATTTTGTATTTGTACAACTTCCTTATGCACCTCCTTACTTATCACATGGATAGTGTGCTGAAAATTCATTTCATAAATATAATATGTTTTCCCTTAGTTCATAAGTTCTAGCTCTATCCTTTATAAATCTACAGATATTTCATCTTGTTTCATGCTCATTATGGATAAAATAACATGACTATATTGAAACAATGAATCGACCACCTTGTTCAGTTTCCCACGATGGTAATGTAATGAGCAGTTATAATCCTTTATCAACTCTAAAACTATTCTATGGTGCATGTTCAAATCAATATGCATGAATATATATTTTGTAATTTTATAATCAATATATATACAAAACACTTTTCTCCATAAAGATAATGACTCATATTTATAATGAAAAAATTACCGCGTCTAACTCCAAAACATGGATTTTTGTAATTTTTATCATGAATCTTCTACTACTGTGAGGCATAAGTGAAAACCATTTTAATATTCATAATAACATATACCAATTCCTTATTGGATTCATCACTAATGGTTAAAACCCATTCCCCGCTTTAGGGTAATGTATGAATAGGTGCACTACCCAATATTCACATCAGTTCACTGAATATTTACTCACATTCATCTGTCCTTAAGAACATTAAATCCATTTGATACAAATTTTTTAGAGGATTACATAGCCACAAAAAATTCTCACAAAACTATTGATAATAACTAGTCATTATGAGAAATCTACAAATCTCAGTCACCATGGTTATTCTGGGCCATTATTTAATAGCAATCATATTTAATGGATCTACTACAATACTATCCCTTTAGATTGTGTGACCAAAAAATTAAACCATTTCCTACAAAAATTCACACTTTTAAAATTTTCGTATTATTCCTATGTTATTTATATATAAAACCCAAAAACTAATTGAGGTAATGATAGAGTGGCTGATTGTTTCTTATCAACCAGTTAAGATTCTGGTGCTCTGCTAATGTGTATAGCAGCACTCGGGTCGAATCCTTTGCAATGGTACATTTTTATAGTCGGCTGTTTTTAGTTAATTGAATTCTAATTTTGGATTTGTTTTCAGATATTAAGAAATAATTTATGTATGATGTTTGATTTAAAAAATTTATAAATATTGGGGTGAGAACATTATTGGGGATTTAGCCTTTTGATATCATTGATCTTTGATTTATATTGCATTAAATTAATACCCACATCATAGGTTGATTTTGATCAGAATTCCTATGTTTTAAAGATTTAATCCCAGCCATAACATAACTTATGGTTATAATCATTACAATAACTTGTTTATGGTTGTGTATTTTTGGTTCCAATAATCTAGGAAATTAACATATTAAAGAAAACGTTTAATTAATCTGTGACATATAAATTTCAACATACACAATATTAACTCCAAGAATACTCATCGAGCAAAGACTCTCAATCACTTAATATCTCCAAATTATAACTCACCACAATTGTAGATTTACTAATCCATTTAAATAATTAGTAATTTGGTTGTAATTATTATGATGATAAATTAATAAGATATGAAAAATAAATGAATGAGAAAATATTGGTGTATCAAACACACACAAAAACCATGAAGGAAAATAAATAATTACTTTAGATTTAATGAGAAAGAAAAATAAGGGAAAGGTGATTTAACTATATTTAAACTATTTTAAGAAAATTAATATTAAACTACAAAAGGTGGATAATAATAATAGATATTGAAGAAGAAACTTTCATTAAAACAGAATTACAAAGAAAGAGACTTACAATATTACAAAAATGAAGAACACAAAAGTTAATGAAAACATAGTGAGAAGGAATGGTCTCTAAAGTTAAAACATGAGTATGGAAAGTCATCCCAAGACCTTGGCAAGGAAGTTTCCATTCCAATATTCTCTCCCCACTTCTGAAATTCCAACTCTTTTTATGGAGAAGAGGGGGATGTATTTATAGCCTAAGGAAGTGGACTGTTGGAATTCCTAATCTGTCCCTCCACTTGGTTCGACGATTTGGACATCTAGACAACCGAATCTAGAGAAATATACTTAATACAAGTTGTAGATAATACTGTTGGACGACCTCTTGAAAGGTTTGGAGTCATTTGGACCTATGGAGCCAATGTTATGACCATCTGATTAAAGAAAATAAAACTGGTTATTTCAATCCATGATTTTTCAATGGCCAGAATGTGAATGGATTTTGGGTTATGAAGATACCTTTAAATATGAATTATTTCTTCAGAAACGTAGGCCTCCTATATCTACTCTTCTACACAAAAATATCTCACACTGATTTGATGATTATATCTAGATAAATGTCATTAATATTGTACTAATTTTAATTCTTATCTAGAATGGTGGGATGAGTTTGAATGAATCCGCTGGGACCATTGTATTTGTATTTGGGCCTTGAAAATTTTATAGAAGACTCCTTACATTTTCCCCCAATACTTTTAGGAGAATTAAGGTATTTAAATGTAACACCCCAAGCTTATACGGTACGCTTCCCTTTGAATAATGCAATAGCGTGTGTTGTATGCAACATCGAGTTCTAACACACCACAACCAATCAAACTAGCTGTTATGAACTGTAATACCCAATTTTTTAAATTTATAATTTTGATTTTTCAAAATGGACTTCATTTTTGGCTTCGGAATATTGAAATTTGCCTAGGGTAAATTTTTTTTTATATTTCTGAAAAACTTCATTTTTTGATGATTAGTGAAACCACTATGTGGTAGTTAAAAATACTGAATTTTTCATAAAACATAATTTTACCGCTTCTGTGATTGGAATTTCAAAAATCCGAGAGACACGGTTAATATCAAGGAGCAATATGTGGTTCAATGAGATGAAAATAATTTTTGGTGAATAGTAACTTATTACTTTTATTTACCACGGTTAAAATAAATACGATAATTAAGGATAAAAATGAAATTAATATTACCCTAAAAAACATCATAATTCTATTGGATAAGTTTATCTCGACCAAACACAACCTTTGAAATAAAATATTATCATTTAGGTCTACTTGGATTAGATTAGGACATTAATTATTATTTAATTCAATGAAGAGATAAAAGAGTTAAAATCAATGTTTATTTACTAAAACATTTTTTATATATGGTTACACATAAGTTAAATTCAATTATAAATATTCATTAGAAATCTAAAAATATTTCCTACATAATGATATTTTATTTATAATTTTTAGACATTAAATAATTTAATTTATTTATGACACAATGGTGATGTAGTAATTACCATAATAGTGAAACATTAAAATAATTGATATTATAAATACCCAAATAAATATAATATGAGGGTTTTTATGAATTACACTAATTATATAGGTTAATATGAAATATTAGGAATGATTTAAGTTACTTTTTTCGAAGTAATCACTCTGTTATGGTTTTCACAAAAATCAATTTTCCAAATAGTGTCAAAATTGACATAAAAGAGTTTTTAAAAAAATTATTATATTATTAATTGATATTCAATTCATAAAAATCTAATGTTCATTCAAGAGGCTTATATAATTATAGGTGTATCTTTATTGGACCACTTGGGGATCTCATGGAGGTATATATTATGTTTATTAACTATATAATATAAAAATACAATGTGACATGGTAAGTGTCAAACTAATTAACTAAGAGTTAAAACTATAAGATAAGGTTAATATAATGACCCAAACCTGGCTAACAACTATTTGTTGAGTGTTTTTCGACCCATCCCCACCTTAACCATTAAATAATCCACTTTGGAGCCATTTGAAACTGAATATGAATTTATTATAATATAATATTTCTAGAAATTCCAAAGGTTCTCTTCACCCCTCTTATAAAAGGGCACTCCCCCTTCTCACTAATTCACACATTAAAAGCCTTTTGGATCGGCCAAACCCTTCCCAAATACTCTCTCAAATTCCCTAAATTCATCCTAGAGGCCTTCCTTTAGTCTGAAAGCCAACCTATGGAGCCCTTTTTGATCAAATCCAATGGAAGAATCCAAAGAAGTGGCAATGTCTTCACCACAATTTTTCAAATTCATTTCTTCTTCAACTTCTTCTTTCTTTGTTATTACCATTGTAAAATAATGAATCCAGTGTCTTCTATATACTATAATATTATTATAAATATGCTACAACCATATTCAGTATTCTATCCATCCTTTGAATGACATGTCACCATACGTGCGTACATACGGCTTACCGTCTCCAAGTCGTGGTGTAATTGTTATTCAATATATTATTATTTTGATGGGTATAATAATGATTTTTAATTCATTTAAATAATAAATATAACATTATAATGATTCTGTATATATGATATACCATCCAATTATATATTATTTTAATATCAAAAGAATGATATTGTCGCTAATGCGTACGTGTGGACTACCATCTCTACGAACGCGATGAGATTCATTCTCCATCGTATCCATTAAACTATAATTACCATTTGGTGATTAAAAATAATGTTTAAGGACTTGATATAACTCTGGATATGAATAAGATACAACCTATCCATAACAAACATGGATTATGTAACAAAACATATAAATGAAAACAAGTTAACACCAGAAACGACGATAATTCTAAGATATTATTAACAAAGCAATGTTAAAAGATCATATATGATATCATATTAATGTATATGATTCTTGTATAATTTAATAACAATTATTTCACCATTATATAGGTAGTTAACCTTCCCTCAACCAAGGAAAAGTACAAGGTAATGGTTTATTTCGCAATCTCTTCATTGTCTGAGGTTGTTTATACATATTAATCTACTGGGATTTCTTTATCATCCACATCCATGTTTCTTAAAAATGTATTTCAAATCATTCCTTCTATTTTGAAGACTATGTTATAAAGTCATTTATATCCTTGTGGAATTTTTATAATAAGTTTATAAAGGAATATTTCTATCGTTTTCCAAACAAGTTCCTTTTTAACCTTTTGGACAGAATTAAGGAAAGAATGTTTTTTTAACTTATACGGCGGGTGCGACTATTTTCCACCGTTATAAAATATTAGAAGCATCCCTTACAAGCTTATATGAAAATTTTCAATTTAAATGTTTTATTTTATAATTATGTTCCTTTTAAATGATTTCAAAAAAGGTATATTTCTACCAAATAGTTTTGATTTCATCTATGTCAACATCCTTTGATGGATTGTAATATTATTTGAAGTTGATTTATTATGATATAAAACATCCATATTGTATTTAAGGTTTTGTGATTTGTTTGACTGTGGATGTGTTATTTTTATACCATTCATGGTTTATGACGAATGTATTGACATTTCATATGCTAGTTTTAATATGAATGTTTATGTTAGGTTTAAACCTGTTCATATGAGGAATGCATTGGAATTAATATTTGACGGGTGGAGCCTGCTATATCTCTTCAATGCATCGGTAGGTCTCATGTAACAAACTAGTGTCTTGAAACAAGGCCTTGACAAAATCTTATTTGTAGTATTGGCAGAAGGCCTTGGCTACGTGGTTATGATAGTCTGGCATTATACATTCAATCATTATGAAAGTGGTTATTGATATTGCATGTGATTATTCGATTAGTAGAATATCCATGTGAATAAATAAATGGCATTATTTCATTTTATTTTTTCCATACTATGTTGAAGTTGAAGTTTAAAAGACTTTTGTTTAAGTTCTACATTGCCTAAAATTCTTATTCTTATTTATGAAATTTTCCGCTATATTGTTATCCATACTGGGCATTTGAGCTCACCCATTTTCTATGTTTTATATTTCCCAGGATGTGAATAAGTAACTTATGAATGACATGCAGGGATAGATTCAGGGGATAAGAGTGTGGACTATGGAGCCTATATTGTTGTAGTTTTCATTTTATTGTGAAATGTAAACTTTATTAATGTATCTAGTTATTCCAAGGCTACTTAACTAATCAGTCTTTGGAGACTTGATCTTTCTTGTGATCATGCCAATGTTATGTAATAATGCACCGACTATGGGTATCTAGGGTCGGGGCATTGCAGTTTGTATCAGAGCAAGTTTAGTACAAATCTTGGAAGCTAGATTTAGATAAACTCTTATTAGAGCACATAGACCTAAGAGAGACTTTGAGGATTAGTATAGAAGAACATCCTAGATTTTTGGTATTGTAGAGATTATGTGAGTTTTCCGAGCAATACATCTCTGTCTAGATATGAGTAGGTAGAGGCGGCACTGGCGGAGATGTACCTAGGTGTAAAACCTGAAAACACCGCTTTGATCTAGACTCAAACGGGGACTGGTTCACGACAATGGGCCTTGCTACACTCTTGGTTACGACACTCCCAGGGGATATGCTTAGGATAAATCTCATTTTTATTACAAATTATTATGAAGTGTTTATGAGTATATACTTCCTCAACGAAAACATTTTTTATGATTATGGATTATATCCATAAATATTTCAATTTATGTTAACTGTTTTGTAAGTATGGAAATATTTATTTTGATTGATAAACTGATCTAGTTTATGCCATTGTTTAGAAATAGTGCCTAGTGGAAGAAATGGAAACGGAATCAATGCACGTACTCCATGTAGGGATTTCCCTCCAACTAAAGAAGATTATAGTGGAGCTGGTGATGCAGCTTGTGTTGATCAACTACTCACCATACTGGGACAACTAACTCAGGTTATTAATAAAAACCTTACCCATATGGAGCACCCTGATCCACACTGTGGAGGATCAATGATAGATCGCTTCATGAGGGAGAAACCACTATCATTCAATGGGAGTACAAATCCATTAGTAGCTGATCAATGGATAAGTTCCATAGAGAAAATATTTTAGGCTTTGGGAAGTAGTAAAAGGGTATAAGTTAACATGGCAGTTTACCTCCTCATTGGATATACTGATCAATGATGGCCATTGATTCAAAACATGAAGGGAGATGATGAAGTATCAAATAAGGAATGGTGGGAGTTAAAATATATGTTTTTAGAAAAATACATTCCTCCTGACCATCGAGCTGATATGGAAAGTCAATTTTTGAGTCTGAGACAAAAGGAGGATGAGAATGTCACAAATTATGAGGCTAACATTACAATGTTAGCAAGGTATGCTGGAGATTATATATGTAACCCAAGAAGTAATATTGATCGTTTCATTGATGGGTCAAAACCATTTCTACATCGAGCATTAGTCTCAAAATCCTTCTCGTCGTACGAAGAAATTGTCTCATGTGCTATCAAGATAGAAAAGGAATTCTCTAAGTATTATGACATTAAGTCAAAGAAAGAGAAGAAGAGATCCGCTGATTAATCTGGGAATGGAAGTAAGGGGAAGAAGGGAAAAATTGAATATCCATAATGTAGTAAATGTGGGAAGAAACACCCTGGTACTTGCTTAAAAGGAATGGGAGTCGGTTACAAGTGTGGTGAAAAGGCCACCAAACTCGTGATTGGAAAGGGAATAAGGAATCTACTGATGTTCAGTGCTACAATTGCAGGGAGATAGGACATTATACCAATGAATGTCAAATGTTTCAGGGGAAATTTCCTCAGAAAAGTCCAAGGGATCATGGCCAAGCTTATGCTATCACTAATGCTGAGGTAGAAGCTCTGAAAGACGTGGTGGCAGGTAATTTAATGGTTTCCTTAATTTTAGAAAATGCATTATTTGATTTTGGATCATCACATTGTTTCATATCTTCCCAGTTTGGTAAGAAAATTAGATATTTACAATTTCATTTAACAAGGGAGTTGTTAGTTAAAACTCCTAAGGGAAGTATCATTGCAACAATGTTTTGTGAATCAGTCCCCATTAGAGCACATAAATGTTCTTTATCTGCTGATCTCATCGTCATACCTATGATTGAGTTTGATATAATCTTCGGTATGGACTGGCTTTCAGACCATGATGCGAAACATTATTGTAAGAAGAAGGAGGTTACGATTTTTGATGATGATGAAGGGAACACCTTATCTTTAGAGAAGAATCATCTCCACCTAATTCATATCTAGATCCACCCCAATATCTCAACTATATTCAATTATTGGGGAGGAAGAGAATATATTTATAGTGGGTGAGGAAAGGAAGTTTCAAATAGAGGATGTACCTATTTTAATAGAATATGTAGATGTGTTTCCTGATGATTTACCAGGACATCCTCCAGAACGAGAAGTTTAGTTTTCCATTGATTTAATTCCAGGATCAAGGCCTATACCGAAGACCCCTTATAGAATGGCCACTGTAGAATTAGTTGAACTAAAGAAACAACTAGAGGATTTGAGTAATAAGGGATTTATTCACCCTAGTGTTTCTCCATTGGGAGCCCCTGTTCTTTTTGTTAAAAAGAAAGATGGATCTATGAGGTTATATATCGACTACAGGGAGATCAACGCTATAACAATAAAGAAAAAGTATCCCATACCTCACATTGATGACTTATTTCACCAAATGCATGGAGTTCAATACTTTTCAACGATTGACACTTGATATAGATACCATCAGTTGTGTGGGAAGAAGGAAGACAATCCAAAGACTTCATTTTGAACCAGGTACATGCATTACGAGTTTAGAGTAATGCCTTTTGGATTGACTAATGCACCCTCTGAATTCATGGATCTGATGAATAGAGTTTCAAGGAATATCTCGATGAATTTTTGTTGGTATTTATTGATGATATCTTGGTATACTCCAAAAGCTACGAATATCATGAAAATCACTTGTGCATTATCCTGAAGACTCTGAGAAGACATGAATTATATGGGAAGTTTAGCAAGTGTGAATACTGGCTTCAGGAGATTTCTTTTATTGGACATATTGTCTCTAAAGATGGAATCTCTATTAATCCTTCTATGACCAAGTCAATCCATGAATGGCTAGCACCTACGAGTATAACTGAGGTACGCAGTTTTATTGGTTTGGCAGGTTATTATTGACGTTTTGTCCAGAATTTTGGCCAGTTGGCTAACCCATTAACAAAGATCAAACGTATATGGGTTAAATTTGTTTGGAAAAAAGAGTGTGAAGAATGTTTCGAAGAACTTAAGAGAAGATTAGTCAATGATCCTCTATTGAATCTACCATTGAGGAATGATAGGTTCGTTATTTATAGTGATGCATCGAAGAAAGGACTTGGTTGTGTCCTTTTTCATAATGATAGGGTTATTTCCTATGCATCATGACAATTGAAAATTCATGAACAAAACTATCCTACTCATTATCTCGAGTTAGAAGTTGTGATCATTACTTTGACGATATGGATCCACTACCTCTATGGTGAAAAATGTGAGATTTATACTGATCAAAAGAGTTTGACGTATATTTTCTCACAAAAAGAACTCAACATGAGGCAAAGGAGATGGCTTGAATTACTCAAGGATTATGATTGTACGATACACTACTACCTGGGGAAAGAAAACATGGTGGGAGATGCTTTGAGTAGAAAAGATCATGGAGTTTTGAACAATATGAGAATTGAAAGGGATAAAATTTTCATAGATCTAGTGAAGATGGACATGGGAATAACTAGGGAAGGTTAAACAGAAATGCTTTTTCAAATGTTTTCCAAACCATCTTTACTAGAAATTATTAAGAGTTCTCAGACCGATGATGAAGGATTTCATAAGATGATTAATGATGTGAATGATGGGAGAATGAGAGACTTTGTGTGTGAAGATGGAATTTTGAAATTTGGGAAGAGACTTTGTGTTCCCGATATACCTGATGTAAAAAGTGATTTGCTGGATGATGCTCATAGTTCCAATTTCTCTATACACCATGGGAGCACCAAAATGTATAGTGATTTGAAGGAACATTTTTGGTGGGACAACATGAAGAGGGAGATTGCTGATTTTGTGTCAAGATGTATGGTTTTTCAACAAGTGAAAGCTGTAAGGCAACAGACTGGAAGAGTCATGAAACCTCTTCCCATACCAGAGTGGAAATGGGACAATATTACGATGGAATTTTACATGGGGCTACCAAATACTCATAGAAGGAATGATGCAATATGGGTCACTGTTGATCGTCTTACCAAGTTAGCACATTTTCTTTCTATTAGGGAAGATTTACCACTTGAACAACTCTCAAGACTATATATTAATGATGTTGTGAGACTTCATGGAGTACCCCTATCGATTACTTCTGATCGTGATCCCCGTTTTACTTCACGATTCTAGAAACGTCTTCAGAAAGCCTTGGATACAGAACTTCATTTGAGCACTGCCTACCACCCTCAAATAGATGGAGAATCAAAATGAACTATTCAAACTGTAGATACCATGTTGAGATCCTGCTCACATTACTTTCAGGGTATGTGGGATCAATATTTACCTCTAGCAGAATTTTCCTATAATAATAGCTTCCATTCGAGTATTCGGATGGCACCATATGAAGCGTTATATGGAAAAGGATGTCCCACACCAACCTATTGGGATGACGTTGGTGAATGAAAACTTGTAGGCCCTAAACTGGTGGAGGAAACGATGGAAAAGGTAAAGGTAATCCAAAACCATATCAAAGCAGTTCAAAGTAAGTAGAAGAGCTATGTCGATAATCGAAGGAACGATTTTCAATTTCAAGTTAGTGATCATGTTTTCATGAAGGTAAATCAATGTAAGAGAGTCATAAAATTTTGTAATAAAGGTAAATTGAGTCCTAGGTACATCGGACCTTTCAAAATTCTAGAACGAATTGGGGATATAGCTTACTATTTTGAAATGTCGCCAAATCTCTCCAAAGTTCATGATGTGTTCCATGTATCACTATTGAGGAAATACATGCCTGACCCAACTCATGTACTCACCTATGAAGAATTAGAACTGGAACCTGATCTATCTTATTGTGAAGATCCCATCAAGATTCTTGATACGAGAGAACAAGTACTGGGAAACCGGACGACTCGTCTGGTAAATGTCTTGTGGAGAAACCATAAGATGGAAGGGGCACCGTGGGAACCCGTGAAACTTATGATGAAGAGCCACCTGAGACTTTTCATGAGGTAGTATTCTAGAAATTTTGAGGACGAAATTATTTGATGAAGGGGAGAATGTAACACCCCAAGCTTCTAGGGTATGCTTCTCTTTGAATAATGCAATATCGTGTGTTGTACGCATCATCGAGTTCTAACACACCACAACTAATCAAACAAGAGGTTATGAATAGTAATACCCACTTTTTTTAAATTTATAATTTTTTTTTCAAAATGGACTTCATTTTTGGATTCGGAATATCGAAATTAACCTAGGGACATTTTTTTGTATTTTTCTGAAAAACATCATTTTTTGATGAATAGTGAAACCACTAAGTGGTAGTTAAAAAAACTGATTTTTTCATAAAACATAATTTTACCACTTCTATGAGTGTGATTTCGAAAATCCGAGAGACACGTTTAATATCAAGGAGTAAACTGTGGTTTAATGAGATGAAAATAATTTTTTGTGAATAGTAACTTTTTAATTTTATTTACCACGTTTAAAAGTAAATTTTTTAATTAAGGGTAAAAATGATATTAATATTACCCTAACACATATCCTAATTCTATTGGAAAGTGTATCTTGACCAAAAAAAGAATTAGGAATAAAATATTATCATTTAGGTCCACTTGGATTAGATTAGGACATTTATTATTATTTAATTCAAAGAAGAGTAAAAAGAGTTAAAATCAAAGTTTATTTAATAATCATTTTTAATATAGGGTTACACAATAAGATAAATTCGATTATAAATATTAATTATAAAGATAAAAGGATTTAAAACATAATTATATTTTATTTATAATTTTTAGACATTAAATAATTTAATTTATTTATGACACAATGATGATGCAGTAATTACCATAATAGTGAAAAATTAAAATAATTGATATTATAAATACGAAAATAAATAAAATTTCAGACTTTTTATGAATTACACTAATTTTCTAGGTTAATATGACATATTATGAATGAGTTAATTAACTTTTTGCGAAGTAATAATTCTGTTATGATTTTCACAAAAATCAATTTTCCAAATAGTGTCAAAATTGACATAAAAGAGTTTTTAAAACAAATATTATATTATTAATTGATATTCAATTCCTAAAAATATATGGATCAGACAAGAGACTTATATCATGATAGGTGTATCATTAGTGGACCACTTGGGGGGTTACTTGGAGGTATATAGTTTGTTTATTAACTATATAATATAAAAATACAAAGTGACATGGTAAGTGTCAAACTAATTAACTAAGGGTTAAAACTAAAAGATAAGGATAATATAAGGACCCAAACCTGTCTAAATTCTATTGGTTGAGTGTTTTTAGACCCATCCCCACCTTAACATTTAAATAATTCACTTTGGATCCATTATAATATGAATAGTAATTTATTATAAATAATATTTCAAGCTTTTCCAAAGGTGCCCCTCACCCCTCTTATAAAAGCGCACTCCCGCTTCTCACTAATTCGCACATTCAAAGCCTTTTGGCTCGGCCCACCCCTTCCCAAATACTCTCTAAACTTCCCTCACTTCATCCTAGAGGCCTTACATTAGTCTGAAAGACAACCTATGGAGCCCTTTTGATCAAATCAAAAAGAAGAACCTGAAGAAGAGGTAATGTTTTCACCACCCTTTTTCAAATTCATTTCTTCTTCAAATTCTTCTTTATTTGTTATTCTCATTCTAAAATAATGAATCCAGTATCTACTATATGTTGTAATATTATTATAAATATGTTACAACCGTATTCAGTATTCTATGCATCTTTTGAGTAACATGTCATCATACGTGTGTATGTACTGCTTACGGTCTCAACGTCGTGGTGTAATTGTTATTCAATATATTATTATTTGGATCGGTAAAATAATGATTTGTAATTCATGTAAATAATAAATATAACATGATAATGATTTTTTTATATATGATATAACATCCAATTATATATTATTTTAATATCAAAATAATGATATTGTCGCTCGTGCGTACGTACGGACTACCGTCTCCATGAACGTGATGAGATTCATTCTCCATCGTATCCATTCAAGTATAATTATCATTTTATGATTAAAAATAATTTTTAAGGACTTGATATAATTCTGGATATGAATAAAATACAACCTATCCATAACAAACACGGCTTATATAACAAAACATATAAAAGAAAACGAGTTAGTTAACACACGAAATGACGATAATTATAAGATATTATTAACAAAGCAATGTTAAAAGATCATATATGATATCATATTACTATATATGATTCTTGTATAATTTAATAAAAATTATTTCACCATTATATAGGAAGTTAACCTACCCTCAACCAAGGAAAATTACAAGGTAAGGTTTTAGTTCGCAATCTCTACATTATCTGAGGTTGTTTATACGTAATAATCTACTGGGATTTCTTTATCATCCACATCCATGTTTCTTAAAAATGTATTTCAAATCATTATTACTATTTTAAAGACTATGTTATAAAGTCATTTATACCCGTGTTGAATTTTTATAATAAGTTTATAAAGGAATCTTTCTGTCGTTTTCCAAAAAAGGTCCTTTTTATCCTTTTCGATATAATTAAGGTAAGAATGTTTTTTTAACTTATACGGCGGGTGCGGCAAGTTTCCACCGTTTTAAAATCATCTATGTTTCCCTTACAATCTTATAAGAGAATTTTCAAAGTAAATGTTTTATTTTATAATTATGTGACTTTTAAATGATTTCAAAAATGGATATTTCTCTCAAATAGTTTTTTTCAGCTATGTCAATATCCTTTGATGGATTTTAAGCTTATTTGAATTTGATTTATTATGATACAAAACATCCATATTGTATTGAAGGTTTTTTTTTACTGTTGATGTGTTATTTTTATACCATTCATGGTTTATGGAGAATGTATTTATATTTCATATGCTAGTTTTAATACGAATATTTATGTTATGTTTAAACATGTTCATATGAGGAATGAATTTGACATAATATGTGACGGGTGAAGCCCACTATAGCTCCTCGATGCATCGGTAGGTCTCATGAGACAAACTAGTGTCTTGGTATAAGGCCTTGAAAAAATATTATTTGTAGTCTTGGCATGAGGCCTTGGCTATGTGGTTATGATAGTCTGGCATTATGCATTCCATCATTATGAAAGTGGTTATTGATATTGCATGTGATTATTTTATTAGTAGAATATCCATGTGAATAAGTAAATTGAATTATTTCATTTTATTTTTGTCATACTATGTTGAAGTTCAAGTTTAAGAGGCTTTTGTTTTAGATATACATTTCCTTAAATGATTATTCTTATTTATGAAAGTTTCCACTATATTTGTTAACTTTACTGGGCATTTGAGCTCACCGCTTTTCTATGTTTTATATTTTCCAGGATGTGAAGAAGTAACTTATGAATGACCTAGAGAGATAGTATGAGGGGATTAGAGTGTGGACTATGGAGACTGTATTGCTGTAGTTTTAATTTTATGGTGTAATGTAAACTTTATTAATGTATCTAGTTATTCCAAGGCTACTATACTAATCGGTCTTTCGAGACTTGATCTTTCTTATGATCATGACAATGTTATGTAATAATGAACTGACTCTGGGTATCTAGGGTCGGGGTGTTTCATTTAATTTCTATATTGATCCCAACAATTAAATCATAATGGCTGGTCCAGTTTCATCACAAATTTTGTAGGCCCTATTATGTGGTCCATATGAGCCTTCAAATGATAGAATTAGCCCATGATACCTTCTGTTGAAATGTTGGATATTGAATTCAGAATCCTAAAACTAAGAAACCACACAATTATTATTTGTAGGGTGAAGTTAAAATAAAATAGTAATCTGGATCAATTGGACTACTTTTAAAAGTGCTCAAAGAATATACTTTGTATTAAAACATTAATATTTCCCACAAATTATGGACATTTCATATAAAATAATTAATGGGATTATATAATTAGTAATGAAAATATTAATAACATAAAATTCACCACACTTAGTCTTGTATATTTCATCATGGGAAAAAAATATAAAAACATGACCAAATCATTTTCACTCACCAACAAATATTAAAAATTTATTTTCCCCAAATAGGTGAGGTTTAGAAAATTTCACTCATCCATATTGAATTCCTCCAAATGTTGTTACAAAAATAATGTTCCAAAAACAATTCATTTTTTCATGCTCAAATTTAGAAATGGAAAATGTGGACAATCAAAATGCACTCCTCTCAAGATAATAAAATTAATTTATAGAGCTTCCCTCATTCACCAACAAAAATTGAAAATATTAGAGTCAGAAAAAGATCTCAGGAATAAATACCTATCCAAACTGCACAAGAATCAAAAGGTATTTTGAAGGTATTTTTTTGTGGCTATGGGACGATAGGAATATAATGTCTATGAGAAAGAAGAAGAGTGGTAAAACACCAACATGGAAAATGAAATGCACATTTATTTTAAATGAAACTTGAATGAAAATGAAAACACATATTATTGAGGGAATGAAAATTTGAAATAAGACACAAAAGTAGAATTAAATTTGAAGGGAATTAGAATATGGAATATTTAAAAAACAAAAAACTTCTCCTAATGACGTAAGAATATAATGCATTTGTTCTCTTTTTTTTCTATTTTTTTGAATGCTAAACTTGAAATAGATCTTACACTCATCTCCAAACCCCTGATTTATCTTTTAATGACACTAATTGTAATAGTTATAACAAGATCAAGGGTTGATGAAGAGTGATTTTTGACCTACCCTACACACAACCCTTGTTTTTGTTCTTTTGTTTTTTGTTTTTGTTTTTGTTTTTGTTTTTGTTTTTCTGAACACTTGTCAATAACATTTACAAAATTACTTAAATGGAAGTACATTACATTCCCCAAAACACACTGAATGACAACATCCCCCCATACTAAAATGGATGTCTACCCTCAAGCAGATCATAACTCGTTGAAAATCAATAAACGGGTTCCGAAATATGAAATACATTCTCCCACACATAAATTTAAAAAAAAATATGCAATGAAAATCCATGTTGATATTAGGTAGGAAAAGGTATTGGTCTTGTAATGTAACTGTCAATGAAAATGTTTTCATAGGCTCAAAAGGGTTTTCAAAAGGATGATTAATGTATGGGAAATGGGATGTTATTTGGCTATTGTGATTCTCATGTTTGTTCAGAAAATTCCTCTATCATATTAATGCACACTAAAGTAGGAAATTAAGCTCTAATGTCCACAAAATCAAGACACATAGATGGGGTAAAAACATAGATTTTGAAAAGATTTCAATAGGTGGACTTGGCATGAAAGCAATTTGTTCACACAGTTGTTGAAAATCATTTACCAAATAAAAAATTGAGTATTCAAATTTTTTTTGTTTTGACTCAAAATTCTTTATCCAAAGACATGATTAAAATAAAAAAAATTTAAATGAAAAAATTTCTGTTGAATCCCCCCAAAGGTTGGATAAAATTTCGATATTTAAGGGGAGTTATCCAGATTCTTGAATTTTCATTTTTTTATGATTTTTTATTCTTTAGTTTTTTTAGTGTTTTTTTAAATACGCACCTAGACAAAATAGAAAGAAAAAAAAAGAAAGGTTTTGATGAAGAAAGTGGAAAAAATGAAATTGGGAGGAAGAGGAAGTAACAGTGAGAGAGAGGAAGAGATATAGAGAGTGTTAAAGGGAAAGAGGTGCCCCCTGGTTTGGATTTGGTGGGTCACCATCTCCATCCAGTGCTGGGTAAACTATAGAATATGGGGATCCAATGGAAGTTGATGTGGTTCTAGGATTGTGTGATGTTACCTGAAAAAGAAAAATCTTTATTCATATAACTAAAAATTAGAAAGAAATTAAAATTTCATAATAGTAATAGAAAACATTGGTATCCACCTAAGAAGCACTACATTTATTTGTCTATGGAAGGATAGTTGCAGTAGATTACCCATAGTCTGATGGTGGCCATTGTATTTTCTCAACTCCAGCATGCTTCTAGAAAAACTAGCTCATTGGGATTCCTGATTGTTCATTAGATAATTTATATCCATCCTTGATTGTGTGATTACAATAAAACGAGGGTGAAAAAAAGAATATGATTATCCTCCCTTTGGTCTTTAACATGAGGAATTATTTTAACTATAAAGTGATAGTTTTCTATGCTTGGAAATTTAGGAATATGTCTCAATTCTGATGGTTCATTGACGTAAGGATCAGATAACACAAAAGAACAGTATGAGATACCAATTGTTTTGGACTCAATTATTTCATCACTTATTGATGTAGAGTAATGAGGAACAATGGAGTCATAAGACTGAATAAAATTTTCAATATCCTTTATTTCAATGTTGTTCACCAAATAATGGTCAATTTCAACCTCACCAGTGATCACTTTATTAATTAGGTAACAAATCACACAACCTTCACTCAAATTGGTAAAAGATAAAAACATTTGTTTAGGGTTAACCTCCCATATAATATAATTTTCAAAATGAAAGATAGGAAATGATAAATGTTGGATAAACTGATCTAAATCATGAAATGACCATTCTAGTCCATTTTCCTCATTAGCATCTAATATGGAGAAGTGGAGCTATGATGAAATATGAGATTATAATGATTTTTCAATATCCTTTAGATCATTGGTGTCATGACCCCCTCACCAAAAAATGTACCCCTCTTGGGCAGGTAATGAGATAAGGGAGACAATGACCCCTGAGTCCTCCCACCAGTAGGCCCTGGGTTGGCGACTAGAACCGAGGGTATAGTAATCACAAAAATGGGTGCATTACCCTCTTAGAGAACACATGAGGAGGAGAGAGATAAGATAAAAACCAACCAAATCCACCTCAGATATGAAATATAAAAGAAAACCCAAGTGCACATATGTAATGTCCTTTTAATGTATAAAAATGGATGGGGAAAATCACAAGTACCCAAAAGAATGTAAAAACGACGGCAAACACAGAACAAACATCTCCTGCAACCCCATTCTATTAAAATCAATCTTGATCTCCAACCTTCTCCAAGTGACCTGAAAAATAGTTTATATATACATAGGGTGTGTATAAACATATACTCATTTGGATCCTCCCCGAAGCTAATCTTGCAAAAGTAAATAAAACATGATAAAGCATAGTGACCAACAAGTGAAACTAACTCATCATTTAACATGTATACTATGTTCCCAACCTCACCATGGATACTCTTAACAAGTAACGCAGACAAGAATATATCATATAATAAATAATATCAAGGATACTCCAATACTACTTCCCCGCTGGTTTGCCGCTTTTCCCCAAAGTCGCACGTCTTGTGCATCTATCTCCAAAAATACTTTTCCACAGACACCTCGGAGAAGCACCACAGTATTCACCTCATGAAAAAATACCACCTTTTCCACGTAAGAAATGTAACCAGGTAGTTTCTTGGAGCCACCACATCTTGCATAACATGTATCATACATCGGGTATTATACCTCAAGCCATTACAGCCCATACATTGTGTATGGATCCCCAAACCATCACAGCCTATACACGCTACACCTATTGTGTTCCAAAGGAGAATATATATAGAATATATGTGTGTCAATAACCATAAGCCTTTAAATCCCTCTACAAACATATATCAGGAAAACTAACCATTGTGCCACCCAACACACGTATCTACCAAGAGAAGAGAGTGGGGCCAAAGAGGGTCGTAAGCCATCCATCCTCCCACCAGATTGTTGGGGAAAACACCCCCAGGGCTCAGAATCCCCAGGGTGTCAGTTACCCTTACTAAGAGGGTGTAGTAGCATATAGAAATAGTAAAAGAAATGAATATACTATATCTCACAACCACACTATAGGCATAACCTACTCCTAGACTCAACTGCATCTAACATCTCTCAGACTAGGAGCTTCCACATCTAATACTAGGTATCCTATAAGCATACAACCATTTAAAGAGATTTAATAAATTATTTCATTGCCTTTTTATTAGTTTCACTTTATGTTAATTAATTATTTAAACATTAATTTACCGATGACAAATCAACAATAAATTTCATTAGAATCACACCCAATGTCCAATGTCTCTTTAAAATTATAACCTCATCATTTTTTTCCAGCAAACTCCAACACCAAGGGTTAAAATCGTTTATTCAAATATTCATTACAGAATTACTTTCCCACATTTATAGGAATTCTAGAATAACATTCTATGAAACTAAACACAAGGGGGCTCAACATGGTGAGTAGATATACTACCCACCTTGTCTTTTCTACCTGTTTCAAGAGAGTAGACCTATCCTCCCTTGAGAAGCTAAACATGTAAAGCATGTGGCATACCCTGTGCATCTTCACATCTTTCAGAATAAGGGTAATAAAGACCAGCTACCTTGAGCAGTGGGGAAAATTAAATCAGATAATCAACCAATAAAAATCATCAAGCATCCAACAGTCACATCCATCATATTCCATCATCCCTGATGTCCTACTCGACACCCACATGTCTAAACTGATGCATGTCGCCACTCTAGGTGTCTTCTGCTGCCACAACCAAAAGACTCCATACCCCCACATATCTCAACAGCTATCCAGGCTCACATCACAACACAAGCAGCAAGAAGACAAACATCACATCAATTGGGCTATTGTCCCTTCGACAATAAAGAGGGTAACTCAAAACACATAAATTACTTATCAAAAAATCATTTATTTAATCCATCTTGAATTTATAGATTTATTATTCATTGGTTCCAAAATTTGGGAAACCTAGTCAGTAAGCTATCAAAAATAATTAAAAACTTCTTACTGCACCAATTTGATCGACATCAAATTCAAACATGAAGATCCATATTCACTTACTTGTCACTTTATCAATAACCAATTGTAATCAATTACCCCCAGATTATGTTATTTACCAATTTTCATCAAGAACAAACAACTAAATGAAGAAAGCATGCATATCACACTATCTAGAAAACATGGGGAAAAACATATGACTGATATCAATATACTTATCCTGTTAAAATATTTATTATGTCAATTAAATTTTTGTCCAGTGGGAAAAAACATGATAAAAATACTGTTCCATGTAAAAGAAACGAGAAGAAACAAATCCCCAACCTCAAACAGTTCTTGTTGTTCTTTATCCACCCAACAGGTCACAGTCCTCCTCTCGTGTCAACTGCATCCACCCGAGGATGCCATGGTATGACCGCACCAACCGAAACCCAAGAAAACCCCATTGGAAGCATGGATATTACATGATATAATAAGGAAGGTGAAACATGAGAATATGAACACCAAACGAATGATGATAAAACATACCTTATATCGAAGATTGATCGATACAGCTTGGTTGCATCAAAATAGAGAAGAACCAATCCAAAGAGGATGGTTTGATTACGAAACTCTTATGGAAAAGAATGAAAGGATATAGAATCTCATATCTTCTTTGATAGAGGAAGAATTAGGGAGGAATATATCATGTCCCATTAGAAGATTTAATGGAGCGAATGTTGAGGATACACTTAATTTTCCATTAAAATTGGATTACATTAAATCACATTGTTTGACCAAGTAGAAACAACCCGAGCCTTTGAAATAATTAATATAGGATTTATGGACTTTGAATCGGCCTAAAGAGTCATTAAAATGAGGCTTTAAATACATTTTATGTGAAAAGAAAATGCTAATGGGGTGAAAATGTAAGAAGATGGAAACACTGTTCACAAACTCCTAATTTGGAAAAGGAAAGGAAATGTCACTGTTAGAAGGTAACCATTCTATAAATACTATTCAAAAACTCAAAATTTGGAAAAGGAAAGAAAATGTCACCATTAAAAGGTCACCATTCTGGAAACATTGTTAACAACTCATAATTTTGTAAAGGAAAGAAAAGGTCACTATTAGAAGGTCATCATTCTGGAAACACTATTCACAAACTCAATATTAGGCAAAGGAAATAGAGCCTAATGTTAGAACCTCATTGTTAAGGAATCATTGTTCATGATATAAAAATTTATAGAAGGAAATAGAGGTTGTTGTTCGATCCTCACTATCCTGGAAACACATTTCATGAACTCGAAATTTGGTAATTGAAATAGAGGTTGCTGTTAGAATGACAATGTTCTGAAAAAACAATTCATGAACTCAAAATTTGGCAATGGAAATAAGGGATACTGTTAGAACCTCACTGTTTTGGAAAAAATATTCATGAACTTGAAATTTGGAAAAGGAAATAGAGGATACTATTAGAAACTCCGTATTCTAGAACCACTGTTCATGAACTAGAAATTTGGAAAAGGAAATAGAGGATGCTGTTAAAACCTCACTGTTCTAGAAACAATATTCACAGAACTCAATATTTGGGAAAGGAAATAGTGGCTGTTGTTAGAAACTCACTGTTCTGCAAACACATTTCACAGAACACAAAATTTGGAATAGGAAAGAGAGGTTACCATTAGAGGTTACCGATAGACGTTACCGATAGAACTGTTCACCGATGGAACTTTTCACAGAATTGGAAATTTGGAAAAGGAAAGAGAGGATACCATTAGAGGATATCGATAGAAATATTGACCAATGGAACTGTTCACATAATTGGAAATTTAGAAATGGAATGAGAGGTTATCGTTAGAGGTTACCGATAGAATTGTTCACCGATGGAACTGTTCCCAGAATTGGAAATTTGGCAAAGGAATGTGTGGTTGTAGTTAGAGGTTACCCATATAACTATTCATCGATCGAACTATTCAGAGAATTGGTTATTTGTTAAAGTGTTGTGGATAAGTCACCTTGACCTCCCGGGACACCTCAAACACCATATTTTCACAAGGAATGGACTGAAGAGGTCCGGGAAATTACATCATATACCCCTCAAAACATTCTCGACCCTAATCATTCAAAACCAACCTAAAGTGAATAAAAAATGGGGTCTAAACAACCACTCTACGGGATACCTCTCAAAAGAGAGAAATCCACAATAACAAAAAAGGGAGCCATCTCGTAAACATGAATTTTTTATAATCACATATGCTACAACGATACAAGAAAATAGTTAAACATGAAACTACTCTGGGTACTGAGCATGAATCTGTGACTCACATTCCCAGTTACTATCCTCCATGCCACTATGTCAACATTGGACACGAACCAAGGGGATTGAACACCCACACAACTCCTTCTCCTTGAAGTCTTGGATCATCACTGGTCGATCATCAAAGGTTTCATCATCATCAAAATCAATATCTCTCTAATCGATGATGTGAGAGTCATCATGAAGATAATGATGGATCTGTGATACATGAAAACGACATGTATCTAAATCATCCTTGGAGGATGTGCTGCTCGATATGCCACGACTACAACATGAGCTAACACCTCAAAAGTCCCAACAAACCGGGGAGAAAAATACTCCCATGACCAAACCTTCGCTGGCCAGGATGGGGAGTCACCTTGAAAAACACATGATCCCCAAATTTAAACTCAAAGGGTCTCCTCCTTTGATAAGCATATGATTTCTGACAATCTTGTGATGTTTTCATCCTCTCACAAATCACATGAACCATATCTATTGTATTCTGTACTAGTTCTGGTCCATGAATTGCTGACTCTCTAACCCTAGTCCAGCATAATAGAGAATGACAAGGTTGGCCATATAAAGCTTCAAAAAGCGCCAAAATGATTGTGGAGAGAAAGATATTATTGTACGTGAACTTCACCAAGGGTAGGTGCCTTATCCATGAGCCTCCAAATCAAGAACACAAGAGAGTAACATGTCATCAAGAGTATAGATGGTTTGCTTTGTCTGAACATCCATTTTAGGATGAAAAGTAGTGCTAAAGCATAGTTTGGAACCTAAATAATATTGGAGTCCTCTCAACACCTTTGAGTTAAAACGAGGATCCTGATCAGATATGATCGTCCTGGGGACCCCATGATGTCTAACCACCTCTTCTAGATACTGCATTAACAAAAATTCCACTAGGATCAACTCCTTGATTTCTTTAAAGTGGGACAATTTTGTTAAAGGATCCACTATAACTCAAATAGGATCATGTGCTCCATGAGGTCAAGGTAAACCAGTAAAAAATTCCATTAATATTTCCTCCCACATCCACTGTGGAACTTCTAATGGCTAGAGAAGACCACCGAGAACATGGTGTTCGGCCATCACCTTTTGGACGACCAAACATCGAGACCCAAACTCTGCAACCGCATGATTCAGCCCAGGCCACCAAATCTGGCTCCTCAAGGCTCAGTACACCTTTATCATGCCTAGATGCACTGCTAAAGGTGAACTATGGAATTCCCTGAGAACTATCTCGTGCATCATTAATGGAAAATAAGTCGACCATAATACCACACTCACTGTTGTTCATCCTTAGTCCAACCATCAGGGGCCTCACCATAAACAACTCGGTCTCTCCAGACCTCAACCTCAAGATCCCTAACTGGGATGCTTCCTCCATCTACATCTGGTATGACCGTCCCGTCATCTGAAAAATACAATCACTACCCCCAAATTCTCCTTTATCAAGATGTAATGCTGACAACTCTTCTATTACACTTCAGGAATCGCCAAATTCACACACAGAATCACTATGTGACCTTCGACTTAGAACATCAGCTACAACATTCCCCTTTCCAGGGGTATATGATATCTCAAAGTCATATTCCTATATAAACTCCATCAACCAACACTATCTTATGTTCAGGTCACACTAGGAGAAAACATACCTCAAACTCTTATGATCGGTGAAAACCATAAAGTGGTCACCAATGAGGTAATGTCTCCACAACTTCAGAGAAAACACCACAGCTGCCAACTCAAGACCATGGGTGGCATATTTATGATCATTGAGATGCAAATTCCAAGATCCATAAGAAACAAATGACCTCTAATACATGATAAAAAGCCTAAAACCAGATGTGAAGCTTCACAGAAAACATCAAATTGAACTCCCTCAACTGGAAGACAAATAATTGGAGCACTTAATGACTTGTACTTCATATACTCAAAAGCTGCCTAACACTGATCAGTCCATATAAATGCCTAATCCTTCACAGTCAATGCTGTCAGAGGAGTCACAACTCATGATAAAGTGGCTTCGAACCTCCTGCAGTATCCTGCGAGACCAAGGAATCATTGAATCTATGACACTGTCTTAGGGGATTCCCAAGACACAACTGCTTATATCATCGATTGATCTATAGATACTCCCTATTGGGACACAACATGCCCCAAGAAATGGAATTCTAGAGGTGGAAACTCACACTTCGACAACTTTCCAAAAAGCGTATATTGAAAAATAACTCCCAAAATATCTTGTAGATGCTCTTCATGCTCTCCCTCAGATGTGGATTACATAAGGGTTTCATCAATGAAAACGACCACCAACTTGTCTAGGAACTCACAGAACACAAACATTCATCAATCCTAGGAATACAAATGGAGCATTTGTCACGCCAAACAGCATTACAACAAACTCACAATTCCCATGAAGACAACGGAATGTAGTCTTCGAGATATCCTCATCAATCACATGAATATGATGATATCTCGAACGCAAGTCGATCTTTCAGAACCAACTTTCACACTTCAGTTGATCGAATAATTCATCAATACATGGAAGAGGATAGCGATTCATTATTTTCACTTTGTTTAAGTGATGATAATCGACACCCAACTGAAAACTGCTATTAGCCTTCTTCACAAACAAAAATGGTGCACCCCATGATAACACACATGGACGAACAAAACCACACTATAACAGACCATCAAGTTCTATATGTAGCTCTCGTTACCTAGAAGGGGCCATCATATATGGAGACATAAAGATAGGAGATGCACCTGGTTGTAGCTCAATCCCAAATGCGATCTCTCATCAATGGGGTATTCTACAACCGCTTCTAGAATGACATCAGGGGACTCTTCTACTACCCTAGGAAACGCCAATAGCTGAACCTCTAAAGAACTCAGCATTATCTTATACATCATGGATGTTAAGGAAAAAACTCTCCTATGACCCATCCAAGGATCTCGATCACCAAAAACACCACTGGCTCTCCATCTGCACCAATGTAAATGACATACTTCCTGAAGAAATCCACGATATCTTGGACCGAATACAACCAATACACCCCATGGATGGTATCATATGGTTGTATTCGTAAACATAGAAAATCTCCCCAAGAGAAGGTTTTCCCCAACACTAGATCACAGTCTCTACATACTTCAAACAAGTCAGATCGACCTCCAACTGGCATAGTCAATGCCAAGGGTACTGGAAGCATCTCTGCCTCATCTCCCAAAGCATGAACTAGGGTATGTGATACGAAGGAGTGTGTCACTCTTGTATCAAACATGGAATACACCAATGTTGAAAACAGGAAAATGGTACCTCGAATGATGTCCGGCTCACCTGGAGCTAGAAACACTAGAGCATGAAGCTGACCAAGACCTCCACCATGGTCTTTCTCTACTCCCAAGGGACAGGGAGTGTAATAGGGCTATCCTCTTCCTACCCCATCTACCCTCTACTGATCTAAAGCTGGTGCAACCTACTGTTGATCCCTCGGCTGGAACATCCTCAATGGAGGAACCTAGAGCATAACACATGGTGCACGATGACCACTCCGAAAGGTCGGGAACTTTGGTTGCTAACGTCCATGACCACCGCAAGAAATAAAATCTCTTGATCCCTGGGAATAGGACCGAGAGTTTCCACCTCTGGAGAAACGAGATGTGAAGGGATGAGACCTACCCCCATTTGAATAGAAACTCTTCTGCCCTGAAAACCAGGAATCCCAAACCACAGCTCTACTTTGTGAGGAATCATGAACGATTCCCCTCTCTTGATGACCCAGTCTTGGTAAAAGTATTCATGACAAACTCTACCCTCTCCAACACCTCAAGATATGTTTTAAACATAAATGGGGTGACCTCGCAATGGATCTTTGAATGAAAAGCCTCCTCAAAATGCATTTCCCTGGCCTCCTCATCTGGTAACAAGTCTTAAGCATATCGTAAAAGTTCTTTGAAATGGATTCCAAACACTTGAACACTGGAGATCCCCTATCGAAGGGTAAGATGCTACTAGAAAATAGATGCCTTCGTAGTAGAAGAAAGAAACTCGACTCTAAACCTGTCTCATAACTCCTCCCATGATATCGCTGACTCCTCACGATCCCTAAGGAACAAGATCCACAACTGCTTCACTGCTCCACATAGCACCATCACAACCATGGATACCCATTGCTCCTTTAGAGAACGGATCAAACTGAATCCTATCTCGACCACATTCAACCAGTCTTTCATGATGGAATCTGAAACGAAGCCCTCTTTCTTCTGTAGTGTCTGGTGCTGAAACTCTCCGAGTGTCTTCCTCCAAGTGTCATCGTCGTCAACCTCTACCCCGCGACGATCTGCTGGAATAGCCTACTGAACATTTTCTGCATAAATTCGACCAAGGACATCGACCTAGAGCCGTACCTATAAAATAAAAAGCCATTAGAGCTGCTAAACCAAGAATATTGAAGACTCAATATTAATTAATTAACATATTTCTTTTATTCATTTTAGGTTAACCTATCCCAAGTTCTACCCATGCAAACACAAGCACAAAAGAGAATGATGCATGATCCTTTCGTAGGTCACTACCCTGTAACATGTATCACCATGTTTAGAATCCATTATAAACATAAAGGTCCTTAAATTAGATCATAGGGGGGGGCCAGAATTCCTATGTCTTAGTCGGTCTTATGTGTTTACCTCACTTGCTAAACATGAATGAAAATGTTTATCTACCAACCCATGCAACCTCACCTGTGCCTAACTCCAAACTCCATCTATCCCTCAACCATACCTCTGATACCACTCTATCACGACCCCCTCCCCACAATGTGTACCCCTCCTGGGTCGGCAATGAGATAAGAGAAATAATGACCCTCTGAGTCCCTCCTCCAATAGGCCCTGGCTTGGTGACTAGCACCGAGGGTACAGTAATCCCACAAATGGGAGTCATTACCCTCTAAGATAACACATGCAGAAAATAGAGACAAGATAGACACCAACCAAATCCAACTCAGAATTGAAATATAAAAGAAAACAGAAGTGAACATATGTAATGTCATGAAAAAGTACTATAACTAGAACGGGAAAACCGCAATTACCCAAAAGAATGTAGAAACGACATCAACCGCAAGCCTGAACAGCTCCTGCAATACCAAGCTAGTAGAAACCATCTTGATCTCCAACCTTCTCCAAGTGACCTGATAACAGTTTATATATACACAGGGTGAGTATAACAGTATACTCAGTAGGATCCTCCCTGTATACACTCATGAAAAATTAATGAAATTATGCTAAAGCACTGTGAACAACAAGTGAAACTAACTCTTCACCTAAAAAACTATACTAAGATCCCTACCCCAACATGGATACTCTAACCATGTAACACATATAAGAATATATCATATTAAAATGAATATCAAGGGTACCTTACTACTACTTCCCCACTGGTTTGTTGCTTTTCCCTAACGGCGCACGTCCATAGCATCTCTCTCCAAAATTTCTTGCCTGTAGAAACCTGGGTGAAGCACCACAATATGCATCTCGTGCAGCAAAACAAAAAATTCCACGTAATAATAGTGACCAGGTAGTTTCAGGGATCCACCACAGCTTTAATAACGTGTTTCATACATCGAGTATTATACCTCAAGGAATTACAACCCATACACAGTGTAAGGATCCTCAATCTATCACAACCTATAAATATTACACCTATAGTAGTCCATATGATACTATATTCAGAATATATGTTTGTAATTAAACAAAATCCATTGAAACCCTCTACAAAAAAATATTGTGAAAACTGGCCACTTTTCCTACCAGCTCAAGTATCTACCAAGAGAAGAGAGTGGGGCCAAAGGGGGTAGTCAACCATCCATACATCCATCGGAATGTTGGGGAAAACACCCCCAAGGTCATAGAATCCTCGGGGTGTCAGTTTCCCTTAATGGAAGGGTGGAGTAGCATATAGAATCACAAAAAGTACAAAATATACTATATCTCACAACCACACCATGTGTATAACCTAGTCTTATACTCAACTACAGCTAATGTCTCTCAGACATCGGGATGCCTCTTCTCAGACTAGGTATCCTATAAGCATACAACCATTTAAAGAGCTTTAATAAATTGTTTCATTTCCTTTTTATTAGTTTCACTTTACATTAATTAATTCTTTAAACATTAATTAACGAATTAAAAATCCAAATTAAATTTCAACAGCATCACACCTAAAGTCCACTATCCCATTAAAATTAAAACCTTATCATTATGTTCCAGCAAACTCCAACCCCATGGGTTGACACCATTTTTTCAAATATTCATTACAGAATTACATTCCCACATTTCCAGGCATTCTAGGAAAATATTCTATGCTATGAAACACAAGGGGGCTCAACACGGTGAGTATATGTTCTACCCGCCGAGTCTTTTCTTCCTGTGGAATGATAATTGAACCATCCTCCCTTGAGAAGAAAAATAGAGAAATCACGTGGCATACCCCACACATCCTCACCTGTTTCAGATGAACGGTAAGCAAGACCAACTACCTTGAGCAGTGGGGAAAAGTAAAGAAAATAATCAACAAATAAGAATCATCAAGCATCCAATAATCAAATCCATCCAATTCCATCATCCCTAGTGTCCTCCCTAACACCCACATGAAAAAACTGATGCATCTCGCCACTCTAGGCATTATCTGATACCACAAGAAATAGTCTCCATGCCCCCACATATCACAACAGCCATCCCGGCTCACCCCACAACACAAGCAGCAGGAAAACAAACATCATCTCAATTGGTATATTATCCCTTTGACAATCAAGAGGGTAACTCAGAACCCTTCAAGAAATTATCAAACAATCATTTGTTTAATCCATCTTGAATTAACATATTTATTATTCATGGGTTCTAAAATTTGGGAAACCTAATCAGTAATCTATCAAAAATAATTAAAATGATCACTGAACCAATTTTACTAACATCAAATTAAAACAAAAAGAACCAAATTCATTTACATGCCAATTTATACATAGCTAACAGTCATCAATTAATTCTGGTTTACGGTACTTAACAATTTTCACCATGAACATTCAACAAAACGATGGATGCATGAATATCACACTATCTAGAAAACAAGGGGCAAAAACATACGACCGAAATAAATTTAATTATCTGGTTCAATTATTTATCATGTCAATTATATTGTTGTATAGTGGGATAAAACATGATAAAAATATAGTTTCACATAAAAGAAAAGAAAAGAAACGAATCCTCTACCTAAAATAGTTCTTGATGTTCTATATCCACCAAACAGGTCACGATCCTCCTCTCGTGTCAACTACATCAACCAGAGGAAGCCATGGTATGACCTCAACAACCGAATCCAATGAAAACCCCATTATAAGCATGTATATTACATGCTATAATATGGAACCCAAAAAGAATGACGATAAAACATACCTTATATCGAAGATTGGTCGATACATCTTGGTTTCATCAAAATATATCAGAACCAATCCGAGGAAGAATGTTTGATTATGAAACTCTTATGGAATAGAATGAACGGTTCTAGAGTCATATAGTAGTGAAGAAAGAGGAAGAATTATGGAGGAAGATATCATGTCCCTTTAGAATATTTAATGGAGTGACATTTTATGATACACATAATTTTCCATTAAAAGGAGATTACATTAAACCACGCAGTTTGACCAAGTAAAAATATCTCGAGCATTAGAAATAATTAATATAGGAGTTATGGCCTTTGAATCGGCCTAAAGATTCCTCAAAATGAGGATTTAAATGAATTTTACGTCAAAGGATAACGGTTAAGGCGAGAAACTGTAGGAAGCTGGAAACACTATTCATAAACTCAAAATATGGCAAAGGAAAGAAAAGTTCATCATTAGAAGGTCACTGTTCTGGATACACTATTCACAAACTCAAAATCTAGAAAAAAAAAGAAAAGGTCACCATTCTGGAAACACTGTTCACAAACTCAAAATTTAGAAAATGAATAAAAAGGTCACTATTAAAAGGCCACCATTCTGGAAGCACTATTCACAAACTGAAAATTTGTATAAGGAAATAGAGGCTGCGGTTAGAACTTCAATGTTCTGGAAAAAAAGTTCATGAACTCGAAATTTGGAAAAGGAAATAGAGTTTTCTATTAGAACCTCACTGTTGTTGAAACATTGTTCATGAACTCGAAATTTGTCAAAGGAAATAGGGTCTTCTATTAGAACCTCACTGTTCTGGAAACACTATTCATGAACTCAATGTTTGGAAAAGGAAATAGTGGATGCTATTAGAAACTCACTGTTCTTGAAACATTGTTCTTGAACTTGATATTTGGAAAAGGAAATAGAGGGTTCTATTAGAACCTCACTGAAAGTGCGCGGCCGATTTTTGCCTATCGATCGGTCAAAGTTCCGGTGCTCTGCTAATGTGTATAGCAACACTCGGGTCGAATCCTCGGCGATGGTACTTCGTAATAGTCGATTGTTTTTAGTTGATTGTATTTTGATTGGGGGGGTTTGTTTGAAGAGATTAATTGAAATGTTTAATGAATGATGTTTAATTTAACAAGTTGATAAAGATTGGGGTGAGTTCATCATTAGGTTAGTTAAGCTTGTGATATCCTTGAGCTTTGCTTTATATTGCATTTAAATTAACACCCATGAAACAAGATGATGTTGATTAGAATTCTTATGTGTTAAGGCTTTAAACCAAGACTTAACTTAACTTAAGGTTATTATCTCAATCAGATCTTATTTATGGTTGTGTATTTATGGTTCCAATAATCCATGGAAACCACATGTTAAACAAAACAAGTCATTAATCCATGACATGTTAAGTCCAACATACACAATGTTAATTCAAAGAATATTCATCGAGCAGAAGCTCTCAATAACTTAACATACCTAAATTATAACTCGCCCCAATGAGAGATTTACTCATCCATTATGATGTTTATTAATCTGGTAATATATGTTTATGGTGATGAATTATAAAGAGAAGAAAAAGAAAGGGACAAGATAAGAGTAGTGTGCCGAACACAGACACGAAATATTTTGAGAATCAAAAATGGAATTTCGATTGAATGAGGAAGCAAGATAAGGTACTGTAATTTAAAATGATTCAAACTATTTTAAGACCATGAATATTATAATACAGAAGGTGGAGGAAAATAAGAGATATTGAAGAAGAAACTTTCATTAAAACAGAATTACAAAATAAAGGACTTACAAAATTACAAAAATGAAGAACACAAAAGTAAGTGAAAAGAAAGAGAGGATGAAAGGTCCCTCAAGTGTAAACATGAGTATGGCAGGTCCTCCCAAGCCTTTGGCAAAGCATTGGTCGTGCCAATATGATCTCCTCTCTTCTGAAATGCCAACCCCTCTCAAGGAGAGAAGGGGAGAGTTTTTATAGCCCAGAGAGTGGACTGTTTGCATTCCCAATCTGTCCCTCCACTTTCATCGCCAATATGGCAATACCGACAGCCGAATCGTCAAATATCTCCTTCTTCAAAGTTGTAGAAAATAATGTTGGCCGACTACTCTCAAAATTTGGAGTCATTTGGACGTAAGGATAAAAAGTTATGGCCGGTTGCATAAACAAACTTAAACTGTCCATTTCAATCCAGTCTTTTTGAAGTCCATAATGTGAAAGGGTTTTTGAATATTAAGATGCCTTCAAATCCGAATGGTTTCTTCAACAACGTCGGCCACCTACAGCTCCTCGTGCCCACAGAAAAATCTCAGCTCTCTTGGATGATTACATCAGGAGATATGTCATGCATACTATACTGATTTTCATTCTCGGCCAGAATGGTGGGCTGGACTTCAAAGATTTATTTGGGCCCCTTGTACTTGGATTTGGGCCATGAAATTTTTATCCCAGATGACATGTAGTGTCCCCCGAATTATGGTGGAGAGTTAAGGTTTTTGGACTTTTGTATTGATCCCAGTAAGTAAATCTTTAAGGCTGGTCCAGTTTGTTCACAGGTTCTTTGGTCTTGTTTGTGAGGACCATATGCCCCTTCAACTGGCATAATTGGATCATGGTTCCTTCTAATGAAATGTTGTATATTGAAAGTAGAATCCTAAAAAAGAAGAACCACACGATTTGGATCAGTATAGTGATAGTTATAATTAAAACATTAAACTGACTCAATTTGACTACTTCTAAAAATGCTCAAATATTATACTTAATATTAAAACATTAATATTTCACACAAATTATGCACATTTCATATAAAATAAGTAATGGGGGAATATAATAAGTCATGAAAATATTAATAACATCAACTCCCCTACACTTAGATTTGCGCGTGTCCTCATGTGCAACAAATATAAAAACATGACAAAATCATTTTCACTCACCAACAAATATTAAAATTTTGTTTTCTCCAATCAGGGGAGGTTTACACTATTTCACTCATCCATATTGAATTCCATCACAAATTTGGTTCACAATAATGCATTAGAAACAATTCATTTTTTCATGTTCAAGGTTTGAATTGGAAAATGTAGGCACTAAAAACTTACTCCTCTCAAGATGATAAAAATTTATTTTAGGAGGTTCACTCATTCACCATCAAAAAGTGAAAATCAAGAGTTTCTAAGAGCTCTCAGCTTCCATTCCCAAATCTAATGTGTACAAGAATCAAGAGGTCTTTTAAGGGGTTTTTCAGTGGCTATGGGACGGTAGGTATATAATGTCTAAAGGAAAAGAGGGGTTAAAAACACCAACATGGAAAAATCAATGCACATTTTTTTTGAAATTTGATTTGAAAGGAAATAGAAACACATATTTACAATGGCATGAATGTGTGATGAATGAAAAGTGATGGAGATAGAAAATGGAATAGGGTGAGATGATGGAATATGTACAACATGGAAGACTTCCAATAATGACACAATACAAGATGATTCAAGTGTTCTTTTTTTCCTTTTTTTTCTTTTTTTTCGAAAGTTGTGCTTGAAACAAGTCTCAAAGTCATCTCCCAACCCATGTTTGATCTTCTCATGGAACTAATTTTAGTAGTTATAACACGATCAAAGGTTTATGATGAATGATTTTTGACACACCCAAGACACAACCCATTCCTTTTTTTTCATTTTTTTTTCAATTTTTTTATATAATTTTTTTTCATTTTTTGAACACTTTTCAATGACTTTTATACAAATGAAAATTACACATATACACCCCAAATATCACAGAATTACAACCTCTCCCCCACACTTGAATGGATGCTTGCCCTAAATCATATGATGACACATTGGAAATCAATGAAAGTACGCCCAAAAATGAAGTCCATTCCCCCCACACTTAAATTTCAATAAATTGTACAATGAAAATCCATGAAGATGTTGGGTGGGACAAGGTATTAGGCTTGTAATGTGGCTATCAAAAGAATGGTTTTCATAGGCTCAAAGGGGCTTTCAAAAGTAGGATCAATGTAAGGGTAGCGGGAGGCTATTTGGCTATTCTGATTCTCGTGTGGCTTAGAAAATGCCTCGATCATATTAATGCACACAAAAGATGGAAATTCAACTCGAAGGTCTACAAACTCAAGACTCACAATCAGTGGTGAAGACACACAATGAAAAAGATGGCCATAGATGACCTTGGTATGAAGGCTAATGTTATTCCTCACAGTAGGGGAGAATAATTTTCCACCAAAAATTGTTCATTCAAAATGTTTGTTATTGACACAAAATTGTTTACCCAAGTTTGAGATAAAAATTCAATGTATTTGAGTTTAAAACAAGCCTTTTGACTCCCCAAAATGGTTGGACAAAATTTCAACATTGGATGATGAGTAATTATGACACCCCTTTTTTCAATTTTCATTTGTTTTTAATTATTTTTTTTAAATTTATTTATTTTTAATGACAAATCCACACAAAAGAGAAAATAGAAAAAAGGTTGTGGAAGAATGTTGTAAAAAAAATGAGAGGAAGAGAGGAAGAAGAAGAAATAGAGAGAAGAAGAGAGGGAAGAGAGATTGAGGAGAGATAGAGTTAAAGGGAAAGAGGTGCCCCCTGGTTTGGATTTGGCGGGTCTCCATCCAGTGGTGGTTCTATTGAAGTGGATGGGGTTTCGATGGAAGTCGATGTGGTTCCTGGATTGTGAGACCTCTCATGGTGATGCTTTAACCGGTGTCCATTTACCGTGAATGTTCTTTTTGAAGAAGGGTCTTGGACTTTCACTGCACCAAATGGGTAAATGTTAGTAATAACAAAAGGACCTTCCCAACGAGAATTAAGCTTACCTGGGTGAAGTCGAAATCGAGAATTGAAGAGCATTACCTTTTCACCTTCATGAAATACCTTTAGAAGAATGTTCTTGTCATGGAGTGACTTTTCCTTTTCTTTGTAGAGAATGGAGTTCTCATACGAATCGAGTCGAAGCTCCTCCAATTCAGTCAACTGCAACAATCTTTCTTCACCAGATTTTTCACAATCAAAATTAAGAGTTTTGACAGCCCAAAATGACTTATGTTGGATTTGAACTGGTAAATGACAGGATTTACCAAAAACTAGCCTAAATGGAGACATCCCAATGGGTGTCTTATAGGCTGTTCGATAGGCCCAAAGTGCTTCACAAAGTCTATCGGGCCAGTCTTTTCTTGTGGGCTTAACAATTCTTTCAAGCACTCTTTTCACTTCTCTGTTAGAAAGTTCAGCCATTCCATTTGTTTGAGGGTGATATGCAGTGGATGTTTTATGTACAACCCCATTCTTTTTCAAAAGTGACTCCATGGTTCTATTACAGAAATGAGTTCCTAAGTCACTTATCAAAGCACGTGGTGTTCTGAATCGATGGAAGATATGGGTTTTGAGGAACTCACTCACAGTTTGAGCATCATCTTTCCTAGTGGGTTTGGCCTCGACCCACCTAGAAACATAATCGACCACAAGAAGAATGTATGAGAATCCATTGGAAGGGGGAAATGGTCCCATGAAATCGATGCCCCAAACATCGAAAAGCTCACAGAAGATTAATGGTGTTTGAGGCATTTCGTTTCTTTTGGAAATTGTGCCAAACTTTTGGCAAGTGGGACATGATTGACAGAACTCGTGTGAGTCCTTGAAGAGTGAAGGCCAAAAGAATCCAGAATCTAGGACCTTTAGAGAAGTCCTTTGTGGTCCAAAGTGGCCACCTCCAGGCATTGAGTGGCAGAATTCCAAGATGGAGGATTGTTCAGTTTCATCAACAAATCTCCTAATTACCATGTCAGCCCCAGTTTTCCAAAGTTTATTATTTTCCCAAAAATAATGCTTTGAATCACTTTTCATCTTTTCTTTTTGTTCTTTTGAAAAATATTCAGGGAAAACACCAGAAACCAAGTAATTGACAATTGGGGCATACCATGGTAACTTTGGAGTGAGAGATGAGAGGTGTTCAGTTGGAAATTTAGGATCAATTATTTCAGAATGAGAAGAATTATAAATTCTACTCAGGTGATCAGCTACATGGTTTTCTTTTCCAGGTTTATCTTTTATCACAAGGTCAAACTCTTGGAGCATTAAAATCCATCTTATTAGCCTTGGTTTGGAATCACTTTTCTTAAGTAAGAACTTTAATGCTCAGTGGTCCGTGAAGATGATGATTTTGGCACCTAAGAGATAGGACCGGAATTTATTGAAGGCAAAAACCACAGCTAAAAGTTCTTTTTCAGTCACAGTGTAGTGTGATTGAGTTTCATCCAATGTTTTTGAGGCATAAAAGATGACATGAGGAATGTTTTCTCTTCTTTGACCAAGAACAGACCCAATGGCCCTATCAGAAGCATCACACATCAATTCAAATGGTAAGGACCAATCTGGGGGTTGGATTATTGGAGCAGATGTGAGAGCAGATTTGAGTTCAATGAAGGCTCTCTTGCAAGCCTCATCAAAATTTAATGTGACATCATTTTGAAGTAAACGAGTGAGTGGGAGGGAAATCTTGCTGAAGTTCTGAATGAATCGCCGATAGAAACCGGCATGAACAAGGAAGGACCGAATGTCTCGAACTGATTTGGGTTCAGGAAGTGATTGGATCACCTCAATTTTGGCTGGATCAACTTGGATACCCTCTTGAGAAATTATGTGCCCTAGAACAATCCCATTTGAAACCATGAAGTGACATTTTTCAAAATTCAGCACAAGGTTGCACTTGACACACTTTTGAAGGACCAAAGAGAGTGAATGTAATCAAGATTCAAATGACTCGCCATAAATGGTAAAGTCATCCATGAAGACCTCCATGCAATTCTCAATGAATTCAGAAAATATACTCATCATACACCGCTGGAATGTTGCAGGAGCATTACAAAGGCCAAAAGGCATTCGCCTATAGGCATAGGTTCCAAAGGGGCAAGTGAATGTGGTCTTTTCTTGGTCTTGAGGTGCGATTGGAATTTGGAAGTAGCCGGTGTAACCATCAATAAAGCAATAGTGTGACTTTCCGGCCAATCTCTCAAGCATTTGGTCAAGGAAAGGAAGTGGGTAGTGATCTTTTCGTGTTTTAGCATTCAATTTGCGATAATCGATGCACACACGCCATTTGTTTTTCACTCGAGTTGTAACTACTTCTCCATGTTCATTTGTGGCAACTGTTATCCCACCCTTCTTAGGAACGACTTGAATTGGACTAACCCATTCACTATCAGAAATTGGGTATATAATACCAGCTTGAAGAAGCTTCGTAATCTTTTCCCTAACTACCTCAAGTATGAGTGGATTGAGTCTTCTTTGAGGTTGCCTAATTGGTTTGGATGATTCCTCTAGATGGATGTGATGCATACAAAGGGCAGGGTTGATTCCTGGAATATCCTCTAGGGTCCAACCTAAGGAATTTTTGTTTTCCTCTAACACTTTTACACGTTGGGACTCCTCAGTTTCAGAAAGTGAAGCAGAGATAATGACTGGGTAGGAGGGATCATGGAAAAGGAATGCATACTTGAGGTGTGAAGGAAGTGGTTTTAGATCAGTTTCAGCCTTGATTTGAGAGCTAGACAAGTTAGGAGTAGGAGAAGGGATTCCAGATGAGTTTGGATCATTTTCCTCAACACTGTCCAAGGTGGAGCAGTAGAGATCAGAGTTGATGTGGGATTCAAGAGAGTTTTCAATTTCCTCTAGATTGATGGAGTCTATGAATGAGAGGTCCACATCAACTTCACCATTTATGACTTTGTTAATCATGGTGCAGATTTCACAAGATCCTTTATCATTATAACATGAAGAACATGGTGGATTGGGGTTCGATTGAATCTTAGAAGTGTCCTCAAAAGCATGGATTGAGAATGCAGAGTGATCCTCAGATGGGTATCGCATGGCTTGGAAAATGTTGAACTTGACCAGTTGGTCACCGAATTCCATGGATAAGATGCCTGAGTGGACATAAATCTTGGTTCTCGCAGTCATGAGGAATGGTCTTCCTAGAATTAGGGGAGATCGAGAAGAGGTCGTCTCACCTTCCATGTCAAGGACATAGAAATTAGCTGGGAAGATAAGATCATTGACCCGAACAAGAACATCCTCAATTATCCCCTCAGGACTGGCAGTGCTTCGATTGGCTAATTGAATGACAATACCCGTTGGGTGCAAGGGACCTAGACCAAGGTTGGAGAATATGGATTTGGGCATTACATTAATTGAGGCTCCTAGGTCTATGAGTGCATCATCAAAGTTGGAACTTCCAATTTGGCATGGAACCGTGAAGGTCCCTGGATCATTGCACTTCATGGGAATGGACTGTTGGGTTGAAACATTTTCAATGTTCCTAAGTTTCCTCTTATGGGTTCACAATTCCTTAAGAAACATGGCATACTTAGGGATTTTTTTGATGGCATGTAAGAGGGGGATGTTCACTTCAACACGTCTAAACATGTCAAGCATTTCAGGATCAGGTTCAAAGGACTTCTTAGGCTTGGATATGGCTTGAGGAAAAGGAATTGGGTTCCATAGAGTAATGGAAGGAGGTGAAAGAGTGGATTCAAGTTCATTTTCCAGCTTTTTGTTCTTTTCATTTTCTAGATCAACATCGAAAGGGGAGGTAGAGCAATCAACATGGGGCATAGCAATTTGCTTTCCCGATCTAAGTGCAATCGCACTTACATTACCCTTAGGGTTGGGTAATGGTTGAGCTGGAAGTTGGGACGAATTGGATGGTTGTTGCTGGCTAAGGTGGGATGCAAGTTGACCTATTTGGGTTTCAATGTTCTTGAGGCAAGAATGGGTGAAGGAAGCAAGATCCTCTACAGCACTTTCCCATGGTTGTTTAGAAGAAGAGGCTTGTCCCAAATTGGGTTGGCCTTGATTTTGGTTCTTGGGAAAGCAATTGTATTGGGTGGGGAATTGGGAAGGCTCATTATGATAGTGGAATCTAGGAGGAGGATTGTTCCTTTGGGGTTGAGGAAAAAAAGGATACGGTTGATGGATGTTACCACCACTTTTACCATATTGGAACTGGTTTGGATTTTGATGAGGGAACTGAGGAGGATGAGAAATGGGATTAACATACCTCAGAGGTGGGTTAAAGGTAGAAGAGAAGGGCTCAGAGTGGGGTTGGTTGAAGTTTCTAACAAACTGACCTGATTGTTGAGGGTTGAAGTATCGCTGAGCATATGCCGCATTGAGCTCCATTGGACCAGATGAATCAGATGGATCATCTTGAAGTTGTGGACATGTGTCAGTCGGATGAGATGGAGAGTTGCAGATTCCACAATTCTTGATAGGTCCAGGGAATAGTGACTGTGGAGAAGATGAGGTTGGGGCTTTGGTAGCCACCGCTAGTTGATGCACAAGGCCTGTAAGTTCACTCATCCACTCAGTCATCTTGTTGGGCTCTATGGATTGATTCTCTTGGGCTTGTTTCACTTGAGCATGTGCTCGAGTATGGAATTGATGCGTGTTTGCAGCCATGTTACTTATGAGATCTCTTGCAGCTGCAGGAGTTTTGTCAACAAGAGCACCGCCACTTGCGGCATCAATGAGAGTTCGCTCCATAGCCAATAACCCCTCATAGAAGTATTGGATCGGGAGTTGGTCAGGGATTTGATGGTGTGGACAAGTTTCCAAAAGCTTTTTGAACCTCTCCCAATACTCATGGAGTGATTCATTAGGGAATTGACGGATGCCTCTTATTTCCTTTCGGATAGAAGCTGTTCGGGAAGTGGGAAAGAACTTCTCAAGGAAAAGTCTCTTCATGTCAACCCATGAGTTTATGGAACCAGGTGGGAGGTAGTAGAGCCAAGACTTGGCAGAATCTGCTAGGGAAAAGGGGAAAGCTCTAAGCTTGATTTGTTCTTCAGAAACCCCTTGAGGTTTCATGGTTGAGCAGACCACTTGGAACTCTTTGAGGTGAAGATGAGGATCCTCACCAGCTAGACCATGGAAATGAGGAAGAAGATGAATCAAACCCGATTTGAGTTCGAAGTCAGCTTCAATGTTTGGATATTGAATACCAAGAGGTTGGTAATTCATATCAGGGGTAGCAAGTTCTTTTAGGGTTTGTTCCCTAGGATTGGCCATTTAAATTTCAATTGGTTGGATGAGGACTGGTTCTTGAATTATTTGAGTATCTCTTATGTTCCTCTTAAGTTGGCGAAGTGTTCGCTCAATTTCAGGGTCAAACAAATCCGAGGGATTGTTTGGAAGGCTACGGGGCATTCAGAAAGATTTTGGAAGAAATGGGAAGATGGGTTTTTCTTTGTATTTTTTCAGTTTATGATTTTTAAGAGGAAGACGGGTTTTTCTTTGTGTTTTTTTTCAATTTTTTTATTAAATTTTTGTTTTTTTTTGGGTTTTTTTGACAATAACCAGAAACTAATGACTACTTAAAGCACCATCCCCGGCAACGACGCCATTTGAAAGTGCGCGGCCGATTGTCGCCTATCGACCGATCAAAGTTCCGGTGCTCTGCTAATGGGTATAGCAGCACTCGGGTCGAATCCTCGGCGATGGTACTTCGTAATAGTCGATTGTTTTTAGTTGATTGTATTTTGATTGGGGGGGTTTGTTTGCAGAGCATAATTGAAATGTTTAATGAATGATGTTTAATTTAACAAGTTGATAAAGATTGGGGTGAGTTCATCATTAGGTTAGTTAAGCTTGTGATATCCTTGAGCTTTGCTTTATATTGCATTTAAATTAACACCCATGACACAAGATGATGTTGATTAGAATTCTTAAGTGTTAAGGATTTAAACCAAGACTTAACTTAACTTAAGGTTATAATCTCAATCAGATCTTATTTATGGTTGTGTATTTATGGTTCCAATAATCCATGGAAACCACATGTTAAACAAAACAAGTCATTAATCCATGACATGTTAAGTCCAACATACACAATGTTAATTCAAAGAATATTCATCGAGCAGAAGCTCTCAATCACTTAACATACCTAAATTATAACTCACCCCAATGAGAGATTTACTCAGCCATTATGATGTTTATTAATCTGGTAATATATGTTTATGGTGATGAATTATAATGAGAAGAAATAGAAAGGGACAAGATAAGAGTAGTGTGCCGAACACACACACGAAATATTTTGAGAATCAAAAATGGAATTTCGATTGAATGAGGAAGCAAGATAAGTTACTGTAATTTAAAATGATTCAAACTATTTTAAGACCATGAATATTATACTATAGAATTTGGAGGAGAATAAGAGATATTGAAGAAGAAACTTTCATTAAAACAGAATTACAAAATAAAGGACTTACAAAATTACAAAAATGAAGAACACAAAAGTAAGTGAAAAGAAAGAGAGGAGGAAAGGTCCCTCAAGTGTAAACTTGAGTATGGCAGGTCCTCCCAAGCCATTGGAAAAGCTTTTGTCGTGCCAATATGATCTCCTATCTTCTGAAATGCCAACCCCTCTCAAGGAGAGAAGGGGAGAGTTTTTATAGCCCAAGGAGTGGACTGTTTGCATTCCCAATCTGTCCCTCCACTTTTATCGCCAATTTTTCAATTCAGACATCCGAATCATCAAATATCTCCTTCTTCGAAGTTGTAGAAAATAATGTTGGCCGACTACTCTCAAAATTTGGAGTCATTTGGACATAAGGATAAAAAGGTATGGCCGGTTGCATAAACAAACTTAAACTGTCCATTTCAATCCAGTCTTTTTGAAGTCCATAATGTGAAAGGGTTTTTTAATATTAATATGCCTTCAAATCCGAATTGTTTCTTCAAAACTGTCGGCCACCTACATCTCCTCTTTCACACTGCAAAATCTCAGCTCGCTTGGATGATTAAATCAGGAGATATGTCATGCATACTATACTGATTTGCATTCTCGGCCAGAATGGTGGGCTGGACTTCAAAGATTTATTTGGGCCCATTGTACTTGAATTTGGGCCATGAAATTTTTATCCCAGATGAAATGTAGTGTCCCCCTAATTATGGTGGAGAGTTAAGGTTTTTGGACTTCTGTATTGATCCCAGTAAATAAATCTTCAAGGCTGGTCCAGTTTGTTCATAGGTTCTTTGGTCTTGTTTGTGATGACCATATGACCCTTCAAATGGCATAATTGGATCAGGGTTCCTTCTAACTAAATGTTGTATCTTGAACGGAGAATCCTAAAAAACAAGAACCACACAATTTGGATCAGTATAGTGATAGTTATAATTAAAACATTAAACTGACTCAATTTGACTACTTCTAAAAATGCTCAAATATTATACTTAATATTAAAACATTAATATTTCACACAAATTATGAACATTTCATATAAAATAAGTAAAGGGGGAATATAATAAGTCATTAAAATTTTAATAACATCACTCACTGTTCGGGAAACACTATTCACAGAACTCAAAATTTGGAAAAGGAAATTGAGGTTGCTTTTAGAACCTCACTATTCTGGAAACACTGCTCATATAACTCAAAATTTGGAAATGGAAAGAGGGGTTACTATTAGAGGTTACCGAAAGAGGTTACTGTTAGAAGTTACTGATATAACTGTTCACCGATGGAACAGTTAACAGATTTGGAAATTCAGAAATGGAAAGAGTGGTTACCGATAGAAATGTTCAGTAATGGAACTATTCACATAATTGGAAATTTGGAAATGGAAAGAGAGGTTACCATTAGAGGTTATCAATAGAACTGTCACCGATGGAACTGTTCAACGAATTGGAAATTTGGAAATGGAAAGAGAGGTTACCATTAGAGTTTATTGATAGAACTATTCACCGATGGAACTGTTCTTAGAATTGGAAATTTCTCAAAGTGTTGGGGATAATCTCCTTGACCTCCCAGAAGACCTCAAACACCATATTTTCACAAGGAATGAACTGAAGAGATCTGGTCCATTACAAATGGAGTTTTCATTTGTAATGTCAACATAAACTTCTCATTTTATGACTTGGATAATGAGGATGCAATATTCAAAAACATATTTATCAATAGAACAAGAAGGACATGATGCATTGGAATTCAACACACTCTCAGAGATAGTTTCTGAAGAATGGATAGAGAATGCTGATTCATTCACTGATGGGTATCAGAAGGATTGAAAATTATAGAACATGACAAGTTGGTCACTAAATTCTCGGGATAAGATCCCAGAATAGACATCAATTTTGGTTTTATATGTCATAAGGAATGGTATTCCTAAAACCAGAGGAGATTGGAAAAATGGTGTCTCACCTTCCTTATCAAGGACATAGAATTCAGCAGGGAAGATTAGATCATTGACTCAAACAAGGACATCCTCAATTATTCCATCAGCAGTAGTAGTGCTTCTATTGGCCGATTGAATGACAACACCTGTTGGATGTAAGGGGCCAAGATTAATGTCAGAGAATATGGATTTGGGAATGACATTAATTGAAGCTCATAGGTCAATTAGTGCATCATCAAAGTTAGCACTTCCAATTTGGCATGGAACCATAATGTTTCCTGGATATTTTTTCATTATAGGAATAGATTGTTGTGTGGAAACATTTTCAAATGTTCTAAGTTGCCTCTAACAAGTACACAATTCCTTGACAAATTTGGCATACATATGGATTTGTTTTATGGCGTCTAAGAGGGTAATATTGACATAAACAAATCTAAACAAGTCACGAATTTCAGGATCAGGTTCAAAGGATATAATTGACTTTGGAATGGATTGAGGAAAAGGAATCATTTCCTAAGTGGAATGAAAGGAGGTGAAGGAATGAGTTGATATTCCTTTTCAATATTCTTTTTCGTTTCATTTTCTTGGTCATCATTTAAAGGGGGGTTGGAGGTCTTATCTTGAGGCATAACATTTTTTATTCCTGATCTATGTAAAATTTTACTTACATTGCCCTTGGGGTAGGGTAATGGTTGAGCTTGTATTTTGGAATAATTTGATTGTTGTTGCTAGATCAGGACGGATGAATGTTGAACAATTTTGGTTTCAATGTTCTTGATACTAGAATTGGTAAATGAGGAATGATCTTCCATTGCACATTCCCATGGTTTCTTAGAAGAAGAGGCTTGTACAGGATTGGGATTACCTTGATTTTGGTTCTTGGGAAAAATATTGTATAGGTTTTGTAATTGAGAAGGATCGATAGGATAGTGGAAGCCTAGAGGAGGATTGTCCCTTTGTAGTTGAGGAACAAAAGGGTATGTTTGTTAGAATTTACCTACACCATGACCATATTGGATCTGGTTTGGGATTGGATGAGGGAATTGAGGGGGATGAGAGACAGAATTACCCTACCTCTGGCCTTGGTTATTGGAAGAAAAGAAGGTCTTATAGTGATGTTGGATGATGTTTCTAATGAACTGGCCTGATTGCTCAGGGTTGGTGTTCCTCTCAGCATAAGCTGCATTGATCTCCATTGGTCCAGTTGAATCGGATTGATCCTCTTGAAATTGTTAACATGTGTCAGTTGGATGAGATGGAGAGTTGCAGATTCCACATTTTTTGAGATGTCCAGCAGACATTGATTGTTATGAAGATGAGGTTGGAGCATTGGATTCCAAAACTAGTTGTCGCACAAGACATGTAAGTTCACTCATCCACTCAGTCATTTTTTAGGCTCTATGGATTGATTATATTGGGCTTGTTTGACATGATCATGTGATGAGTATGAAATTGTTGTGTGTTCACAACCATGTTGCTTATGAGATCTGTTGTAGCTGTAGGAGTTTTATCAACAAGAGAACAGCCACATTCGACGTCAATGTGAGTTCTCCCATAGCCAATAACCTATCATAGAAGTATTGTATCAAGAGTTGGTCAGGTATTTGTTGGTGTGATAAGGTTGTGACAAGACTTTTTAACCTCTCCCAGTACTAATGGAGTGATTCACATGGGAATTGATGAATAAAACTTATTTCCTTTCGGATAGAAGCAGTACGAGAAATAGGAAAGAATTTCTCTAAGAAGAGTCACTTCATGTCATAATTTTTGGTTATGGAACCAGGAGGGTGTTAGTAAAGTTGTGACTTGGTTGAGCCAACTATGGAGAAAGGGAATGCTCATAGTTTAATTTTTTCCCCAGAAACCCATTCAAGTGTCATGGTAGAGCACACCACTTGGAACTCTTTAAGGTGGAGATATTGATCCTCACATGCTAGCCTATGGAAATTATGAATAAGTAGAATCAAAACCAATTTACGTTAAAGTTTAGCCTCTATTTTTAGATATCTAATAACAAGTGGTTGGTAATTCATATCTGTGGTAGAGAGTTCATTATGAATTTGTTCCCTAGGATTATCCATATCTAATTCAACTGGATGGACAAGGACTGGTTCTTGAATGAGTAGATTATCTCTTAAGTTCCTCCTAGGTTGGTTAAGTGTTCGCTCCATTTCTGTTCAAACAAATCTATGGGATTGTTTAAGAGGTTATTGGAAATCCAAATACATGTTGGAAGAATGTGGAAGACAATTTTTTCTTTTTGAGTTTTCCAATTATGAATTTTATGAGGAAGTTGGGTTTTTTTGTCAATTTTTTAATTAATATTTTGATTTTTTGTTCAATAACTAGAAATTTAGAACAAATTAATTGAACCATCCTTGACAACGGTGCAATTTAAAAGCATGGATGATTGTTTCCTATCAACCAGTCGAGGTTCTGGTTCTTCGTTAATGCGTATAGCAGCACTTAGGTCGAATCCTTAGGGATGATACTTTTTTAAAGTCAGTTGTTTTTAGTTAATTGTATTCTAATTGAGGAGGTTTTTTTGTAGAGATTATGAAATAATTTATGGCTGATGTTTGATTTAACAAATTGATAATGATTGGGTTCAGTTAATTATTGATGATTTTTTCCTATTATATCTTTGATATTTACTTTATATTGCATTAAATTAATACCCACATCACAAGATGATTTTGATCGGAATTCCCATGTGTTGATGCTTTAATCCATCTGTTACCTAACCTATGGTTCTAATAAGTACCATTACTTGTTTATTGTAGTGTATTGTTGGTTCCAATAATCCATGGAATCCACATATTAATCAAAACATGTCATTAATCCATGACATATAATGTTCATCATACATAATATTAACTCAAAGAATACATATTGAGAAAAGACTCTCAATCACTTAATTTCCCCAAATTATATCCCACCCAAATTGTAGATTTGCTTAGACATTTAAATAATTAGTAACATGGTTATAATAATAATGATGATAAATTAATAATATATGAAAAATAAAGGGATAAGAAAAGAGTGGTGTGTCGAACACACTCACAAATCATTAAGGGAATTAAATACTGACTTTTGATTGAATGCAAAAGCAAAGTAAGGGAAGGGGATTCAAAAATATTTAAACTATTTTAAGAACCTTAATAGTAAACTACAAATTTTGGATGATAATATGATATATTGATGAAGAATCTTGCATTAAAACCCAATTACAAAGAAAGAGACTTACAAGATTACAAAAAAGAAGAACACAAAAGTAAATGAAAACAAAGAGAGGAGGAAAGGTCTCTCTAGTGAAAACATGAGTATTAAAGGTCCTCACAAGAAATTGTAATGGATATTTCCATGCCAATATGTGCTCCTCTCTTCTTAAATTCGAAACCTTTTGAAGGAGATGAGGGTGATGTATTTATAGCCCAAGGAAGTGGACTGTTGTCATTCATAATATGTACCACCAAATGGTTTGACGATTTGGACATCTAGATAGCGGAATATTGATATATCTCCTTCTTCAAAGATGTATATAATAATGTTGGACAACCTCTCACAAAATTTGGATTCATTTGGACTTATGGAGCCAATGTTATGGCCAAATGATTAATGAAAGTTAAACTGTCCATTTAAATACATGGTTTTTCTAAAGGAAAATATGAATGGATTTTGGAATAGGAAGATTCCATCTAATACAAATTATTTCTTTAGAATTTTAGGATGCCTATATCACCTATTTCACATTGAAAAATATCATGTTGATTTGATAACTGGATGAGGAGAAGTGTCATGAAACAATACTGATTTTAATTCCCTGTGAGAATGGTGGGATGAGTTTAAATGAGTCAGTTGGGACCCTTGTATTTTTATTTGGGCCTTTAATGTTTTATCCAAGACTCCTTACATTGTACCCTCGAACCTTTTAGGAGAATAAGGGAATTTTAATTTGAATATTGATCCTAGAAATTAAATCTTGATGGATGGTCCGGTTTCTTCACAGATTCTATAGGCCCCCTTCTGTGGTCAATATGAGCTTTCAAATGGAAAACTTGGCCCATAATACCTTCTAATGAAATGTTTGATATGTAATTTGGAATCCTATCATGCATGAACAAAAAAAATTGGCCGATTTGGGAGATATTTATAAAAAAAATTGTAAACGGACCTAATTGGTATACTTCTAAAATTTCTAAAAAAAATTTCATTGTATTAAAACATTAATATTTCACACAAATTATGAACATTTCATATAAAATTAGTAAAGGGAGAATATAATATGTCATTTAAATATTAATTACATCCGGTAATCCCTAAAAATTGTATTCATTAAATATAGGAAGATAATATGGGCATTAGTAAGACCAAAAGGAATTTCTATATATTAATATTGTTGATACAATTTATGAAATAATGTCTTGGGAATATACTCATTATTGACAGTCAATTGATGATATCAATAATGATGTTCAATCTTGGATAAGTATTTATATATATGAAATTGACAAAACAAGTCATTAATACAGGGAAGAGGATTCATGTTCTTGATTGTGATCTTGTTTAAATCTTAATAATCAATGCATAGTTACATTGATTCATCGTTCTTTTTCCAAAGAAGAATATGTTCCCCCGAGGTGAAACATGTTGTAAAATGAATACCTATGAAATTATTTCATGGATTTATGTCTTAAATCATTGATACTCAATCTGGTACCTATATATGTAGTCTTTTAAATTGGTCTAGAACTTCGTATGAGTTGTATTGTGAAATAAAATTCACATTTTGGTGGAAGTATCTGCCACTATTCTAGAAAGAAATCAAAAAATTCATGGACATCAAGAATATCATCAATATTTATTTTCTCCCCAACCATTTGATATAAACATCCCTTATAAAATGAAATTAATACCCATACAATGAAATTAAAATTTTTATTCAAATAAAATAACAGGTAGTACAAAAATGAGATCAAGAAAAATCATGAGTGGAGGAATTGATGAAGTCCTAACTCATCATTCCTGACAAAAGGATTTCAATATCTAAGTAGAGACCCCAAGATAGAGTTAGTATACATGTTCTCATATAGAATGATTTTCCTAGAAAGATATTCTTCTACGGAGTTTCTGTCATTCTATTTGTGTCTGAAATGAACATTAGGTTTAATATAGATTCCATAGTGCATGATAGAGAAAATAGATTCCATGGAAGATCGATTTTCAGTTAGAGAAACATGAAAAGAATAACCCAGTTGGATTCCACTTTAGAGAGTGTAATGTTTAAGCACTTGCATAGATAATGAACTAGAATCATAGATTTGGTCTCTACGACAAGGTAATTACCTACACTAAATAATGATATGAGTACAAATAAAATGGAACCTCTTACATCCTTGATAAGACCGCCTCCCCGAATGATCCTTTTAATACCATAATTATCTACATTAAGTTTCATCCCAGTGAAAGGTTACCTCTAGTGAACCTATCAATTTTTATTGGAGTAGCTGATAATGATGTCATAAAAACACTCAGTAGAACTATATTGAGAGTATTTGAATAACCAACATTTTTTATCAGACAAGCATACTCAACCACTATTATATTAATTCATATATGAAGGTAGTGTACCAATTGAGTCTAACTACGGAGATATTTGTTTACATGCATCCCAATGTTACTAGCCAATAGTATAAAAAATTATACCACAAACCATAAAATCTATCCCATGATGACCAACATCCAAAAAACCCGAACTAATTGAAGGGTTATAAGGACTCAGCCAAGACATCGATATTCAAACCCCTCTACGAAAAAATTCCAGAATCCATGTTCTAATTCTCTATGAAGAATGATATTCATTTTTTTCTCATGTGGAGGACTTGACCAACAGTGAGAATGAAAAACCATGGGTACTCTTATTCTTTTTATATTATAATCACATGAAATTATGTGATTATTTATGTTCGAAACTAATATATTAATTTTACCTGGGATTTCCTTACACTATAGCATAGGCTCCATACTAGAGTTGATGGTATGTATACCTTTCACTACGTCATTGTCGCACAAATTTTTAGAAATAATGATCACTACAGATATCCTCTTATCCTATGGTTAAATTGGTGGCTGAAATCAATCTTCATCCTTAGATCATAGGTTTGGGAACTGGTTAGAATAATTCCCATTCTCAAACACTTGAGTCACTCTAGTGTTGGAGGTGAATTTTGTATATATGTTCCATAATTTTTATCATTGGTCAGATTATTCCCATCAATGAAACAGTCAAGATCCAGATGGCCTTTTCTTATACACTTAAAACACATATTAGAATCCAAAATACAATTACCTATATTCTTCTTTCAATGCATAGATAATAAAGTACAGATTTTATTTTTCAATGAATGGTTTTTATATTTTCATTCAAACTCCATCATCTATTTCATGATAAAACCATGATATTGATATGTAACTCAAACAGCAATTTACACATAGATAGGAATACATACAATCTCTTAATAGATACTAAATTTTCTTTATGGGGAAAACCCTTAAGAAACTTGGATTTATTCCACTAAATGACCTATCAACATTTCTATTGGGTTGGATGATAATTATATAAGCGTAAATCCCATCCCATATATTTTGAAATTATCCTCATAGGAAACAATGTAATTATCATCCATTTTCCTAAACAATGGGGACTCATTTTCCATGATAGTACGATGAAAAAAAGGAAATTAATTATTGAAGAATGTATTCTTGAACATTTACCAATCCATGAATTCATTTTCAGTGTGATTCCTCATATTCTTGATTACATTCCTCCATTTCCACCTCATCTTATAACTGATAAATAGATCGAATTACATTCTCCTTATCAAAAAATGGAGAATAGATAGTATCTTATCACTAGAACAGATGTAGAGTTCTACAACAAGTGGATCTGAATATTTATTGAGAGAAGGTGGATGTTGCATCATGAAAGAATCAATATATTTTTATTCCCTACTTTTCTCATTTGGATGTACCCCATGATTCATATCTTCATAGATTCAAGTGAGAATAAAAACATGATTTTTCGGTCCTTCTACTATATAATTGGGGTTCTCAAGAGGAAATTCAATACATTATATCCCACAATCGTCATCAACGTGGTTACTTTTGGTACTATCCATTGACTAAATCCAAAATCATAGTGTAAGAAATGATTATCATAATGAGGAACCTCATAATCATGAAAATTAACATATTTGATGTGTAAGAACCCGGTTCTTATTCTTGAGGTACGAGTTTCTTTTTTTTCTCATTTCCTTATGTGTTATTGAGAGAATAATGAAAATGGGGAAAATCACCTTTTTGTGGGTACAAACCATGTAATTTTCCATATGTTGTGTACTTTGGCCATGTGAGATGAGTACACAATGCATGTAGCTGTGCTGGTGAAGAAAGTTGTAAAAACAGACTACATGCTGTGTAGTGGGTATTTACACGCCATGTAGTCAGTCGGTAGGAGAATAGTAATGTAGTGGAAGCAGCCGCTAGCTGAGCCAAAGTACACGCCGTGTATTTTGGAATACAAACTGTGAACACATGTCGACGGATGAATTGTTCAGTGGTTCCGCCAGAGGAACAATGAAATGAGAAACGTACATGTCGTGTAGTCAATAGTACACGTCATGTAGTCTGTTTTTTTCGCTTAAAATTGGATGTAGCCTCCCTTGTTCACAGGGAAGGCTTAAATCTGGAGGAGGAGTTGGGAGAGAGGGCTGAACCATTGAGGAGCTCCAGATCGCATGGCAAGAATTTGTTTCCACCTCTGTCGATCTTGTTGGAACCATACCGGTAAGCCTCCCCTTCTCCTTAAGCCGTTATTACCAATTATTTCTCAAGTAAAAGTTATTTACATTTGAACGAGATTTCTTTCACCTCAGATCCTCATCGTTATTGGATGATTTTAGGAGCTTTGTTCAAGTATACCGATCAGGGGCGATCGATGTAGGTTGCTTGGTGTTTAAATTCCAACTGTTGTGCGTCTGTGTGTGCCATTGTACTACAAACCCATGTTGGAGTGTCGTGTGGCTAAGGCATTGGTAATTTTGAATACCTAGAACTGTATAGGTAATTACATGTGGTAATAAACTATTGTATGGGATCGCTGCTTGGATCCAAGACCACACCGGGTGGTGCGTTCCTCTGTTTAGCCATTTGGCCCAGTTACCCGAGTGTATACCGTAAAATTTAGTATGCTTTAAATTTCCATGAGAGGAATTTTATATAATTGATTTCTTATCTGTTGGGTTTGGCCTCATTACTTATGCCTGAGGGTAGTTTTCTATTTAGCCTGTGGCCAGTGTTCTATTTTGCCTGAGGGCAGTTTTATAATTCGCGTGAGGGAAACTTCGTCCTTGCTTGAGGCCAGTAGATTTTGTGCCTAATGAATACACTTCGTATGCATGAGGGAAATACTCAATATCCTGAGAGAATGCTGGAGGGAATGGTTTTACTATATTATCCTTAGGGAATGATTCTAGTTGGCATGAGGGAATGGTTCTGTTGTGCACAGAATTTTATTATATTAAATGGTTAAAATGATTAATAAAATGTAAATATAACTGGTAAGGTTAGTTAATTTTTAGCACTGCTTAGTTTATTGTAATTACTACTTTACACTTTTATTGCATACTTTTCACACAATTGGGAACTGGCCTTTGGTGGGTTCCTAATGAGATTTATTTCTCACACCCTCTTTGGGGTCATGTCTTCGGCCCCAAATAGATTACATTTCTACATGAATGGATAAGGGTAGTGGTCCTTATATAGGTACTTGACAGTAGTAGAGGGGGAGGAGAGCATGAGGCCAAGCTTAGGCTTGCAATGCTACTGCGCTTTGTTTACTTTTATTTCTTTTGTTTTGTTGTACCTATACTTTCTAGTGTATTGTATTGTCGTATAACATGTTCTGGGTATTTTCTTAGAACTTGATACATGTTGCATCATTATCTATATAATTGTTAGTTAGATTGTAATACTGTCGTTTATTTTAAATGTGTATCATTTATCACTTCCACTGTTGTTGTATGTTGTATATTTTATTCCACTGTGCTACACTTTGAAAAATTAGGGAATATATTCCCCACTATCAGTCATGGGCCCTCGCTGCTAGTCGACATCCTCTGGCGTTTGGGGAAATGCACTCGAGTTTATGTGACCAACCGGGTTCGGGGAACCCGTTGAGTGGCACCCGGATCCGGGATGTTACAAAGTGGTATTAGAGGATTTATTTTATTTGACATACTATTTGGAGCCTTAGTAAGGGATTGGACAAAAATGTTAGTTGTTAATAAGCTGTTCCCAGGATTAGCTACCCCGTGTACAGTGAAAAGGCAATTTACCTCTTGTTTCAATTTTATTGATTTTTCAATTTACAGTTGATCTGATTTCCCTGTTGGGTGACACACTTCTGAATGTGCTATTTATATTTTATCCATGGGTTCTATTTTATTAAAACCTGATGAGATGAGGGTATGCTATCTCATGAATCACATAGGCTCATGTTATAAATCACATGTCATTCATAGTTCCTTACCATGTAGGCTCATTAGAAATTTCATGTTATTGTGATAGTTATTGTGCTAGAAAAGAATGCTGTTGTGATAGCTGTTTTGATAAATACCTGTCAAGTGATAGGGTTTGTTTGTGTGAGCCTATTGATAGAATGAATTCCAAACATTGGTTTTTTGGGAGTATGGGCCCTCGTTGACTGGAATTTGGTGGATCATTTACAGCTTATCTTTTTGTAGAAATATAATATTCCATAATTTTATTCGTGGGGAGTATGGCCCCCCACGGGTTTGAATTTGGCACTTAGGTGTTGTTTTTTAAGTATTTTTCTGGGTTCTGAGGTAGTTTTAGAGGCATACTGTCCGGAAAACCCAGGATACATGCTGTGTAGTTCCTCGGATACACGTCGTGTGATCTTCTGTTCGGGAAGAAAAGAAAACATTTTAAGTACACTACGTGTACCCTCATTGCACACTGTGTAATCTCTTTCTCTGTCATAGAAAATGTGGGCGGGGACACGGGGAAGACAAATGCTTGGGGAAAACACGCCATGTACTGGATTTACATGCCATGTAGTGTAGACCCAGAGTCCACCCGTGTGACTAACAAACACAGATGGAGGACACCTTAAGACATACACGTCGTTTCCACTATAGAACACGCCGTGTAGTCTGACCTGGGATCTAGCCATGTAACTAACAACACAGGTCGGTGTAATCCTTTTACGTACATGCCATGTGTATATGGAACATGCCATGTAGTGTGAGCCGTGTATCCAGCTGTGTAACTAACAACACGGGTCGGTGAAGCTCGTCTAGTACATGCCGTATGTCTGAGGGACACTCCGTGTAGTCTTGTCCAAGGACAGACCATGTGGCTTAGCTATGTAGAAGGACTAGGTCAGGGGAAGAGATGTTAGGTACATGCAGTGTAGTCAGTATTCACACCGTGTATTCTTGTTTTTCAAATCTTGAATGCCTTCTTCCCCATGTTCCCCTTTGGTTCCCTTTGTTTCTATTTATTGATAATCTTGATCTATGGTGTGTGTTTGACTATATAGAATCATGCCACCGAGATGACCACGCGTTGTTCCCCAAGAGAGTGGAAATAATTATACTCCTGCGATGGTGGTCCATTGGCTAGTAGTGGATCCTCCAACAGAGCCAGATGTGGCGCCATCCATTATACTGGACACTAGAACTGATGCACAGTTTCGTGAAGGCTTCATGCGGTTCATGAAGGCCTTTCAGGGAGCAACGTCGGCTGCCCCATCTATGACCGAGCTGACTAGTATTTTCCAATAGAAACATCCAACTACATTTTCAGGGGATGGGGGACCATAGGCCGCGGAGTCTTGGATGGGGTCTATGCAGACTATCTGTGAGCATCTAGAGATGCCTCCAGGGCCGAGGGTCAATCTCGTGACATATATACTACGTGAATCCTCCAAGAGGTGGTGGGATGTTACCACCCAGTAAGAGAATCACAGATACATGGCATGAGAAGATTTTCTGATAGCCATCTATGACTTCTTCTTCTTCCCAGAGACGCTGAGGGAAGATAGAGCTTGAGAGTTCATGAATCTACATCAGGGATCTATGTCGGTGAAATATTATTCTACTCGTTTCACCAAGAATCCTCTTTTTTCACCCATTTTGGTGGGTGATGAGATGTTGACTGATAAACACATTGATGATGGTATTCGGTATGAAGTCAGAGCAATGGTGAAGTTTTCTGGTTTCCTATTGTTCTTGATATTATGAAGAAGGCGCTGATTATAGAGAGGAACCTCCGAGAGGCTAGTGGTGCAAACCAAGGATGTTCAGCACCAATTTCTGGTACTATTCCTGCCGGTAAGAGGAAGTGACTGATGAGTTAATCTCATGGTGGAAGTACTAGATAGACGACTTCTTCATGTGGCCTGGTCAGGTGCTACCTGTTTGGTAAGGAGGGGAAAAAGATACCGCAATGTCCATGTGATCCAATGGAGTGCCGAGCTTGCAGCATGATGGGTCATCTATAGTGCTTTTGCCGGGCGTTTCCACTAGTGGCTAGTGAGAGGGGTTATGAGAAGAATCTGAATGCATTAACAGGAGCAGTAGCTTTTTCTAGTCAGGAAACTAAAACACATCATGGCATGAAGGAAGAGATGGGGGTCGTGGCCATGGTAGCCAGACACCAAGATCTCAGAGATAGTAGGGAGGAAGACTAAGGGTATCCAGGGTGTGTCGTAGGGCCGCGACACTGGACATGCATATGTAGATCAAACAACCCAGCATGAGCAGGATCCCAGAACTTCTACTATCAGAGGTAATATTCCAGTAGCTTCGGTTTTATCTTCAGTTCTTTTTGATATGGGTGATACACAGAGATTTATATCTGTACCCATTGTGGAGAGCCCAGGGCTCTGTGTTTCTTCTTCTTCGTTTCTTATGATGCTAGACACTCCATTGGGAACTAGAACAGCTGGTGTGTGTTAGTGCAGGGAGTGCCCCTTAGATGTTGGTGGGTGTCACTTTTTAGGGGACCTCTATGTCGTAGAGATGATGACATATGACATCATTCTAGGGATGGACTGGTTGGTTCCCATTCAAGACTTTGTGGACTCCTATCGTCATAGGGTGGGTTTCATGTCACCAGAGGGAGGAGAGTTTCTATATAAAGGTGAATGGGATGTTGAGGCATGTCGAGGTGGACTAGAGAATCTTGGGAGAGGTGGTGTGACAACCCATATTGCGAGTTTATATCTGGATGATCAGGGGACTTGTCTACATGATTTCCCTCTAGTAGTTGATCATTTCAGGGATGTCTTCCCAGATGATTTTCTAGGTCAACCTCTAGAGTCTGAGGTGGATTTCTCTATTGAGCTTGTTCCAGGAGCTGCACAGGTGTCCATACATACTTATAGGATTACTACATAAGAGTTGCAGGAGCTCTAGAGGCAGTTTGAGGAGTTACAGTCAAAGGGTTTTATCCGACCTAGTACTTCTCCTTTGTGTTCGCCTGTCCTTTTTGCGAAGAAGGCAGACAGTACCCTCAGACTCTGTGTGGATTATCGGAAGCTGAACCAGGTGACGGTTAAGAACTGATTTCCCATACCAAGGATTGATGATATTTTTGATCAACTTATAGGTGAACGAGTGTTATTGAAGATTTACTTGAGATCCAGATATAATCTGTTGCATGTTAGACCATCTGATATACCTCTCATAGCCATTAGGAGTTGGTATGGTCTATATGAGTACATGGTTATGTAGTTCGGACTCACTAAAGCGCTAGCAGTTTTCATGGCTCTAATAAATATTGTATTCCATCCTTTTCTGGATTCTTTTGTGGAACTATTTTTGGATGATTTCTTGGTGTACTCTCACACTCGACACGACCATGCCACCCATCTTGATATCGTATTTACTACACTAAGAGAGCATCGGTTGTATGCTAAGCTCTCAAAGTTCCACTTTTGGATGGACTAGATTCACATCGTGGGTCATATAATCGCAGAGGTAGGAGTTGCAGTCGACCTAGAGAAGGTGAGAGTAGTAGTTTACTGGGAGCAGACTAAGAATGTGTTTGAGTTAAGGAGTTTCTTGGGGATGTCATGTTACTACTGGCATTTTATACAGGACTACTCCCGCTTAGCAGCGCCGTTCATGGGTTTCACTAAGAAGGGTGTGATGTTTGATTGGTCAGAAGCTTGTGAGATAGCCTTCTAGAAGCTGAAGGGAATGTTGACATCAGCACCAATCCTGATACTCTCAGAGCAGGGAAATAGCTATACAGTTTACTGTGATGGATCAGGAATTGGGATGGGAGCTGTGCTGATGTAGGGGGATTGGGTTTTTGCGTACATGCCTCAGTAGTTGAGGCCACATGAGAGTAATTACCCGACGCATGACCAAGAGTTGGCTTCAGTTGTTCTGGCATTACATTGTTGGAGAAAATTTTGGTTTTCACTGACCACAAAAGTCTCAAGTATATATTTACTCAACGTGACATGAATCTGAGGCAGCGAAGGTGGGTTGAATACCTTCAGTCCTTCGGTATTGAGCTTTCCTATACACCTGGTATGGGTAATATAGTTGGTGATGCACTGAGCAGGAAGACTCATTTACAAGCAGTTCATGAGGCCAGCGGTGAGTGGCAGCTTATGGATTTGTTCTCAGAGATGCATTTGGAGGTGCACGACAATTACGACAGACCTAACTTTCTTCATTATCTATGACCTCTACCCTCCTAGATAGAGGTAGGATAAAACATCTATCTTATTTAGAATGAGAGTTCTACTGGAGTTGGTGGAAAGCGAGGACACTCCTCATAGGTGGACGATAGACGATGATGAGGTACTGTGTTTCCATGGACAAGTGTGGGTTTCTAGGGATATATGCGAGGAGTTGATGTAGGAGTTTCATGCTTCAGCTTTGGTAGTTCATCGCAGAGTTACCAAGATGTACTGTGACATGAGACATCAGTACTGGTGGTCGGGTATGAAGAGAGATGTACCTGGTTTTGTTACGAGGTGTTCCACTTGTTAGAAGGTGAAGGCAGAGCATCAGAGGCCAGCAAGGCTATTACAGCAGTTTCCCATTCAAGAGTGGAAATGGGATGATGTCGCGATGGACTTTGTGACTAGGTTTCCAAGGTCACCTCGAGGCAATGATTCCATGGGGGTTATTGTGGCCAGACTCATGAAGTTATCTCACTTTTTGCTGATCAAGTAGACCTTCTGTGTTGACGAGCTCAGAAAACTATATATCAGAGAGTTTGTACGACTTCATGTGGTCACTCGTTCTATAATTTTAGATAGGGATGCCCATTTTACGTCTCGTTTCTAGTAGAGATTTTAGAGGGCACTAGGTAAACAGGTGCTTCTGAGCACAACATACCACCCTTTGACCGATGGTCAGTCAGAGCGTACAATACAGGTGCTAGAGGACTTGTTGTGTGCATGCGGCCAAGACTTTGGGGGCTCTTGGGAGAATTATATACCCCTATTTGAGTTTTCCTACAATAATAGTTTTCATTAAACTATTGAGATGGTACCTTAGGAGGCTTTATATGGTAGGATATTCCGACCATCTTTGTTCTGGATAGAGGCAGGTGAGACAGCTTTACTAGGACCATGTCTCATGTAGGAGACGTCTGAGAAGGTCCTGTTAATTCTGATGCAGATGGCTACTGCACAGTCTCGTCAGAAATCATATGCTGATCGCCAAAGATGATCCATGGAGTTTGTGGTCGGGGATCATGTTTTCATGCGTGTTTCACAGAGGTTGGGACAAAGGCGAATCAGGAGACACGGTAAATTTTTACCGATGTATGTGGGGACATTTGAGATTCTTTAGAGAGTCAGGCCAGTTGCCTATCGGATGCAGTTACCACAGAGGTATTGGACCATGCAAAACATCTTCCATGCATCTCAGCTATGCAATTATCATTCAGACCCATCTCATGTTTTTCAGCCCGTGGAGGTTGATATTGAGTTAGATAAGTCATTTGAGGAGCATCTTATTCATATCGTTGATAGGAGCACAGAGGTTCTCTGAGGTCGGTCAGTTCCTCTTGTACGGGTGCTATGGTAGAATGGCGGAGTGCAGGACGAAACCTGGGAGCTGGAGACCGACGTATGTGCACAGTGGCCAGAGTTATTCTAAGCGTTATCTTCACCACCCTTGGAAATGAAATATAGGGACGAATTACTTTAAGGGGGGAGTTTGTAAGAACCCAGTTCTTATTCTTGAGGTATGGGTTTCTCCATTTCCCTTTTCCTGAAGTGTTTTTGAGGGAATAAGGAAATTGGGGATGATCACCTTTTTGTGGGTATTACCATGTACTTTTCCACACACCCTGTACTTTGGCCGTGTGAGATGAGTACACAAGGAATGTTGCTGTGATGGCAACGAAAGGTGTAAAAACCGACTACATGCCATGTAGTGGGTATTTACATGCCGTGTAGTCAGTCGGTAGGAGAATAGTAAGGTGGTGGAAGTAGCTACCAGCTGAGCAATAGTACACACCGTGTATTCCGAAATACACTCCATGTACACATGTCGACGGATGAACAGTTCGGCAGTGCCTCTAGAGGAAGAGTTAAATGAGAAAAGTACACGCCATGTAGTAAATAGTTTATGCCGTGTAGTCAGTTTTTTTCTCTAAAAATGTGCAGTAGACTCCCCTGTTCACACGGAAGGATTAGATCCGGAGGAGGAGTTGGGAGAGAGGGATGAACATTCTAGGAGCTCCAGATCACACGCCAAGAATCCATTTTCGCCTCTATTGATCTCGTTAGAACCATACGGGTAAGCCTCTCTGTCTCCTTAAGTCTATCTTAATAATTATTTCATGAGGGAATGTTATTTACGTTTGAATGGTATTTCTATCACCTTAGATATTCATCGTTCTTGGACGATTTTAGGAGCGTAGTTCAAGTATACCGATCAGGGGCGATCGAGGTAGGTGGATTTGTGTTTAAATTCCAACTGATGTGTGTTTTTGTGTACCACTGTGCTATGAACCCATGTTGGGGTGTCGTGTGGCTGAGGCCTTGGCTGTTTTGAATACCAAGAATTGTATAGGTAATTATATGTGATAATAAACTATTGTTTGGGATTGCTGCTTGGATCCAGGACCCCCCCGGGGTGAATTCCTCTATTTATCCATTTGGCAAGGTTACCCGAGGGTATTCTGTAAACATTATCATGCATTAAATTTAGTTGAGAGGAATTTTATATAATTTAATGCTTATATGTTGGGCTCAGCCCAGTTACTTCATCCTGAGGGTAGTGTTCTATTTAGCCTACGGGCAGTGTTCTATTTATCCTGAGTGCATTTTTATAATTCGCCTGAGGGAAACTTCTTCCATGCCTGAGGGAAGTAGATTCTATGCATGAGGGTGACACTTCGTAGGCCTATGGGAAATACATGATAGCTAGAGGGAAATCCTGAGGGCGTAGTTTTACTATATTATCCTAAGGGAAAGATTCAAGTTGGCCTGAGGGATTGGTTGTGTTGACAATAGAATGTCATTAAATTAAATTGTTAAAATGAATAACAAAATGGCAATATAATTGGTAAAGATAGTTACTTTTGAGTACTTATTTGTTTATTGCATTTACTACTGCACACTTTTGTTGAATACTTTTCACATAGTTGGGCCCAAGCTTTTGGGGGGTGCCTACTGGGATTTATTTCTCACCCCCTGTTTGGGGTCATGTCTTCAACCCCAATAAGATTACATTTCCGCAGGCATGGATAAGGGAAAGGGTCCCTTTACAGGTACTTGACTGTAGAAGAAGAGGAGGAGAGCATTGGGCCGATCTTAGGCTTGTGATGCTGCTGCGTTTTGTTTACTCTGATTTCATTCATTTTGATGTACCTGTACTTTCCAGGGTAGTGTATTGTTGTATAACATTTTCTAGATGTTTCTTAGAACTTGATATATGTTGCATCATTATCTATATAACTGTTGGTTAGCTTTTACTACTGTATTTTATTTTAAATGTTTATAGTTTACCACTTTAGCTATTGTTGTATGGTGTATATTTTATTCCGCTATGCTATACATTGAAAAATGAGGGCATATTTTCCCCACTATTAGACCTAGGCCGTCACTGCTATTCAGTAGCCTCTGGTGTTTGGGTAAATGTGCTTGAGGCTATGGGACCAGCCGGGTTCGGGCCACCCGTTGAGTGGCACCTGGATCTAGGATGTTACAGGATGTCTAAATTTTGAATCCTTCATTAATCTATAAAATCAAAGGGTTATCCTGGGTTATTAATAGGAAAACTGTATTTAAAACATTCCTGATAGTTCATGAAGATTTGATGAATTCCCAATGAATATCCCCATTGAGTTTCTATCAAGGTTTGAATAATGTCATGTTGATCTCTACTAGGTTATGCTGAGTTAGGCCCAAAAAACATTATTAGAGTAATTAATCCAAGGTAAATCTATTCCAAAGCAACATCAACATTTAGTACCCTGATATGGATGTATTTCATGGAATCATCATAATCTGTCCTTTACCAAAACACTAGGAAATTTTCCAATATGGTTCATTATCCTTAGATTTATCCATAGACATGTACATAGGGTTCTAATTAATGTGTTATCATCCCAGATTATAAAGATTAACTAAACATTTTTGTTTTATAACAACTATAGAGATCCCAATATTTCAAACATTAAAATTACATTACTTTTGAAGAATAATTTCTAAATTATAAAAAGACTCCCTAATACCTTAATAGTTTATAGCCTTTGGAAACATTGAATCCTAAACACTAGTAGATAAGTGAGAAAAATTATCTCGTTCTAGGTTCAACATGACTAGAATAATTTATTAAAACGTCAATCATAGTTTATTTATTCATAATCTGGAGAAGGAAACATAAAAAGGGGTGATCTCAAAAAAAATTAAGGGTGATCAAGGGAGACATGTCTTCATAAATATGAGAATAGAGGTATGTGAACGTGATCCAAACATTAGAAGATTATACCCTTTTTATCATAAGGTCTGAAACATGAATAATGTCATAAATATTGGATGTTCATAAAAAATGAATAATAAGTTAATATAGAACATAATCCATTAAATCATATCATAGGAACAATACATAGAATTTTGGAATAAATTAACATGTTATATCTGTCCCTATAGGTTAACATGTGTTGCTAGAACTTATCAAGGCAGTTAATGGGAACTACACCTACCAGGATGAACATGCCACCATTACCATTCATAGTCCCTTTCCTATATGGGGTGAGGTTTCCCCATCATCCAATAGTGGATTCGGTTTTCCAATCTTCTATCATCATGGTTACTAAACCTATTGGGTGGGACACACCACTCTCCATAGTGGAAGTCATTTCCTTGTACATTATTGGGTTTCCCCATCTTAACATAGTAGATCAAGCCTATCAACTAGATTCTAATCATAATATCAAGATATATATATACTACAAATACATTGGGGAGACATAGGTTCCACCAAACTCATAATAAATTCATTCATACATGTCTGAAAAGATAACTAAACATTCATCATATCATAACCCATTAAAAGATATGGGATTTATATACCTAAAAATATAACCCATGAAATGAAATTTGTATAATTAATATTTCATCAGATCATATCCTATGGAAATGAAATATGTTTTATAGTAATTTCAGCAAAGAATAAACAATGAAAATAAGAAGGTTTAAAAAGAATATAATTGATGGAATAGAAATGGGTCTCCTAAGAATCATTCCATCCAAACATAAACCATTCAATAATAAATGTGAATGGTACCATTGATTCATTTCCAATAGGGTCAGTTGTATCATCATTGGATATTATCTTATATGAAAAACAAACATGGAAGGAATATTTTAAAACATTTATTGATGTACCTATCATTTCATCTTTGAAAAAAGGTATATAAGTATAGAAAAAACATTAAAAACAATATTATTGAAAATAAAAATAAACATTAAAAATAAATATTTGAAAACATTTTCTACACCTTTTTCTTTGAAAACATATAAATGGATCTTGAAATTGTTTTGAAAACAATTTTCCTTGAAAGCATGTACATGAATCAGGAAAATGTTTGGATTTTTTAAAATACATGGAAATTTTTTAAACATTTTTAAAACCCTTTTTTACTGGTATATTTTTTAAAATATCAACTTCTAAATAATTATTATGAAATCCCGGTTCATGAAGTTCATTTCATGTGTGTCATGAAGGCAGATTGAGGCAAAACTACTTTTTTGATTTGGTAATTCATGAATCATAAACCCGATTAAAGAGAGATTATCAAATGGATGTGTAAATTACCATAAAATTAAGGATACAAATAATAGAATATATTTATGTTTAGTATAATCATTACACCAAATAAGTGAGTTGTAAAGAAGTACTAAATCTCATTGAAATAAATGTGAGACAAGAAATCCCCATAACTTTTGTCTTGATTCACACCGTACTCGTTCAAAAATCCTGTATAATAAATATAAGTTTACTATATAGAACAATATTCATATATATAATACAATAAATTGTTTTATAATAACCTTATATTACAATTTTGTTAACAATTATATGTTAAGGATTCACTTTGGGTAATCTCGTATTTGTTCTTCGCGTTTGTCTTAATTTGTTAGATCTTTTGTCCTTATACTTATATCATGATTTATAGAATTTAAAACATGATATAAATATAATTTATATTCATTCTATTTTTATAAAAATAATCCATAGAATATATAATTATGAAATGGGATATACCATTCATGGATACAGGATGCAGTACATTTGCATGAACAATATTTCTGTTTAATTAATGTATTGAAATGAATATAGTAAATAACATATATGTATATATATATGTTTATATGTCATAATTAATTTAGTATTATTATATCATATATATCATATATGTTTACTAAACCCATATTTAATATATTCCATATAGTGTGAGAACAAGTCACCTTGCTTTGAGGGGGTTGTGGTCCACAATTCCTGTAATGAAATTATAATTTTTCCACAATATTAAATTTAAAAAAGATATGTGTTTTAAAATAATGATTGATTATTAAATACATAATATATATCATATATAAAAATATTTTCCATTATAATTCCTACCATGAGATGTGGTAAAGGAAAATGAACAATCATTATTTTGTGAGGCAATAGTTCACCACACACATAAACGGTATACTTGTTACCAATTGGATAGAATTGTGAGTAAGTGTGGGTAAATAATTTTTCATAATAGAATATTGAGGTATTGAGGATACATTTTTCATTAATGTTTTTTGTAATAGAGTTAATTTAAAATGTGTTGAATGAAAATAAAATAATGGTGCTTGAGGGCCGGTGTAACCTCTTAATCAGGTAACTCCATTTTTAATCACCAATGGGATTCCTTTGATGCTTTTCTACACAAAGGGTGGCTTCAAGGAGAAATTTAATTATATTGGTAAGTGTAATGGGTAGATCTTGGCTTATGTTAAAATGTTTGAGTGGTTTGAATATTGGGTAGAGTGGTGGCCTATTATAGGGAAGGGATGAGACAAACACATAATTTTTAAAAAAAAATATGTGTAACGACATTTTTACCTAAAAAAATACATAACAATTAAACAAAAAACTATAATGGAAGGTTAATGGATAAATAAATTCCATAAAATTGCAGTTGGATATTATAATAGGTTATTTATTATCTTATGTTTATGTATTATTACATTATTAAGCTTAATTTTACCTTATTCATTGTAATTAGTTATAATTACATTCATTAATAATTTGGTAAAAAATAATTTGATATTATTTGAAATAATTCATTATGATTATTTGAAATATATAATCCATTTTTAATAATTCTACTCACATTTGATACATAAAATAATTTAAATTTAGTTCCGCTAAAGGGAAACCACTGTGTGTTTTTAAAGAAAACAAATGATCAAAATTTTGATATTTTTATATCTAATTTCAATGTGACAATGGTTCTAGTGAACTATAATAAATTAATTTATAAATAATTAATATTATTATGATTTAAAACAATTTAAAAAATATTATTTAACATTACAATTTAACTAAATAAAATACCGGTATTCAATTTAATTTATATATTTATAACTATTTATCCAAAAATGAAGTTTCTCAGAATAATTCAAAAAATTAAACATAATATAAATTAAAGATTATAAATTTTTAAATTATTTTCATTTGAACAAATAATATTTCTAAATGTTATTTTTTAAAAAATTATTTTTTTTACTAGAAGTACATGAAAATCAGTTCATTTTAGAAAATAGTATTTTTAAACATATAAAGAATTTACCCAAAACAATATATTACAAGCCGTTGTTGTGTGTAATTGATTCCAAGTAGGTCTTGAATATAATATATATCACGTCAGTGTTTTTTGAATGGTATACAATGTCCATTTCCTACAAAATAAATTCATTACTTAGAGAAATCATGATAACAATGAAAATTTAACTTAATCGGGGGAAAACATCTCATAACAACTCGAGGTTTTACACTTCTCAATAGAATATAGTGGAAGATTGGATAAAATTAACCCTTTTCAATAGAACAAGGGAGATGTTGAAGATTATGTAAATTTCAAATAACAAATTGGAAGATGTAGTGAAAACCACCTATTATAGGATTAATAGATATTCATCATTAGTGATTGATCTGAATACATGAATGGATATGTGGACTGGTACAACCACAAACTATTCTTTGTTTCATACTTTTGGAAGTCTTATATTAGATTTCTTTAATGACCATGAAATATTGAAATTAGATTTACGATCATTGAAAGATATAGTATTTCAGTATTAGGGTCGTGTTACAGGAATCATTTGTGGGACCCCACTACATGAAATCTAATTATCAGAATATATTTCGTGTTTTAAAAAGACATGGTGCAAATGTGAATTGGGGGAGAAATTGGTAAATATTATTAAAAAACATGAAGTATTTGAGGTGTAGGGGAAGTTCATGAATGAACCAGTTTCCTCGTAGTCATTACTAGAGAACGATGATCATGTAATAGTTGATTCTGGACCATGCTAGTCATCTCAAAATAAAATATCACCAGTATGGAACTCAAAATATGTCAACGGTTGAAATATCTCATACTACATATTGATATCAAATGAAGAGAATATTCAGTTATGGAGCTAATTGAGATTCTTAATTTATCGTCATGGATGGAGAAAACATATGAGGAACATGAAGCCATATATAAGAACAAGACATGGGATCTAGTTCCATTAATTAATTGAGTGAAGGATATCCGTAGAACATGGGAATTTCATATCGAGAGGGATTGGATGGTCTATGTGGAATGTTATCTAGTGATACTATTGGTCAAAGGATATTCTCCAAAGTAATGTATTGATTTCAAAGAAATGTTTTCTCCAATTGATATAATTATTATTGTTCAGATAGTTTTGGAGTTCTTTTATTCATATATTTTACATCTAGAGTATATGGATGTGATGAATTCTTATCATCATGGAGATCATGATGAAAATATATACAGGACACAACATGAAGGTTTTAGAGAAGAAGGAACATAGAACATGGTTTATAGGATGAAATAATCTATATATTATCTCAACCAGGAACCAAAGTGTTGGTACAAGAGATTTGATTTCTATATTATGATCCTAAGATTCATTAGACTTCACTCATGTCCTTTTTAATATTTCTTATTTTTATGGTACTGATTTCATAATTAGTCTATTTTATGCAGATGGAATGTTTGTTTTAGGCTATGAAAATGATAAGATATTAGAAATTAAATAATTATTTTATTGGTAGTTTGATACAAAGGACTTGGGACCAACTAATAATATTCTTGTGGTGAAAATTTACAGAGATAGAAATAATGGGAATATTTTGATATCATAATATAATTACTTGAGAATGTACTGAAATGATAAAACATGAATGCTTGTAAACATATCTATAACCCACTTCTAGTGAATTTCATGTTATCATATTTTATGATTCCTAGAATTCCCGTTTGGAGGATGGTGATGTCTCGATTACCATATGAATTAGCACTGGGGTGTTTGATGCATGATATGGTTTGTACTAGATAAAACATTGAACAAGAAGTGGGATGAGATAGTCAAGGCATGGAGAATCCCGTATGGGATAATTTGTTCATAGTGAAGAATATCTTGAGATACATCAGGTAGTCATTAATGGATTCATTATGTTATGGATGACTAGATTTTACTATCATAGGTTATGTTGATTCATATTTTTTAGGTGATATTGACCAAAGAAAATATACTAATATTTATGTGTTAACCCTTAATGGAGGATTGTTTAGTTGAATGTAAAAGTTACAGTCATTTTAGTAATTATCCATGCTAGAGTTGGAGTACATGGAAACTACACATGTTTGAAACGAGGTTATTTTGTTGAGAAATTTATTATAAGATATCCATCAAATAATTCGTTAGATTTTATGATTTTTCGACAATCATAGGGCCATGAACATTTTAAAGAATCTATATTGTCATTCCTGGGTGATGCTCAGTTGGGTATAATGTCACTTTTTATGAGATTTGGTGGAGTAAGGAAGTCTAGATATGCATAATATACACACTAATGAAATTATGGTAGATTTGCAGATGAAAGAGGCTACCTCTAATGAGATCAAATGGTTTAGATCCTTGACATTCCTAATAGAGTACATTGTAACACGGTCTGGTAGTTAGACTGGATGTGTGGATGTGTGATTTATTTTAAATAAAATGTATATGTGGGAGAAGTGTTAGTATATTTTTCTCATGGTTGTGTTCTCCCCTTTCTTTATCAAGGAATGAAAGCATTTCTAGCAGTTGGATGTGTAAAGGGTAGCCAACCCAACATACTCATCTAGTGGAAAGAAGCAGAAAGTGGTGAGGTTTGACTATAAAAGGAAGATCTTACTCCCATATTTGAATCTCATCAAAACTCAGAAATTAGATTCCTATAATCCTTTATATGGTATTTTGTTAGGCGATTTCCGAATAATTTATGGGATAGATTATGGGGGTTTTCTCATTGTAATAGTGGGGGAGTATATACCCACTCATTACCATAATGATAATTATATTTTGAAATAATTTTTTACTTATTAATTTTTTGGGCCTTTCACATTACACATTGTGTCAATAATATCTAAATATTCCACTTTTTTTATATTGATATTATTTATGCCCCGGTCAACTACAGGTACACTATCTTACAATAGAAGATTCATCATCATAGATTGAGTTGTACATGTGTTTGTAGAGATCATAAAAAATTTATTATTCAAGGAGATACTGTATACTTGAATAAATAGACCTGATAATGATTAATTATGCTATGGAACTAACACCTAGTTTATCTCCTCTATGTATACAGAAATTAATCATTGTAAATATGTTCATAGACCCCAACATTATTTTCGTAAAATAATTCGTGAATTCCTTCATCCATGGTCAGGGTTCGATTACTAAAAAATTATCCATCACAATCTAATAAGAGAGTGGAATCGACATTTTTGCCATTTGGGAGGTGTTGAGGTTGATTAGTTCCTTTATAAATTCCCAAAACACTGTTTCATGAAACTAGTTTTATATGTTGTTATTCATCCACCATTGGTTTGGCTATTTTTTTATAAATACATCGATGTTATCCTAGAAATTAAAAGGAATTTTCACTACATAAATTTATCAAAAGTGGTCATTGATGTGACAATATCTTCAGTTTAAGGTCACAATTACATGTACATTTGATAAAAAATACACATGTGGCGGATTTAGTTTATATGCACCATCGATTGACTTTCACTCTCAATCAGTCTGATAATTTACGAAATTTTTTCCACATGTACTAAAAAATTACACATTCTTCTCAATTAATAAATTTAAATTATAATATAAATGTTGAATAAATAACAATATTTTTAATTTGAAACATTCAAATAAAAAAAATTTGACGCAATATTATTCATTTTATTTTTTTTCCAATTAGAAATAATAAATTGAATAATTGTTTACTTTAAAATCATGGAATAAGGAATGAATTAATGTGAGGAAATTTTTAATAAATTGGAAAACCTCAAAAACATATTTTTAAAAAATTGTAGAATTATTAAATTCACAAACATTAATTCCAGAACATTTCTCTAATTATGAACCTAAATACCAAAATTCTATTTTAAAAAAAACTTATTTCGAAAACAATAAATAAACATAATAATACAAAAATGTAGGGAAATTTAAATAAGAATATTTATTACTAAATCAAAATAAATATTGAAATTTTCTCTTGATATTCAATGAAAAAATTATTCAATAGAATTAATTCCATATTCATTGATTCTCCATAATAAGTATAAATTCATATTAAAAATCAATTTATTTCACCAAAATAGATATGGAAAACTATAATAATATATTTCCATATCAAAAATGGATTCGTAATTTTTAGGTTATTCGTATATCCATGTGATAAAATAAAAACCACAATTTTGTAAAAAAATTGTATTTTTCACTATTCACCAAAAAAATTATAAATTTTAAAAAAGTTCATAAAAACATATTAATATTATATTATTATGAATAATCAAAATATATTTTTCATATTTTGAAATTTAAATTAATTGGTTTAAATGATTATTTAAAAAAAATCCCCTATTATAGTGGAAATTTTTTCATATTAGAATAAATTTTTTAAAATGTTAAAAATTATTTATTCTTATATAATATTAAATAATAATTAATTTATTAATATTATAGTATATTTATTTACCATTTATATATTTATATATTATTATATAGTCAAAACCGACATAGATATTTGAAATAAAACAAAATTTTTAGAAAAGTTAAAATATTAAGCATAAAATGACATAAAAGATGTTTTAGATATAATTATTTAACAAACATAGAATTAAAAGAAGACAATATATTCATTTTACCTATATTTCATAATGTGGTCAATATTATTAATTCAATAAAATTAAACATATATGTTTTAATGGTCATATTTAATAATAATATTATTGATAAAATATGGTGAAGTTTTTATTTGTGTTTAGTAATTTTTGTGGAGAAAGATATCAAATATAATATTTGTTTAGAAAACATTCTCAATGAAATATTAAGAAATTACAAATTTAACATAAATTATTCATAAATCAATGATCCTTTTGTATTTATATAAAAAGATAACAAAAAATAATAACAATGAAGATATAATTGAAAAATAAACAACATTAATATAAAAGACAAATATATTTATAAATATGGTATCACACAAAAATAAATGACTTGTTTTAAAAATATATAACCCAGAAAAATATATGAAACACAATTAGGTTAGCATGTAATTCAATAAGTCACAATCTAATCTAAATTTCACTGATGCTCCTTGAAAAACAAAAATGAAGCCATATCCTATAAATTAAATAAATATTATTGTGACTCTAAACATACATTGGAATGATCAAAACCCACTCTGAGTTTGTACAAAGTAAATAAAACTTCCAATTATTTCTAGTTTTGAATATAATTTGGAATAATGTTTTTAATTTTATAAATCTATAACAATTTTTATGTCCCATTCATTTAGAAACAATTCTATATACATTATTATTATGAAGAATTTTTTAAAAACATTATATGTAAATACATATGTCTATGATATATTATAATGTGTTATTATAAAAATAAAAACATTCAATGATTAGTTTAAAAAATTATGTTTTTGTTCATTTAATAATTATTAATTATTATCAATTATATTATAATGATAAAACAAACAGTATCATAATGAAATAGAAATATCAACCTACTATAAAAAATAATAGAAAATAAAAAAAATTATATATTAAAGCCAAGTACTAGTGATCAAGGAAACCAATGATATCATGGGAAAAAATATATTATAATAACTAAAATAAAATCTATTAATAACACATGATGCAATCAACCCCACAAAAAATAGTATATCCATAAATGTTCTCACATAAAAAAGATGAAAACATATTATTTTTCATCATTTCATGATAAATCCTAAAATAGTGTAGTATTTTCCCTTAACGATCCCACAAGAAAATCTTGTCTCCCTACGTTATGAAAAATTTTGGGGATCTGATTAATATGGTAACAATAATATATATATATACATATATTCAAATACATACAAATATATAATTACATTAAAATATTATTATAAATAATGCCCCTCCCCGATCACCGTACTCAAGGATACGTCAATTTATAAATCAATCACGATGATATAATAAAAATTTCTTTTTCCAAGGGAATCTACATGATAATTAAAATTCACAAGGAAATAAGGCATGTACCAAGAGTTTGATATTAAATATAAATTTGTCTTTACAAAGTTATAACTATGCCTCTGACACATCCATGGAAAACCTAGTATTAAAAAGCACATTGCATAGAATGAAAACTCATAAACATAATACCAAATATTTTAAAAAACTCAAATACACCATATTTTTTGTGGTAATCATATTTCAAAACCAATTTTAAAACAAATCAATTATTGTAGTTTAATATTTCCTTTATAAAAATCAATTAATAATTTTTCCTTATTCATGTTGTGCATGCCAATGAAAAAAAATGGTTTTTAGCAATTAAAAAAGGAGAAATATTACATTTCTAAAAAATAAGGGTACAACTAGGTTTATTCAATGAAACCCCATATAAAAAATTAATAAAGACTCTAGATACCAAAAATAATAATTTAAATAAGAAAGAAACAATGAATCTAGAATTTAAAGGCTAATACAAGTTGAAACCATCCTTCACCTTGTCACTTCCATTAATGCGGTGTTAATAAAAATCAATGCATAAGGAACCATTTGGACCCTAAAATAAAGTATCCCATAACATTAAAATGAGACAAGAATATCCCTAGGATATTGAGACCTGAAAAGGATAAGAAAATGAATAATGAATAAGAAATATTGGTGTGGAAGATATCGAGAAGGAGATATCTTTAGAAATGAGGTTTAATTCAAGAACAATATCCATTGAAACTAAATAATAGGTAGGATAATCAAAATAGCTTCACCTAGAAGATTCATGTATTGAGATGGAGGAGAATAAAGAGTTTGAAGGTTATATTAAATGTAGAGATCTTAAGTAATTTCCCCATTTTAAAATTCTTGTTATGTTATATGCTTTGGTAAAATAGTTTACTGAATTGTGTGCCAATTGTGAACCTCGCACTATTTAAAACAAGGTAAGAACATGGTTAGTAAAATTGTTCATTAAATTTGAAAATGGATCTATTATGAAATAGTTTAAAACAATATAAAACATAAAATTAAAACCTAAAAAACTTTAATCTGATGGACAATGACATAATATAATAATAGATAAATATATAAGAAAAATAATTTTCAGTGCATGATTATAATACTAGAAAATGTTCTAAATAACATTTTTAGAGTCCACTATTTGTATAATCATGTTTCTAATGTTGAGTCAATAAGTTTTTCCTATGACTTTTCCATTACTTCTTTTTTTGATAATCACAAACACATTATACTAAAGCAAGTCCATATTTTACTTCTATAAGGAAAATTTTATTCCTTAAACAAATTTACCCTAACATAGATTTCCTTATACATAGCAATATTTTTCTTAAGTATAAAATTTGGATTCATACCTAAAACCTCAGAATCATATAATGCTAAGGTATGAATCATTCTGTTTTAGGATCCGAATTCTAGATAAGAACTCTAATAATGTTCCACTCCGAATTCTAGATACGAACTCTAATAAAATTCCACTCTGAATTTTGGATACAAACTCTAAAAAAGCTCCACTCTGAATTTTGGATACGAACACTATGAAAGTTCAACTAAGAATTCTGGACTCCGAACTTTTATTAGTTCGACTCTTAACTTCTATGAGTTTGACTCCGAAATATTATTATTTCGACTCCGAACATCTTTGAGTTAAACTCCAAACTTTTATTAGTTCGACTCAGAACTTTTATGAGTTCGACTCCGAACTTTTACTAGTTCTACTCTGAACTTTGTAAGTTCAGATTCTGAATTCTAGTGAAACCAGAATCCAAATTTCCTTATAAATCCAGACTCCGAATTCCCGCAGAATTCAGGTTCCAAATTCATATAAAATTGAATCTGAATATCTTTTTTTATAGACTCTAAATTTCATTTTTGTTAGACTATGAAATTTTATTTGCCTATATTCTAAATTTAAGAATTTATTATCTTTAAAAGCATTTCTTTATAAAACGATGTCATCCTTTTTGTTTCTAATTAACTGTTGGTTTAGTGACACATGTACAGGTCCCTCTGAATTTTAAGGAAAATATGACCGTTGGAGGAGGGAGCCAACCATTTTAACTGACCCTATAAATAAGATCTCATTTGAAAGAGCACAACAACAAATTGATCATTCTAGAGACCACACACTGTTAAGGTGATTTCTAGATAGAGAATATTTTCATGTCTTGTTCGTACTAAGCTGCATGTTCAGATTGCTTCGTGTGACTCCGAATTTTGGTGATTACCTTCGAAGGCTTCTGGGGATAGGAAGACAGAGGTGCCAACTACCTTGACGTTCGTGGGCTTCCTTGCTGATAAAGACAAAGGTTCCAACTACCTTGAAGTTGAGGGCTTGTGGGGATAGCATGACAGAGACTCCGATATTCGTATCGAGGGCTTACCCTGCTGTGGGTAAGATAGACTTGCATGAAAGTATAATTCAAGGGACCTTTATCTAATGTTGTTGGATACCCTTCTCTTTGGGTTAAAAGATCTATACATGTAACTTTTTTTTGTTACATGTTTTTCTACTGCTTTTTCTATTGTAATGAAAGCATAACCTTATTATATTTCCATACACTTGTACTCTGATTAATTAGATTATATAATATTTATGGTAGAATCTCATATTGTAAAAAGTGGGTAAGTTTTAGTTATCTGAAGTCATATTTCCATATCAATCTTTTCGGAATCACATTTCTGGAGCCTATTTTTGAGAATCACTTTCCAGATATAAGAAAGTGTATAGAACTAGAAGTTTGTAACTTCATACCTTGTTCCAATTCTCCAATTGGTGTTAGAGGTGTTGTGAATTTTCTTAGTTTAACTTTGTTAAACTTAGATCTTTCCTTGTTTAAGAAAAATTTTAAAGTATACAATTCACCCCCCCCCCCTCTAATATATTGAGTATCTACATCATTATTTCAATTCTACATCTAACTATTCCTCGCCCCTAAGATAGGCCCTGATTACAAAAATTTAAACTCATACTTCCAAAATTATTGTCTGGATCATAACTACTGAAACCAATGTATTACGGTCTAGAATTGACTATAGGATATATGAGGTTAATTTCCTTTTCAATTATTTTTATGGTATATGTGGTATAAATATATAGTACTAATAGAAATAACTTTCATAAGAAAAAATAAGTTATTATGATGAAAATATTTGATACGAAACACTCATTTGATATCATATCTCTTAAAGATTAGGAAATAGTGGATCCTCCCATCATCATTAAATCCATGTTGTATCACGACAATGAAAGTAAATAGAGAGTGGGTATACAACTCATTTTCCTTGGGGTCCATAAAAAGAAAAGGAAAATAGATATTTTCTAAAAAACTAACTATGTTGGTTATAATCCAATAATATTAGTCCTCCTTTATATTGGGGACGAAAACTAAAACTCCCAATCTTTGTATAGTAAAAAAATATCTCCTGTTATTTTAAAAAATTATTTCATCATTTTTTATGTCTTTTTACCATTATTATTATTTTGCCCTAGTTTATTTATATTTTATTGAAGAATTTTATTGATGTAAATATCTAATGGATTATATTGATAATCATTTTTAAAAAATAATAATATATTTACCACTAAATAATTAAATATTTGTATCTCCATGCATTCCCTTATTTGTTTTATATCATAATATTTTTGGTATATAGACATTCATTATTTTATTGAAATTTTTGTAATGGATAATATAAATGTCGCATGAGTTTGAACCATATACCATATTAATATTATATTCAATATTTTTTTTTATTTTTTTATGTGATTTTTCTTAGTTAAACCACTCTCACTGTGTTATTTACTCTAATATATGTTGACATTTATTCATTTTTTGTTGTCAATAATCATATTATTTGGGTAGTGATACATATATTCCATTATTATTTAATTTAGAATTTAAATAATTAAATCAAATTTTATTTCTTGGGTTATGATCACCAACCTGAATTATATTCAAATACCATTTAGGTTTTAATTTCCTATTTCATTTTATTGTTAATTATCTTATGATTAAGGGAACATGCACATATATTATAATCTATAAAATTATAGAGTTTCCTTTCCATAAATATATCATTAACATGGTATTAACATAAAACGATGATTTTTAAATTAATACTATTTTTATATTCTTGTTAATCTCACCGTCCAGTTTAATTCATAATTCACAGCTACATGATTGTCCTTTTTAGGAGCCACATTATAAACAAAATCCATACCAACCTTGATATTTTTAAAAAATACCATTGACAATAAAATTCATTGGTGGGGGTGATCTATTTTTTGGATATTTGGAATATATTCATTGGTAAGGAATGTATCTTATTGGATATAATAAAAATGGGTAGTGTAGTGACATAAATTATTGAAATACATTTTCACAATAATTTATCTAAATAATTATATGAGAAAAAGAAAAGATACTAAAAGAAAAGTAAAGGGGATTTGTGATGTATTAAATTTTTTACAATTTATAATGTGTTAACTACCGTATGATATGAAAGGTACTATGTTGGTGTCATATAAAATAGGTATGAGGGGAATTATTTGATAGATTAAGTTAATTTTTTTTTTTTAAAAAAATTAACCACATCATTCAATACATTATTTTGAAAAAAAATTCTATTAACCATCATTTATTGAAAACCCTATTCCAAGTATATTAATATAGAATTTTTTCAAATTTGGTTAAAGGAATCATAATTGAATCAATATCATTGAATATTTAGATGTATCATAAATAACAATAACCTTTAAAAATAAATAATGTTACTTGTTAGAGATATATTTCAGGATGTTTCAATGTAACATATTAATTCATTGAGTAAGTTATCTTATTATGTTTTTTAAGAAAACTAGTTAATGTATTTATTTGTATATAAAGAATGATATATTATTTGATAGGATGAACTGTTTATATTCACTACTCATAGTGAAAATTTGAATATGATTTAGGAATGAATTTTACCATGTTTGAAAAATGATAACAGAGCGAATTATATGAGAATAATATTTTCATATATTTTTATATTTAGTTCATTGTATGAAATTTTATAAATTAAATCATTTTATTATAATTGATCACAATGTCATAAATTTGAAGAATATTGGGAATTAAATATTCTATGTAATAATTTTTGGATTATAATTTATTTTCTAATATATTCTGAAATATTTATACACTAATTTTTTATATTTTTTGTTGTTTTCATTCTATGGGTATATCATTAAGAGTTTAATTTTAAAAAATCCATATTTTCAAACATATTGAAGTTTTAATTTGTAAATTAGGGTTGAAAAATGTGAAAACTACGTAATATCTTATGAAAACAATCATAAACTATAAAAAGTAAATAATATATCATAATAAACTCAATATATGTGTATGTGTGAATGATTAAATTGTTGACCAAACCATTTTTCCATGAAAGATATGAATAATCATTATCTATAGTTGATAATAATTGATAACACCTCTGATGATCATTTTCATAAATTACTATTAAAGGGATGCATTGGGATGTTTAGGAAACTCTCCATTTTGGGAAAAATAAATACTGCAACATGTGGTATCAAAAATCTATTAATAGGATAAATGACTACATAAAACTCACATATTACCAGTGGAATAACCATGTAAAAAAATTACTATTACATGCTATGACCACATATTATTAATCAACTATTTTATTAGTTATTAATGGAATTTCCTTCAACTATAATAATTAAAGTGAGAACCACATATCGTAGTTACATCATAAAATCCATATGACGTTGATCCACATAAAGCTCAAACCAAACACAAATGTATGTTTGTAAAATATACTAGTAAAGTGAATAAGTTTCATAATTATCATTCATATTTTTTGATGAAATATCCATTGATATTACCCCAGAATTTTTGACCACTAAGTAAAATAAGAAATAAATATTTATATCATCTATATAAATGAACCAATCACTTAATTATGTTTTATAATAAACATCCATCCATGGAAACGAAATGATAATTTATCATGGGATGATTGAACGATCAAGAAAAACACTCTCATATCATGGATAATGGTCAAGAAGATAGCCATATTTGATAATATCTAGAGAGAAAACAGTCCCCCTTGAGTTCATTGCGGTGAGGGATGATATTATTTAAAATATTAATTCATAGATATAAAAACACAATAATGAAACTCTTGATAGGGTTCACTTTAGAGGAATAATTTAGTATTACCACATGGTGGAATTTGTTTTATAGAATCACAATTCTATTCTATTTCTAACATCAGTTTTTGGTTCTATACACTACCCATGTAAACTCCACCATCCGTGTTCATGGATAGCTTACCTGATGGTTGGTCACTTCAGGTGGGGGGTCAGTTGGTTTCCTAAGGTTTATTCCCTCATTTTCCATATCACTAATATTCAATTGTGTTATGGTAGGTAGAAATTTATTGTTGTATTAAGTGTCTTATAACCTATCATTCACACTCATGGCCATGTCTCAATCTACCCAACCTCACTTTTCCACTAGAAGTTTTCCTAGAAAATATAATCTATTATTGGGTGAGTTTAGAGACAAATAAAATATGGTGGACCTGAGTACCGAATGTTGACAGACCTCATAGGTGATATTAATCATACATTAAACCACGATATAGGTGGAACATTGCATAATAATGAATTCCATAAGGTAAAATATGTTCCAATATATTGGTTTTGGATAATAATTAATGAATGTTATTGATTATATTAGTGAATTAATTGAATGTTTAAAAATAGTTCCATGAAAGAACACATATGAACCAATTTGATTTGAATACCTTTCTTCATAGATTATGTGTTTATGTTTAAATATATTTTCATTGACATCAATTTACATTATGTACATACAAAAAAACCATTAAATTTTGTTATTTTCATTTTTATCAATACCAAAGAAAAATTTAAAATTGATTTACTTTGATTGATTTGTATGATTCCATGTGAAATAATCTTGTTGTGAACTACCAAGATATATCTAAATGATATTTTAAATACAATTATATTGGTTAAATATTATATAAATAGGGTTGCGATGAATATTTATTATAAAAAATATAAACCATAACCAATTAATACTATGATAAATGGAAGACATGATATTTTATAACATTGTTTTAGTTTTAATATATCAAATAAATTAAAGAAACAAACCATTTAGTATAAATTATGAATATATGAATGATGATTTTTAATGATTACATTGTATTAATGTAAATAGGATTCAAACAATATTGATAATGTGTTCGAATAATGAAGGATGTGTTCCCTAATGACTCCACTTCTCAACTAATGATTTCAACTGTATAAATCTCGTAGTATAAATTGTGGTTAGGAACACATTCCACAAAATTCTGGATTATGATCACCCAAATTAACATAATTCATCATCAATTAACCCATCCAACAAATTTTAAATAAATAAAGAATTTCTATATAGATGTTGAGGGAAGAAGGGTTCACTATTAAAAGAATAATTACAAGGAAGGAAAAATATATCATTGATGGAGTGAATGAAACTGGAGAATGATAATTTTTGATATTCAAGGTTGGATATCCATTGATGGATTGTTACATGACGGATCATGATAAAATTTTGAATTATAGAGCTTCAACATTGATCAATATTTGAGAGCACATCAATAAATGTAAATACCACACGGTGAGTTTTTATGGAGACAACAGATTCCTTTTATATGTACAAAAAGGGATCAGTATATAAATATTATCATCATGTATATAAAGCCTGAAAATGGACCTCTTATATAGCCATTTTGATCATATTAAAGGTATCATTTTTTATACAATGACTGAATCCCCATGATACTCATTAGCTCCCAATGTGTAGTATATGGTGATACTAGAGACATACTCTCAGATAATACTTGACCAAACTAGCTGGAACACCCTCAAGAATTTTGGAGCTACTTCCTCGATAAAAATTCAATTAGTTGGTCATCTGGGCACAAAATTATTCTAGATACATGGAACTAACTGTCCAGTTCCCTACGCCTATGAGCCAATGTAGCATGCAACTCAACATTTCTATGTGGATTGTCATTTAATTATATTATAAAACATCTTTTGGATCCTCAAAACTATATCCCTGATCATGAAGTAATTATTATGATATTAATAATTATTCATCGAGGCATTAAATAAAATTGAAACTTCCATGACATTTTATTACTTTAAACAAAATATAAATAATTAAATACAATTAAATAAAGATGTTACTAAAATATTAGATTGTTTATGACCATGAATTCACCATATGATATGGATAGGTACAAAATTATTCCCCTTTATGGTTACTACATATTAATATCACAAAAAGATTAGTTAAGAAAAATGTTGTGAGAGAATAATTAATTGACAATAAAAAAATATTAAATATGATAAATAACTTTACATATAATGAATAATATTAATTATTTTTTATTGATATTAAGTTTTTTTAAAATCACACCACATTGAAAACAAGTTTATCACAAGAAAAAGGGAAATTAATAAATAATTTAAGCCTTTGTGGAAATATTAATTTCAGGGAATTTCTCCACTATGTGATTATAGAAAAGAGATAAAAATAGGAATACAAATCGATAAAAGTTATATGTTTATATGGATGAATAAATAATGAATTTTTAAAAATTGAACATGATTTTTTGAAAAATAAATTTTAAAATGGAAAAATATAATCTAGAAGATAAATAAAAAATAAGAATATTAAAATTAATTTTTTATAACACTTTTTAATTTCAATAAGAACAAAAAATAATATAAATATTAATGAGAAAAATAGAGATAATAATGTAAAGGGGAATGTAAATATAAAATAATATGATAAAACAAACTTATGTCTCAATATCTAGATATAATATCATTATTATGGAGGGAAGTAGATTAAATTATAATGAAAAGGCCAGTTAACAATGTAAAAATAAAGGATAAAAATATCGGAGAAGATAATGAATATGTTTTGAAGTTTTTTTGGATCGAAAACCTAAATAAATGGCTTTTATGACTTGAAATGAAATTGTTTGAAATATATAAAAGAGAAAAAATGAATATTTAGACAATCCTGTTTTTATTTTAATAACTTTAGAAACAATAGTTATGAAATAGGGATTGTTGAATGATAAAGGATGAATGAAACACCATTATTATACTATAGACTCTCAAATTATATAATTATTTTGGAGGTAGATATGATAAATAATGAAATGAGAAGGATGTTATAAAAGGTAAAAAATTAAAAGAAGATATTAGAAAAGAATTTAACGAAAACAAAGGGAATTTGATTGAAGAATAATGGATTATAAATAAAAATTGTTATATAACTTTATTATGAAACACATTTTATCATGTAATGGTTTTAATCATTATTGAATTACTAAATCTCTGAATGATAATTAGGAAAAAATTCCATTGATATACAACAATAGCTTGAAAATGTTTTTATAATTTTAATGTTCAACAAACATAAAAAATAAAAGTTAAAGACATGTCATTATAAATTAAATTCATTCATCAATAATCTATTTTATATTAGATAAGGTCAAAATTTTATTAAAATATTAAAATCATAAATATGTTTTAAAAATAATGTTTTATAAAAACCCATTAAATATAAATAAATCATAGATAATTTTATGGTTCCAAAGATTGATTGGAAATAAAATAAATCTAAGGTAAAATGGTATTTATTTTGAATATATGATAACGAAAAAATGGAAATTAAAATATAATATTTTAAATAAACATAAGAAAAAAAATACCAATTTGGTTTTAAAAGTCCTTCTTAAAGAATGATTTATATTTTTATATTTAGATGGATCCCATTAAAAAGGAAATATAAATTATTCAGGGGATAATAGATTTGAAAATTTTAAAAATAAATATTGAAAAATAATATTTTATAATGAATATATTTTAATATAAAAAATTAATGATTATTAAATAATTACTCCAGAAATACAACAATCAAATAAAAAATTTCCCATTGAGAATCATTCATAATTAACTATTATTTAATTAAATATAATCAAGAGTTAATGGGTTGGTAAAAATATCATGATGTTCATATTTAATTATAATAAAATCAAATAAGATATCTCATTTTTTGTTTTGGTATGTCTTTAAATGATGATGAAGGTAAATGAGTTTGGTGAGAATGTAGGAGTTATTCTTTTTAGATACATTTATTTCACTATTACTATTTCAATTGATATGGGTTCATTTAAATGTTATCCAAAATCCCATAAGATTGTGTTACATCCAAAAGATTTGATCAGAACAACATCCAATGACTATATATTCTTCATTGATCATACAATTAGAAACTGAATTCTACTTCTTAATTCTCCATGATCATAGGATTTTATTGTAGATGAAAATTTCCTCTAGTGAATTTCTTATATTGTTAAAATCCACAAAAATAAACATTATAAAATTTGTTAATTAAAATATGATTTCTTTTGAATTATTAAATATAATATTTTTAGAAATTTTTTTAAAAAATAAAACACATGAAATAATATTCGATTGCATTTGATTAAAAATGATCACATTTTAAAAAATTGATATTAGTCCATGTTTCATTATGGTAATGTGAAGCACTAATCATTCTTTAAAAAAACAATTTTGTCCATTTTACCAACAACATCCAATTTATTCATAAAATATTTTCTCATGACATTACTAATTTCTTTAGAATTATAACTTTGGAATAAAATTTGAAGTTTATTAATGTATTTTCATTTGTTTAAATTAACTTTATCATAATTTTGATAGATTTGAAAAGATATAAATAATATACGTTCATTGATAAAGATCACATCATATTCATTATTCATGTAGTTATAAAATAAAAACATTTTTCTATTTTAAATGATTAAAATAAGACAATGAATGTAAATTCCCTTGAGTGAAATAACATTTATTGTGTTTTTTTTTAAATAAGAGTTGAATTATATTTTCTAGTTTAAAAAATATTTAAAAACAATATAGGTAAAGACACTCATACCATGATCAAGGGGTTTTTTAAGAAATAATGTGACATGGTTTGTTTGAAAATAGAATTTGAAAAAAAGGTGATTTTCAAAACCAGGCGGTTATGCTATAAAAATATTTTTGGAAATAAAACTTGTTAAAAAGAGTATGATTAACTTTTAAAAAATGTTAGAATATAAATGACAAGATAATTCCAACAATATTCAACTAGATTACATCCATGATACATGTAATAACCCGATATTTTAGATAAGTATTCTTTTTAATATATTTGATGTCATGTGTTTTATGCTACAACAATATTATCGTGTGCTATACGCAACACCGTAGTAGCTGCAGTATACACAACACTATTCTTAGACTGTGTTACACACAATTTCATGTTTGTTTGATAATAGTCATTCTACGCAACATTGAGTATATATGTATATATATATATATATATTCAGTTCATAAATGAAAAATGGTTAGATTCTGTTATAACGAAACAACAAAGGATTATTTCACAACACACAACCCTGACTTGGCTTGCATTACACGCAATCACGACCATCCACGATAGTGTGTGTTGTACGCAATACCGAGTTTCGCTAAACAACGACATGCTATTAAAATATTACTAAAACTAGCAGTTATGAATAGTAATACCCACTTTTTGAAATTTAATATATTTTATTTTTGAAAATGGACTTATTTTTTATAATCGGAATATAGAAATTAGCATAGGGTAAAGTTTTGGTATTTTTCTGAAAACTTTCCATTTTTGATGAATAGTGAAAACGCTGGTTTACTATTTAAAAACAGTCCTTTTATTTAAATAATTATTTATTTTATATAAATTTATTTTAGTTCAAAATTGATAAGTAATACCGATATAAATCAATTTAATTCATTGGAGTCATTTTATAATAATTTTAGATGTATAAAAATTTTATTGAACTTTTGACCATCTTTTACCCACCTCAAAGAAGAATTTCACAATTTACAGAAAACATAATTTTACTGCTTTTGTGAATGGAATTTCAAAAATCCGAGAGACATGGTTGATTTCAGTATGTAAAATGTGGTTCAATGAGATGAAAATATTTTTTGGTGAATAGTAACTTTTTTCTTTTTTTACCACGGTTAAAAGTAAATAGGGTAATTATGGGTAAAAATGATATTATTATTACCCTAAAACATGTCCTAATTCTATACGATAAGTGTAATTCGGCCACAAACAACATTAGGGATACAATATTACCGTTTAGGCCCACATGGATTAGATTAGGATATTTATTATTAAATTATTTAAAGAAGGGTTAAAATAGTTAAAATCAAAGTTTAAAAACTAAATCATTTTTAATATAGAGTTATACATAAGATAAATTAGACTATAATTATTCATTAGAAATATAAAAATATTTCCTACATAATGGTATTTTATTTGTAATTTTTAGACATTAAATTATTTAATTTATTTATGACACAATTATGATGCAGTAATTATCTTATTAATGAAATATTGACATAAATGATGTTATAAATACCCAAATAAATGAAATTTGAGACTTTTTATGAATGAAAATAATTTTATATGTTAATATAACATGTTATTATTGATTTAAATAACTGTTTTCGAACTCATCATTCTGTTATGAGTTTCACAAAAATCAATTACCAAATAGTGTCAAAATTGACATAAAATAGTTTTTAAAAAATATATTATATTATAAAATGTTATTTTATTCCTAAAAATATAATTTTTGGAAAAATGACTTAGATAAGGTTATATATTTTAATAATAAAAAACTTGGGGTTCGTTTGTCTTGTTATAGTATGTTTATTAACCTTATAGTGTAAGAAAACAAGAAGACACGGTAAAGAAATATTATTTAACATAATGTTAAATCTAGATGATAAGGTTAAAATAGAAACCTAAACTTGTCTAAATTCTATTATATGAGAGGATTTCGACCCATCCCCACCTTAGATTCAAAATAACTCAATTTTGAGATATTAAAAACCAAATATGACTTTATAATAAAATAATGTTTTTTGTTATTCCAAAGGTGCCCCTCTCCTCCCTTATAAAAGGGCACCTCCCCCCTCTCTTCCTCACACCATTTTGAGCCTTGAAGCTCAGACAACCTCTACCCATTTTACTTCTCCACTTCCTTAGAAACATCCTAGAGGTCCTGGTCTTCTTCAAAGACCAATTTTAGTGCCCTAAGAGGCGGTCTCAAAGAGGCGCTTCAAAGAAGAGGTAATGTCCGTTACTGATTCTTTCAACTTTATTTATTCTTCCACTTCTTCTTCATTAGTTTTTTCATTATGAAATAATAACATCAGTATAAATAATATAATTATATTTTATTATAAGTATGAAACAACCCTATTTCACCATCTATCCATCCTAAAGAAAACAAAATCACCGCGTGTGCGTACATACGGAATACCAACTCCACGCCATGTTGTAATCTATTTTCCACCACCACCTTAATTGGATTGGTATAATGGTGTAAATAAATTACTATATATGATTATTTCAAAGTGATATTGATTCTGGAATATTATACATAAACTTCAATTCAATTCCACAAACATGGGAATGATATCATCGCTCGTGCGTATGTGCGGACTACCGTCTCAACGACACGATGAGATTCATTCTCCATGTTAACCATTCATGAATGATTATAGAGTATATACAATAATTAATAATGAAATATATGAAATAATAATGATACTGGATTTATGTGTATATATATTTATGTCATCTACTTAATTTCATTCAATTCAATAAGGAAACAAATACAACATTCATGCGTAAGTACAACCTACCGTCTCCATGAACGGTGTATTTCATTCCTTTTATCGATCTATAATATATATGTATATGATGAATATGTATTATATATAAATAATGTTTTACATTCTGGAATTATTTAAATCAGTATATAAGTAATAATATCTAGAACGACATGTCGAAACACATACGATAAATGAAACGATTTTACCCAAAATGCTCTTTAACATGGAATTTATAAAAGAACGGGTAATATAAAGTCATAAGTGAACCATATATGATATCATAACAATGAATATGATTTTTTAATAAGTCAATGGCATTATATAAATCATTATATTGGAGGTTTAGATACATACGAAGCATATCATACATAAGGTAAGGGTTAAATTTACAATATCTTTTTTTTCAAGATTGCTTATACCTAAGTATTTACTGGGGTTACGTTTATCATCCATGACCATGTTATCTAAAATGTTTTCATGAAAATTTTACTATTATTCCATGAATGATTAAAGTCATTTTTAACCTTTATTTACTTTTTACCACATTGTATGGATGGAATATTTCCTTTGGTTACCATATAAGGTACTTTTTGACTTTTCCAACCAAAGTACGAGGAGAATGTTATTTTTAACTTATACGGCGTGAATGGATTTTTACGGTTTTTTAAAAGCCTTATTTTCATGAAGCTTCCTCCAAAATATTTCATTAATATTTTCAAAAAAATCTATTTCTTTTAAACTTGCATGACATTTTGGGAAAAGAAACTAATTTTGAAGAACAAAGAATATTTTCCTCAAGAATTCATTTCAAGTGTTTTATCAAAACCATTTTTCCATCTAAGATGAAATTATTTCATATGTGTATGTTTCAAGTATAATGTCTCTATGATTTACATGGTTTCACTTTTCTTATGATGAAATGATATCCATTTTTTTATATGGATTATGTTATGATGGGATGATGTTTATGTGACCCATTTTATTCTTTGGGTTATGATGAATGATTTATGTTTATGTTGTGGCACACGAAATAATGATTTCATTATGATATGGGTGGGACCTATATCTCCCTACAATGCATTGGGTAAATATTTATATCTCATGATATAAACATGGCGGGAATATTAAGTTAATCTGGTTCAGTGTTACAGGACTAAAACGAGGAGTGAACTCGATTCAGAAAGGGACTTTGTCAACTAAGATGGTCTTGGAAGAAATGCCTTGGCTACTATGGAAATCATAACATGTGCTTAATGGTTGCCACAATTAGATGTTTTATTCCTATGATATTTTATCATGATTGATGTTCCCTTATGATATATGCCTTATGTACTTCCAAGATTCATGTCTTTGCTCAAGATTTTGATGTTTAGATTTTATGTTCATGTTTTTGCATTCAAATGTTTATGGATTGTTTTATGTTTTCTATGTTTACCCTTACTGGGAATTTGAGATCACCCCTTTTATGTTTTCTTTTACCCAGGATATAAAGAAAGGTTTTAGGTAAGAAAAAAATTGATGATCTTTATGGGAGATGTTGAAGATCTTTCACCACGATTAGAAGATTAAATTCCGAGTTTCCCAAGACACTAAACTATTACGGTCCTTATGTGTCTGTTTTTGTTATGTACTAAGTATTCCAAAAAATTAATGTAATCTCCATGTATGTAAGGGTTCGGTTCTCTAGAGTTGGTATCAGAAGAAAGGTTTAGTCAACCTTTGGAAACTAGGATGCGAAAACTTTAGTGAGATCCCTAGAGATATTTCTAAGGTATGTCCAGGGGTGTCCCTAAGAATAAGTGTACGTATAGAATATAGTCCTAGAACTATAGTAACGATCTTAGAATTTAACCTAAGATGTTAGATATTTATGGTACTCCCCCTTTACTATGTTGTTTTCCCTAGCATGATTTTTTCCTCTCACACTATTCATTTTGGGTTTTAGAAAATGGCTTGAAACAGGAAGATTCACGATAATGGAAGATATGACGGACAATGGAATGATATTCTTCATGAGAAACCCAATGAAACAGGATTTGGAATTCCAAACATACTTATTATACAAAATCAGAAATCTCATAATATGATCAATAATCTCATCTTTGGTAAGTTTCCCAAATCAGATAATAAGAGAAAGATGGGGTTTTATGATGATCATAGAGGAAAGAACGTTCAATTTCCCACATGTAAATAATGTGGGAAGAGGCATCGTGGAGATTTTTTCAAAGGAACTGGAAGATTCTTTGGGTGTGGAAAAGAAGGTCACAAATCCAGTAAGAGCAAAGGAAAAGGATCTGTTAATACCATGGACAAGGAAAATGATATTGCTATGACATCAACAATGATTAGATGTTTTAAATGTGGAATGTATGGGCATTATGAAAACCAATGCCCTAAGGGAAAATCTCATGAAGAGAATCAGCATGGTCACATGAGTAGTATTTATGTGGATGATGATGAAGAGACTACAAATGAAATATGAGATGAAAGAAATGATGAAGCTCAGTTAGTTGTAAAAGAAGTTAGTGGAATGATTGGATGAGTATAAATAATAATGTATGGTACTATGGAAGAAAGAATCATATAAGGATTGTTACACTATGGTTTTTTCTAATGTATTTGGAAGTATATGTTGAATGGTACCGGTAACCATGGAAGGTTATTCAAGTATTTTTGGAAAGTAGATGATATGAGCATAATGAAGGGATAAGAAGATAATTAGATGATTAATTGTATTCATGAGCTCATGACTTATATAAGGACTAAGTGATATTATGGTTTGAATATATAGATTTTTGGGATTTTAGTATGTGGAATGAGTTACCTTTTGACAGTATTCATGTGTTCACTAAGGTTATATGGTAATTTATGTTTCAAGAGAATATATGACTAAGGTATTCATGTGTTTGGAATACAACCAACAAGATATATATTATGATATATGTGGTATAAATGCTTGTATTCACATTCTTGGTAGATAAACTTTCTAGTAATTGTTTTCTTTATACTATGAGCTTGGACCAAAGTATTTTAGATAAGCCTACTGATTGGAATGGATTATGTTGAACATAAGTTAGTACTGTTTAAGGATATAACTTTTTTCTATATTATTGATGGGATGTTATAGTAATGTAGTTTTAGAAAAAGGACAACCTGCAGGACATGCGACATCCCATCGCGTCGGACAAGGCTGTGGGAATCGAACCCACAACCGAAGTGCGACTGGCCTTTATCGCCTGCCACTAGCCTACAGGAAGTCCCTATTTAGTAGAAACTAGTTTTTTTATTAAGAGATATGATATATGAAGTATAAGTTCATTTTTCGAATCGTATATGATTTACCTCACCATAGATTGACTTATGTATATTTGATAACTTTTGCAATCCTTTTGTTTGAAACAGATGGAATGACCCATCATTCTATCACATGATCTGTTAGCACTTCAAGAATAACAAATTGAACTTCATTTCATTAAGAGATGAAGTGGATAATTGTTCAAAGCAAGAACAACAGTGAGATTATACCAAAATCAAGCAAGTATTTCTTCTAATTCAAAATTTTCAACTTTAGGGAAATGATATTGAAAACCAAAAATGATGTCCTAGTGCCCTTATATACGATGAATCAGATGGTACCCTAGATCATCACAAATATATGGCTTTGTGATTGTTATATTTTTCATATCCATGTTCTCTACCACTCTCCATCAGAACATGACAGTTAGATTTCTCTTCCATATACATATTTTCACCTATGTTCTTATATATGGAAACCTAGAGATTAGTTAATTTGGGAAACCATTACAATTCATAGGTTAGTTTTTAAAAGCCATGTTTTGGTATTTCATTTTACGATGTCGGTTTCAATTATAGAAACTTTAAAGTAGAAAACCATGTATAACCCCGATGAATTTCGAGGGCAAAATTCATTTTAAGGGTGATAGAATGTAACAACCCGATATTTTATGATAATTATTATTTTTAATTTATTTGATGTCATGTGTTTTATTCTACAATAATATTATCTTGTGCTATATGAAACACCATAGTAGCTTGCAGTATACCCAACACTATTCTTAGATTGTTTTACACACAATTTCAAGTTCGTTTGATAATAGCCATTCTATGCAATATTGACTATATATATATATATATATGTTCAATGTACAAATGAAAAATGGTTGGATTCTGTTATAACAAAACAAAAAATGATTCTTTCACAACACGCAACCCTGACTTGTCTTGCATTACACACAATCACGACCTTCCATGATAGCGTGTGTTGTACGCAATACCGAGTTTCGCTAAACAAAAATATGCTATTAAAATATTATTAAAACTAACCGGTCTGAATAGTAATACCCACTTTTTTGAAATTTTATAAATTTTATTTTTGAAAATGAACTTCATTTTTGGATTCGGAATATCGAAATTAGCCTAGGGTAAAATTTTGGTATATTTCTGAAAACTTTCAATTTTTGATAAATAGTGGAAACACTGGGTTACTATTTAAAAACAGAATTTTTATTTAAATAATTATTTATTTTATTTAAATTTATTTTAGGTCAAAATTGATACATAATTCCCATATAAGTTCAATGTAATTAATTGGAGTTGTTTTATAATAATTTTAGATATATAAAAATTTTATTGAACTTTTGACCATCTTTTTCCCACCTCCTAAGAGAATTTGCAAATTTACATAAAACATAATTTTACCGCTTTTGTGAATGGAATTTCAAAAATTTGAGAGACACGGTTGATGTCAGTAAGTAAAATGTGGTTCTATGAGATGAAAATATTTATTGGTGAATATTAAATTTTTACTTTTTTAACCAATGTTAAAAGTAAATAGGTTACTTAAGGGTAAAAATGATATTATTATTACTCTAAAACATGTCTTAATTCTATTGGATAAGTTTAATTCGACCAAAAAAAACATTGGGGATAAAATATTACCCTTTAGGCCCACATGGATTAGATTAGGACATTTATTATTAATTTATTTAAAGAATGGTTAAAATAGTTAAAATCAAAGTTTAATAACTAAATCATTTTTAATATAGAGTTATACAGAAGATAAATTAGACTATAAATATTCATTATAAATATAAAAATCTTTCCTATATAATGGTATTTTATTTTTAATTTTTAGACATTATATAATTTAATATTTTTATGACACAATGATGATGCACTAATTATCTTATTAATGAAATATTGATCTAATTGATGTTATAAATACCCAAATAAATGAAAATTGAGACTTTTTATGAATTAAAATAATTTTCAATGTTAATATGACATGTTATTATTGATTTAATTAACTTTTTTCGAACTCGTCATTATTTTATGAGTTTTACAAAAATCAATTACCAAATAGTGTCAAAATTGACATAAAATAGTTTTTAAAACAAATATTATATTATTAATTGTTATTTTATTCCTAAAAACCTAAGGATAATCAAACTGACTTAGATAAGGTTATATAGTTTAATAATAAACAACTTGGGGTTTGTATAGCTTGTTATTGTAAGTTTATTAACCATATAGTCTAAGAAAACAGGAAGACACAGTAGAAGAAAAATTATTTAACTTAATGATAAATCTAGATGATAAGGTTAAACTAGAAACCTAAAGTTGTCTAAATTATATTGGATGAAGGGATTTCAACCCATCCCCACCTTAGCTTCGAATTAACTTAATTTGGAGGTATTAAAAACCGAATATGACTTTATAATAAAATAATATTTTTTGTTATTCCAAAGGTGCCCCTCTCCTCCCTTATAAAAGGGCACCTCCTCCCTCTCTCCCTCACACCATTTTGAGCCTTGAAGATCAGCCAAAGTCTGCCAATTTGACTTCTACACTTCCCTAGAAACATCCTAGTGGTCCTGGTCTTCTTCAAAGACCAATTGTAGTGCCCTAGGAGGAGGTCTCAAAGAGGTGCTTCAAAGTAGATGTAATGTCTGTTACCGATTCATTCAACTTTATTTTCTTCTTCCACTTCATCTTATTTAGTTTTTTCATTATGAAGTAATAACATCAGTATAACTCATATACCGATATGTTATTATAAGTATGAAACAACCCTATTTCACCATCTATCCATCATATGGAAAACGAAATCACCGCGCGTGCGTACATACGGAATACCGTCTCCACGACGTGGTGTAATCTATTTTCCACCACCAACTTCCTTGGATGGGTATAATAGTGTAAATAAATAACTATATATGATTATTTCAAAGTTATATTTATTCTGAAATATTATACATACACTAAAATGCAATTCCATGATCATGGTATTGATATCATCGCTCGTGCGTACGTACGGACTACCGTCTCCACGACACGATGAGATTCATTCTCCATGTTTACCATTCATGAATGATTATAAAGTATATACAGTAAGTAATCAGGAAATATATGACATAATAATGATACTGGATTTATGTGTATATATATTTATGTCATCTACTTAATTTCATTCAATTCAATGAGGAAACGAAAATAGCATTCATGTGTACGTACGACCTACCATCTCCATGAACAGTGTATTTCATACCATTTATCGATCTATAATATATATGTATATGATGAATATATATTATATATAAATCATGTTTTACATTATAGAATTATGTAAATCAGGATATAAATAATAATATCATGAACGACATGTCGAAACACAAATGATAAATGAACTGATTTTACCCAAAATGCTCTTTAACATGGAATTTACAAAAGAATGGGTAATATAAAGTCATAAGTGAACCATATATGATATCATAACAATGAATATGATTATATAATAATTCAATGACATTATTTAAATCATTATACAGGAGGTTCAGATACATATGAAGCATATCAGGCATAAGGTAAGGGTTAAATTTACATTCTCATTTTTTCGAGATTGCTTATACGTAAGTATTTACTAGGGTTACGTTTATAATCCATGACCATGTTTTCTAAAAATGTTTTCATAAAATGTTTAGTATTATTACATGAATTTTTGAAGTCATTTTTACCCTTTATTGGCTTTTTAACACATTTTATGGATGCAATCTTTCCATTGGTTACCATATAAGGTACTTTTTGACTTTTCCGACAAAATTATGAGGAGAATGTTATTTTTAATTTATACGGTGTGAACAGATATTTACAGTTTTATAAAGCCTAATTTTCATGAAGCTTTTTCCAAAATATTTCATGAATATTTTCAAAAAAATCTATTTCTTTTAAAATTTAATGTCATTTTGAGAAAAGATACTGATTTTGAAGAAGAAAGGATATTTTCCTCAAGAATTCATTTCAAGTGTTTTATCAAAACCATTTTTCCATATAATATGAAATTATTTCATATGTGTATGTTTCAAGTATAATGTCTCTGTGATTTACATGTTTTCAGTTTTCTTATGATGAAATGATATCCATTTTTTATATGGATTATGTTATGATGGGATGATGTTTATGAGACACATTTTATTCTTTGGGTTATGATGAATGATTTATGTTTATGTTGTGGCACACGAAATAATGATTTCATTATGAGATGGGTGGGACCTGTATCTCCCTCCAATTCATTGGGTAATGATTTATATCTCATGAGATAGACATGGATGGAATGATAAGTTAATCTGGTTCAGTGTTACAGGACTGAAACGAGGAGTGAACTCGATTCAGAAAGAGACTTTGTCCACTAAGATGGTCTTGGCAGCAATGCCTTGGCTACTATGGAAATCATTACATGTTCTTAATGGTTTCCACAATTACATGTTTTTATTCCCATGCTATTTTATCATGATTTATGTTCCCTTATGATATATGCCTGACGTACATCCAAGATTCATGTCTTTGGTCAAGATTTTGATGTTTAGATTTTATGTTCAAGTTTTTGCATTCAAATTTTTATGGATTGTTCTATGTTCTCTATGTTTATCCTTACTGGGCATTTGAGCTCACCCCTTTTATGTTTTCTTTTCCCCAGGATATAAAGAAAGGATTTAGGTAAGAAAAAAACGGAATATCTTTATGGGAGATGTTGAAGATCTTTCACCACGATTAGAAGATTAAATTCCAAGTTTCCAAAGACACTAAACAATTACAGTCCTTGTGTGTTTGTTTTTGTTATGTACTATGTATTCCGAAAAAGTAATGTAATCTCCATGTATGTCAGGATTCAGGTCTGTACAATACATGTGTAATTTGTTTTACTACATTCAATTTTTATTATCATGTTTAACGTTTTTCTACTAGATGATGTTTATTTTATGTAATATATCCAAATTCATCTAGTTTTACATTGAAATAATCATTTTATGTCCAAATATATAATGGTCATCTAGTCTATCCAAAAGAGACTATACATCATTTAGAATGAATTTAGATACCCCATATTTTATATAATGTTCCAATTTTTCATCTTTAATGGAATATTGATGGTTTCTGGGTTTACATCGATAGAAAAAGGATATGCGTTCTACCTCATTTAAGATAAACTATGATTATGAGTTCTGGATTATAATTCCCCAATGAAATTTTCATGGATTTTACCATTATATTTTTTTGAAGCATTTTTAAGGTAATTTACGGGATATTTTTTATTTTCATAAACTTATTTAGATTGGAAGGTTAATCTAAAATAGGATGATAAAAAATTTGATAAATTGTTTTTGAAAAAAAATAATAAAAACATGGCTAGATACCACCTAAAATTTACTCCATTTTTTAAATAAATTAAAATAAATGCATCAGTTGGTGTTCCTAGGAAATATACCAATATAAAATTTCAAATAAAATTTACCAATATTGTCTTTAGTTTTTCAAATAAACCATTTGTAAACAAATGAATTGATAAATCAAACCACTAGTTTTTTATTATGCTAGAGAAAAAGGGGGGGGGGGGTTCATAACATAGTTCCTGATGATAACATAATTATTGATATATCTTGATGTATTCAGTGAATCATCCTAAAATATTTTCTAAGGTAATTTTAAAAAAATGATTCGATAAATTATTAGAATTGAACGATTTCAACTATCAACTACTCGTTTTTTAGGGTATAGGGGAGAAGAAAAAGAATTGTCATATACATTATAAGTATAATAATCATTATATGTATTAAAAATAATATCTCCCCTATTATTTATGTGAATTAAAATAATTATATTATCTTTTTAAAATTCATAATTATTAAAAACGTGAAAAAGGATTCCAAGAGTCGCTTTTTTGATATAATAAATAAGACCATATGAATTTTATATAGTTATAAAAAATTATTTTTTATAGGGTTTTCTTCCAACACATTCAATTTCATTTTTATTAGAGAGGTCAAAATAAGATCATATATAGATATTTTGAATACGAAATATAGTTTAGAGACATAAAAGAAGATATGTGCTTCATAGGTTATCGACATGGATCCCAAACCATGTATTTCTTGAAATGAATTTTCTGATGTACTTTTATTAGTTTATAATTATTTAGTTGTATGTGAGAGGAAGTGATACAATAAAAAATTATTAGTTCCAAAACGAGGAATAAATTAAATTTATATTAAAATATTTATAACTCTATTGAGATACTTATTTTAGTGTTATCTTATTTACACTACTAATATTAGATTTTTTAAAAGAATTTTTATTTTTGAATTAAAGTCCTTAAATAATAATTATTGAAATGGTATTTAAAACTACTTATGAATAATTTATTATTTATTAGTAACTTTTATTATATATATTTTATAGATAAAATAGTTTTCATTGATGTGGAGTTATAAAAAACAAATGTAGATTTATCAATTTTCAAACCCCTGGGACTATCTCTAATGTTGATGTTCCCACCTCCATGTTTATTTATTTATACGAATTTTTTGAGATCACCAAAAATATTTCTCATGTCACTATATACTAGTTACTACATTTTTTAGTAGGTTTTTATTAGAATACACTTTTTCTAAAAAAATAAATGATTGAATATTTTTTCACTCACATTAATATTTATAATTATGTTGTCAAAAAAATATTGTAGAATCTAATTTTTTTATTTTTTTTAGTTTTTATAGATCATGAGAAATATGGATTGACTTTGTACCACAAAATGTTGCGTTTAATAACTATCTATATAGATTTAATGACAATTCATTTTTTAATAATTATAATTTTTTACTTGCGAAAAACCTTTTGAAAAAGTGGGTTTTTAGGGATATTTTGAACATCTAAAATGATTAGTGTAACCAAATATTACCAGATCATTTCTATGTTTTTAAAAACCATGAAATGTATTTAAATTATATTCCCATAATATTATTTAAAAAATATAATTTTTTAGTTCTGTAATGGGGCTTATAAAATCAATCAAATTTTGTTTATTTTCGAATATCATGATGATATATTGTTTTTTATTTTAAGATAATTTTCAATTTGGAAACATTATTTTTATTATATGACTTTATTATATTTATTGGTGTGCTCTAAATATAAAAAAATTATTTTATGTTGGACATTTTCATTATGGATTGATGATTATTTTAAATATTCATTATTTCAGTTACTTATTGAGAAAGAAGAAGAATAAATAGTACAAGTAGTTGATGAATGAGGGGAAGTGGATTAAAAGGTGAAAATAGTAAGAAAGTTACTATCCTTGATGTCCTCTTCAACCTGTTCTATAAGTAACCTCATGATTTAGTATATTTACATGATGGTGAAGATGAGTCCATGGAATCATAACTTGGATTCTATGTTGGGGCCTGAAAATACTTATTATCTTTCAATTTACATTGATATTTTATCGTTGACTCGGAACATTGGTTTAATGTGAACTTTATTTTATACAGTTCAATATGCCACATTATATTTTTCTATTTTGAAGTATATTTTTGAATTAATTGTTTGTGTATATATTTTTTAAGTGAGAAAACAAGTAATTGTTAATATAAGAATAGCCAATACCTTTGCATTCAGATTTTTTTTCGTTAGTACCTTTGTAGGAAATTGCCTAATAGGCTTATATGTCTATATTTTCTTTCTTTTCCACTTTTAATTTCATGGTTACTTTTATATGTCTCTAAAGAGCTGATGATTTCTCCAAAATCTATATTTTTCATGTCTATTGTATCAGGGATATCCATATTATTTGTATCACCATGAAATAGGTAACACAAATAAGATATCCATTATGGGTGATTTTATAGATAAAACTCATTGATGGTATTAATGTCCTTATAGATGTTAGTGAATCTTGTAAACATTATTATAATAGATTCATCAGAATACATAATAAATCATTGAATTTATTGAAGATACATTTCTAATAAAGTGATCTTGACTTGTTGTGTGCCTTCATGTGATACTAGTAACAATTTCCAATTTTTTAAAAGTATTTTTTTCATTGTTAATCATGATTAATATAATATACATAAAGACAAAAATGTAAGTCATTAATATAGTTTTATTTCATTTGAAAATAAATAATATCCTTAGGAGTCCACTATTCCACAACTTATTTTGTGGTAACATACTCAAACATAACAATTATCAATAAAATATATTGTTCTTCCAAGGAATGTTAACAATCGACACCAATAATATGAGTTATTGGTGTTGATAAAAATAATATAATAGAAATAGGAATTGGATTTCATAAAAAATTATAACATTTATGTTAATTAATGATTTGAAAAAATGATTTTGAAAATAAAAAAGAAATTAAAAAATGTGTCTAAAAAAATATGAAATTCATCCCTTGATCCCAACTACTGGTCTTCGAAAATGGAAAGAGGGATCATGAATTTTTATTTTAAAATATATAATGTTCTTGTAACACCCCGTGAATATAAAAAATTGTTTATTATAGAATTCATGAAACACTAAGTCTCTACAAAACACCACATTGATATAAACTATTTAATAAAACGTAATTTTTTCCACCTTTGTGATTTGAATTTTGAAAAACTGATAAACACTATTGCATTTAGTAAGATATTAAGAGTCTGATAAGACAAACCTAATTTTTTTTGAATAGTAACATACCCTTATGTATAGTGAGATACCATTATTAATAGTAATGAATATTAATTAATATGAAATCATATAAAAAAATATAAACATCACCCATGAATGTATAAATACAATTTAGACATCTTAAGAGTGAAACAAATGATCATGGTATATGTATTTTTATTTTTGTATGACATAAATATTTAAATTAAAATTATCTAATTAATTTAATAATTTAAAATTTAAATGTATTTTCATGAAATGTAATCACAAATTGTTAAATTATAATATTATTATTGTAAGATAGTTTTCCATGACCCAAATTAATTTCTCGAGGTCTTATAAAATGAGTTATAGATCTACAGTCGTTGTTTTTAAGGAAAATATCATGATATTATTTAAAAATTATATTTAGAAATATTTTAGAAATTATTTTAAGAAAATTTATTTCATTTTTGGATTCCACACTTAGAAAAATGATTAGGGTGAATTTTCGGGATTTTTCTAAAATACTAAAATTTATTTGTGAATTGTAAAAATACAGTTTTGGGTTTTCGATAGTTTAATGACATCATAATGAAATGATAATTAAAATAAAAGGATTCTATACATTTTTACAGTATAATATGATATGAGGTGTCCCATGTGGCTAAAACCATGGGTTAATACCAAGGGAAAGCCCATGGTTTTGAAAAAACACCTATTGAGGTGTCCCATTGAAATTATGAAAAACTCCCTCTATTTTCTATAAATACCCATCCATCCATTCGTTTTCATTAATTAAAAATACCTAATCCTATGATATATGGTGATTTTACCTCTCTATTTGTCCACCCAGGGTATCCTTAAGCCCCCATGTTACCAACCATCATGTTATAGTAGTTACTCTACAGGGTAAGTGAACCTTTCACCCTCCTCTTTTATTCAACACTTATTTATGATATCTCTTTGATTTTCCATTATCATATGTTGGTGTTTGATAGTATGTATTCCTATTACTGTCCTTTTGATTTAAATATTATTAGATAACCTTTTATATCATCTATTAATTTTATGGAATTTTAAGCGACGTTAGGATGCCAAATTCTTATAAGGGATCTCTCAACATTTCATTTATTTTCATGGTCATCTATTTTTTCTCTCTCCTCCCCTCCTCTATCCAAATTACCATGATAAATCCAATATCATCTATATACTATAATTATATCATCTGATTTTATGAACCATTATCAATATTCTTACTCGATCGCTTTTATTTTTATTAACGAAATCAACGTACATGAGGATCTAATTTTTAACTTTCATGGATGATGAGGTTCCGTTCTTCAATTTCTCCTTAATTACAATTCATTAAACCATTTTATGGTTTTAAATAGACTATAATATATTTATTATAAAATATTTGTTAATCAGAAACCAATATATGTACATAATATTAAATCACATGACCAAACTAGTTCCAACTAATCAAAATACCTGTAAATTAATATAAGTGAATGTCATTAATATTTCATCTAATGATTCATCCTCATTGTTTTATAAAAGATGATATAAATTACCATTAACACATATTCATATTCATAAATATCATTTAATTTCCATTCTAGAGATTTACATCCATTTCATATGAACTCCACTTCTAAAGAGAAAGTGACCTGATTATGAATATAAAGAAAACGAACTCTATAGAAAGACATAATTCAATATAATAACTTATCAATAATTGAATAAATGAACTAAAAATAATTTTGATAAACTAAATACATATATAATAGGTTTTTAATTATGTTATTAATTTTTATAATTTCACATTCTAGGACCTTATGTTCAAGAGCAGAACACATTCGGACTTAAGGTAAGGGGTTTCGTCATCTAACGTCCATTTTTGTGAGATTTTCTGTATTAACTATTATTTCATGTGAATGGTGTATGTATACATCCCATTTATGTTCCTATAATTAATATATTTATTATAATTTTATTCAATATATCATTTGATGATTCTTAATTTTGTGGCATTCGAATCAATTGATTACAAAGCGATGGAGGATTTCCACCCAAACCTCCATTTTCATTCGGGTTTCTATTATTCAATATTCACATCAATGGTATTATTATTTATAATTATTTACTCTTCATAAATTCGATGTGAATTTACTATATATTTTTACCAATCATAGTCCTTATTTATTATGTGGTAATTACATGTTTAAAATAATCTTTCAAAAATTCTTCTGAAATGCAAGCTTGATTCAAGAAACATCTAAAATACTTACCTATTTTGATGTTCACTCTATAAAGTGTTTTAAGCCATGTGTATGTTTTTATATTTCAAATTAAAAATGTTTTTTGTATAGTTTTGGGTTTTAAAAAAAACATGTGTTTGAGAGTTAAAATATCTTCAATGCATTCCTTAAACTGCCCTAAAATGTTTTAATTCTAAAGCTTATAAAAAATCACATTTTACATGATTTCACTTCAGTAGGACATAATTTAGGAATAAAATTTATTATAAATTTCCACAAATTTTATTTTCTGTGATATAAATTTTTAGGTCCATATTTATGGAAAATTAAAATGATTTACCAAAAGAAATCTTCTTTCTGAAGTAAAATGGATTTTTCTCCTCACACTTTAAATTTTGAGGTATATGCATTGATTACCTCTAAATTTGTTCTTGTGGTGTATGTACTACCATTTTGTATATCATATAAACTGTACACAAATTCTCAAGATATTATAATGGATTCTAATTTGAATGATTCAAGTTTTTATGGGATACTTTTGAATGTTTAAGGATTATTTCTTAAATAATTTTTCAAATGGTCTCATTAAAAAGTATCTTTATTTATATCAATATCCTTTCATGAATATTTATTCTAATATAAATATATATATGGATATTTAGAAGGAATATTTTAATTGTATTAATTCTTTTTATAATGAATACTTTGGACATGCATTGACAGATGAGACCCACTAGATCCCCTCAATGCATCGATAGGTCTAATGAGACTTATCAGTTTTTGGCAAACCCTTCGAGTTTGTTTCCAAAAATTAGACGGGTTTCTACACAAAAACATAAGATATGTCAATGGTACTATGGTATCATTTTATAGATATAATATGTCCAATTAATAGTCATTATCTTTATTCATTTCCGTTTGTTACTATCCATGAGGTTTTCACTATGAAAAAAACATTGGATATAGTTTAATTTTTAGTTTATTGGAGGCACATGATTTTCATTTATTCACCATGACATATTTACAGTGCCTAATGTTTTATGATTCATTTATTATTTATTTATGCTTCTTCAATTTTTAATCCTCATTGATCATTTGATCCCATCACATTCATTTGATTAATTTCAACGGTTTTTTAGGATGAGCCCAACTATTGAGTTCTCATGGTTACAGTATTGTAGTTTTTTATATGTGTTGTTTATTTTTATCTATCCAAATGTATTATGTGTTATATGACTATATCTAGTTTCTTCAAGAATACAAATCTACTTAGTCCTTTTATATTTGATTCCTTGTAATCATGCCAATGTAATTAGTAATGCACTAGATCCGTTCTAGAGGGGTCAGAGCATTATAGTTGGTATCAGAAAAAGTTTAGTAGAAACCATGGGAACTAGATTTAGAAAACGTAGGTTGGGTAAAAATTCCATAAGATGGAATATGATGATAAATAAACAATAATATCCTATAATTTTGGTATGTAATAGATTATGTGTATCTTTATATCAAATACTTCCATGTCTGTATACAAACAAGTAGAGGTGGCTCTAGCACAAATGTATCTATGTGTGAAAACTATGACAATGAGTTTCGAGAATGACCCGGGGTATCCTGGTACATGACAACATGCCTTGTTACACCCTTGGTTTAACACTCCTAGGTGATATACATAAGATAATTCACATTTTATTTTCCAACCATTATAATGTATGTATTCCCCAATGTGACCAAATAATATGGTTCTAGTATTTGCAATCCAAAAATCTATTTTAAGTTCTATACCATGTTTAGAGTTATAGAGATTTAAAAATTTTATGAGCTGATATATAATATAGAAATTGATTAGAAAAGGGTCCTAGAAGAAGGAATAAAAACCTCACCAATACACGTGATTCAAAGCATACAAAGGATCACATTTCTAATGGTCTTAATCTATCTTTTCAAAGAAATATTGTATCTGATGTATCCACATCATATGAAGATATAACATCATATGTTGAAAAGGTATGTAAAGACTTCTCTGAGTCCTATTAATTTGAAGTGAAGAAAAAGAATAAGAGGATACCAAGGGTAAACATGGATGAAGGTAAGAGTAGAAAGTTGTATTTCACATATGTGATAATTTTTTAAGGAAAAACCATGGTATATACCTGAGAGGAAAAGGATTTTTCTTTAATTGTGGAGAAAAAGGACACCATGCTCATAATTGCAAGATAAGGAATGAATTTTCTTATATTTAATGCTTCACATTCAAGGATACGAGACACTTTGCAAATCATTGTCCCATGCATAAAAGGAATGTACCCCAAATGATGATTTTGGATAATGATGTTGATATGATTTTACCATAGATGAAGTATAACATTTAATATTTCTAGTAAATAATCATGTCATTTGAATATTTTATCAGTATTATGCTGGTTTTATTAATAAGGATTGTACTACAGTACTATTTCATAAGGGATTTGAGGTCTTATTTTGATTGGAACAAAGAGAATGTGATTTAGAAGAATGTTAAACTTTTTAGAAAACATATTATTGAGGAAAATACCTCCCTTAATAAATATATCTCTTGTGGAGATAATTATGAGCAAAAGATTGATTCAGATAAGTATTGAATACCTTTGAATTTATTATTGACTTGTAGAGAATTTGTCTATGATACCATCGATGGACTTTACAGAACATCAGGATTTATAAAAAATATCTACTGACATGTATCTTACATAAGGATTAAAAATGAATTCATGTTTCCGATATGGTTTTTATGGTAATTTATGTTGTTACCATATCTCAAGAGGATACCTGATGATGTTATTCACATTTTGGGATTGTGAATTTTAGTGATTCTTCATGTTGATTTAGGGTTAATGATAATTTTATCTTATAAATTTATTGTCCATCATTATAATGTATTTAATAATTATATTTTGTGTTTTTTTAAATATTTAGGAAATGATTTAAGTTGATCATTGAATGGGTTTAATTTCACAACATGATGGTTTGGTTATTCTTCCATGACCATGATTTACAATTACAATATGTTTTTTTGTAGTAACCAATGCCTTTCCCATACATCTTATCAATATAATATTTTATCTATAATCTTTTTGTGGTTTTCCAACAGGTGAATATTGAATCGTCAACCATTAACTTTCGATGTTCAATTTCAAATTTCAAGGATGAAACTTTAGAAAGGTGGTAACAATGCAACACACCAAGAACATTCAAATTGATTTATTATAGATGCAAGAAACAATGAGTCTCTACAAAACCCCACTTTTTAATAACCTAGTCAAGTAATCATAACTTTTCCACATTTGTGATTTGAATTTAAAAAACTGACATACACGTTCGCCTTCTGTAAAATATTTACAGTTTGATAAAACAAACAAAATTTTTAGTGAATAGTAAAATACATTTATGAATAAAGGCATACACTAATGAATATTAATTAAAATTAATTAATAGTAAATCATATAAAAAAATTAAAACCTCATCCATTGATGTGTAAATAAAATTTAGACATCTTAAAAGTGAAAAAATGATCATAGTATATGTATTGTTATTTTTGTATGACATAAATATTTAAATTACAATTTTTGGATTATTTTAATAATATAAAATGGAAATTTATATTCATAAAATTTAATCACAAATTTTTACATTATTATATTATGATTATAAGATAAATTTATAGGACATTTATTAATTTCCCAAGGTCCTATAAAACGTGTTATAGTTCTAAGGTCGTTTTTTTGGAAAAAATATGATTTTATTTAAAAATTAAATTAAAAATATATAGAAAATTATTTTAAAAAATTGATTCCATTTTCAGACTCTACACATATAAAAATTGATAGGGCGGTTTTTTTTGATTTTTCTAAAATACTTGAATTTTTTGTGAATAGTAAAAATAAAGTTTTGAGTTTTCGATTGTTTAATGACATCATAATGTCCTAATAATTAAAATAAAAGTCTATTATAATTTTTTACAGTAACATATGGCATTATTTGTCCCATGTGGCTAAAAAATTATGCAACCCAAGGTTTTTCAAAAACAACTAATGAGGTGTCCCATTGAAATTATTAGAAAACTCCATCTATTTTCTATATATACCCACTCATCCAATCATTTTATTTCATTCCAAATACCTCATACTCGATGATCTACTGGTTTTACCTCCCTATGAGTCCTCCAATGGTGTCTTTATTCCCCTTAGGTCCCATCCATCATGTTCTAGGAGTTACTCTACATGGTAAGGAAACCTTTCACCCTCATCTTTTATTCAACACTTCTTTTATGTTATCAGTTCGATATTCTACTATCATATGTTGGGTTTTGATATTGTGTATTCCCATTAGTTCAATATTTATTAAAATATAATTATATACCCATTTTCTATCATAAATTCATTTTATGGAATTTAATGTGATGTTGTTAGGCTGTCGAATTTTCATAAGGGACCTCTCAACTTTTTTCCCTGTTCATCTCTTTTCTCTCTCTCAAAACCTCTTCTGTCCAAATGACCATTATAAATACAGTATAATCTATATAATGGAAGTATATCATGTTAATTTAAGACATTTTAATAATATTCTTACTCCCTCCCTTTTATTTTTATAACCAAAATCAACGTCCATGAGAATCCAATTTATAACCTTCGTGGACGAGGAAGTTCCTTTCTTTAATTTATCCTTCATTACTAGTCATAAAAAAACTTCGATGGTTGAAACATACTATAATATAAGTATTATATCGTAATTATTCTTCAGGTACCATTATATGAACATAATATTACATTACATGACCAAACTCGTTCCTAACAATCAAAATACCGCTAAAGTAATCTAAGTGAATGTCATTAATATTTCATCTAATGATTCATCCTCATTCAATGTAAAAAATAATATAAATTACCATTAACAGTTTTATATGTTAATAAATATTATTTAATTTTAAATATGGATATTTACATCCATTCCACTTGAACTCCACAACTTAAGAGCTAGTGAACCAATTATGAAAATAAAAAAACAAACACTCTGGAACGACAGAATTAAATATAATAAATTATCAATAGGGGAATTAATGAACTAAAACAATTATGATAATATAAATACATATATAATTGGGTATGAATTATTTTATTAGTGAGTATAATTTCATATTCTAGAAACTTAATTTCAGGAGTGGAACACATTCTATCTTAAGGTAAGTGGTTTCTTAATCTCACTTCTATTTTTGTGTAATTTTCTATATTCAATTAAATTAATTGTGTATGTTGTATGTAAACATCCCATTGATTTTTCATATCATTAATCTATTTATTATCCTGGTATTAAATTTACCATATTTATAATCTTAATTTTTCTGCATTCGAATCGCTTGACTACAATTTGATTGATGTTTTCCACCCAAACCTCATTTTTCATTAGGGTTGCTCTTTTTCACTATTGACCTCTATGAAATTATTATTTATTATTATTTACTCCTCATAAATTATGTGTTAATTTCCAATATATGTGTACCAATAATATTTCTTCTTTATTTTGTGGTAAGTTACATGCCTAAAATAATCATTCAAAAATCCTTCTGAAATGCAATCTAGATTCAAGGAACTTCTAAAATTCTTACTTATTTTTATATTCACTCTAAAATCTATTTCAAGAAATGTTTAACTTTTAAAATCACATATTTTAAATTATATTTTTGTTCATTTCTGGTTTAATGAAATAAAACATGCCTTTTTACTTTAAAATATATTTAATGAATTCTTTTAACCTCCATAAAAAGATTTAATTATAAAGCTTTTAAATCACATTATACAATATTTCACTTCTGTAGGAAATCATTTATGGCTCAAATGTAATATCAATTTACATAGAATTTATTTTCTGGAATATATATGTTTAAAAATATATTTACCGAAAATAAAATATTTACCAAAAAGAACTCTACTTTCCAAAGTGAAATGGATTTTTCTAATCACACTGTAAATTTTGAGATATATGCCATGTTCACCACTTATTTCACTCCATTCATGTATGTATGACCATTTTTTATATCATATAGATATTCTAATTATTTTCATGATAGTCTAATGGATTACTATTTTAATGATTCAAGGTGGTATGGGACACTTTGGAATGTTTGAGGATTATTTCATCATAAATTTTTCAATGGTCTCAATTAAAAGTATCTTTATTTATGTCAATATCATTGGATGAATATGTGTCCTAAAATATATATGGATATTGATAACGAATATTTTACATCTATTAAATCTATTTATAAATAATTATTTGTACATGTAGCGGCGGGTGGGGCCCGCTATAGCCCCTCGATGCATCGACATGTCTAATGATTCAAATCATTTGGTGCCAAACCCTTCGAGTTTTTTCCAAAAACAAAATAGGTTTCTACCCACATACATAAACCATTTCAATGGTATTGTATTATCATGTTAGAGATATATGAAATCCAATGAATATTCATTCCCTTTATTCATTTTCAGTTATTACTGTACATTTGATCTCACCCCTTTCATTTGTTTACCCTCAATAGGTTATAAAGAGGATACGATTTATTGAGTTCTCATAGATGTAGTCTCTTAGTTTTTGTTATGTGTTGTATTTTTTTACCTTTCCCAATGTAATATTACTTACAAGTTTTTATCTGGTTTCATCAAGATTACTAAACTACTCGTTCCTTCAGTATTTGATTCCTTGTAATCATTCCAATGTAATTTGTAATGCATGGGCTCTGGTATAGAGGGATTGGGGCATTACATTTATATAGATAAGAAAATAAATTAATCTAATATACAATAGTTTAAAACATCACTTAGATATTAATATATCAGTTTAATTAAACTGTGGAAAAATTTGAATTGAAATTATAAAAATAATTGATGAAAATTTATTATTCAGTTGGAGAAATTAAAATAACAAAGGAAGAAAATTGATATGTAGTCCGACTATAGCAATATGTTTTACCATACATATCCACCATTCAACTTGGTTTTTAAATCATTGAAATCCTTTTTTATCAATATATACAAATATCAGAACCCCATACATTTTTCTTATGACAACTATTATGAACATTGTATATTGTTATGTATTACATGCCACATGTTTGAAAAGAGTGCATCGTTGATAGAAGGAGATTGAGAAAGAATAGGTTATCTCATTGAAAACCCATTATAATGTGGATCCGAAATATCAATGATGTGGTGATGTTTTTTGGATGATGAAGATATTTTATAGAGAATAATTGATTTTAATTGAATATTTTGAACACTTTTCCACATTTGATAATTAATAATTATAGAGCTTCTCTACTAATAGATTGTTGATGGTAAATCAATGGAATCATGTAACATAAGGTGTGTTTTTGAGCAGCTAATAGTTTCCGGTAATGGGATCATAAATTTTTCCTGTATGTTTTACACTATATGGGTACATTAAACTTGGAATGGCCTCCAATAATGTTCATTCTGAAAATATTAAATCCATCATCACTAGACATTATCCGACATCACTAAATACTTGGTAGACTCCACTGGGAAGATAGTGGTAATACTGGAGACTACCTCTCAGCTATTAGATGAACCGACTAGACGACACACATCTATTATAATGTTAATGAACATTAGAGATTTATAGAGCTGTTACCACTTTTACAACATGGTTTGTAGGGCTCCACCAGTTATCCCAACTGTCTTAAAAACACCTTTTGAACACATGGGACCTATTAAATGATGTGGCCTAAACTGCCAACACAAGTGTGGATACTCCAAAAAAATCCATCTAAAGACTTCATTTGATCATCTAACATTCTTCGATGGTATTTATGGTTTTATAAGAGATAAATAATTCTTCATCGTGGATTTAAACAATCAGAAAGATGAAATGTAATTCCACCTCATGGAAATTAATGAAATTACTGAATTCCAAATAAAATTAAAATTTCATTAAAATAATGGAATATTTTTTTAATTAATTATTCAATTGAGAACGAGTGGTGTAAAAATATTTTAATAACCCCACTAATATTTCCCACCCAAAATTACACACAAATTTTGGGGTGCCATGTTAATCACTAATCATTTAAAAAAATATTAAAATAAATAATCTATGTTTTTTGTACTTTTATCCTCACATTTGTTTTTATAATAATTAATACATAAATCCTAATATATTTTATGATAATATAACTGAAAAATAACAATCTTATTCATATTATTTAAAATATGTGATTGGTTAATATGCAACATAATATTATGCCAACAAAAGGCTCACCAATGAAGGAAAATGAAATCCAATATTATGCCTAGTGGGAGTAGTGTTAATATACACTATAATAATAATGATGGTAAGGAGATAAGACCAGAAAAAACTATTTATGTAACACAAAATAGTGTCCATAATAACAACCAAACCAATTCTCCCCAATCAAAGAAAACTAATGTTGAGCCAAACACAAGTGACTGTGTAGAGGAGTATTAATACTATGCAATCATATTCACATTAGAGGGGAGATTATACTAATAAAATTTTCTTTTTTTGAGAATAATATAAATATATAAACTAGAATTACTGCTACTAAAAACTGATGATTATTACAAATAGGATGAAGAATATATGGGAATATACTATATCTTATTTGATTCCATCTTCTTAACCAGTTAAAATATTATAGAACTTTAATTACTAAGGTAGTTGAGGAATCCAAATCATGTTTGGATTAATAGTTAGTACACTAACATTATTAATATATAAAAAAAATCCCACTAAATAAAACAAGATGACCCAACTCACATCATTCATTACCTATATGATAATTAAGACATCACATGGTTAGAATTTTTCTTTTAATGGAAACAACGATTCCAATTTCTATTCCCACAAGTGGTTTCCTATAGGAATTATGTAATGAAGAAGATATATATTGAAGTACGTAAGAGAGATTACATAAATTTGAGTTCGATAAATTATAAATTTTCCAGTATTCCTTCTAAAATATTATCTCATATTCTAATATTAGTGATTCAATATAACTAGTATTTACCCTTGAGGATAATAAATAGAAGGTAAAAAGTGAAATTTATATATACAATCGTACCCCAAAATACAAATTTTCATTACCTGAATATAGATGCTATATAGCTTAATGCATATCTACAGATCATGTGAGGCTTCTAAAGAGTGACAATGAATAATAAGGAAATATAAGGGAATTATTCTCCCTCAAGTAGAAACTGAAAAACATAAATTACCATGTGAATGTTTTTTTTGTAAGGAATATTTTAAAATAAATTTTAATTTTAAATATATATTTTTTAAAGGAAACTAATTATAATGTAATTAATATAATGTACATGCAATATTTACACCAAAAACATTATGGTAAAATCATAATCTATCATCCACTCAATCGTAACTCCAATGTGGAAGTATGACTCACTATAAATTAAGTTGGACATCATCCTAAAATCTTACCAGGTCTTACCATGTATACCAAAGAAAGAGAAAATGTGGTGGGTGAGTATAAACAAAATAGTATTTTTCCAAGACAACAATGCATATCTATACATAATCAATACCAAGAGAAATTTTTTAAAAATGGATTATTATTCAAAACAAAATTGAAAAATAAATCAATTGATATATGTCGTATGTTTAAAAAATAAATTGATTATAATGATTTCCTATTTTGTAAAAAAATCAGTAATACAATTTCATTTATTTTGAGAATCCATGTTATCTCTAAAAAAATAGAAAACATGAAATGTACCATTTTCTTCCTAATTATATAAAAGTTTAACTATTTTCACAATCTAAGAGAGAAATTACCAGTTTTTCAATAATTTTAAAGGAACTATCTATTTTCATAAAATAATTTAGAAACTACCCATTACATCAGAATTCTGAAGAAACTACTTATTTCGAATAATCCACTAGAACCTAATTATTTCCCTAATACTATTACCCCATTCTAACAATTACAGTGCACGTCTATCGAATTTTTTTTTCTAAATAGGAATCCTTTATGTATCGTAATTCAACAAATTATATCAATTCATTATTCACCCATTCATATGTGTAAACTAAGATTTCATCATTTGAAATAACACCCTACCATCATATATTATATGAAAAATATAGACGAAGTGATATTATTGTTCGGGTTATCCCAACCATTTCCCACCATAGAAAAAACATCATATGATCCCTATATTTCAGTTGTGAAATTTTTGTTTTTTTCTTAAATAATTCTGTCCAAAATAATTATAACATACACATACACCTAGTGAGTGAAATCCAAAATGAATATTCTGTAAACACCTTTCAGACAAATAAATATCAATGTTTAATATTGAAAATTAATTTAATATACCATTTTTTAATTATTATATAAAATAATTTACCTTGAGGTAAATAAATTTTCAAATTGAAATAATTGAATCTATTTTAATACAATATTTACAATTCCATTATAAATACAACATTGAAAAAAATGGTAAAATAAAAAATATTTTAATAATTAATATTTTCTTTTAATTCAAATGATTACCTAATAATTTTCCTTTTTAAAATAAAATTATAAATTTTATAAAAATTCAATCAAATAATAAGTTCTAAAAAAACACTAAATTTCCCCCAGAATCAGGTACATAAAAAATTTCATTGTTTTCCTAATTATAAAGAATATAAATGAAATATTCCCTAGTGAATCATCATAATTTAGTAGTTCAAATGAAATTTTCCAATTCATATATGATATCATAGAGACCTGCCAAATGATATATATTTATAAACTTCCTAAAAATGCATATCTTCATGTCAGGCCAATACTGTTGAATCATTAAAACCATAATAATGCTGATAAAATATTCTCTATTAAATACAAAATGGAACACCTAAATATATTCTCAATTATCATATATTCTAAAATATTAATTATATTAATAAATTGATTCAACAATAAATGGATTCATTTTTTTATACTAACAATTTCAATGTTAAGATGATCCATACTAAAAAATAAAATTAACTATTTGTATGTAGATATACCTATACATATCCTTGATGAATCTATAAAATCATATAATGTGAAATGAATGATAGAAACTGTTCTTAGGGGTATAAAAAATATTCCTGAATGTTGAATGATCAAAATATTTTTATACTTCCATAGTTAACTTTCATTGTTAGGATAATTGTTATCTCATTGTGATTCCCATTTAGGGTAAATAATCACACCACATAATTATCTCATATCATTAAAATAACAATTCATATGAACACATACATATTAATGAATGCTTTTCCACCCCATATATAACTACATTGTTCGGATTACCATGCACTTAAAAATTTATAACCCCATAATTTTTCAATATTTCTAAATTTTAACATGGGACACTGAAAATAAAATATTGGAACAAACCAACCAAAATTGTGTTTATACATTTTCCCCCATCATAGGATCATTAAAGTTTACATGTTCAATTTTTTTATATTATACGAGAACAACTCTAGATATTATAAACATATCTAGTCCAATATATCTATCAAATTTTCTTGAATCATCATGTTATTACAAAAAAATTTAATAAATGGAAGAAAATAGTGTGGAGGAATGGATGAAAATTATATTTCATTCTCTAGTATCTATTATTTCCATCATTTCCACATGCGTTACCCAAAATAAGAGATATATTAACACTTTGTATTTCCCCAACCCTAAATATTTATGGAATGACCTTAAATAGAATATTCCACAAAAAAATTAAAATTTTAAAAATTTTATAATTATATTAAAAAAAAATCATCCATATTTTTAAAAATAAATATTTATATCACTAATATTTTCCTAAAAATAACGTTTTTTAAAATAAATAATTGTCAAAATAAATAAAAAAATAACATTATTGACTTTCAATAATTATTTTATTTTTATTAGTATAATTTTATTATCATATTCCATTAAATGAAACAAACATATAAGAATTATCTGTTATTTATAGATATTATTATTTACAATTTAATTTTTTGAGGCTATATGGGAGAAATATATTCAATACTTCCACACGCTGAAAAAATACCAAGAGTTAAAACAATGATTGTTTCATGAATCATGGGGATAATTTCTCTACCATCTCAATTTCACGTTAGAGATATATCCTTGTGATAGTGAAAATGGGTTTGTTATCATCTGAACCTGAACCAAAGTAATTATACTCCCGTGACGGGTCATGTCTCTTTGGTGCATAACCCAAATAATGTTTTCCATGAAATAAATATCTGGTAATAGATCCATTGCCTCGTATCTCAAAACATGGGATTGATTCAAGTGTTCCCTCTCAAAATGACATATATAAAAGATGGTATAAACTACTAGATGCCACTATGGAAAATCCAATATGTATTCCACTTTTCTATTATCCTCAATGATTATAAATGGGCTCAATGCATTAAGGAGTCAAATATTCCGAATTTCTATGATAGTTGCGACCTAATATTGATGTATCTTTCATGAATATAGAATCCCCAACATTATGCCTCAAACATTATCATCTCTAATCCACATAATATTTCCATAAGTTCGATGATAAAATCATATACTTATTGATCAATGTTTGATTATTATCCATCTAATTTAGCAAATTATTCCCAAAAATGATAAACCTCATCTATATCATTCCTATACAAAGGTGACTATCAAAATATACAATAAATGCCTCAAATAATACTATTTTTATTGGTGACTAATAATTTTTATTGTAAATAAAATCCACCAAAAAAATTTGTATTTTTTTGATCTCAAAAAATAAATCACACAAGATTAAAGAATATTTTCAATACTGTAACTAATCTATTTTTCATACCTTTTATATATTAATGATAGGTTGTTTTTCATTACCAATTGTGTTCCCGTCACTATATTAATTGACTTGAGAGATATATATAATCCATAAATCACTATATAAGAAGAAATTTATAACAAAATATGAATTATGTCAATACCTATCACATAAATCATATTGTGATTATCAAAAAAATATATTTATCTCATACATATAAAATCAAATGACTTACCTAGTCGACCCACTATAACCCAAACAATGCCATGTATTCATGTTGACCGAGAGAAAAAAATCATGATGTCCATAGATATATCCTCCTATTTCAATATCAATGTTGATAAAGGTTGAGATATCCGTTCATGTATTTGGGGGTCTAATTCCACACAAAGGAAAAACAATCAATGATAAAAAAAATTACAGCGGACCTTTTCATCTATAACAACCAAAACCATCATCAAATACCATATTTGATCTCGGTAGCTTCAAAGTATATGCTCCAAATCAAATTGTAGAATGATGTTAATACATCAATACTAAGAACAGCTGGAACCACCATCTATATTTATAAATAATGAAAAAATCCCCAATTATTGAAAATCTTGCAATAGTATCTATATAGAATTCCCTATTATCCATTAATCAATATCATAAAACTACTAACATCAACATTTATAACTAATATTGAAATCACATTGAAGAACAAAATTGTGACGTTTTTCCTCATCCATATCACAAACAAGTGAAATTTATTCATTAATCCCATTAAATTATACTACTCCAATAGTTCGATCAATTTTTTAGTTATATTTTTATTATTTAAAACATTCATGAATAAATTACAATTCCATGGTTGTACAAAATCTTGAATCAATGGTCGAATGTTTTTCAAAACTTGTATGATGTTTAATTTTGTGGCCATATTTTTAGAATATATTTTCTATACTCTTATAATACATATACACTAAGCATAACTCACCAAATAGTGAATATATCCAAATTTCCAAGTCATTAAAAACATGAAAAAGACCAAAATCATATGATGGGTAAATATTATAATGAAATATATGTTTCCAAGAGTAACCAATAAAAATTTATTTTTCGATCACATGAATGTTCTTAATACCAATCTACATAAATTAGAATTACCATTTTTTTAAACAATAATTTAAAAATAGGTAGAAGATATGTCATTTTTAGTTTCTTCTTTATCTCCTTAAATATGCCCAGACAATTCCCACTCCATTTGAACTTCTCCCCAATTTCATTAAATGTTATCATATGAAAAAAAATATTAAATATATTCAAAAAGAATCCCCCATAATACCATTAATACCAATGAAACATAGAATCTAGATCAATTTTTATTCATTTTCAAATCACCACTACCATTACCTTATCAAGATAATGATTGATTCCTTTTATGGAAACAACTTGACCAAGTAACATTACAATTATAATTTAGAAAATAAATTTTTTATGTATTATTTTAAATCATATACACACAAGAAATCACTAAATAAAATAGATATAAATCTCATGAACTTATTCTATCATTATGTTTGTGTGTGTGTGTGTATATATCAAACCCCAAAATTATTCTGAAATCATATTCATTCTTTTTTCATAATGATCATTTTCATTATCAATAAAAAAATAATTCACAATATTTCATTTCTATTTCATTTAGTAAATATAAAAGAAACAAGTGATAATAAAATGATATTGAGGGATTCAAATGGACCATTAATATAAAAACATGTCGTCATCTCCCTACATATATCCATAGTGGGTAATAAATAATTTTTTATAGACCCACTAGAATCAAACTGTAAAATAAATTTCAAAAATGTATGTGATGATAAAATATAATATATATATTTTCTAAAAATGAAACAATTCATAAAAAAATATTGGTCTAAATGATTCCAAAAAAGTATTTATATATTTTGTACCATTTAAATTGGTGAAAAATATATATGGAATTAAACATTATCAATATAAATTTTATTCGGATAATTATTTGGGATATAAGGACATTCATTTTCCTTATTAGAAAAATTATTGTCAAAAGATCCACATTAAGTTATTATATAAAATTCATGTTATTATACATTCTGTTGTATAATAAAAAACACGGACAATTCATTAAAATTATAATTATAGTTCTATATTAGAACACACACATACAAATATATATATATATATTTGTGCGTGTGTCTGTGTGTGTTCAAAAATCAATCATAAATTTTATGTAACATCTACAGTCATTGGGAAAAAATATTCTAATATAGAAGTCCCTATAGAACAATTTGGGCAATTCTCAGCATACATATCCTAAAGGGAATGGGAAATACAATTTAATCCAAATATTTATTATTTTTTAACATTTGTTGTAAAATATTTTACTTATCCACATACATATGGTTAAACATATGTTAAAATATTTTTAACATCTCTATCCCTCTCTCAAATATATTCATAAAAATAAATTCACAATGTACAGGTCATGTTTTTAATAAATACTAGACATGATATGTGGTTTGATCATTATATTGTAGTTATAACGTCATATTACAATTTTATGAGGTACATCCTTATCCATGTCATTATCTTCCCTTACTTTGAGATTGAGAGGATACCTATAATTGTAAAGTCGGATATTTGATGAAATTTTAAATTTAACCAACCTTTTCTTCATGATTAAGAATGATTTAAAGCCTTGTAAATAGGTTACACATTGTTTAATTATTATAAGGTACAAGACATGAATGGTGATTCATGATGTGAAATATTAAATGTTGTGAATGGGGGTATCACATCTTGAATGTTTTAAGTAACATATTTTAAACATCAGGTGATCTATTTTTCATCACATTAGTATACCATTGATTTCAAGGCCTATAACCATACTACATACAATTAAATGGGTTTTATCAAGATTTAAAACATGGACATGGAAGTTTCGCTATATTTTTTCATTACATACTGATTAATCCACAACCAAGGGTCTCTCCTAGGAATTTTCTGGGGACACCAATCCTCTTATACCGATCTATTCTGTACTAGATCTCTATTGTGGGTACGGTGTGTCAGTCTTAGATAGATAACTTTCTAGTTCATCATTTATTCTGATCATGATATTGAATATTGGTTGTGTTTTTTGATCTGTTGGATTAATATGGTGTTTTCTATTTGTTACTTCAATTTCCATTGTGTGATCATTTTCCTAAGAGATTTTTCATTGTTGATCATTGTGTAACGAATGCTATTTCTTGAGGTATGTAGGTTTCTTCCTTTCCCCAATGCCCTTGTGTTAATATTGGGAACAACCATGTGATGTGGATTTGATTCTAGCAAGTTCGTTTTCATCATTGGTTTCTCATTTTTGGTCGATCCTATTCCATGAATGTGTGACCTGAGCTTTGAGAAAGGTCTTTTTGTCTTAATCTTATGATAAAAAATCTTTTATTCTTTTAAAAACATATTCTTAATGACTTATTGGCATGATTGTTTTTTTTTTGTGTTGAAAATTATTTTTAATGAAATATGGAATTTACATTTTTATTGATAAACAGAGATAAATGGGTATTTTTGAAGTAGTAAAATGGAATTTTGAAATTTTTTTGAAAAGGGTTTCGAAGCATTGAAATTAATTGTTCAAAGAGCACATAAGTTACCCAGAGTAATTAGGTGGACAGTTTAGTTGTAGTCCATTTTCTATTTTTTGTGATTAATAAAGAGGATTGTCTTGGGGATTTCATATATTTCCTTGTATTATTATTCTGGGGTATTGATATTGACATTGTTGGTGGGGGGATTTAACCATATGTTATTCCTCTACTACATAGAAATATTGTTCTTAGAAGTGGTGTGTGCACTTGATTATTATTGTACAGTAGTATGCCACTTGGACCAGTAGTCATCATTGGGATTTCGTTTTTCGTGGATCTTGTTATGGGAATCTTTGACCCGAGCATTGAAGATGGTGGTTCCTTCTAAAGCCTAAGTTAATTGAACTTGTTTTTTTACTTTATAGAATAATTTATATAGAATTATTGGCCTGATTGTATTTTGAGTGATGAAAATTGTTTTTAATGAATACTGGGTTTTCCAAGGTTATTCATGATAGGAGAGAAATTTGGTATTTTCAATCAATTGAAATGGAATTGTGAAATGGATTTTAAATGGATTTATATGAATTCAAATGAGTTTTGAAAAAGAGAACATGGGTTTTATTAGTTACATAAGTGGAAGGGTTATCTTGGGAAAATTGTCCATTGTTTGGTTATTATCAAGGAGGTTTGTCCAGGGTAATACCTATTTTTTCCTTGGACCATTGTTATTGGGTAACGATATTTAAATTTGGGTGAGGGGATATCATATTGTAGGCCTCTGCTTCGTAGGCATGTTATTTTAGGAATTTGTTGGTGTAGATTATTATTTTAGTACATGTAGTGTGCGGGCTCGACCTATAGTATTCATTATTGTTGTGATACTTTTGCTTCTACATTGAATTTAGTGGATTTATGAGTTAACCTTGATATGCATGTTTGTTCTTATAAAAATGATATTGAAATTGTTCTTTGTAATTGATATACCTAATTTTTTTTTAGAACTGTGGAAACATGGAAATGTTTACCATGATTTCTATATAACATATTTAGTGCTTATCATGCATTGTTTTTCAATAAAATGTGTATAGAAGTTTTTTATTCCAAGAATTGTACTGGAACACCTATGTGGGATCCTACTAAGACTATTATATAACACCCTTTTAAACATTTCAGTGTTGTGTATACCATTTTTTCCTTCATGTTTAGGTAAATGGATGGAATTATAGCAAGGAAGGGGCAATCATGTTATCTGGTTGGGTAACCGGTGGTGAGATAGTGGGAGTTTTCCAAGCCATCATTTGGAGTATCTGTATGTATTAGTTTATTTGTTGTTGGACATATCCTTTAGAGTTTTGGCTACTTTTATAGTTGTCTAGTTTAGATTTTTTCTTACAGTTATGGATTATATATCTTTTTCATTTTCCATTCTTCATTTTTTTTACACATATGATACATGCTTGATCATGTTCGGAGAAATCATTCCCTTTTTTATAGTGTTTGATTCTAGGGTTCTTATTGCCAACCCATGGGTATCGAGAATTCCCATTGTTTATGTAATTCAATTGTTCGAGTACTGGTTATGAGTGGAACCCTAGCCAGTTTTTACATTATTTATATTGATCAATGTCTTCTGTGTTGGTAAATCAGAATTGGGTTAGTTTTTATTGACCTTGAAGTTGTTTGAAATTTAAATCTTCTGATAGGATCAATATTTTCAGTTGGAGTAAGTTTAATATTAATTAAAATTAGAAATTAAGATATAAATATTGATGAAAATGATATAATATAGTAATTAATGATTTGAGGGAATGAAATAATAGAGTATAGTGGCTAGATAGATCCAACAAAACTTCAGTGGAATCCCACTATATTTTTAATCACTTATACAGTGTTGTCTCATCACTTCCAAAACCAAATGATGTATAATGGATGTCTAAAGGACTATTGGGAGAGTATCATAATCCCCACTATATGTGGTGATATGATGATAATTTTACAAGTTTTTATTAAACCCCATCATGATTCATAGATATCGTATGACCATATGATATGGTATATTACCAGATTTATATCCCTATTTATCTTATTTTCTCTTTTATTTTATTGTTTTACATGTCATTCCTATCTCATTATTCTAATAAAACAATTTTATTCTATTTGGTGAGGCCTGTATTATTATTGGGATTATGCTTCTAGTGGAGCTTGAAAAAACTGTCCAACATATAGAGAATTGCATACGTGATTAGAATATGTGTCATGGGATGAATGAATTTGCAACATAATAGATTTCTAGCCTGAGTGTTTTCACCAAGCTTGTGTTTGTCCGACTTTATAAAATATAATGGAATAAATATATGAAGCTCGTAGAATGAATTGGGATTTGGTTTTCTCTAGTTCTGGGTGTGAATTATGAGTATAAAACCCAAATTCCTTTCTCTCTTTATAAATAATTTTAATGTAAATAAAAAATAACCTATATAAAAAATGATACAAAAACATTAATATCACATTTTTGTAATTAAATTCAAATTCAATAAAAAAATACATTAATTGATTATATATATGTATCAAGGGCCACCCATTAATTATTTTAATGAATATAGACATGAAGGGGAATTTTTTTATAATTTTCAGAATAATTTCCAATCAACTTATATTAATCTTTTTAGTTTTAGTTTGATCCATAGGGATGTGAAACCCTAATAATACATGTAAAACCTAGTAAAAATATATTTGAATAAAACTTATTACTTTTCAGTGATAATTAACATATAATTTCACCAAATAAGAATATTAAAATAGACATCTCGATATCAATAAAAGATTTGTATTGAAACCCATACCTTGGATATCCTATTGGTCAGAAATGGTATTGATCCCTATATATGAAATATTGGGTTTTTATTAATATGTATTAGAATAATATATATATATATTCTGCATAATAATTTTTTTATATATACTGATTGTCCATATATATTATATTTTTCATTAACATTAATATTTTTGTGTTAACTATATTGTTATTCATACTTGCTTTGGTTTGGTAATAACATTCCTTGGTTAGTGATTAGGGAATCATCACCTCTAGAATGTTGATTATCATTTATTATATTTTTTTTATATATTATTGTAGTTACATGATAATTTCATGGATCATTTGGAAATGGTGCTCTGGGAATGCTAAAGAATTATAGTTTTGGTAATTATTGTGTTATCAAAACAATTAATATGAATTTTTGAATATTAATAAGAATATAACAATTTAAAAATTATAAAATCATCATAAATAAATATTTATTATATAATAATACTAGTATTTATTATTTATTAGTCACTCGTGATGTATAAATTATAAAATTTTTCACATTGGTAGAATAAATAACCAAAAAAAGAATATGGCATGTTGATTGAATGAGAATGAATGTGTAAATTTTTTCTAATAATATCAATTTTCTTGAATTTCATTCATGTAAAATAATTAAATTAATATGATAAATCGTACTCAATAAGTGGATGGTGATAATGAAAAATAACTATCATTAAGGGTAAGATGACACTTATGCTGAGGAAAAGAATCTCATTTTTGATATACTTAATGAAATGATATATTGGGAACTCCATATGACCGTAGGATCCCAAACATGGGAAAGGATTCACAGTGGAGAAAATATTTTTTGGAGTTTTAGTGAAAATTATTGTAATTTAGTACATTATAAGTTAAATCCACTTTTTCTAAATTCATGAGTGTTGTATGAACATAAATCATGAACTCACATTAAATATTTACTGTATTTATTCATGTAATCATCACTATTTGTGGTATTGAGAAAAATTAATAATCTAATGAATTAAATATTGAATAAACACCACACCCCACCACAATAAATAACCCCCCTCACAACTCATTTCCTCACACCTCTCAAGCTTCATAAATTGTCCAAATTATTCCAAAGACATTACATATACCCAATCCCATGTCGAGGATCTCATTGTTTCATCATAATACCACACCTAGGTTCTTTAAAGAGGATTAGATGTTGAAAATTCAAAAAGACATTAATGTAAAAAAGCGTTCAGACACAATGTATGTGGAATTCCCAATCCCAACTCTATTTGTTGAGATTTTCACTATTTCACCCAATTATGAGTATTTATATTTCTTAAATATAATTTGTTCATCAATATTTTTCCTTTTATGTGATGTAGAAGTTTTCTATTTGAGTTTATGTGAAGCATGATGTTTTCAAAAAGAACCCTTCTTTTAATAGAAAACACAACATTTACTTTTAGAAATTTTCATCACTATATTATGATGATAAAGTATTTTTTTCACTATTTATTTTGTGAATAGAATGTTTATGAGTGTATTATTTACAAATGTCAATCTATTCCATTCGATGGGTTAATTTATATCCATAACTGATAGATTTTCTACGTGTCATGAATGCTAATTGATGCAACCAATTTGTGTATACATTTTCATATATATTATTGAAAATAAAAACATTTTTTCAGAAAATATATGTTGTTTCATTAACATATTATATGATTTTTGCGATTCTGTTTACTTTCAAGAGCTTTCTGGCTAAAATACACAAATCAAGGGAAGTATGTAAAAATTTAAAAACTACACGGCATGTACATTCTATACACGTCATGTACATCTAGAACGGGAAACAGATCGAAGGAAGGAGTACACGACCATGTCACTAGGCAGAAGCTACAAGCTGTGTGAGGTGGCATTACACGCCATGTATTACATTCAAGAAGAGGTTGTTACCAAGAAGAGTCTACATGCCCATGTGTCCATTGAAGGAGACACGGTCTGTTTCATTTCTACACGCCATGTATGCTATTCTAGAAGGGGTCAGCGGCCAAATTTTGATACTACACACCGTGTATGGTGGGGCTACACTTCTTGTACACAAAACTATTAGGCAGCACCGTTTTCAAAGTCAAATATGACGTGTTAGGCCACCTACCGGCAGAGAAAATGGAGCCCAAAGCTCGTTGACGGAAGTACATGGCGTGTACATTCTATACACATCATGTACTTTATTTTCCTATAAAAATAGGCCATGGCCTTCATATTTGGAGAGTTAAAAAACCATTTAAGGTGAGAAAAAGTTTTGTGGCCTCCATTTCAAGCCATTGTGGTGCCGTTATTCTACTATTCCACCTACCGAAACCACTCTTCAAATCATATACAATGAATTCATCAGGTATCATGTGTATTGTTCCTATTATTCTTTCCATGTGTAACTAATCCCTTTATGTTGGGGATTTGGGTGATGAAGGATGATATTATGCTGTATTGATTTAGAAAGTTGTGTTCATTCTTCTTAATTATCCTTACTCCTCTTAAATCATTGTTATATATTACTGAGAATTCTGAGCCGAACCAAGTGATGAATTCTTAGAGATATAAAAGAAGAGTAACAGTGAAAGCTTTCATGACCATTGAAAAGGTTTCACCGATTTATAAATGGACTGAACCAAATTAAGAATTGAGAAACACTGACTACCGGACCAAGGAGTCAATTTCTTCAACTCAAAACAAGAGGAACCGAACCAAGACAATCATGTGAAAAATGGAAATCCAAAATGTTGAATTATCATGAGCAACACAACCATATATGCAATCTGCATAAGAACTCCTTAATCAACACATCCCTAATACACTTACAATTCTGTTAAAACACATTTGAATCACTTATCATTTCCTTTGAATTGTAAATCATTTTCTTAATGTAAGTAAAACAGTTTCCCTCAATCCAAACCAAATAATCCACTGTAAATTATGCATGTTTCACTAAGATATTATAAACTCAACTGAACCAACACACTACCAAATTTCCCTGTAGATCGAACTTGGACTTCAACTATACTAATGTTTTAAAGAGTGGGTAATATCAATTTGGGGCATCGATAACATACATTCGGTGAAACGACCGACCAAATTATTGCACCATTTCCAGGGTACTCTTTTGGTTTCAGTGCTACAAATTTTTTTGTGTTAAAATTTTCTTAAGTCAAAATAAAAATAAAAAAATTATCAAAAAATTCTGTTCTAATCCCATTTCAATTTTCCCTTATATTTTTCCCTTTTATGCATGGTATTTTCGTTTTTGGATATACATGACCTTAGGTGCATGAGTATATGCCCCACTCGGTCCAGAAGCGCCGAGTCATCAGAACATGTTCCGCTTGATCCGGAAATCGAACGGAACCTGCTTCGTCATCAACGTGCACTGAAAGAAACAAACCAACAACAACTCTCTACCATGAAGAACACCGAAGAGGGAGCACTAGCCATGGATTCTATGACTGGGCATCAATACATGGATCAGTACATGGATCGGTATCCTCCTACTGCTGGTCTACCAGAGCAATCTCTTGGAGGCTTCATGGAATTCCTCCTGAGGGATTACCAATGACTGTCGCCGCAACCTCCACTAGTGTACGGCCAACTACAACAACCACATCAACTCTTCCAACAACCCTATTTCGCCCCTCAGGAGAAGCAGTATCTGTAACCTCGACCCCCTCAACAACCACCTCCACGCCGTACCCATATGGAGTATGAACATCCTTCAATCCACGGAGCTAATATGAGCATCGTCCGTCCTCCAGTCCAGGCCCATTACTTTGAGATCAAGCCTGCAATCATGCAGCTGATCCAGAACAATGTCCAATTTGGGGGCCTTCCCAGTAAAGACCTAAACGCCCATCTCTCCATCTTTCTGGAGATCTGTGACACATTTCGTTACCATGTAATTTCTGAGGATTCCATCCATCTTTACATGTTTCCCTTTTCTCTACGTGACAAGGTGAAAGACTGGATCAAGGGGCTGCCACAAAGACCTATCCTCACCTAGGAGGATATATCCCAGGCGTTCCCGTCCAAATACTTCCCACCATAGAAGATGGTGACACTACGGAACGATATCCACAACTTCCAATAGCACGACTCAGAGTCGTTATATGAGTCCTGGGAATATTTGAAAGAGATTCTACGGAAATGCCCACAACACGGACTCCCACTCTAGATGTGAGTCCAGACCATCTACCGAGGACTCACAACAAATACCAAGTCTGTGGTGGATGCTGCTGCTGGAGGTTCTGTGATGATAAAGTCTCCCGAAAAACGTTTTGAACTACTGGAAGATATGTCTTCCAATAGCTTCGAGTGGAACTCTGAGCGGGGGACTCAAAAGAGAGGCATGGACAATATTGATGCTACCAACATGTTTGCTTCTTAGTTGGATGATGTGTCCAAGAAAATCAACGCATTGAATCTCAAAGGAGAATCTCAAGTTCCTGTGGTGAACCATCCAGCATGTGGCGAATTTGGTCATAACCACATCGTGCAAGAATGCTCGGGTTCGACTGGAGGCCCTTCGATGAGAGAGGTAAGTTATGTTTCCCAAAATCGAGGGCCCAACAAGTACCAGCAGTACCAGAACCTAGCATGGTGAGATCAACAGAACACAAGCTGGGGCCAACAACAGCAAAATCCTCCGCCCCACTGACAGCCCAGCTACAACCAACCTCCATACTAGAACCAATACCAAAGGATTCAAAGACCCCAATAGGGTCCTTATCACTAACAAGGGTATCATAACTCTCACCCAAAGTAGCCACAACAACCACCTCCTACATCGGCTCAACAACCACCTCAGCAAGAGAACACCTCAAGGTTAAGGGATCTGATGACTAAATTCATATCTACTACTGAGACTCGGTTCCAAAATTAGTAAGCTTTGATTCGAGGCCTAGAGAATAATATTAGATAGCTGGAAAACCAATGCTCAAGAAGGCAACTTGGAACAATACCGGGAAACCCAGAGATGAACCTGAGAGGGGAGGCCCATGCCATCATGCTCAAGGGTGGAAATGATCTCCAACAGAACCAATCAGCATATCAAGGTGCATCCACACCCACTGTTGATGAAAAAGGTACCAATACCAACCCCTAATCGTCCAAAATCCCACAGAAGGATGTTTCATATAATAAAGTCAAGGAGTTTTTCAAACCTATTGAACTTTCCTTACCCTTTATGAAGAGTTTGTAGTAGAGGAAGCTGGACTACCAGTTCAAAAAATTCATGGATATATTCAAAAAGCTGCTTATAAATATTCCATTTGTAGAGGCACTGACACAGATGCCCGCTTATGCCAAATTTATGAATAAAATACTCTCCATTAGAAGAAAAATGGAGGATTTGGGAACCATTTCCCTCACCAAGGAGTGTTCTACAATCGGCCAGCATTGAATTCATTCCAAACTCCACGATCCAGGTAGTTTCGCCATTCATGGTACTGTTGGAATATATGAGTTTGGGAAGGCCCTCTGCGACTTAATGGCCAGCATGAACCTCATTCCCCTCGGAGTTTTCAAGAATCTGGGACTTAAAGAGCTCAATCCTACCCGTGTAGCCCTTCAACATGTTGATCGATCCATCAAACATCCAAAGGGACTATTGGAGGACGTACTAGTCTAGTTGGGTAAGATGATCATCCCCGCTGATTTCATCATCCTAGACATGAGGGATGACCAGGAAGCACATCTTATACATGGAAGACTGTTCTTGGCAACTAGGAAGGTAGTGATAGATGTGCACCAAGGTGAGATTATTTTCTGGGTAGGGGATGAAAGAGTTTCCTAAAACTTCCTCAAGGCCGTCAAACATGCTTCCTTGTCAAGGCATGAGGACTGTTATGCAGTGTCCACCATGGTTAACCATTTTAGAGAAAAAGGGGATGATCCGGTATGTTATTTCACATCTAATAATTTAACTATTCCATATATTCTATTAGAAGAATCACTACAAGACATTCAATTCATAAAAGGCTAGGACAACCACTATTGGCAGTGTGCAGTTGTTCCTGATAGTTTTGAATGAGACAAGGTTCAACCACTTGTGCCTTTGATTTTAAAGGCTCCTGAACTCGAACTAAAGCCTCTTCCATCTTCTCTCAAGTATTGGTGTTTAGGACCCAATCTAACTTTTCCTGTTATACATAACATAGAACTGTCATAGGAGCAGGAAGATTCACTTCTCCAGGTTATCAAACAGCGGAAGCACGCTATTGGGTGAACAGTCGCTGATCTGAAGGGCCTAAACACTACCATTTTCAATCACAATATGCTAATTGAAGAAGATTCCAGGCAATCTCGGCAACGACAATGATGCTTGAATCATCCCATTAAGAATGTTGTAAAAAAAGAGGTGATCTAATTATTAGATGTAGGAATCATCTATCCCATCTCGGATAGTCTTTGGGTGACTCCCCTCCAAGTGTAACCCAAAAAGGGGGGTATCACTGTGATTTTAAATGAAAAGTATGAGCTCATCCCTAAACGGACTATCACGGGCTGGCGAGTCTGTGTGGATTACTGGAAGCTGATCTATGCCACAAGAAAGGATCATTTCCCCTTGCCATTCATTTATCAAATGTAAGAGAGACTAGTAGGGCACAACATCTATTGATTCCTCGATGGGTTTTCTGGCTACAACCAAATCTTCATTGCTCAAGAGGATCAGAAAAAGAGCACAACCACGAGCCACTACAACACATTTTCTTATTGAAGGATATATTTTGGCATGGGAAATGCCCCTACCACCTTCCAGCGAGGTATGATGTCCATCTTCCACAATATTGCAGAACGAATCCTGGAGGTATTCATGGACGATTTTTCCGTTAACAGAAAATAATTTACCATTTGTTTATGACACCTGGAGCTAGTTTTGGAACAATTTGAGCACACTAACCTATTCTTGAACGGAAAAAATTGTCATTTCATGGTGAAATATGGCATAGTCCTTGGCCACAGAATCTCAGCAAAGGGTATAGAGGTGGACCCGGTGAAGAACGAAGTCATTTCACGACTACCTATACCGACTTCCGTCTGAGCCATCAGCAACTTCCTGGGGAATGCAGCTTTTTACAGGCAGTTTGTCTGTGACTTCTCCAAAATAGCCCAGCCCCTCAACAATCATCTTACCTAGGATACCATATTTGAGTTCGATGAGAAATGTGTCAGAGATTTTGAGAATCTAATGTAGCGCCTAGTGGAAGATCCAGTTATGATTTCTCCTAACTGGGAGGAACAATTTGAGGTGATGTGTGATGCGAGCGACTATGCAGTAGGAGTAGTACTGGCCCAGTGACTTCACCGAATTTTCCGACCTATCTATTATTCCATCAAGATGCTCAATGAGGCACAATTTAACTACACCACCATAGAAAAGGAGAGGCTTGTTGTAGTTTTCGCATTTGGCAGGTTTCGTTCTTACTTCGTGCTGTCTAAAGTTATTGTTTATACTGACCATGTAGCACTAAAGTACTTACTAAAAAAGAAAGACGTGAAGCCCCGATTGATCTGCTGGGTACTCCTCTTACAAGAATTCGATCTTGAGATCCGAGATAAGAAAAGGAGTGAGGAATTCAGCACTGGATATCTCTCCTGCCTCGAGTTTCCTCATTAGGAGAAGGAAGAAGATCGAGATATCAGGGAGGATTTTCATGATGAGCACCTCTTTTCAATCAAGGAAACACCCATACTATGGTATGATGATGTCGCTAATTTTCTGCATACATGTTTCCTTCACCCCGACCTCTCCTTCCAGAAACGGAAAATATTTTTCTATGATGTGAAAAGGTTCTTCTAGGAGGATCCTCTGCTATTCTGTTCCTATGCAGATGGAGTGATCTGCCATTGCATCCTAGAGAATTATGTTCATAGTGTCCTAGAGTTCTTTCACGCCTCACCAGTATGAGGACATCATGGGACGTACTGTACCATAGCTATGATCATGCAGTCTGAATTTTTCTGGCCCACCATGCATAGAGATGCTCGGGCCTTTGTTTCCTATTTTGATCGGTGCCAGAGAACTGGTAATGTGGGATGTAGACCTAAGATTCCCCAACACCCCATCCTGGAGGTGGAGATTTTCAACATCTAGGGCATAGATTTCTTGGGTCCCTTTTCCCCATTTGTTGGGAACACATACATCCTGGTCTACGTCGACTACGTCTCCAAGTGGGTGGAAGCCACTACTACAACACACGACACAACCAAAATAGTCATGAATTTTTTAAAGAAAAATATTTTTAGCAGGTTTGGGGTTCCACGAGAACTTATCAGTGATAGAGGGTCCCACATCAACAACACACTGATGAGAGTAATACTATCGAAGTATGGAGTAAAGAATCATATAGGGACACCATATCATCCCTAGTCTAGTGGACAGGTATGGCTCTCCAACTATGAGCTCAAGCAGATCCTGGAGATAACAGTGAAAAATTTGCGGAAGGACTGGTCCAAGAAGATAGCTAATTCCTTGTGGGCATGTTGTACTTCTTTAAAAACACCACTAGGAATGTCCCCATTCCGGCTTGTCTATGGAAAGCCATGCCATCTGCCATTGGAATTGGAACACAAATCCTACTGGTCCATCAATGCCCTAAATTTTGATCTGAAGGCAGCTTAAGAGAAAAGAAAGATCCAACTGTCGAAACTAGATGAATCAGATTTGAGGCATTCGAGAACGCCATGATTTACAAGGAGAAGAAAAGATCCATTCACGACCGGATGATTTCAGAAAAATCATTCCAACCCGGTGATCAGGTACTTCTCTATAATTCTCATCTTATCTTATTCCCTGGGTAGTTAAAGTCCCGATGTTCGGGACCATTCCACATTTTATGTGTATTCCATCATGGTTCGGTAGAAATTTCTGGAGAAGATGGTCAACCATTCAAGGTAAACGGGCAGCGGTTGAAAGCTTACCATCCTACAAACAACACAGTAGGAATTTTTTCCACCATAAAGCATAGGTAAGCCCAAGTAAGAAGGTCGAGCCAATGACCTAAAAAAATGGCTCTTTCTGGGAGGCAACCTAGAAAATACAAGCCGTATACCACCTATATACATGGCATGTAGTTTTTCCTTTTTATTTATTTTCTAAATATTAGAACTATATAGATTAATTAAGTAATAAATAGGGATGATGTCAGTGACGATGGTACGGTCACTGTAGTTTTTCAGAGCCGTTGCTGATTCGAATCCCTCCAGGCCTACATTCGGCATGGGGTTTATCCTTTTTCTATTCGTGTTCATTTACACGGAGTGTATGATGTTTTTCTGATATATATATATATGTAAATGTATATTAATATAATAAAACCCATGTTGGGGATGGACCAGTTGGCTAGAATCATACCCAGATTCCAAAAGGAACAGGTTCGAATCCAGACAACCATCCCATTTCCATCATTTTTTCTTTTAATAAAACCACATGATGTGCATTTCGATATACGCCGTGTGCTCCATAATTTTTCCATATAAATTAAAAAGGTTTTTAAAATGAGAAATAACATGCGGGTGAAGTTGGTGGATTGGAAAAGTCTCATCACCAGGTCCAAAATACCCGAGTTCAAATCGCACTAATCTCCCCAATTCATCCCCATCCATTCCTAATTAAAAACCACACACCGTGATTTTATTTCATCCCATGTGAATAGGTAGTGTAGGATAAATAAATATATATCAAAAATACGGGAAGCGGTATAACCGTCACTCTAGGGGATGATGGCTTCCATTCGGAACGGCCGATCGCCGGTTCGAACCTCACCCCAAGCACCAGACCAATGTTTTAACTCCCCTTTTTCTAATTTTATGTTACATGGTGTGTATATCCTGATATACGTCCTGTATAGTTTTATTTGTGAGATAATTTGTAGATAAATATATTTTATTTTAATTAATAATAATTATTATTATATAGTTTACTATAATAATTATATATGATTTAAAAAAAATTGGGAATACATGGAGTGTAGTCAAAACATACACGCCGTGTACCGCGACTATATAAGCTGCGCGCCACCTGGCTTGAGCCCGTGTTGCGAGGCACCCCATTTCTCCCTCTTCTTCCCGTTTCTTCTTCCGAATGACACCCACACCCCAATTTCTCAGATTTTTCTATTTGGTGCGTTTCAAACTCATATTTCTCTTACATTGTGATCCTCAGTCAAGGTACCCCATTCTATGCCCTCTATTTTAAATTTTTAGACTCCTTTATGGTGCTTTTCGGATCGGCCGACTGTGCGGATTCCACTAGTACATGGCCACGAAATGAAGAACACATGCCGTGTAGTTTTTTACACGGCCACACACGAAATACTTCGAAATTTGAATATAAACAGTGTGCATGTTTGGTACACACCTTGTAATTTTCCCCATCATGCCTGTGTATCTTTTTGCACGTGGCCTCAGAAACCATTTTCTTATACACGGCGTGTGTGTTCGGTACACGTCATGTATGTCATTTATTTAGGCCCTCTGTGTGTATCAATGGGCGCAGCCTCTTACCCCATGTTCATATACACGACGTGTGTGTTCGGTAGACGCAGTGTATACCATTTCCTTTGGCTGACCCATGTTTCATCCCCCACACGGCGATGTTCTTCTGGTAAAGAACACACTGCTTCGTACATATACATGACATGTCCTTTATTTTTATACTTTTCACAAACATGGTCGTGTCCATTATGAATACACGGTCACCTACACATTGAGTGAACATGGCGTGTATGTGCGGTACATGCCATGTACTTTCACATGGTCTATTTTTCACTCTCGGCATGTCTATCCAGAGAACACATGGTACTCTACATTTTCCACTACACGCCGTGTAATCTGAATGTACACACCGTGTACTTTTATTTTTCCGTTTTCTCACATTTTCATTGTTTTCTTGTCTTTTCTTTTTTTCTTTTCTTTTCTTTTTCTTTGTATTTCAGGATATGGTAGATAGAGATCCTTCCCGATGGAAGTGGTTGGCCTCCGCCAGTGAGGGCGAGGGGTCCATTTTTTGCAGATTCGAATCCTCCCACCGACACAGCTAGACCCTAACGCTACAGTCTTCGAGCTCCCTCCATTTTCCATTCTGCCGCCACTCACTCCCTCAGCGGAGGTCGAGCGTACTTCTGCTGCACCTCCACCTTCTGGCACTGAGCTTCCAAGCACCACCATTTTTTCTCCACCAGCTGCCACTCTACCTAAGCCATCTTCATTAGTAGCTGGTCCCTCATCGATCACACCATCTACCGAGCCACCGTCTACTTCAGCAGATCCAACAACAGAGCCAGCCCATACTGATACACCGACACATGGGTCGGGACCTACATGTGCTCCCTAACCCTACATTGTATTCCCAGTCACCGATCTCGCATATGACAGGGTCCGACACTTTTCTGGCTGGCCAATATCATTGAGTGGAAGATACCTCGACAACAACATTCCATAGTAGCTTGGTATTTGGGAGGACGTTGAGGAGAATCTCGGGCACACCCCACTCCTAGCTATTTTCCAGGTCATCACTCTTATTTTTAGTGATTTATTTTTGGAGTTTTCAGCCTCTTTTGAGTTTAATGGAGTAGAGTACTGGGAGACACCTAGTGATGCGGTGCCCATGGTACATTTCCGGCTAGGCGGCCGACGTTTATCCCTCACCAAGACCATGTTTGTCCAAGGGTGCGGCTTCTACCCCCATCCCATCTCTCCACCTCCGGTATCTACCCTTTTTAGGCCCAAGTTCTCTGTGCTCATCTCTATGTGGTGGGAGATCGCTGGTCCTGACCACCGGTACTCCCCCACTTCACAGAAGAGCACCCTAATCACTGACCCCATCAACCACTTCACCCATCAGTGCTTAAGTGCCATCCATTTCCCCCGCCATGAGGATATGGTGGTCGTTACCTGCCAAGAAATGGAGCTCCTTGCCTATGTCTTCTAGCACGACTACCCAGACCTCCCCTATTTAGCCACCTCCTATTTCCACTCCATGTTTTCTGGCTGTCACGGCAACCTGAACGGCAGGTTTTACACTACCCGTCTCTCCCACCACCTTGGGGTATTCGATCCCTCTTTGCCTCATGACCTGTTAGGTTCATCCCAGTGGATAGAGTTTCTCATCCTCATTCTCATGGGGATAGTTTTGAAGTAGGGGTGCCTACATCCTTGCATAGGATCTCCCCCAGCCACTCTCTGACCCACCAACCCAAGCTGATGACCCTGCTCCTCTTTCTCCACGCCCTCCAGCTTCTCCACGTCACCCACCTCCTACTGACCCCACTTCTTCTGGCCTTCCTTCTTCAATCCCATCACCCATCCCACCTACCCCTCCACCGTCAGTCGATCTTGCCCTTTCCCACTGCCTAGCCATGATGGAGTAGGTCTTGGGTCGCTTCAACAACCGACATGATCAGATGGAGCATTGGTTGGATTGTATCATCGGCCGCTAGGACACCATTGTGTGGAATTTGATTCATCTCGACAGCTCCCAGGACCACATAGAGCAGCTATTGGCGCATATTGCTCATCATTTGGTCTTCTGATGCCTCCATCACATGTGTATGCCTCATCTCTTGGCCCTTCTACTGCTAGTTCACTGCCCGTCACTGCACAGTCTATGGCCTCTGTTCTGCTGTCTAGTGTGGGCCCGACTGCTACTTCTCCTCCCGCCACCACAGCTGCCATTCCTGGGAGTGCTGATGTACCTCATTTTCTAGATCTCGTTCCTATGGCTCCTACTTCTCCAGCTTCCCATCCCTCCCCCAGGTCCACGCCTTCTGCTTCCACGCCTCCGGCGCAATCTTTTCCAGCTGATCCTGTCCTAGATGGTTCCTCCTCTAAGGCAACACCATGATTGGTTTTCAGACATATTATTTTCATTGTATATATATTTCTGAACTCTTATGACTGTGTTTTTTTTTCTTGCTTTCCGTCATTCTTTTTCTACCATCACAGGCACTCTGGAACATTTTGGGTTGCGATTTTACTTCATCTACCATTTTTCTTCGTCCTGACACGAGGGGAGTATTGTTTTTCATTTTTTTTTCTTTCCTGATTTTCCTCCATTCATTACATTCCCTCGGTCTGGTCCACGTTTTATGTCCCCACTTTACCTTGGTCATTATTGGGCCCTTAGTGGACCACATTCGTTTTTTAGTGTGGGGGAGCCTCTCTCTATTTAATCATAGTCTTTGCCCTTGAACTAATCTAGGAGACATCCTTATTAGATTATATATTTGAAAAAATGTGTCAATTTTTGGTTATTCATATTTATCAATCCTCAAGTTATCAGTAGGGACTTTTTGAGGGTTACATGCTTATTCTGACACTTAAGTTTTTTAAAATGATTTCTGGTATATTTTCAATTTCAATTTTTAATCCTTGATTAATTACATTGATTAGGATAATCATTTATATGCATGTCATTACTTGATTGTCACTTTATTATTTTTCCACTCCTGAGAGTTATTCTAACCCCTTTTTCATATTTCATTTCTAAATACCCTCTTTCTTGAGAGATTCTTAGGAAATATATCACTACCAGGATTTGTATGATTTCTTTTCAAAAATGATGAATTTTTGAATTACATTAAAATGATCGAGGAAGTAGATTGTTTCCACCCCTTTATCTTGAAACCTACCCTACATTTAATCTTCTTTAATCCCATAGAATACATGAACAACCATTATAGTAAGCCACGTTACAAGCCTATTTCCCTTCTTACCCGTTTTCTTTTGAACATTACATGATTATTAATTTTGGAGATTTAAAGTGGGAGTTGGCAATACATGGCATATTTTTCGGCACAATCATGAAATAAAGTGTGGGGGAGTGCCTCTTGACTATCTGTGTTAGAAAGGGTTCCAAACAAATTATTCATTGTATTCCTAAGTGTTTCCCTTGAGTTCTTCTTAAAAGAACACAAAGAGATGGGAACTTTCTGCTCATTTGATTTAAAAGCCCTGCATGACTAAGGGAAAAGGTGGTGATTACAAAAGAATTTGACTGAGCTTGTGAATGATACATTTTCATTGATCATTACATTGAATATCTTGCAATTTTGTTTAATGGAATTAGCCTTCCTTTTTCAAGCCCCATCTTTAATTTTTCACATCTGAAAATACCAACCCTTCACCATAGAGACATCTGAACCTTATTGATAAAGCCCTCATAATTTTTGTAATACAATTTTTTCTAAATTAGAGAAAAAGATATCTTGAAAACCTATAGATATAGTGTATATATCATTGATTGAGAATAACTCTGAATAAAAACATCTTCAATGTGGAGTGTGATTTTAACTGGTAAGGTAAATCATCAAGTGGCATGCTTATTTTTGAAAGGTTGAAAAATGTGTTGAAAGAGGATTAGATTTGTTAATTGAATTATATATGAGTCATGATTTTTATATCTTAATAATTGAATTTGTTTGTGGATTTTAGAATTTTCCTCATCAAAGTTATCATTTATAATTTTGATTAATTGAATTCCTTCCTTTTAAAAGTATAATCTCTTTTAATTATATGTTTAGATTTTACTTGAGGGAAAGCGAACGACTAAGTGTTGGGGAATTTGATGCACCCAATTTGTGTATAAATTTTCATATATATATATTTGAAAATAAAAACATGCTTTCAGCAAATATATGTTGTTTCATGAACATATTCTTTGATTTTTCTGATTTTGTTTACTTTCAGAATCTTTCTGGCTAAAATACACAAATCAAGGGAAGCCTGTGAAAATTTTGAAATTACACAGCGTGTACTTTCTCTACACAGCCTGTACATCTAGATTGTGACACTGATAGAAGGAAGGAGTACACTCCCATGTCACCAGGAAGAATCAACATTCGATGTGAGGCAGCGTTACACGTCTTGTACAACATTCTAGAAGTGGTTGTTACCAAGAAGAGTCTACACGACCATGTGGCCATTGAAGGAGACACAGCGTGTTTTATTCTTACACGTTGTGCCTGCTATTCTAGAAGGTGTTGGCGGCCAAATTTTGATACTGAATGCCGTGTATGGAGGCGCTACACGCCGTGTACACTCATCTATCAAGAGGCACCATTTTCAAAGTAAAAGACGGTATGTTAGGCCGCCAACCAATGGAGAAAATGGCGCCCAAAGCACGTTGACAGAAGTACAAGGTGTGTACTTTCGATACACGCTGTGTACATTATTTTTCTATAAAAAGAGGCCTTGTACTTCAGATTTTGAGAGTTAAAACCCCATTGAAGGAGAGAAGATTTTCTACTGCCACCATTCCCAACCCACCGTGGTGCGGTTATTCCACTACTCCACCTACCGACACCACTCCCCAAAGCATATACAATGAATTCATCAGGTATCAAGTGTATTATTCCTATTGTGGTTTTTATGTGTAACTAAACCCCTTGTTTGGGGGATATTGGAAATGAAGGATGGTATTATGTTGTATTTATTTAGAATGTTATGTTCGTTCTTCTTAATTCTCTTTACTCCTCTTAAATCATTGTTAAATATTACGGAGAATTCTGAGCCGTACCAAGGGAAGAATTATCAGCTATATAAAAGAAGAGTAACGGTGAAAGCATTCATGACCATTGAAAAGGTTTCACCGATTCATAAATGGACTGAACCAAATTAAGAATTGGGAAACACTTACTACCGGACCAAGGAGTCAATTTCTTCAATTCCAAACAAGAGGAACCGGACCAAGGAAATATTGTGATAAAAGGGAATCCATAATGTTGAATTGTCATGATCATCACAACCATATAAAAATTTTCATAAGAACTCCTTAATCACCACAGCCCCAATACACTTTCCTTTATGTTAAAACACCTTTAAATCACTTGTCGTTTCCTTTGAATTGTTAATCATTTTCTTAATGTAAGTAAAACAGTTTCACTCAATCCAATCCAACTAATCCTCTCTAAATTCTGCATGTTTCACTAAGATAATTATAAACTCAACTGAACCAACGCACTACCAAATTTCCCAATGGATCGACCCCGCAATTCAACTGTACTAATGTTTTAAAGAGTGGGTAATATCAATTTGGTGTAGTGATAACATAGTTTTGGTGAAACGACCCACCAAATTTTGAAAGTACACGGCTTGTACACTAATGTAAATGTTAGGATGTGAGAGGTGAACCCAGAATTATATGTAGAAATGTAAATGGTATGATGAGATTGGTGTTCCTGGAATTACGTATAACTCTAATGAATTATTTATTTCTATTAATCTCGCTATTTAATGTGATATTTTCCAAAACATTATGTCAACATGTTTCATAACTATTTATGGTAGTCAAACACTATGAAATAAGGTTTCATTTTATTACATTTCTATAGTTCAATCCTTTTATTAATTCTTCCTTTTACTTTTATGATATTATTAATGTGTTATGATGATAATGATAATGCACACCCCATGATATTTTTTCCCATGTTTTTATCTATTTACTAGGATTTTATCTCCCACCTTTATGATGTATATTCTTCGGTGATTAAGTGTACTAATGAGAACTCAAGGATCAATAAAAATCTAAAGAATAATAAATTGAAAAAAGGTTTATTTTTTATGTTGTATATGTTATTTATGGACCTTATTTTCCCAAGAAATTAATCCTTTGGATTCAAATTTTGTACTGTTTTTAGGGTTTTTATCATTAATATGATGTAAAACATATGTAAGAAAAGAAGGGTCGCTATAGTTGGTATTAGATGCATGATTTAGTTAAGTTGGGAATTAAGATAAAATAATATTAGAGAAAAATCCGTAGTATGAGACTAAGTATATTTAAGAACATGTGAAGAATTTATAAAAATAGGGATCCCATATTATATGCTCTTAATGTTAAATTAACATAGGAATAAATAATTTATTCATGACTTGCTGACACTTGTTTTATTTTTTATTTTAGAAAATTGTAGGAACCATGAGAAACCAGAATAATAACATATGTGAGGGACAATTCGTCAATTTCATGAAAAACATCCCCAATGATTTAGGTGGGGGAGTTCAAAAGTTTTTTTCAATGCTTACCCAGTCCTCTCAGGTAATGAATAGTAACATGAATATTGTGGAACGTCCTCCTTCACCTAAGAGGGAGAAACTAGATGTCAGTTTTTTTATGCGACCTAGACCATTGATGTATTTTGGTTCTTCCAATAAAATTATTTAGGAACAATGGTTCAAATAAATGTAGAATTTATTTTATGGGATTCACTAATATTAGATGGAGAAGGTGACTCTGGATATTTATTTTCATGATAGAGAGGTTGAACGGTGGTGTGATTTGATTACGAACACCAATATGAGTGATGTAATTTATGAGATTAATTTAGATGAAATTAATATAATGTTTGTTAACACATATTTCCCTTGAAATATATATACAATGATGGAGGTAGAATTAATAGAGATAAAGATAAAGGATAGATAATATGCATGGTCTATGATGAGAATTTTAGAAGCCTTGCAAGAAAAAATTAAGGATTTTTATCATCAATGATATAAAAATTGATAGATTCATTAGTGTATTAAAACTATATCTTCTAAAGGATCTTCTAATTATAGCACATTGTAGATATGAACAATTTATATTCTGTGCTCTCAAAATGGAGATAGATTTTGTATAATTGTCCCATGGATATGTTGATATGAAATGAAAGATTGTTTTTCAAGATACAATATCTAATGAGAATGGTGGGATGAAAACTCAACCACCCACATGTCAGAAATTTGGGAAGAGGCATTAATCGAACTGCCTCAATGTGATGGGGAAATGATTCAAATTTCAGAGAGAAGGAGACCATGCTCATAAATTTTGAAAATTAATGAAAACATGGAACAATGTGGTGGTGTAATTTAGATCACCAATGATGGTCCAATGATAAAACTATAGAAAGAAAAGGCACCATACAATCTAGTTCAATAACTATCAAGTCATTGAGGGTAATATGTGTCAATATAAAGCAATGACAAAGTAATAGGGGAAGGCATATTCAATTACTATAGATGAATTGGATAAAGAATATAAAGTCTTACAATGTAGACATCATATTCAGTAAATAATTAAATAATTATTATTTTATTCTGGTTCTACACATTCATTTATATCGTGAAAAGTTTATAAAACAATTGAATTTAAACCCCAAAAACCTTGAAGTAGAGATATCTGTATGAACACATTGTGGTGAATCATTTCAACCCATATGTTGGGCCCTTTTCTTTTTTGCATATGTGGGATTATTCATCATGAAAATATAATGATTCATCCCTTGATGGAATTCGACACAATAATGGGAATGTATTGGCTCTTGTTATATATAGAATATTTCTACTATTGGGAATATGAGATATCTTTCTATATTCCAAACCATACTATGATAGTATTAAAATGAAATAGAGATCATTAATTTCCATCCAAAAATGCTTCAATGGTGCGGGTTTGGGTTCCCAGTGAAGATGAATACATCCCTCAAATGGTTTATTCCAAGGAATGACTTATCCAATAGGAAATTCCCATCATGAGGGAATACAATGAAGTATATTCTGAAGACATTCCATTATATCACCCAAATCGTGTGGTAGAATTTTCAGTAGAGCATATAGAAGGAGATAATAATATCTAAATGTGTTCTTAGTGGAATTCTATGATTGAAATGTATGTGTTAAATAATAATCTACAAGAAAATTTGGAAAAGGGTTCATACGCCATAGTGAAACACCTTGGGGTGGCTAGTGATATTTTTGGAGAAAAAGGATTGAACAATGATGTTGTGTAATGATTATTGGGAACTCAAAAACACCCCCATAAAGAGAAAGTGTACTATAACAAGGATTTATGACTTGTTCGTTCAGTTATGGGGAGCTCAGTTCTTCTCAAAGGCATATCGTTGTTCTGGATATCCTCCGTTTATGGTGAAGAATGAGGATATTAAGAAGACTGCCTTCCGTACAAGGTATGGGTGCTATGTGTTTCTATTGATGTCCTTCTTACATAATATTTTCCCTTAAATTTTCATTTATTTTATGAACAGTTTCATTATACATCACCTATAAAAATTGATGGTTGTTTTATTGATGATATTCTCATATACATCAAGAGAAAGGAGGAACATGAAGAATATCTCTGGCCCATTCTGGTGACATTGAGAAAGGAGAAGTTGTAAGGAATGTTTAGAAAGTATGAATTTAAGAACCATTAGGTCACCTTCTAGGTACATGTTATCATACTTATGGTGATTTATATAATACATTCATAAACAAAGGTGTTTGTGGAATAGCCCAACAATCTAGTGTCACATAAATCAATAGCTTTATTGGATTATCTAGGTACTACCACCGTTTTATGAGATTTGTTTCATGATTTTCAAGCCCTCTATCTACGTTAACAAGGAATATGATGTTGTATATATGAAATAAAGAAAGTGAGGAATGATTCAATGAGTTAAATAGAACGTTGATCGCTACATCTATACTCACATTACCGAAAAATGGATAAATTTGAGTGATATAAATGATGCTTCCAAGAAAGGATTGGGTTGAGTACTCATTAAAAATGATAATGTGATGTACTATTCTTGATATCAGTTTATGATTAAATAGTAAAACTACCCAATGAATGATTTGGAGCTAGAAGATATCAATTTTTCCATGAACATCTTCTTGCACTACCTCTATGGTGATATGTGTGACATACATACCAATCACAAGAGACTAATGTATATATTCAGACCCAATATGCTCAATAAGCATTAATGGAGATGGTAAGATATAATCAATGACTATGATTTTTCTATTCACTATTATCATGTCATGGAGAATAAGGTAACTGATGCTCTTAGTATAATATAACCTCCTAATCTATCCATGTTGAGGATTGAGAAAGATCACATCTTCATTGTTATGAAAAGGATGGATTTGGAAATCATAACATATGGGAATAATCCTTCCATTCCCAAACTATTTCCCAAACACTTATCCAGGAGAGGACTAAGGAGGCAAAATGGGATGATATAGAGTTACAAAATAAGGGGAATTCATTAATGGAAGGGAAGCTACATTATTTCCATGTCAGCGATGATGGTGTGATTTAGTTTCGAACATAAATTTGATTGTTCCTTCATAACATGTGATAATGAAATAGATTTTGGATAATGCACACAGCTCAAGATTCCCTATCCATATTGGGATAACCAAGATGTACCATGATCTTTGAGAACACTTATGTTCCTGAAACATGATGATGGATATTATGAAGCATTTGTTATGGTTCTTGATATGTCATCAAGTTAAGGAAATGTAACAGAATTCCAATGGGATGATACTACCATTTCATAAACCCTTGTTGAAATGGGAGAATTTCAATATAGACTTTTTAATAGGTCTCTCAAAAACATCCAAAGAAAATAATGAGTTATGGGTTGTGGAGGAACGATTTACAAAGACTACCTACTTTATCTCTATTCAATATGTTCTCAATCTTGAACAACTTGAAAATATATACGTGAATAATGTGAGGATATTACAGGGTGTCATCACTTGATTGTCTCTGATCGCAATCCCAGGTTGACATCTAAAATCTGGAGGATTATTCAACATTCATGGAGTACTAAATTGAATATCATCATGGCCAATCACCTCCAAACCGATCACTAATCTTGAAGGTCCATTCCGACACTTGAATATATTCTAAGAGAATACTCACTTGAATTAAACGGTTTATGGGATCAGAAACTCCAATATGATCAGTTCTCATATAAGAATAGCCTCCATTCGAATATTCATATGGATCCATATGAGTCTCTCTATGTAAATAGATGTATAAATCAATAATTTTGTGATGAAGTTGGAGAAAGAAAGCTACGTGGACCTCATATTGTATAGGAGATGACTGAGAAGGTTCAATCAATCAAACAACATATCATGGTTTCTCATATTTATAAAAATAGGAATGATAAAAACCATCAAAAGGACATGGTGTACAATGCTCAAGATAATGTATTATTTTGAATATCACAATGGAAATGATTAATACAGTTTTGAATGTTTGGGAAGCTAAACACAATGCTCATTGGCATCTATGAGATCATTGACCGCATAGGATCCATAGCCAATCATGTTTCACACCACCGAATTTTCACAATTTTTATGATGTGTTTCATGTATCAATCATAAGGAAGTACATACCATATCCCTAACATTTACTAAAATAATAGGTGGTACAATTAGAAGATGATATCTCTTGTGAGGATTATCCAGTAATGATCTTGGACTGGAGGGATAAGGTTTTATGCAACAATAAATCACAAATTTTGAAAATTGTTTTGAGGAACCATATGTATGAAGAAGAATCCTGGGAAAAAGAGAATGAAATTTTGGATAAGTACCCTCACCTATTTTTGTTAAAATATATTTTGAGGGAAAAACATCAAAATTTGGGATAAATGTTACGACCCAAACTTATATCAATGCATTTTATCCATTTTTATAGTAATGTCATATAGTATAATGATATAAAATCAATATAAGGAACAAAATTACACATCATTCTTAAATTAATTACTAAATTCTATGTGACATTTCAATGAAAATTTTCCACTTATTTTATTTGAATTTCAAATATATGACATTCCCCTTTATGATTAGTGAGATGCTTAGAGTTTGATAAAACAAACATAATTTCTTTGGGTTAATAATATAAAATTATGAATATTAATGTTAACCTTATGAATAGTAATATGACCCTTATTAATTGTAAATAATCCAGAGGAATATGAACCTTACAAATAATAGTATAAATAAAATTTATCCATCATATAAGTGAAAAATGATATAACTACTTAATAGTGTTTTTATTTTCATAATTCGTGAATATTTAATGATTATTTTAATAATATAATTGAAAATTTATTTTCAAAAAATGTATTAGAAAAATATAATTTTTATGTCCTATGATTATATGATTTTTTTTTCAGAACTTAAGTAATTTTTTAATTTCTAAAAAAGCAGTTTTAAATTTAAAATGTGTAATTTTCATGTAAATTATTATTTTAGTTAACAATTAAATTACTCCTATTAATAAAATTATTTTAAAAAATAAGTGTGTATTTTTTAATTATAAACATAATAAAATGGATAGGGGGAGGTTTTAAGATATTTCTGAAAGACATGATTTTTTGGTGAATTGTAAAATACAGTAATTTACAAAACTAATACATTATATGGTAAATCCACTATTCCTGAGAACATGTGTTATGTAATAACCCAAATCTAGAACTCACATTCCCTATTTACTGTATTTATTAATTGAATCATCACCACTTCATGTCTTGAGGTAAATTAATAAAATAATTTTTTAAATATTTTGAAAACATCCCACCCCTGTAGTATAAATGCCACCCCTCAAAACATCATCTACTCACACATCTCATGTTTCAGGACTTTTCCAAATTCTACCCAAACAGTTTCCATATCCCATCCCCCATATCCAGGATTATTGTTCTCATACACATACTAAGCCAAGGATCCCTGATGAGGATCTCAAGAGGATAATTCAATAGGATATTAAAGTGAAAGAGTGTTTGGACATAAGGTAATGGGAATTCTCAAAACCGAACTCTCTTTCATTTGGTTTTCACTCTTTCTCCCAATTTTTAACATGGGTATTAATTAAATATTATTTATTCATATTTATCGTCACAGTTTTTATACATATAGGTTTTATAATTTTGTTTTTGACATCCATAAATTTTTCAAAAATGCATCTTCTTTTATAAAAACATATTTTACTTCTCATGATTACCATCACTAAAGACTCTTGATCATGTGTGGGATTACTTATTTTTTTAGAAACCCAAATTTAATGAATGTATACATTATTAAATGTAACCCATTCATTTCCATGTGTATTTTATGTCCAGGATTGATATATTTTTAATGTTAAATGCCTGATAATGTAAATGTTAATATGTGATGAATGAACCCAGAATTATATAATGTAATGTAAATGTTATGAGGTGACGCGTGTTCCCAACATAATATATCCCTAAAATTCATTAGGTAATGTGATTAATCTCATTAGTTAATGTTAAATACAAGAAAACATGATGCTATCTTTTTTATCAACAATGTGTGGTAGTTAACCTGTATGATATATGGTTTCATTTTTATTCATTTTCAAATTTCACGAATTTTATTAATTATTCCTATCATGTTTATAAACACATGCCTCTTTTATGATGATAATGAATATTCTCACCCAATGATATTTTTTCTCACGATCTTATCCCCTTATTGGTATTTAAGCTTTCTAATTGTTGATGTATATCCTCCAGTGATTACATGTACTAAAGAGAACACAAGGTCCAATATGAAGCTGGAGAATAAGAAATTAAATAAATCTTTGTGTTTTATGTAGAAAATGTTATATATAGCCCTAGTTTTTCCAAGACACTAATCCTTTGGATCCTCATTTTGTATTGTTTTATATTTTTTAACATTTAAATGATGTACAAGTAATATAAGAAGATCGTGGTCTCTATAATAATTATAAAAATAATAGGTGATGAATTAAAATATGTATTTTTATAAAAAAGTAAAAACATTTTATTTATTTTCAGGAATACTTATTATATGTTAATTATGTTTTTATTAATATTTTACTAACAATGATAGTATATGAATTCAGTTTTTGTATTTATGAATACTAAACTATCAAATATCCAACAGTAATATATCAAATTACCCCATTTCTTATGACTCTATAACCAAAATGATATATATAATTGTCAAATTACATTCCTATATATATAATTCCATTCAATATAATAATAATTGATATATTATTGTATATTCCCATGCATATATACCCAAATATTAGAGAACCTATGTGTATAAGTGATATATTCTCATCTTTTCATGATTTTTTGTTACAAATATCGGAATATATTTCCCTGATTACATAATTTTATCAATCTTCCCTACATGATTTCTAATTTCCGTCGGGCTCCCCCCACATGAACCCTCCCCTACCCTAACTGAATTCTACCTCCTTTCCATCCCCTCCTCACCCTGACCTCGACATCCCAGCCTCTGCCACCATGCCCTAACCACTCTCGACTCCCTCCCCTCTGGTGACGCCCCCTCCCCTCTTGTCTCCCTCTCCTCATGCGATGTCCCCAAACCCATCTCATCTTCCTCTCCTTCGATGATATCCCTCTTCCCCCTAATCCTCTCCAATGATGTGGGGAACCCCCCATGGCCGATGACACCACACGACATCCCCCTCTATCATCTCCCTATCCATCCACCGTGTCTCCTGAATTTCATGAGTGTTATTGGTCGGTAATTGTAGGTATGAATTCATCTTATTTAATCATTTAATTTCATAGAGTTCTACACTCTCATGTTTCCTAGTTTCATTTGGATGAACCCTAGGGGTTTGAGGTTATGAGATTCTAACTTTGATCCTTGTTTATAGGGTGTATCATGGTTCTCTTGGTTTTGCTATGTGTTTTGGAATCCAAAAAGCGGTTGGGATCATCTTGGTTTATCTGCTGCCATTTGAGGTTGTTTTATTATTTTCTCTCTTTTTGGCAGAATTTAGTATAGTGATTATTTTGATTTACGTTCCTATGATTATGAATATAGAACTAATGTTTTTATGATCCTTTTTCATTGGTTAGGTGATCAATAAATCAAATATAATCGATAAATATTCACTTTGAATCCTGGTTATAAAAAGATCCATATAGTGTGGTAGTGCATATTCCACAAGAGATGGAGGTAATAAGATCAAGAAAGACAATACTAGATTGATTACCCACATATTCTCTACATTATATGACTTCTTTTACTTATGAATGTTGCATATAATATTATAATAATGAGATGATGATATTTAATCAATTGACATCAATGAAGTAATTGGGGTCACAACTTTATAATTTAGTTGTTCCCTATGTAAATAATTAATTCGAATGGAATATTTCATCATAATCTATTAATTAAATTTACAATGGTATATATAGATAATATTCTTCCACTAACCTTCATCCTTGGATGGACTATTAGGGAAACAACTCACCAGTGTTGGGGGTTTACCCAAATTCACATTCCCATAGTGAATCATCTTGAAGATTATATCCTTAAAGAGGAAGTTGTCATATATGTTATTCCTTATTGGTAGGAGTAATAATATAGGACGTAATTCAAATATTTAAAATAATTTCTATTTATCTCTATAAATTTGACCAATTCCCTCACTGGAGAAACTATGTAGAAACCCGAGACATGTAATTTTTTAAATGGAAGAGCCCTTATTTAATATGCCTTCAAATTATGGACAACATTTATCCTTTTTTTCAATCCTGTAGTGCGTGTTTTTTTGCTCCTATAGTTTTTGTGGAGGAACCATTTGATAGTAAGAAGACTTCAAAGTTGGATCTGACATCAGCTCTAGCTTAATCATGATAGTCATGGTCTCTACTCTACCAGTTTTCATTCCTTTTATTGGAAGAGTTAGTTGAGATTTGTGTTTGGAGAACAAAATAAAATCTTCTTGGCATTGAGATATGACTTGAATCTCCAATAAATCACTAGTGTATATCAAGGTAAAAGAGGTTTTAGGATCTCATCATAGATATGTAATATAAAAATATCCAATATATTATCTTAGGGAAGATTCATATTTAGTGAATAGGATAATCCTTTCCACTTAGATATAAACTCAAAAAACCTCTTATTTTATATCAATTTGTAATTAGAGTGGTTAAGAACAATTTTATTCATTATCATGGATATAAAATGTTAATGTATCTATCATTTATGATCTTCCCAACTAGTGAAAGATATAGCTGGTTCGAACCTATAAAAATAAATACTATTCATTCCATTTTTTTCTTGAATAGTATAATCTTCATTACTGGTTTTTTATATAGTGTTCCCATATTAGGGGAGCATCAAACCATGAATTCCATGAGATATGACTATAGATCAGCCAAAAAATTGAATATATGGAATTTGGATTCCAAATGGTAGGTGGAATAGTTATGTCTGTACAATCTGGGTATAAATTTATTTTTATATATATTGTTGTGCATCACCCCTCTGAGGATCAAATCTGTGTAACACACTTCTTAATGAATTTAAGGATTTTTAGTGGAGCAATCTCCTAGGTCAATTCCCCTTTAGTGGTAGTGGGTAGAAATAGATAGGGATGAATTTAATATAACTGTTTTTGACATCCAACATGAGTGATACTAAAATAACTATGTACATATATTTTTAACATTTTCCTTAGGATATGAAAATTTTCATAATCTGTGACTATTAGGGTTAATTAAACTTGTTTTTGGATCCTAAGTTGGCAAATTTACTAGATTACAATCTCATTGAAAGGTACGTTCCCACATTCAATTGGGGATTTAATAGAGGATATATATTGACCTATGTGTGTGAGTTTAATTTAGTTGGAATATTTTCCCTAAACAATTCTACCTTGATTCGCCCGAATTTCTCAAACGTAACATCATATTGATAAATTTAATACTTATTATAAATTTTAATTAATTATTTGGGTTTCATGTGGTTTATAAATATATCCAAACCATTCCCTTTATATTTAACCAAATCCCATATAGTGGGTGGTTGATGAATTAGAGGAACTCAAAGATCTGAAGATAATTTTTTGTCAGGTTCACATTCCTTCAGGACATATTTCAGTTTGATCTATGAATTGGATGGATGGCACTACATCATGTCATTCATCATTGGTGCCATAAACCTTATTATATTTTGGGATAATGATGATAATATTTATTAAATAAAATCACGTAATGGAAATTAATTCCCCAGTAGGGTTTTATCAGAATCTTTTATCTGTTGAATATAATTCATGAAAAAAAAATAATCCTCATTATTTTATATCATAGTGGTGTATTTAAACACACATCCTCTATAAGGATCTACCTCTTCCTATAGATATGTTTTAGTAATAGGTTCTTGGAGAGTGATATTAAAGAACTCTCTAGAATCTTTCACTAATAGCGGTCCCAATAATGGATTAAAATCATGAGGTAACGAAACATTGAATATGATTCTTATAAATGGAATCCTAACATTGAGATGATAAATTTTCAAAAATAAGGGGGTAATAATTCCTTAGAATTGTGGGATAGGGTGGCTCCTATAATGCTGCTAATTTTTCTATGGTAACTATATTTTCATATTTTCATATTTTCATGAATCTATTTTATTGTGATTTGGATGCATCATCTTTTCATGGTGATATATTCTAACCATTGGGGGTTGTTATAGGACAACATTTTTTGTTTTCCTTATGTGAGAATTCCTTTACATTGTGGGAAACAGTGAATCCTAAAATGTCATTATTTTTTTATAGTCATCATATTTTCATATTTTTAGGACTCAATTTGAGTGTGAGTTGGATGAGAGACTATCCAATATATACGGGAGTCTATAAAATATATATGAATTCCCAAAAACCACCTCCAGGTGTGAAGTGTTAAATAAATATGAGACAACAAAATGAATGATTTTTATAAGGTGTATCCCCTATGTGGAAATCAACTCTTTGTTGGGTCTAAATTTAGTATCAGACAATTATTTTATTAATTGTGTAGAAAAGTGTTTACAATTGGGATATTAGGTATCTTATTACACTCATCATTTGTATTGGTACTGAGAAGGTATCATCCTTGTGACATAGATTTTTCATGAGATTATATATCTTATTGAATTATTTTATTATTCTAATTTGTACAGAAACATGGTTAATAGATCTCTCTAGTATTCTACTATCATTCTCAAACTTAGGAAAAATATAAATCTTCATCTCCTGGATGACATTATACCAATTATAAGAACTTTTTCCTCAATAATATGTCTTCCACTATCAGTGAATGAAAAAAAATCAACTACATGCACATTATTCATGTTCTCACAGCCCCCTTCCTAGGGACTTTACCCCCAGCACCCATTCCAATAGGAGACCCCCACCCTCCCCCTCCCCCTCCACTTTCCACCCCCCTCCCCCACCCCACCCCTATGGATTTATTGTAGCTTCCTGCCACCACTGTATTCCCCTTACTTGTTGCCTGATCCCCCCATCCCCTTCCCCCACCTACAACTGTCCCCCTCATTCCCTACCTAGAGCTTCCCCCAATCCCCTACATATAACAGCCCCCAAAATCCCCGGCATGTGACAACCCCCTCCTTTCTCTTCCCCTAGCTCCATGCAATGCATGTAGCTACCCCCTATCCCCATACCATCCTAATTTACAATGAGATAACCCCTCCCTCCCAGCCTCATGCCTGCAAAGTATCTTGATCTATTGTACAGACAAGAGGATGTATGTAAACCACTACATTTTATACCATTGTATTTTTTTGTTTTGATATAAATGAAAAATCGGCTAATTCAGGATCACGCTGTTGAGGTCCTTTATAATACTTTCATCCCACATAAACATTCCAAGAATTCTCATATATGTTCCTTACTTTTTTATGATCTATATGTTATTTCATTGAAACTAATTATTTGTAGTGGAAATTGGATCCAAACCAACTGTATTATACCCACAATTTCTCTAAACTGTGGGTATAGAGTATCTCACCCTACATATAACCACATTTGTTTAAACATATGTGGCTATATTCCCTTACACATCAAACATCACTCGAGCTCTTTATCCCCCTCCGACATTGATAATCCCTCCTCCCCTCCAAAGTTCTACATCCTTGCTGCCCCTCCCTGCCTCTGCCTCGACCTCGTCCACCCGGACTCCGCCTCAACCTCTTTGCCTCTACCACCACATCGATCTCAGAGTCTCTGCCTCTATCTCGGCATCCTCTCCTCTGCCTCTTCCTTGACCTCCCAACATCTGCCTCCACCTCCACCTACACCTTTCGGCCTCTGCCCCCAGCCTTTGCCTCCATCTCAACGTTCATGGAATGTGTGATTTATTCATTATTTTTTCTCAAATTTCTATATTTACCTCAAGATAATATCATCTATATGTATCAAAATATTATATGGGGTATAATAAGCCAATATACTATTTGTATGGTGAATTATTTATGTTTACATTTGATAAATGTTTGTGAGGACCATATCTCTACATTTGAAATATATGTTTTGGTAGGCAGAAAGCTTTCCCCTATTATATTTTTATGCATAAAAATACAATCACCTCTGTGTAATGTGTATGTAGTGGCCATACTAAGTGTTGCTAGATTCCCAAAAAGAGATCTGGTAAAATATTATATCTTGCTATCTGTTAGTGAAAAATTCAATAAATTACTAGTTTCTTAAGCCTTTTTATATTTTATTCTGATCTATTTGTTCATGTGATGTTACTCAATATATCTCACATTTGGAAATTTGGAGTTAATGATGATTTTATTGATTTTTTTAATGCAAAAATATTATGCATACATTCTTGAAAATGGAGTTAAGAGTCACTATTATGTTAATCAAATGAGTCATGAATTTTAAGGATAAGGCATCTCACCCTAATTCCTACAATGCATGTTTATACTCAATTAATCAGCAACATTTCATTTTCAGTGTCATGATCTCCAATGGACATGTTCACATTCCAACTCGAAATACGTTTTGGGTTCAGGGTTTACTCTAGTATAGAGAGATTATTTTCTTTAGCATCTCTGATTCCTATGAAACCATCATAAAACTGTATGTAAACATAATTTATTACATCTATTTGCATGTATTTGTGACAACATAAAGTAATTTATTTTCTCACATGCCTATTTAAATCTTAAAAGGAGACTCATTTATGAAATTTGTCTTCCGCATCGGTGATTCCTGTGTAACCTCATGTTTTAATATTTTTTATTTTAGTTTTTTATGTAATGATTCTTGAAATTGGAGCCTAATTTTTTAAATATATTCAATATTTTTTTATTATGTGGATTGAATTTTTTAACTAGACATGTATTTCTAACTTGTGATGAGGAGACACAAGACCAGTAGAAAATATAGCAACAGACTCAGGTATTTTTCGGATAGTTACATCAGTGGTAGGTGTAATTTGTGCCACATAAGTAACATGCTTTGGAGGATCATAGAAAACCAAATCCATACCTGTAGAAGAATGTGGAAAAAATGTAACTTATCCAGATTCTAAATATTAATTAAGTTATGGAGATTCAGTGGTATGTATTACATCATCCTTAGAAACATTATACAGTAATGTTATGAAGTATTAATGATTTATAGATATTAGTCAAAGAGATCAACAAAATCACCCCCATAACATATTGTGATAGATTCGTGATTTTCATCAATTTTCCACCATCATGATTGTCATTATTGTCCATTGTATCATTAAATGACTCATTTGTTCCAAGACATATATTTCTAACTGCTTCCCGGGTGTCACTGAATTTACCCATAAGATCTCTCATGAAATCATGTGTTATACCTGGTGTTATCGTTAATGAGAGTATTATCTTGTTATATAATTGTGATAGCCACATACAACATCCCTAATATTTGAGTCATTTAATTCCATACATGTTATTAAACATCAAATAAAAATAAATAACGTGTGATAATTTCTCTATAATTAGACTTGGAATGTTGATAGATGTGTCTCTAATGAGATCTTCTATACTTCAAATATTATCATTGGGATAATCCTTAATCCTCTTTTCATAATTGTATCAACGTTTATCATTGTAGACAACCTGATGTTCTCAGTAATCTAAATGATCTAATTGTGTTGGAAATATTTTCTTGAACTAATCTAATATTACAAATAATGAACCAAATTGGGGAAAATATAATGAATTCAAACCAATATGTCCACAACTTACAGAAAAAAACAAACTTTTATGAACCAAATGTAATCAAATTGAGTCAATTAGAACCAAAATTAATTAAATAGTCCAAAATAATATAAATAAAAACCAAAAATAATAAATCTAATACAAATTTCCCAAACAAACATGTATCGAAAAAACCCGAACTAAGTTTAATCTTTAACCAAACTGATTATATACAATCAATAAGAGTAGTGATTCTTGACTAATTGGACTCTAATATTTGAAAATATCATTTTGAAACTTGGATATGTTTCCCCTTTCTTGTAGGAACATGATTGGACCCATAAGGCATTGTGGTTCTTATATGTTAGTGGTTTAATTGTTAATCACATGAGAGTGGTTTGTTGTAGTTTATTATATATTTCCTTTATCACATCGACCACATAGTCATTTTATTACTTTATGCAGATTAAGGGTACTTATATTCTACGAAGGGGGCCAGAAGGGAACTATAGGTGGCTACACAATTTTCATAGCAGTGGAGGGAGATCAGGTTAGTCAAGGGATTAAGTGTGTGTCATTTTTTCTACTTTTACTATGTTTATTCTTTGTATTTTATTTTTCGTCAGCATGGATTTCCTACAAACGAATGATTCATTCCAACATTTTATTAATTTTATGGTGATATTTAAATTAATTTTTTGTGGGGGGAATCATTCCCGAGTGGTGATTCCTTTATTCCCAAACACTTATTCCCACCTGTGGGAATTTCCGAACCACCTTAGTCCATCCTAGTATTCATATATCATATTTTCTGTCAGAACCATGAGAAGTCCTAGGAAACAAGGATAATTAGGGAGGTATTGTGAATGTATAGGAATGAATCTTGAATTCCCTTGATAAGGACATAGGATATTGGAATTTATAATGAGCAGACATGGGATAATATTCAATATATATTGGTTCTGATAATTTTATAGTTATAAAAAGTGGAGAAATGATACTACAATGGTATTAAAAAAAGAAAATTCATATTCATAGCAAAATTTATAATGTAATATCATATCTTGAGCTACTATAAATTGTTGGAGTTGATGACAAGAATCCATCCCAATGCCACTTTTGAAATACCATGGTGCCAAAAATACTATATCATACACTAGATAGTTTGTTGTGAAATTCCTAGGAAAAACTTCATTGAACTCATGGCATAGCTCATGACTTGTTAGTAGATCAAAAATTGGTGAAATTCAGTTATTTCCTTATCAAATACCCTAAAAGGAGTGGCACAAAACCCTAAATACAAAAATAACCCCAAAATAAATTCATGAGGTTTCTTGAAGCTACCTTTGTTCTGTGATACAATGTGAGGAACATTGTGAAAATTCCCACTGGTTCTTATATAATAATTTTTTCATCCTTTGTGCCACCCCACACAATTTAGTTTTTCCAGGGAATTCTACGCATCTGCAATAGTTCCAGTAAATGCCTCATGATAATTGGGTTCTCTGGAGTGACATGTATATCTCTGTAGGAAAACACTGAATAACCCTTGTAATACATTCAACATTCAATAATATCACACCCTAAAGTAGGGTGATTAATACCATGTTTGAGACACCCAAGGGAGCGCCGCATAACACATATAAAAGATAGTTTCCAGATTTTATTCTTCATACATTGGTTATACAGGCGTGAAAACCATCATCACTGTCAAATATGTGATGTACTGAAATATGTGAATATTTACATTCAAACAATCCTTTAAAAGACATGAGATTATAAAAATTTGAATCGTAATTTAAAAAATTTCATTTAAGAATCCGGTCTGCTGAGTCATCATTAACAAAATTCCTTAAAATTAAATCACAAAAATTGAAAGACTTTATTCCATATTTATGACTATGAATCATATGGAATAAATATTACAAAAAATATTCATTCAAAACATCGCTGGAATGACACCCGAAAACAAGATTCATGCAACCATCTTAACCATGAAAGAGTTGAATTCACAAGTTGCATGTTTTTTCTTCATAGACACTGCCTGTTAGACTGCTTGTCCACACCTACAACTGTAGTTCCCATTCTATAACAGCTTCATGGAAACTTCAGAATCCATGTGAAACAATATTTAAATAGGCCATGGAGATGTTGTGTAACCCCATCCAACTAATCAAGTTAAAAATTACTCCATCATTCTTGCATTTTCAATTAGTTCCATATTTCAAATATTAAGATCAATTCCTTCTTTAATATATCATACACAACTTTAATTAAACCAATGAACATCATCCACATCCAATTTACAACCTGTATCAACATTAATACATTCTCCAAACACATATCAATATCTCCAAATCATGAATGTCGTTTTATTATGAAATTATCACATGCATTCCTTCACACATGGTCCTCTTCTGAGACTTCTTCATATTTTAAACACATCAAATACACACTTAATATATATATTTTTAACATATATTCCTTCAATAGATTTTAATTCCATTATTATTGACAAAACCCATTCCTCTTTAATCAAACATATATCATTCATACTTCATATATTTCCCAAAAAAACCAACCCATCAATCCTTCGTATCAATAATCACCCTTTGGATGATCCTATTCTTGAATTATTTTCCTCTGCTAGAGTGGTTAGTGATCCTATTCCTCTTATTCAAGAGAAGGTGAAAAATTCCATCTTATGGTCTGATCTAGTAGAGGATTCTCGTCCGTCCTATGAAGTAATTTCTTTTAATTATTCTCTATTAAGTGTCATCATTGTTGAAAATATTAGAGAAGAATCTAAGAATAGTAAAGATGAAATGGAATATGATGCGCAGGATGAGGCAAATTCTAATTAGTGGAAAGAGAAATGAACGATTTCTTCAATGAACGAGGAATCTATGTCAAAGATAGTGACATTCAATTCAGGGAATCCAAGAGAAAGCCTTGAAACTTGGTTTCTCACTCCATTGTCCCTAATTTGTGGAAATCCATTTTTTGTATTGCATTGGATGCTAATGACTTCAATAAGATAGTTTTTCAATATCAACCTACTGTAGCAGTTGTTTTAAGTGTGAAATCAGTACCTATGATAGAAAGTAGTTCTGCATAGGGAGGTAATTATAATCTGGCCTCAGTTCACACTTTATCAAACACTCATAGAAGTACCTCTCATGTGGAAAGTTCGTGTCAAACAGAAAAACAAGTGAGTTGTGACTTATTAAATTTTCATATTATAGATGTCATGATTTCCTCTTCCTTGAAGATCTCTGATGATCTTGGAGGATCCAATCCACCACTAACCAATACCACATCTTACCTAGTTCCTAGATCAAATTCTTTGTAGAATCATACCCATACTCTTTTTGAGGGTGGAAAAGACCAAGATTAGATTTCCATAACCCATTATCTTAATATAGAATGGGATGGGAATTCTATAGACTCATATTAGAAGTAGTGTTGTTGTGACAATACTTCTTCAAGGGATAGTCATGTCACAGGGTATCATCTTTTCAGACTCCCATAAGAGATAAGAAAAAGAGTGCATTAGGAACATACCTGGCACATCATGTTAAGTGGACATAATAATTAAAAGTTGGTATTTACAATCGCTTTGAATTGCTAGCATGAGGATATAGTAATGATGATTGGAAAGAAAACAACTTGGTTTTTGGCGCTTTAGTAATGACATTGCTAGTTTCTGTGGAAATTCATGATGATGGAGATGGACCATGGATAGTGGCTACCACTTCATGGATTTAAAATTTCTTTATTAAATGTTTAAAAATGATGTCTTAGTATACTCGACACCATCTTCTGTAAAGTTCACCATACTATAACCCAGTGCAGGAAGGCTATATTTTGTGCATCTTCTATCCGAATTGCTTTGGATTCAAAAAAAGATAAATTATTTTGATCCTTATCCACTAATAATTTATTTAGTACTATTATGATAAAAACTTTTTCGTTATTTGAACACTTTTGGACATCACTTATTATGTTTTAACAGGTGATAAAAATGAATTGTTATTCCATTGTTTGTGCATTTCTGTTTGCAATTTTTAGAGTGGTTTCTCATGGGGTGGGGGTTGGGTGCTAAGAGAGGACTGGGTATAGGGGGTGGGGCTTGGTGCAGGGTTGGGGGAGGGGGGGAGGGGGCTGGGTGCATGGGGAGTGGTGGTGCATTGGGGGTGGAGGTGCGAGGGGGAGGGGGTGAAGGTTGGGGATAGTTTGGGTGAAAGGGGTAGTGTGAATGAAAGGGGGGGTACAGGCCTAAGCGGGTGTATATGGGAAGAGGGGGTTACCAGGGGGTGTCTATGTAGGGGGGTGTCTATGGGTGGACGGAGTGTCCAGTGGGTGTCCATGGGGGGCCAGTGGGGGTTGGGGGGTCCAGCAAGGAGTCCAGGGGGTGCCTATGGGGTGGTGTCAAGTGGGGTCCAGTGGGAGTGTCCATGGGTGGTCTAGAGGCTGGTGTCTATGGGGGTGTCCAGGTCGGGTACCATGGGGTATCCAAGGGTGTTTCTAGGGAAAGTCTCGTGGGGGACCAGTGGTAGTGTCAAGGGGGTCCATGGGGTGTCCAATGGGTTTTCCTGGGGGGGTAGGGTGTCCATGGGGGTGTCTAGTGGGGTCGAGGGGGTTGTCTAGGGGGTTTTAGTGTTGTGTGATGGGGGGGGTTGTACATCAGTGGTGTCCAGTGTGGGAGTCCAGCGGGGAGTCTAGGGCTGGTGTCCAGTGGGGGGGTGTCTGGTGGGGGGTGTGCAGGCGGGAGTATAGGGGGAGGGGTGTCTAAGGGGGAGTTTAGGGGGACTAAGGGGTGTCTATGGGGGTGTTCATGGGGGTTCAAGGGGGGTTTATCCAAGGAGAAAGTGGGTGTGTGTGCAAGTGGGAGGGGGTGGGGTTTTACAGTGGTTCCATTTTGCAGTCTGGTTGGTAGTAGCAAGGTGGTTCCAAGGTGGGAATCTTTTGTTTCAAATAAAACCATTTATAATGGTGATTCAATAAACTATGTCTATATATGCTTCTATGAATCTATCTATACCCACAGTTCAATGAACTATTGGTATGTGTGCTATGTAGAAAACTACATATGGTTTACTTAATTCTGGGTATATAATGTGTGCTACAGAAATGTATACCCACAGATCCGAAAACCATGGGTATAGATGTATAACCACGGTTTACCAGAACCCTGTGTAATATGAAATTACATTGGGCTATACCCATGGGTTCTTCAAAACCGTGGTATAGGGAAATCCAGAATCCTTATGAGTCCATGGTTCATGAAACCGTGGTTATAGCCTATACCCACAGTTTCAAACTGTGGGTATAGGGAAATTATCTATTAGTTATTAGGAACAGAATCTATATAGATTTTTTTAATTCAGTTTTTATTTTAAACAAATTCAAGTTAAATGATTTTTCAATTATGTGTGATTTGATTAATATTGTTTTTGAAATAGAATTTTATAAAGAAAATTATCCGACATAAAATAAATTATTAAATGTGGATTTTTAAAAAAACATTAATTATAAATATTATCTACAAGGTTTGAATCAAAATTAATGAAGGTATTTGGGTATGTTTTTTGATGATGATATACATCCACATTACCTTAAGAACGCATTGTGTAATGCATATATGGGATTCAATTTTAAATGTCTTCCAAATAAGTGTTTCAACTATATTTTATTACAATAAAAGGAATATTAGTATGGTAATATATTTTGTCTCTTTCACCTTATGTGGTTTCTTCCCAATTTTCCAAAGCATGTGTTCTTGTGAAAAAAAATTTACAAAACATATTCCTTTTTATCATTATAAATAAATTCAATGTCAATAAAAAAGTATCTATATATTAAATTATACAAAAACATTCATTTTAGACAATTTTAATTAATCTGAATTTTAATAGAAAAATACCTTAATTAATTATATATATATATCTACTACCACCCATCAGTTAATATAATGAAAATAGATTCGAATGGGAATGATTTTTTAGAATTTTCAATTTAATTTCCAATAAATTTATAGTTATCCTTTCAATTTAATTTTTATCCAAAGGGGTGTGAAATGGTAATAATATATTTAAAACCAATAAATACATATATTTGAATAGAACATATGACTTTCAGCAATAATGATCATATAATTTCACCAAATTTGAATATTTAAATAGTCATCTCGATTTAAATGAGTGATTTTTATTTAAACCCATCCCCTGGATGTCCTCTTGGTCAGAAATGATCTTTATCCCTATATAAAGAAGTATTTTTTCTCATAACATGTATAATAATTCTTTTTATATATATTTCACATAAGATTTTTTTTAAATTTCTTGAGTTCACATATATTAAATTATCCAGTAACATTAATAATTGGCCTTTATCGGTATTGTTATTTATGCTTTCTACAATTTAGTGTTTATATTCCTCTATTAATTATGGGGGAATGATCACCTCTAGAATGTTCATTATCATTTATTATTATTTTTTGATATATTATTGATGTTACACGATCATTTCAATAAGTGGTTGGTTATTAATAAAAATTACAATAGTTAAGGGTAGGATGACACTTAAGTTGAAGACTTAAATCACATCTTGAAGATACTCAATAAAATGATAGATTAGAAACTCTTTATGCCTATAGGATCTAAAATTTGAGAGAGGATTAATAGGGGAGAAATTGTGTTGGAATTTTAGTGAAAATTAATGTAAATTTGTGGTTTTATATGTATAAATGAAGGGTCCTTCATATATTATCATGAGGGTAATTTTTATGAATACCTATTCATTAATGTATATGTAATATATTCAATTCATGGAAAATTATGAAATAATGAATCATTGGGAAGATATCATAATGGTAGGTTACTAATTTAGTCTTAATTCATTTAGTGATAATGGTGTATAATAAATTAGGTTGTTACCCTTGGATTCAACCCATGTCCAATATTTTATCCCAAACCATAGTGACTTAATTTTACCTCCGTAACATATTTAAATTCAAAAAAAATAAATTGAATAATTGTCTAATTTTTACATGTTCATTAAATTTATAACATAATTTATTCTAAATAATTTTATAAACATGGGATATTTTTCTATCAAATGTAATCATAATTTATATTGAAAATATATTTTTACAAAAAATTTACTCGTTAATAACTGTTCTCAATATTATCTCATATAAATATATATTTTAATGACTCTAAATTCATTAGTTTTTAAATTAAAATATTTTTCTCTATTCAAATAAATTTTTAAAATGATAAATATTATTCATTAAATTAAAAATAAATAAAAATTTATGAAACAATTCATTTTAATATAACCTATTTAAATAATAATTGAATTTAATCATGTCACAATTAAATGAATTATTAATCTTCTAATTATATCAATCCATTTTATTAAGAATATTAAAATGTATTTCATGAACACACTATATTATCTTTTAATAATAATTGGAACAATCCAAACTTTTTTCAATGTAATTTCTCCCTTCTTATGTTAATTTAATATAGTGTAGTCACATAAAATCGCATTAGGGAACACAATGCCACATCATTCTTAAATGAACTATTAAATTCTATGTGATATTTAAGCATAATTTTTCCACATATGTAATTTAAATTTGAAAATCTGACAAACATGGTGACGATCAGTATGATATTAAAATTTCAATATGATGACCATAATTTTTGGTGAATAGTTACATACCCATATGAAGAGTGCTTTTACCCTTATTAGTAGTAATATAACCCTTCTAAATATTAAAACATTCATGTTAATGGTATCCTTACCAATGATAGTATAAATAAAATTTTTCCAGCCTCTAATTGACACTATGATATAACTTTATAATAGTGTTGGTGTTTTTGTATGTCTTGAATATGTATTGATTTATTTAATTATTTAAAATAATATGTATTTTCATAATTTTTATTCATAAAATATAATTCTTATATCTTATGATTATATGATAATTTCATGATACCCAACAAATTTTTTCAAAGTGTTAGAAAGGAATTTATAATTTTCAAATTTTTATTTTCCTTGTAAATAATGATTTTAATTAAAAAATAAATTTCTCATAAATAGAAAATTATTTACATAAAATGGAATTCAATTTTAAATTCTACACATTAAAAAATGTATTTGGGATATTTTTTCCTTTTTTTAAATACATGAATTTTTAGTGAATAGTAAAATACGATAATTTACATTATTAATACATTATAAGTTAAATCCACTTTTCCTGACATCATGATTGATGTATGCACCTAAATCAAGATAAAAAATTACCTATATAAATTATTTAGTCAAGGAATCATCAATATTTTTGGTATTGAGATAAATTAATAATTTAATGAATTAAATATTTAGAAAACACCCCACCACTCTACTATAAATACCACCCCTCACATCCTCATTTCCTCACACCTCTAGAGATTCTTGCCTTCTCTAAATTTTGACCAAAAACATTAATTATCCCCTATACCATGTCCCAGATCTCGTGGTCTCATCAAAATACCTTGACATAGTTCTTTTTGGAGGATCTCAAGAGGAAAATTGAAAAAGGCATTAATGTGAAACAAGCGTTCAGACACAAGGTAAGGGTGATTCCCAGTCCCAAATCTCATTCTTTGTATTCTTTCTATTCCACCCCATTTTCAGTATGTATATTTATAAAATATAATTTATTCATAAATACGTTTCCCTTCACGGGATATACATGTCTTCTAATTAAGTCAATGGGAAACATGATGTTTTAAAAAAGAACCCTTCTTTAAAATGAAAACACACCTTTTACTTCTCATCATTTTCTTCACTAGAGTATAATGATCATGTATTAAATTCAATTTTTCTTTTAGAAACTGATTTTTTATGAATGTGTTCTTTATAAATGGTAGCCCATTCATTTCCATGGGTTATTTTATATCCATAACTGATATATATTCTATGTGGCATGAATGATAATGTAAATGTTAGGATGTGAGAGGTGAACACAAAATTATATATAGAAATGTAATTGGTATAGTGTAATAGGTGTTCCTCGAATTATGTATCACTCTAATAAATTATCTAATTTGATTAATCTCACTAGTTAATTTAAAATATGCATAAAAAAATATGCCATGTTTTTTCATAACTATTTGGGGGCACATAACGACAAAGAAATAAGGATTAATTATTTACATTTCCACACTTAAATCCTTTTATTTATGATTCCTATCATTTTAATGATCCTATTAATGTGTTATGATGATAATGTTAATGCTTACCCCCTTATATATTTCTCATGTTCTTATCCTCTTACTGGGATTTTATCTCACCCATTTATGATGTATATTATTAGGTGATTATGTGTACTGATGAGAACTAAAGGTTCAATAAGAATCTAGAGAATATGAAATTGAAAAATAATTATGTTTTATGTTGTATATGTTATCTATGGTCCAAATTTCCATAATAATGTAAACTGTTGGATACTTATTTTTTAATTTTTTTTAATTTTTTTTATCATTAAAATGTCTTAAAACTTATGTAATAAAAGAAGGGTCTCTATAGTTGGTATTAGAGGCACGGTTTAATTAATTAGTGAATTAGGATTAAATAATCTTAGAGAAAAATCCCTAGTATGAGACTAAGTATATTTACGAACATTAGAATCATTTCTAAACATAGGGTGTCAATAAGATAGGTTCTTAGTGTTAAATTATCAAAGGAATAAATAATTTATTCGTGACTTGTTTAATTTTCTTTTCTTCTAAGATTTCGTATTTTAAAAAATGGTAGGAACCATGAGAAACTAGTCAAACAACATGTGCGAGGAACAATGCATCGATTTCCTGAACAACATCCCTAGTTCTTTGGGTGGTGGAGTTAAAAACGTCTTTACATTGCTTACCCAGTTCTCTAAGGTCATGAATAGGAACATGAATATTGTGGAACATCCTCCTTCACCTATTAGTGAGAAAATAGATGTTGGTTGTTTTATGTGAGGAGGACAACCAATTTTTATTGGTTATTCCAATACATTTATTCCGGAAAATTGGATCAACTAAATGTACATGTATTTTATTGTCTTTACTTTTCTAAGATGGAGAAGGTGTCTCTGGCCATTTATGGTCTTGATGAAGGGGTGAACGGTGGTGTGATTTGATTAAGAACATCAAGATGAGGGATGAAATTAAAGAGATTAAGTTGGAAGACATTAAGATAATGTTTCTTAAAAATAATTTTCCCTGAAATACATATATATATATATGTAGAGGTAATTCATAGATCTAAATAAAAAGGATGGAGAACATGTCAAGAGCAGTGAATCCAATTTCACAAGTCTTGCAAAAAAACATCAGAATTTGTTATCATCAATGATAGAAAAAATTATAGATTCATCAGTGGATTAAAACCAAATCTTTGAAAGGCTCTTGTAATTCGAGACCTTGGGAGTTATAAGGAATTTATTTGATGTGATCTCAAAATGGAGATGGATTTTATATAATGGTCCCCTGGCTATGTTGATATGAGATGAATAATAGTTTTTCATTCAATGGGACCTAATGAAAATGGTCGAAGGAAAACTCAACCAACAAAATGTAAAAAATTTGGGAAGAAGCATCATTGGAATGACCTCAATGTAATGTTGAAATGATTCAAATGTGGGAGAGAAGGCGACCATGCTCATGAAATTAGAAAATACATGAAAAGGTGGAACAATGTTATAAAGGAATATAGATCAACAATGATGGTCAAATGAGGAAATTGTAGGGAGAAAAAGCACTATACAAGACAGTTCATTAATCATAAATCTATTGAAGGTAATCAGCATCAATAACCAACAAAGCAATTGTTTCAGGGAAAGGCATATTCCATCACTATAGAAAAATTGGAAAAAGAATATGAATTTGTAAAATCTACACATCTAATTCATTAAATAATGAATAAATTATTTTTTGATTCTAGTTCTACACATTCCAGTATATAATGAAATTTTGATAAAACTATTGTATTGAATCCCCAAGACCTTGATGTAGAGATATCTTTAAAAACACCTACTGGTGAAATCATTGAAACCCATGTGTTGGAATCTCATCCTTTTGGCAAATGTTGGAAGATTATTCCATTAAATCTCATGATACATCCCTTGGTGGAATTCAAAACTATAATGGTAATGGAATGGCTCTTGTTATATAGAGCACATATCAACTATTGGAAAAAAGAAAATATCATTCCATATTCTGAACCATACCATGCTAGTATAAAAACGAAATAAATATCATGAATCTCCTTTAGAGAATCCTTAAATAGTGCAGGTCTTGGTTCTATATGGAGAATCATACAATACTCAAATTGTTAATTCAAAGGAATGTTTTATCCTAGAGGTAATTCAAATCATGAAGGAATATAGTGATATATTTTACAAAGACTTACCCAGACATCCCCCAAATCATGTGGTAGAATTATTAATATAACTCATACATGGAGAGACTGTTATCAGAATTCCTTGCCATTTGAAGGACACGACTGAAATGTAGTAGTTAAGGAAGAATTTACAAGAGAATTTGGAAAAGGGATCAAACACGGTAGGGAATCACCTTGGGGTGGTTAGTGATATTTATGAAGAAGAAGGATGGAAAAATGTTGTTGTGTAATGATTATTGGGAACTCAAAAAGATTCCCATAAAGTCAAATTATCATATTCCATGGATTAATGACTTGTTCATTATATTATGTGGAGATAAATACTTCTCAAAGGTATATATTTGTTCTTTATATCATAAGATAATGGTGAATAAGGATGATATTAAGAAGACTGACTTCCACACTATGTATGGGCACTATGAGTTTCTGTTTTTCCCTTCAGATATAATATTTCCCATGCAATCTTCATGGATTTGTGGAAAGCATCTATATATGTTTCCTAGAAATAATATTAGTAGTGTTTATTGATGATATTTTCATCTACTACAAGAGAAAGGTGGAACATGAAGAATATCTTGGGCTCGTGTTGGTGACATTGAGAAAGTAGAAGTTGCATGCAATGTTTATAAAGTGTTCCTTTTAGATTAAACACATCGTATTCTGGGAACATGTGATCATAATTAAACTAATTTCTATAAAAACATCATAAAAAGTGTTGTTTGAGGAATGAACCCAACCTCTAGAGTCAAATAAATTCATATTTTTATTGGATTGGCTTGTTACGAATAATGTTTTATAAGAATTATATCATCATTTTTATTCCCTCTAACTAAGTTAACAAGGAATAGGGTGATGTCTTCCTGAACTAAAGAATGTGATAAAGCATAAAGTATATAAATATAATGTTGACACTACACCTGTGGTCAAATTACTGAAAAGTGGAGAAATATTTGTGATCAAATATATGCTTCCAAGAAAGGATTGGGTTGTTTACTCCTTAAAAATTAAAATGTGATAGACTATTCATGATATTAATTCATGATTCAATAGTAGAACTACCCGATGCATGATCTCGATCTAGAAGCAATTATTTTTTCAATGAGAATCTTATTGCACCACCTCTATGGGGAGATGTGTGACATATATACCAATCACTAGAGACTAAAGTATATATTTGGAAACAATATTCTCAATATGCATCGAAAGAAATGGTAAGAGCTCCTCAAATACATCAATTTCTCTATTCACAATCATCTTGGCATGGTGAATAAGGTTACTGATTCTCTTATTATAATAGAAACATATACTCCATCTATGTTACGGAGTTATAATGACCACATCTTCATGTATATAAAAATGATGGATTTGAAAATCTGAACAGATAGGAATAATCCTTAGTTCCCCAAATTATTTCCCAAAATTTTATCCAGTAGAGGACTAAAGAGGGAAAGTGGAATGATTTGGAGTTAAAAAATATGGTTATTGCATTAATTTAAGGGAAGAATCAAGAGATCCATATCAATGATGATGGTTTTATTTGGTTTTTACGGTCAATTTTTTGTAACTTCATCAACTAGGATGAATAAGGAGATATTGGATAATGCACAAAGCTCAAAATTATTTGTACATACTACGATAACCATGATGTATTGTGATCTCTTAGAACACTTTGGGTCAGGAAACATGATGAAAGAGATTCATGAGTATCTGTCATGATGCTTGATATGTCAGTAAGGTAATGTAGTGTGACAGAAGTCCGAAGGGAAGATGTGGCCGAAGCCCAAACCCTTGAAGAAATTAGAGAATGTCACTATGGACATTCTCACTGGTCTATCAAAAACATCCAAAGGAAAAAAAAATTTGTGGGTTGTGGTGGAATAACTAACCAGGACTACCCACTTTATCACTATTCGATAAGATATCTCTCTTGAACAACATGAAATGATATATGTGAATGAAGTTGTGAGACAGAAGGGGTTCATATTTTGATTTTATTTTATTGTGATCCATGGATCAAATCTATATTCTTGAGGACAATTAAACCTTACTTGAGTAATGAATTGAATATCATCATATCATATCACCTCTAAACTGAATGTCAATCCAAAAGAACTATTCTGACACTGTAATTTATTCTATGATCATACTAAATAGAATTAAAAAGTTTAAGGGATTAGAAACTACAATTAGTTCAGTTCTTATAAAAGAATAGCCTCCATTAGAGTATTTGAATGGCTCCATATGAAGCTCTATTTGTAAATAGATGTAGAACTAATACCTTTTGTGATGAAGTTGGAGAATGAAAGATACATGGACCTGATCTCGTACAAGAGATGACTGAGACAATTCAAGACAACCAACAACATATCAATGTTTCTGAGATTGAGAAAATAGTTATGCTGACAAAAAAAGGACTTGGTGTAAGATGCTCATGATAATGTATTCATTTGAATATCACCATGGAAGAGATTAATTAGGTTTTAAAAGTATGGGAAGCTAAAGACAATTTATGTTGGCCTCTGTGAAATCATGGACCACATATGATGCATGGCCATCGACTTGCACATCCACCAAATTTTTCTCATTTTCATTATGTGTTTTATGTATCACTCATATGAAACTACATTATTGAGAAAGTGTTGTTTTCAACAATACATAATGTTTTATTTAATGGGGGAGTATTTTGAGAACAATACTCTATCTCTTTATGAAAATCATTATGCCTCACAAATACCCTTAATTATCTTCTAATGATTTTATTTGTAAAGTATTTTTATGGAATTTATTATTCATTATATTTTTATTTTTGGACGACATAATTATGTTCTTTAATAACAAGAATTAATTCCCTAGGTATTCACATTTAGCATGTTTTGGAAACACTGTTCATGCTTTACATATTCAGATTCTACTTTAGCATGTTCTAGAAACACTGTTCATACCCTATGTGGAGAAACGTAGCATAAGGATTAAATCCATTGTATACATTATAAGTGAAAAAAGTATGGAATAGGAATCCTACGTTAGGAAGGAAACCTACATTTGGGATATTAGAAAAGTTTGGAGGGATAACCGTATGTAAGTGTTAGACATTAAATTTGTTTCTCAAAAGCATGGTTCATCAACCGTATGTTTGTAATCAACCATACATTCTTGTAAAAGTAAGTATCAAGTAAAAGTATGGATCTTTGATCATACGTTTGAAAGTTATAGAGAAAATTATGGATGACTAACAATACGTTTATGATCAACCTTACGTATTAAGAAAGTGACATGAACCTTACATTTTTGATCAACCATATGTTATCAACCCCAAGTTGATCAACCTTATGTTTGAAGGCTACGTCATCAACCTTACTTTTATGATCTACAATACATTCATAGGATTCATACTTTAAAACAAAACCCTACGTGTGGCGTCGGAGAATTTAAAGTCGATATTATTATGCAACGGCCAGCAAGCTTATTATTAGACTTATTTCAAGCTGGATTTAAAGTCAATTTTAAATTGAGTATTTGACTGATTCAATGCTGTTTTATTAATGGTTTATGGATCGAATTAAATGGTGCGTTTTGTGATGAGTCTTCAGGGAAGTTATGACTACTCTGTAAATTCAAATATTTGAATATCACGAGTCATATAGCGACTTTTGTGGATAAAAATTTTCAAAATAAGTGCTTGTCATTATTGTATATATTATCTCATGATCTTATATGATCGTGTGTGATATCATGGTCATTCTGAGAAAATGGAATAAAAATAGAGACTATCAAAAATACAGATCTCCCGATTCAAGAAGAACAACAATTCTCTTTTTATTGAAGAAGAAGATTCACGATAGATGATTCATTCATTCTATATCAAAGATCATCTGTGAATCTGGTACTTTTGAAGTTGTGAGTTATATTTAAATATCTAATGCAATGGGAATGACTTAGAATGAATCATTTGTGAAGATCATTATTTTTGAGGGAAATATTCCATCTACTATCAATTTCATGTTGTTGCAATTGTGAAGAACTTCTGGGAAGTATTTTTCTAAATACATAAATCTTTCTTTTCAATTATTGAGTGATCGGCTTCTCATACGGAGCTGTGTAGGTTTTCTGAGTGAACCAGAAGTCTTTGTTTTTCCTTAGATTGTAAATGTTTCAACTGCCTGTACTGAGTTGTTGAAAGGTCTGTTGAAACAAGGACAAGAAATTGAAAATCACCAAGCTCATGGAGTAGAGTGTTGGTGGAGTGGACGAGGGGCCTTATGTTCCCCGAACCACTATACATCTTGTGTATCTACTATTTAAATTTCAACTAAATCAATTCATCTGATTAAAGTTAAAGAGAAGGAAATAATCTCGCAAAGATTTATTAAAAGACACAATTCACCCCCCACTTGTGTATATTTTCTATAATCCTATCCAAAAATTGGTATCAAAGGTTGAGATTTCTGATAAATCCTTAACAAGATGAATTGTATTATACACAGACCAAGATGACTGATAAAAGAGATGGAATGTCTATTGTCAGAGCACTATACTTCAATGGAGAAAACTATGGATGCTGGAAGTCGCGAATGATTATCTATCTGAAAAACCTTGGATACAGAGTGTATTTTAAAATTATGACTCCATATGAAATAACAGAAAAACCTAAAACATGGAGTGCAACTACTAAATCAGATTATGATATGAACTCGAAGGCAATGAATGCAATTATATGTGTTCTAGGACTTGATAAATTTAATAGAGTACTCAATTCCCGATATCATATGAAATGTGGAAAACTATTGTTGTTGCTTATAAGGGAACTAACAATATCAGGGAAATGATATATGAAAATGGTAAGCTTAAATTCGATACATTCCAAATGGTTTAAGGTGAAATTATTACTCAAATGAATGGAATATTGATAGAGATTGTCAATAACATAACCGCTTTGAGATATCCCATTAAACAAGGGGATGAAGCTTTGAATGTAAAAAGATTACTGTCTACAAAATGGAATGGAATATCTACTGCAATCAGACAGTCAACACATGTCAAAGACGTAACCAAGAGAGAACTGATTGGAACACTTTTGATGTTTGATGCTGAGATGGAAGATGAAGAAAATGAACATAAATTACTTATCAAAATAGATGACACTTCCTTGAAAGTATCATCACCAAGAAAAAATAGAAAGATGAAGAAAATTGTAAAAGAGAAATCAGAAAGTTGTGATTTATCAAATTCTGATGTGGAACTGGCTCGGCTAGCCATAAGATTTACTAAATTATATAGCAAGAATAAGAGCTTTAGAAAAACCTTCAAAAAGGATGAAAATAATGCTAGATGTTATGAATGCAAGAAAATGGGGCATATCAGACATGACTGTCCTCAGCTAAAAGAGGACAAGAGAAAAAAAATCATCAAATCAAATGATTGTGATCATAAAGAAAAGAATGCTACGAAAGATACATTGAGTGTATCTGAAGACTCTAGTAGAACTTCTGAATTAGAGTTAGATAAGGAAGAAGAAAATCTTAAAGCCGGCATGTGTTTTATGTCAGAAACAGATGAGGTACAATTTTACTACTATTCTGACTCTAGTTCTGATTCTAGTTATGATTCTAGTTACTCTAATGAAAAACATGCAGCCTACTGCAATATGCATGAAGAAAAATATGCTTCTCTATTTATGAATCATATGTCTTTAACTAACATTCATAAGGCTATTTGTGATGAAATAGATACAATTCTGATACAATATAAAGAGTTAACTGAAATGTTTGACTTAATTAACACTAACAATACAAATTATGAATCAAAGATAAAATCATTGCAAAATAAAGTGGAAACTTATAAACATGTAGCCCTTATTTTTACTAAAGGAAAAAATACATTGAATTAATATCTTGGGAAAAATTTAATTAAAAATGAATTATTTGGAATTTCCAATAAAGGTGAAAAGCCCAAGCTATACAAGAATTATTTTATTCCGAGTGCAAAAACACAAATTTGTAATTACTATGGAATAAGGGGACATATTTCTAAAAATAGTTTCTTAAAACAACCCCAAATAAGTGGTATTAATGAGGCCTTTGTATAAAATTATTTATTTGACTCTTGTGAAGTTAGAAAAATAAAGAAAGTTTGGATTCCCAGATCTCTACTGGCTAATATCCGTGGACCGAACAAAATATGTGTACCAAAGAAAACTGTGTAAATTCCTTTGTAGGGAGTAGGTCACAAAAGCAAAAAAGGGACATATGGTATATGGAAAGTGGCTAATCAAGACATATCAGTGGAAACTCATAGAATTTCTATACTCTCACTCAAAAATATGGTGGACTTGTCACTTTTGGTGACAATGTCAAAGGTAAATTCATTGGTATTGGAACAGTTGTAGATCCAGAAGCTGTCTCAATAAACAAAGAAATTTATGCATAAGGATTGAAACACAATATGATAAGTATGTCTCAATTATGTGAGGATGGTTATTCTATTAATTTTTCTAACAATTGTTGTTTTGTTTTCATAAATAAATTGCTTAAATTTAGAGCACCTAGAACTAACAATGTGTATACCCTAGATTTAAATTCCTTGTGTAAACAACAAGTAAACAGATAAACTTCTAATGTAAATGAATCTTGGATCTGGGATAGGAGATTTGGGCATTGTAATATATATGTTTTACATAAATTATCTATGAAACATTTAGTTTCTTATTTTCCTTGTCTCAACTTTGAAAGTGACAGATTATGTGATGTATGTCAACTTGACAAGGAACACAAATCATCCTTCAAATCTGTTAACAAAATTGCACAATCTAAACCTCTAGAACTTATCAATATGGATTTTTTTTGGACCTTTATGAGTATAAATCATGGATGGTTAATTTTTTGTATATTTTTTTGTTTATGACTATGTTATATTTACATGTATTTTCCTTTTAAATTATAAAAATGAAGATTTTACTTTATTTGAATGTTTTTGTAAATCTATTCAGAATGATAAAGGTTTTAAAATAATTTCATTGAGATGTGATCATGGTGGAGAGTTTTAGAATTTGTAATTTAATTCCTTCGGCTCAAATATGGGTACTAAACACACCTTCTCTACACCAAGAACACCTCAACAAAATGAAATTGTTAAAAGAAGAAATATGACTATTTATGAAATTCCTAGGACTATGCTAAATGAATACAATATTCCTACCTATTTTTTGGTAGAAGCTGTAAGCACGGACTAATATATAATGAATAGAGTTTTAATTAGACCAATTTTGAAAAATACCCCCTATGAAAATTGGAATAACAGAATAACTAAAGTAAATTACTTTAATGTTTTTGGAAACAAGCTTTAAATCATGAACACCAAGGACAATCATTGTAAGTTTGATCCAAAATCTAATGAAGGAATTTTCATAGGTTATTCAGCTACCTCCAAAGCATATAGAGTCTATAATAAGAAGTCAAATATTGTTGCATAATCATTTCATGTGAAATTTGATGAATCTGATCTCTTTGAGAAAAGGACATATCAAATGGAGGAATCTAACTCTAATGATAACATGAGACTTGAGAACATGAAAAATGACTTTGAAAAAGATATAAATAAAATTCAGTCCAGTTTATAAGAACATGATACTAAAGAACATATAAGTGTACTTCCTAGACATACTAGAACCCTATGTAATCACCCTTTAGATACTAGAATAACTGACTTAGACACAAGAATAAAAACTAGAATAAATATAGGTAATCTTGTAGAATTTTTTGCCTTTATCTCCCAATTAGAACCCAAGTCTATAGAAGAAGCTTTAGATGATGAAAGATGAATGATAGAAAAAAGAAGTAGAATTAAACCAGTTCAAAAGAAATGAAGTTTGGGATGATGTTGAAAGGCCACAAAACTATGCAATGATAGTAACCAAATGAGTCTTCAGAAATAAGCAATATGATCAAGGAATAATAACTTGAAATAAATCTAGATTTGTAGCTAAAGGATACAATCAAGAAGAAATTATATATTATGATGAGACCATTGAACCTTTATCTAGATTAGAACCCATTAGAATCCTTTTAGCCTATGCATCTCGTATGATTGTTAAATTATTTCAGATGGATGTTAAGTCTGCCTTTTTAAATATTTATTTAATGAAGGAAGTTTATGTTGACAAACCTCCTGGTTTTTGAAATTCTCAAAAACAAAATTCTATTTTAAAACATAATATAGCTCTTTAGGTCCTTAAAGAAGCACCTAGAGCTTGTAATGAATGATTAAGTTCCTTTCTATTGAAAAATTATTTTTCTATTGAAATGGATGATCCAACACTTTTTAATAAAACAGTAAATTCTAATATTTTATTGGTTTAAATTTATGTTGATAATATAATTTTTTGGATCAACTAATAAATCCCGTTGTCATGAGTTTTCAAAATTAATGCAAAAAGAATTTGAAATGAGCACGATGGGAGAATTAAATTTATTTTTAGGACTCAAAATTTATCAAAAAGATTTGGGAAATTTTTTGAATCAATGCAAATAAATTACTGATTTATTAAATAAATCTGGACTTGAAAACAACAATACATATACAACTCCTATGTGTACTAATATAAAACTTGATTTGGATGAAACTAGAAAATAAGTTGACAACAAGATATATAGAGGTATGATTGGTAGTTTATTATATCTTACTACTAGTTGGCCAGATATAATGTATTCAATATGTCTATGTGCAAGATTTCAATCAAATCCTATAGAATCCCATTTAACAGCTATTAAAATAATTTTTATCTTCTTAAAAGGAACTATTTCTCAATCTATTATTTATCCCAAAACATCTTATTTTAATTTAATTTCATACTCATATACAGACTTTGGTATTTGTATATTAAATTGTAAAAGCACTTCAAGAACTTGCCACTTGTTAGGGAAATCCTTGGTGTCATGGTCATGTAAGAAACAATATTCAATTTCCCTATCAACAGTTGAGGAAGAATATGTTTCTACTGGCAGTTTTTGTGCACAAGTGTTGTATATGAAAAACACTCTTATTGACTTTGGACTAAATTTTAATGAAACTCCTATTTTATGGGACAATTCTAGTGCAATTTATTTTTTAAAATATTATATTAATCATTATAGAACTAAGCATATTTCTATCAGACATCATTTTCTATGATATCATGTTCTTAAAAATAATTTATCTTTGAAATTTTTAAGTACTGAAATTCATTTAGCTAATATGTTTACTAAACCACTTCCCACTGCAAGGTTAGATTTTATCAAGGGGGAGCTAGGATTAATTAATTTTAAATAAAGTTTTATTTTGATATGATGTTTCTTTATTTTAATAATGTTTAAAATAATTTTTTTATTGGTTTTTTAAATTAGAATAATTTTTTTCTTTCCATGCGTAATAAATTTTATTTATATCTAAAATTTGTGTATTGATTAATAAAAACACGAGAATCTAGGATTTCAGAAAACCCTTTCGACTTCTAAACCGTTTCATTTCTACCAAACCTTTCGAACCCGCTGTAGTGTCCTAAATATTCCTCATGGGGAAATCCAATTACCCCAAGACTGGGGAATGGTCTGAACCGGTCCGCGTACCGGCTCCCAACAACAGTACGTGGTTGGTTCGGCAAACCGCCCTCTAGTAGAGGAGGTCGTTTGTGAAATGGGGGTGGAGCACCTATGTGTACGTGATCTAGGAAGACTGAAAATGAAGTCATCCAATTACACCGTCACAAACCACATCATTCATGGAACAGAATCGGAGAGGTGAACAACCACGAAGCAATCCCAAGAATCTTAGTTCCAAAGAATCCCTAGTTGCCCGAGTCATCTGTCGGTGGGGATTCCTTCATGGGCCTCGGCAAAAAGTGTCGTGTACCCATCAACACATCCTCTTAGAAACTCTATAAATAGTCACCAAGGGGAACCAAAAATTTAAGGAGGATATGATGGTTGATAACCCGTGAGGAGATTCTGGAGAAATCACTCCCAGTGTTAATGTTCCGCGACCATCCGCAGACCCCATATCATCCGTGGATGCACTATTCTGCATAGAGAAGAAACCAATCCGTGAACCACATGCGGCCATTTCCTTCGCGGATAGTCCCTCCTTGGCCATCTCCTTCATAGCCAAACCCTCTTCAAATCATCGTCGTTCACAAAGTGGAGGCGGGAACCCCTTTGCGGGCATGAAGTAGGACGAGCACCAGCCCCTTTGGAGATGCCCTTCGCAGCGATTTCTGTCGCGGCCATTTCCTCCACGGCCATCTCATCCGTGGAAACCCTTCCCAGACATCTTTTCCACAGTTGCTCCTAAGCGTCCGAATCTTCTATGGATACCCCCTTCACGACCATCTCTTATGCGGCCAGCTCCTACGCGGCTCGCTCCTCCGCGAACAACCTAGCCGACCAGCTCTATCGCGTCCAGTCCCTCGCGGCCAGCTCTCCACCACCAACTCCAACGCGGCCCACCCCATGCAGAAAAATCCATGGAATCGTTACTGCGAACTTTTTGGGTTGGGCATGTCCCTTCGCTACCGTCATTGACCCCCCTGAAAATTGGAGATTCGTACTGCGAGCTTTTCGAACCGGTTCAACCGTATTTTACATTGCACTCGTACGCCGCCCCTAACATCCTTCCTATAAATTCCATGAGTCGAGATACTCCTCATGAATCTCCTATACCCCCATTACCTAGCTTATTTTTCTAGGTTCATCGAGAAAGGGAGGCTTCCTTGGTGTGTGCCCCTATCCTTTCTTGTGGGATGTAGCATCCATGCACCTCCATACATCCCCAATGCCAGGAACCAAGAGGGGAAATGGACACAGGGGTTATTCTTTCCTTCTCCCTCAGGGCCTTTTCACCATTGGGCCACCATCCGGGAGTAAGTCCCATTACTCATATCCCAGGGCCTCTCTATGCATAATCCCCACTCTGCTTCCCTCGGACACACCTTTCGCGATGTGATCGTCAGGTCTCTACTGCCTCTTGTTTCTCACACCGAGCATGACTCACGTGGGCTTAGAGTAAGTATCGACCATTATCCCAACCTTTTGTGAACAACAAGGACTTTGATTCATGTCAATGAGTGGCACTTAGGAAGCCTCCATGAGGTTCAAGCCCATCATCCTGTGAACTATGTGGACTTTGATCCATGTCAAGGCATGGTACATAGGAAGCCTCCATGAGGTTCAAGCCCACCATCATGTGAACTACGAGGACTTTGATCCATTTCATGGCATGGTACGTAGAAATCCTCCATGAAGTTCAAGCACACTATATTGTGAACTACGAGGACTTTGATCCATGTCAAGGCATAGTACATAAGAATCATCCACAAGGATCAAGCCCACCACCTGGTCGTTCCGACCGTCTTCATGTGAGTTCATCATTCGTCCCGCATGACGTAAAATTGTACTCCTAAACTACGTGGACTTTGATCCCTGTCTCCTAGGTGGGGTACGTCGGAAGCCTCTATGAGGTTCAATCCCAACAATCAGTCATTATGACCCCATTTACGTAAGTTTATGAACATCTTGGGTCACGTTAGAGTGTAAGTCCCATCCCCAACCAATCTACAAGGGTTCTAATTACTCTCGCAAGGATACGTAGGCAGCCCATATCATGTGTTCAATCCAAATGCTCATGTCGTTATCTATCCCCCCTTGATGACAATAAACTCTAAAGTGCCCAATTATGGGGATTTAAACTAGTTCCATCACAATGAGTCCATACTTCTCGGGGATATTAATTCCACAAGGGATGGTAAACCTCGGGCCTAAATGATTCTGAACCCATGCGTTCGGCTGACCATTTCCAACCCAGAGTAATCCATGGATACTATGCTTGGGTATAAACAAAAGATTATAGAACATATGAATACAACATAAATCTATAAGAGCGTCCCGGAAATGGAAATAATTCCCCCCAAAAGGGTGTGATGAGACCAACTTCCCATCCTCTCGACCAATGTGAGTTCTTAAGCATCACTGTCCAAATCACCCAGCGAATGCCTACCTTTGGAATGTAGGTCCATGTATTGCCAGATTTGGAATCATTGGGTGTTTCGAGACAAAAGCGGTGCACCTGATATGAGTGATTTAACAGAATCCAACCTTCTCTAATAAATCCTCGAGTAGTGCACGTTTTTTCCACGATTCATTGTCGTCGAGAAACACCTACGAAACCGCACCACTGCCCATAAAACCCTAATTTTTGAAAATTTGAAACCCTTAGTTTCAATCGTTCAGAAATTCATGCAGAAATGGAGAAGAATAAGAGAGATGATTATGGAAAGACTAGAAATGCCAATAAATAGATCTTAGAAAGAATGAAAATATTACAGGGAAAGGTGATTGATCTCGAATGGCTATTTCAGACAAATATTCTGTTAAAAAATCACTGTCATTTCAGAATCTCGAACATACTTTCAACAGCTAGAATACAGAATTTTGCTATGAAATAGAACATCGATATTTATTAAATTCTATATAGTTTATTCTGGGATACAATGATGACTCTATGTTGGCTAAGATAGAGGATATGGATTCTTTGATCTTTTCCGTTGAAATTTGTCAAATTTTTAACTTCCCTCATGAGGGGGTATTTCATTTTGATTTGAAAAATATAATATATTATGTGCATAAATCTAAGGACATTTTGTATTTAATTTTTGGTTCTGCGTCTATAAAGAAGATGTTAATAAATGACATAGAGCACGATCAGAAAATTTTAGTGAAATTTGTGAAAACAGGGATAACAATGAGGATGTCTGAGATGGAAATGATATTTTATCCTGAAATGTATATAATGTATCTACTGCTAAATGAAATAAAATTATATTTTCCTTGGTACATAGTTAGGTACATGAGTTACTACTATCATAGTGAAGCCAGAATGAACTTCAACCCTTTTGGTATATTCATTTCCAAATTGCTGTTCAAAGGGGATATGGTGTGACTGGTGGATGATAGAGTAAGATGTCATCATGTTAATTTTATCAATGATGGAACTTTAAGAAATATTGGTTATTGTTTGAGAACTATAAGAGGAAAACTTTTACCAGTAGGAGATGAGGAAGAAATAGAGAGTTCTCAAGCTCAATCTGCTATGTCCAAGGAGGGACAACCTGAATCGAGAGTAAGCACTACAGCAATGAGGATAAGATTTGAATTTGAAGACACTTTGGAAGAAAAAGTCACGATGGAATTCAGACATAGTTAATAATAACTATTAATGAGGAACTTGTTTCCCCTACACAGACAACAAGAGATTTACTCTCTTACAGTTTTGTAAGAGAAGATGGTACTGAAAAACCAATGTAAGATATTGTTGAGAGGTCAGAACCAATGGAAGAACCAAAGATTCAATTTGAAATTCAAGAAAAAGCTGAAGGAGAGACACAAGAAACAGTTGTAGGTGATGTTGCAGTTACATATCAAAAGTAAAAGGAGGCAGATCCTAGTGAGGAAGTGACCAGACCTCTAGAAACTCATGAAGATATTATCTTAGAAACTCCAATGGAAGAACAAGATGCTGATGTCTGTGATTAGAATGTTTCTGAAGCTCAAATAGAAGTACATCATGAGAATTTTTCTTTGGAAATGTCTATAAAAGACTCCGACGAAAAATATGTGGATCAACCAGCTCAGGAAAAGGAAAATAAAAAATCTGATGCAGATTCACTACCTTTAGTATTGCTGCATCACACTAGAACTGAGAATGAGAATCAAGAACGGGGTGCCTCTAATTTAGGGAATAAGGAAGATGAAGAGTTTTATAGAAATTTGTGTCAATTGGAATCTAAAAATGATACTCTGAGGAGATCCTTACAAATAGATTAGTTAAATTTTCAGTGACTTAAGGATAGAATAGTTTCAAGGAAAGAAGTTGAAATTTAAAATAAGGATATGCTGAATGTTGTTGCAAAATTTAAATCTGAAGTGGTAATGAAGTCATATTTCATAGATCTCAAATTATATATGGAGGCACAATTTTCATATGTTGGGACTACTGCTACTAGTGGATCAGGTACTTTACCTGATTTACTCAGAATTTTTCAAGTTATCACAGCTTCCACAAGAAATATGAGTGATAGATTGCATGATCTTCAATGAAACAGTGCTCCTTTATCAGTTTTGTTATACAATAAAAAAATTTTGGTTGATCAGTTGATATCAAGAGAACCATCTCTTAGACTTCTGATGACTCAATTCACAGAGAAGTTGTCTTTGTTTATGGAGAAGGAAGAAAGACTTCATGAGTATTTTAGAGTCAATCACATAGAAGATAGTCATATGACTCAAGACACCAGGGATCTTATTATTAAAATTGGTAATGGATTGATGTGAATACTCATGGACAAGTTTACATAAATCAAGTCTACAGTTCATAGGATATAGGTCCTACCTGAACCCTGACAAAACCTAGATTCTTGTATTTTTCATATTTTTAATTTTAATGAAATTTGTTTTATTATATACTTTTTTTTTCTATCTTTGTTTCAATATGCTAGTAATCCAGATTTAATTATTTACAAAAAATTAACTATAGCATTTACTTACGTTCAGTGCTACATCAATCTGTGTTATATTCTATATTTTTTTGGTCTTTTTGATATCACAATAGGTGGAGAAATTTGAAAAAACACAACATTTTATTGTTGTTTTATTTTATTGGGGGAGAAATTAAAATAAGGAAATTACAGGGAGAAATTAAGTTAAATATAATATTTTATTTATCTTTTTAAAATTAAAAACTATATGTAATTAATTAGTTTTTTAGTAAGTTAATTTCATTTATTATTTTATGTGTTTTGTGATCATCAAAAAGTGGTAAATTGTTGAGCATGTATTGTTTTCAACAATACACAATGTTTTATCTAAAGGGGGTGTATTTTGAGAACAATACTCTATCTCTTTATGAAACTTTTGATTCTCACAAATACCCTTAATTATTTTCTAATGATTTTATTTGTTAAGTATATTGTAGGAATTTATAATTCATTATATTTTAATTTCTTGACGAAATTTTTATGTTCTTGAATATCATGAAATAATTTCTATGGTATTCGCATTTAGCGTGTTCTAGAAACACTATTCATGATTTACATATTCGAAATCTTCTTTTGCACATTTTGGAAACATTTTTCATTCCCTACGTGGAGAAACGTATCATAAGGATGAAATGGGGTGTATACATTATAAGAGAAAAATTATGGAAGAGGAACCCTACGATAGGAAGGAACCCTTCATTTGGGATATTAGAAAAGTATGGAAGGAGAACCATATGTAAGTGTTAAATGTTACATTTGTTTCTCAAATGTATGGTTCATCATACTTACTTTTGTAAACAACCATATGTTCTTGGAAAAGTGTGGATTATGTAAATGTATGGATCTTTTATCATACATTTGAAAGTAAAAGAGAAAAGTATGGATGATCAACCCTATGTTTATGATCAACCATACATTTTAAGAAAGTGACATGAACCTTACGTTTGTGATCAACCATACGTTTCCAACCCTAAGTTAATCAACCTTATGTTTGAAGGATACATCATCACCCTTATATTTATGATCTACATTACATTTGGAGGATTCATATAGTACAACTCAACCATACGTTTAGCATCAGAGAATTTAAAGTCGATATTATTATGAATCTGTCAACAAGCTGATTATTAGGCTGATTTAAAGCTGGATTTAAAGTCAATTTTAAATAGTGTCTTTGACTGATTCAAATCTGTTTTAGTACATTTTTAAGGATCGCATTAAAAGGATCTTTTTGTGTTGAGTCTTCAGGGAAGTTACGACTACTCTATAAATTTAAATATTTTAATATCACGAGTCAGAAGGTGACTTTTGTGGATCTAAATTTGAAGAAGATGTTCTTTTTGTTATTGTATATATGATCTCATGATCCTATATGATCGTGTGAGATCTCTTGATCATTCTCAGAAAAAGCAATAAAAATAGAGACTAAAAAATACAGATCTGCTAATTCAAGAAGAACATCAAAGCTCTGTTTATCGAAGAAGAATCGTGATAGAATATTCAATCAATCTACATTGAAGATCATCAATGAATCTACTACTATTGAAGTTGTGAGTTATATTTATATATTTACTACAATATTGTCTACTAAGAACAACTCTTTTGTGAAGATAATTATTTCTGAAGGAAATTATCCACCTACTGTCAATTGCATGCTGTTGCAATTTTGAAGAACATCTGGAAAGTATTTTTTTAGAATATAGGAATATTTCTTTTCTATTATTGAGTGAACATCTTCTCATAAAAAGCTATGTTGGTTCTATGAGGGAACCAGAAGGATTTTATTTCCCTAGAATGTAATGGAGTCAACTGCATGTACTCAGTTGTTGAAAGGTCTCTTGAAACGTGGACCAGATAGTGAAATTCACCAAGCTCATGGAGTAGAGCGGTGGTGGAGTGGACTAAGGGACTTCTGTTCCCCGAATCAATATACATATTATGTATCTGCTCTATAAATTTCCACTGAATCAATTCATCTAAATAATTTTTAAGGGCAGAACACAATCTCACAATGATTTCTGAAAAGACACAATTCCCCCCCCCCTATTTTGTATATCTGGTATAATCAGATCCAACAAATATACCATATCAACCACATTTTCTTAAATTATAGGTGGTACAATTGGAAGACAATATCTCTTGTATGGAGCAGCCAGTAAATATGCTACAGCAAATGGATAAGTTTTTATGCAACTAGAAATCCCACCTTTAATTTTTTTGAGGAACCATATGTATGAAGAAGAATCATGGTAACTATAGGTTGTGATGTAGGATAAGTACCCTCACCTATTTATGAAAAAAGAGATTTTGAGGTAAATTTTCAAATGGAGGGAATAATGTAATGACCCAAACATCTATCAATACAATTTATCCATTGTTATAGTAATTTCATATAGTATAATAATAAAAATTCATAGTTGGAAACAAAAGTCAACATCATTCTTAAAGGAACTACTAAATTTTATGTGAACTGTAAATATTTTTTTCCACTTATGTTATTTGAATTTCCAACATCTGACATACACAATTTTGATTAGTAAGATGATTGGAGTTTAATAATAGAAACATAAATATTTTGAATAATAATATACACTTATGAATATTAACGTTACCCTTATGAATAGTAATATGACCCTTTTAAAATAGTAAATAAACCATATGAATATTAACCATACCAATGATAGTAAAAATAAAATTTATCCATCCTATAAGTGATAATATGATATAATTATATAATAGTGTTTTTATTTTTATAAATCTTGAATATTTAATTATTAAATTAATATTTTAAATGAAAATTTATTTTCATAAAATTTATTAGTAAACTAGTATTTTGATGTCTTATGATTATATTAGATATTTATGATACCTTAATTAATTTTTCAATGTGCTGGAAAATCAGTTTTCAATTTAACATTTGTATTTTCTTGTAATATATGATTTCTGTTAACAATTAATTTACTGTAATTTAGAAAATTATTTTCATAAATTTGTTTTTAGTTTTTTATTAGACACGTCACAAAATAGATATGGTGAGGTTTTGAGTTATTTCTGAAATACTTAATATTTTGGTGAAATGTAAAATACAGTAATTTATAGAATTAATACTTTATATGTTAAATCCACTATTCCTGAGAACATATTTTATGTAGGAACCCAAATCTAGAACTCATATGGCCTATTTACTATAGTTATTCATGTAATAATAATTGTTTCATTTCATAATGGAAATTAACAAAATAATTAATTAAATTTTGAGAACATATCCCTCCCCTACAGTATATATACTACCCCTCACATCATCATTTCCTCACACCTCTCATGTTTGATGCCTTAACCAAATTCTACCCAAACATCTTCCCAAGCCCCTCCCCCATTTTTTGGATCTCATGTTCTCATCAAAATACTAAGCCATGGTTCCTTGAGGAGGATCTCAAGAGAATAATTCAACAGGATATTAAATTGAAAAAGTGTTTGGATATAATGTAAGGGTAATTCTCAAAGCCAACTCTTTTTCTTTTGGTTTTACTATTTCACCCCATTTTTAGTATGGATATTACGTAAATCTATTTTACACATCATTATCATTACATTTTTGGGATATATGTGTTTTATAATTGAGTTTATGACAACCATATTGTTTTCCAAAATAACTATTATTTTAATAGAAAACACAACATTTACTTCTCATGATTTCATCCACTAAAGATTAATGATCAAGTGTGTGATTACTTATTTCTTTTAGGAAACCAAATTTTAAATATGTATACATTATGAAATGTTACACATTATTTTCCATGTGTTATTTTATGTCCATGATTGATATATTCTCTATATTAAATGCATGACAATGTAAATGTTAATATGTGATGGATACACCCATAATTATATATTATAATGCAAATGCTATGATGTGATGTGTGTGCCCATAATTATATAGAACTCTAATTCATTAGGTAATGTGATGAATATCATTAGTTAATGTGAAACACGAGCAAACATGATGTTATATTTTATCTCAACAATGTGTGGTAGTTAACTACTACGCGATAAGGATTCATTTTTAGGCATTTAAACAACTCAATACTTTTATTAATTATTCATTTCATGTTTGTGATCATATGCCTATGTTATTATGATAATGATTCTATTCAACCCATGATATTTTTTCTCATGTTGCAAACAACTTATTGGGACTTTAGATCATGAATTTATGATGAATATCCATAGGTGATTGCATGTACTAAGGAGAACACATGGGCCAACATGATGCTGGAGTAGAAGAAATTAAATAAGTTTTGTGTTTTATGAATTAAAATTTTAAATACTAACATTGCTTTTCTATTAAACTAATTTGTTGGATCCTCATTGTGTAATGTTTTTGTTTGTTTTTTATCCATAAAATGATGTTCATGTACTATAAGAAATGTAGGGTCACTATAATAATAATAATAATAGGTGATGAATAAAAATATGTATTTTTATAAAAATGTAAAATCATTTTATTTAATTTTAGGATTACTTATTATATGTGAATTATTTTATTCTTGTTTTTTACTAATAATTATTATACATCAATTTACTTTTTGGAATCAACTATACCTAACAATAAAATAAATAATAGTAATATATCAAATTACCACATTTCCAATGACACTATAACCAAAAAACAATATATATAATGGTCAAATTACATTCATATATATTGAATTCCATACATTGTAAAAATAATTCATCACATTCATCATTAATGTGCCAACAATCTTATTATAATTTATATTTTTTTATTCTATATGGTGTAATGATTGGAGGTATTATCATAACGAATTATTTTGATGATGATAATTTAAACTATTTAGTATTTTTATTTACTTTTGGATTACTTAATTTTTTAATTCTACATATAATATTTCAATTTTTTATCATATAATGTATTTCATTATATCTTTAAATATTCCACCATAATGGAATAAATAATTTTAATTTAGATTTAATGTTCTATTTATCAAAACCTATCAAAACTATAATATTTATTTAAGGGAAAGCACGTGCTAAAATTATGGGATTTTACATTCTAGGTGCCATAAAAAATTTCAACAAAAATTTTAATACTCCATTGAAACCAAAATATGGTACTTCTACCCCATTACTCCATTAGGATCCCATGCCACTTTTCAAAGGATATTTTATATAGGGAACTATAAATAGAAGAGTGATCTTTATTCATAGATCATTATCTCTATTTTCATATATTTATATCAAGATTTCCTCATAGAAGAATTAATGTTGTAGGTGAAACCCCTCTATGTTCTGTAGAGTAGATGGATCATGTATGTATTTCCATTATAGTGATACATGGAACAAATGATTCACATAGTATTGATTAAATGGTAGTCGATGATGATAATATTCAATATATACATGATCATGGATTCCAAAAGATCTATGTATCTTGGGAAAACATTTTCTTCTTTATAAATTTCCTGATCTTATTCCATAGTGATATTCATAAGAATAACTAATATAAATCGTTAAACAAAAATCATACCCAATAATAAACATAATTGTTCTTTTATAAATATTTTTTAATCTTTTAATATAAAAAATGGTTTGAGCCTCGTATAACACTTACTAAGCATGATTTGACCCAATAGGCTTATAATATATAACTTCATCTCAACATGTTGGAGTTATTTCCCCGTATCTACTAAACAGCCTCATATAGTTTTGTTTGGATGATATTATTTGAATTCTAGTTATATGTGAACTCTAATATTGGATGATATTAATCCAAAACCCTATTAAATTCCATTGAAACAAATCCTTGAATATAATTTATATATTAAATTTCACTTTTACATTGAACATCATTCTACGGATGAAATGAAATGGTAATACTAAAATCTATATTTTTCTATTGTTGAAAAATTCCTCAAAATGAGAAGGCAAAATTCATATCGTGGTATAATACAATGGTATGTAGAAGTTTATATTTCCATAACTATTATTTTATTTATATCTTTAAAGGATGGATGATAATGATATTTTCTATAATGTCTTAGATTTTCCTTGTAGTATTTTTAAATATTATATAGAATTGTATCGAGACAAGGATTTTTGATGGTGTGCGATACTGAGGCCTGGAGTGCCCGAAATAAATGTTTTAAATAAATTAATCACTAAATAGCATGCTTAAGGGATTTTCCAGAAAATGAGTAATAACATTTAAATGGATGCCCAGATTAGAAATCTAAGGGCTCCATTATATTTAGAACAATGACATTACCTTAGGCAGGGCCAAACATTGAACGGTGCAGCTCAACTACAAAAGATAGTTTTTGGATGATTTAAATGAAATAAAATAAATTAATAATTTTTTTAAATGTTTAATTTTTTAACATAATAACATAATTTCACCCCTTTAAATACATTCTTATTTCATTTTTGTAGGATTGTATGCATAAACCTTCGAATTGGTGACTGATGTTGGAGCAATAGAGGAGAACCAGTTGGCAAATAACATCGAAGCAACCGATCGACACACCTTAGATTTGATGAAACCTCACCAATGAACGTGATTCAAAGATCATTCTCCAATTGAATCTAGGTATGGTTATGTTAGTTTCGAATTAGTTCTTCCCCGCTCTTGAATTAAATGATGAATGCAGATCAACCCCCAAACAGGTCAATCCCTAGATCATGTGTTTTTATGTGAGGGTATTAATTTCTATTCCTTTATTTGGTTTTGATTAGGAATTGATTTTATGAAAACTGATTATTATTTTTTGATTCACATATTAATCATAGTAATAGGAGAATATCGATCCTGTGAAGAACTATGTCGATGGTGATTTCTCATTTGTTTATTGATTGTTTTTCATCCTTTTTTAACACATCATACTTCACGTTCTTCGAGGGGTTATGAAAAATGGTTTTTTGTGTGTCCATTTAGAAATGTATAGATCCCAAATCATAGATCGATCATTGAGACAAAATAGTGGATTTGATATGGAAACAACATGTGAAAAACAGCTCGGATCGAGGTGTATTATTCTTTTAGCGTTCTCCATGAGGGTGGATCGAAATAACTTTTTGGATCCAATCAGAGGTATTAAAACAACGGAAAAATCTTTTCGGTGTTGGGAAAACCTCAAATATAGGCTATCGTGAAGATTGGATGCTGAATAAATGATTTGAGGAGCACATGAGGCCTTACAATGATAAAAAGGAATTCTACGAAATGTCGATCAACACGGCATGTAACCTGAAGAACACGTCGTGTAGGGTCTGATGGTCTAGACTACAATTTTTGTGCTTCACATGGAGGAAGAACACAATGTACTTCTGGGAGGACCCATCTTCTGGGCACCATCTAGAATCATCTATAGTTCAATGTGATAGGAAACACTAACACTATCTGTGACCACTGTCGCACGACATGTGGGTCCTCATGCAGTCTCAGTGTGTATCTTAGAAGATAAAATGACATGGGGTGGATTAAAACACATGTACTCCACCACAAAACTAGATATGAATGAATACATGGACCACCTCATGTACCAATACACAGTTTGGGACATATGGGTTTAATCCATGTACAGGCACATGGACAACGTATATGGTATCATCCTCTTGTAGTTTAACACAACATGTTGCACTCTTAAATGTTGTGTGTACCTTCTCCTACATGACATTTTTACAACATGGGTCGTTGTACATGGGAAATACATTGTGTCAATGGACATGGCATGAGATACTTCTACATGCTATGTACTTCATTGTACATGGCTTGATCCCCTTTTCCACTAATCCATAGAAAAGCCTTTTTTGGGTTAGTTTCCATTTGATCGTTCCCTTGAAGGTTAGGTATCATTTCCAACCACAAGATTATTATCCCTTTAGTAGGACCGTCTGAGATAGAGTCAGGTATCACTCTGAGAGGCGCAATGTGAGATCCTCTATCCATTCCTGACCCTATGTAGTGTAAGGCATCGATGTGACTAATCGTAGAGGGCGTCGATCCGCTATTTAGTAGGTGAATCCAGCTGGGTTGCAGTATCTTCCATGTCCCTGTAAATGATCCTAATGTGTGTATAATGATAGTTTCCCACTCATGAGTGTGTTCTCCTATAATGAGTGTATCCATTCTCTCTTTGGATCTATTAGTGAATCTATCTCTCTCATGATTTTTTCCGAAAAACAGTACTTCTCGTATAGACATCATCAAACCTGTGAAACTCATGGAGTGTGTTCTCCTTGAGAGTGTTTTGTGGAATCATCAAACTGAATCCCTAGCATGGGTATGCAGTGGATGTAGACTATGGATCTTGTATTTGTGTATATATTGATGCGTTTATCCGGTTTTACGTTCATTATACATACACAGTGTAGATATGACTGTACCATCACTTTGTGTATTTTATTTTGGTTTTTGGGGTCCTCTATTGAGTGTTGTTATACTCACTCATTCAAAGTATTTTCCTATATGTGTCATGTCTTGTGTAGACGCGCATCCTTTTGATGGAGTCCAGGGTAGACCATGACCAGAAAGTGATTTCTGAATTACTTACAGGCTGAGGTGTTTCTATGGCTACAAGTATAAGTCCCAGTACCTCTTTCTGATTACATGACAGACTTTTTGGGATGTATAAATTTTCTATTGGTGGAATTTTATTCCGGCCTAGTTTACATTCCTTTAATTTCATTGTTCATTGTTGGTTGGGTTTAATTGTAAGACTGTATTTTGTTCCTTAGTTTTTTTACATTTTAGCATTTGTGGGCTTAGAGTTGTGTGTGTGTGTGTACATGTACATCGACATTTCCTCCCATGTTAGTGATATTTTCACTTGGTTCTAGTCACCAAACACTTTCTTATTGGTGGTAGGCTTGGGGAGTCATTGTAGGGTCCACACTGGGTTCAGTCATGATTGAGTGGTATCAAAGGTGGTTGTTTATACCATAAGACCAAGAGTCCGTGATATTGGTATGGGGAAATAGTGTCAAGTGTCCTGAGTTCTGTATTCAGGCCAGGGAATGCAGTGTTGGATCGAGTAGCCGACATATCCATACACCAAGACTCTAAAAACCTACATTCTCACTGGGTACATCAAAAAACTATTTACAGAGAAATAAAATAATGGTTCATGAGTCATATTGGAATGGGTTTGGTTTCCATTATCCTTTTGTTTCAGATATCAAGATATAATAATTGACCATGTTACATAATGATTCATTATTAGATTCCTCATTGATGCCTACCTAATAGGATACAATAGCTCGATCACGAGCATGACCCCCTCAGTGAAGAGGCTTTGATAAAAAGACCAGTTACCCAATTGTTACCTCTTAGTGGGGCACCTGATATACCACAACCATTAGAGTAGTGAGTTGTAATTGTAGTGTTGACAGACTAGGAGCATATGCTGAGCATGCTCAATGAGTATCAGAGACAAAGACCCCTCTGGATCCGAGGCAGGCCTGACAGTTATGTGGGTAAGGACTGGCTTGAGGCGGTGACCAGAGTATTGCATCTTGTGAGGAAACCAATAAACCATATTGTGATTCTAGGATCAAGCCTCCTTGAGGGTTCGATAGGACAATGGTGGAGTCTGACCATGCTGACTCCCAAGGAGGTGACTATTTCATTGACAAAGTTCAAGAGACACTTTAGAGAGGTGTTTTCTCTACTTATGCTAAGATCAGTGCGTATTCAATAGCATATTCAACTATACCTGGGATATTTGATGGTGGATGACTATTTATCAAGGTTCACGAACTTCACCAAGTTCATGATAGATATGATCAGGGATCAGAACTTCAGTGTGCTATCCTTCGAGCAATGTATTTGGTGGGAAATCTGAGCTAGTGTCGTTTTATAGGAATATCGACTTATGTTGGAGTTCCTGTGCAGACATGTGTGATCAATAGGTTCTTAGTGGAGACGAAAAAGCTAGATGTAGTCATCAAGTGGCCAACATGTGTGGAGACCTCAGTAGTTGGGAGACGACATCCGACATAAGGATTGGGATGTTGGAGACGTCACAAGAAGACCCATGATAGGGGTCGATAGTCCTGAGATATCATTCTTGATTCAATCATCCTAGATAGATATGATGATACTCATGGGACAGAATTGGATATCTCGCTAGTGATTTCCCAACCTTTCGAGCTTCTAAAAGGGAGGAGGTGGGGGACCGCCAAAGTAGTGGTAGAGATTGGAGCAGACAAACCCGCCAAGTGTCAGACGTGGCAGAGTAGTATGGAGAGCTACATGTGGTGCCATATTCTTTTCTCTACTACCACCACGACCCCGAGGAGGTCCACACTAGTCTCAAAGATCTAGGGAACATTGGTGGGGACGGCTGCATGCAGTCGAGGCATATGACCCAGGGACCCCAAATATGATTTGAGGTATGACCTATGTCTTTTCTACATTATATGTCATACATATCAAAACATGTTCTATTCATTCCTTTTTTCCCCATGTCTCCTTTTTAACCATGAGATTCCATTAGAGTCGTCGAGTCAACCCTTACTCTCAAAGACACGTACGAGAGGATACTCGATGATCACACATTTTTGGAGAGTGTGTGAACTTTACATGGAGGAGATAGATTTTGTTTGAACCTTTTGGTGGTAGCCTCATGGCATTAAGACGTTTTTCTCAGTATATATTAATTATGTTTGGTCCATACCCAGATTGACTACATTAAGAAAAAAGTGTGGCGTGTTCGCAGTGAGGTAACAAGGTTTTCCTTTTTTGGTGAGAAGGAAACCTTGGTACATAGAATGTGCTAACGCATACGAGGGTGTAGAAGATCACTCATGAGTTGGATGGTATTACCCTCAGCGTATGAGATGTTGTGAGCTTAGACTTCCTATCTGTAGTGGTGGAGTACAAGGACATCTTTGCAGAAGATGTCCCAAGGCTACCTCCTTACCATGAGATCAACTTATGAATCAATTTTCATCTAGATATTGAACAGATATCCTCACATGCATATCAGATTTCTCCATGCAGTGCTTGGTGAGATGAGGGTGAAGTTGAGTATTTATAGTCAAAGGGCTTCCTAATACCCAATGTTTCTCCCTAAGGAGCCCTAGTTTTCTTTTCCAATAATGAAGATGGGATTTTGAGGTTGTGCATGGATTATTGGTGCCTGAACCAGATGAATATGAAGAACAAGTATCCATTACAATGGATCGATGACCACTTCAATCGACTGAGAGGGGAATTTTGGTTCCCTAAGTTTTACATCAGATTGGGTTATCACCATCTTCTAGTACATGGAGAGGATGTACCAAATATGGATTTCAGATTTTGATATGGTCACTTTGATTACTTGGAGTTGTCATTTCGGTGTGATGAATGTTGCACAGTGTTTATGGGAGTTATGAACCAGACCATCTAGCCATACTTTGACTAGTTTGTTGTGGTCTTCATTGAAGACATATTCATTTACTCGACACTAGAGGAGGAGAACCTGAGAAACTTGTGGTTGGTTCTAGATGTACTCTGAGAGAACCAGAAATATGGGAAGCTCTTAGAGTTCCAGTTATGGATATAAGAGGTCGACAATTTGGGACATGTTATCTTAGCAGTTTTAGTGGCATTGGACCTAGAAAAGGGTGAGGTAAGTTAGAATGAGAGCCACAATAGAGTGTGACCAAGGTGCATAGATTCCTAGGGATGAAATGATACTACCATATATTTATCCATGATTTCTCATAGATATTAGCACCGATGACATCCTTGAACTGAAAGTGCATGCCTTTCATCTAGAAAAATATGTGCTATTTGGCTTTCCGGTAGTTGAGGTAGAGTTTTATTAGTGAACCGATCATGAGATTTCTAGATGGGGTGTCAGGTATATATTTTCTATGACTCTTCTATGACTGAGCGTGGATATTTCCTTGTCCATAGACATGGGTTGATTGCATATTGTTCACACCAGCTAAGGGAACATGAGCAGATCTATGCTACCCATTATCTCAAGGTGGATGTGGTATTCTTATCATTGAAGGTGCAGGAAAACTACATGATAGGTGAACTATTTACCATCTACTCTAATCATAAAGGCATCATGTACATCTTCTCGGCTAAGGATATGATTCTGAGGTAGAGGAAATTTCTAGAGTTCATCCAGGATTATGACTTTGTGGTCATCTAAACTCCGGGGAAGTGGAACATTTGGGTAGATGATCTTAGTAAGAGATCAAGTTTTCGACTACTGATTGAGGAAAAATAACAGTTGGCCACGCTATAGTTTTACTTCATGGATGGAGATGATGAAACTTATCTTTATTCAATGGTTGTCACCCCTAAACACTTAAGAAATTTTAGGGTGGCATAGGTAGAGGATGTAAATTGTATGAAATTAAATGCCTAGTTTTCCAAAGGATATGATCCTAATGGATATTCACATGGTGGGGAGCACATGGTCATTTTCAATGAACACACAGTTGTTCCAGTGGCATTGTGGCAGGATGTTCTATGGGAGTTTCAAACATCCCCCTTGTAGGTACATCCGGAGTGGAAAAAATGTACCAGGTCCTCCATCATTATTTCTGGTGCAGGGGTATGAGGAAGGAAATAATAGTGTTTGTTCCTCAATGCCTTATGTGCCTGCAGGTAATGGCTATGCACTAGGTTATATCATGGTTAGATCACCCATAAATGTACCAGAGTGGAAGTGTGATGGAATATCGATGGAGTTTCGGATGGGATTACCGCAGATAGCCAATGGACTCCATTCAATATGGGTGATCCTCGACTGACTCACTATGTTGGCCCACATCCGATCTATTAGGGAGAAGAGTTTCATAGAGAGCTTGGGACACCTCTACTTCCCGAATATAGTTTGGGTTCATTTATTCCCTTCAAATAGAGTCTCATATCGAGATGCATGATTCAAATCCATGTTGTGGAAGGTATTGTAAGAGGATTTTGGGAATCATCTACACTTGAGTATGGCATTCCATCCCTATACTGATTTTCAGATAGAGAGGATCGTTCAGGTTATAGAGAATATATTATATGTCTGTATCATGGAATTTTGTTTTAGTTGAGAGGAACACCTATCATTGGTAGTGTTTGCGTATAACAACAGTTACCACTCCACCATTTTCATGGAATCGTTCAACTATTTTTATGGGTGACATGGCCTATCACCAATCACCTGGACCAACCCTAGAGAGTCAGCACGCATGGGTCCAGAGCTTGTGCGAGCTCCCACTAAGAAGGAGCTTATCATCCAGGAGCAGATGGAGACTGCACAGATCCAACAAAAATCTTATGATGACAGATGACGGAGATGTCTGGAGTTGGAGGAGGGACACCTAGTCTTCCTTAAGGTCTCATGTTGGCGAGTGTTGTGAATATTTTTCTATGGTTGTAAGCTATCATCGCGGTCCATTGACACTTTTTAGATACTATGTAGAGTTGGAAAGGAAAGGTACAACCTAGCAATAAATTTGAAGCATCACCGGGTGCATGATGTCTCCCATGTGTTACAACTAAGAAGGTACATGCATGACCCACCTCACATCATCGACGGGGGGGGGGGATTGGACATTAAGGAGGAACAGAACATCACAGAGTAGCCAGTGGATATCGTGGATCGATGGGAGAGGATATATCATGGTATATTTATTCCCCTAGTGTGTGTCCAGTGGATACATGGGAATCTTCAAAAGAGTACGTTATGGAGGGAGGCTCAGATTTGTGTGTATTACCAACATCTGTTGCAGTATACATTTTTTTACTTTTTCGAGGATGTAAATACCTATATTGGGGAGAATATAATGTCTCATATTTTCTATGTATTATTTTTCAATATCATACTCAATTAATTAGAGACTATGATTTGCAAATACGTGGGTTTTTGAGGCCTGGAATGCCCAAAATAAATGTTTGGAATAAATGAAACTCTGAATAACACTCTTGAGGGGTTTTATGGAAATGGTGGAGTAACTTTTAAACGGGTGAACTTACAAGAAATGTGAGGGCACCTTTGTGTTAAGAATAGCGACTATATATTAGGCAGGTCCAGACATCGAACATCGTGGGTTGACTAAAAATGTATGGTTATGGATGTTTTAAAAGAAATAAATGAAATTATTAATTTATTTTAAATATTTCCTTTTAAATGCAATGACTTAATTCCTCCCCTTTACATACATACTTATGAATAGATTTTAGTGTTAGCTATATAACCCAATGAATTGGAGACCATTGATTGAGTTATGGAAAAGAACCTGTTAGCGGATGACATCAGATCAATTGTTCGACACACATCAGATTTGATGAAACCTCACCAATGATAGTGAAATGATGATTGTTCTCCTATAAAATAGAGGAAGGGGTCGTTATATTTAATATGCTTCTTCCCCATTATTGGTTTAAATGATAAAAGTAGAACCAACCAGAAACATGTTGATCCGCATATCATGCGTTATTGTGAGAGGGTGGTAATTTTCATTTTTTGTTGGGTTTAAATTCATGAATTTGATTTATGATTACTTCATAAATGTGATTTTGATTTTCTTGTTAATCCTATTAATGGGAGTTGATAAACTCCAAGACTAATGAAGGCATAGGTCCATTCATCCTCTGTTTATTGATTTTTCGTTCACCATTTTAACCTCTCAGTCTTTGTTTTCTTCACAGTTTTATGAACAACAGATCTTTGCGATTTCGTTTCACAATGCAACGATCCTAAATCATAGATAGATCATCATAGAAACCTTGTGGATGCACAATTATGATGGCAGGAGACATATCAGCTTCGATCGAGGAGGATCACTCTTCAATCATACTTCGTGCAGTTGATCTAAACTTGTTTTGGGGGCTATCGACGGTCCAAAAAAACAGAAATGGTTTTTTATTGTTGGGACGACCACAATCAGGGAGTATCACGATGACTGGATAATAGGATCAAGGATTGGAGGAGCACCCAAGGTATAAGGATGAATAACGAGACATTGTAATATCCCAGGTAAATGATGAATATGATATTTTCATAATTATTAATATTGTTGAATTAAATACTAATTTAAATTTAAAATGGTTTCAATGTTCGATAGCGTACCTGATACACAACAAAGGGTTTCGTTGAAATCATAAACTGCACACTAATAATATAATTTTATTATTTTAAATTGAAGTAAAATCCTAGTGGTTGTATTGGCAGGATTGAACAAAAATAACTATAATATGATTATACATGTTTATTAAATTGATTTACTTTTATCCAATACAAGTTATAGTCTTAAAATGATAATGAATCTGTTTTTAAGCATAATTTATATGAAAAGGTTGATTTACCACATTTTGATGGAGAACCCACATTAAATCTAGTTTTGGTCACATTAATACATTTCATTTGACCAAATATAATCCTTTTTTATAATAGGGACATCAAAATTTACATTGTGTAATTTTTTGAATTTTTCTAATAATGTTGAATTTGTAATGAATAGTGAAAAATATTGTATTTTAATTCAAAATGTAATTTAATATAATTAATTTATATGGTTATATTATATTTTTAATTTGTTTTAATGTGTAATTAGAATATATTTTTAGCATTTAATTCAATGTAGGTTATTGGAATTAATTTCACATTGAATTTGGATATAAACAAGTGCCAATCGTTTGATAGTTATTGTTTCATAAAAACACTCTATTTGTTTTAACAAAGAGAACTAATTTTAAATTAATTAATGCTACTTCTATGTTTTGAATTTGGAAATATAGACATCATTTTTTAATTTTTAATATCAAATATAGATTTGACTGAATATTTTTTATTTTCCAGAAAACCATAATTTTTAATGAATAGTGAAACCACTTAGTAGTAGTTAAAAAATAGACTTTTTTATTTTAATGAAATTTTATAACTTATGTGAAATTTTTTTATTTAATGACTTCAATTAAAACATAAAAACTATCAAAATATTGATATGTGTTTATGTTTAATATAAATGTGAAATTACATATAATAACCAATATTTTATTAAACGATAAAAATATAATCTAATTATACATCCAAACCATTCAAATACATTATTTGAAACTACAAATTATTTGGATTAAAAATGATGTTTTAAATTTAAATTTAGTACTTTTGATTATTCATCAAAATATATAAGTTATTATAAAAGTACCCAAAATTCATCCAAAATAAATTTTTATGTCCCGATTATAAGGAAGAATTTAATTTCATTAAATTTAAAATATAATATTGTAAAATATTGGTTTAAAAGGGTTTCAAATAAAAGGTGGTAAAATTGAATTTTTTTAAATATGCTTTTATATTAAAAAAATGAATTTGTTCTTATATTATGTCTAAAAACACATAATATGGATTCCAAAACTCTATAGAGTATATAAAATTAAAAATTTAATTAATACTATTCAAAACCGCTTTTGAACAATTATTTTTTAACTCGTGGTGTGATCGAACACGGTGTTGTGTGTAGCACAAGCTATTGAATTAAAGAAAACAACATACTATGAAATCTTAGGGTGTAATAGTGTACACATGCATCTATAAGAGAAAAAAAATAGTATGTAAATTTCCTCAAGCAGCACCACGATGTATTCACCAGTAGTTATAATGATATGAAAGTACTACACCCTCATGTATTCATCTGTCATGTCAGTATCCTAGGTAATAACTATGGTTCAACTAGCCTCTCATAAAAATGATGTCCTCTAATATTTTAATGGTAGAGTTCGATGTTGATAAGATTATCAAAGTCAGCTTTGTCAAAGAACTTTATTAACCAAATTATCTAGCGATCATTGTCCTAGTTGGGAGGATGAATTGGAAGATCGTATTATATCAACTTTTGGGACCTCATCACCCATTGGATGAAGGGTAATTTTCTCCTTCCAGAATTGAATTTCTTAATTGAGGCCAAAACAAGGTTCATGAACTCTTCTTCATGTACAGATACATTAGTTTCAATTAGATCTTGATATCCCTTGAAGATGAAGTGTCTACAAACGTCAAATATCTTTATGTATCCTCATGTTATTATGTAATGAATTTTTTTTTGACCAATTAAAGAGTTACTATTCATAGATCCATGCGTCATTTCTTCAAATCGATCCCCAGAATACTAGTGGAATGCTATATGGATTACACAGTGGTTAAATCCAACAAAATTAAAGACCATCGATGTGATATTGAGAATGTATTCGGCTTCCCCCACCCCATCACATTATGATGAAAACCATCATGCATGAATTAAGGGATACCTCAGGTAAGTTCTTTGACAACATTGTCAGATATATAGTCATTGTTATCATCCTAATAAAGGTCAAAACCATCAGCCATGTTCCTTCTTCATGCAACCTTCAAGATCACTACATCCTCTATAGCCACATAGATTACATGCTCTAATTAACCATGAATATGGATGATATGTGTAATCCAATTCAAATTATTATGAATAAAGGAACTGTCTATCCATGGGATGAAGAATTTCATACAGAATTTAAGGAACTCAAAATGTATCTACTAAAGCCTCTGGATCTGATTTCACCCATCCTCGGAAATCCTCAAGTCCTTAATGTTAAATCTTTTTAGAGATACCTCGAATAACTTCTAACTCAAAAGAATAATAAACTAAAATATGATATTTTATACTATATTAGTCTCATGTTCCATTATATGAAGTCCATATATCTCATATCAAGAAGATATTCCATGCAACAGAGCTTGATGTTATAAATTTGTGTAATTATCGGAAGCATCATGATATAAAGCTGGTGTCCCTTATGTTTCTGCTATAGTATATTTGTAACAACCAAATATCAAGAGTATAGAAAATATGTTGGGTATTGATCCTACACGAATTCATCATCCGGTTCATCCCACTATATTTTATCATGGTGTAGGGAATATGAAGACTTCAAATTTGACCATCTAAATCAGGATGAATTTCTTCAGGATATTGATTTCCTAAATGATACCATCCATTTAGTAGACTAGTCTATGCCATGATTCAGATTAATTTTGATGGTTCCACCTGGATCCCAACTGGAAGAAGGTTCAACGATCCCAATATTGAAAAATGTAGCCATGTGGATCATTTTCCACACTCCTATATAAGATGTCCTTCCTAAATCATCCCCACTATTTGAGGGATGCATCTACAATGAGGTAGAGTATCAGGATTCTATTACTGGTCTCTAATTGGATCTCAAGATTGATATCATCCACTTAAATGTGAAGGGATACTGTGAGTTAGTCATCAGACAGATAAACAATTATTATATCATAAAAAATATAGAGCATGTTCCACTGCGGGAATACACTCTCTAGTTTATGGCCCACTTCCCTTCTCAGCACTATGTGACTCCTATACCCCTATCACAAATTTTGTTGAGACAATTAATTGGCCTGATAAGCCACATATCTTATATTTCATGACTATGATGACCGATTCATTCATGTGGATGATTGAAGGGTCATTGCTCCAATCATCTTAGATGATGATAATGAAAAGAATGTGAACAACTTCACCACCAACGATTCCACATCAGGACCTCCAGATCTCCCCACTATGTTATAAAGTTCCAATTGGAAGAATACTTTCCTCGAGTATCTACATCATGGTACCCTACCTCTCGACAGAGTTGATTATGAGGGAATATATCATCACGCATCATAGTTAACCCCCCAAAGCAGGCCAATCATAGGGTAGACTCTAAAAAATGTCATTTTGATGGAATTATCATCCATTTCATAAAAGTTGATGATTTTACCGAAGGTTATATAGGAATTTATTACCATGTCATGGGGTGATCACAAGGCATGGTTGAAGCTCTCCCATAAAATTAAATGGATAAAATACTAATAACTCATCATGGTGTGTGACAATATCGAGTTCACCAATATATTCCACGTGACCAAGATTCCATCATACACAATATATTGACTTCTAATCCCATCTATTCTATCAAGAATTAAAGGCCCTCTAATTCCTTAGAAGTTGATGTTGTGTGACATTATCCACTAGAAGCATCTTACCAGTATAGGATCATTCTGATCAATACATATTTCTTTTCCAAGTGGACATAATGTATTACTAGTAATGAAATGAAGGCTCGGTCAATGGTTGATGTAGTGAGATATCACATCATCAATCTATTCAATGTTCCTCAAACGATTCTCAGTAACAATGGAACCATCATTCGAGTGGGTGATCTAGTGAATTGTTAGGCTATGCAATATATCCAGTCCAACCATACATACATATACCCTTTCCACGAAAATGGATAGAATGAGGTGTTTATAAATACACTTTACAAAATATTACAGTAGATGGTGGGAAAAAATAAGAATAATTGACTAGAAAATCTCCCAATATCCCTGTAGAATTATTAGATGATGACTTATAATTCCACTGAGGTCACTCAATATTCCATCATGTATGAAATTGAGGGAATGTTTCCCATCAAAATTTAATTTCAATTATTATGAACATTTGTGTTTGGTCAATAGATTCTAGACACAATTAAATAATTCCACCAATATAATAAAAAATATCTCGAAGAAAATATGATTCATGCATTTTATGATCTTGAGATGCACCATAACCAGATATAAAAATAATTCAACATTAATGGCATCCTATACTCCTTCCTCCAATGTGAAATGATATTAGGTATCTGACCACCAATGATACTTCATAAGAAGCCACAAATGATAGAACCCATATTAGAAGGGCCTTACATTGTGTATATGTTATATCCAAATAATTTGTACTCTTTAATCAATATAGATAGAGAACATAACCCTCCTCTTACTAATGTCACATTCCTCAAGAAATAATTCACATGATGATCCTTCCTGTATCTTTTTGACATTACAATAAACAATACTACTATGGTTAGAACTATATGAATTTAAACATTATAGATCTTTTTTTCCAATAACATGATGTTAAAATATTCACATGGTATGAGCTCTATATCCTTATATATAATGTTCAATATGTATAATCATGACATTAAACAATGTGAAAGTCTTCTTTGGGAGTGTGTTGTGCTGCATGGGTCTCCCTGGTCCTCATTCTAATTGAGATATAGCTTTTGCATCATGCACATCCCCTTTTGAAAACTATGTTCCCTTATTCCCAGTTACACGATGGTAAAATATTTTTCCACTACATGTCCTAGTTGCATGAAGTAAAACTACACCCCATCATTCTAGTTGTATGATGTTAACCTGTGCGATAATAATCATCTTAGTTACTAAAGATAATTTGTATGGTATTATAATGTCATTACATGAGAGTACATTTTCCCTACAATTGGTCATCAACCATTCCATATTATATAACTATCTATGTATTGATTACTTCCCACACATGATGCGTAGAGATTCCCAGATTTTTATCACGTTCGATCCACCCTTAAAAAGCTATTACATATGTATTGGTCAGACATATACATTGATATATTTTTCGAAAATGACTTGTGTCTTGATTTCCATTATTATGGGACACGTATAGATTCCCATAATATTTTTATTTCAGACTAGTCTAATATTCATCCACTCTTTAGCCCCTTGGCCTCATCATAGTCCAAGCATCAAGACTGTAAATTGTAATAAAGTCTCATCATGAATGCATAGATGGTGTGTTGGCCACATTGGTCTCATTCACAACAAGATTGTTTTGCTGCCACGTTAGGCATATAGAGGGCTCATTCCAGGTTCCAAACTCTATGACCATAATTTGAGAGACAATGCTCCAAGATTCATTACCTTAAACAAATGACCACCTAGTGGTCCATGAATCGTATCAATAAATTTTTCACAAGGTTCCACACTCTATTACATAAATGTAAATCCCATGTCTATGAATCATGACATTTAACTGTAAGTAGTTTTTCATTGGGATGTGTTGTGTTCAATTGAGCCCCCATGACCTTCATTCCCATCGGTGATTTCATGAAATCATGCAACACAAAAAAATTAGATAAACGTCCCAATTTTTTCAGACCTCTATGAACACAAACAATGAGATATACTCCTCAACACAAGATGTGATATTATGACCCCAACCAAAAAAATTTAAGATGCCTCCCAACAATTATTGTTGGCCTAAGTTACAACATGAGAGATGATTCACCCCACTAGTATTGGTATCTAACCATTTTGTATGTTTCGGAACATTGTATGACATTCTTATCATCCTTATGGAATACATATTGATGCCTTAACGTATTGTATTTGGGACCATCCACATATTAGTGTTATCATATCACTCTTTTACATTACACATACCCATTTGAGAAGACCATTTCAATGGTATTAACTCCATGACCTTAAACGGAGAGCATATTGTCCACAAAATGTTACTATACCATATCTTACATGGTACATGACACATGAATTTAATCTATTTGTGACAACCAGTCTTGAATACCACTATATGAAAAGACAATCACATACTTCCTGTATTTCTTGGTTTGGATTTCCAATTTACCTAAAATCAAGTGATAACCCATAATTGGGATGGTCTGATGTCATTTTAAGATTACCTCCCATTCAGGTCTAACTCTTAATAGGATCTATAGTAGAAAACAATAGATCATGTGTTTTGAAGATGGTCAACAGTTTAACTGACATTCACTCCACTCATCCTTGACTGGTTTGGCCGTGGTTCCTATGTTTAGATCATGTTAAAAAATGGATCCCTACTCACCAATATACCCTACAACCAGGACACAAATTTCTCAAATTATCTACTTTACACTCCCTTGTAGCAATGTGAAATTTCAATCCCTCTCTATCCCCTTAATGCATGATTCCACATGTCGGGAAGACCCCATACACCATTCCTTTATTACCATGCTTTATGTTCATGTTATTTGGACCCTCATCAACTTCCACTCCAAGAAGGGACCACATAATGGCTTTTTTATGCCATTTGGGATCAACAACCATTTTAGGCCGAGATTATAGAAGAACTCACACAACATTTAAAGACAGGTTCTATGTTTAATTAATTGTTAGTAGTTGGCCCTCATTTTCATGTTCCCACTACAAGAAAATGATATAGATTCCTTATTTCGAACTGGGTCCATAGTTATCCTAAGACATTATTACACTCTCCTCATGTTCTAAATATTTTTCATTTTGTTTCATAATTATCACCCCACATTGGTAATAAATAATTATATTCCTCTACATTTGTCATGTTTATCCATTAGTGCACTGTGGAAAAGAAACTGAACTATTCTAGGATCTATGTTCTCTAGACACATGCTCTCTTATTCCAAACACTCTCATTATCCTTTAAAAAATAACTGACCTCAATTGTTAATGATTATCGAACACTCTCTAAAAAATGAGAAATCATGTGGTCGATTGTTTTTTATCACATTGGGTATGAATCACATGAGCTTATGGATGGGTCGTTGGATATCTCACAATTATGATCGAAGTGATATAACTAAAATTTATAAATGTAATTTTTCCATCAACATAGGGAATTTTTAAAATAAAACAAGTAATTTGTCGTAGTTTTAGGAGACATCTAAATTTTGGAGTCAATTATAATCCCTATAAAAATTTCCCCTATACTATACTGCATAGGTCAATTGTCCTAGCTCCTCAATACTCATGTGTGTGGCCTCTTTGGTCAGTTATAAACTTCTATTATTTATTTCCTCCTCATCAGCCACCAGACGAATTTCATCAGCTCTAATATATGTATAATCCCACTCAACCTAGAGATGGGCTATCTGACATGATTGATGTCTCATTAGCGTATAGGATTCCTATGACTCCTTATTTAAAATGTTGTTGGACTCTGTTCAAGTGTCAATTAAAGAAGTGTTATCATTTCTTTCCCTTCCATTTGCTCGATCTCATGAGTTACTTCGTGGAGTTTTTTGATTCTATTATAATTTTCATGATGATGCGAGACGTCCATTAATTCGATCCATTCATGCATTCGTTCGACGAGAATGACTCGAACAAGCACATGAATACCTCGAGTATCCACCCATATAGAGCACAATATTCAAAGACAATGATGAAGTTACCCCATCCATCAAATTAGATACAACTCTAGAGTTGGTTTAAAATTTATTGAATGCACCTGTATGGCCAATGTCAGATGATTTGGTTCTCTTCAACCACAACATGATAAAAATCATACCGCTCTTCTAGTGGCATGGTGTAACAACTGGACACCCGAAATAAAATAAGGAATACATTAATCTATTACATTAGAATAAAAACAAGATTCAACTCCCATGAGACACACTAATTTACTAGTTTTTTAAACACCAAATAAAATTCACTATACCCATATTACATTGTGAAATAGAAAATAAAACATTTTATATAAAAAATTAAATGTATCTATATTCTTGAATGGAAATTCAAATATTTTTATTCATCACCAAATGAAAATAACCATAATAAGGGAGAGATCAAATGATCAGTTAGTCTATGAAAAGATGAAGTAAAAATAAACTAATGAGAATAATAAAAATAGAATGTTAAATAAAAGAAAACTACTACCATTTAAATAACTAGATAAGAAAAAAAATCAATATGGAATGGTAAGAAATTGAAACACGTGAAATTTAATAAAGTAACTATGGATGAAATTCAATCATAGATATGTCGATGAAAAATAACATGTATAATAAATTATAACTGAAATGAAGGAAATGCATTAATATTAGATTTCATGTATTTTTGAACATGAACCACAATACCATAAACACTTATTCTTGAGATATTGTAATATATTCAGATTTGGCCAACTATTTCCTCTCATGAGACTACTGATTCATTAAGTGGATAACTATAAACATGACCCATGTGTATCTTCCAGTCCAGTGCAACTCCCATATTATAAATAATCGATTTAATTAATACACAACATGACCATTCAAAAAATATCTGTATTATATGAGATATTTGGATTAATTAAATATTCACTATATTAAAGACAAGTAAGAATAAGGGTTTTTAATGTTGATGAATATGTATTCCATTTAAATTTTATTAAAACATTCTTCATTAATTTAATCATCAAACATTCCAAAGTGTCCAATACCACTCTGAATCATTTAAATAATAATACACAAGAATTAATAAAAATATATGAAACATAAAATATCATTAGAATAAATATATTCCTATATAACATGTCAGAGGTAATTATATACACTATATAAATGTTAATTGGTATATAGGAACAACTAAGTCTCAAAGGAATTTAAATTGGGATGAAATCCCTTACCTTGAGTCCCTCTTATAACATGCATATTTATATTCACAAATAATAAACTCATGTTAAGTATTTAGATTCTTGAGATCATTTTTATTATTATTATTTTAAATTATCCCTTTTTATTATTTAATCAACTACATAAAAATCTAGTTTTTCACATGCTCTTTTTACCATATTCGGTTTATGTTTTTAAAATGACATCGGTAGATGTACAATAGTCAAAGGGTTAATTATATAAACATATCCAGAGGAAAAACTATGAAATAATTATCATATTTATAAATTATGTTAATTTTAATACCATTCATGAATGATGGTTTTGATAAATGAACCAATGTTACAATCATGGAGAATGTAGTCTATATGTATGCATGAGTAACATTTCCATTTTTCAATGATCATTATTGATTGAAGGTAACTAAATTCAGTAATTAGAACACTATAATTACATAATAAATCCAATATTATGTAATAATATAAAATTATATATAGAAATTATTTGATGTAAAAGGAATTAATCCGGGTTGAGGAAGAAATAGTCTACATAACCACGAATTATGTCATCACATTTCAAGTGTGAGAAAGTGTAACAAATAAAATGATATATATTGCCTTTTTTCAAAAATAAAATTATGTCATGAATATAATATATTTTTTATTTATGTTACAAATTCTTAATTATAAACATTTCTTATATGATACATCAATTGTGCAAATGAGTTACATAGTTTCAAGGAGGTGGTTTTCCACACTTCCATAAATTATATTAATGTATTTACAAGAAATGAAAGGTATTAGGGTATATTTCATAAAGGAATAGTATATGGAAAAAATGAATACATATCATCTAAAAAATATATAAATTTTAATCAAATTTCCCAACCATGAAATTTTGTAATGTAAAAACACATAATCATCGTTTCATGGGTCTATTGTTATCCATACACATAAACAGTATGTTCAATACCCATTAGATGCATGTTTGTGTGAGTTCTATTCATAACCTTATAGTAAAAACATCATATTATATTGAGGATGAATTTTTTCTTATATAACCATTTAATAAGAAGTGTTTTTTGGTTTAGATAATGGAAATAAGACTAAATATCTTAAGGAAAGATGTTACTCTTCGTTGGGTATCTTCTTTTGGTTTAAAATAGAGGCATCCCATGGATGGATTTATAACCATAGGGATGATTAGAGATTATGGTATGTATTTTGACGATCTATTTGGGATAATCCAGGTTGAGAAAAAGAGCCTTGAGTAGTGTGAGGGAGTGGGAGGATAAGAGACCTTTTTATACTGGAGGAGGAGTGGCCCTTATGAAAATTTTGGAAACAGATTTCCACCAACATTTTATCATTATAAACTTGTTTCAATAATGGTACAAAATTGATAAAACTGGTCATGGGGTCTATATATGAACATAAAAAGGAATTTAAACATCTTTATAGGTTATTTGGCCCCTTAAGATTTAGGTTTAGTCCGTTGTGAAGCTTAATTTCACTTTAATCATTCTACTTAATTATAGGTACATTCACTAATATGATTGGTAAAAACATAGTTGGATAAAGTAGTAATTTTAAATTATTCTTATTTAAAATATGGAATCCCATTTTTTCAAATCCCAATCATATATGTGGAGGAAATTAATTAAAAATAAATACCGCAGAAGTGACAAATATGTGAGTTTTAAAAGTAAAAACGTCCAATAGTTGGATAATTTTTTGTATTCAATTTCAATTCCTAATTTATTTAATTGAAATTAATTGTATTAATTGATAAAACATTTAATACAATAAATCTTTAAAACAATTTAAAAATGTAATTTATCCTTATAAATAAATTATTTATAAAAATAGAATTGAAATTCCTTATTTATGCATATTTATGAAAAATGAATATTCATAAAAAATACAAAATGTTCACCCTAAGATAATTTTTATTATATTTAATATATAAAGATTTTTGAAATATATATTCTATTAAAGTGAAATAAATTGGATATAAAATGGTTTCTTCATTAAGAGGTTGTAAAACCAACATTAAAAAGGATTTATTTTTTGAATAATTTTTTTTATTATATTATGCATATAAAATCTATTGGATGAATATAAATAAATATATTTTTGAATATATAATATTTAATTAATTAAAATAATATAATAATATAAACTTATTTTATTTTTATGGTAACAATTCTTTTTGGTGCATAAGAATAGTTTTTATGAAAATTATCTCGCTTATAGTTAGTTAGTTAATAAATTCATTTTTTATCTATTTGTAACTAAGGAATTAGTTTTGTAACACGTCAAGCTTCTACGGTACGCTTCTCTTTGAATGATGCAATAGCGTGTATTGTACGCAACATCGAGTTCTAACACACACCACAACCAATCAAACTAGCCGTTATAAATAGTAGTACCTAATTTTTGAAATTAGAGAAATTTTATCTCTCAAAATGGACTTCATTTTTGGATTTGGAGTATAGAATTTATCCTAAGGTTAAATTTTGGTACTTTTCGGATAACATTAATAATTTGATGAATAGTGAAAATTACTAAATTTTAATTACAAACAACCTTTTTAATCAAAATAATTAATAGTGATAAATTATGAATTTTAGTTGTTTAAAAGTATATTTAGAATATATTTTAACAATTTAATATAATTTATGTCATTGGAAATAATTTCATAATTAAAACGAACATAAACAAGTATCAATCTTTTAATAGTTATTATATCTTAAAAACACGCATTTTGTTTTGACAATGGGAATTAATTTTAAATTAATTCTTTCCACTTCTGTGTTTTGAATTTGTAAAAATGGATTCCATATTTGGAATCATGATGTTCAAATTTTGTATATATGTAACTTTTATTTTTAGACATTTAGAATAATTACTTCGATAAATATTTTATTTACCATGGTTAAAGGGTAAATCAGGTAAATAAGGGTTAAAAAATAATATTATAATAATAAAAACTTACCATAAAACGTGTCCTAACCTTATTGGTTGATATATTTTCGACCATGGGCATCTTTGGGTCGATTTTGGGACCCCATGGTGCCACTTGTAAGTGATACAGACACTTTATTTTAATTATGTTAAAATGAATACAAAAATGACACAAGCATACATCTTTTAAAAATACCATTTTTACATAGGGTTATATATGTTGGATGTTAGACTATAAATATTAATTAGAAATATAGAAAGAGTTCCTACATAATTATATTTTATTTATAATTTTTGTACGTTAAAAAATTTAATTTATTTATGACACAATGATGATGCAGTAATTTCTATAATAGTGATAAATTAAAATAGTTGAATTATAAATACCCAAATAAATATAATTTGAGAATTTTAATGAATTAAAATAATTTAATAGGAGAATATGACATATTAGGATTAATTTAATTGACTTCTTTTGAACTAATCATTCTGTTATTATTTGCACAAAAATCAATTTTCCAAATAGTGCCAAATTGAAATAAAAGAGTTTTTAAAACAAATATTATATAATTAATTGATATTAAATTTATAAAAATCTAAGGTTCGGCCAGGATACTTATATAAAGATATTTTTATAATTTATAGACCACTTGGGGGTCTCTTGGAGTTATATAGTATGTTTATTAACTATATAATATAAAAATACAAAGTGACATGGTAAGTGTCAAACTAATTAACTAAGTGTTAATACTTAATGATAAGGTTAATATAGTAACCCAAACCTGTCTAAATTCTATTTTTTGAGTGGTTTCCAACCTCTCCCCACATTAACCTTTAAATAATCCACTTTAAAGCCATTATAAACTGAATATTAATTTATTATAAAATAATATTTCTAGCTCTTCCAGAGGTGCCCCTCACTCCTCTTATAAAAGGGCACTCTCCCTTCTCATTAACTCACACCTTCAAAGCCTTTTGGTTCGGCAAAAATCTACCCAAATACTCTTTCAACTTCCCTAACTTCATCCTAGAGGCCTTCATTTAGTCATAAAGCCAACCTAAGAGCCCTTTTGATCAAATCAAAAGGAAGAACCAGAAGAAGAGGTATTGATTTCACCACCCTTTTCCAAGTTCCTTTCTTCTTCCACTTCTTTCTTTGTTATTACCATTCTAAAATAATGAATCCAGTATCTCCTATATAATGTAATATTATTATAAATATGGTACAACCATATTCAGTATTATATCCATCCTTTGAATAACATGTCACCATACGTGCGTACGTACGGCTTACCGTCTCCACGTCGGGGTGTAATTGTTATTCAATAAATTATTAATTGGATGGGTATAATAATGATGTGTAACTCATTTAAATAATAAATATAACATGATAATGATTCTGTATATATGATATACCATCCAATTATATATTATTTTAATATCAAAAGAATGATATTGTCGCTCGTGCGTACGTACGGACTACCGTCTCCACCAACGTGATAAGATTCATTCTCCATCATATCCATTCAAGTATAATTCTCATTTCATGATTAATAATAGTATATAAGGACTTTATATCATTCTGGATATGATTAAGATACAACCTATCCATGAAAAACACGACTTACGTAACAAAACATATAAAATAAAATGAGTAAGTTAACACCCGAAACAACGATAATACTAATATATTATGAACAAATCAATGTTAAAAGATCATATATGATATCATATTAATGTATACGATTATTTTATAATTTAATAACAATTATTTCACCATTATACAGGAGGTTAACCTACCCCAACCAAGGAAAAGTACAAGGTAAGGGTTTATTTCGCAATCTCTTCATTATCTGAGGTTGTTTATACGTAATAATCTACTAGGATATCTTTATCATCCACATCCATGTTTCTTAAAAATGTATTTCAAAACATTTTGACAATTTACAAGAATATGGGTTAAAGTTATTTATACCCTTGTTTGACTTTTTATAAGTGGTTTATAAAGGAATCTTTCCGTCATTTTCCTAACAATGTGCTTTTTAACCTTTTCGATGCAATTAAGGTAAGAATGTTTTTTTTATACGGCGGGTACAGATATTTCCCCCCGTTATAAAATAGTCAAAGCTTCCCTTACAAGCATATAAAAATATTTTCATAGAAAATGTTTTATTTTATTAATATATGACTCTTAAATTTTTTCAAAATAGAAAGAGATATTTCTCTAAAAAGAGTTTTGATTTCATCTATGTCAACATCCTCTGATGGATTTGACTCTTATTTGAAGTTGATTTATTATGATACAAAACTTCAATATTGTATTGAAAGTTTTGTGATATGTTTGACTGTGGATGTTTTATTTTTATACCATTCATGGTTTATGGATGAAGTAATTACATTTCGTATGCTAGTTTTAATACGAATGTTTATGTTTTGTTTAAACCTTTTCATATGGGAATGCATTGGACTTAATATGTGACGGATGGAGCCCGCTATAGCTCCTTTATGCATCGAAAGGTCTCATGAGACAAACTAGTGTCTTAGCACAAGGACTTGACAAAATCTTATTTGTAGTCTTGGGATGAAGCCTTGGCTCTGTGGTTATGATATTCTGGCATTATGCATTCCATCATTATAAAAGTGGTTATTGGTATTGCATGTGATTATTAGAGTAGTAGAATGTCCATGTGAATAAGAAAATGGAATTATTTCATTTTACTTTTTCCATAAAATTTTTAAGTTCATGTTTAAAAGGCTTTTGTTTTAGTTATACATTTCCTTAAATGTTTCTTCTTATTTATGAAAGTTTCCGTTATATTGTTATCCTTACTGGGAATTTGAGCTCACCCCTTTTTTATGTTTTATTTTTCCTAGGATGTGAAGAAGTAAATTATGAATGTACTTCCGGGATATTATGAGGGGATAATAGTGTGGACTATGGAGAAAATATGTTGTCGTAGTAGTTTTTCACTTTATGATGTAATGTAAAACATTATGAATTTATCTAGTGTTTCCAAGGCTACTAAACCAATCGGTCTTTCGAGATTTGATCTTTCTTGTGATCATGAAAATGTTATGTAATAATGCACCAACTCTGGGTAACCGGGGTCGGGGCATTATAGTTGGTATCAAAGGAAGTTTAGTACAAACCTTGGAAGCTACATTTAGATAAACTCTGATTAGAGCACATAGACATAAGATGGACTTTGAGGATTAGTATAGAAGAACTTCCTAGAATTTTGGTATTGTAGAGATATTGTGAGGTTTTCAAGCAATACATACCTGTCTAAATATGAGCAGGTAGAGGCGGCTCTAGAACAGATGTACCCCTGGGTAAAACACGAAAACACCGCTTTGAGCTAGACTCGAACGGGAACTGGTGCACGACAACGGGCCTTGCTACACTCTTGGTTACGACACTCCTGGGGGATATGCTTAGGATAACTCTCATTTTCATTACAAATAATTATGAAAGGATTATGAGTATATACTTCATTAATGAAAACATTTTTATGATTATGGATTATATCCTTAAATAGTTCAATTTATGTTAAGCGTTTTATAAGTATGGAATTATGTATTTTGATTCATAAACTGATCTAGTTTATGCCATTGTTTATAAATGGAGCCTAGTAAAAGAAATGGAAATCGTATCAATGCACGCACTCCATTTAGGAATTTCCCTCCTGCTCAAGATAATTATAGTGGAGCTGGTGATGCCACTGGTGCCGATCAGCTAATCACCATACTGGGACAACTCACTCAGGTTATGAATAATAACCTTACCCATATGAAGCACCCTGATCCACAGCGTGGAGGATCAATGTTAGATCTATTCATGAGGCAACAACCACCAACATTTAATGGGAGTACAAATCCCTTAGTAGCTGAGCAATGGATAAATTTCCTAGAGAAAATATTTCAGGCTTTGGGGAGTAGTGAAAGGGAAAAAGTTATCATGGCAGTTTACACCCTCACTGGAGATGATGATCAATGGTGATCATTTATTCAAAACATGAAGGAAGATGATGAAGTATCAAATATGGAATGGGGGGAGTTTAAAGATCTGTTTTTAGAAAAATACTTTCCTCGTGACCATCGAGCAGATATGGAAAGGCAATTTCTGAGTCTGAGACAAAAGGAGGATGAGAATGTCGCAAAGTATGAGGCGAACTTTACAAGGTTAGAAAGGTATGCTGGAGATTATATACGTAACCCAAGAAATAATATTTATCATTTATTTGATGGGGTAAAAGCATTTCTCTGTCGAGTATTAGTCTCACAATCCTTCTCGTCGTACGAAGACATTGTCTCATGTGCTATCAAGAAAGAAAAGGAATTCTCTAAGTCCTATGACTTTAAAGCAAAGAAAGAGAAGAAGAGATCTTCTGATCAGTCTAGGAATGGAAATAAGGGGAAGAAGGAAAAGGTTGAATAACCATCCTATGGTAAATGTGGGAAGAAACACCCCTGTACTTGCTTGAAGGGAATGGGTGTCTGTTACAAGTTTGGTGAAAAAGGCCACCAAGCTCATAAATGAAAAGGGAAGAAGGAAGCTACCACTGTTCAATGCTAAAATTGCAGGTAGATGGGAAATTATGAAAATGAATGTCCTAATAGTCAGGGGAACTTACCTTAGAAAAGGCCAAGGGATCAAGGCCAAGATTTTTCTATCACCACTGCTAAGGTAGAAGCTCCAAAAGACGTGGTGTTCGGTAATTTAATGGTTTCCTCAAGTTTAGCAAATGCATTATTTGATTCTGGATCATCGCATTGTTTCATATCTTCCTAGTTTTCTATGAAAATTATATATTTCCAATTTGATTTAACAATGGATTTTTCAGTTAAAACTCCTATGGGAAGTGTTATTGCAACAAAGTTTTGTGAATCAGTCCCCATTATAGCACATAAATGTTCTTTATCCACTGATCTCATTGTCATACCTATGATTGAGTTTGATATAATCCTCGGTATGGATTGGATTTTGGATTATGATGCGAAGATTTATTATAAGAAGAAGGAGGTTACGATTTTTGATGATGATGATAAGGAACACCTTATCCTTAGAGAAGAATCATCACCACCTAATTCTTATCTAGATCCACCCCTAGTAGCTCAACAAAATTCAATTATTGGGGAGGAAGAGAATGAAATAACTGTGGGTGACGAACGTAATGTTAAAATAGAGGATGTACCTGTTGTGAAAGAATATGTAGATGTATTTCCATAAGATTAACCTGGACATCCTCCAGAATGAGAAGATGAGTTTTCCATTGATTTAATTCCTAGATCAAGGCCTATATTGAAGACTCATTGTAGAATGGCCACTGTAGAATTAGTTGAACTAAAGAAATAACTAGAGGAATTTTGTAATAAGGGATTTATTCACCCTAGTGTTTCTCCATGGGGAGCACCTATTCTTTGTATTAAAAAGAAAGATAGATCTATGAGGTTATGTATCGACTATAGAGAGATCAATGCTATAATAATAAAGAACAAGTATCCCCTACCTCGCATTGATTATTTATTTGACCAACTACATGGAGCTAAATAATTTTCAAAGATTGACCTTCGATCTAGATACCATCAGTTGTGTTTAAAGAAGGAATACATTTTGAAGACATCATTTCGAACCTGGTATAGGCATTACGAGTTTACTGTAATGCCTTTTGGATTGACTAATGCACCCTTTGTATTCATGGATCTGATGAATAGAGTTTTCAAGGAATATCTCGATGAATTTGTGGTGGTATTTATTGATGATATCTTGGTATACTCTAAAAGCTACGAAGATCATGAAAGTCACTTGCACATTATCTTGAAGACTCTGAGAAGACATGAGTTATATGGGATGTTTAGCAAGTGTGAATTCTGGCTTCATGAGATTTCTTTTCTTGGACATATTGTCTCTAGAGATGGAATCTCTATTGATCCTTCTATGACCAAGGCAATCCAAGAATGGCCAGCACCTACGAGTATAACTGATGTACGCAGTTTTATTGGTTTGGTAGGTTATTATTGATGTTTCGTCCAGAATTTTTCCCGATTGGCAAACCCATTAACGAAGCTCACACGTAAAGGGGTTAAATTTATTTAGACAAAAGAGTGTGGAGAATGTTTCTATGAACTGAAGAGAATATTAGTCAATGCTCTTATATTGACTCTACCATCGGGGAATGATGGTTTTGTTATTTATAGTGATGCATCGAAGAAAGGACGTAGTTGTGTCCTTATGCAGAATGATAGGGTTATTGCCTATGCATCACGATAGTTGAAAATTCATGAGAAAAACTATCCTACTCATGATCTCGAGTTAGCAGCTGTGATCTTTTCTTTGAATATATAGAGGCACTACCACTATGTTGAAAAATGTGAGATTTATACTGATCACAAAAGTTTAAAGAATATTTTCTCACAAAAAGAACACAACATGAGGCAAATAAGATGGCTTGAATTACTCAAGAATTGTGATTGCACGATACACTACCACCCGGGGAAGGCAAACAAGGTGGAATATGCTTTGAGCATAAAAGACCACAGAGTTTTGAACAATATGAGAATTGAAAGGGATCCAATTTTCATGGATTTAGTGAAGATGGATGTAGGAATAACCAGGGAAGGTGAAACATCAATGATTTTTCAAATGGTTGCCAAACCATCTTTACTAGAAAGAATTAAGAGTTCTCAGACCGATAATGAAGAATTTCAAAAGAATATTAAAGCTGTGATTGATGGGATATTGAGAGACTTTGTGTATGAAGATGTAATTTTGAAATTTGGGAAGAGAATTTGTGTTCTCGATATACCTGATCAAAAAAGGGAATTGTTGGATGATGCTCATAGTTCCAATTTCTCTATGCACCCTGGGAGCAAAAAAATGTATAGAGATTTGAAGGAACATTTTTTTTGGGACAACATGAAGAGGGAGATTTATGATTTTGTGTCAAGATGTATTGTTTGTCAACAAGTGAAATCTAGAAGGTAACAGCCTGGAGGAGTCATGAAACCTCTTCCCATACCAGAGTGGAAATGGGACAATATTACAATGGACTTTGTCACAGGGCTACCAAAGACTCCTAGAAGGAACGATGCAATATGGGTCATTGGTGATCGTCTTACCAAGTTAGCAAATTTTCTTTCTATAAGAGAAGATCTACCACTGGAATGTGTATAAAGACTATATATTGATGATGTTGTGAGACTTCATGGAGTACCCCTATCGATTGTTTCTGATCATGATCCCTGTTTTACTTCATGATTCTGGAAAAGTCTTTAGAAATCCTTTGATACTGAACTTCATTTGAGCACTGCCTACCACCCTCAAACAGAAGGAAAATCAGAACGAACTATTCAAACCTTAGAAGACTTGTTGAGATCCTGCTCACTTGACTTTCAGGGTATGTAGTATCAATATTTACCTATGGTATATTTTTCCTATAACAATAGCTTCCATTCGAGTATTCATATGGAACCATATGAAGTGTTATACCGAAAGAGATGTCGCACACCAACATATTGGGATGATGTTGATGAAAGAAAACTTGTAGGCCTAGAACTACTGGAGGAAACAATGGAAAAGGTGAAGGTAATCCAAAATCACATCAAAGCAGCTCAAAGTAGGTAGAAGAGTTATGCTGATAATCGAAGCAAGGATTGGGAATTTCATGTCGGTGATCATGTTTTCATGAAGGTATCTACATGGAAGGGAGTCATACATTTTGGTATGAAAGGTAAATTGAGTCCCAGGTACATCGGACCTTTTGAAATTCTAGAACAAATTGGGGATGTTGCTTTCTGATTGGCAATGCCCCCAAGTCTCTCCAAAGTTCACGATGTGTTCCACGTATCTCTATTGAGGAAATACATGCCTGACCCAAAGCATGTACTCACCTATGAGGAATTATAACTGGAACCCGATCTGTCTTATTGCGAATAGTCCGTCAAGATTCTTGATATGAGAGAACAATTACTGAGAAACCGGATGACTCGTCAGGTAAAAGTCTTGTGGAGAAACCATAAGATGGAAGAGGCAACGTGGGATCCCGAGGAACTTATGATGCAGAACCACCCGAGTCTTTTCCTACGGTAGTATTCTAGAAATTTTTAGGATGAAATTATCTGAAGGAGGGGAGAATGTAACACCCCAATCTTCTACGATAAGCTTCTCTTTGATTGATGCAATATCGTGTGTTGTACGCAACATTGAGTTCGAACACACACCACAACCAATCAAACTAGCCATTATAAATAGTAATACCTACTTTTGGAAATTTTCAAAATTTTGTCTCTGAAAAGGGACTTTATTTTTGGATATGGAGTATCGAATTTAGCCTATGGTGAAATTTTGGTACTTTTCGGATAACTTTAATATTTTGATGAATAGTAAAAATTACTAAATTTTAATTAAAAAGAACATTTTTAATCAAAATAATTAATAGTGATAAATTGTGAATTTTAGTGGTTTTAAAGTATATTTAGAATATATTTTTACCATTTAATACAATGTTGGTAATTGGAGATAATTTCACAATTAAACCGAACATAAACAAGTATCAATCTTTTGATAGTTATTATATCTTAAAAATACGCTTTTTGTTTTGACAACGGGAATTAATTTTAAATTAATTTCTTCCACTTCTGTGTTTTGAATTTGGAAAAATGGATTCAATATTTGGAATCGGGATGTTCAAATTGTGTAAATATGTAACTTTTATTTTTAGACATTTTGAATAATTACTTCGGGAAATATTTTATTTACCATGGTTAAAAGGTAAATCCGGTAAATAAGGGTTAGAAAATAATATTATAATAATAACAAATTGCCCTAAAATGTGTCCTAACCTTATTGGTTGATACATGTTCGACCATGGGAATCTTTGGGTCGATTTTGGGACCCCGTGGTGCCACTTGTAAGTGATAGGGACACTTTATTTTAATTATGTTAAAATGAATACAAAAAGGACACAATTATATATATTTTAGAAAAACAATTTTTAAATTGGGTTATATATGTTGGATTTTTGACTATAATTATTAATTAGAAAGCTAGAAATATTTCCTACATAATGATATTTTATTTATAATTTTTATGCATTATATAATGTAATTTATTTACAACACAATGATTATGCAGTAATTAACATAATAGTGAAAAATTAATATAATTGAATTTTAAATACACAAATAAATATAATTTGAGACTTTTAATGAATTAAACTAATTTTCTAGGATAATATGACATATTAGTATTTATTTAATTGACTTTTGTCGAGCTAATAATTCTGTTATGATTTTCACAAAAATCAATTTTCCAAATAGTTTCAAAATTGACATAAAAGAGTTTTTAAAACAAATATTTTATTATTAATTGATATTAAATTCAAAAAAAATCTAAGGATCATCCACAAGACTTATATCAGGATAGGTGTATCATTAATGGACCTCTTGGGGGTCGCTGGGAGGTATATAGTATGTTTATTAACTATATATTATAAAAATACAAAGTGACATGGTAAGTGTCAAACTAATTAACTAAGAGTTAATACTTAATGATAATGTTAATATAGTAACCCAAACCTGTATAAATACTATTGGTTGAGTGGTTTTCGACCAATCCCCACCTTAACCTTTAAATAATCCACTTTGGAGCCATTAGAAACCAAATATGAATTTATTATAAAATAATATTTCTCGCTTTTCCAAAGGTGCCCCTCACCCCTCTTATAAAAGGGCACTCTCCCTTCTCATTAAATCGCACCATAAAAGCCTTTTGGTTCGGCCAACCTCTGCCCAAATACTCTCTCAACTTTTCTCACTTCATCCTAGAGGCCTTCCTTTAGTCAGAAATCCAACCTAAGATCCCTTTTGATCAAATCAAAAGGAAGAACCCGAAGAAGAGATAATGATTTCACCACCCTTTTCCAAGTTCCTTTGTTCTTTCACTTTTCTTTATTTGTTATTCCCATTATAAAATAATGAATCAAGTATCTCCTATATACTGTAATAATATTATAAATATGGTACAACCATATTCAGTATTCTATCCATCCTTTGAATAAGATGTCACCATACATGCGTACGTACGGCTTACCGTCTCCACGTCGTGGTGTAATTGTTATTCAATAAATTATTATTTGGATGGGTATAATAATGATGTGTAACTCATTTAAATAAGAAATATAGCATGATAATGATTCTGTATATATGATATACCATCCAATTATATATTATTTTAATATCAAAATAATGATATTGTCGCTCGTGCGTACCTACGGACTACCGTCTCCACGAACGCGATAGGATTCATTCTTCATCGTATCCATTCAAGTATAATTCTCATTGGAGGATTAATAATGGTATCTAAGGACTTGATATCATTCTATATATGGTTAAGGTACAATCTATTCACGACAAACGCGACTTACATTACAAAACATATAAAAGAAAATGAGTAAGTTAACACCCGAAACAGCGATAATACTATGATATTATAAACAAATCAATGTTAAAAGATCATATAAGATATCATATTAATGTATACGATTCTTGTATAATTTAATAACAATTATTTCACCATTATATAGGAGGTTAACCTACCCCAACCAAGGAAAAGTACAAGGTAAGGGTTTATTTCGCAATCTCTTCATTATCCGAGGTTGTTTATACGTAATAATCTACTGGGATCTCTTTATCATCCACATCCATGTTTCTTAAAAATGTATTTCAAAACATTTTTACTATTTACAATAATATGGGTTAAAGTTATTTATACCATTTTTTGACTTTTTATAAGTGTTTTAAAAAGGAATCTTTCCGTCGTTTTCCTAACAATGTTCTTTTTAACCTTTTCGACACAATTAAGGTAACAATGTTTTTTTATACGGCGGGTGCGGATATTTTCCCCCGTTATAAAATAGTCAAAGCTTCCCATTCATGCTTATAAGAATATTTTCAATGAAAATGTTTTATTTTATAAATATATGACTCCTAAATGATTTCAAAATAGAAAAAGATATTTCTCTAAAAAAGAGTTTTGATTTCATCTATGTCAACATCTTTTGATGGGTTTTACGCTTATTTGAAGTTGATTTATTATGATACAAAACTTCTATATTGTATTGAATGTTTTGTGATAGGTCTGACTGTGGATGTGTTATTTTTATACCATTCATGGTTTATGGATGAAGTATTTACATTTCGTATGCTAGTTTTAATACGAATGTTTATGTTTTGTTTAAACCTTTTCATATGGGAATGCATTGGACTTAATATGTGACAGGTGGATCTCGTTATAGCTCCTCGATGCATCGGTAGGTCTCATGAGACAAACTAGTGTCTTGGCACAAGGCCTTGAAAAAATCATATTTGTCATCTTGGCACGAAGCCTTGGCTCTGTGGTTATGATAGTATGGAATTACACATTCCATCATTATGAAAGTTGTTATTGGTATTGCATGTGATTGTTCGATTAGTAGAATATCCATGTGAATAAGTAAATGGAATTATTTCATTTTATTTTTTCCATACTATGTTGAATTTCAAGTTTCAAAGGCTTTTGTTTTTGTTATACATTGCCTTAAATGTTTATTCTTATATATGAAAGTTTCTGCTATATTGTTATCCTTACTGGGCATTTGAGCTCACCCCTTTTTTATGTTTTATTTTTCCCAGGATGTGAAGAAGTAAATTATGAATGACCTTCAGGGATATTATGAGGGGATAATAGTGTGGACAATGGAGACAATATGTTGTTGTTGTAGTTTTTCACTTTATGATGTAATGTAAAACATTATGAATATATCTAGTGTTTCCAATAATACTAAACCAATCGGTCTTTAGAGATTTTATCTTTCTTGTGATCATTCCAATGTTATGTAAAAATGCACCGACTCTTGGTAATTGGGGTCAGGGCATTACAAATTTCCAATTTTGTTAAACCAATCAATTTCTTAATATTGTTAATACGATTTATAAATGTAGGTTAATTGCTAGGATAATTCTTATTATATTCAATATTAAATTTTAATAACATTTTTTTATTTGGGTTAAAACTTGGTTTTTCATGTAATGAAAGCTATAAAACAAGTTAATTAATCTATGTAAGGAAGTGTAACATTATTTATTCATGAATATCATGTTTTAGAATGTATTAATGTTTTTTAAAATAGTACATTATATTTTAATGTCTCGAGATATTACATTACCTTATACAATAGGTGTAGCATGGTATACACACTATCAAAAACAATATTCTTACATTATAATGTTAGGGTGTTAGAGAATCCCCAACAGAATTAAATTTTTTCCTTTTAATTAATAATCAATATTATTAATAATTTGAATAATATATTGAAAAAACTATTCTTTCAAAATACAACAGTAAAAATAGGGTCAATATCACATCACTTTAATAAGAGAAAATGGTATGTACAATTGTATCATAATATGGTTCCATAGTAGGAAACATTGGTGGGAAATGGAAAAAATGGATAACGAATAAAAATACAAAAATATTGTTTTGATGAAGAGTGTTAGAGAACAAGTTAATATAAATGTCTTTAAAAACAAAAATATAAACTAGATGTGTGAATGAACATCATTGATATAATCAGAAATGAGGATAGTATGGAATCATTTTTTTTAAAAACCGTTTTTTCCATAGTGTTGAGAAATAAATTCACACTATAAGAATATATGAAAATATATGTTTCTATAAATAAAATATTTTCCGTTGATATTGTATTGAACTATTAACACTTCAACACATTTTACATTTTTTAACATAATGTTAATTAATACATCAGTCTCTAAAACCACAAAAACTGATCATATTAAACTATTTTATATGTGGTTAAATGGTACAAAATACTATGAACCAAATGTTTGGATATTAGGTAAAAAAATTTCAAACAATAACTCATCAATAGAATTCAATCAACATGATGTTTCTCTTTAATCGTTACATAACAAATTTGAGAACCTCTTCATCATGTATTCTATTGATGTGTGGTAATAACATGTATTACTATAATAATTTATTTGGAAAATTTATTCTTATTTATTCTGTAACTAATTAAAATGTTATTAGTTATATTCTATAAATCCAAAATTGATGTAAACTCTATAAATAATATCATAAACCACGTTAATAAATAGTTATTCAGTTACAAGGTAGTCAACACATATCCAAACCAATCATTCTGTTATGTAACCCTTACTATCTAAACATTAGGTATATATTAAGGGTTATATTTCCCTGAACCATTTTTTCAATAAAATATTTACATTCTACTGAATACATTTTCTTTGTGAAATTCAATATCTTATTACAAATCCTTGATGAAAAATTATTGAATTACAGCCCTAAAATATTCCATTTTTCTTATAACCATTACATCATTGACAAAATAATCAAATGAAAAAATTCATGAATCCAAAAAAATAAACACATCAATTATTCCACATCACACTTAATCCTTTAATAAGGCTACCTTATCTGATTACATAATACATATTTCCTTTCATATTTCACAAGTATACTCATCAACGTCTAAAATATAACCATAACCAATACTCTGTTTTTAATTCTATTCATGAGATTTCACATTGAACATTGATTTTCTCAATGAACCTTCATTCCATAGTTAAAGTATTTTACCTTTGCTGATTTCTTATAGAATCCAATATTTACATCCATTACATTAACAGAACTCATCATTTTTCCTTGTAGTTACATGAATTGGGTCCTTGTTTCCCCATCTCAAAACATCTACATGTATGTCTCATACATTTTATTGGGTTATTCATTCCCCACTATATACATATAAAAAATTGAATCTCTTTTCCTCCATGATCTTCACTATCAAAAATCAAATTAAAAATCATCATTATTTTCTATGGTGAGTCTACGAGTTGGATAACATACTCATTGTTAATCACGTTTCATGAAAATTTATTAGTAATAAATAAAAAATTGTTATATATAGTGACCATTTCATTTATCATTTGATTATAAAATTTCCCATCATATTCAAACATTAACCCAGTTCCTTCTCCTTTAAGACATTGACTATATAATGAATTCATAGTGTGAATGACACTTATCAAAAATGAAATCCCCATAATCTTGATTAATTAGATAAGAGAATACTAAATTATGGAAACTAATTATTTAGTCCTTGAAAACATATATTTATCCTTGGTTAATCATAATAATATTCTACTTAAATTATCCATGATGGTTCGTAAATAAAATATAAAATTATCATTGGTGTATCCCCTAGGATAATCAAACTCGGTGAGAATTAAGGCACATTTTTTTATACCATGTTACACCAAGTTAGGCCTGATATATCTTTTTAGAGTTCTTACTCTTATGAAAATTTGGGCAGGACCAAATCAACTTTTGGCATCGATACATGGAAATATTTACATGAATATATAGAAAAACTATACCTTACCAAAATTCTAGGATGTTCTTCTATACTTATACTCTTATTATATCTTAATATTATGTCCCCCAATATATATTTTATAGACATAGTTTCTAATGTTGCCTCTAAACATTATCTAACAACATATGCAATTCCCCAACCATAAAAAACACTCGGTTAGTAAATTACATTTTTATAAAGGAATAGATATATTATTCAAATCCCTAGGGATTGAATATTTTAATAGTTTCATAAAAACATATTACATACACAATACCCATATTACATTGGCAAATAGAATATAAAACATTATACCTAAAAATATTAATGGAACAATGTCCATAAATTATTATTCAATTATTTATTCTTCATAACATTGTGGAAATAAACATATTATTTGTGAGCTCAAATCATTGCAAGGGTAAGTTAATAAAAATAAAAAATAAGCAGATGAAAATAATTAAGATGGAAGGGTAAATAACTGATAACACGTTAATTTAGAATAAAAATATATGTTATATTCAATATGGATTGATAAGATATTAAAACACATTCCTTTTAATAAGTTCACTATGAATTAAATTAATCTATAGATAAGTAAACATGAAATATCATGGATTAAAAATCATAATTGAAATGAAGGAAATTCACTAATATTGGTTGTCATGTATATGTCACATGAACCGTTATATGATAATGAAATATTATAAATAATATTTTATAATATTATGAAATTTTGAACCTACTAACCTCATGAGACTAATAATGTATAGGGGGTTATATATTACTAGTCCCTGCATGCATTTGACAGTCCAATGCATTCTTCATATATCATATTGTCAATTTAAAATAAAAAGTTAAACGTATCACCAAATATTTGTATTTTATAAGGGAAACATGTTTATCAATGATTTCCTTATTAGAGGATAATTAATAATAATGGTTTTTACTATTTATGAATTGAAATACCATTTAAATATCAGTAAGGTATTCTTGAGGAAAATAATCATCAAACATTCCAAATAATCTCATCATAGATTTAAACATTTGAATTATAATCCTGATGATAGTGGAACATTAAATTAAATATAAAATATACAAATAAAAAGGATATTAATTATATAAATTTCAACCGCAAGTATATACAACATATAAATTTTAATTTTCAAATAATGAATATTAAGTCTCAATGGAATGTAAATTGAGACAAAATCCAGTAACTTGAGTCTACCTTGTCATGTGTCACTTTATATTCATGAAAAATAAACATTTTTAAATCATTTCATTTATTGATAATATTTTTCAATATTTTTATTACTTTTACTTCGCTTATTACAATTTTGTATCCAACTACTTAAAAAACTATCTTTACATCAAATGATTTGACCATATTCGGTTTATCTATCAAAAATGACATTAGTCGACCAACTTGGTCGAATGAGTTATTATATAAAAATATCCATAATAATATTCATGGATTAATTTTTATATTTATAATTAAATTATAATTCTATAACCAATCATTAGATATGCTTGTAAACATTTAACCAATGCAACAATCATAGAGACGATAAGTCGTACATACATGTAGGTAATGAACCAATTTTTCAAGGATCGACATGGAATGAAGGTAAGTAACTTATGTATTTTTAGAGTGATACATAAATCATAAATAAAATATTATGAAATCATATATTTTTATATATATAATTATTTATATGTAATATTAATATCATCATGTCGAGGAGGGGGTAGTCCATACATTCATGAACGACGTTATCACTTTTTAAGTGTGTGAAATTATAATAATGAAAAAGATATATATTAAATTTCTATAAAATGGATTATTTCATTAATTAGATATATATTTCATATATGTTACATATTTTCTTAAAAAATACCCTTTATATTTTTTATGTATAGTTTGTATGAATCACGTCGCTTTACGGAGGTGGTAGTCCACATTTCCACAATAGATATTATCGTATTTACCCAAAACAAAATGTATAATAATATGTGTTAAAAAATAATTTACAATGAATAAATACATAATAAATATCATATAAGACTTTTATCAACTGAATTTATATCATAATTTACATCAATTATTTGTTGTAAATGAAAAAAATAACAGTTATCGTTTCGTGAATCGGTAGTTCGCCATACCCATAATCACTTTGCCAGTTACCCATTAAATGAAATTGTATGTGATTGTAAGTAAAACCATAGTATAAAACATCATAGTATATTTAGGATATATGTTTTTTATAAAATAATCCAATAATAATAACTGATGTGAGGGGATAATGGAAATAATAATAATGATCCTAAGGAATGATGTTACCTCTTCTTCGAGAAACTACTTTTTATTTACCAAAAATGGATTCCATGGATATATTTATTATCAAATTAAGCGTTATAAGATTTGGTAGGTATGTTGATGAGATATTTTGGAAGATAATGGTTTAGAAAATGTGTCTTGGGGGTTTTGTGTAAGTTAGAGGATAGAGGGCTTTTTATAGTGGTAGTGGAGTGACAATGCTGTGAATTTTGGAAAAAGATTTCCACCTATGTTTTCCAATTATTGGTGGTTCAAATAAAGATTTCAATTAAATTCAAGAGATTATATGGTCAAACTATGGATAGAACATGGATTTGTACATGTTTTGTGGTCATTTGGGCCCTTAGGATTATGTTTTAGTCCTGCATTAAAGTTAATTTAACCTTTATCGTTGTAATTAATTATAATATATTACAATAATATTATTGGTTAAAATCTAATTTGTTCTTATTATAAATTATCAATTATAAAGATTAAAAATATAGAATTAATTTTTTTAAATTCGAATCACATAATTGGAGGTAATTAATTTATTATTAACCCCCAAGTAGGGATGATAATGCTGGTTTTTAATGAATAAAATTTCTGAGGTTTTCTATGGTTTTATATTCAATTTCATAGTGAAATTGATTCCAAGGAAATAAATTGGATTAGTTGACAATAATTTAATACGATTATCTATTAAACCATCTGGAACTATTATTTATCCTTATTAATTATTTATATGAAAACAAATTCTAGAATTAAAATTCAGTGTCTTCCAATATTTATTAAAAAATAAAACTTCACAGAAAAATACAAACAATTCACCCTAAGATACGTTTTATATTTTTATTTAAAATATGAAGTTTATTATGGAATATATATTATTTAAAATTAACAAAAAGTATATTTTCAATGGATTATCCTATAAAATATAGAAAAATTTCCTTTCTAAACATATTCATATTTATGAATAAAATTGGGATTGTCCTTAAATTACGCCTATAAAAATATATTTCATAAATACCAATTATATTTTACTGAATATATATATATATATATAATTAAAATCATATAATAATAGTAATTAATTTATTCTAATATGGTAAAAAAACCTTAGGGTGCGTAAAAATAGGTTTTATGAAAAAAAATACTTTATCTTAAATTGGTTATTATATTCCTTTCTAATTCATTTGTAACAACTGAACTTAATTTATATTTCTGTAAACCATATACTTTCAGAATTTTGAGAATACTATTTATAACCACTAATTTGAAGTCTATGTTATGTTTTATTTTATTAAATAAATATAATTTAATAATATATATTTTTGGTTAAAAGAATGTCTTGCATGTATTTCTGGTTATATGACAAGTTCATTCTTGATTTTAATGAAATATAGAATTATATTTTACTAATTTACTTATAGAGACTATATTCAATTTATATAAAATAAATATATATTTTAATGTCTCGGGATATTACATTCCCTTATGCTCTTGGTGTTGTGTGTTATACATTCTACAAAATTTAATGGTCTTACTTTATATTTTCAGGGTGTTACTGGTGAGACCATACTCATGGAAGGCCCTAAAAAGTTTGACTGAATGATCATCCTCTAATATCCAATTAGATTTACTATGATCTATGTCATAAGTTCAATCATCATCACATGGCCCTACCTCGATGATGTTATCTAGGTTATCCTCGAGTTCTGATCCCCCAAGGGCATCACTAGTAACCATGAAAGACTATTCACCTAGAACTAGGGCTGAATCAGCTTGGATAACCTGTTCCATGTGAACCTGTGCATCCATCAAAGAAGGGATCCAAAATGTTCTGAAGACTCTTTCTATGCACTGATTGATCATGTCCCTATTCCTAAATAGGTATTTAATCCACATGAAATCACGTGATGCTTGTGGGTATTTCAATAACTAGAACTCATTCCTCTGACATTGTACATACAAGACCTTCACAATACTATCACACACATTGATGTAGAGTACTGTGAAATACTTTATTGGTCGAATGGTTTGAAAATTTCCCTTACCATGTGGAGGATGAATTCTGGGGATGATCTGTATTGGGTGTTCCTTCTATCTAGAAGTGGATGTCTCCATATGAATCCTAGTTTGTGGACCAACATATATTACCAAAAGAGCATGAGGTTTTGATGATTTCCCATTGCCTTCCATGACCACGACCAGCCCACCAGTGTACCGCCCTGACCCCAATTACCGAGAGTCGGTGCATTATTACATAACATTGGCTTGATAAAAGGAAATCATGTCCCAGAAGTCCTATCGATTTATTAGACATGGAAACACTAGATACATTCATAAGTCTTACATTACATGATAAAATGTAACAAAACAACAAAATAGTCTCCATAGTCCACACCCATATCCTCTCAGACTATCCTAACAGGTCAGTCATAAAATACTTTTTCACATCCTGGGAAAAAAATAAAACATAGAAAGGGGTGACCTAAGAGGCTCAGTAAGGATAAAAATATAGCGGAAACATTCACTAATAAGCATAAACATTTAAGTCTATGTATAACTAAAACAAAATTATTTTAAACGTGAACTTCAGTATAATATGGAAAAAATAAAATTAAATAATTCCATTGACTTATTCACTTGGATATTGTACTAGTCAAATAATCACATGCCTTATCAAAAACAACTTTTATAATGACGGAATTCATAATGCCAGACTATCATAACCACAAAGTTAAGGCCTTGTGCCAAGAATACAAATAGTATTTTTTCAATGCCTTATGCGAAGACACTAGTTTGTGTCATGAGACCTACTGATGCATCGAGGAGATATAGTGGGTTCCACCCATCACATACTAAGCCAATTCATTCCTCATATGAAAAGTTTGAAACATAACTTTACTATTTGTATGAAAACTATCTTATGAAATTTCAATACTTTATCCACAAACCATGAATGGAATAAAAATTTCACATCCACAGTTAAACATAACTCATCCAATACAATATGGAATATTTTATTGTAACAGATTTACCTCAATACAGAATAATGAATGATATTAACATAGATGAAAATAATCTTCAATACTATTTGACAGAAGTAGCCCCCTTTATTTTGAAATCATTTAAATGTCACACTATTTGTCAAGAGGCCATTTAAAAATAGATTTTTGAATCAAAGTGTCCCATACCACTTTTAAACATTTAAAAGGAATTTTAATTTTAAATCATTAATGTCTATATAAATAAATCCTTAAAACAATTTTTAAAACACGGACATTAATAAGAAATATTTTGAATAATAAATCATTAAAACATTTAAAATGATATTTTAATTAGATTTCATTACCAAAATAGATACAATTGAATACAAATAATTGAGTTAATAAAAACATTATAATATAATGATAATAAACGGATTCATGATATACTATATCAATTTACATTATATACACTGTATAAAAGTTATTTGGTGTATAACAACAAACAAGTCTCAATGGAATTGAATTTTAGATGAATCTTTCTATAAAGACCATATCCTTAGGTTAAGGATAAATCAACAACATAATTATGTGTGAAAAATATAAATACACAAAATATGATGGGATATTCACTGTAAATCAATCTGAAAATATTCAAACATATTCATGTAAAAACAACACCAATGAATTGGATATTTAACTCAACCAATAGAGATTGAGTTAAAATTACTCTTATCAAGTTCATATCGATGACATGAGAATTTATGAATTGATTGATTATGTGTATCAAAAGTATATCGACAGATAGTGGAGGGGAAATTATGACATAATCAAATCAATAGTGATTCCACACATAATCATGGAGTAAAATAATCAATGAAGTATGCGTAAATCCAAATGAGTGGAAATTGAAATTTCAAATTCCCTTATCGATTCGGTAACATTCGAAACATACACCCACGAAATAAGGATCATACCATGATGACGTAAATATCCATAAATTAAAGTATATTACACAATTAATACAATCATGGGCAGTACACACACCACATGCAATAAATAAGTGGTGAACGATGGAAATCTCACAGAATTAAAAGTGAGATAAAAATCTCTTACCTCGTGTCCGACTTGACCCGTTCATTCGTTAATATCTAGAATAATAAAGTAAATTAAATTTATTATTTTTTTAGAAAAATTTTCATGTTTTTATTCATTTTATATCACGTAATATCATGTTATAAATATTATTTACTCATTCAAGTTAATAATTGTCGGTTTGTTGATATTTGGTACTTGAGTAAAACAAATGAACATCTTATATTTACAAGTTACCCATTTGGTCAATAGTACATTATACCCTGAATTATATTCATTATTTAGATATCATATATATCATATATATCCAATATATATATTTATAATAGTAATATCATTTGAAGGTAAGAAATGAAATGCACTGTTCATGGAGACGGTAAGTCGTGCGTACGCATGAACGCTACTTTCATTTATATTTATTATTTTAATGGAATTAAAATATAAGGACACATAGGTATATTATAATTATAGTATAATTTAATATATTATATCATTAAATCCATCATTTATATATCCCACATAAGTCATTAACAAGTTATATCACTTTGAGGGGACGGGAGTCCGCACTTTCTAAAATGAAATTATCGTGTTTACCCATAATGGTATGATATAAATGAAAAATAAAAAAGCATAAAGAAAACATAAAGATAATATATACTATATATAAATAATTTTTCATCATAATGGCCACCATTAGAGGCATTAAGTGGTAATTGAACAATCATCTTTTCGTGAGGCGTTAATTTTTCCATCCATAGAAACATTATGTTTTTCACCTTTTAGATGGAGGTGTGCATTAGTGTATTTATAATCCATATCATAAGAACATCCCTGTATATTGAGGATAATGTTGTTGTTATAAAAAATAGGAGTAAAAATATTTCATGGGTTGGATAAGTAAATCAAAATAATACAAAAGAATTTATGAGAAACTATTACATTTAATATTGGTAACTCACTTTGGTTTGAACCAAAATGGTTTTTTAAAGTTACTTATGCCTAAGGTAAGGATTCCAGGAGGAGGAGAGGTATGTATGGAGCCTAATTGGTTAGATTTTGGATGAGCCAAATGTCTTGAGAGGTTTGAGGATTGGATAGAAATGGTCTTCTTTTATATGGGGATGAGGGGCTCTTTAGGAAAGTCTGAAAATATTATGTTATTATATAATGATATTCATTTTCTAAAGGTCCAAAAATCATTACTTTTGAAGATAATATGACTCATGGTCGAAATAAATTCATCCAATAAGAATTGGACAGGTTTTGATTCTTATTTTAATACTTATAATCTTATTTAATTAAATCATTTCTTAATGAGGTAAATACTACACCATTATTGTGTCATTAATAATTTTATTTATTAAATGTCTAAAAATTATAAAAAAATAACATGTTGTAGGAATAATTTTTTGATTTCCAATGAATAGTTATAGTCAAAAAAATAACTTACATAAAACTATGTAAAAATTACTTTACAAAGAGATATTTGTTTATGTCATTTTTGTCATTACTTTAAATTAATTAACATAATGTGTCCTTGTCACATACATGTGGATCCATGGGGTCCCAATATCGACCCAAAAGTGCCCCTGTTCGGACATGAATCATCCAATAGGGTTAAACCATGATCTAGTGTAATTTAATATTATTATAATATTAATTTTTTTACCCTTATTTACTGGATTTACCCTTTAACCATGATAAATAAAATATTTACTGAAGTATTTATTCAAAATGTTTAAAAATAAAAGTTACCTATTTACAGAATTTGAACCTCATGATTCTAAATATCAAATCCATTTTTCTAAATTCAAAACACAGAAGTGGTAGAAATTAATTTAAAATTAATTCCCGTTGTCAAAACAAAAATATTGTTTTTAAGAAATAATAACTATGAAAATATTAACATTTGTTTGTATCCAATTTCAAAGTGAAATTACATCCAATGAATGACATTGGATTAAATGGTAAAAATATAATCTAATTGTACATTCAATCCATTAATATGTATAGTTTAACACAATAAATTATTTTGATTAAAAAAGTTGTTTTCAATTAAAATATATTATTTTTCACTATTCACCCAAATATGAAAGTTATCATAAAAACACAAAAAAATTATTGAAACTAAATTATTATGTCCTGATCCAAAAGAAGAAATTTATTTTTTCATATTGAATATATAAAAGTTTGAAATATTGGATTTAAGAAAAGTTCTCCTTAAAAAGAGGTAAAATTGCATTTTTTTAAAATTACTTCTTTTATCTGAAATAAATTAATTTGTCATTAAATTCTGTCTAAGAAAATCATAATATGGATTCTAAAATAATAAGGGTTATATAAAGTTCAAAATTCTGTTAATACTATTTATAACCGCTTTTGAATGGCTAGTTTGGTATGTCATGGTGTGCTTGAACTCGATGTTGTGTGTAGTGTAAGTTATTGAATTACATTGAAGAACTAACATAGTATGAAATATTTGGGTTTTACATCCTTACACCTTCAACAAATTACATCCTCGCAATTTTAAAAATTGGGTTGGGGAATATATTGGAAAGTACCACATTAGAAAAAGAGTCAATAAAACTATCAGATTAAATGTATGAAAGAGAAGTACAATGGTCACCCAAGATAACCCATACTAGGATTCCATGTAGGAAAACATGGATATAGAAGATAAACAAAGTGTCATGTTCTAATGGAGAGGGAGAGAAAACATGATCGAAGAATTTTAACAACAAGAAATCCAAAAATATGTGATGGGACAAAAGGTCATTAGTTTCCGAGTAGAAAAAGTAAACAGACAACATTTTTTTGTTTTAAATTACATTTCATAAATATGAGGAATTCATTTATGATATTGATTATGAACATAAAGTGATATACTTACTTTTAAGTAGATTTTAGTTATTTAATAAATTTCTACAACTAACTCATTTTTTTAAATGATGAGTATTAATGAAGACTTGGTCACAACGGAATAGCAATAATAAACTTTTATAGAATCACATGATCCACGAAGGATACACTATATTTTTACCTTTTCATTAGTGACTAATAAAAACCAAAATGGTTAGTAAATTATTTGATGATCCCCCGAAAGGATATTCCTTTCGTGAAAGAGACACTAATCATAATTTCTATAATTAAACGAACAATACCACATTGTTAAATAAATACCACTAAATAATAAATTGTCCATAAAATCCTTCAATATTATCCAAACTAATATTGAATCCAAAAACATAGAATAATTTTGTTATTTAGTCATCCACATTAAATTGTATCTACAAATTACATCAACTACTCTTAATGTCACATACAGAAAATTAATTAAACTAATCAAATATTCTCTGTTATAGGTTATTCATTTACATAAATAACACAAATCACTATAAATCCACAATAAAAACATAGATAAAAATCCATCAATACTCCTCAAATAAAATCCCATAGTATTCTATTTTCCTTGGGCATATAGTGTTCCCAAAAAAGTGAACATCTTCCAAAATGACATTTATCACTTCATCACCAGATCATTTTCCTATACTAAGGGTATTAATTTCATAGTACATAACGACCTAAATCAGGTTATTATTGATCAATAAAATCATTTAACAAAACATAATCTATAAAGACCCGTAAAATTCAAGGAACATTTTTTCTTAATTTTCATTGAGATTTTAGAAGAATACAGTTTCTGACGGAACCTAATTCCGAGGCCCGATGTGCCCGAAATCTTTTTCTAAATTTTACCTCGGGTACGTTCTATGAACGAATGAGCAGGATTATCTATCTTTTGAACCGGTGCACGGAATCAAATTATGAGGGCAGCGATGGATCGCAGTGCTAGTAATTTCTTAGAAACACCATTTCCGGAGTTTCATTTTCTCGGGTGTGGTTTTTAATTTTTTTGGGGTTAAGATAAGGAATAAGAAAAAAGTGGTGCAAACGATTTTTATTCTATTTTGCTTAACCTGAGTTAAGTGGATGATGTGGCACCCACAATACCCTACCCACTTGGTAGGATATTTTTGAGGTGGGGCCAACATGAGCCCCACCGTTTCTTTTCTTCCTAAACCCCATCCATTAATTAAGTAACGCACTGCACCCCCTTCTTAATGATGTCAACCCTTGCGTTTAATCTGGATAATAAACACCCCATTAGTTTGGCGGTTTAAACATTGCAATTAATTCACATAATTTATTGTTTTGTTTTTTATTCAATTCGTTGGCTTGTGTGTCAATAAAATAGACAACACTTTTTTTATTAAAGTTGTTGGGTTGTGAGAGGCTTGGGAGAATTCGCTCAGGTTCTTGAAGTTCTTCCTTCTCGACAAAGAAAACGAAAACACTGACCTCCGACGACGGACGACGGTGAGAGATGCCTTAATCAGATATCGATGACCCGACGTGCGTCACCTCGTTCTTCCGTTCCGCGTCAAAGAAAGGGAGACATTGTTCCTTTGAGACGCGACGATCCACCTTCTTCTGCGGCAATCAATTCCACAATTTCCCTTTTTGCGAAAACCGCGTTTGACGACTAGGCTCGAGGTAGGGGTTTTGGATAAATTAAATCTATGTGATTTATATCCTAGAATGTGTTTAAAATTTGTTGGAAGCCTTTTTAAACCGCTAACGTGGTGGGTGCAGACCAACGAACAAGTTTGAGACCACCGTTTCTTCATTCTTGGTGTGCGGATCGTCGGGCGATGACGAATCAGGCCGCAAGGGCATTTTGAGGTCTCCGCAGTAATGAACCAGTCCTAGGAGGGCCGTTGGGGAAGAAGACTGGCGAAACTGACCACCAGAGTTCGTCTGGTGGTATGCGGAAAACACCTCCAGCGCGCCGCCGGGAAGGGCCGCTGCTGGTCCCGCGACCACGCGGGACCGAGGGAGGTGGGACGCGGTGCTCGGCTGCATCTGTTGGCAAGGGGCGGCCCCCATGTGGGGTCGCGATTTTATTCAAGGGGGTGGCGCCCCTTCACGCGGCCGCTTGGCCGGCACCAGTGCGCTGGTCCGAGCCACCCGGCCAGACCGCCAGGCCGGGCCGCTCCAGCCGGGCCGGGCCGCGCCGAAGCGGGCCGGACCCAGACCCGGGTCGGGTTGACCAGGTTCGGGACGACCCAGGGGGTACCGGGTCGGGTCGGACCGGGCCCGAACCCCCTAATACCAGACTTTTCGGTCTATTTCCCATAACTTAGGCTACAGACCTACGATCGATGCCCCATCAGTTGCATAGCGATCCACGGATCAAGACAGCCATTTCACTATATTATACCTAAGGTTTCAGAGTACTTTGGGTTCGGTCGGGATGGTTCGTACACGAAACCAACCGGGCCCTCAGAGCAGAAATGCTTATAACCTGAGCTCCGGACGTCTGATTGAGGTGTCGTCGACTTTGTTGGATTCCTCATAGTGAGACGGACCTTTTGGATTACTCTGCTCGAGGTTTGGACACAGTTGGTGTATGGTCGGGTTGGTTTTGACTTAAAAACCAACCGGGCCCCTAGAACGAAAAGCCCGTAACTCTCAGACCGGGCGTCTGATTGATGCGCCGTCTTTGACATTGTGTTCATGTTGACGATACGGATCTTTTGGATACATCAACTCAGAACTATGTATCAATTGATGTATCAGCCCCTCGGCTCATGGAGTGGACCCTCCCTAACGAGTTTGCTGTGTGTGGGAACCCTAGAGCTGGCTGCGACTGCGAAGACGAAGACCACTATGCAGAAATCCTCTGGGGATTAGATGGCGATGACTACAGCACTTAGTGATCCTATGTGGATTAGTGCTACCGATCTTATGTGGGTCAGATCCAATGTGGGTCAGTGCTCAGTGGTCCTGTGTGGGCCAGCGCCTGCAGATCCTATGTGGGACTGATCCTATGTGGGTCATTGCAGGGGTTAGTTACCTATCGATCTGGTGTGGGTAAGATCCTTTTTGGGTCATTTCGGGGGTTAGTTACCTATCGATCCTTTGTGGGTCATTGCGGGGGTTTTTACCTATCGATCCTGTGTGGGTCTGACGGCTTAGATGAATTAGTGGCTACATCTGATCATCTCCATCGTCTTACGAAGAAGTATACATGTGTGAGATGAATCTTGATTTGATTTCCTATGTGGATTGTGTTGTGCTATCCTGTGTGGATGTGATCGAACTTGGGCTCGGATGTTGGAGCATAACTGGAATTGATAACATAGGTATATGTATGACAATATACCTAAGTAGTGTTGGATGTTACTTCGTGATTGTATCTTCCTTTGTGGCATATCTTTTGTGGATTCTGGGAGACCTTCGGGGGTCTCGGGGTCCCTACTGAGTAGCTTATACTCACCCCTGCACGGGCTATGCCCAAACTACATTGTGTTGGTTGCAGACAATGGACAGCGCTGATCGTGGTTGAGGCTTGCAGAGCAGGTCGGTACATGGAGGTGGACCACTGGGCGGGACGTACTCGGAGCAGACGGCTAGACCCGAGGAGCTGTGGAGGCTATCTGTACCCACCCTTTTGGTAGGATTTCAAGTAGACGACTCGAGGCTACGACTTTAATTTTCATTTTCTGGACTCCATTTTTTAGTTGTACTTTACTTTCAATTTGGGTTTGTATTCTGGCCCACTTACTTTTCCGCACTTACTATTGTACCCAGTTTTTACTTAGTGTTTACTTCTGCTTTCTTTATGTGTGGTGTTTTTTTACTTTACACAGTCAATGACTTCCCTTTTTACCGGGAAATTCGCCTTGATGCTAGTTGCTAGCCCCTGGCCTATGGAAGGCGGGCTTTGGGTAGTCACAGCACGGGCCCCGAGGACAGGTCGTGTCAAATTGGTATCAGAAGAGTTCGGTTCTACTGCAGAACTCAGGACTCTGATCTTTTTCTATGTGAAGAAATAGTGTTAAGAGTATTGAGTGTGGTTATCAGTCCAGGCTGTCCAATGTTGGTGAGACAGCCGACATATCCGTACACCAAGACCCTGACTTCTGATTTCCGACATAATGCACGGAAACATTGATTGCATGTGTGTTTCAAGTTTTCATTGTGATTACATTGTGTCAGCTCACCAAATATACTGTTCTGACCGTTTCACACCTGTCTCTTTTCCGGATGGTGCCACGATGGCACCCAGCTAGGGTTTCATGTGTTGTGCGTGACGACAGCCCACCGAGCGATGAGGCCTCGGTACAGGGCCCATTGACAGCAGAGGAACCGGCGGTACCTCTACCCATCGAGCCACCGATGCTACCAGCCCTAGCTGCTGATGATGCATGTCTCCTTAGTGCACTACACGAGTTCCAGCGTTAGCGACTGCCCAGGTTTCGCATAGAGATGGACCCTCAGGTAGCCGTGGATTTGCTGGAGGCAGTTGTACAAGTTTTCAGGTTAGTGAGGACACCAGCAGACCTCATGGTGATCCTCGCAGCGAGCCTCCTGCACGCGGCAGTAGGCAGGTGGTGGAGCATGATGCTCCAGGTGCACAATGAGGCATCTATTCTCTAGATGGACATTGAGAGCCTCTTCCACTCCGAGTTCTTCCCAGCCACCCTCTATGCGGTGCACATCCAGGAGCTTCTACAGCTGCGACATGGAAGCTTGATGGTCGCCCAGTACTTGGTGAGATTTACAGATATCTCGCGTTGTTTGACGGACATGGTACGAGACCCATTCTTCCAGGCCCAGACCTTTGAGCAGGGATTGAGGCATGAGATCAGGGCGTCACTGATCTCTATCAGCATTCCGACGTAGGAGGGGGTACTGGAGCGAGCCCTTCTGATCGAGAGCTTCCATGCTGAGACTATATCAGCAGCGTGACCTACCGCAGGGCGGCACGTAGCAGAGTCTTCTGCAGCAGGCAGCCGACAGATGACTCATGGGTCCAGGCAGACTAGACCCTCAAGAAGATGACCTCAGGACACCGTCTCAGTGGTGCGGGGCACACATCATGGAGCCAGTCTTTCGAGAGGAAGATAGTGCTATGCATGCGGCAGGTAGGGCACATGGCTCATGACTGCCCGACCCGCCATACCGAGGAGTAGCAGACAGTTGAGGGACCACCCAGGCAGAGGTAGAGGGTTGACTGTGGCAGTCCGCAGGGAGTAGGCGGACAAGGTAGAGGAGCAGGCTGAGCAGCAGGTGTTGGGCGATGCTTTGAGGCTCTACCACCACCACAACCAGGAGGTCCACCCCGACCATAGGGAGCTGGCGGGCAAGGACATGCATAACTTCAGGCAGCGGAGGCCTACGACCACGGTGCGCCAGAGATGATTCAAGGTATTATCTATGTCAATTCCACCCTTTCTGCAGTTCATATAGACACAGGAGCGAGTCATTCTTTCATAGTCGCTTCCCTTGTTCGGAGCTCGGATATTTCGACAGAGCCATTGGTTCGATCCTTACGGCTAGAGACTCCTACGGGAGCATAATCGATGATTATGCCACGGTGCTAGTCGCCAGCCCCTGGCCTATGGAAGGCAGGCTTGGGGTAGTCACGGCACGGGCCCCGAGGACGGGTCATATCATAATCATTCACACTAAGTCGGGACTTCTGGTAGTCTAGTGGTAGGCGTTAAATCCCAATAGCAATCTAGTTGTGGGTTCGATTCCCACAGCTTTGTCCGATGCGACGGGTTGTCACACAGTCTGCGTGTTGTCCTTTTTCAAATACTATATATTATAAAATTTCTAAAATGAGATAAATTCCTCAAAATAACCATAACATAAATTAACCACAATTTTTATCTCATACTTTTCATTTTCATCCCAAAATGTAATAACTTGTAATTTCCTCAAACCCAATGATCATATAAAACCAAATGGTTATTTATAACCATATCCACAAGAGAAAAGAAAATTCTTCCTCAAATATCATTTTAACATGACAAACTGTAAGGTAAAAATAATAATAGAAAATTATTCCAATGTAATCCCATCAACATGGAGCAATAATACTTTTAAAAATTTCTCCAACCATTTATTTCCACATAGCTTTTTCTTTGAACAATAAAATGTCTTATAGAATAGGGAATTCACTCGGGTAATGGCTAGGTCCCCTACAATTATGTCAAATGACTGTAAATGTATTATTGGGACCATTTTTATTTTAATTCATAGTACTCTTCATTTTCCTTGACAATTCTTCACTTTATGTCCTTATTTCACACACGTAATGCATTTCTTTGTTCCACTAAGACACTTTCTTGGGTGTCTCCTTCCACATTTCCTGCATGATGGAAATTGATGATTATTTTCTCCATGGTCTCCACTGTTGGGGCTCTTATCATACATCACCATTCTCTTCTTTGTTGAGTCCGGGAGTTGGTTAATATATATGTTGACGATCATATTTTTGGAAAACTGATTTTCCATGAACACGATATCTTTTACTCCTATAAACATTCAAATTTTTTTCTCATTTCCACCACCATTCCCACCTTGTACATCATTCTAAAAGTTACTATGACTTCCATGGAATCCATCCATGACTAAAACCAAATATCATTATGTGAGTAACAGTAGTCATAAAATCAGTTTGAGAATATCATGACACCATGTTTTCAATTAGAAACAACTTAGGATTAAGAAAAGTCATTTATTATCATCTTATATTAAAATAATTCAAATCGGTTTTTAAATAAAATGTAAATTATGCTAAGCATATCCCATGGGAGTTTCATAACCAAGAGTGCAGCAAGACCCGTTTTTGTGAACCAATTCCCATTCGAGTCTAGCTCAAAGCCATTTTTTCGGGTTTTACTCCTAGGAACATATGTGCCAGATCTGCCTCTATATGCTCGTATCTTCAGAGGGATATATTTCTTGGAAATCTCACAAAATATCTACAATACCAATATTCTGGTAAGTTATTCTATAGTAATCCTCAAAGTCTATCTTAGGGATATGTGATAAAATCAATGTTTATCTAAATCTAGCTTCCAATATTTGTACTAAACTTCCTCTGATACCAACTGTAATGCCCTGACCCTCGTTACCCAGAGTCGGTGCATTATTACATAACATTGGAATGATACAAGGAAATCATGTCCCAAAAGACTGATCAGTTTATTAGCCTTGGAAACAATAGATACATACATAAGTCTTACATTGCATGACAAAATGGAAAACTAAAACAACATAGTCTTCATAGTTCACACTAATATCCCCATAGACTATCGTTGCAGGTCAATCATAAAATACTTCTTCACATCCTGAGGAAAAAATAAAACATAGAAAGGGGTGAGCTCAAATGCTTAGTAAGGATAACAATATTGTGGAAACTTTTATAAATAATCACAAAAAATTTAAGGCAATGTCTAACTAAAACAAAAGCCATTTAAACATGTACTTCAACATAATATGGCAAAAATAAAATTAAATAATTCCATTTACTAATTCAAATGGGTATTGTACTAGTCGAATAATCACATGAATTATCAATAACAACTTTCATAATGATGGAATGCATAATTCCAGACTATCATAACCACATAAGCATGGCATTGTGCCAAGACTACAAATAATATTTTGTCAAGGCCTTGTGCCAAGACACTAGTTTTTCTAATGAGACCTACCGATGCATCGAGGAGCTATATCGGTCCCCACCCATAATTTACTAATTCCAATGCATTACTCATATGAAAAGTTTTAATCATAACAATAACATTCGTATTAAAACTACTATATGAAATGTTAAAACATTATCCACAAACCATGAATGGTATAAAAATAGTACATCCACGGTCAAACATAACTGATTCAATACAATATATAAAATTGTATTGTAATAGATTAACCTCAATCGAGAATATTGAAGGATATTGACATAGATGAAAATAATTTTCAAAACTATTTAAGAGAAGTATCCCCCATTTTCTTCAACACATTTAAATGTCAGAATATTTTTCAAGAAGCCATTTAAAAATAGAATTTTTAATCAAAGTTTCCCATACCACATTGAAACATTTAAAAGTAATATTAATTTTTAAACATTAATTTCCATATAAATAAATCCTTAAAACCATTTTTTAAAACATGGACATTAATTAGAAAGATTTAGAATATTAAATCTTTAAAACATTTGAATTAGATTTTTAGTTAGAGTTCCTAACAAAAAGAGTGGCACTTGAATAAAAATAATGGAGGTAATAAAAACCTTATAATATCATGAGAATAATTTGATTCATTATATACAATGTCAATGTACATTATATACTCCATATAAAAGTGATTTGGTGAATAACAAGAAAGAAGTTTCAATGGAATGTAATTTGAGATGAAACTTCTTATAATGACCATATCATTTGGTTAAGGATTAATCAATGAAATAATTATGTGTGACCAATATAAATACACTCAATATGATTGGATATTTAGTGTAAATCAATCAGAAGACATTCACATATATTTGTGTAAAAACAACACCAATGAATTGGATATTTAACTCAAAAAATGGAGATTGAGTTAAAATTACTCTTATCATGTTCATATCGATGTCTTGAGAATATAACAATGGAGTGATTAAGTGTATCATAATTATATATACAGAAATTTGAGTTGAAATTATGACATAAGAAAATTAATATTGATTCCACACATAATCATGGAGTAAAATAATCAATGAAGTATTTGTAATGCCGAATGAGTGTAAATTGAAATTTCAAATTCCCTTATCGATTTAGTAACATTCGAAACATACACCCATCATAGAAGGATCATACAATGACAATATAAATATATGTAAATTAATGTATATTAAATAATTAATACAATCATGGGAATTACACATTCCACATGCAATAAATAAGTGGTGAACAATGAAAATCTCACGGAATTAAAAGTGAGATAAGAAACCTCATACCTCGTGTCTGACATGACATGTTCGTTATTTAATATCCTTAATAAAAAACTAATGTTAATTTATACATCATTAAGATCCTTTTTAACGTTTATTATTCTATTTATATCACTTATTACCTTGTTATAAACATTATGTAATCATTCATGTAAATAATGGTCGTTTTGTTGATATTTGGTACTTCAGTAAAAAAATGAATACCATATATTTAGAAGTTGTCCATGTGGTCCATATTCCATTATATCCAGAATTATATTCATTATTTAGATATCATATATATCATATATATCCATTATATGTATTTTTATACTAGTATATATCATTTGGATGTAAGAAATGAAATGCACCGTTCATGGAGATGGTAAGCCGTGCATACACATGATGCTACTTTCATTTCTATTTCTTATTTTAATGGAATTAAAAAATAATGATACATAGGTATATTATAATTCCAGTATAATATCATATATAATATCATTAACTCCATTCTTTATACATCCCACATAAGGCATTAACGAGTCATATCACTTTGAGGGGGCGGTAGTCCGCACTTCCCCAAATGAAATTATCGCATTTACCCATAATGGAAACCAAAATGGTTTGATATAAATGAAAAATAGAGAATCATAAAGAAAACCTAAACATAATATATATAATATATAAATAAAGTGTGATCATAATGTCCACCATGAGAGGCGGTAGGTGGTAATTGAACAGTCATCATTTTGTGAGGTGTTAGTTTTCTATCCATAGAAACATTATGTTCTTCACACCTTAGATGGAGGTGTGTCTTAGTGTAGCTAGAATCCTTCTCATAAATACATCCTAGTATATTGAGGATACTGGTGTTGTTATAAAATAAAAGAGTAAAAATATATTAGGGCTGGATAAGTAAAACAAAATAAAAAAAAGAATTTAAGAGAAACTGTTACCTTTAATTTGGGTAACATACTTTGGTTTGAACCAAAATGGTTTGTTGAAGTGCCTTATGCCTAAGGTAAGGCTACTAAGAGGAGTATAGGGATGTAGGGAGATTAATTGGGAAGAGGTTGGATGAGACAAAAGTCTTTAGATGTGTAAGGAATTGGATAGAAATGGTCTCCTTTTATAAGGGGGACGAGGGGCTCTTTATGAAAGTGTGAAATTTTGATTTTATTATATAATGATATTTGGTTTCTAAAGGTCCAAAAATTATTACTGTTTAATATATGATGACTCATTGTCGAAAAAAATTCATCCAATAAGAATTGTTCAGGTTTTGGTTGTTATTGAGATATTTATAATCTTATTTATATTAATCATTAATTAATGAGGGAAATATTGCACCATTATTGTGTCATTAAGAATTTAATTTATTAGATGTATAAAAATTATAAAAAAAATTACCATGATGTAGGAAATATTTTTTTATTTACAATGAATATTTATAGTCTAAAAAATAACTTATATAACTCCATGTAAAAATTACTTTACAATGAGATATTTGATTATTTCATTTTTTACTTTACTTTAAATTAATTAATCTAAAGTGTCATTATCACTTAAAATTGGATACACGGAGTTACCAAATCGACCAAAAGATTCCCATGTTCGGACATGTATCATTCAGTAGGGTTAGATCATGTTTTAGGGTAATTTAATATTATTAAAATATTATTTTCTTAACCTTATTTACAAGATCTACCCTTTAACCATTGTAAATAAAATATTTACCGAAATAATTATTCAAAATGTCTAAAAACAAAATTTACCTATTTAAACAATTTGGACCTACTAATTATAAATGTGGTATCCATTTTTCTAAATTCAAAAAACAGAAGTGGCAGAGATTAATTTAAAATTAATTCCCATTATCAAAACAAAAAGCGTGTTTTTAAGAAATAATAACTATCAAAAGATTGGCATTTGTTTATATCCAATTTCAAAGTGACAGTACTTATAATGACCATCATTAGATTAAATTGTTAAAATATAATCTAATTATAATTCCAAACCATAAATATGTATAGTTGAACATAATAAATTATTTTTCCTAAAAATGTTTTTTCAGTTACAATATATAATTTTTTACTAATCACCCAAATATGAAAGTTTTCATAAAAACACCAAAAATTTATTGAAACTAAAATCTTATGTACAAATCCAAAAGAAGAATATATTTTGTCATATTGAATATATAAAAGTTTGAAATATTTTATTTTAAAAAAAATTCCATTAAAAGCCGGTAAAATTTCATTTTTTGAAAAATACTTATTTTATTTGAAAAAAACTATTTGTCTTTACACCATGTCTAAGACACTCATAATTTGGATTCTAAAATTATAAGGGTTATATAAAGTTTAAAATTCAGTTAATAATATTCATAGAAATTTTTGAACGGCTAGTTTGGTAAGACGTGGTGCACTTGAACACTATGTTGTGTGTAGTGTATGTTATTGAATTACATTGAAGATCTAACGTAATATGAAATCTTGGGGAGTTAAAACTATTTAATTTTTCCCCTGGTACTAGCAATAGAATGTGATCCTACACATGCATTGGTGTTCCTTAAAACCTTTTGTCTAGGCCACCTGGAAATCTATCAAGATTCTCCGCTAAATGATACACTCCATTAGAGAAACTAAATAGTGAAAAGCGAAGGGAAAGTAATTTTTCGATAAAGATACAATTTATTTAAGGTTCTCAATATACTCCTCCTATTCCAGTTGAAGGATGACACCAATTTCCTAGGGACTCCCTTGATGGGAATGTATTTCTTAATATCCCCATTTTAGAGATTCCTCTAACTTATATTCAGTCAAATTTCCTTAGTATGTGGCATGTCAACCGAGGATGCGTACTCTAGATCCTCTTCATCATGAAACATCACTCATAATGGGGTGGAAGAAAGTTCCTACTAATCCATTTGACAAATGTATACATCTATTGTTGTAAAATATTCATTTATTCATTGTAATTTCACCCTAACTGAGAGCTGCTTGGGCCTAAATTATGTATACTCAATCCTAACCCGCATGAGCTTCTTCCAAAAATCCTCCATTGGGAGTGACGTCTGAAGCATCCTCTAGGTGGACCAGAGGAAAAAAAAATAAAACATAAGGAGAAAATTTTAGAATATTTAGTGTCTTCCTCACATGAACCAATTTTTTAGTCCCCAGAGTCACTTCAGAGAACATTACCTTACCAAAGGCAGGGGTTGGCTACACATATTTACATTCCCAACAATATAGTACAGAACTATGTTTCTGATTAAGTTTAACCTACTTCTTGGGGTGTATCCCACCTACTGCATTGATAATTTTTCTCCTCTATACTTACCTCAATCATTTGAACACACTTCCATGGATTTTCAACATATATTCTTCCAACTAGTAGCTATATTATTTTGTTTATAGGAAAACATCATCGTTAGTTGGAGGAAACATTACAGTCTAACCAGATCCCACAATCACCTGTATGAACCATATTTGACAAAGGATATATGGGTTATTCCCTTAATGATCCCCTATGTTTATTCTCTTTAAAACTTGTTGAAGGAATACAAAATATATTCCAACATGACATGTAATGTATGGATCGTTGTAAACGATTTCGTTAATCTAGACCACTAAAACCCCACATATGATGCTTTGTACATACTCCCTCTACACCCATGATCTTATACGTTATACACAATTTTAACATATAGAGTATTGAAGGGTGTGATTTCAAAATTTTCATTGTTTCGGATCAGATGTACAATCCTGGAATCATAACACATCTTAGGCCTAACCCTAGTGGTGTTACTGAGAGATGTTCTGAAACCATCATTCATAGGATTGATATGATTTGGGAATTTTTAACCCCTAAGATTCTCTGAAATCTAGTATTCCAAGATTTATGCTAGCCGATAGACCATTAAGGTTGTTTTCCCCTTGAAATGCATTTTAGAATATTTTAAAGTCTTTCCAGAAATTGTATCCCACGTTTTCCCAATTACTAGAATCTAGGATCACATGTATCCCCAATGCCCACTTATGTATCCCCATCCAAGTATCTCAAAAAGGAGGAAACAACCCAAATTGAAATGTGTCAAGGAATGAGTCATAAAGAGTCAGGGCTCCATATCCCCCACCATGCTTTTCCCCCTTGCGATATATTTTAATTCCTCTAAAAACAAACAATATGATCATGTCTTCCTCATCTATGTTGTCATCCGCCATTTGTTTCCTTGATCCAACAAATTCAACTTCAAATATTTCTTAAAAAATAGTCAACCCATTCCTATAAATTAATATCATAATGGGAAATGGTCTTGAATATCAATTTATCCTTCACCACCACATTAAGATATTGGTTCATGAGAAGAGTCAGGTAAATATTCCTCTAGGTGTTCTTCATATAAATGAAATCACCATACATGAATCCTTTGAGTGGAATTATTCTTATGTATTGGATATCCCATAGACTGATGCTAAATTCCACTTTGTGTAAAAGGAGGGTATTAATGTTTGGGTATAGTATATTAAGGAGATATGGAAATTGTACCTTTTAGAAATATAAATGGAACTGCGACAAGCATGTTAAAACATATAGCCAAATGTCGTGAAACTCTATCCCAAACTATTGGAACATGTGGAACACCAAATATACACATGCCCATTTTTTAGTGAATTAGCAACCATACCTTAGTTCACATTCCTTCTACTAGCCTAAGCTATTGTCCCCCATACTACTCTAGAAATTAGTTGAGTAGTGTGTGGGGAGCTATATTACTTTTCGCTAATCCCCTATTATCATCCTAGTCTACCCCTTCACTGTGTAAATAAAAATATCCCCCTGATCACTAGTATCAGGATTGTGAATATTGATGTCACAACATTATAGATCCTCTTCACATGTGAACCACGATCTTAGTGAATTCACCACGAATGATGGAACAATAAATTCATCTGGGAACCTAAAGTTTCATTTTTTTAGATAATAACATATGGGACAATATTTCTACTAATACTTCCATAAGAAGAGACTATTTTTTATCAAAGAGGTCCCTCATCTATTGATGGATCTAAGGATTTTCAATCATGATAGAAATCTAAGAGGTAACATATACTTGAGTCTTAGTAGGATTATGTGCATTTTCCATCTCAAATGAATCTAAATGGTCTAATGAAGAGGATCATAATTTTGAATTCTTTGAAAAAATGAAGTGTTGCTGCATATAATTTCAGGTAACGAAAAATAAAAACGCAGATATTATTTAAAATTTTCAATTCACATAAGAGTTAATAATTTAGAGAAACGAATCACCAAAATATAAAATTTCAATGTATAATGTAAGAACTAATGTGCATGAGATAAAATAAATTATTACATAAAAGAAGAATGAGGCTATACAAAGGTCTCCCTCTATTTATATAACTGTGATCCTGGTCTTCCATTCCCTCAAAATCCACTTTCTTAACATATGATTTGTTTGATGTGAACCCTTTAGATAAACCCCCTTCATCATAATTTTTCTTTAGAATCAGACCTTATGGTACCCTTTCAGACCAGATTCTTTGGGGGGGGGGAATTGTTTTTATTATATTCCACAAGATGTAACAGATTTCAAACATTAGTAAAACTAAAGATATCGTCTTACTCAATAGTTCATTCACAGAATGAGAATGAATGCGTGTACATGTTTTGAGTAATGCGTGCAAGATGGAAATCCACAAAAAAGAATCATGCATGCCAGATATGAATAATCTAGAACATTTTCTGGTCAATCACCTCAACTAATGATCAAGATTTATCGAAGACCACTTCCATGACCTAAATCTTCTGCGCTATCAAAAAATATTTCATCTATAAGAAATCAATCACCCCATTGTTTTGGGTGATCATCTAAAAGTCAAAAAACCAATCTTTTGTATTAAATAATTTTCATCCACTATAATAAATTCATAAAACACTTTATTTATAGTTCTTTGACAATATGCTACATGCACGTCCTCATTTGAGTGGGGCTGTAGTTGTGTAATCCCCATTTAGAACCTTTGAACACTTATCAGGTGTGTGAAAAAGTATTTTATTGAATGCATAATAAATTTTCATGAATATTATAATATTTTCACTTCCTGTAACATGTGTCCAATCCCCTGATCAGGCGTGTTCGACTAGGACTCAAGTTCAGGTGTTTTGGTAGAATTTCCTTATCACCATAGTCATTATAATGGCTCTTTCTGCTAATAATATGAACACTAACATGAACAAAATGATCAACCACAACACCAATACATTAAACCCAATCATAGATAAGGTCATTAACCATTAATGGTTTTATGAGATGTTGATATATAATCCCAAGGGGCAAGGAGTTACTCCCCCACATCTACGCCGCACGACATAAAACTGTCTAACACCAACATGATCCCCACATGATATAAAACTGTAGAATTACCCAATAAAATGGATATAGGATACTCCATGTAAACTCATCATGGGATTCCAAATCCTCCCTCTATGGGATATTGACCTTCAAAAATATATAGCTTATATGCGTAACACCCACACAAACCTCTCATATTGGGCCGAATTCATATGTCGTCCCCACACATCTTGTGCTGAACGAATATTATTATCCATGTATGACTCACAGGTAATTATATCCTAAAAATATTGAATTATATACTCTTTACATTTAATTAAATCCTATGTGGACATCTTATATTCATAATCCCCACACCATCTTTTGTTGGCACATTATTTAGGAAAAACTTTTAAGGACTACTGCTTCCTCTTATTACTCACACTGAGCATGAATCACATGGTGAAAGAGGTTAACATAGACCATGACATCCAACCAATAATTCAATGGGAATATTGTATGATGTAATACCCAAACATTCATGATCCATAAGTTAATTCCATGAAAAATCCTAGACCACATCATTTCCCCAAAATTGGAAAACTTCTATGTGTAATCCACATAGATATGATATACTGAGATGGGGATACTCTACATGTGTGTTCCCCAACACCCCTATCAAAACTACATGGGATTTAATTCCAAATTAATATGAATATGTATGAAGCCACCCTGAAGAATAAACACAACACTCCATAATATCCATCCACTTCATCAACTGCATCCTCTCTATCAACTCCCTCCACTTCATTGATATCCATATTGATTTTACATGGGATTCCACATCTCAGTATGATCATGAACCTACTCAGAGACCAGATATATATCATTTCACTACAATAATCTTCTATGCATAATTCATGTTTACATTATTACTACTCCATTGAATAAAATTGAAATATCACATACATATGACCCACACCATCAAACCATGGGAAATCCTCCATCAAAGTATAATTTTAATGCTTAATCCACATATAATCCCTCCCCAATGCTCCTTTCATGACGTGAGTGTCCTTATCACATGAAGTTAAACTATATGGAACGGTCTAAGCAAACATCTTTAAAATGTAGAATTCAATTATATGGGTTTTTATCCTTGCCTTTTATATAGGGTCTGTAGAATTCCTCCTTGGGGTTGAATTCCAAACATTAATAAATCTTGGTGCACCCAATAATTGATCCTCCTTAATCAACCTCCAATGGTGTCCATATCAACCTTCATGATGTGAAATCTAGCCTTTATGGGACAAAAATCCTCGATAAGACTCAGTGGGGTGTTTGTATCCTTTGATAAATAAACCAAAAGGCATGATATCATATCTATTAGGTACGTGCCTCCCTAATCTACCTCCATCAGGAATTAAAACAAATCAAATATACCTAAAACATATGTTAAAAAGTTACCCCAATTAGTTAACTCGTTCTAATAAAGTGATGTTTGGGTTTTATTCCTTAGAATATTGGAATTTGGAATTAAATACCTTATTATAGAAACAGGATTCCACATTATGTGCCTAAATATTCATATGAAAGATTCCCTCAAATGAGGAAGAGAATAGGTGACTAATGATTAAAGGTTCTAGACATTCCAAAAATTTAATATTAGACAACTCCCAATAAAAAAGTTTTATTCCCTATCAAGAACAATAGAATCTCTAGAAAGAAGATTCATAATTAACTAGCATCCATAAGGAGATGGAATTGACAAGGAGTTCCATGAATATAACTTAAATCTATTTGGAAGACCTTGTTAAGGTAATGAATTATAATGATGAATCCATTAATGGAGTATCTGACAACCCATAATCCCATCTTTATTAAAGGGAATATATCTCTATTGAATGTGATGAAAGCTACCTTCCTTTGGAAAGTGATAATGAAAGGGAATTTAAAGAGATGCAATTTCATTTTCAAACATGATTTCTGGCCCAAACCTGGTGAATTATTCAAACAAATCAACCTTAGTGGTCAGAAAATCAGGCTCAAGAAGTTGTATATGTTGAACAAGAATAGCCCCAGTCATTATGGATAGTGTTTTTTTACCTCAAAAATCTTCTCTATAGTGAATGTAAGTATTCTTCAAATAATAGGGATGTAAAATTATGAATCCCCCCAATTTTCCAAAATCACGATTTAGTATCATCATTGGAAACATGTATGACCAAACTATCTATAGATTCCCTTTAGATAACTGTCGAAATTACAACTCCAGGAGAATCGTTGAATGGGAGGACAACGGCTCATTAATGGTGGATAAAAATGATATATCATTGAATGTATAACGAATAACTTGCAATGCATTACTCATGAGTGAATTTCATTAACCCCACCCTAGAAAATGCTAAAGAACAGAAGAAAAATTCATAGTTGGTGGAGGAGAAAGCTTTGGTTCATAAAATGAAACACACTGTATGGATTGAAGGAGGTGTCCAAACACAAGACTAGGGGATTTCCTATAGTTTAGTAACTCTCTCAACCACTCTATTATTAACTCATTATAGAGAATCCAATTAAGAAGATGTTAAAGAAAAATTTATGCCTCAACTACATCATAAATAGTTTATACGCCATACACTTGAGAAATTATTTTCTCCTAAATATTAATATATGAATGAACATATATGACTCAATGTAGAACTACTATAATTTAGAATTACTACTGGATATGTTCTATATTAAGATCCTCTACTCAAACTCACAACAATTTTACCAAAATAGAGAGGATTTTTTACATCATCTGAAATTAAGCCAGAACATCCAATCAATGTGTCGGAATAAACAACCAATATAAATGCATAATATATCACCATACCATGATTTCCATAAATTAGTTATGCATCCATAACATGGATAAAAGCATCCCAACATACCTACCCATATAGTTTACCCATTGTAGATAACAGCAGGGTTGTCATAGTTTCCCCTACATACTTTAACTCCCGTTCATGCCCCTACTAATCTTGGAATTCCTCATGGGATCATTAATACTATTGATTCTATAATTAATTGATAGGATTTTATGGAAGAGTGGTGTGTTCTGATACAACCATAGAAGAATCCTTGCCTAAAATGGGTTAATCCAACCATTCCCATGAAAAACTTTATCAACCTTACATTAAAAGCTTCTATGGTTTTGGTGTCTTGGAGCCGGAGATGATGGATTTAATGACCTTTTATGATTAAATGATGGTGACCCTTCAAGAAAAATATTAATTACAAATAGGTGCATTGTGCAGACAATTTAGGGACCAACATTTCAATGGAATACGGTCTTAAAGTCTCTGTCAATTATAGGGAGGGAGAATATTTGTTAGATTTTTCCTTTCAAATTCATTTAAAATATGAAAAATACATCATTACTCAAATTATATAACTAAAATAGTGAGAGAATGAGAGGGTTTTATAATTCATTTTTGGGTATATTTGGTGGAAACACGGTTTAAACCTACAGATTCATTATAAATGAATTGTTTACCATCTGTATAGAGAATATTTATATTGATTTACACATGCCACTTATCCATGTGAAATAAATAAGATGTTTTTTGGAATATTCAATCCATTAATCAATGAATTTAAGACTCTATCACCATATTAAAGCCAATATTTTAACTAATCCCACCCTCCCATATAATTATAAGGAGGAATGTTGAGGCTACCACTATTACCCTCAATCCAACCCATTACCATTCTCTAGTTCCAAATAAAATGGGATATATTAAAGTAGTCTCCCGTGATAATTATCAAAAAAATTCATCCTCTTTAGTATGATAATAGTGAGTATAGAAAAAATAATTTTAGGATATATATAAAATGGTTAATTCTTTCCAAAATGGACAGGTTCTTGGATACATCATCAAAACATTGGAGAATAACCTGACCAGTTTTCCAAATCCCATAGGTGTCAGACATGACGTTGATGATGTGATAGAGATAATATTTTCATTATATGTAATGTATAATTCATGTATTTAAACCCCCAAAATTTAAAATTTTGTGCATAATTAATTTTTTTTGTATTTTTGGATTTTTTTTTTAAATTGAAAAGATCTACAATTATGAAATATTAACTTCTCTCAATATCTTGTATATTTTTTTATATCTATTTACATATTGATCAAAATTGACTAATTATTTTTTATGTTTCCTCATTTAATTTGTCACATATTTTTTAACTGGTCCAAGTCATGGTTTTGATCTATAGAAGTCCCAATAAACCATAAACTGTATATATATTTTTGGATGGATGAATGGAAACTAGAATTGTAATCAATGCATATATCTGGATACAGGTGTCCAAAAGTGATGATTATACCTATATATATAGGATGAAATATATTATCACTTTAATTTTCAGTTTCATGGGATAATTCAATAATTAAGGTAATATATGAATGGTTTTGATATATAGAAGATGAAACTTACCCTAGAGTTGAAAATAGTAGTGTGAGTAATTAAATCCTATCATTTTAAACTTGTATCCAAAAAATATGAAATTTTGAGTGTTGATATAGGCATTAATTTTTAGAAAACAGTTTTAAGTAACATTAGATATATTCATTTTGGGAGGGTGGAGAAAAATAATCTAATATTTGGATTCACATTCTCTATAGATATTCACACATCCCATATTCCATTATATTTACATCCCCACTTCATTTGATGGAATGTTTGGATAAAGGATGATTTATATGTCATATAAAACATGTTAAAGAAGAGGAATGTTTCAAGAAGTTATCAATAAATTAAGGTATAACTCAATTTTTTGGTTGTAAGGTAAGATTAAATGACACTTTCCTTTTTTTCTCATTTCATGGTAATATTATTTTCTATTAATTAATCCTGTAATAGTTATCATGAATAAAGGGAGTATATTTATCCCTTGTTTTAAATTTCTTATATTTTTCCATAATTCTTTTCATAATATGTTTTTTTAATATTATTATTTTGCATTAAACTTCTTTCAATAGGTCTCCCCATTGAACACAACCACATCAATTTGTTTTGATTCTTTGGAGGCCCTAGGGAAATATGATCAAGTTCAGAAGCATATAAACACCCATATGTTCTGTCTCAATATGCTTTATGGAAAATATATATGTATACATTGAGGTATTAAATTATAAACTATATTATTTAATTGGAATAACATTATAGATAATGATTAAGGGAGTGTGTGAGGTCATATTTATTCCATCATTTCCAGATTTCTCTGGACCTTTTCAATCATGTATTATTTTAATTTCTAATCACTAACATTGATTTCTTATTTCATTCTAATATTTTTCAATTTAACATATATTAACACATTCAAAATCCACATTTCTAGTTTTAATATAATCAAAAAAATTTAACAACATGATAGTTTGACGTCTTAGCCAAGAACCACCTCACAAGACAAACCGATGGTCACCACCATACTTCATTTTTATGATGAATAATACTTAAAAATGTTTTAAAAAAACCTCAAAATATAATTTGGATACATTTATGAAGAAGTTTTGGAAGCTGTTGTTTACTTAGCTTTATAATTCCTATAAATTTTAACCAATAATTAGTTGTCTTAAAAATCAATAAAATGATATATATATTGACAAGTACCATGTTTGGCCTGATTATAAAACATATTAGGATTTTAGACATGAACAATTATATAATTAAACTCAAAAATAATAATACCAAATAAAAAAAATTGATTTCGAGCTTTAACATTGAGATTCAAAGATTAAATAATTAAATAAAAAATTTAGATACATTCTAATGAATTAAAATAATTGAAATAAATAAATTCCCAAAATGAAATTAATGAAATGAAAAATCTTATCCCACAATGTTTTAATGTTAATGAACCTTTTGCGGATGTGTTGACAACTTAATTATTATCTATTTTTCAAATTTAATGGACTAAATTATCACTAATTTTTGAATTTTTGTGGCTTTTAGAAATCAAAACACCTTGTATTTTAGTTGGGATGAAATAATTGAAAAATAAATATCATGTGAAGTCACTTTTTTGAAATTAAAAATTAATAAACCTTGTATGCATCTTTCAATATAGAGGAAGAAAAGTTCAATACATTCCTTTTTTAAGAGAATTTAGGAAACCTGAAATACTGCCTTTATGTAATATATCATTATGAATCCTAAATAGAGTAAGAAACTATGGCACTACAAAGAAATGTCTAAAATTTTAATATATATTTACTAGAATATTTTAAAAATAATTTTATATTTAATTCTACCTATGAGAATTTAGTTCCCATTCTTTATGAGTGGATTTAGTTTTTAGATTATGAGGATGTAAAAAATATAATTAAGGATATTATAATGGTTAGTTTCAATTACACTGGAACACAAGATGATTCTGGTATCGAGATATTTTTGAAAGAGAAATCAATTTTTGAAGATGATATTGAAGGTGAACATCATCTTGAGATTTAAAATTAGTAACCAAATGTGGGTTTTTGAGGATAATGTATTGGAATATTTCCCTTATATTTTTCACTATATTCCAATATATCATATAAACATAAATGACATGTATGAAAATATGAATAAATATTATTTTGGGAGATTAGACAATTTCTGTTTGTTCAATAAAAGTATTGAAATTTATTTATTTTAGTTAAGTAAGAAAACATTTCACCCTCTATATGATTGGGGATGATATACTAGAATTGCATAATTAGGGGAAGTAAAACCCTAGAACCCACTTGTGGGTTTCAAACCAGGAATCTTTTAGCTTAAAATTATTTTTAATTTAATTTTATTTATTTTATTTAAATTATTATTCTTTTTTCATGTTGGTTTTTAATTAGAAACATTTAAGTGGATTGATCAAAGTTTACACTAGTAAATATAAAATATGTTTTTTTATTCATATATACTTTTTTTCATGACTTATCTCTTTATTATAAATTAACCTTTTCAACTAATATTCAAAATGATGAAATTTTAGAAATAAATAAGGGTGAGGATAATCCTTGGATGTTTACGAAATTTTGAGTTTTATTTTCAAATTATGTTTATTTTATTTAAAAGATTCTGATAAAAATATCTTGTGATATTAAAGGATTATCATTGTCCTTTATTAATCCCATGTAAATAAATAAACATATTGATCCCATGAAACCAATTATAAATTAATGCTTAAAATGACTTTCTTTCTTGTTTAGAAAATTGTAAATTTTTTTAAAATACAATTAATTTTTTATCTCATTCCACATCTGACTATATTTATAATTGAAATTCCCCTTGTATGAGTCTTATTAACCCATTTTTATATCATATTCACAGTAATTTCAATTAATGAGAAAACCAACCCATTCCTATTTAAACCAAAAAATGATTTATTTCTATAAAAAATCAAGTGTTGATGTACCTATGAGTTAAATGATTGAAGTAATTCCTTGGATTATCAAAATCTCCCTTTACATAATAATCCATATTATTATGGAACACCTTGTACAATTGATCATATCCATATATATATTGTTAAGTTATCCCCAATACATAAAAATTCATCTTTTCCAAACTTCTCTAGATATAAAAATGCTTGATCGAGTTGAAATTATATTTGGGGGAGATGAATTGTGGCGTGATGACTCATCTTGTGTTAGTTTAAGAGGATATTTTAAAATAAATTAAAATTTATTACTATTGTAAAATGTTTGGTTGAGAGGTGTGGTCTTCATTTTCTTCCAAATGAAATGGAGTTGTGCCTATATGGAACTCTCAACAAAAGAATGTTGTGCCTGTCCTCAGCATTAAAAAATTATAGAGAAGTGAAATGTAAATTTTTTATTGAACTATATATGGAATGGAATGGAAAAGAGATTACAAAAGATGATTAAAGACTATTTTCATCAAATTAGTGGTAGTAGGATACCATACATGATTGAAAATTTGATTCATGCAATTTGATCTTCATAAGGACCCAATCCATCCTTACTAATCCTCATATGTTTTCACAGCTGAAACCCAACAAACATAAGACACCGAATGAAAATTAAAAGTATTCAGGATAATCACATGTTCTTCGCTCATACTGGGTTGATATATAAAAATATATCCAGCCTATGGTGAATCATTTAACAATTTTTTATGATAAATGACTTGTTGAAAAACTATATTTTAGTGTTGAGTGAAGATTTATAAGTGGTAAGTGTTTTTATTAATGAGATGATAATGGAATTATAAATTTATTTAATTTTTTGATTTTAGAACTTCAAATATACGTTGTATCTTTTTCTTCTTGGGGATTAATTAGTGAAGCTCGTTGATATGTCTTTTTGAAGTTTGTATGATTTATTATATGATCTCAATTTTCTAGGAGTCCATGCTACAAGTGTGGGGGAATTTATAGAGATAATATTTTAAAAAATTTCATGTGTAATTATATTTTTTAATCCCCAAAAAATTAACTTTTTTATTTTAATTACAACTTTTTTGTATTATAGGGATGTTTTGGGCTTCAAATAGAAAATTTAAAAATTATGTAATTTTAAATTCATTCCATAACTTCGTTATTTAAAGGATATCACATTTCATATTGATACTAATTTACGAAGCCTTGTTTAGGCTCCCAAAAATCATGTGATAAATATTTCAAAACAAGGACAAGTAATGATTCGAACATATGGTGGAAAAAATATACAAGGATTTTGGAAAAAAAATTATTGAATGTAAAATGGACTCGACCTGTGTAATATTTTCATAGATATGGATATGGGATCCAAAATTCTATGATTACAACAGGATATAAAATAAGAATTATTATAGATCTTCTATGTTTTGTTTAAATGAAAAATGTTATCTTTATCGTAGAATATTAATGGGTCTCGAAGATGGAAGATGAAGAGTCTCCTATGCCAGAAAAAGATGTCTCAGATAAAAAAATCATGCAATTTCTAGTACACGTCTGACAGATCCAATATTTTTAGTGTATAAATACGAAATAATTTTGAATAACCCTATAGAATAGTTGAGAGAAAAATTCAGTGGTTAGGGTGGAGAAATGAATCCAAAATTCGGGATTCGTATTTTGGACAAGATATTTCAACACATATTTTTCTATTTATATTTATATCTTCTATTAATTTCAAAGGATGGTTGGATTTATAATCTAGAGATGATATAATTTAGAAGGGGATTATTCAATTAAATTATCAAATCCATTAATGTATAACACTATATGTTGGTGGTCAATGAGGATTTGAAGAAATTTCCCCTTTTGATTTTGTGCCTTTCATTATAACCATGTTTTCATTTAAATTATCCAAGATTCTTTTTCCATGATTTAAGGAGGTATATTTTTATCATGATTTAATTTTAGTATATTTTTTATTAAAATTTTTATTAAAATATGATTGAAAAATAATTTTATTCTTGTTTAATCTTCATTGTTTGAGGTATCCCAATTGAACACATTATGTTTAATTAGTTTTGATTATGTGGAGGCCTTTGGGAAATCATATCACATTAGTAAGAAGATAAACACCAGTTTTAGAGGTCCCAATTTGGTTTCTGGTCAATATTCGTGTATACCATGATATATTATGTTTTTTACTAGATAATTTTATTGGAATACATTTCTATACAATGAAAAGAAGAGTGACAAAGTGTCATATTTTTTCTACCACTACCATATATAGATTATCATTTTTTCAGTCTATTTTCCTTCAAATTTGTAATTAATAACATTGACTTATTATCACATTATGATTTTATGAAATTTAATATATTTTTTTACTAAGTCAAAATTTAATTATTCGTATAAAAATTAACACAAATAAATTTAAAAAGTGGCAATTTGTAAACATATCTATAAACCTTCTCGTGGGACAACCTTGTGGTCACCACTATACTGTATTTTAAATGTGAAAAATATTTCCAGGAGTTTCATGACAAAAACCACAACGTCTATTTCATTCCATTTATGTGGATGTTGGATAAGTTGTTTTTTATCTTCTTTTTTTATTTATAATATTTCTAACCACTAATTTAGAGTCTTAAAAAATCATGCAAACTACAGTTATGATTGGACCAATTATCAATGATATATGGAATCTTGGTAGGATGAAATTTTTTATTTTAGATTCAAATAAAATTTATTATAAATTGATCAAAATTATTTGAATCTTTAATATTTAGTATCCAGTGTTAAATAATTATCAAAAAATGGCATTTTTTCAAATGAATTAAAATAATTGAAAAAAAATAATGTTACAAAATATGTTATAAAAATGGATAATCATATTCCGCCAAATTTTGGTGTTGAATAACCTTTTATGGATGTGTTGGAATCTAAATTGGAATATCATTTTTAAAATTTAATGGAATAAATTTTCACTGATTCACCAATTGATTTGTCTTTTTGAAATGAAAATTCATTGGAAATAATTTCAAATGAATTTGTGTAAAATTAAATTTCACATTAATCCACTATTTTTGAAAATGAAAATTATGAAACTATATTAAACATTGGCTAAAGGAGAATGAAATATAGATCAATTAATTTTTTAATAGAATTTGGGAGATTCTGAGTTGCTGTTGAATTTTAATAAAACTATCATTAACAACCAAATTATGTTCAATCTTGAAATTCCATAAAAAGATGTCTCAAATTTTGATCCATAATTTCAAGACTGTTTTGATAATAATTTTATAACTATTTATATTTATGCATATTTAATTCTCATTACTTATAAGTGAATTAGTTTTTCAAATTATGAGTATATCAATTATGTAATTGATGAAATAAAGGGGTTTCCTTTTTAGTGCACTAGAACACATGTGGATGGTGGTATAGAACAAATTTCCAAAGAAGAAATGAAATTTTATGATGAAATTGATTATGAACCACACCCTAAATTAATAGTCAACAACTAATAGATGATTTTTATAGGATCATTTATTTGAATGTCTCCATTACATTTTATCACTCTTACACTGTATCATTAGAAAATAATATTCAAGGAGGGGCACCTAAAGAAATATTTTTTTGTGAACTTCTACAACATATGTGAGATAATAATAAATAGATAAGTTTCTTCTTTTTTCATGAAGATGTAATTTTACCTACCAATTTATTGGGGATGATATGTGGAACTACATTATTATAGGGGATGTGAAATCATTGAACCCACTTGGTGTGTTCAAACCAAGGTAGGTAAGTTGATATATTTAATTTCATTTACCTTTTTTGATTCAAATAATGAAAATAGATAAATCAATATATGGATCAATTAGGGAGTTTTGCATATATGTGGTACGAGATGAGTAAAGGGTGTTTTTTGGATAATTTCATTGATTTCATTATTTATTAATTTTTATAATCTTTGAAATGAATTTAGATAGATATTAACATTGATCTTGGTTTATTAATCTATTTTGTTCTTGTGCATTCTCCCTCGACCCAAAGCCCCACTTAGGAATTATTAATGTGGCCCATGGTTTGATAAATCCCAATAAATCGATCATAATGATCAGATTTCTTGGGGAAATGAAATTATATTTTAGATATGAGATTTTCATTTTGAGATGATTGATAGATAATGGAAGAGGCTACGAATCATAAAAAGGTGATACCATATTTCACATTCATCGACATTTTTTATTATGTAAGAATGAATGCTGATTAGATAATTTTTTAGATGATTTGATGACATAAATTTTATTTTTATTTATATTAATGTTCCGATGAGGTGATAACTTGAGTTATTAGGAATTGAAAGGCTTAATCGGCGGTTACAACAATAGAAAATGAGCATAAAGGAAGAACCAGTGATTCTAGAAAATCACAAACCCACAGTGTGTAATCTAGGATTACATGGTGTGTAGAGCACCCCTACATTGTGGATATGGTTTTGTGTAGGAATTATGCATCACATGTCATGTGACCCTATCACATAGTGTGTGACCCCTCCATATAGACTTATTATGTACCTCAAAAGTACATAAACATGGGATAGAGTACATGGGATATAACACCCGTGTAATCCCCAACACGGAAACATCCTTGAACAAGTCATGATATAATATGTGTAATGGTACATAGGCACATGTACATGGGCTGATGTCATGTCCATGAATATGAGTCTACTATATGGTACTGTTACACGTATAAACAGGGGTCATGGGATATGATGTAAAACCCATGCTACATATTTTGTACATTATTTAACATGGCTAAAAACTATTTACCTCTTTATCATAGAAATTGTTTGTTGTGGTGAGTTCCCCATATCATTTCCAAGATGTTTTATATCTCATATTCTACTAATCCCATGATAATGACCTATTTAGAATTAATTCTTGGATAGACTCATTAGAATATCTCACTGAGTCCTAGTGTGAGAATATCTATTTATCTTTATTTTGTAGGTGGAGTTATTGGTATCATCATGAACATAAATTTATGGGTGTTGATCCTATACATAGTAGGTTAATCTTGATTGATTTTTTTTCGTCATCCCATGGATTTGGGAGTGATCCTAATATGTGTTTCATATTCTTTGTAGTCCATTGGTAATTTCTTATTCTGAGGAAACTTGACGAGGAGTACCTCTCTAACAAATTTAATTAGTTCTATCAAAATCAAGTGTGTGTTCTATCGAATAACTGATTTGTAGAATATTGAAGTTGGTATCAAAGGCTATTATACTATGGTTTTGACATGCATTTATATTTTTTGTCTCTATTATATATATAGGGTAAATCTTTTCCTATTTGATGTATTAATTTACTAGTGCAGAAATGACTATATTATCATTTTTATACTACTTTTAATTATATGGTTCTCTACAGATTATTATTATACCCACCCCTACATGGAATTTTCTCACACATGTCATGTCTTATGTTGATGATTATCCTTTTGACAGAGTCCAAGTCCAAAAAGGACCATATGGTTCTTAGTTATACCAGATTGACCGAGGTGTGTTGTAGTGAATTTTTTATAGAATACCCCATTACACACATTCAGGTTGGACTTGTAATGAGGAATAATTGTGGTGGGATTGTATTCCGTCATGTTACCTTCCATTACATTAGGTCAAACTATGACTAGGATATCTAGACTACTGAATGAATACTTCCTAATTTGTTATTAAATTACATTAAATGTAATATCTTTGAGATATGTTAATGTGCATAGGTTCATATACTGATTTCACACATGCTATTGATACTCCTGCTCAGCACTAGTCTCCAGCCTCTAGCATGTTGGATGTGGGCTTTGGTGTCACTTAATGCACCCCGCAAAGACAATTCGGGAAACTTGAAGTCTATTGTAGATGTTTTATACTAATCCAATGTCTTAGTCTCATTTTCAAAGTATTATTCTCATCACAAAAATATTATGATGAATACTTATACTTAACATAAAATTATATTTCTCATGAAAAATTTCTTCTGATGAAGAATTATGTTAAGCATAAAAATAATATTCTTAGTAACAATGTATTAGGATGAAGCTTTATATTCAAATACTTTTCAATTTTTCAACAACAATTCAAATTTCAAATCATCCTTAGTAATATTTCATGTATTATTTAAACAAACATTAACCCCAATTATATGAATGATAAAATAATATATCATATCATATATAGTTTTCCATGATTAAATAATATTTTCCTCTAGTTCCCTTTAATATCATCAAGAAATTATAATATATAAGGATTTTATAGTGATATTGTCCAAGAATGTTATTAAAGAATCAACATTTCATCTCCTTAAACAGTATACACAAAAAATTAATAGGTTCATTATCATGCATAAAATCTAATTACATCTCAAGGATCACTAAAAATAATTCATCAATCATCACCTTTATTAGTAAAAATGTATTTATTATTATAAAATAAAATGAACCAGAAAAATCATGGGATCTATAATAATCCTCACTTTATTTTTTAATAAACATTAACACACACTTGTAATGTAAAATATGAGTGATAATTTCTTCCCCCCTATTAATAGTCAATTCCAGTGGGTCAATAGGTTACTTATAACATCACGATGAATAAAAATTCCCTTATATCCAAAATCATTTTGAGGAACATTGTGGGAAGGATTAAATTAATTTTTTATAACAAATTATCATTTAGTTAGTCTGAATTGCGTAATGTAAGGCATGCCTACTTTAGGAAGAATATGGAATTTGTAAAAGTTTTTCAATGTTGTCTATAAAATACATTACGTGAGATATAATTTTAAAATATAATTTCATGAGATTCCCAAAATTGATTTTTCATTATATATTTTGTTGCAAAGTCATAAATAACCAAACACATGAATAATGACATATTCAAATCACTCCATTTTTTATACATCAATAATCAATGATTCAACATAAAATTAAATTTATAAAAAATCATGACTAGGTACTATAAGGTTGATTCTCATACTTCATAATCCTATATTATATATCTTCTTGATACATGTAATATTCATTATAAAATTATTATAACTACTTTTACATAGTTACATTTATACTTATTGGATGATAAATCACCACTAATCCACCCTAATATTTGTTAAGCAGTGATACCTCAACATTTCACCTACAATTCCAGGCATTTTTTCATAGGTATACAACAAAAATATAGAAATGTGGAGGCCTCATAGTTTATCAAATGTAGAATTCATGTTGAGAGTTCTTTCTGAACATAGGGCTTAATTTTATTCCAATATTATCCATATCCATATTGTTATAATCCATAATAGTTTTTGAGATTTTAATCTCAATTTTGACGTGGTGATATTTTCATAAAATCTTCTCAACCATTCCATACAAACCATACCATTCAAATTATTTTCCATGGAAATTAAGACAAAAAACTATGGTAATCTTCTCATTAATACCAATATATACAAGTATAAAAACTCGTAATACAATTTCATTTGCAAATATATATTCTATCAACTATATATTATCCTACACCAGCTTGTATGTCTAGATTAACATGAATTTTATTTTTGGCATGATCAGCTCTTGTTGATTTTTCATTATAAATATTAAAATTATTAAACTTGTGTGAAACATCCTATTTTTTTATAGAAATATTTTTCAATTTAAATATATATGGATCCTTAATGAGTAGTTTATTTATGAACTCCTCATTCTTGTGAAATCTCAATCCAAAACATCCACACCCTTCAAATAGACATGATAACCCATTTTGTTTGGGTATATTAATTGTAGAAATATTATTATTATTTTTTATCATAAAATATTTCATCCCATTCTTCCTAATGGAACCCTTGGATATAATCTATTTACTAATAAATATATATAATAGTAGTAAGTGTCAGATTTGTTTTCATACCTTCCATAATATCTATAATAACCTATGAAGATATATATTTTTCATGATAAAAAAATTTCCCTGTTGATTAAGAAAGTTGTATTGATGAAAATGTTCTTCCATGTTCTTGGGTGGTTATAGTCTACATGGAATATTCATCCCTTCCATTGATGTGTAAGACTTTTTCACAGTTCACATGGCCCAAATATCCATACATTTTGTTTTTTCATATGTATTATTATATAAAGAGTGTCTATTATAAAATTGATTACATTTTGTTTTACTTTATTTATTGGAAATAGACTTCTCATTGGTCTAAAAAGATTCTATGTCTACCTTAGAATGCATATTTAATTCTAATCTAGACATTCTCAACTCTTGTTTCACTATTAGAAATAAGTATTTTTTCTATGAATGTTATTCTTCCATTCCATAAATTTTCTCCTTGATATATATGAAAATGATTCCTTAATTATCTTCCATTATCATGTACTCAAGGATATCATAAATTTATGTCATTTACTTTTTGACATAGTTTTCCTTATTAGTTTCAACATTTTTATTTTATTTTAAAATTATCCAATATTTCATTCACGATGTATTATATATTAACTATACATATTTCTGATTTGTATTTCAGTTACCGCAAAATTTTTATCAATTATTATACACCATAATATAGATTTGATGAGTTATATCAAATATAAACATGATAAATGAGAGATGAATAAAATTTTGAACCTCTATTTGAGTCATATTTATTTAATATTCTTGTAATGTTTCATATTTTTCTACTAAAAAAATTATTCCAATTTTTTTTTCTTTTTCTTACAATCCTCCCATATTTCAGATTCATCAACAAATAGTTTTTGGGAAATATATATAAATATACAAAATATCATTAAAATTATAACATAAAGGTAGATTATTAACATATAAATTCAATTTGGAATTCTCAAGTTATATTTAATAAATATAAATAATTTTGTGGAAAGTCATATTCATCCTAAACATATAATTATTTAAATTTTATAGCCTCTCTTTATTTGAATTTTCCTTTCCTCATGGATTAAAAAAATATTTTTTTTATGTATTTACCTTTATAATTTCATATTCATTGAGTATATTCTTAAAATTCTCTATTGTATTGTCTTACCTTTCTTCATGAGCTATAGTATTTTAATCAGAAAAATTTAGATCATTACACCTCTATTTTTTTAAAATTATGGAATCCTCATTATTCTGAAAAAAACCAAATTTTTTCACATAATGTAATTTACATATTGGAAATAGAATTTGGCATCAAAAACATTAACATCCATTTTAATTTCATATGCATGGATCCACCAGACATGATGTTTCACATCACTGACCTTGGAATTATCTTCATTATTGGTTTTATTAATTCCAAAAAATACATGAATTTATAGAGGGCCCTCTACTCTATGTATACATTCTTTTATAGAGATATTATGATGAAATCTATATATTTTCCACCTATCTCTATTTTAACCTAATTCTCTTGAAGCAACGTTGCACCATAATCAAAGTGTTCAAAACCAAAAAAAAAAGTTTTTGTTCACTTAAAATACAAGTGACTTCAGGTAGGGTAGCATCCCATTCCACCAAATGTTATAATTCTTGATATATAATATGGGAATATATTATCTATTTACAAAGTTATATTTCACCAATATATTGAATCTACCCATATATCATTTGAGGTATAATATACTATAATACAAATTTGAATACCTAGAAAAATTGTATAAATGAGAGGGGAAGGGGTTGAATTAGTGAATTTGTTTCTATTGGGGTTATTCCTTTCTTAAAAAACACCCTTAATAGTCTTAAAGTACTCAAAAAACTCAATTCATAATAAAAAAACTTTTTTTCATTAATAAAATTGATAGTAGAACACAATTTTTCAAATGTTCCCCCAAAATTATAACTCCATTACACTTTGGGTATTACCAAAAAAATTGAATCACCATAAACTTAAATCATTGTCAGGCAACACAGAGTCCACTATTCTCTCTACACATCTACTATAACCTCTAGTTGGTTAAACTAGTTACCTCAATCATCTATTTCCCAAATGACTTGGTATCAGTATCAATGGTGCTGATCCACATATAAAATGATAAAATTATCTTCTTGTTTTCTTCTGCAGAATATTATAGTATGAACTCATTTCATTATCATACATGATTATGTTTTCTCATGTACTCCCTCAAAATAATTTTTTGTATTAGTAGTATTGAGACACATTATATATCAAGAGTCATATAAATGTAAATAAACATTATGAGAACTATTATAAACATTATATATTTTTTTTCTTCAATTATACCGAACAACATCTCCTTTACTATTCATGATTCTAATGTGTATCAAGTTCATAGAACTCATTTTCAAAATGTATGAAATTTATATTAATATATGCAATATATAATCATAATATACTCATACTATATAATTTTACATATAAATATTTTTCATACATAGTTTCTATTATTATGTTGTTACTCATTGATATTAATAATCATGTTTCCTTCATTGAGAAATTATTATAATTCTTATTTAAATATTTATATTGAGTTACCTTATGAATGTGGTATATAATATTTGGGAATCCACCATAATGTATGAAATATTAATAACATTTTATATATGATGGTTAATGGTCTCATCTATCTCTTACACACGGAATTTAATATTTATGGTTACATAGGATATCATGGTTTTTATTCTTATCAAATGACATATCAATTTCAATATGATTTGGTGTATCTTGAAAATTTTTCTCATTATATAAAATATTATAGTTCTTCTCAATGACATACTCCAACAAATAGACTTATGATGATGCAATATGCTAAACATAAATTTCATACATTAAAAAATTTCTTATGATGAATTATATTAAAATTTAAATTATTGTTATCTAATTGTTTTCATAATGATTCATTATGTTCAATGACTGTTCAATTATTTATTATCATATAAAAATTGAATCCATCCTTTATATGATTTAATTGAATTTCTAATGAAAATATATCCATACATAAAAACACAAACCTCATCTAACATGAACTAAATTTTTATATATCATTAAAAAAATATTCCACTTGTTTACTTGATGTTTAAAAAATCATTACTATCATTTATAGATTCTTTAATGATGTACTAAAAATATAGTATTCAGGATGAAACAAAACATATCCTTATGGAAATCAATGAAATAAAAGACGAGGATTATTTAACAATCCTGAATTTCAATGACCTATAATTAATCCATAAAAATTATTCAATTATCATAATCATTATCAACAAATAAATATTGATATATGAAAAAAAAAATTGAAACTAATAACCTCTTGGAACATCATATACCATAGAAATTACTATATTAGTTTTCATCACTGTTGCAAGACATAAAATCCCAATAGGAACCTGTATAATCATGATGAAATATGTTTCCTAAGTTGGTGGAACTAGATCAATTTCATAAAATCAACTTTATAGTTGATGAAATCTGAGATATTGAGTAGTATCACAATATTTTCTATTAATAGTGATTCCTTATGTTTTGAAACACACAAAAAAAAATAAGTGTCGGAACTTAGTTTATTCATGTATAATTTAGAGTGTCTTTCATTTTTTGGTATAATAACTTCATAGTTTTGTCTATAGAAAATTTGGCAATTTTGATCAATATTAATTATACTAATTTAGTTTCATGAGAAAGAAAACATCACTCATTTACCTATTCATATGAATGTATAATTATAAATAAATATCCATGGATTTAATTCTTATATTTAATTAAATATGATACTACATTGAAAAACTTCTTCCCCAATACAACTAATAGTGATATGTGTTGGGTACCTAGATAATGACTTTTCAACCACACTAATCCCCCAATGGTGTTATTGTGGGTTCTAAAAGTTTATGACTTTAACAAAAATTCTAAAAATTGTTATTTAAATAAATAATTAACGATATCATCAATTATCACTATCATAAATTAATAATTCTGTAAAAGAAAATAATTGATTTTCCACCCCGAATCCAATATTTTTGAAGTGAGGTAAAATATGAAGTCACTAGAATATTGTTTATTCAATAAAAAATCACCATGTTAAAGGGTATTTTATCTCAACCTTAGATAATAACATTCTAATTGTTTAAAAAATAAATAATTCAATTTATTTACTTCATAATAATCAGCAACATCCCTATACATACCATTGTATTGTTGGTAATATGTTAAAAACATATCTTATATTCAATTATTTATAAGAGAGGATGGGTTAAGATGGTCAAAAACAAATTTAATGTCCCAATACCCATGTAATATATTTTATTTATTATCCCTAATGAATGAATGGAATATAAAAATTATTAATATATGAAAACAAATTTAATGGTTAATTTGATATTTACATATTTTTCATCAAGTGTAAGACATATTTAAGGCTTGTATGAATCAACCAGTCCTTACTTTAATTCCAGCACATTATCCCACTATGACATTGACTAATTATCCTCCTTAGATCTATTTTAATCAATATATGAATCACATAGATAAAGTGGGATATCTAAGGATTCAAAATTCAGTCTATAATTATATATAATTCATAGTAACATTATTTTTATATTTTTATAAGTCCCCAAACTACGCTAATGGGAAGCATACATCCAATCAATAAGAAAAATATTATATATGATATCTAAACTTTTAATAAAAAAATTCTTTGCTATATATGAAACATAACAGCACACACTATACATTAAACTTTGGTTTCATGGATATTAGGAATATGATAAAAGGATAACATAAATAATATTCAAATCCACTTGAATGTATTATTCATTTTTACAACCTATGTTACATTTACTGCATCTCATATCTGGGGACATATACCAAAAGAAATGGGTGAGCATAAATCCCAGTAAGGTATAATTAATGTAATCCTAACATGAATGATTATCATGGATAAAAAACGAGTCCTAACATGAGAGAATAATATAATTTCAATTATAGATGACATATAAATGAGGAAATAATATAAATTAGATATTAATAATAATATAACAAAGATTTAGGTCCAAGTTTTCATAAATAATAATTACCCTGATTTTTCACTAACATAATGTAAAACATGTCATCTCTATTGATTAATTAATTCCCAATTCATTAGAGTGATATTAGTGTTTACCCTTGGTATTACTTAATTAATTTGATCCAAAAATTTGATAATAAAAAATTTCATCAATAACCTGTTAAAAAATAATGAATTTGTTTCACACAAAATTATTGTGTATATATATACTTAACGACATAAAAATTACCTCATTTTTAAAAAATATAAAGGGAACATGGGCTTTATAAATATAAATTCCATAATTAATTATTTATATTTATATATAAATTAATAGTTTTTTATAACTAAATTGTTTCAGTATCCCCAATATAATAATTCTTCATGTTAGAGAGAGAAAATCATGAAATTAAATCGATAGCATGACAGTACAAAATGAGGTTTAAGGAAATAAAATAAATGGGAAAGAAGAATGTTGGCTCTTGATACGATATTATTATAGAAGTAATGGGACAAATAAAATTTTATGTAATAAATTGAGTTGATCATTAATAATGATTAAAAAAAGATGTACTTCAATGGAAAATAACAAGAGGATAATTCTATTACCTTCATTCCATAGTTATTTCATCCCCCTTCCTCATCCTAAATAATAATAATTTATATAGTAGAAAAAATGAACAAGAATTGGATTATCTTCATTTATTTTACTATTTATAAATTATAATCTTATTATTTTTTCATAATTTATATCATTAACGGTGAAATGTTTGATAACAATAATTTATGTAGAATTTCATACCGTTCTTCGATTTAATGAAGATAATTAATTTTTGTTTATAAATTATTTAGATTAATTCCATAGCCATATGTAGTTTTATATATTAGTATTTATATATAAAATACATTTATTGTAATAATTCAATAGTGTTGTGATATTAAAGGAATTTATAATATCCTCATAGTTGGTTAACTAGAAATTAATCAGATGTTATCAAAAGAAGAGAAAAAGAACTATGAAGTATTAATAAGTTGTAAATATGATCATTTATTATGGATAAAATATTCAATATACTTATAAATTACTACATTATTAATCTTATAAGATTATGTTTTGGAATTAATTGTAAATAAGTTAAATATCAAAGTAAAATTATGGAAATGTTGATGAAAATTTACAAATTTTTCATTATTTCTTCTTATTTACAATGATAAACTCCAATAATTTATAGAGTTAGAATAATGAATAATGTCCTTTTGTGTTGTATGGGAATTAATAAAGGACATTTCAGAAGTTTTTGTTTTGATTTAGGTTGTGTGGGATGATTTGTTTTCCAATTAGAGGGAGATGGGTTAATTATATATGAGGAGTGGGGTATTTTTGAATAAAATATAATATCATGGAAAACCATTGCAATGATACATTTTTTACATTATAAAATATATATGAGTTAAATATCTAGATTTTTATACTTTAAAACACCTTATTATCTGATTAAATTTATTTAATCAATTAATATAAGAAAAAATTGAAATAATGTTATTTTAATGATATTCTTTAGAATTTAGATTTTAGCAATTGATTTTTTAATTTAAAAATTAATATAAAATTTTTTAAATGACACACATATCTTGTTATATTTATTTTGGGAATAATAATCAATTCATAATGTATTTAGTCATTATTAAATCATCAATATGTCATAAAACACATAGTATTTTCAAAAATATATTTAAATATTAACATATATTTAATGTAAATTAAAAGATTTCCAAAAACTAACCCATCGAGAATTTCGATGTGTTTATTAAAAATGATAAATTTATTGTGTAAAAATTTGTTTCTAATATATGTAAATTTAATTTTTAATATAAAAATATTTATTTCTTAAAAATACATTAAAATAAATATTTTTAAAATTAAACTTATATTTTTTATTAGTATTTAACCATAAAATTTATTTTATGGAATTATAATATTAATATATTCATAAATTAATCCATATAAATATTATTTATATTACATTTTTTTATTATATGGTAAAATAACTATTTCCAATGGTTAGGAATCTACTCTTGACATCCAATATATTATTCAAAAAAGTCAAGCTATAATTCCATTTGTAATATTACTATTATAATGGTCAAATTACTAATTATCAGTACCACTTAACAACTTGATTAATTATTCCCCTTAATTTATATGATTGATCAAAATATTTATTATGTAGAATTTTGATTTTATTTCTCAATTTTTTTCCTTTTACATAGTGTTGTTCTCTTCGGGGATGATTCTATCAGACTGTGTCAATCCATATATTTCCAAAATATTTCTAATTATATATATTTTTTGACCCACTATAATTTTTTTTTCATTTTAATGGGTTTAGTTCTTGATTAATGTAATGATCTATTCAGATGAAATAAAGTTTTGTTTCTTTCATTATATGTTTTAGGTGTATCATACTTTTAAATTGAATACATCTCATATATAATTAATAAATAATTACTAAATCATCCGAGGGATGCAACATCAACCCAAAACACACCATGAAATCATAACACTGTACACGATAATATGTTTTCCCACCAATTGATCCAATGTGAATTGTATGAATAAAATAGTTACACATATTATTTTGAGAACCATATATCCACCTATAATGATATTTGAGAAATTTACAATCGCACTATGAAATAATAATTTTATGAATTGAATGCCTCTATCCAAAATCGCATGGTCTCTACTTGGTTTGAATAATTTAGTGATGGTATTCATTAGTGTAGTATTGATATATATGATCGCACACTTATATAATCACTTATTTATAATAGTATCCCAAGACTCTTTTCATAGAAATAGTAAATATGAGAGTGGAAATACAACACCTACCTCTCTAAAAATAATCCTAAAACCAATAGATATCTCATAATGCAATATATATAAAATATTGAATCATGTTAATTGGATGATATAGTAACATGGGTCCACACCAAGACTCCCATTATCAGACAACCATATTACCTTTATGAAAGATAACATTTGTTCACGTACTCTTCCTATCATCCCAAATAAGTTAATAATGTATTTACAACTGAAAAATAGGTCACTTGGTTTTACTGATAAGATGACAATTTGTGGAAAATTGTTATATAGTTTCTTAATAGATGATTTGTCTAGAAAGAAATGAATGTATCATGATATAGTTGTCCTCTTTAGAGTGAGGACCCAAAATCCATAAGACTAACTGAATTTTCATTCTATTCAACCCTCAACAGTTTCATTTGGTCAATATTTTACCATGGTGATAACTATAATGTTCTCAATATAGAAAGAGTTCTCTATTTTATCGGTGTAAATTTTAATGTTATAATAATCAATGTGAATTAATGAATATTAAGTCACTTCATCCCAGTTCTCAAAATCAATTATGTTCTGATGTTTATAACTGAATATTCCACATAAATGGGAACTAATTTGGGTTTCCATATATCTATTATAGATAAAGAAAATTATATTCCCAGGATGGGAAATCATTTTTGAGTTTTTCATCCATTCCATGGAAAATAATATGAATATTATCCAAAAGACCAAGAAATATAAAGGGTTATAATTAAAAGAAAATGTCACTCATTAAACCAACTAGTAATAATTATAGAATATAAATTAAATTTGAATCATATTTATAGATTTGATTCAAATGTATATTTATATGTTTAATATGTAGTTAAAATCATCCAAATATCTAATTTAGCTATGTGATTTTACTAAGTAGATTACTCAATTAATATGATTGAATCAGGGGATATTTTCAAACCATGATAATAGAAATGTGTTTTAATATTTTGGAAAAGTTCATGTGGATTTTAAATTAACCTCTGTGTTAATGTGTAAATATATTACGATTTCAAAGATCAAGAGACCTGAGGTGGTATTCCAAAGAGATCATATGAATTTTTTACCATAACATAGCATTATATGATATATGAATGAATATTTTATTCTTTAAGGATTTCGTCTAGAATAATGTAAATGAAGTCTATGATTTTTTAGAGGATCTATAGATGCATGAAATGCATACATGAGTCATTATCACGCTAATAAGAAATTATCATTTATGATATGCCACTCCAGATGAATTATATCAGAGATTTATAATAAAAATTCATATAAAAATATCATATTTACATGGTGATAAACTAAACACCCTATTGTCTACACAAAATTATTTTGTATATGTTTTAGTGGACCATTTCATTTAACCATGAACTATTCATAGTTGCCTATTTTACAAGACCTAAACCTGAGAAATATACTCTAAAATAAGAACATGATCTATGTGAGTACTATTTTTAGTAAACAAAATTATGGTTATAACTACATTTATGTGTCCTAATTTCATGTTTAAAATAAACTTTAATAAAAATAACCATTTTTGAGAAATCTATTTTCTATATCAATTCCCATGGGACACATAGTAAGAATGAGATCACTCATCCAAGGCCTAACCATTCAATCTAATAACATAGATTAATATTCCTCAGTGATGAGTGATTTTCTAGATGAAGCCAAGAATTTTCATGGTTTTCTTTTATATTGGATCCATTTCAGATGGATATGATACCACAGACACATTGTGATCCGTATATGCACATGGATAATAATTTATTTTTCTACTATTTATCCCATTCATGAGCTATATATACACGTAGAATATCTATATACAATTACATATTGATTGATTCCAATTATTACATGATATATATAGATGCAAAAATTTCCCATTATTATCATTGAAATATATTTTATCACATTAAAACCCCCTCCAGGCATGTGGTCTCCTCAATCATGTCAGTTGTTTCTACATTACACTCTATGATAGGATGATACATTTTTATTCAATATCATTTACTAGACATATTAATATTATTATATAATTTGAATAGATATTGGGACGTAAAATTATATACCCAACCAAAAAATCAATTATACATATTCGTTTAATCGTCATATCCTTAAATTGTTCATTCTACTCTTCTTGGTCATCAATACAAAAATGTGATCATTCAACAATTTAGGATGGGTTATTAGTAATACCTTATTAGAAAACAGAACACCACATCTTTTATTATATGTTAAATGAATGAAACCACTCTTATTTGTTTTGGTAATACATTTTTAACCATAATCTTCAACCACATTTGAGTGAAGATATACAATAATAATAAAATTTTCATATTTTCTGTCAATATTTCAAGTCACAAAAAATAAAACTCATGAATGGAAAATGAAACCTAAGTAAATTAAATTCTAAATAGAGGAAATAAAAAAATTAATAACTCCAATAATTAATCCATCCCATTCAATAGATTATGAAATACTTTCATGCAAATGAAAATGACATAAATCATATTTGGTTTGGACACTATAATGAAAAAATTGAGAAACATTATAGTGTATGTTTGTTATTCCTTCCATATCATGAAATAATAAATTGTTAATGAAAAAAATAGAGATGTAATAATATTTTAGAGACAAACACATGAACCTAGAAAAAATCATGAAATGATTTAAATAACATCTTTTCAAAGAAAAAGTTTAGAAAGTACTTAATTAAAGTATATTAGTGAGCATAAAATGGTAAATGAATGAATTTTCATTCATGAAAAGGCCACATATTCTAATTGTGAAATAAGAACCTTTTATTTGAACGAGTAGTAATGAAAAAAAATTTATATCACATCACACTAATCATATTTATATTACATAGCTCCATAACAATTAGTTATCATAGACTATTATGAAATATATTATCATACATGAAGCTAATTTAATGAAATTATTTTTCAGTCACTACCAGAAAAACAGTGTTTCATTGAGATCCCCATATTATGTTCAATAAACATTGTGTGTATCCACTTGGATTACCCATTTATATTCATTGGTAATAAGTTTATTGACTAATAATAATAAAAATTTCTTTGAATAGTTAATTATAATGTATCCCTTGAGCTACTATGTAAACCCAAGGTTTTGTCCCATATAAAAAGACCAAATTATTCTCTATATAAATTTCAAAATTGAAAATATATATTCTTTCAATTAACAATAGTTACTTTCTTCCTACCTATTTCTATTTTCCTTTAACATAGATATTATTATCTTATGTAGTGTATTTTATAGGAAAATAATATAATTAATTTTTGTGCGCTTAATTTTACATATTTTTTCATTATAATAGAATTTAGTCTATTATTACCATTAAATTCTTGCATACTTCACTGTGTATGTACAAATTTTACATGGGGATCAAAATTTCTTTTGTTGAGAAAAATGTCTTTGAGACGCAAAATTATTTTATTAATATTATCCTTCAAAAAATAATCATATTAGGAATATATGAATCATCATGTCCTTAAAAATAATGAAACATAATGGCCAAAATAAAATGAATAGAAATAATATATGGAATGAGGCAGAGTATTATTACGCTTGAAAACATGAAAATCAAAACTTGGGAAAATTTCGATTCTCTATTTACTAGGAACTCACCTGCCATAGTATGAGAAAATTTGGATTTTTAAAAAATGTAATAGGAATGAAACCTATTAGGTTGGAATCCCCCAAAGGGTAGAGATAGAAATATATATTTTATTTAGCCATACTCCACTTATAATTCATATAAATGAAATTGTTGGAGTGAAAAAATAATATAAATAAAAGATTTAGGGACCACCATTCGATCCTCAAAATAGGGAATCAATATTGTCTCGATAAATCAATATATAACTAAATTAGAACAACCTTATTTTCCCAATATATATTGGTTCAGATGATTTGTATTATGTTAAATGATTTGAAATATTATCATATATTTTTAGATGATGTTTAAAAAGAAAAAATGGATTAAAAATATTGGTAGATGATTTTCTTTTTTTGATTTATCAGCTATAACAGATTAGATCATTAGTAATCTATATCCCCATTCTATTCATTTAAAAACTAGATGAAGGAATTTTATTTAGGTTTCTGGTAAAATTAAATAAACTCTTCATGTTTTATTATTTATTTCACTTGGTCAATAATATCCTAATAAAAGTCAGCCAACATTGAAACTTTTTTCATTTATTCATGTTATTGTTCATCTTCCCTTGAAACAACATCTTTCACTACCATATCATTTTCCTCAATCAACCATTTATTATGTTATATAATAGTCATGGTATTGGAAATATCAACTTATTTATATCCACTAAGGAAATTTCTCCAATAGCATAATGATTCCATGTTTTTCACCACTATATATTTTACATAATCATGGAGTACCATGATTATAAGGCTTACAGAGATGTCCACGAATTTTCATATTAAAATATTCAACTGGGGATTCGATTTCCCACTCCTTGGAAACATTAAAATACTTAAAAACATGTTTTATATGATTATCGTGACTAACATATCCTAGTGTCATGGGTATTCGTTAAATTCGATGTTTTTGTCATCTGGTATTGTTGAGGAGGTTAGTTGACCAGACCTCTATATTTTATTTCACAAGAATTATTATATCATATATTTAAGTAAATTATAATCTACGTCAGAATAAAAATATATTACATGTATAAGAAAATAATCAGTAATAAGATCATTTATGAGTGGTTGGTCTCAATATATCTTTGGAAAACTAACACCATACTAGTCTCTACACCTATGAATTCCATTGGTTGATACCTTGATGTATCAATAGATTAGGTTTTATTATATTCATGAAGGTATGTGTGACCTACCTAAATAATTAATTCAAATTTTTTAAGAACTAAAATAGTAGATGTCCTCTATGACCTCTTCGTTATCTGTGAGTATGTGGAGTTCAACCTGTGAAAATTAATATTGAATAATTTAATAATAATGAAGATGAATGTATATGGATAAAAAAATTATGAAAGTGATATGATAAATAAATATACCACTAATTTATTATGGTTATATTATAAATATATGTATATAACTTTATCCAAAAATCATAAACTATCTAGGACAATGAATTATTGATTTAGGTCTTGGTTTGACTCTAACAAGTAATAATATTTTCAAGATGCATATTTTATCAATGTTTTTTCAGGGTGTTCCAATCCTATGAATGTCATATCAGTATATTAATATGATAATGGAAAAAAATTATACTATAATGGAAACATATTATGTGAAAATATGGAAACAATATTTACTTTTCAATCCTGAGTGGAGATAGATATCTAGGAATATCTCATAAACAACCTACATATAACCTCAATATTTATCTAAATGAATGTACCCATTAGTGGTGGTATAAGAAATTACCATATATGATGATATGATACCATTCAATGTTGTTCTGTATGATCATGGGAACATTTTTTTTATTCATTTTTTTTCATATATATACATGGGCCAATATGTTTCCTCCCATATAATACTCTATAGATATGAAAATAGAATGATCCCCTAGAGACATTAATAACAAAAAACAATGAATTAAATATGGAATTGATCAAAATATATGAAATGTGGGCGGGATCCCATATTACATCATTCCAGGGATAAATCTGAATTGTTTACTTGTTTTTAATTGTACCATGTACCTCTAATGGGACTCATCATCTCAACCTTCTAGATCATCAATCAAATTACATTTATATGTAATAAATAATAGTTTAAGAAAATATTTTGATCATGTTATTTAACCATTTAGTGAGTGGATCATAATTTTTAATTCCATGCTATAGGCTTTCAATTCATCTAGTTAGCACTCATAAGAAATGTTGATCTAGGTTGTTACCTACTAGAACACTCTAACTAAAACATTATCTACATGGAATGAGTCCTAAACCACCTTTATGGATGAGGTACGCCTCTAATAATGTCACTCCTTGTGGGATATAGGAAATCAATCATCTATCAATATAATATAAACAGTATCCACACCATCCATTGTGGGGGAAGTGTGTAGATATTTTACATGATTCCTAAGAATCATATCGATTATAGGTTTTATTCTTAAGAGAGCCTTAAAATTTATTCCTTAATCCATAAAAAACATATATTTTTCTCCAAATTTATTTTTTTAGTGGGAACATTACCCTATAAAATATTTTATCCAATTTTCGAAAAAGGTATGATGGAAAAGTTATTTCATCTATATATTCAACCACATAATTTTTAATTGCACTTTTGAGGTAGTGACACTTATGTTTGTCTATTCGTATGTATGAATCTAAATAGAGAACAATGAAACAATATTATGAAATTTAATTTATATAAATTTTGGGGGATCAAGACACTTCTCCATTGCATATAATAATTGAATCATATATATATCAGGTGAGTACCCATAATTGATCTTCTTCATAGAGATCATATCCACTAAATCAATATCCCTAAATGATATCTAATATGCTTTCTATTGGTGCACATTGGTCACATTTTAATAAACCATGAAACTAAAGGATATATAGGTTATGAATATGAAAATTTTATAGATGTTTATCTTGATTCCCATATCTTTTCCATCAAGTGGGAGGGTTTAAAATTAATGTTTCCTCTAATAATATAACTTCAATCCACAATTAGTATTAATTATATCATTTTCGAACTCATATCCCCAAATATTGGTTATAATTCAACACAACCACAAATGGAAGAGTCTATCAATTCTGATTTGGGACATCCATATAGATTTTCTCCTGGATCTAATAGATATTGGATTAAAATAACTCAAATAGGTCAACATTCATATCATTATCCAATTGTTAAGTCTTCCTGATGGTCTGAAACTGACACCTAAATGATGTATGATATAATAAAAATGGAATGAAATCCACCAAGATATATGAGCTAGTTAATCTAGTGGTTGACATCCCAACAAAAATTAGTTTAATTTTTTCCTTTAATATAAGCGAGAAAAAGTATTATATACTAAGGATATAGGATGTTGATAATCTATAAGGACTAAAGTTTCATGATTCAAATAAATTTTCCAGGACAAAATGGTTATCCCAGTTATTCAAGGTAATGTTAATACATTGGATAAGTTCTTAATCTTTAACATTCATGAAAATATTGATGATCTCCCCTGTAAGTGGGGTCATCTCTGTGTCATTTGAGATTGAATTCAGGGGAATTGTTATTTCATATATATATATATATCATAGAAAATTTTTACCTCACTATGAATCTTCACTTCCCAATGACTTATAATTTTCACTCCAAGAAATAATTTATATAATATTATGTCTTGTATCCTACTATTGACTATTCCTGTGATGATATTTCTTTAACGAAGACACAAAGGTTATGATACCCAAACTCCATCATATTGAATGAATTCCTTCATCTCTGACCCAAACTCCAGTCATCTTCCACACAACAAAATAGCCAATCCCATATAAATTCCAAATATATATTTGGGTTATGATCCCATCATAATTAATATCCCAATATCTAATAAACTATATATTTCTTTTTAATATATGAATAGTTCTTCATCTTAGGTTACAAATTGCATCATTCATACTATAGGATATATGGGTATTAACCAAGTTCATATCTTTATATTTGGTCAAACTCATTGATGAATAATATTATAGAATAAATTTTAAATCCAGAAATTTACTGATGACTTCTAAAGTAGTTTTTGGGTTTATTCCATGGTCCCAAAGTATGAATAGTTATATAACTAAAAAATCTAGCCAATACATTAGTATACTTTCTGAGAATAGATGATGAAAATGGTATGTTATCATTAATCTTGATAAGATAACTATATATTATAGATGCATTATAATTAAATTGATCCAAATATAATAATCATGAGTATTCACATTATGGAAACAACTGATGTATTTTTCCTAAAAATATATTTTTTATAAAGGTGAGGGAATTCATATATTAGAAGGAATGAGGAAGAGGGACATAAAAAATAAAAAATGGTGAAATATCACATAAAAAATATATAAATACAGTATCATATAAAAATAGTTTGAGACACATAAATAGATTGTGAAAGTGAAATCTCACACAATAATTTTCTTTTTCATGAGGAATTCAATCCCACAAGTATTTCATTTGTGATGTGGCCCTTTTTATATAAAAAATAACTCATTATAAATAGGGGAAAATATTTTATTATTTACAATATATTTAATAATTCACATTGGCCTATATGTTAAGAAATCATATAGATGTTGTATAGATGTTATGTAGGAATATAATTTCCTAAAAATAAATAATTTTTAATTTTTATTTGACTTATCTTGGACATAATGGGATTTGATGATTTAAAAAATTAATTGATCATATCATTTAAGAATATCATAAGGGAAAAATAAAACGAAAAAATACTATATGAATAAAACTAATAGATTTGGGATTCATCATCTATAGTGCATGAATATTTAGAGAAGATTTTGTGGAAATGTTTCATGATAAAATAACATAATAATAGTCAAGAGATGCTTTGTGTAAATGGAATAGTAATTTATTTTGACCACGTAAATTTCTCATGGATTGGTGTGGTTTTTCATACTATATTATGAATTCCTTAATGATATATAAAAATATCATTATTCGGATATAATTTGAGAAACTAAAACATAAAAAACCCTATATTCAAGTAAATATTTCATAGAAGAGCATCGATTGAGTCATGTACACTATGATTATTGGAGGCCATTAAGATTTTTTTAAAATAAAAATACTTATGAATTCGTTGATAGAGCCTATATATAAATAAATGAACTGTATTTATATAGAGGAATAGAGGATTTCAAGGATAATCCAAATCTCTAAAGTAATAGGCTTTGGGGAGATCCCTTATTCTATAATTTGAATTATAAGAGAGAAATTCTATCATTTATAGAGTATTTAATCTATGTAAGACTAAAAATTAAACTCTCATGTATTCCTACAATACAATACCAGGTGTGGTATAAAATATCTTGGATGAAAGATATAGTAATTCACTCCCCACATAGAAACCACACATACCCATCAATATAATTTTATTTAATTAGTATTCCTATGAGTTTCTATCATGGAGGACCACTCACATTCTATCGCTCAAGGATAGTATCATTTAAAATCAAATATAACATAAAATTACATACTCATATTAAACTATTTTTTTCAAATTCTTGAGCACAATATATGACATTCACTCATAATTATTAGAAAATGGGCCACCATTATATCATTTTTTTCTACAATGAAATATTTCCAGGATTAATCAATCCAAATGACCTTTATATTTTTCTTTACCAAGGTAAAGCACTTATAATACAATTCCAACAAAACCTATTCCATAACCTACTATGATGAATGGTGGAGTTTCCACATCATAGAACATCTCATCGATTGTCTGTTCTACTAATAATTGATCATTTAGGGTAAATAATCACAAATCGATAGGAAATTCATGGTATTTATAATCATGTATTCCCTTCTCAATGGGTATCCACATAGTTTGGATACCATTGAAAAACCCTTTCTCATTATTCATTTCCTTACAACCTAGTAATACATTTTCCACTCTAGTGAATTCAATGATCCATTTTTCTCCATATATACCTCGAATCGATTTTAAGGCCAAACAAATTATTTCACATGATTATCCTTTTATGTTATATTAAATTTTAACATATCTGGGGGATAAGTCTCTACCATTACTTACCAGGATCTATCCTAAATTAGTTTATTCATCCTCTCTCATCTAATTCACAACCAAGAATGAGTACATTTGAATATATAGGAATCCTTATATGGATAATACTAGACCTTAACTGTAAATATTTGCGTAAATATAGATCAGATAAACTGGAATGGTCATCCCATGCATAATCCATGATCAACCCCTAATTCATTCCCTATCCATGAAATATAAATCCTTAAAAAATGTTGTTAATCTGCGTGATAACAATATAAATATTCCAATAACATGTGCATGTTGAAATTTTCTTGTTTATATTCATGTAAACATGTATATGTAGGACACATATATGTGGTTCATTCCTAGATAAGTGTTCTTCCTAGATTCCCCATATTAAAAGTAACATCATTTGGTCATGGTTATAAAACCATAAAAGCACCACCATGTTCCTTATCACATGATAGTAATATGTAGTACATTTCATATTACGTGGATATAAAATATTTGAATTCTGATTAACATTATAGGGATATGCTAAAATACCCTTTCATAGTCTTAATAGAAACTCCAAAAAACCAGTGACTACTTTTCATATGGAGATAATGCTTCCCCTGATTTAGATTAACCTCAATGTGAATTATGATATATCTATAAACTATAGTGTTAAAATATTTTTTTACATGGAAGATATTATATCCCCATGTTTATTGTACTAAAAAAATTATATTTTCTGCCAATTGATTTATTAATGTTACCAAGTCTTATTTCATTTAAGGATTTTGTAACATATGTTTAATTACTAACAATGTCATAAAATATGAATAAAATTCATTTTTTAGATGATCCCACCTCCCATCCGCCCAAAAAATGTGAAATGGAAAGTGTTTTTGGTATGACCCAGTGACCCCATTCTACTGGAATAAATGAATACACTGACTCAAAAAGAATAAGAATGGGGTGCATCATAAGAATTATTATTACATTTTTTCCCACATAGAATATTCGACGATATTCATGGGTTAATAAATTGGGATATTTTATTTTGATTTTTATTAAACATAGTACAACTTATAGACTCATCCCTTGGTTGTAAAAATTATAATTTGGATGAAGATTATGCTGGGAAATTTTTAGTAAAGTATAGTAAATTATTATATTCTTTATGTTTGAAACCCCTGTATCATTTTAAAATTATTTATTGTGGTTTTGGTCAATTAATATTTATTATCTATTTTTTGGTTGTCACATATGTTATAATTTTTTATTTAGAAGAAAAAAATATTCTTTATTTATTGATATATAATAAAACATGTTTAACATAAAAATAATAAGGTTATTCTATAATTTATATCCTCTTATATTAATGATTTCTATTTTGTGTGTGAGTAAAAGATTACTAAATTCTTCTTAATTACACTAAATTGTATTTCAATGTATTGATAATTACATTAATGAGTTATTTAGTAAAATAACTCCAACTAATTTATAATTATTTTTATTAAATGTGATTTTAATAATGTATTTAAATAATTGTATGTTTTTAATTTATCTTGATTTTATTTTTAAATGTTTTATTCACTAACATATAAATAATTTTTTAGAAAACACAACACATGTGACTCACTTGATATGATAATTGCATCACATATATAATTACAAGTTATTATTTTTCACTTTTTCATTCCTAGTCAAATAGAGGACTATATTTTATAAATCTCATACATGATGTAAAATCCTATCTTAATTAAAAATAAATACCACATTATCAACACAATATCAAATATCCAACCAATTATATTAGCCTCATGAATGATGTAATTAAAAATACTATCATAATTAATAAAAAAATTCCACCTTATCAACATCATATGAAATCCCAGCCTGATTAGATTAGCCTCATGGATTATGTAATTATGGTCTTATAGTATAATATTTTTAATGAAATATTACTTATATTACATAGATAGTGGGAATAAAAATGAATCATGAACCCCTACTATATTAATATAAATTTGTATATCATTCCATATAGTATTTGTGGTTGGACATCCAGATAAGAAAAACACATTTTGTTCCTCAGTATTGAAAGAAAATATCTCTATATGATCCCAAATGTAGACATATATTTAGATTTAATGAAAACCCATACAAATCATGATAACCATTTATTATAAACAATTATATATCATACTAGAAAGGGTTAATTGTCAATTCATTCAAAGAAATATATAGTAAACATATATTAATAAAGATGTTTTACCTTATTTTTTGCATGATCTATTTTTAGTATTCATTATAAACATATACTATATAAAAAATTCCATATATATGTTTCAATATTTAACTTATAAAATAATAAATGTCCAAAAATATATTTGGTTGGATATATTTTTTCCTTTTAAGGATATTAAATCCCCATGTAGTATATGTTCTGTCAATATGCGACAGTTTTTATAAAATGAACAATATAAAAATATCATCCCACTAAACAAAATTATTTATATGACATAAAAAATTAGCCATACATTGAATAACAGTGGTATTTGCAATTAATTAACTTTTTATTAAATAAATAAATTTTATACTCAAAATTCCTTTCTTTACAACATCCAATGGTGAAATGTTATTGAATCTTTTTATATACATGGATATACTTCTATTATTTATAAAACTGTCATATTTTCAAATTCACATAAATCATACTTTTTTAGAATTATTGGTTAAAATTTTAAAATCAAACTCATTATATTTTTATTTATTCACCCATATATATGAAAACCCATTAGAAAAAAGTGATTGATTACTATGAATTAGATTGGAATTATTATTTATGAATTAAATTGTTAACATATTAATAAAAAAATATAATCCCAAAATATTCACATATATTATAATTTTCAAACATATAATTCTATGTATCCAACTACTTTATTCAATTAAAATAAAAATTATTTACTATGTGAGATAATTTAACATATTATATTTAAAAATATATATCACATTAAAACTATATGATATTAATATATATATCCAGGATAATAATATTTTTATTTAAAATATATATTATTGATGTGTGGTGGGAACTATTTAAATTATTTTTTCTTAAAAATCGTGTATAAACTAAATTTCATCTTGCAAAAAAAACTCATCTTATATTTTATGTTCAATCAAGTTCATTGTGGAGACAAAATCATAAACAATTTATAAGAATATAATAATTTAATAATTTATATTGTTAATAATTATTCCACTACTATTAAGACCCTTATTATATTTATTCATATCAATTATATTTATATGATTAGGATATACCTTAATCTATGAATATACAATAGTTTTCCTCTCATAATTTAGAAAAATTCATCCAAAATAATTCCAATAATATGATATATGAGTAACTATAATTGAATTTAAAAATAATTTTGAAATCCATTATATGCATAATTCCAACTCCATAATCATATATCAATTTTTTTAAAGTGTCATTGCAAAACATAATTTCAAGATCATAATATGATTCTAATACCTAACTCTTATTTTTATCTATAAACTCTATTCCATACACGTAGAAATCCATAGGTTGATAACTTTTGAAATTACTTATACTAGGTTATGGATTTCATAATCTGTGACTACATTTATCAGAATCTAAAACATTTTATTTAATAGTTTTTGTAATATCATACAACATATTATCATGAATTTGATTATAGTATACCATCTTCAAATGAATAATTATTTTATCTTCTCATTTTAATAAAATTAATATGTTCTAAAATTGTTTTTTATATAAAAATAAATATAATTATAGTTACACCTCTAGAAATTAATCTCATTTGTAATGTACATTAGACACATTCAAGTTAAAGAGATGATCCAAATCATTTAAAATATTTTTTTATATACGGAAGGTTATAAAAATGTGTTGGAGACTTATATAATCAATGACGAGGTTGTTCCAATAGGAATTTAAAATAGTGAACCAGAATATGATATTTTATACCATAGAAAATTCTGGAAGATTCATTAAATTATTATAAAAAAATTTGGGAAAATGAGTTCATACCTTGAAGAACAATCATGTATTTCTTCATGGAATAATCTCAAATCTTGTGTGATGATTGATGAGTTATAATTCTTGTTTTAAACCTTTAGAAATAATCATATTTATAATAAATAATTTATATTGTATGTTTATAGTTTTTAGGGGAGTAGTCATTTAATGTTATTCTTGATTTGGGTGTTTTTGTAGATTGTGGAAGGGCCATATATGTGGGTAAAATATATGTTTGATGATTGCAACATTCTATATGATTATTTGAGTTTTTAATGGAGTGTTTGAGAATTCTCAAAAAAGTGTATCGAATAATATATTTTTTATATATAATCTTTTTCTTGAGATAGAAATTGACAAAAGGTATTAGTGCTACACAATTCATACAGTGAATTAGACTCTTATTCGGGTACAACAAAAATATATCATAAAGCAGGTCATTTGAATAAAATGGATGAAATATAATAGAAATTAAGACAATGATAGAAATTATAGTGTATATTTTATTTCATAAGTTATATTATTATACCTTTGTAGGGTATAATATTCATCATAGGGTATAGTAGAGCCAATTTAACTCCTTTTTTAGTGGGATACGATTCTCATAGGGAACATAAACCCAATGATGAATATTTCATAATGTACCTGGTGAATTCCTAGGGTGTAAATGGTTTTTCTATGGTACAAATCATTATAATGTAAAAATAAAACCTATGAAGAATCAGTAATTATAATAAAATCTATAGAAATAGTGAATGAGGGTCCAATAAACTTTTTTATCTAACTAAAACGTCTTTATAGTGTATATTATTGAAATAATATTTGAATATAAGAGTATCATTATTATATATAGTTCCATGAATATATAATTTTTTAATAAATATATATTCACTGTATGTGGTTTATTAATAAATATATATAAATATATTAATAGATAAAATAATCTAATTATAAATATCATCCAAGAGTCTAATAATAATGAACTATTAAAAAGATAATAATTTGATTCTAGGTTTCATATCATTAGTTGAATGTTCTAAAAAATAATTTTCTACAAATATGGAGATCATCAAAATATTAAAATTAATTTGATTTTATAAGTTCAATAATTGATGATTTTCCAATTTAAAAATCACACAAACAAAGAATTAATACTACATTTTATGGGTGTTTGATAAGGAATAACTAGATATGAGTTGATGGTGATTAAATTAATTCATAGTGTGGTTGAAATTCATGGATTTAATGATAATTAAAATATTAATATTTTTATAATAATATTAAAAATATTATTTATATTATACATTGGATATATATAGATATGAAAAAGTAAATTAATTGTGAATAATATCATGATATAAATACATGAAAAAGGAAATCTATTTTTAACTGATGTAATGTTTCCAATGAGTTTAGTAAACTCCCATATGATATAGAATAGATGCAAGAAGATGACTATATCTAGTTGTTCATGTTCATTGAGGATGTTCAAGAATATGACATGAAATTTATTTTGAGCTTTGGAATTTATGAGGATGAGTGATTCAATAAAAATATAAAAGGATAGATATGTGGGATCAAAGGAAAAAAGTCCAATGTGATAATATATTTGATGTAACACATGCATGATGGTCTATTCATGGAAGTGGTGGAAGACCTTCTAGTTCAAGGACTATTCATGGAAGTCAAAACTAGATGGGAAGGATGATCTATAGGAGGTAAAAATAAGAACCATGGAGAATTTGGATTACTTGAGGAACAATAGTGATCCTCTAGTATGAATTCAGAGCACAAGATGGGAATTCATGTAAAAATGGTGTGATTCTATGAGATATTAACCATTTGTTTTAACATCGAATGAATATCTAATTTGGGTTATAAATTTATTACCTAAAATAGTGTGTTTTCAAGGAACAACCATTTAAATCATTTTTATTTATTTCATTTAAATGAAACAACCATTTGGTGTGTCTATGTGATAAAAAAGTGCATATATTATTTAATTATCAACATATGTGTGAGCGAAATTGGGTTCATAAAATGACAAATGGTTCAGTGATTCACCCCTAAACCTCCATGTCCTCTCAATAGTAAATGGGTACTACAATTGGTATCAAATAAAACTAGGTTTAAATATGTAATATTAAAATTTTATAGAAATAGTTTGATGATGAATCTAACTAAATAAAAAATGTGTTTTGTGTCAAGTTTATAAGTTAATAATTTTTCCTTGATGGAAGATTACAATTCTTTCATTCATTCTATATAATGAAATTTATGTACATTATTCTATTAATTTAGGCTTTAATTCATATAAAAAATACTCTCCTTATACTTATGATGAAAATATAAAAATTTATGTAAATGTTGAATCCATAAATTTTATCTTGTCGTATAGAAATGAAAACAAATAAACAAAGGTAATGGAAAATAAAACAGACAAGGAAATGTGGTAGAAGAATGAAAATATATGTGATGGAAATGTCAGAATTAAATAAAGACAAACATTATATATTTAGATAAATGATTAAATACATTTATATGAATAATGATGATTATGCAGACCAAATACTGATATACAGTAACATTATTTCACTATTTTGGAATAATAAATACATTATAAAAACACATAAAAATACCATATCATTTTAGTCTCTTTTAAAACATTGATCACATTCAACTAATTTGGTGAAATATCATCAACATCTATGATAAGTACTTTCTACTTTACTATCCCTAAATAAAACATTTGTATATAACATTAGAAAAATAAATCATAAGAAAAAGGTTGAGCTCATATGATCTATAATTGTAAAAAAATGTTGAAATTTAAACATAATCATGAGAAGAAGGGTGTGAAAGCATGATTGTAAAAATAGAATATCTTACGATTAATTTCAAATATCAGAAACTAGAATCATCAAATACAGTGGGTAGTTCATAAGTGATGAATCAAAAGAAAATAAGGAACATAATCCATTAATACATAACATAAAAATTAGGCAAGGAATTTCTAGAAAACACATATGTGATCCATAAGAACATGAATCATTTATCATATTAGAACCCATGTAATGAAATCGGCTTTATAAAAATCATGAAATCATAATTTAGCCCACATAAAACAAATGTGTTTCATAAATATCATTTAATCATAAATAGAATACATTTATAAAAATAATTTGAATGAAGAAATTGAAGCATATTGTCACGACCCATCCTCGGGGCCCATGCCATGACTACCAGAATCCCGCCTTCGATAGGTTAGGGGCTGGTGACTAGCACCAAAGGAGTAAATCCCATTGACTTTATAAAAGTAAATAACACAACAGAGTAAAAGTAGAAGCAAACACGAAGTACAAAAGAAACTGCTGAATAGTAAATGGGCCAGAATAAAAACCCAACTGAAAAGTAAAACTACAATAGAACGAAAGTACAATTGAAAAGACAAGCATCTAGAAGACTAAAAGTAGCTCCTGGGTCATCCAACTCGAATCCTACCTGAAGGGTAGGTACAGATAGCGCAGCTCTTGGATCGTCCACCACGGATCCTACCTGAAGGGTAGGTATAGATAGCCTCCTCAACGCTCTCACCCGTCAACATCCTCCGAGTACCGTCTTGTCATGAAGTCCACCTCCGGATACCGTCCAGTCCTCGAACACTCGGCATCTGTCTGCGCTGTCTGCCGTCTGCATCCAACACAACGAGGTGTGGGCATAGCCCGTGCAGGGGTGAGTATAACGATACTCAGTAGGGACCCTGAGACCCTCAAGGTTTCACTAAATCCAAAAAGGGTAACCAAAAAGCCGGATCTAAACAGATAACCCTTGCTTAGGTAAAAGCCCATACATATACCAAATTTATCAAGTAACCCATCTCAATCAAGTGTTATCAAACAGATATGAAATCAATAGATAACCACTACATATGTATATTACCATACATATACCTAAGTTATCATGTAACCCATATCAATAATGAGGAAATCACAAAGGTCATTGACTCAGATCAAATGTAACATCCCAATCTTCTACGGTATGCTTCTCTTTGAATAATGCAACATCGTGTGTTGTACGCAACATCGAGTTCTAACACACCACAACCAATCAAACTATCCGTTATGAATAGTAATACCCACTTTTTTATATTTATAAATTTTATTTTTCAAAATGGAATTCATTTTTGGATTCGGAATATCAAAATTAGCCTAGGGTAAATTTTTAATTTTTTCTGAAAAACTTCATTTTATATGAATAGTGAAACCACTAAGTGGTAGTTAAAAAACTGAATTTTTCATAAGACATAATTTTACCGCCTCTGTGAGTGGAATTTTGAAAATCTGAGATACATGGATAATATAAAGGAGTAAAATGTGGTTCAATGAGATGAAAATAATTTTTGGTGAATAGTAACTTTTTACTTTTATTTAGCATGGTTAAAATTAAATAGTGTAATTAAGGGTAAAAATGATATTAATATTACCCTAACACATATCCTAATTCTATTGGACAACTTTATATCGACCAAAAACAACCTTAGGAATAAAATATTATCATTTAGGTCCACTTGGATTAGATTATGACATTTATTATTATTAAATTCAAAGAAGAGTAAAAAGAGTTTAAATCAATGATTATTTACTAAAACATTTTTAATATAGGGTTATACATAAGATAAATTCGATTGTAAATATTAATTATAAATATAATACGCTTTAATACATAATTATATTTTATTTATAATTTTTAGACATTAAATGATGTAATTTATTTATGACACAATGATGATGCAGTAATTACAATAATAGTGAAAAAATAAAATAATTGATATTATAAATACCAAAATAAATATAATTTGATACTTTTATGAATTAAACTAATTTTCTAGGATAATATGACATGTTAGGATTGTTTTAATTAACTTTTTTCGAATTAATCATTCTGTTATTATTATCAAAAAAATCAACTTTCCAAATAGTGTCAAAATTGACATAAAAGAGTTTTTAAAACAAATATTATATTATTAATTGATATTCAATTAGTCAAAATATAAGGTTCGTCCAAGAGACTTATATAATTATAGGTGTATCATTAATGGACAACATGGGGGTATATTGGATGTATATAGTAAGTTTATTAACCATATAATATAAAAATACAAAGAGACATTGTAAAAGTGAAACTAATTAACTAAGAGTAAATACTTAAAGACAAGGTTAATATAGTAACCCAAACCTACCTAAATCCTATTGGTTGAGTTTATTTCGTCCTATCACCACCTTATACTTTAAATATTCTACTTTGGAGCCATTATAAACCGAATATTAATTTATTATAAAATAATATTTCTAGCTTTTCCAAAGGTGCCCCTCACCCCTCTTATAAAAGGGCTCTTGCCCTTCTCAATAATTCACACATTAATAGCCTTTTAGCTAGGCCAAAACCTATCCAAATACTCTCAAAACATACCTCACTTCATCTTAGAGTCCTTCCTTTAGTCCTAAAGCCAACCTATGGAGCCATTTTGATCAAATCAAAAGGAAGAACCCGAAGAAGAGGTAATGTTTTCACCACCCTTTTTCAAATTCATTTCTTCTTCACCTCCATAATTCATTGTTATTCCCATTGTAAAATAATGAATCCAGTATCTCCTATATACTGTAATATTATTATAAATATGGTACAACCATATTGAGTATTTTATCCATCCTTTTAATGACATGTCACCATACATGCGTACGTACGGCTTACCGTCTCCACGTCGTGGTGTAATTGTTATTCAATATATTATTATTTGGATGGGTATAATAATGATTTGTAATTATTCTAAATAATAAATATAACATGATAATGATTCTATATATATGATATACCATCCAATTATATATTATTTTAATATCAAAAGAATGGTATTGTCGCTCGTTCGTACGTACGGACTACCGTCTCCACGAACACGATGAGATTCATTCTCCATCGTATCCATTCAAGTATAATTCTCATTTGATGATTAAAAATAATTTTTAATGACTTGATATAATTCTGGAAATGAATAAGATACAAACTCTCCATAACAAACACCTCTTATGTATCAAAAAATATAAAAGAAAACGAGTATGTTAACACCCGAAATGATGATAATTCTAAGATATTATTAACAAAGCAATGTTAAAATATCATATATGATATCATATTAATATATATATGATTCTTGAATAATTCAATAACAATTATTTCACCATTATACAGGAAGATAACCTACCCTCAACCAATGAAAAGTACAAGGTAAGGGTTTATTTCGCAATCTCTTCATTATCTGAGGTTGTTTATATGTAATAATATACTGGGATTTCTTTATCATCCACATCCATGTTTCTTAAAAATGTATTTGAAAACATTTTTTCTATTTACAAGAATATGGGTTAAAGTCATTTATACCCTTATTTTCCTTTTTATAAGAGATTTATAAAGGAATCTTTTCATCGTTTTCTAAACAAGGTGCTTTTTAACCTTTTTGACAGAATTAAGGTAAGAATGTTTTTAACTTATACGGTGGGTGCGGCTATTTTCCACCATTATAAAATCTTCGATTCTTCCCTTACAATCTTATAAGAAAATTTTCAAAGTAAATGTTTAATTTTATAATTATGCGACTCTTAAATGATTTCAAAATAGGAAGAGATATTTCTCTAAAATGAGTTTTGATTTCATCTATGTCAACATCTTTGGATGGATTTTATGTTTATTTGCAGTTTATTTATTATGATACAAAACTTCCATATTTTATTGATGGTTTTGTGATATGTTTGACTGTGGATGTGCTATTTTTATACCATTCATTATTTATGAAAAAATTATATACATTTTGTATGATAGTTTTAATAAGAATTTTATGTTATATTTAAACCTATTCATATGAGGAATAAAATGGACATAATATGTGACGGGTGGAGCCCGCTATAGCTCCTAAATGCATTGGTAGGTCTCATGATACAAACTAGTGTCTTGGCACAAGGCCTTGACAAAATCTTATTTGTATTCTTGGCACGAGGCCTTGGCTATGTGGTTATGATAGTCTGGCATTATGCATTCCATCATTATGAAAGTGGTTATTGATATTGCATGTGATTATTAGATTAGTATAATATCAATGTAAATAAATAAATGGAATTATTTCATTTTATTTTTTCAATACTATGTAGAAGTTCATGTTTAATAGGCATTTGTTTTATTTATACACTGCCTTAAATTTTTATTCTTATTTATGAATGTTTCTGCTATATTTTTATCATTACTGAGCATTTGAGCTCACCCCTTTTCTATGTTTTATTTTTTTCCCAGGATGTGAAGAAGTATTTTATGAATGACCTACAGGAATAGTATGAGGGGATAAGAGTGTGGACTAGGGAGATTATATTGTTGTAGTTTTTCACTTTATGATATAATGTAAACTTTATGAATGTATCTAGTTATTCCAAGGCGACTAAACTAATCGGTCTTTTGAGATTTGATATTTCTTGTGATCATGCCAATGTTATGTAATAATGCACCGACTCTGGGTAACTGGGGTCGGGGCGTTACAGTTGGTATCAGAGGATGTTTAGTACAAACTGTGGAAGCGTAATTTAGATAAAATCTGATTAGAGCACAAAGACCTAAGATATACTTTGAGGATTAGTATAAAAGAACTTCCTAGAAATTTGGTATTGTAGATATTTTGTGAGTTTTATGAGAAATGCATCCCTGTTTGGATACAAGTAGGTAGAGGCGGCTCTGGCACATCTGTACCTAGGGGTAAAACCCAAAAACACCGCTTTGAGCTAGACTCGAATGGGAACTGATGCACGACAACAGGCCTTACTGCACTCTTGGTTACGACACTCCTGGGGGATATGCTTAGGATAACTCTAATTTTCATTATAAATAATCATGAAGGGTTTTTGAGTATATAAATTCTCAAAGAAAACATTTTTTAGGATTATGGATTATATCCATAAATAGTTCAATTTATGTTAAGTGTTTTATAAGTATGGAATTATTTATTTTGATTCATAAACTGATCTAGTTTATGCCATTTTTTAGAAATGGAACATAGTGGAAGAAATGGAAACTGTACCAATGCACGTACTCCATGTAAGGATTTCCCTCCTACTCAAGATAATTATAGTGGAGCTGGTGATGCAGTTGGTGCCTTTCAACTAATCACCATACTGGGACAACTTACTCAGGATATGAATAATAACCATACCCGTATGGAGAAACCTGATCCACAGCGTGGAGGATCAATGTTAGATCACTTCATGAGGGAAAAAACACCAATATTCAATGGGAGTTCAAATCCCTTAGTATCTGGGCAATGGATAAATTCCGTAGAGAATATATTTCAGGCTTTGGGAAGTAGTGAAACGGAAAAAGATATCATGGCAGTTTACCGCCTCACTGGAGATGTTGACCAATGGTGGTCATTGATTCAAAACACGAAGGAAGATGATGAAGTATCAAATATGGAATAGAGGGAGTTCAACGATCTTTTTTTAGAAAAATACGTTTCTCATGAACATAGATCTGATATGGAAAGGCAATTTCTGAGTCTGAGACAAAAGGAGGGTGAGAATGTCACAAAGTATGAGGCTAACTTTACAAGGATAGCAAGGTATGATGGAGATTATATACGTAACCCAAGAAGTAAAATTTATCGTTTCTTTGCTGGGTTATTACCATTTCTCCATCGAGCATTAGTTCACAATCCTTCTCATCGTACAAAGACATTGTCTCATGTGCTATCAAGATAGAAAAGGAATTCTCTAAGACTTATGACTTTAAAGCAAAGAAAGAGAAGAAGAGATCTGATGATCAATATGGGAATGGAAATATGGGGAAGAAGGGAATGGTTGAATGTCCATCATGTGGTAAATGATGGAAGAAACAACCCGGTACTTTCTTGAAGGGAATGGGTGTCTGTTACAAGTGTGGTGAAAAAGGCCACCAAGCTCATGATTACAAAGGGAAGAAGAAATCTACCAATGTTCAGTGCTAAAATTGTAGAGAGATGGAACATTATGAAAATGAATGTCCTAAAAGTCAGGGGAACATACCTCAGAATATGACAAGGGATTAAGGCTAAGCTTATTCTATTACAACTGCTGAGGTAGAAGCTCCAAAAGACATGGTGGCCGGTAATTTAGTGGTTTTCTCAAGTTTAGAAAATGCATTATTTGATTCTGGATCATCGCATTGTTTCATATCTTCACAGTTTGCTAAGAAAATTAGATATTTCCAATTTGATTTATCATGGGAGTTGTCATTTAATAATCCTAAGGGAAGTTTCATTGCAACAATGTTTTGTGAATAAGTCCCCATTATAGCACATAAATGTTCTTTATCTATTGATCTCGTCGTCATTCCTATGATTGAGTTTGATATAATCCTCAGTATGGACTGGCTTTCAGACCATGATGCTAATATTTATTGTAAAAAGAAAGAGGTTACAATTTTTGATGATTATGATAAGGAACACCTTATCTTTAGAGCAGAATCATCACCACCTAATTCTTATCTAGATCCAGCCACGGTAGCTCAACTAAATTCAATTACTGGGGAGGAAGGGAATGAAATGATTATGGGTGAGGAAAGGAATGTTCAAATAGAGGATGTACCTGTTGTGAAAGAATTTGTAGATGTGTTTCCGGAAGATTTAACTATACATCCTCCAGAACGAGAAGATGAGTTTTCCATTGATTTAATCCCTAGATCAAGGCCTATATTGAAGACCCCTTATAGAATGGCCACTATAGAATTAGTTGAACTAAAGAAACAACTAGAGGAATTGATTAATAAGGGATTTATTCGCCCTAGTGTTTCTTCATTGGGAGACCCTATTCTTTTTGTTAAAAAGAAAGATGGATCTATGAGGTTATGTATCGACTATAGGGAGATCAATGCTATAACAATAAAGAACAAGAATCCCCTACCTCGCATTGATGATTTATTTGACCAACTCCATGGAGCTCAATACTTTTCAAAGATTGACCTTCGATCTGGATACCATCAGTTGTGTGTGAAGAAGGAAGAAATTCCGAAGATAGCATTTCGAACCAGGTATGGGCATTACGAGTTTACAGTAATGCCTTTTGGATTGACTAATGCACCCTCTGTATTCATGGATCTGATGAATAGAGTATTCAAGGAATATCTCGATGAATTTGTGGTGGTATTTATTGATGATATCTTGGTATTCCCCAAAAGCTACAATGATCATGAAAATCACTTGCGCATTTTCCTGAAGACTCTGAGAAGACATGAATTATAAGGGATGTTTAGAAATTGTGAATTCTGGATTCAAGAGATTTCATTTCATGACCATATTGTCTATATGGATGGAATTTCCATTGATCCTTCTAAGACCAAGGCAATCCACAAATGGCCAGCACCTACGAGTAAAACTGAGGTCCACAGTTTTATTGGGTTGGCAGGTTATTATTGACGTTTCTTCCAGAGTATTTCCTGGTTGGCTAACCCATTAACAAATCTCACAGGTAAAGGGGTTAAATATTTTTGGACAAAAGAGTGTGAAGAATGTTTCAAAAAACGGAATAGAAGATTAGTCAATGCTTTATATTGAATCTACCATCGGGGAATGATGGGTTCGTTATTTATAGTGATGCATCGAAGAAAGGACTTGGTTGTCTCCTTATGTAGAATGATAGGGTTATTGCCTATGCATCACGATTGTTGAAAATTCCTGAACAAAACTATCCTACTCATGATATCAAGTTAGCAGTTGTGATCTTTGCATTTAAGATATGGAGGCACTACCTCTATGGTGAAAAATGTGAGATTTATACTGATCACAAGAGTTTGAAGTATATTTTCTCACAAAAAGAACTCAACATGAGGAAAAGGAGATGGCTTGAATTACTCAATGATTATGATTGCACGATACACTACCACATGGGGAAGGAAAACAAGGTGGCAGATACTTTAAGCAGAACAAGTCATGGAGTTTTGAACAATATGATAATTGAAAGGGATCCAATTTTCATGGATCTAGTGAATATGGACATGGGAATAACCAGGGAAGGTGAAACATCAATGATTTTTCAAATGGTATCCAAACCAACTTTACTAGAATGGATTATGAGTTCTCAGACCGATGATGAACAATTTCAAAAGAATATTAAAGCTATGAATGATGGGAGATTGAGAGACTTTGTGTATGAAGAGGGAATTTTGAAATTTCGAAAGTGACTTTGTGTTCTTGATATACCTGATCTAAAAAGTGAATTGATGTATGATGATCATAGTTTCAATTTCTCTCTACACCCTGGGAGCACAAAAATGTATTGATATTTGATGGAACATTTTTGGTGGGACAACATGAAGAGGGAGATTGCTGATTTTGTGTCAATATGTATGGTTTGTCAATAAGTGAAAGCTGGAAGGCAACATCCTGGAGGAGTAATGCAACATCTTCCCATACCAGAGTGGAAATGGACCATATTACGATGGACTTTGTCATTGGGCTACCAAAGACTCATAGAAGGAACGATGCAATATGGGTTATTGTTGATCGTCTTACCATGTCTTCACATTTTCTTTCTATAAGAGAAGATCTACCACTGGAACGACTAGCAAGATTATATATTAATGAAGTTCTGAGACTTCATGAAGTAACCCTATCAATTGTTTCTGATCGTGATCCCCGTTTTACTTCATGATTCTGGAAAAGTCTTCATAAATATTTGGATACTAAGCTTCATTTGAGCACTGCCTACCACCCTCAAACAGATGGACAATCAGAACAAACTATTCAAACCTTAGAGGACATGTTGAGATCATACTCACTTGACTTTCAGGGTATGTAGGATCAATATTTACCTCTTGTATAGTTTTTCTATAACAATAGCTTCCATTCGAGTATTCATATGGCACCATATGAAGCGTTATATGGAAAGAGATGTCGCACACCTACCTGTTGGGATGACGTTGGTGAAAGAAAACTTGTAGGCCCAGAACTGGTGGATGAAACAATGGAAAAGGTGAAGGTAATCCAAAACCATATCAAAGAAGCTCAAAGTAGGAAGAAGTGCTATGCCGATAATCGAAGGAAGGATTTAGAATTTCAAGTCGGTGATCATTTTTCGTGAAAGTGTCTCCATGGAAGGGAGTCATACGTTTTGGTAAGATAGGTAAATTGGGTCCCAGGTACATTAGACCTTTCAAAAATCTAGAACGAATTGGGGTAGTAGCTTACCTTTTGGAAATGCCGCCAAATCTCTCCAAAGTTCACGATGTGTTCCACGTATCACTATTGAGGAATACATGCCTGACCCAACACATGTACTCACCTATGAAGAATTAGAACTGGAACCCAATATGTCTTATTGTGAATATCTCGTCAAGATTCTTGATACGAGAGAACAAGTACTGAGAAACCGGACGACTCGTCTCGTAAAAGTCTTGTGGAGAAACCATAAGATAGAATAGGAAACGTGGGAACCCGAGAAATATATGATGAAGAACCACAAGATTCTTTTCATGCAGTAGTATTCTAGATATTTCGAGGAAGAAATTATTTGAAGGAGGAAAGAATGTAACACCCCATGATTCTATGGTACGCTTCTCTTTGAAAAATGCAATAGCGTCTGTTATACGCAACATCGAGTTCTAACACACCACAACCAATCAAACTAGCCGTTATGAATAGTAATACCTACTTTTTTAAATTTATAAATTTTATTTTTCAAAATGGTCTTCATTTTTGGATTAGGAATATCAAAATTAGCCTAGGGGGAATTTTTGATTTTTTTCTGAAAAACTTCATTTTTTGATGAATAGTGATACCACTAAGTTGTAGTTAAAAAACAAAATTTTTCATGAAACATAATTTTACCACTTATGTGAGTGGAATTTATAAAATCTAAGAGACACGGTTAATATCAAGGAGTAAAATGTGGTTCAATGAGATAAAAATAAGTTTTGGCGAATAGTAAATTTTTTCTTTTATTTACCACGTTTAAAAGTAAATAGGGTAATTAAGGGTAAAAACGATATTAATATTACCGTAAAACATGTCCTAATTCTATTATATAGGTTTATCTCGACCAAAAACAACCTTAGGAATAAAATATTATCATTTTGATCCACTTGGATTAGATTAGGACATTTATTATTATTTAATTCAAAGAAATGTTAAAAGAGTTAAAATCAATGTTTATTTACTAAAACATTTTTAATATAGGGTTATACATAAGATAAATTCTATTTGAAATATTACGTAGAAAGTTAAAACGATTTCCTACATAATGATATTTTATTTATAATTTTTAGACATTAAATAATATAATTTATTTATGACACAATGATGATGCAGTTATTACCATAATAATGAAAAATTAAAATAATTGATATTATAAAGACCCAAATAAATATAATTTGAGACTTTTTATGAATTAAACTAATTATTTAGGTTAATATGACATGCTAAGATTGATTTAATTAACTTTTTTCGTTGTAATAATTCTGTTATGATTTTCACAAAAATCAATTTCCAAATAGTGTCAAAATTGACATAAAAGAGTTTTACAACAAATATTATATTTTAAATTGATATTGAATTCTTAAAAATCTACGGTTCGGCCAAGAGACTTATATCATGATATGTGTATCATTAATGGACCACTTGGGGGTTTCTTGGATGTATATAGTATGTTTATTAACCATATAATATAAAAATACAAAGTAAAATTGTAAAAGTGAAACTAATTAACTAAGAGTTAATACTTAATGATAAGGTTAATATAGTGACCGAAACCTATCTAAATCCTATTTTTTGAGTGGTTTGCGACCTATAAAAACCTTAACCTTTAAATAATACACTTTTTATCCATTAGAAACCGAATATGAATTTATTATAAAATAATATTTCAAGCTTTTCCAAAGGTGCCCCTCACTCCTATTATAAAAGGACACTCACGCCTCACACTAATTCACTCATTCAAAGCTTTTTTTCTCGGCCAAACCCAAACCAAATACTCTCTCAACTACCCTAACTTCATTATAAAGGCATTCCTTTAGTCCTAAAGCCATCCAATGAGCCCTTTTGATCAAATCAAAAGGAAGAACCCGAAGAAGAGGTAATGTTTTCACCACCCTTTTTCAAATTCATTTCTTCTTCAACTTATTCTTTCTTTGTTATTACCATTATTAAATAAATAATCCATTATCTCCTATATAATGTAATATTATTATAAATATGGTACAACCATATTCAGTATTCTATCCATCCTTTTAATGACATGTCACCATACGTGCGTACATACGGCTTACCGTCTCTACGTAGTGGTGTAATTGTTATTCAATATATTATTATTTGGATGGTTATAATAATTATTTGTAATTCATGTAAATAATAAATATATATTGATAATGATTCCATATATATGATACAACATCTAATTATATATTATTTTAATATCAAAATAATGATATTGTCGATCGTGCGTACATACGGACTACCGTCTCCACGGACGTGATGAGATTCATTCTCCATCGTATCCATTAATGTATAATTCTCATTTGATGATTAAAAATCATGTTTAAAAACTTGATATAATTCTGGATATGAATAAGATACAACCTATCCATAACAAACATGGCTTATGTAACAAAACATATAAAAGAAAACAAGTAAGTCAACACCTGAAACGACGATAATTCTAAGATATTATTAACAAAAAAAATGTTAAAAGATCATATATGATAACATATTAATGTATATGATTCGTGTATAATTTAATAACAATTATTTTACTATTATACAAGAATTTAACATACCCTCAACCAAGTAAAAGAACAAGATAAGGGTTTATTTCGCAATCTCTTCATTATCGGATGTTGTTTATACGTAATAATATACTGGGATTTTTTTATCATCCACATCCATGTTTCTTAAAAATGTATTTCAAAACATTTTCACTATTTACAATAATATGGGTTAAATTCATTTATACCCTTGTTTGACTTTTTATAAGAGGTTTATAAAGGAATATTTCCGTCGTTTTCCAAATGAGGTGCTTTTTAACCTTTTCGACAGAATTAAGGTAAGAATGTTTTTTTAACTCATACGGCGGGTGTCGATATTTTCCACCATTATAAAATCTTCAAAGCTTCCCTTACAAGATTATAAGAAAATTCTCAATGTAAATGGTTTATTTTATAATTATGTGACACTTAAATGATTTCAAAAAAGGAAGAGATATTTCTCTAAAAAAGGTTTTGATTGAATATATGTCAACATCCTTTGATGGATTTTAAGTTTATTTGGAGTTGATTTATTATGATACAAAACTTCCATATTTTATTGATGGTTTTGTGATATATTTGGCTGTGGATGTGCTATTTTTATACCATTCATTGTTTATGAAAAATGTATTGACATTGCGTATGCTAGTTTTAATACGAATGTTTATTTTATGTTTAAACCTGTTCATATGAGGAATGCATTGGACATAATATGTGATGGGTGGAGCCCTCTAAAGCTCCTCGATGCATCGTTAGGTGTCATGGGACAAACTAGTGTCTTGGCACAAGGCCTTGACAAAATCTTATTTATATTCTTGGCACGAGGCCTTGGATATGTGGTTATGATTTTCTGGCATTATGCATGCCATCATTATGAAAGTGGTTATTGATATTGAATGTGATTATTCAATTAGTAGAATATCCATGTGAATATGTAAATGGTATTATTTCGTTTTATTTTTTCCATACTATGTTGAATTTCATGTATAAAAGGATTTTGTATTAGTTATACATTGCCTTAAATATTTATTCTTATTTATGAAAGTTTCCGCTATATTGTTATCCTTACTGGGCATTTGAGCTCACCCCTTTTCTATGTTTTATTTTTTTCCCATGATGTGAAGATGTATTTTATGAATGACCTACAAGAATAGTATGAGGGTATAAGTGTGAGGACTATGGAGACTATATTGTTGTAGTTTTTCATTTTATGATGTAATGTAAACTTCATGAATGTATATAGTTATTCCAAGGCTACTAAACTAATTGGTCTTTCGAGATTTGATCTTTCTTGTGATCATGCCATTGTTATGTAATAATGCACCTACTATGGGTAACTGGGGTTAGGGCATTACATCAAACCTGGATTTTCATTAATGATATTGAAACCACAACTTCTGAAAAGCTTCTCCTCTGATGAGTACACCGATCCTATCACAACATTGAGGTGCTGCTCACTAAACATAGACTGCTGAAGTACTCCACCTGTCGTGTATTATGGGCATGCTGCTATAACCAAGCGCTTCCCACCATGGGTATGCCGATACAACCAATCGCACCTCCTCATAGCCTACTGGGGTACTCCTTCTATCTAGTACATCGGGTTTGCCGCTACAACCAAGAGCTCTTCTGCCGTGGGTCTGCTACTACAATCAAACGCACCCCATTGGGCTATCCAAATCACTCTGAGTCGATCGATCAACAATAATCACGTCTCAACCAGCTACTAGGTCTCTGCACTCTTCTAGATCGTCACCGAGAGGGTCCGTTCTGCGAGCTACAGGTCGATACTCCAAGTATCTCAAGGTTTCACGAAAAAGTACCACAAAGGTCCGCCACATCATAGGAAACTGAACACAACAGACGGCGCATCAATCAGACGCCCGGTCTGAGAGTTATTGGATTTTTCATCCTAGTGGCCCAATTGGTTTTTATGCTAAAACCAACCCGACTGTACTCCAGCTATGTCCAAACCTCAAGCGGAGTAATCCAAAATAACAATATCACTAAGAGGAATCCAATAAAGTCAATGACATGTAAATCAGACGTCCAAATATCAATTTATATGTGTTTCCACTCCGAGGGCCCGGTTGGTTTCATGTTCGAACCAACCCGGCCATACCCAAAGTTCTCCAAACCAATTAGTGTAACATACCAAAATGAGATTATCGATCCAAGGATCCCAACGTAACTGACGATGCATCAATCATAGGTCTGTAGGCCATGTTATGGTCGTTTGAACGGATATGTCTGAAAATAGGGTGTTTGGGCCCGGTCGGACCTGGCCCAATACCCCTGGGTCAGCCTGAACTGGGTTGACCCGAACTTGGTCCGGGTCTGTCCTGGTTGGAGGCGGCGCGGCCCGGCCGGCGCGGCCCTGCCCAACTGGCATGGCCCAGCGTGGGCGGTCCTGCCCAGCGCGGGTGGTCCGACCCTGTGCGGGCGGCCGACCCAGCACGGGCAGACGCGGAAGTGGGGGGGTGTCCCCCATCATTTTGTAACAGCGGCTCCCTTTCTGTGGGGCCCACCCTTGCCAGCTACTGGGGGTTACAACCCCCGGAATTCCCGAAAAACGGTCGGCCGTATTGGCCGGCCGGAGAGCCTCCGTGGGACCCAACTCCTGGAGCACCGGTGGCCGGATGTCTGGTTGCCCCCTTGGTAAACCGCTACGGCCTGCGGCGGCCACGGCCTCCTGGTTCTCCAGTGCGGCGCGACAGCGCCCCACTCATCTGTTGCGGCCTGTAACGACCGCGATTCTCTCAACCTCATGTTGTGCAACGACACCACCTCTGTTTCAAGCCACGAAGAGAAATCAACAACAAAAATGGAGAGGAGGTTCGACCGTGTTCGTGAGGTCCTTCCTCCTCCCATAATATTGATAACAGGCTTCCAAAAAATTAACGAAGAATATCAAATTAATCTCGAACGTAAAATCAACCCCTATCTCAACAATGGTGATTAAAGTCGGCGTCGTGGGGGTGATTTTGATGACGTCGTAGGTGTGCGTCCAAGTAGGGGATGGCATCTCACACGGGCTGCAGAGAGGGTAAGAACGACACGTTTTCTCTCCTTGGTTTCAACGTTCTTCGATGGAGGGTGGAGTTCATCCACAAAGGAGACGTTCTTCGTGGGATGATAATGTTCCTAAAAAAACTAGAACTCTCCCAAAATCATAACACAACATGCTCAAACCCAAATAAAATAAGACACCTCTTATTTTATCACTCAATCCATGCATTTCAAAAATCCAAAATTCAAAACCAAACACACTTAATTAATTATTCTTATGTTTTCATATTTATTAGGTGTTTAGTTGGCATGCATTAAAGAGGGAGGTGAGGAGGGAATAATTCTCTTAATTAATAAGGGGGTTTAGAGGAGTTAGGGAATTTGAAAAGGTGGGGGCTCATGCGGGCCCCACCTCACCTTTAATCCTCTCATGGGTAGTTAATGACCAGTGGGTCCCACTCCAACTCCCACACCTAGGATCTAACACATAGAAAAGAGAAATAAAATTTGTAACCCAATTTTATTTCACTTTGCACTTAATCCACTTTTTTTAACAACTCTTCTCTAGCAAACAGAACTCCAATAAAAGTCTTCTTAAGAAATTATCGGCGTTGCGGTTTAATCAGTGCCCTCAGATTTCAATTCCAAGCACCAGTTCAAAAAATAGAAAAACCCGCTCGGTCGTTCACTGAACGTACCTGATCCAAACATTGTAAATTGATTCTGGGCACACCTGGTATCGGAATCAGGTTCCATCAAAAACTGCGGACTCATAAAATTCCAAATAATTAAGAAAAAAATTTCCTTGACATTTCTAGGTCTTTACATTACTCCCACCTCGGGGATTTACATCCCTATAAAGCTTCAACATAAACTAGGGAAAAAATGAGGGTACTGAGCATGTATCTATGCATCCCGCTCCCATGTGATCTCCTGGTGGTTCCCGTGCCGCCACCTGATGCACACTAAAGGAATCGACTGCCCACGTAGAACCTGCTCATGTAGATCCTCGATCTCCACTGGAACCTCCGCAAATGTATCCCCGTCATTGATGTCCAACTCCTTGTGATCGATGATATGCGTTGGGTCGTGTACGTATCTCCTCAGCTGAGATACGTGGAAGCCATTGTGCACCCAGTGCAACTGAGGTGGAAGAGCCAGGCGATAATCCACCTCACTTATCCTACTGTGAACCTGGAATGGTCTAATGAACTGCAAAGATAACTTTCTGCCTCAGCCTAATCTCCTTAGACCTCGTCGAGGCAAGACCCGTAAGAAAACATGGTCACAATCCTTGAACTCTAGTGGTCTCTGTCTCCTATCATCTTAGGACTTCTATTTGTTCTCTGTAGTCTTCATCCACTCCTAGATGATTTGTTATTTCTCCGTCATAGTCTAAACCATCTCTGGTCATACAATAGATGCTAAGATATCTCCTTTTTCGATAAGAGAAATCTGGTCTCATCCCCTGGATGAACCACGTTTTTTGCCTAATACAGTCAATCCTGACATGAATGATACTAATCCATGCCACGGATGACGTCGTAAGGCCTCAACGCTACTACCAAGAGATCCAACTGCTACTTTTTCCTCCAAGGGTTGAGTCACACTGTCGGCATTAGTGTGTGGTCACTGGGTATCCTCCAGAAGGTATCTCAAAAGTGATTGTCATGTCAACTGTTTTAAATCGGAACCTTTTAGTAACAACCATAATGAGTGGACATGAAAGTAAACTCCACAATTAAAGGAGTCTTTTATTATTGCAGCTCAAAGTACAATGACACATACAACCAGAACAACAACAAAAATAAATCTAGAAGCACCAATAACAAAGGCCTCCATGCCTGAAACTACTCCCGCTTCTATTCTCCTGCTTCCAGAGCTCTATAATCGTATGCTTCAGCTACCTGAAGTTGTGCTCTCCCATGTCCACATATTCCCTGCGGTCGGGGTGGAACTCCTAGTGGTGGTGGCGGAAACACCTCGAAGCGTCGTCAACCACCAGCTTCACGACCAGCTCCTCCGCCTTAGTTTCCTGCTCCTTGCGGTCTGCCTAGATCGAACCTTTGTCTCTGCCTAGGTGGTCCATCATCTATCTGTAGATCATCTGTATGGCGGGTCGGACAGTCATGTGCCATGTGACCAAGCCCGTCTGTGGGGTAACACTGTCTACTCCTGGTAAGTCATTCCCCACCATGGGTGCCTCAAACACACGATCCTGAGTCATGCGGTCAACCACCTATGGGTCTGGTCCTCTTGAACCTCTACATCATATGCCTACTGCCTGCTGCAGAAGAATCTGCTGCATGGTGGCTAGTGTTGGGTTCCACTGCTGGGGACTGCACAGCAAGGAAAATCTCCATTAATAGGGCTCGTTCCAACACCCCCTTCTACGTCGTCATGTTGTGGGAGACAATTGAAGCACTAATCCCTCGCCTGAGCCCTAGTTCGAAGGTCCGAGCCCTGAAGAACGGGTCTTGTACCATGTTTGTGGAGTAGGGCGAGAGGTCTATGACCCTCACTGAGTACTATGCCACCATCATGCTACCATGATATAGATGCAGCAGATCTTGAATACGCACCACTCAAAGGGTGGATGGTATAATATCTGCTCGAAACAGGCTCTCAGAGTCTGCCCACAAGAGTGTTTCCTCGTTATGCATCTGAAGAATCAGGCTCCACCATCTACCTGCTGCTGCCTGAAGGAGACTGGCAGAAAGTATCACCATGAAGTCAGTTGGCGTCCCTACTAGCCTGAAGACTCTCACCATAGCCTCCAGCCAATTCTCAGCCTCCTGCAGGTCCATCTCTCACCTGAACCTTGGTGGCATCTAGCGCTGGAACTCATCCAGTGCGGTCAAGCGGTGTGCACTCTCTACTGTTGGGGCTGGTGGCATTTGTGGCCCCATGGGTGGTAGTATCGGCGGTGCCTCCGCTGGTTTCTCAACTAGAAGAGGGCCCTGTACTGAGGCCACTTCGCTCAGCGAGCTGTCTGTATGTACAACTCTCGGGGCACTAGTTGGTCGTCCGCGGGGAGGTATCCTGAAATAAACAGATGCAACATGGTCATAGACTATACTTGGTGAGCTAACCTGGTTTGAGATGACATTAAAATTTTTGGACACACACATGCAATCAGTGTTTTCGTGCACTAAGTAGGAAATAAGTAGTCAGGGCCCTGGTGTATGGATACGTCAGCCGCCGTACCAACACTGGACTCCTTGAACTGATGACCACACTCAGTACCCATAACACTATTGCTTCATAAAAAAGAATGACCAGAGTCCTGAGTTATGCGGTAGAACCGACTCCTCTAATACCAATTTGTCACGACCCGTCCTCTTGGCCCGTGTCGTGACTACCCCAGGCCATCCTTCCATAGGCCAGGGGCTGGAGACTAGCACCAAAGTTGTAAATCCCAATAAAGGGAAGGAATATCCTTTATAAAAGTAAACAACGCAACAGATTACAAGTGGAAGAAAACACTAAGTACAAAAGAAACTGATGAAAAGTAAATGGGGCAAAATACAAACACAACTGAAAAGTACAGCTACAACAGAATGAAAGTACAACAGAAAAGACAAGAAGCTGGATGACTAGAAGTAGGTCATGAGTCATCCACGTCGAATCCTACCTGAAGGGTAGGTACAGGTAGCGTAGCTCCTGGATTTTCCACCACAGATCCAACCTGAAGGGTAGGTACAGATAGACTCATCAATTCTCTCGCCGTCAACATCATCCGAGTACTATCTAATCGTGAAGTCTACCTCCGGATACCATCCAGTCCTTGAACACTTGGCCTCTGTCTGCGTTGTCCGTCATCTGCATCCTACACAATGAGGTGCGGGCATATCCCGTGCAAGGGTGAGTATAATGATACTTAGTAGGGACCCCGAGACCCAAAAGGACTCACTAAATCCAACAAGGGTAACCACAATGCAGGATCTAAACAGATAACCCTTGCTTAGGTATAAACCCATACTTATACCTAATTTATCAAATAACCCAAATCAATCAAGAGGTGTCACACAGATATGAAATCAACGGATAACCACTACTTAGGTATATTCCCATACATATAGCTAAGTTATCAAGTAACTCATCTCAATCATAAGGAAATCACAATGGTCATTGACTCAGCTCAAACCAGGATTTTCATTAAGGATATAGAAACCACAACTACTGAAACGCTCCTCCTCTGACGAGTACAGTGATCCTGTCAGAACTCTGAGGTGCTTCTCACTAACATTAGACTGCTGAAGTGATCCACCTGTTGAGTACTGTGGGCCTGCTGCTACAACCAAGCACTTCCCACCATGGGTCTACCACTACAACCAAGTGCACCCCCTCATAGCCTACAAAGGTACTCCATCTATCATGTACCGTGGGTCTACTGCTACAACCAAGTGCTCCTCCACTGTGGGTATGCTGATACAACCAAATTCACCCCACTGGGAAATCCGAATCACTCCAAGTCGATCAATCAGCAGTCATGAAGTCTCAGCCAGCTACTAGGTCTCTCTACTCTGCTAGTTCATTACCGGGAGGGTCCGCTCCACGATCTACTAGTTGATACTCCATGTATCACATGTTTCAACGATGAAGTACCCCAAAGGTATTCCACATCATAGGAAACTCAACAAAACAGATGGAACGTCAATCAGATGCCCGATCAAAGAGTTATTGGCTTTTTCTTCCTAGGGGCCCGGTTGGTTTTTAAGCTAAAACCAACCTGACTGTACTCTAGCTGTGTCCAAACATCAAGTGGAGTAATTCAAAAGAACCAAATCACTAAGAGGAATCTAACAAAGTCGATGTCACATCAATCGGACATCTGGAGCTCAAGTTATAAGTGTTTCCGCTCCGAGGGCCCGGTTGGTTTCGTATTCGAACCAAACCATCAATATCCAAAGTTCTCCTAAACCATGAGTGTAATATACCTAAAATACCGTCTCGATCAAAGGATCCCAATGCAACTGACGGTGCATTGATTGGAGGTCTGTAGCCTATGTTATGGGCGTTTGAATGGATATGTCCGAAAACAGGGGGTTTGGGCACGGTCCGACCTGGCCCAATACCCCTGGGTTGGCCCGAACTAAGTCGACCGGACCCGAGTCCAGGTCCAGCCCAGTTGGGCGCGACCCAGGCCAGTTTTTGCGACCCATTAGAATCGACAAGGCACGGCGTGGGCGGCCCGGCCCGACGTGAGTGGTCCGGCCCGACACGGGCGGTCCGACCCAGCGAGGGCGGACACAGAAGGGGGGGGCTTGTTTTGAAACAGAAGCCCCCTTTTTGTGGGGAATTACCTTTCCAGGTACTATGGTTTACAACCCTCAGACTTCCTGAAAAAAGGCAGGTCGTATTGGCTGACCGGAGAGCCTCCACGGGACCCACCGGTCCCTCCTCTTGGAGCGTCGGCGGCCGGAAGTCCGGCCGCCCCTTGCTAAACCGCCACGGCCAAATGTCGCGGCCCCTGTCTGACCAGCACGGCACGACGGTGTCGTACCCCTCCTCTATGACCCACCCTGGCCGCGACATCCTGGTGCTCCGGCACGGCATGACGGTGCTACTCTCTTCCGCCGTGGCCCGGCTCCAGCAGCGGCCTCTTCCGGCCTCACCAGCGCGGCGCCATGGTGTCGCGCTCCTCCACTGCGGCCTGCTGCGGCTGCGGTTCTCCCGACCTTGCGCAGTGCAGTGGCACTGCCTCCATTACAATCCATGAAGAAAAATCAACAACAAAATTGGGGAGGATGTTTGGCTATGTTCGTGCGTTCTGTCCTCCTCACGTAATATTGACAACAAGCGACCAAAAAATTAATGAGGAACATCAAATTAATATCAAATGTAAAATCAGCCCCTTCCTCAACAACGGTGATGAATGTCGGCATCGCGGGGGTGATATTGATGACGGCGTTTGCATGCGTCCAAGGAAGGGATGGCATCTCACATGGGCTATAGAGAGGGTAAGAAAGACACGTCGTCTCTCTTTGGTGTCGGCATTCTTCGTTGGAGGGTAGCTTTCTTCATTGAAGGAGACATTCTTCATGGGAAGATAATGTTCCTCTAAAAACTAAAATTCTCCCAAAAACAAAACACAACAAGCTCAAACCCAAATAAAATAAGACACCTCTTATTTTAACACTCAATCCATACAATTGAAAAATCCAAAATTCAAAACTAAACACACTTAATTAATTAATCTTATGTTGTCATATTAATTAGGTGTTTAGATGGCTTGCATTAAAGTGGGATGTGAGGAGGGGAGAAGTCACCTAATTAAAAAGGGGGTTTAGAGGAGTTAGGTAATTTTAAATGGTGGGGGCTCTTGCGGGAACCACCTCACATTTAATCCTCTCATGGGAAGTTAATGACCAGTGGATCCCACTCCAAATCCCACACCTAGTATCTAACACTTAGAAAAGAGAAATAAAATTATTAACACAATTTTATTTCACTTTACACTTAATCCACTTTTTTTAACAACTCTTCCCGAGCAAAAGCAACTTCAGTAAAAGTCTTCTTAAGAAATTAATGGCACTGCAGTTTCATCGGTGCCCTCAGATTTCGATTCCGAGCACCGGTTCAAGAGATAGAAAAACCCAATCATTCGTTCACTGAACGTATCCAAGCCAATATTCAGAAAATGATTCTGGGCACACCGGGCCTCAGAATAGGGTGTCTTCAGAAACTGCGGACTCATAAAATTCTAAATAATTAAGAAAAAACATTTCCTCGAAATTTATGGTTCTTTACACATATCTCAAGTAAAACCTTACTACCATTAAATAATGAAATCATAGATTGGAAAATTTTTGACATATCATTTGAAAATAGTTCATGAGAAAAATATCATATTTTAATTTGTATAATTTTCTTTTCATAAAGTGTCATATAATTTTCAAAGAAGGAATTTTCCATGAAAATAACCTTATAATCATGTAATTTATTCTTTCGAGTAATACGGAATCATTAATTTGTAATAATTCCCTCATCTCATATATGTTAACAATTATTATACTAATTATTTTTACAGAAAAGTCAAAATGTACATCATTTGGAAAACAAGAAAATATTCCTTTCAATCTAGTAAATAAATTTGTAATAAATTCATAAAATGAAATTAAAAAATTATATAATAACATTAAATAAAATTGAAATAAATTTTTATTAAACCTGGACATATATGATATATATTTCTCAACAGATACATTCGTATAATCAATCCCGATGTATATGATATTGTGGAATTTACACTTACCTTTGGTCTAATTCCAACTATGCATGTCCAAAAATCATGTATAGTAGTTTAAAAAATTATTAAATTATAAAATATTCATAATAATATTAATTATATAATATATTATTCATTTATGACATTATATTACACATTTAATAATAATTCAATGATAAAGCAACTTTTCAGGTAATAATCACTATGTTTATCTTATGTTTTCTCACTTGTTATTCTTGGTCATATTACATTGATCATGATTGAATTAATTAAAGAATGTAAATAATGGTTAATATATAATATAAATTTATTATATGTATATATATATATACATAATATTAGTATAAGATATGGAATACGATGTTCATGTATATGGTACGCAATACGAACACATAGATTCTATTTATGTTTTCTTTTCGTAAAAAAGGGTAGATGGTAATCATAAAATATGTATACATATATTATTATATTATATTTATTATTTAATATATTTAAAATCTATTCCTTATGTAATTTTTTAGTAAACATTCGTTAAATGGTTAATATTTTAGATAAATCTCATCTCATTGTCGATACGGAATATTGTACGTATGCACGACCGACAATATCATTCCATTAATTAAGAAAAGTAAAAGAAGTGGATGCTATAATTTTTTTTATACAAAAAAAAATTTATAATAATTATATATAATTATTATCTCCGTCATTATAGTTATACGAGTAATGTGGTGATGACAAGAATATTACACCACAATGTGGTGAAAGTATTCCATATGTATGCACATGTGGAACTTTAAATTTTGTTAAGATTAATAAAATGTGGAATATGGTTGTGAAATAATAATAAAAAATTAAATAATATAATTTATAATATAATTTAATTTATAATGTAATAAACACATTATTATGGAATAGGAGAAGAAATATTTTTGAAGCAATTGGAAATGAGATTACCACTTCTTCGACGATTTCCCTCTTGATATCCACATAGGGATAGTAAAGTTGGTCTTTTGAGATGACTAGTAACACTATTATGTTACTAGGGATCTTTATAAGGTAAATTTTTAGGTGATGTTCAAGGATAAAAGATGAGTGAGTAAGTGAAGTAGGAGGTCCCCTTTTATAATTTAACAGAGAGACACCTTTGGAAACCCTCGAAATATATAAATATAATAAGTCTCTTCAGAATAAAATACCATAAAAATGAGTTATAAATTAATGGGGTGCTAAATTTTAGATCATATAATATCTCGTTTGTTATTAGATATCATTTTATGTGATTTAAAATAATTTACTAATATATTAATTCAATAACTTGTTATTATTTTCAAATTTGATACTATTAATTTAATTTGGCTTTAAATACATCACCACAATGAGAGAATTTGAATCAAATGGATTAAAAAAACTATAATATATCATACAGATATATAAAATTATGTATACAACATAATACATACAAAATATATTTAAATTAATATTATTAAAATAGACTTTTTCAATTTTCTTATTAAATAAATAAATATAGTTTTAACAATAAAGAATCATATTATGTAATTATATAAATTTTAAAAATTAAATAATTTAATACTATTAATTTAATTTCAAATATGATCAATGTTGACATTTATATCCATTCATATCTTGATTTTTTCTAAACATGGACACATAAAGATTTTAAATACTAGAGAGTGATATTTTTTAACTATCATTGACATTAAATAATGTAAAAGTTTTTTTTCAAGGACTGGTTTAATTTAAAAATCACTAATTCTATATTTTGATGATAATGGTCGAATAATATTAATATAATAATTTTTGGAATTTTGTTATTTTAAGAATAATCATTTTCATTCACCCTTAATTAATCTTTTTTAATTTTTGTTGTGGTAACTAATTTTATAATTTTATGGGGATATAAATTATTAATTATATTGGGTCAATTGTCTATAAATGAAAAATTATGAAACTATATAACATAAAATAGTCCCTTTTTTATATTTTAATTCAATTTATAATTTTCATTTAATTTAGTAAAATATTTTTTTAAATATCATTACTGTCAATCCTGACACAATTTACAACATTATATTTAAATATATTCTATACATAAGTATAACATTGAACCAAACCATTTAAAACACTCATAAAATTGCATAGTCATCAATATAATTCATGGAAAACCATAATTAATTCTAATATATATATTATAATAAATTTAATCACTTTTATTTGATTTTCTTATTAATTAAACAATAACTTCATCACCATGTTGTCCCAATTTATGTTGATTATTTCATAACTAATAATTATAATTTAATCATCATGATGTGGATCATCATTTTATCATTCCAAATACTATTTATAGTGTTACTTAACATATAAAAAGCCCTATATAAAAATGATACAATTATTAAAAATATGAGTAAGTCGTTTTAAAATATCTTTAATTAAAATATAATAAATGTAACATTATTACCCATGTGGTTTAAAATGGTTATAATGTCATAATATTGTTTATTGTAGTCAATAAAACTTATCTAATTAAATTAATACAACTGTTAATGTAATTTTATAATATTGTAATATTATTTTTACATTTATTTATCCAATTTACTCATAATTTTTGTAACTATAATTTCCTAATGTTATTATTATTAATATAAAAATATTGATTTTATCCAATTATAATATAAATATCATAATGATTATAAATATTTATGTCCATTTTTTTAAATTAAATTCATAAAATCAGAAAAATTATTTTTAACATTAATCTCGTATATGTGGGAAGAAGGAAGATAAATAGAATATTCAAAATTTTAATATGTTTTTATATCTAATTTCAATATAAAAATGAGTCCAATGACCGAATTTGGATTAATATATTTATAATTTATTTTTTTGTGTCATAAATCAATTTAATGTATAATAATTATTTAAACAAAACATGTGGTTTTTAACTATAATGTAGTATTAGTTACTATTAATAAAAAATGAAACATCTTAGAAAAATTATAAAAATTAACCATAATTTAGTTTTTTCAGGAAATAAATATATGTATTGTATCTTGTTTAATTTTTAATATTGTCTAAAATTAATATTATTATTTTTCATCGATGGAAAAAAGGTAGTTCCTCTAATAAAATAGTATTTCTAGACATATGATGACTTTAGAAATAATTAAAAAATAAAATATAAATATTTATTAATTATGTAATTTTTTTAATTTAGTTAATATTATTCACAATACTATGTTTTCGGGCATGGATAAAACCATATCAATTAAATAATAATAATTGTATATCATTTTTTGCTGAATCGTTGTGTTGTGTGTAATGCAAGCCGAATCGGTGTTGTGTATAAAAAAATCCAAGTTCATGTTTCATGATGGGAAAGATAAACATAGGATTGTTTTTAAACTAATCTGAAATTAGTGTTCTAAAAATTAATATTCTGATTTTTTTAATGTAACAAATATCATAAAGAATAAATTATTTGAAAAAAAACAAATTCAAAAAATCTTGGAGTGTTATATTCTTAACCATAAAATGAATTTATCCCTTGAAATTATTATTGGTTATAAAAATTTAAATAAATAAATGACCCATTTTTAGAAGAACACATTGCTAAAAAAATAATGAAACAAAATCTTGAATTATAATGATAGAAACACAAGAGTAACCTAAAGTAACATATAACTAGGTTTCCACATAGAAAAACATATGTGTGATGTAAAAACATGGGCATGAAAGAGAAATCATAATATCATGTTATGATAGATGGATATAGAGAAAATCGATAGGAAAAAGTTAACAATCACAAACTATTAATAAAAAATGATCTAAGGGGCCATTTTATTCATCAGAAACAAAGACACTAGGATTGCATTTTTTCAAGATCCTTTCTCGTATTGTTGATGAATATTCATGAAAAAATAAACTCTCTTGATTATATAAATATCACAATTTTTAATCTTGATAAATTTCCTCCTCAACACTTTCTCCCAAAAATTGAGGTGATTTTTTCATTCCTAAACATCTTATAGATCATGAGATCCATGATAAGACATCCCATAATGACCCAAACATTTGATAATGATAATTCCTATTGATCTAATTAAACATATTGTTATGTAAAATGGTTATATAAAATATTCACTTCCTTGGATTTTATGTTTTTTTATTTCAAAATACCATTATTACTTGTGACCATTGCTTATAAAGTCATTGAATAGTGATCACATGATTATTATAAATAAAGGGCCTTAAAAATCCAATTCACTTTAACAAAAGTAGTGATGGACTCATACTATAGGCTTTCCTTGTATGAAGACCAATTGTCAGAGATTGGATAGGAGGTGGTATCATTGGGATTATCTTTTAACCAAGCCCAAGTTGAGATTCAACACATTAAAATCGAACAGAACCGCCTATGGTAGAAGTGGAAGTAGATAGATATTACCAACCAAGTGATGTTAGCCAATCCACGCCAAGAGTCTGTCATCATCTCACACCTTACCATTTGGTCCTATGCAGTTGTTATAAGGGGGTTTCGTAACAAGACCTTAGCACTACAATTATGTGCATTATTTTTGAATTGAATAAATAGTATAGTTTCACAGTTTTTAAATCAAAAATAGTATTTTGAATTAATATTCAATTAAGAAATCCATTTTTATGAATTACATGATTTTTGAATTAAATAATATTTTAATAAAATATTTTCAATAAATTAATTTTTATTAAATATAAATGACCATATAATTTTTAGGAATATAATTTTAATTTTTATTAATGTATGAAAGCTGTTTTTTGCAAAACACATGAAATTTAGATAATATCAGTTTTTTTAAAAATTAAAAATTCACATATTTATAAATTTAATTAGATAAAATGAATATTATTTTTGGAATCATGATGTTGAAAATATCCAACTTTAAATTTTTCATAATTTTTTAGGCATTCGAATTTTTGGGAAATCATTAAATTCCGTTTAAATATATAATGTGTTTTCTGACATCATAATGACTCAATAGTGGTGTAATAAAATACAATAACCATTATGTTCGACCAATAAATGTTTTATCATTAAAATTATGTTATTTTTGGTTTGTTATATTTATTTTACAATGCTATAGTAGACCCATAAAGACGTATAAAACTTTTTAACTTTTTAAATTGATTTTATCAAGAGTGTGACTCAACTCCACATATGCAACACTATTATTTTAAGAATTTTGTCCATTGGCCTTGTAAAATATTGTTTTCCACACTCCTTTTGTGACAAACATGGGTAAAAACCATGGGATGGTTTGTGATTTTTATTTAATTAATGTGTGGTGTCCCAATCCAAAATAATAAATAATTCAATCTTCATTATATATAATCCCACAAAAGCTCCCAGATACACTTCACTCAAAGCCATTATATTTCATCCAACTACTGCCCTCCTCTCTTTATAATCCTCCCAAGGATCCCCATGCTCCCAATAATCCTCTCTCAATCACCTCTCACGTCAATTGAATCACACTTTCAGGTAACATATTTCTTCTTTTCCCATTTTTTCCAGATTTCATTATGTTGTGCCATTTTATATTCTATTAAAAATGTTTGGGTATGGTTTCTCACATCCCCCATAATTCCATATTTTATTTATAATGATGATATACCCTTTCTATATCATTAATTATTTCCATGTACACTCTTTACTATGTCGAAATTCTGTATGGAATTTCTCTCTTCACATTTACATTCAAACAATTATTTTGAAATTTGATTCTAGAATCCTTTTCATGTGTTCGTACAAGTATGTACTTGACCCCATTACTTTCAATTTCATTTAAATACTATGATAAATGCCTTTCTCTCTCATCAATTATTTTTATAAATTCTTATGTCACATCGTTATGCTGCAGAAATTGCACCGCAATTTTCAAAGCCAAATACATTGTGTCGTGAATACCATGCACATTCCTCCATCAATGGTATTAACCTTTATTCACATTTACGTATTGATTATAAAACTTCAATTATGTATTCTAAATTCCTTTATCATGAAATATATGTTGATGAATTATTCCATGTTTTATGATCCATGTGGCACATTTATGCATGAAATGATATGTTTATAAAGGGTTCCCACTAATAGCGCTCTAATGCATTGGGTACAGAATAATATCATGATACAAAAAGTTCAATGAGTGTTCACTCATGATAATTTATATGAAATAAGGATTAAATCAGTCTAATTCATGCGCAATTGTGGTTTACTCACGCACCATGTTCTATGATCCTTGGATCATGCCAATTCCATGTTACGTGTTGATGCCACATTTCCATGTTGTGATAATCAAGATTTATCATGAACTTACATTCATGATTCTCTTATTCTATATTTATGTATCTATTTCCTAAATTTTATTGTATTATTCATGTTATTCCTTGTTCACACCCTTACTGGGCATTGTAGCTCACCCTTTTATATGTATGTTCTCAGGTTATATAATGCAATGTTGTGTCTGAGGGAGTGTTGTGGTTATGTTAAGGATGTTTTCAATAAATATGTTGTGTGTTTTATATTTTATGTTGTTTTTTAATTTTCCAATGTCCCAATGATAGTGTACCTCTCAATCATCGATTTTGTATCAAGTGAATTTTATGTAATAAATCATGTTTATATGTGTAATAAAGAGCAGGGTTGTTATAGTTGGTATCAGAGGATAAGATTAGTTATTTTTGGGATTAGAATTATAAAACCCCAGTGAAATAATTTGGTATTAGACTATATTTAATAAAAATATACATAACTTTCAGTGAGTATTGGTTATGTGGTTTATAAAATAAAGAAATCCTTGTCTGGATACAAGCAGGTAGAGGCGGCTCTTGCATAGATGTACCTTGGAGTGAAAACTCTAAAAATGAGTTTCACTCCTGACTAGGGGTATCCTTATACACAAAAATGGTACTTGATGCACTATTTTTTATGACTCTCCTAGGGGATATTGTTTGGTAAATTCACAAGCGTAGTATGAAACATTGTTAGGAGAATTTAAAAAATTCCCCTAAGAATATATTTTAGAAATTAGATCATGGATAATAGAGATGGAAGGCAATTGATTTATAAGTTAATGAAATAAAATTTCTTTATCTCTAATCCATTGTTTTCATTGGAATACCCTTTATGTGTTACCCCTAAATTTCTTTATATTCTTGAAAATGGCCGGTAATGGGAAGACTCGGGCTAACAACCGATTTGAAGATCAATGTGATGACTGTTATAATGAGATGCTCAATCTGATCGGAGAAGGAATCACGGTATTTTTAATGATACTCTATCAGTTAACTCAAGATTTGAATAGAAACATGGGTCATGAGAAATGTTCAACCCCCCCCCCCCCAAGAAAAATCAATTCACAAGCAATAACTTCATAAGGAAATGACCACTTACCATTAATTGATCATCCAATCCCTCAATTACCAAACAATTAATCAACTCCATTGAAAATATATTTTCCATCGTTCAATGTTTCGAGCAAGATATGGTTCTTATAGCTGCTTATCATATGGAGAGTGAATCATATCAATGGTGAAAATTGATAAAAATACGAATCTGGAGGAGGAGATTGAGGTCATGGAATTGAAAGGTTTAAGGAAGATGTTTTTTGTTAAAAAAGTTATGTGCACCCTTTAGATTATGATGGAAAGAGACATCTTTACCATCAAGAAAAAATAAAATGATCCATCGAAATATATGAGAAATACATCACAAGGCTTTCCCAATATTCCTCTTGATTTTTCAATACCCCAGAATTCAAGGTTGACATTTTTTTGGTGGGATGAAACCTAGCATACGAAAATCCATATTTATCTGTGACATTGATCTCTCTATGGAAATTGTCTAATATTTCCTCATGGTCAAAATGGTGATTAGTGAATCTCCCGGGTATCAAAGGGATAATAAGTGTAAGGTGGACTCTAATTCTAATGGTCCTATGGATAAATCCAACGGTGCTAGGAAAACCCAGTAACCCACTTTCCAAAAATGTTGAAATAATCATCCCAAAAATTGCCTTAAGGGGATGATGAAGTGCTTTAGGGGTGGAAGAGATGTCCACCAAGCTGTTAAATGCCCACAAGAAAAACCTATGGATACACAATTCAACCCTCAACACGTAGTTTATTACTTCAACTTCAATGAAAGAGAGCACCTTAAAAATCAGAGCCCTAATCCAAGGGTTTTTTATGGAAACCAAAATCCTCAAAGGCAGTAAGGGGAGCTTTTTCCATCACTACCGCTAAAGTGAGTCATGAAAATGAAGTGGAGATAGGTATGATAGCTATTCATTCAATAATATAGAACACATCTTTTATTCTAGTTCTATTCATTCTTTTTTATCCCAAAAGATTATTTGAACAATAACTACACCGCAAAAAATCATGGAAGTAATGTTTTCAGTGATTATGACTAATTGGTAACCATTGCATCCCATTAAAATAACACTTCCCCTATCATAATTTTTTGGATTGAACTTACAGGCAAACCATGTGATTCCCCCTCTGGTGGAATTTGATGAAATTCTCGACCTAAAGTGACATTTTGTATATAGTTACAATATAAATTTTCATGAGAGAGAAATCACTCTCCAAATAGTGAATCTACCCCTGATTCAATAAAAGTCAATGGAGGAATATAAAACTTTTTTATCACCATCATCTCAACTATGGATATTACGTCCCTATGAGCATCTGTATCTGTATCAGATGATTGATTCCATGGAAGCAACCATTCATGAAGACATGCCTATAGTGATGGAAATTGCAAAAGTGTTTCTCGAGGAAATTCCTAGTCTTCCTCATAGAAGATATATTGAATTCCCATTTGACCTAATACTTAGGGCATTTCCAATATCATAGATACTATATAGAATGTTTTTTGGGTATCTTGGTATGTTGAATAAAAAACAATAAGAGAATCTTGCTAAAGGGTTTATATTCCCAAGTTCTCCACCATAGGGTGCTCTAGTATTCCTCGCCACGAAGAAGGATGGGTCAATGCACCTTGGAATTGATTATCATGAGCTCCACAAAATCATGATATAGAACATGTCTCTCTTTCTAGAATATATGACTTGTTCGATCAACTATGTGGAGCACAATACTTCTACAAAGAGGATATGTGGTTTGGAAATTACCAAGTATGAGTGAAGAAAGAGGATATCCCCAAGACTGATTTTCATACAAGGTAAAGGAATAATGAATTTATAGTGATACCTTTCAGACTCACTAATGCTCCATCAATTTTCATGAACTCGATAAATATAGTCTTTAGAGATTACCTTGACATATTTTTGGCAGTCTTTATAGATTATATTCTAATATACTCCAATCCCAAGGAGGATCATGAGGAGCATCTATAGACTATACTATAGAACTTACGAAAGGATAAGATCTATCCAATGTAGAGAAATTAAGAGTTTTGGTTGAAGGAAGTCTCATTCATTTGTCATATAATAACGAGCAATGGGATATCTTTGGATCCCTCCATGACAGTTGCAATTAAGTGATGGATGAGAAAAAATTGGTAAAGGATATCATTGGATTCCTTGGGTTAGATGAATATTATCACTGATTTATGAGAAATTTATCATGATTGTCCAACCCTCATACCAAGCTAACTTGGATGGTAGTAAATTTGGCTAGGATTGATGGATGTGAAGATAACATCAAGGAGATAAAAAGGAGTCTTATCACTTCACTTTCCCTCACACTCCCAAAAAGAAGATAACTCGTTGTGGTGTAAAATGATGCTATGTTGTGTGCTAATGAAAAATGATAAAATGATAGCCTATGCCGCACAGAAGCTGAAAATCCATGAAAAAAACTATCCCACACATGATCTATAGTTGGCATCTATGATAGTTGCGTTTAAAATCTGGCGTCATTACCTCATTGGGGAGAAGTGGGAAATATACATAAATCACAAAAGACAAAATTACATATTCACATAGAAAGAGTTGAATATTCGCCATTGAAGATACTTAGATTTGATCAAATACTATGGCTACTAAATCTATTACCAATCTGGTAAAGTGAATACGGTGGTTGATTCTCTAAGAAGAAAGCATCTAACAATTCTATCATTACTTAGAATGGAACAAGATCCAATATTTATGCATTTGATAAATATATACGTGCGAATAATAAATAAGGGAACATCATCAATAATTTCACAAATGATTTCTCAACAATATATTTTAGAGAAAATAAATAATGCTCAACGAATGGATGATGAAATTTTGAAAAGGGTGGAAGATATCAAAAATGGAAAATCCTTATAATTCGTGGTTGACAGGGATTGAATCATGAGATTCGTGTCACTATTATATGTATTATCATATCCATATGTATAAAAGGATCTTCTAGATGATGCACATAGCTCAACAATCTCTATTCACCCTGGGAGCACAAAGCTGTATGGAGATCTCTGATAGAACTATTGTTTTGACAATATGGAAAGAGAGATTATTGAATATACATAAAATTGCCTAGTATGTCCGCAAGTGAAGGATGAGGGGAAGAAGTATAACGGTATGATGGAACCGCTTCCCATACCAACATGTATGTGGGATAAAATTACCATGGGCTCTGTCACTATAAATCCAAGGACATGAAACAATTCTCCATGGGTAATTTTGGATCGTTTTACAAAGATAGAACACATTATTGCAATTCAAGATGACTTATAATTTGATCAACTTGCATAGATTTAAATCAAATAAGTGGTAAGTCTACATGGAGTACCACTCTCTATTTTATCCAATTGTTATTCAATATTCAGGTTGCTGTTATGGAAAATTCTCAAACATGCTCTAAGAACTAAACTGGAATACAATATGGCATATCATCCTCAAATTGATGAGCAATATGAGCGATCAATTCCGACACTGAAAGATATGCTAAGATCATGTTACATGGACTTAAAAGGATGATTGGACAAACATAATCAACTGGTTGAATTCTTCTATAGTAACAGTTTCCACTCAAGCATCTGAATGGAACAATATGAAGCACTCTATGCGAAAAGGTGTAGAACACCAGTATGTTGTGATGATGTCGGTGATTTTAAGTTTCTAGGACCTGAAATGGACAAAGAAATAGTGGAGAAGGTGAAAACAAATATACAACATATCAATTATAACCAAAGTCTTTAGAAGAGTTATTCTCATTACCACTGATGAGACCTTTAGTTGAAATTTGGTGAAATGATATTTCTACAAATATCCTTAGGGGAGAAAGTCATGAGGATTAGAAAGAATTGGAAGTTAAGTGCTAGGTAAATAGGCCCCTTTGAGATTCTTGATCTTGTTGAGGTTGTGGACTATCAGCTAAGACATCATATACCATGGACAAATTACATGATATCTTTCATGTATCCCTATTAAGGAATTACATACCAGACCCTTCACATGTAGTCTCTTCAAAGATTGTTTAGATAGAAGATGTTATTTCATATGAGAAGCAGCCAGTGAATATCTTCGATCATAGGGAAAAAGTTCTAGGATATAAGATAGTTCCCCTCATAAAGGTGTTCTGGTGAAAACACATCATGGAAAATGAAACATTGTTTTCAACGGAAGTGATGAGGTAGAGTTATCTGCATCTGTTTTTGTGTGGGGAAAGTATATTTCTAGGAAGATATTTCTTATAGGGGTTTATTATAATGACTCAAACTTCTGTTAATGAAAATTCCCCTTGATCTATTTAAATTTCTTATTATATAAAGTGGTTATATAAAATATACACTTCCTTGATTTTATGTTTCTAGAATTCAAAAAAACATTATGAATTGTGATCGTTGCTAATATAGTTGTTGAAATATGATAATGTGATTAGCATAAATATTATCCTTTAACAAGTAAAATTTTCCCAGACAAAGGAAGTTATGGACTCATCCAGTAGACATGCCCAGTAACAATCCCATTTGTTTGAGCTCAAAAAGGAGTTGACTTCATTGGGCTTCACTCTTGACCAAGCCCAAGATGAGCTTCGTCACATTAAGCATGAACAAAACCACCAACAGGAGATGTGGAAGTTGATTGAGATTAACACCTGATCGATGTTATTAGACCCAGCCAAAGAGCTGGTCATCATCGGAAACCATACCATTTGGTCATATGTTAGTGTTATAATTGTTTATTTAACAAGACCTAATCACTATGAATATTTTGAATATTTTTTAATTAATAAAAAGTATATATTCATATTTTTTAATACACAAATAGTATTTTTAGTTAATATTCAATTAGAAAATATATTTTGAAAAATTAATGGATGTTTTAAATAAAAAACGTTTTAATAAAATTTTATTACAAAATGTAATTTAATTATATATAAATGATCGTAAATTATTTATGAATACAATGTAATTTTTATTATGGTTTGAAAGTTGTTTTTGTCAAAAACATTGAATTTTTTATAAATGAAGGTTTTTATATTAAAATTAAAAATTTACATATTTAGAAAAATATTTGTATAAAATGAATATTATTTTTGGAATCATTACCTCAAAATGTTACAACGGTGAATTTTTCAAAATTTTCATAGATAGTCGAATTTTTGTGTAAATTTTAAATAACGTTTAAATATATAATGTGTTTTATGACATCATAATAACACAATAGTGATGTAATAGAACACAATAAACATTATGTTCGGACAATATATGTTTTCTCATTAAAATAATTTTATTTTGATTTTTTTTAATTATTTTACCATTCTTTAGTTGACCCATCAAGACTTATAAAACATTTTAGCTTTTAAAATTGATTTCCTTGAGAGTGTGACTCACCTCCACATAAGAAACACTATTATATTAATAAGTTCGTAAATTCTAAATACAAAATATTTATTTCCACTCTAATTTGGAAAACCCATTGTCAAAAACAATGGGTTGGTTTGTGGTTTTGATTACTTTAATGTGGGGTGTCTCAAACATAAATAATAAATTATTCTCTCTCATTTCATATATAAAACCACCCAAACACCAACTTCCTCTTCACTCAAAGAATTTTTATTCATTAAACCTCTTCCCTCCTCTATCTAGAATCCTTCCAAGGCACCCCAATCTCCCAATAATCCACACTCAAGCCCATCCCAAGCCTTTAAGAACACACATCAATGTAACTGATTTCTTCCTTTCTCAAATTTTCCAAATATCATATTATTTATATGCCATTTTATTTTCTATTACAAATGTTAGGGTTTTATTTATAACCTCTCCCATGTTTTTTAATAATGAATGACCCATTTTTCTGCCACTAATGCCTTCCATGTACACACATTACTATGCTGAAATTCCATAAAAATTTCTCTCTTCACATTTATATTCAATAATCATATGTAATATGAACCTAATCTTCATTTAATATGTTGAAAAATGTATCTATATGTTTCCATTACAATCCATTTTACGAAAATATGATGAGACAACCCATTCTCTCTAATCAACTATTTTTTTGAACTCTTATGTCATGGCATTATGATGCCGAAATTACACCGCGATTTTCCAAGACAAAGTATTTTTACGGTGAATACCATAGAAATTTCTCTATCAAGGGTATTACACGTTATTCAAATTTAAATATTCATTATAAATAATAATTTATTTATTCCACATCCATTTATCATGGAATAAATGATAATGAATTAATTCATGTTGTATGATCCAAGTGTCACACTAATGTATGAAATGAAATGTTAATAAAGGGTGTGCCCTAATAGCACTCCAATGAATTGGGTAAATATTAGCATCATCAAGTGTCAGGTGGAATAGGAGATTAATCATTATAATTCATGTTAAATGAGTATTTAATCATTCTAATTCAGGTGAAATGATGGTTTCTCATGCTCCATGTGCAATGATTGTTCGCTCATACTAATATCATGTTAAGTGTTGTTGCGACATTTCCATGTTGTGATAATCATGCTTTATAACCCATTTATGTTTATGTTTATCTTATGCTCACATGATTTTCCAATTTACTAACTTGTATTGTATTATTCATGGAATTAATTGTTTAATCCATTACTGGGCTTTATAGCTCACCGTTTTCTTATGCATGTCCTCAGGTTATCACATTCAATTCTATGTATGAGGGAATTTAGTGGCTATGTAATGGAGGTTTTCAATAAATATGTTGTGTGTAATATGTTATAACTTTTTATTTAATGTTTATATGCCCCAAATTCACTATACCTATATATCTTTTATGTTGTAACAAGTGAATTTTATGCAATAAATCATGCTTAAGTGTGTAATAAAGAGCAGAGTTGTTATAAATCCCATTTGTCCTCATTTATCATCAAAAAAAATTTTAGTAATAGGCTATCCAATATAAATAAATCCAAAAATGGTGAGATAATAAATTAACCTCACAAACATTAACATAAACATTCCATTAATGGTTATCCATATAACCCTTCTAAAAGATGAAAATACAAAACACAGAAATATGATCAGTAAATATCTAGAAAAAACATTTCATTGATCCCCTATTAATCATAATGTATCTCTTATTTGTCACATAAAAAACATTGGAATACCCTTATCATGTATTCAAATAAAACATTGTAACAACATTAATTTTCATATATCATTATTGATACAGTTAATATATCCTTATTATAATGTTTACTGACACATCCTATTGTTGAAAAAAAGATATAAATTTCATCAATGACTGAAAAAAAACCATTATCAAAAAATACTTAATACATACCATCATAATGAGTTTTTTCAACATACCATTTTCCCAAAATCAATATCTAAACATAATTCATCAAATAAGGGGTTCCATAGCATAATAAAAATTACAAATTTCATTGAATCACTTTTCATGTCTGTCCGAACCATTGACCAGATTCATGTAGATCGTTAACAAAACATAAAATGGAAAATTCTTATATATTTCCCCATTAATAATTATGGAATAAAAATACATAAATGTATTTATTATTATACTTAATCTGTTTTCTATTTACAAGAATACCAAATAATATTACATAATAACTATTTCATGTTACATTTCATATGTAGTGTCATCATCATCAGCCATATAACAATTACTTATACGACCATGATGACTCTATTTGAGATAATTCCTTTTAGGAAATTACTGTGCATAATTTTCATTCATTCCACACATTAAAAATTCAACAGTTGGAAATAAATTATAGAGGAAAATATTTACCTCCATGCCGAAAACATAACTTTTCATCTTCCCTTCATTGTTACATGAATTGTGTCATTATTTTCCACAATCAAAACATCATCCTTTTTCATTGATTCATTCACATGGATGTTTCTTTACATTTTTTAAAAATTTAGGAAACCAACTATTATTTCCTCCATTGTCACCGTCACCCACACTCTGTGAAATCCTTTTTTATCTTCTTTGGGGAGTCTGAGAGTTGGTTATAGTACATGTTGTTCATCATGTTTTTTGAAAATTAGTTATGAATGATCACAAAATCCTTCAATATAGTGATCATCCCATTCGAATACTCATCATACAAATATCCATTACAATCAATGTTAATCAAGTTTCTTTTGGTTCCCTCCATTCACTTAAACAAATATCATATATTGAGAATCATTTTTCAAAGTGTTGAACCACATAATAATGAAAAATATATAGAGATTATTTATAAATTGTGAATCCTTCTTTAATATGTAACACCCGAGGTTCACTCTATGTTATTCATATAAAACATCTATTTAAATCCATTAGAATGGTTCATGAATAATTTTTTAACATCTATGGAATATCCCCATGGAGAGTCAAACTAGTTGCTAAGAAAGGCCCATTGCCATGTACAAGGTTTTGATCATGTCTGGACAGACCCACCTTGTAGGAGTTGTTATCCCTAGGTACATTTGTGCCAGAGCCACATCAACATGAAGTGTCCTGATAGGTATTGTAAAAATTGGACATTCTTAAGAAATATTTTCTTTAAATAATTTTTATTCTTTTGTATAATTATTTTCACACGGTCATGAGTATAAATGAACCATGAGACAGTCTTACTATAAAATTAATACTATAGCCTAGCTGATAGATTTTTGATAATATGTATGACTAACTTTTAAAAATGCATTGTGAATTATATTCGTATCGTCTATTTTTTAAAAATATAAATAAAATAAGTATTTTTATTTTTGAGTAAATTATAAGTGGTAATGAAATTAATGAGATATAAGTTTTTTATATACTTAATAATGTTTTTTTATATTAATCCAATTGATATTTAATCATAGGGTATGAATAAACCAATTTTGAGGTAAAAACCTATTTTTAAAGGGTAATTTTATGCCTTGGAATGATGAACCACTTTTATATTAATATTTTGAAAAATTAATATTTTATATATGAAAATTTAAAAATTATATTTTTAAGGCTCTTATAAAATTTTACTTTAGATGAATATATGATTTTTCTGATAACATTAAAATTTTGATGAATTGTAAAAATACAATATATTTTATGTGAACACATCTTTTTTCATCAAAATAATTTATATGGTCAAATTATAATATATAATGGTTTTAAATTAAATATTTAATATATTATAATCATTCAATATAATTTATTTCATTAAAATTAACATTAAATTAAATCCAAATATAAAAACAATTCAATATTTTAATATATTTTATCTCTTAAATCTAGTTCTCTCTTTCCGACAACATGATTAATTTTAATTTAATTACATTAGATTCGGCATTTACAATTTTTAAAAATAGATTCCATATTTTGAATCATTTGGTGAAAATTATGATAATAGGTTACTTTTATTTTTTAAAACATTATGAATAGTAACTTTTATAATTATTTAATTACCGCAGTTAATGGTAAATCTGAAAATAAAACGTAAATATAATGATATAAAATTACCTCAAAACCTATAAAAATCATATATTATGACTACATTTGACCCTTATCAAATATGTTTATAAATGGAATCACTTAATGCAATCTTTCTCATGAATATTAAATTATGTTCATTAAAATATATGAATGTCACAAAATGTCACACTCTCTTTTTATATAAGTATATTAATTCTAATATAGGGATTAACAGGAGATAACATAGACTATATGTAGTCTACATAAAGATAGATGAATTAACTACATCATATTATTTTATTTTCAATTTTTATAAATTATATAATTACTATTAATGATGATAAATTAGTGAAGAAAAAATAATTTAATTAATAGATATATAAAATAAAAGATATTAAAAATATTAAAATAAATAAAATTTTAATTATTTAAGGTTATCTACAAAATTTATAGGTTATTATTACTTTTTTTTAGTGCATCAAATATTTTTTTCTATGTTACCTTATATTTGGATTTTACTAAAAATAAAATAGATGAATAGTGTCAACATTGACACTATTCATATTATATAAGTAAATTATTTTACTAAATTATTTTAGAATCATAATGATTTTTAAAAATTTAATAGTGTTAAGTAAAGGCTCTAAATTATCATTAAATAACCATTTATTTTCAATTGAAATGATATACGTAAATATTTATAAGCACTAAATAATTATAATGTTATTACGACAATAAAAACTAGATAGATTAAATAAGGAAAAATAAAAATTATAAGGATTAAAATAAAAGAAAATCATGTATATTTTTTATTAGTTGAGATAATTTTGAGAAATACTCATCTTATCTTCGAAATCATCTTCTAAGAATCTATATTAATTTAAATAATAATTTATATTAATTTTATAGTTCTGGTATTTCCAAAGGTGACCCTCCCCTCTCTTATAAAAGGGCACCACTCTTCTTTTAATCAAACCTCTATATCCCTTTTCATTTCCCAAACCCTACCCAGTTACACTACTAACATCCCCCATTTCAACCTAGAGGAAATTTTTTGGAATAAATCCATCCTAAGGAGGCCTTATGTGCATATCTATAGAAGATACTGAAAAAGGAAGTAATTATTTTATCACATCTTTTAAAATTATTTTCTTCTTCTATATACACTTTTTATGGTGTTTCTATAATAAAGTAATCATTGTAGTATCTTCTAAATTTATAGATGTTATTTTAATAATGATTCATCCTTATACCTCCTTTTATCCATCCTACAAATATCAATATCACCATGAGTGCGTATGTAAGACTTACCATCTCCATGTTGTGGTGTAATTCTCTATTAAAAAATACACTATTTGGATGGTTATAATGATGAGTATAATGGATGTAAATAATAAATATTAAATTATTATTTTTTATAATTAATATACCATCCAATTTCATTCCATTTAACTATTACTTGAATGATATATTTGTTTGTGTGTACGTACAACCCAATGTCTCCATGATTCGATGTGATTCATTCTACATGAGTGGAATGAATAAATATATTATATTTTAAACTTATTTTTTTATACAAATAATATAACTATAAACTAAGGAGTGGAAAACGATCATATCCTACAAAACATTCCTATTAATATAAGGTTGTTAATATCCGAATAACGAGTGACAATGAAAGGATACTAACAATAAAATAATAATAAAATCATATATGATATCATAAAAATAATTAAAATTCTTTAATATGTACATAAAAATTTTTAAATCAATATAGATGATTCTCATATACATATGAAGGATATAATACCTAAGATAATGGTCAATTTCACAATCTCATTGTTATTTCATATTGTTTATAGGTATGTATTTATTGGGGTATATTTTTCATCCACATCCATGTTTCCGAAATATTTAATATTATATTTATTCATATAAAAAATATTAAAGTCAATTTTACCCATTAGAAAATTATTATTAAATAGTACAAAAGGAGTCATTTAGCATTTTTCTATACGAGATACTTTTTGTTTTTTCGAAAAATATTATGAGGATAATGTTTATTAATATAAACAGCATGAACAGATTTTAAATCGTCATAATACCTTATTTACATGAATCATCCTTTAAAATATTTTATTTTTTCATCTTCAAAACTACTTTCGTTTAATACTGGGTATCATTTTTAGAAAAGAGAAAGTTTTTGAATATTAAAGGATATTTTCTTATAGTATAAAGTTCAAGTGTTTTGTCAAAATTATTTTCCATCTAAGATGATTGTCTTTAAAAAGTTTAATGATTCTATCCCATGTATTACTATGATTTTATATTTTACTGATTTAATGATATTTTTTTCGAATTATTTAATGATAGAATGATGTTTAATAAACCTATTTTATTTCATGGGTTATGCTATGATGAATTATTTATGTATTTTTGGCACAAGTAAGAATGATTTAATTATGATTTTATTGGAACCTATATATCCCTCGCATGATTTGGGTAATGATTTATATATCATGATATAGATATTACTATAATTTAAACTAAGTCAGGTTAGTTAATACATGGATTGATATGAAGGTAATCCCAGTTAACTAATAGACTTTGTACACTATGATGATCATAGAAATGAGCCTTGAATAATTTGAAATGATTTTCTAGGCTTATTTATATGCCACAAAACATGATGTCTTATGTTTTTACTTTTGGTATCATTTCCATTAATTCTTATTAAATTTTATCCCATGACTTCATATCATGATCTTTCACATACCAGATAAGAATTCCAAATGTTATATTCTTATGTCTTATGATTGTGATATGATTAATATTTCTATTATATACCCATACTGGGAATTTTATCTCAACTTTTCATATGGTTATTTTCTCCAAGCCATGAATTATGGTAGTAAGTAAGATATGTCAAAAAAGGAGTCCAGTTATGAATAAATAAGAAGAAGATAATATAGATCTTTTATATATCAATTATTAATGATTCCCATTTTTTGATGACACTATACCTATATGATTTTGTAATGCTATTATTATATATTTTAAGGAATATAATTCAATTATGATGTAGTATCATTGTGTGTAATGTATGGGTCATTATAGTTGGTATCCAAGGAAAGGTACAATTGACCGTTGGAAACTTGGATGGGGAATAATTAGTAAGAACACTAAGGATATGTCTAGGTAAAGGATAAAATCCTTGAGTGTTATAAATGACCATGAATAACCTAGGATAAAACCTAAATTGTCATATATTGAAATTTAGTCTTGATTATGTATTTTTATAATTTTTTTTAGTGTTTCTAAAAATACGATTCCTGGTTTTAGTCATCGGTTGGGACATGATGGAACTACATTAATTCTGAATGTGATTGGAAATGAAATGTTTGTCCCTCTATGAAACCAAATTTTATTGAAGGCGGAATGTAAAATATTACAGCCATACTCACATAACATTCTCATGAAATGAATCATGACAGACTTCTGAATGATGAATGGATAGAGAACCGTTATGTTAAGTCTTTCATGTGATAGTGACCATCTTCTTTTAGAGGGTCTTCTGATCCATTATTGGCTGAACAATGGACCCATACCACTAAAAAGATATTTCCAGTTCAATAATGTTCTAAAGATAATAATGTCATATTAGCATTCTATAATTTTTAAGGTGTATCATATCAATGGTGGAATCTTATCAAGAATACTATGCAATGAGATGGGATTGAGATTATGAAATTGGATAAGTTCAAGAACTTAATTTTCAATATGTACCTTCCTCATATTATTTGAAATAAAAAAATGTGTAGGAGATCAAAAAACTTATAAAAAATGATTTTAAATCTATTGGAACCTATGAAGTAAATTTTTCAATAATATCTAGGTATTCTTATAAAATTATTATCTAACTTGAGATTAAAATTGATTGATTCTTTAGTGACATAAAACGATTTCTCATAAAGGGAATTAGCCATAAGTGAATTTAATTGTGGTGAGGTAATTGTTTTATGTTCTCACATTTTGTAGATGAATATTTGAGTAAAGAATCAATTATATGTATATGACAAGAAGTATAAAAATAGAATTCAAATAATAACATAAGGACCACTATAAAATTAAGATGAGTTTTCCCTAATGCTAAAAGTGGGGAATGAAACACAGAGGAAATAGTCTTAAAGGGACTAATCAATTTTTTATGTGTGTAAAAGAAGGTCATCAGGTATTTTAATGATGAATTAATGGGAAAACGATTTCCACTAATCCAAATAGAGAAAATGATACAAAAAAATCAACTCATACACTTCAATAATTAAAGTTCATGGAAATTGTGAATTGTTCCAATTAATACCCTAATACAAGGGTTATTGATGATAAAATATGTCAGAAAACACTTAAGGCATATTCTTGAGTAATTTAACCTGAAATAAATATTTTTTATGTGGATTACAATATTTATGTGATTTAAGGTACACTTACCATCAAATATAAAGTAGAAAATGATTTATTTGATTACGGATCCAACCACTCTTTTATTTCTGAGTAATTATCTAATGGTTTCAATGTATTACCTCACAAATCAGATGTTGAGTTATCTATGAAAAAAAATCCAAATGGCACAATAGTCACATCAAATAAAAATTATTCTTATCTATGGAAGATGTAGAATATTTATTCCTAGAAATATTTTGATCCTTCATATATTGGAATTTAATGCGATTGTTGTCATAAATTGGATTTCCCTCGATCGAGATCATATCAATTTAAAAGGGATGTCATATTTAATATTATATATCATTCTATGCTCATATATCAATTTAATGATGAATATAACCTTCTAGTATAAATTTAATCCATATTATTGGTTTAATTCATATAAATGAAGGTTATTTATCTGAAAGGGGTTGAAGAAACTAATGATTAAGAACACACCCATTATATGGTAGTTTGATGATATCATTCCGGAAGAATTTTCATGCTTTCCACCAAATCATGAATTTGATTATTTCAATAAAACACATATCGTCTCCTATACAAATTTCAATGACACCATATACAATGGCCCCAATTGTGTTATAGGAATTAAAGAAGCTACACGAATATAATATTGATAAGGGATTCATATTCCCTAGTGCATCACCTTTGGGAGAATCAGTTATATTTATTATGAATAAATATGATTCAATGAGACACTTCATGGATTTTCAAGAATAGGACATGATAAATATAAATAACAAATATACTCGTCCATGTATTGAGGGCTTATTCGAACAACTACATAGAGATGAAAAATATTCCAATATTGATCTTCATTTAGGATATCATCAATTAATGGAAAAGAAGGATGATACTTTAATGACGACATTCCTTACTTGGTATGGACACAATTAATTTGAAATGATGACTTTTGGTCGTACTAATTCCCCCATAATCTTCAATAATATAATGAATAGTGCCTTAATATTTTATCTTGATCCATTTTTTGTACTCTTTATAGACGATATTATTGATAATTCAAAGACCAATAAAGAAGATGAAGTCTACATGATAATTATACTAATGTCTTAGAGAAAGGATATGATTTATAAAAAAATTACCAAGTGTGAATTTGGCTTCTGAAAGAATCATTTATTTGTCACGTAATCATACAAGAAGGGATATCTATGGATCAATCAAAAATAGAAGTTGTTGAATGTTGGATGAGAATAAAAACAATAACTAAGTTAAAGAATTTTTTTGGTCTGCCTGGATATTATCAATGTTTTGTGAATTATTCTTCAGTTTTATCAAATCCACTAACATTGTTGACCTATAAAGGAGTTAATTTTTAATAGACATATGCATGTGATGAGAATTTCAAAGAGCTAAAAAGAAGGTTAATCAGTGCACCTTTTCTCAAACTACCATTTAATGTAGAAGGTTTGTGATCTACAATGATGAAACTATGAAGGGGATGGGATGTGTTATCATGAAAAATAATATAGTTATAGAATATTCCCCATTTTATTTGAAAATGCATTAGAAAATTACACAACATATGATTCGGAGTTAGATGAGGCAATATTTGCATTAAATATATAGTCAAATTATATTAATGGTGAAATATGTGAGATTTATAGAGATCAGATTAGTTGAAAGTTCATTTTTACACAAAAGGAGATGAATATAAGACAATGAAGATGGTTGGAGTTGATTAAATATTAGAACATCTCAATACACTACCACCCTTGGAAATCATACTTGGTGACAGATGCTTTGAGTTGATAAGACCATGCTAGCCTATCCATGATGAGGATCAGAAAAGATCCAATATTTATGGATTTTCAGAGGATATATCAAGAAACTATAATGTAAGGGAAGATATATTATATTTATGAAATTATTTTTGAACCATATATACAAGTGAAGATTAAGGAGTCATTGAAGAAAGATGTAGAAATAGAAAATTAGGTGATAAATGTTCTTGAAATCAAACTTGATTGTGATGAAACAAAAATGTTCAATAACCAAGTTTGTTCTCCTCACATACAAGAATTAAATAATGGTCTACTTGATGAAGCTCATAATTCTTCATCCTATATTAATCCTAGAAGCACACAAATGCACAAGGACGTGAAAGAGTATTTCTGGGTGGATTTCATGAAACGAGATGTCACCAAATATGTCTCTCGATGATTGGTTTCTTAAGCATGTTAATGCTGAGATACATAAGTCTAAGGGGATTTTAAAACCATTTTCAATACTATAATGGTAAAGGGAAAACATCACTACTGACATTGTAGTCAGAATTGAAAAAACATCTAAGGTAATAATTATATATGGGTTACAGTTGATACCCATATGATGTCGGGACACATAATTGATATTATAAATTATTTCTCTCATGATCATATTTCCATGATATATGTAATTTAACTGGTAAGATTCAATGGAGTACCACTTTTCTAATATATCTGATCAGTATCTGAGGGTTATGTCGATGTTTTGGAGAATTACTCTGCAAGTTACGGATATAGAGTTATGTTATTGCACTAATTTTCATCCCCAAACAAGCATCCATTCTAATTCAGCAATTAAAACCCTAGAAGATATTTTGAGAGATTACTCTATGGATTTCAATGGAGTTTGGTATCAACTCCTACCTTTTTTGGAATTTTCAAACAACAATATATTTAACTCCATTATTTATATGGATCCTTATGAATCCATCTATAGAAATAAGTGTAGAACTCCAACTTTTTGAGATTATGTTGGGGAAAGACATCTATTAAGACCCAATATTTTTAATGAAATGGGAGAAAATATCAGATATATTCAATAACACATAAGAGCATCTTAGATTCAAATTTTATTTTTATGATTTTAACTAAAGAAATGTCCTAGAGGATGATGTGGGTGATAATTCATTTCTACAAATACCTCCATGGAATAAGATACATAGTAAATCAAACATATGATGAGGGAGAGGTATTCTACTCCTTTTGTTTCCATGTGATGAATTTCAAGGTATCCATTCAGTTTATGGGGGGTAGAATGTTTCACCTGGATGATTTTATGAAATATTTTCATTAAATAATTTTTAATATTTAATGTATTTATATACATGAAATAGAGATTTTAATAAAACCATGATATTACCTTACTATAAAACAACTATTATATCCAAGCCATTAGGTTAGGGGGAATAAGTATAAAGAACTTATGAAAATGCATTGTGAATTCATTGGCTATCAATTATTTATGAAAAATATAAATCAATTAGATATTATTATTTTTGAGTTTATTACACTTTATAATTAAACTAAATATATATATATATATATGTTAAATAATAGATAATATATTTTTTATATTCATCCAATGGGTATTTTAGTTCATAGGGTATGAATAAACCCTATTTTATGTATAAAAACATTTTTAGGTTAATTTTACACCTTGGAATAGAGAACCCATTTTAAATTAATATTTTTAAAAATCTAATAATTATTATATGAAAATATAAATTTAATTTTTAATTGGTATATAAAATATTAAATTGGATGAATATTTGATATTTTTCTGATAACTTTCATGTTTTGATTAATAGTAAAAAGACACCAAATTTCATGTGAAGCAATGTTTTTGCGTCGAAATATTTTACATAGATAACTTATAATGATTAATTTTATTAAAGTATAAATTTAATAAATATTATCATTAAATATAATTTATTTCATTGGAATTAATTTTACATTGAATTCAGATATAAAAACAATTGCGTCTTTTGAAATGATTTAGATTTTCAAACAGGTTCTCTATTTCTGACAGTGGGATTCATTTTAATTTAATTACAGCAAAATCCATGTTTTCAATTTTGAAAAATTGATTCCATATTCAGAATAATTGGGTCTAAATTATTATAATAGGTTACTTGTATTTTTTGGCATTATGAATTGTTACAGTATTAATCATTTTTATTATCGCGGTTAAGGCTATATCTAGTAATTAAATATAAATTTAATTTTATAATATTACCATAACAACTTTCAAAATACAATTGGATGACTAAATTAGTCCCTTATCATAAATGGTTATAAATTTAATCAATTAATGGACTATTTCTAATGAATATGACATTAATTTTATTAAAATCAATGAAAGTGACAAAATGTCATACTATATTTTTATATAAGTATATTAATTATAATGTAAGGATGGGTAGATGAAAACTGTGACTATAGGTAGTCAATGGAATGATAAAATAATTTCCTACATCGTAAAAATTTATTTAATATATTAAAAAATTAAATAATTATCATTAATGATGACACAATATTGGAAAAGAATATTTTACTAATATAAATATATACTAAATAATTTTAGATATATTTAACAAAATCGAATTTAAATTAATTAATCATAGACATTAATTTTATAGGTTATTATGAAATTTTTGGATTATATTCAATTTTTGGGTTCGATGTTATATTTTCATGATTTTATTTAAAATTAATGGATGAAATAGTATCAAAATTGACAGTATTGATATTTTATAAAAATAATATTTTCCTAAATTAATTAAAAATAATAAAAGTATTTAAAAAATACAGAGTGATAATAATAAGGTGTAAAATTCCATAAAATATCCACTTATGGTCATTTGACACTATACATGTAAATTTTTATTACAATTAATTATTTATAATATCATTACCACAACTAAAATCAAATGGATTAAATAAAAGAAATCAAAATTATATGTTTTAAAATGAAAGAAAAACATGTCTAAATAATATTAATTGAGATAATTATGAATCATCCTCATATTATATTTTAAATAAAGTTCCTTGGATCCATTTTAATTAACATATTAATTTATATTAATTTAATTGTTTTGCTATTTCCAAACGTGCTCGTCCCATCTCTTGTAAAAGGGCTCCTCTCCATATCTTTTCATCACACCTCTAAATCACCTTTTTCATTTCTAAATGCCAAAACATTATTCACCCATATTCCATAAATACAGCTTATAGGATATATTTTGGGTATAAATTCAACCTAATGAGTCTTCTTTTTCCAATCAAAAAGAGATACTCGAAAAAGTGGTATTTATTTTATCACCTCTTTAAAAATTGTTTTCTTTTTTTACTAACTCATAAAATGTTGATTCCATTTCAAAGTAATAAATCATGTATATTTGGATGAGTATAATGATGAGTATAATGGATTTAAATAATGAATATATCATTATAATTATTCTTTATAGTTAATATACCTTCCAATTACATACCATTTGACCATTTAGTGAATGATATTGTCGCTCATGCATACGTATGACCTGCCATCATCACGATGCGATATGATTAATTCTACATTATCTTTATTATACACTGATTATATACAAGAATGGAATGAATAAATTTGATATATATTATAATAATTTCATTTTGAAAATGATAAAACTATATCCTAAGAAGAGGAACATCATTATATCTGATAAAACTTTCATAAGAACATAAAAGAGTTAATATCTAAATAATGAGTGACAATGAAATGTTAATATCAAACAGATTATAATATTAACATATATGATATCATAAAAATAATTATGATTCTAGAAGAAGTAAATAACATTATTTGAATCAGAATATATGAGTTTTTGATATATACGATGTATACCATACCTTGGGTAACAAATAATTTATAATTTCCTTATTATTTGATATTATTTATACATATGTATTTACAGGGATACTTTTATCCTACACATACATGTTTCTAAATTATGTAATATTAATTTTATTATTCTAAAAAGTAATAAATGATATTTTACCCATTCGTATATTTTTATTAAACAGTCAGAATGTTATATTTTGGAATTTTTCAATATGAGGTACTTTTTTACTTTTCCGGTAAAATTGCAAGAAGAATGTTTTATTGACTTATATGACAAGAACATATTTTTATTTCTTCATGAAACCATTTTTACAAGAAGATTCCTTTACATTGATTCATGTTTATTTTCAACTAAATTGATTTATTTACTAATTGGGTGCAATTTTTTGAAAACAAATTTTTTTGATGAACAATGGATACTTTCCTCCAGAATAAGGATTAAGTGTCTTATCAAAATTATTTTCCATAAAATATGGTTCTCTTTAAATAAGGATATACATGTATCCCTATTAATACAATTATTTTATAGTTTTGATGATTTAATTATTCTTTATATGCATTCTATTAGGATTTAATCATATTTAACAAACACATTTTTTTTCTTGGGTTATGGTATGATGATGTTTAATGTTTCTGTGGAACACGTAAGAGTGATTCCATTATGACTTGGGTGGGACATATATATTTCTCCAATGTTTTGGGTAAAATTTTATATATCATGAGATAGACATTAATAGAATGTAAATTAATTTTGGATCTATAATACAGGGTTGGAATGACATGTAAACCCAATTTAGTAATGTACTTTGTCTGTGATGATGATCATAGAAATGAGACTTGACTAATAAAAAATGATTTTCTATGATTTTTTATGAAAATAAACATCATGTATTATGTTTTATTTTAGGGATAATGTCCATTAATTTATTACTAACTTTTATCTCAGGACATGATTTGATAATATTTAATATATAGGATAACAAATACAAATGTAATATTCTTATGTCTTATGATTGTGACTTAATTGATATTTATCATGTTTACCCATAATAAGAAATGTTTTCACCCTTTTATATATTTCCATTCCCCATGACATGAATAAATGTATTATGTAAGATATTTCGAACAATTATTATATTTATGAAGAATTATGCATGAGAGAATGTAGACATTTTATGAACCAGTTGTTTACATTTCCCATTTTCTAAAGACAATATACCTAAATAGTACTGTGAAGGATTTAGCATAGGCTCTAATAAATATAAATGAATTTATATGTAATATAAATTTATTTAATGTATTAGATATAATAGTTATTTAATGATATGAATCAACTAATTCTACCTTCTACCAACATTTCAAGGACATTTTCTTATATTTATTCACACCCTTAGAATTATAATAGATACATCCAAAGACTTATCCTTATAAATAGGCCTAATAATAACACTAAAATTTTATCATCCTAGTTTTCAATCATTTACTAAAACGTTTCTCTGATACCAACTATAATAACACAATATTTACATACATTGACATCTCATCACATTTTCAGAAAAAATAATACATTAAACAAACAAACAACCAAATACTATATTCATTTAGTTCCTTTGAAAACTTGAAACACATTCTTATAATTGGATTAAATATATTGAAAATTCCAATAAAGATATTACCCTTTAATACCTCAAAATAAATCCTCTCTTTATAACCTAGGAAAAATAATACATAAGAAAAAGTTTCATCTCAAATGCTCGGTAAGGGTAAATAGTGGAGACACGTAAATATAATCATGAAAATAATGGTATGAAAACATGACCCTGAATATTGAAGAATATACCATGTGTGCCATTGATCAAAAATAGTAATCATAAAATAAATATTTTATGTTCATATTTCATGAATCATAAAACAAATACACATAATGAATGAAATAATAATATTATAATAAGACATAGAAGTTGTGGAAGACACTAAATTATATATAATAATATAAATAGTCATCAAGGACACACTAACATGACCATTTTAGTAGTATGGTTTCACTCTCCATTCCATCTTTGTTGTCTTAGTTTACTCTTATAACTGTATTGGTAGTCATGATTCACTCCCATCATTGTCTTAGTTGTCAAGGTTAACTCTGAAGACCATCTTAGTGGACAATGTCCATTATGAATATATCATGAGATAAAAATCATTACACAAATCATTGTTGTGATATATTGGTACCCAATAGGTAATAATGAAATCATACAAATGTGTTCCATAAGAATATACATCATTTATCATATCAGAAACCATGGAATGAAATGGGTTTAATGAATATCATGCAATCATAACATAAACCACAAAAAATAAATGGGTTTTTTAAATATCAATCCATCATTAACATAAACCATACATAAAAAAATATATTAATTTAATTATATTCATAGGTAACCATAAGTACCATTAATTAATGTTATCTTATATGGAAACTATTTCTGATATATCGTTTAAAAAATATGGGGAAATATCCTTCTTCATTAAAATTATTTTCTTTTTATAAAATGATGTTTAATTTTAATTGAAAAAAATTTCATTGAATGTAACCAAGTAAGAATTTATGGTACGATTGAATGAAATAATGCATCATTAAAGGGTAAAAAATTCTTCATCATTTATAAGTTAAATAACTTGAACCATACATTCTCTAGAATAGTAAAAAAGTACATTGTTAGGAAAATTATAAAATATTTCTTTCAAACTAGTTAACAAAATTTTATAAATGGGTAAAAGATGTATTAAATTTTAGAATAATAGTAAAAAAATATTATGATTATATATTAAAGGAATATGGACATGGAATATAAATATTTTCCAATAGGTAAATATGTATAGACAATCCTGACAATAATGAGATTGTAGTATTAACCCTTAACTAATGTATGATTCCCTCAGTACGTGTCTAAAACTTCAATATAGAGTTTTTGATAATATTATTAACCTATAATAGAATCATATAAATATTTTTTATTTCACATAATATTCATTTATGACTTTATATTAGATTTTTATTAACAATTCCATGTTAGAGCTGTGTTTCACGTAATAAATGTGTTGTTTGTCATATATGTTTTGACTTTTTATTCCTGATCATATTACATTGATCATGATTTTCATACGTTGTAATATAATATTTTTATATATCATATATATTTGTTTTATGAAAATATATTAAATATATATATATATATGAATTGGAATACTCATTCCATAGAGATGGTAAACTGCACATACATATGAACGTTGTTACCTTTTTACTGTCATATATAATTGAAGAATGTAAATAAATTATATATATATATATATTATTATTACAATGACTTTTTATGTCATATATTTCATATTTTTTCTTTATATACATTTTTTATAAAGATTCTTTAATTTGTTAATATAGAAGACCAACACCATCATATTATGGATACGAAAGGTCATACGTACACATAATTGACAATATCATTCCCATAATTTTGAAAATGTGAGGAGGTGGATGGTATATATTTGTTGAGAATAAATATAATGTTACAATAATCATATATAAATATTTTATCAATCATTATAATCGTCCCATTAAAGTATTGATAAAAAAATTACACCACTGCTTGGAGACAGTAAGTCATATCTAATAACACATGGTACATTATTTATAAAAGAATTAATAAAATGGGGAATATAGTTGTTAAATAATGATAAAAAACATATAATAATATATTTAATATTTTATTTTTACTTTATATTGGAATCAATAATTAATATGAACCAGAAGATCAAACAAATTTGAAATAGTCGTCAGAGAAATGTCTTCTTAGGGACACTAGAGTTGATCTTTTGAGAAGACCAGAACTCTATATTGTTACAAGGTATTTTGATAAAGAAAATGGGTAAGGTATGTTTGAGATTTAAATCTCAAAATGGTATTAGGAATCGGGGCTGCAGGTTCTTTTTTATAATTTAGGCGAGGGGCACTTTTAGAAATCCTCAAAATATAAAAATATAAAAAGGATATTCTAGAGGAAATAATAAAAATTAAATATAAATGAATTGGGTGTGGAAATTAGTACTATACATAATACCCTTATGGATTACTTATCATTTTTGATATTTTTTGAAGAAATGAATAATATATTAATTCAATTAAATATCATTATTTTAAATTTGGATATTATTAATTAATTTGGCTTTTAATACATAAATAATAAGTTTTAATTTGAATAAAAATGTTTAAAAACATCTCTATTTGATCTTATAGATCTATAAATAGCATTAAAAACAGGATGTTGTACAAAATATATCGAAGTTAATATTATTGAAGTCAATTATTTTTATTTTATTTTAATTAAATAAAAACTATTTTAACATTGAAGATATTAAAAGGTAATTTTAAATTTTGATAAAATTAAAACAAAAATTATATAATTAAAATAGTATAATAATGATTAAAATTAACAATTTTATTCGATCAAATGTTGATATTTCTCTATGTGGACACATAAAGGATATTAAATACCTGAGTGATATTTCGTAACTATACATGTCATTAAATAATATAAAAGTAATTTTCATAGATAAGGTCCATTAAAAAACACTAATTCTATATTATGGTTATAAGGGTAAAATATGACTCATTGAAAAATATTTTTACACATTTTACTTTTATTTTAAACCATATCATTTTGATTAACTCTTAATTAATATATTTTAATTTTAATTGTGGTGCAAACATTTTAAATATTAAGAGGATATAGATAAATACTAACATGGTTCAATTTTCTATAAATGAACCATTTGTGATATTTTTTCCATATAATAATCACTTATTATTTTTTAAATGAATTTTAATTTTTTTTAATTAATTTAATGAAATATTATTTTTATAAAATATCATTAGTGTCAATTTTGACACTAATCACAACTTTGTCTTTAAATAAAATCCCAATTGAGAGATTATTTAGTTAAAAAACAATTCATTACAATCTTAAAATGTTATATTCACCTATGGAATTTTTGGAGTACCATAATAAATACAAATTTTATTTTTCAAAATATTTTTAATATCATTTATTTGATAATTTTATCAATTAAACAACTACTGTATCACAATTGTTTCAACATTTATAATACTTATTTTATCACTATTAAGTTATAAATAAAATATCATGATGTAGATAAACATGTTATTTTTTGAAATGAATATTTATAGTAGAATTTATATTCTGTAATACCCCGTACTAAAAATTTTATAATTATTAAAACAAATGATTAAGCAATTTTTTATTTTCATTAAAGAAAATATTATAAATGTTGTTTTGTTACCGAGGAAGAATAAAATGATTATAATTTCAGATTAAGATTTATTCTAGTTCAGATAACATTTTTAATGAAATTAAAGAATGCTTTAGGGAAATTTTATAATACTATAATATTATTTATACATTTAATTATACAATTTAGCTTTTACCATTTTTAATAGAAGTATAATTCTATTAATATTCAAAATATTGAAAAATAAATTTGTTCCTTTTTAAAAAAAAATATCATAATTTTTAAAACCTTGTAATTCATTAAAGAAAATCAATTTACAGAAGGGGAAGAATTATGTTTAATGTTAATCTCGCAAAGTAAAAGAGAAGGTAGATAAATAAAATGTTCAAACTTTCAATAATTATATGTATATATATATAATTTCAATATAAATATGATTCCAATGAACTGAAATGGATTAAAATATATATAATTGATATATTTTTACATAAGATTAAATTTACAGTATATTAATAATTTAAACAAATAATGTATTTTTTTTAATAAAATGTAGTATTTTTTACCTTTCATAAAAATGAAATTTCAATGAAAATTTATAAAAATTATCCCTAATATAATTTTTACATTCCATTTTCAAAACAAATTGTTTATTTTATCAAAAAAAAATTAAGAGTGCCTAAAATTATGTTTATTATTGTTTAGGGAAGGACATAAAAAGTAATATTTTATGAAAATAGAATTTATAAACATATTATTTCTTTACGAAGAGTAATACATTTCATTGTAGATATGTTTAGTTAATGTTTAAACATCTAAAAATTATTTTTTAATATTCATATTATTATTATTCATGTGTATCTAATATCATTCTCATTTAAATAATTTTAATTGTAATGTGTTGTTTTGTAAGAACCCGATGTTGTGTGTAATGAAATCCAAGTCGGTGATGCATATAGTTGAAGGTTAACTTGGTGTTTCTTTGTACATAATCCAAACATAGTGTTTTTAAAATCTATATTCAGTGTCTTATCCAGTACATAATTTCAAAAATATTATATTAATTAAAAAATAAAAAAATCATGTGGAGTAACAATGATTATATTGATGACTAATTTGGAAAAACGAATGACTCAGTATGTCACCTTATAGGGTTTAGTGGTAAATTTGAATATTCAACCTTTGTAATGACGCAAATGAAAAATTTTCAAGGTAAAGTAGATGTGTTTGGGGGGATGGGGCATAACCAAGTCAATTATTTTCCCTAATCCAAAAATTATATATTATAAACATGATGATTAAATATCATGAATAAAAAATAGTATGAAAATCATATAATAAGAACCATGAACTAATAAGGGAGATCATTTCATATATAATTTATAATAAATTTTTTAAATTATTGAAATATATTTAACTAAATTTATTCTTCATTATCGATGACATGTTGAAAACATCTTGTCTTACCATCATAACATTAGATGAATCATGGGGAGATTCTATATAGGGATAATCCACATACTCTTCTTTAACCACCAATTATCACCATATTATCATTACCATTGTTGAATATATTATTCCAAAATATGTGATGATCGATTTTAATTATAAAATCCATCAAGATAGAAGAGATTAACTATAGTGGAAGATGATAAAATGTAGATATTCTTTATAGCAGTCTAGGGAAAAGCTCCATAGGTCTAGAGATAATCCTCTGTAGATATTTCTGTGAATAGTTAATTAACATATCTCTCACATTTATATATTGTGATAATAAATTTTTAATAATTTTATGTTTAAAAGATAAAACATTCATAATGTCTCTTATTGATATCTTAATCAATGTAGATCCCCACATCTTAATAATAATAAAATTGTTAATATTTTCTTGATATTATCCTAACTCAAGAATAAGAAATATATTATTATTCTTGAAAAAAATATTTATCATTTAATTAATATTTTATATTAAATATCTCACTAGTCCATTAATGTAAGTATGTAAATCCTTATTTTTATTTATCAGTCCATATATAATGCATAATTAGTTAATTTTGAAAACGTTACTAAATTACTATCCAATAAAAATATAAATATCATATTCACTATAAATAGTGAATATATATTTTTTAAATATTCAAATAGATAAAAACAGTATTTTGTTACCTTTTTATTAAACTAGAATAGATAAATAACATTCATTCACATAATTAAAAAAACAATTAACTTGTTAATAAATATTTATTAATTAATCAACTAATATTTATACATTCTCTCCAATAATTCATGATTGAATATTGTTGACCAAACCATCATGAATAATAATTATACCACAAACGAGAATAACATTTATCTAACATGTTAAATTAATATGTAATTTCAAGGACCATATTAATACACTTAGTATGTGACCCATTATGCCCATTTCTTAGTGGAATTAGGCTACAATTCATGATGTCCAATAATAGTATCCAGAAACACTTCAAGGATCCCATAGGGAATGAAATTAATATCACAATGTAATTTAGTCTCTTACAACTGCACACTATGTAAAATAACCCCTTAATATCATTATCAATTATAAAATAGGTTCTATACTATTATTATCTACAAATATGAATGATGACACATTCTTTGAGTTTACCTAAATGAATGTTACAAAAATAAATTCATGATCATGGAATTATTGAATTAGTTCAATTCCCATAAAATGGAATATGATATCAATATATATTAAATATTAAAATAGATATGCCCTTTCTCACATTATTCATTAAAAAATATATTTTCTGATGAGTTGAACATATCATACATCATCACGACCACACATAATCACAATTTTATCGACATGTCGTTGTGAGTAACTCATGATATGATTTATTAATAATATTCATATCAATGGATCATTACAGTCAGCCATATATTGGACAAACTAATGAAATATTCATTTTGATTTTATATTGAAAATAAATGTTCATAATATATCATACTCTAAAGATTAATTAGGTCACAAACCCTAAAAAATCATCTCAATGTCATATGAGTCTCATCTATTGATATCATATATAATTTTTGACTAGTAAAATGAAATAATCTAGCTATATAACATGTATATATGAAAATCTTCATGTAACTTCTAGGTTCTCAACATAGTAGTTAACTACTATCAATTTTCAATGTGAAAATTACCCATAATGAATAATCATATACTTTTTAACGCAGAAGAATATTATTTATGTGAAAAAAAATTCACATATTTTAAATAAATGAATTAAAGTAAAAAATGTAGTAAAATAGTAGTTATGGGGAACCAACTATAACATGATCAAATATAATCTATAGGTAATGGCTATCAATCATGAGTCTACATGCTCTCAATATATATTCATGCTTCTCCCAAAAAAATAAATTAGTCATGGGGTCTCCAATGTTTTCTTCCTTTGAATATTTTCCCATTTTCACATAAACTTGTTGGGTAAAATATCTTGAGAGATTTTATTTTCAGACTATATTCTTCACCATAAAATGTTACATGGGCTAAAATAAAATAATGGCTATGACTTAAATATGTTAGGAAATATTGTGAAAACAGAATATGTATATCTATTCATGAATTTTTCATCATACCCTCTATATAATAGGAACATATCCTTATTATTTCTCAGGTACATAAGGACATCCTTAAAAATGTAACAATGTTATTCTTTTGTATTAGCTTTATATCTATATAAAATGCTAAATTTATAGAACAAATATAAAAATTTCATACCATTAAATTTAAAATAGATCATATAATAAATGTGCAAGGTACTAAAATAAATATATATATATCTCTCCCATTTGCAATATTTTTATCTCTCTATTTTTTCCCAAGGATACATTTTATTGGAGGGATTTATATCATTTGATAACGGAACCAATCCTTTCATGAATGGTTTTGTACAAAATATATTTATTTTCATGTGAATGTTTATACTTTTACATGGTCCTAAGAGAGTTTTTGTCTTATCAAGAATGATCACATTTCAAAATACATGTCATACTTCCCATATGTTCTCCATGTTTAAGAAAATTTTTACTAAGTCTTTAACTAAAAATAAGACTGATATGTCATTTAAAATAAATAATATGTCATCAATATATAATACAAGTATTACAAATTTTCTACCAATAATCCTATAATAAAAACATAGTTTCCATTAATTCTTTATGAAAAAAAGATACCATTTAACATCATCACATTGAATGCTCCATGAACTATTTCCTATAATTTACCCTTACTTGGATGTCTAAAACATTAATATCTTATTTAAATTAATTATATTCATAATCACTTAATGATGTGTCATTTTGAATTCATCCTATTGTTTTTCCTTAATTAATTATATTTTTTCAACCTTTTTCCAAATCTCAAAGTCATGAATAGATTACATGTAAATTAGAATTATAGTGGATTTAATCATAGAAATTGGATACATGGTTTAATTATTGTAAATAACTTGACACTATGAAACCCCTATAGCCACTATCAATTCAACATAATTAATTAATTTTCATCCCATTCCCATTTTTCATTTTAATTATCAATTTCACCATATGGGGTTTATATCAACTGGTGAATTGACCAAAACTAGATGATTAATCTAATAGATGGATTCTATCTTTGATTTCATGTGTTCATAATATATTTCAATTTCTAATTTCTACACTACCTACCTTTTGGAAAATGGATAATTATTATCAACCAATACTAAGTTACAATAATTTTTAGGTATATAAATTTATTATTCTCATTCTCCCATGTATCTCATTATCCCATGCAGTACTTTTGTTTCAAGAATAACGTCTTTCACTAGAACATTTTGAATCTATTATTGTAAAAACACTTATGTATAATGATCCTAAACATCAATTATTTCATTATTTCTACCACTATCCTAATTTATGATCTTCTACATATGAAGAATTTTTTTTTCTTGAGATAGTATCATTTTCGATTATTGGGTTTTATATATATCTTCCACTTATTAAATAGGGATAATATATATGATTTGCATCACACCTCAGGTTTCTAGTTTGTCCCTAGAGATGGTCTAAATAAATACCATATTGCCCCATTATCAAATACATGAAAAACTATTTTCAATCAACTCTAAAACTATAATAAAAAAAGATTTTCTTATTTGGTTAATACATGGTTTATTTTTTTACAATTTAGTGAAAAAATTATATTACCAAAATTTAAATGAATGTTTCACATGGATAAATATTTACCATTACATTTTAAGAAATGTATGGTTCATCCATTTACTGAAACCAATCTATTGTGATTTATATAGATGATTGATTTGGTATCGGAACCCACTCTAATAGAGAAATTCAATTAATTATTGTTAAGTATATTCACCCTCATAATCATATCAATGTATATTTTTAAAATTTTGTTTTTTATTATATACTTCATTATTCAATTCATTGAATTTATAAAATTATTAAAACATATATATTATTAATTATACCTATCCATATATTCATATATAATTAATAAATATAATTATGTTTGAATATACACATCTAGATTTTATTATTGCTCGTCTTCACGCATTAGGTTTTACCAATTTTAGAAGACTAATAACCCTTTCAAGTTGTCCACCAAAAATTATCTTCATTATTTTGATGATAAAAAATTGTTTCTTCCATCAAGTGGTTATAGATTAAAATATTCTAAGTCTCCATCTTGATATATATTTTTCAAATGGATCTTGTTTAAGATGCCACGACATTGATACCTAAACACGGAGTGAAATGAGTCTCAAAAACATGATTCATTGTCAATTGTAAATAGATAATAATTATATATATATATATATATATATATTCTATACCAATAATATATTTTCTATATGAAATGATTAGTTCTTATTTTATAACATAAAATAAATCAATATTTATCAAGGAAGGATACATTTTTTATTAACAATTGTAACATGAGAATAAAATTTTGGAACCAGTGTTATCTTGTTTGGAAATGGAAGGTCGTATTCTAAAATTGAAGTAGAAGTATTCTTCCCAAATTTAACATCCCCCATATCAACATATCCTTTGAAAATGATTGAAAACCTACATGGTTAATACATTTTAATTGATATCTTATCCACAAAATTTTTATTTAACATTTAATATATGGTAATAGAAATGTTTCACTCAATAATGAATGCATCTAACCCTTCCCTGTTCATTTTTAACTGGATAAATTCTTTCTATCAGGGGCCCAACATTCCACATGGAATATCGAATAAATCTATTATCTTGTTGGATTATATTTTTATTACAAGGATTGATCATGGTATCCATAGACATAAAATGAATATTAGGACACTTTACTTTTTTTCTTCCATTTATTGTTCAATATAACGAACTTATGAATTTCACACCCAAATCATTTATCAAATTATTTAATCAATGTATGGAATTTATAGAGTGGATTCACAATATTAATGGTATTAAAATTAATATTGATATTAGAAATGATATTATTTAGTGAGGATAATATGAAATATTTTCATAGCTCATCTGGGATATTAGATCCTAGGATGTACATGTGCACAATGTAACTAATCATATTAACTACATGATTCCAAACTAGCACAATCATTATAAAGATTTGTATGAAACATTCATTGGATGTATTATATTTCAATTTATCAAGTGTATTATGAATAAATACATAAATTCCAATGATAAAATATATAAACATGTGATTTCAACCATATATAAATAATAATGTCACAATGAAATACAACATCCTAAAAACACTTACCATGTTATACAATTACTTTATCATGATATATGAAATAAAATAGGTAGTATGAAGATTCAATCAACCTGTATGATTGAGGAAATTATTTATAACTTTTTGGAATTTAACTCACCAAACAAAAACTATTTCCCTGGATATATAAAAGCAATTAATATACCTTAAAAGAGAATAGGATATCATCATCCTGCAAGGGAAATAAGGGTTAAATAAATCCTCACATTATCCATCAAATAAATATCACTCATTATTCAGCCAATGTATTTTAAATTTCAATGATCTTATATCATAACAATTTTTTTCAACACATTAACTATTATGAGTCTGGATGCCATTTAAAGATAATAATATTGTATAAGGATCAATAAAAATTTCCTTATATTGTAATATCTAATGACACATGGAAATAATAATTTCATATTGATAATTTTACTCTCATAGACTTATATTTAAGATATTATCGACAAATTACATCCAGATTCGGTGAATCAAAGTAGTATGATCCTCCTATAACAGATATAATATATCATATATGTAGAATCCTAAAATTTCATTAAACTATTGTATATAATGGAGTTTTTTAAATTGGGACCACTAGTGTCTCCTCACAATAGGGAACTAATTTTACCATTGATTGTTCTACATATATATAAAAAATTATAGCTTATAAGAATCATTCAATGGAATAAGAAATATGAGATAATAATCTGATTTATTAATGGAATATTTTAATTAGGTACAAAAAAATAATTTCAAAAGGAAATAACTCCAAAAAATTACCATATAAATTATAATTCTTTCAAAATATCTGTAACACACCAATATTTCTTGGTATGTGATCTCTTCAAATTAATTCAATAACTTCTACGATACGTAATCTTGAGTTTGAGGGCACAACGACTTACCAATCTATCCTTTCAAAAAGAAGTTATGTATATTATTTACAGGATTTTCAATTTTATATACTCTATATAATTTTTACATATGTATTATGTGTTTCTTTCACATATTATAAGAACAAATTCAATTTTTCAGATAAATAATGTATTTTCAAAAAAAATGAAATTTTATCACCTTTTAAAGGGGAAACCTTTTTAAATCCAATATTTTACCCTTTTACTTATTCAATTTGACAAAATTAATTTCTTCCTTAGAATCAGTACATCAATAATTACTTTGGATAAAATTTTGGTATTTCTCTAATAATATTCATTTTTTATGAATAGTGAGAAATACTGTATTTTTATTAAAAACTTACCCTTAATCTAATTTATTGATATTGTGATATTATCTTTATAATTTGTTCTCAAGTGTAATTAGATTATATTTTTACCATTTCATCCAATTATGTTCATTGAAAGTAATTTCACTTTGAAATTGAACATAAACAAGTGTCAATATTTTGACAGTTAATATTTCATAAAAACATCATTTTTGTTTTGACAATGAGAATTAATTTTAAATTAATTAATAAAACATCTATGTGACAAATTTGGTAAAATAGAAATCAGTTTTTAATTTGTAATATCAAATATATCTTAGGATTAATTTTTTGTTTGTTTCTGAAAAACATTAATTTTTGAAGATTAGTCAAACAACTTAGTAGTAGTTAAAAACCTGGCATATTTATTCAAATGATATTTTACAGCTTATATGATTTGGATTTAGAAATTCTAACATAAATGGTTGTTATTAGTATGTAAAATTTGGTTCAATAAGATAAAAATAATTTTTTGAATAGTAACATTTGACTTTTATTTACGATGGTTTACAGTAAGTAGGGTAATTCAAGGTAAAATGAATATTATAATAACACAAAATTACCTTACAACATGCCCTAATCTTACTAGATGGGTAATGGAAAACCATGGGAACATTTGGGTCTATTTTGGGACCCAATGGATACACTTAAGTGTGATAATGACAATTTATTTTAATTAACATAATGTATAAGAAAAAATGACATAAAAAATATCTTTTAGTAAATTCATTTTTACATGCGGTTATGTAAGACATTTTTTCGATTAAAAATGTTATATAGAAATATAAAAAGATTTAATAAATCATGGTATTTTGTTTATAATTTTTAGACATCATATAAATAAAATTATTAATGACACAGTAATGATGTGGTGTTTATCTCATTAATGAATGATATAAGTAAATAAGATTATAAATATTAAAAGAATATACAAAAAAATATCTATTTATTATTGGATTATTGTATCTTGATCATGAGTCATCATATATTCCACTCAAATTAGTTTTTTACATTTATAAACCGAAAATAATTATAGAATAACATAATATTTTCCAACTTCTCAAAAGAGCCCATCTTCTCCAATATAAAAGGACACCACTTCTAACCCATTACCCACACCACTCAAGCCAGTTGTATCATCCAAAATCTTCCCAAATAATCTTTTAATACCCCTCCCATACAACTAGAATCCTTAACATAGGTATAATTCACTTCAAGAAATCCTTTTGGTTTTAACCAATGGGAGTTACCCAATTTAAAGGTAACGTCTTCCCTAAATTTCTATTCTTTTATTTTACTTCTCTGACCCCCTAAACTATTTTTATTAATTTTTTATAACCACAATAGTATACTCAATATACTAGGTTTTTTTATTAGAAGTATTCAAGCTACACTTACAGAGACCTCCATCTAATGAGAAATGAACATATTGTTTTTGTGGACAGCGAACTACTAACTCACGAAACAATGATTGGTCAATTATCTCCTACCACCTATTATGGTGGCCATTATGATGGAACTCTATTTATATATGATTTTTATATTTTATCTAGGCTTTGGTAATTTTCATTTACAAACATACCTTTATACTTTCCAATATCTGTGAACATGATAATTTGATTTGAGGAAGTGCGGACTACCGCCCCCACAAGGTGATATGATTCGTTCATGAAATACGTACTACATATAAAGGATGGATTTAATAAATTTATGTAACACATATATCCTGTGATATTATACTGAAATAATAATATTTCTATGTATAATTATGTTTTCATTTCATTAAATATGAAATGGAAATGAAAGTAGCGTTCATGCTTAAGTACGGCTTACCCTCTCCATGAACGGTGCATTTCATTTCTTTTCTCCTTATATCATGATCTAATTATATATATATATATATATTGGATATATATGATATATATGATATTTAAATCATTAATATTGAACTGTAGATAATATAATTTTAACCACATGGACAATTTTTAATTATAACAAGTTCATTTTTGACTCAAGTGACAAATATCGACAAAACATCCATTAATAACTTAAATGATTACTTAATTTTTATAACATCGAAATAATTGATATAAAAGGAATAATAAAAATTAAAAATGTTCTTAAAATTTTTAAATTAACTTTATTTATTTATTTAGTATATTAAAGAACGTACGAGTCAAGTCAAACACAATGTAAGGGGTTTGTTATCCCACTTTTAATTCCATGAGATTTCCATTCTTCACCACTTATTTATTGAATGTGGTGTATTATATACTGAAATTTGATATATATTATCATGAATCTATTTAAATTCTTGGTATTCTATGATTTATTCATTGGTTATTAACTTTTGTTCATACGACTCGATGGATTACAACGTGGTAAGGGGTTTTCATCTCACATTTTATTCCATTGAGATTCATGCTATATTAACCACTATTTTATTTTCATATGTGTATGTACTACACATTAATGTATTATTGGTGTAATATAATTTAATTTATCGGTATTTACATCTTCATTTTATGATCCTTCTTTCATGGGGTGTATGTTTCGTATGTTACAGAATCAGTATGGGAATTTCAAATTTCAATTTCCACTGATTAGGTACTACCCATACTTTATCAATTATTTTACACCATGATTTTATGTGTAATAAATATTTATTAATTATGTTGTAATTTCCACTCCCATTTGTGTGGATACACTTTTCATAAACTTATTCACTCCATTTATAATTTCTCAAGTCATTGATTTGAACATGATAAGAGTAATCTTAACTCTATTTTCATTCATTTAGTTAAACATCCATGTCACTTGTGTTGATTTTACAAGAATATATGTGAATTTAATATGATTTATTTACACTTAATATCAATTCATATTGACTATATTTATATTTTTCACACATAATTATGTCATTTATTTCTCCATAACCTAAGTAAAGAGTCTTTATAAGGGACTTTATCTCAATTTACAGTCTACTTAGACTTCTTTATTGTTATGCACCAAATAACTTTGATAAGGTGTATATACTATCCATTGACATAGTAGATCATGAAATCATTTATTCTTATTATATTATAATGTTTTGATTTCCTCAATTATTTTTATCCAAGAATCTCTCATTTGGTTTGATTGTCTAACTCAAATATAATTTTTAAATGTTATAAAAAATTAATCCTCTAAATATTTCTCATTAATGTCCATGTTTTAATAATGGTATTAATGATTTATATATAAAGAAATTAAGGTTTTAAAATTAAAATTATTTTAAAAAGTTTCAATGTGGTGTGGGACACATTGGTTCAAAAATCTTTTTACTATGGATTTATAATAAATAGTTACACGGTTTATTGTTGTCAATAAAAGGGGGTTATTTCTCTCGAATAGTCTTGATGATTATATTCATCTATGTAAAAATCCATTAGTATTAATGATTAAGGTTAATTTATTATAATAAAATCTTACATATTTTATTTAATTATTTTTGTTTGACTATAGATGTGCTATGTTTATACCATTCATGGTTTATGGGTAAAGTATTGACCTTTTGTATTCTAGTTTTAATATGAATGTTTAGATTATGTGTCAACCTTTTCAAATGAGAAATGCATTGGACTTAGTATGTGATGGGTGGAGCCAACTATAGCTCCTTGAGGCATCGGTAGGTCTCATGAGACAATCTATTGACTTCCCACAAGGCCATAAAAAGTCTTATTTTTAGTCTTGGAACGAGGTCTTTACTTGGTGGTTATGATGCTTAGCATTATGCATTCCATCAATATGAAATTATCTATTGATATTATATGTGAATATTTGACTTGAATAATATCCATGTGAATAATTAAATGGTATTATTCAATTTATATTTTCCATATTACAATGATGTTTATGTTTGAAATGCTTGTGTTCTAGTCTTATTCATTGCCTCAAATGTTTATTCTCATTTTTGATAGTTTCTCCTATATTTTTATCCTTACTGGGCATCTGATCTCACCACTTTCTTATGTTTTATTTTTCCTAGGATTCAAATAAGTATATTACAATTATCCTACATGAACATTATAATGGTTAAAAGAGTGTTCAAATGAGAAAGAATGTTTTTTATTTATATTGTAATGTAGAATCTATATAAGTATCTAGTACATCCAAAGATGCTAAACTGATCTCTCTTTCAGGACTTGATTCTTTGTATCATGCCAATGTTATGTAATAATGCACCGACTCCAGACTTCTAGGGTCAAGTCATTACATTTGATATCAGAGTAAGTTTAGTACAAACCTTGGAAGATAGATTTTGAAAAACTCTGATTAGAAAACACAACCCTAAAATAGAATTTGAGGATTATTATATAAAAACATCCAAAAAATTTGGTAATGTAAACCTTATGTGAGTTTCCCAAGAAATACAAACATGTCGGCATATGTGTATGTAAAGGAAGGTCGGACACAGATGTACTTAGGAGTGAAAACTCCGATAAGGATTTTCGGGTTTGACCCGGGGTATCCTGGTACATGACAAGGGGCCTTGCTAAAATCCTTGTTACGACAATCCTGGGCGATATGATTTGGATAATTCACATTTTCATTACAACCCGAATTGAAGTATTTTAATATAATATGATAATAAAAGAACTTGGTTTATCCAAAGTTGTTTCAGATTGAAAATAATGTGTCGTGATATTCACTAAATGAATTTAGGACTCACACTATGCATTCTGGTTTCCGTCAAACAAGCCATTCAATTACAGGTTATTACTTTTTGGATGAATATATGAGGTATGAATAAAAATTATGGGTAAAATACGTTGGGGTTATTTTTGAGGAATTTATCTCATTTTTTGGAATATTATAAAATTATATAGTTTTCAAAAAAGGACAACACACAGACTGTGTGACAACCCATCGCATCAGACAAAGCTGTGGAAATCGAACCCACTACCAAAGTGTGATTGAGATTTATCTCCTACCATTGGACAATGTGAATTCCCAGGTTAGTATGACTATTTATTTTTATTTACATAATATTATGGATCAAGAATATGTTTATTTAGGGAACATATTATTTATCCTTAGTGTAGGAAAATTATTTGGTGATTAAGTGATAAATGTTATTTTGGAAGATGTTCTATCTTTGGGTAACCGTTTATGCATATGGAAATTAGAATAATATGGTATTTCATTTGAGGAGTAATGGTGGGTTTTTATATATGTTTTATTGTGGATTTATAAATATTTGGGTTATTTTGGGATATTTTTATCCTATCCGAGATAATATGAGATTAGTTTAATTACATTTATGTTTATGACTTTAAGAGTAATCCATGTTATTTGGAGATGCAATTTAACGTGGAAGACTACTTAAGAAAATTATTATGAGTTTTGGGTTTCAATATTAGTTTGGATTACACTGAAATATTTTATGGAAAATTGTTTATTGAATTGTATTTATAGAACCTTGGGTATTTTTGGATTAATATTAGAAATGATGACTAGTATTTATTTCTCTAAAAGATTATCCTTTTTGGGGTCATCTTATCTTTCACTAACCATTTTGGTTTTGGTTAATCTCTGAAGAAAATTTAAATATATAGTTCATCCTTTGTGGATTATGTGATTTTCTATAAGATGATTCTAGCACTTTAGGTGTGACCAAGTCGTCTTGAATACTCATTGTTTGGAGTGAAATATCAGTTTGTGGTATTAATTAGATGAATGATGAAACTCTACTTTCAAAGCATAATTTTCCATTCTATGACTAAATTATTTATTAAACACAACGAAAGGGATCTAAAAAAATGTGTTATCATAATGCTTTAGGTTTTGTTGAACTGATGATATTTTAAATAATTATATATTGATGGATTTGAGGCTCTAAATTTTATACTTGTTTGTGATTAATGACCTCAATCACTCTCTATAAATATTTAATTTTTTACTCCAGTTATGTGTCTTTAATTTCCACCAATGTTCTCTTAATCCAGATCATAATTTTGTGGTGACTTTTTCATTTCCCTTTCCCTCTTATTAACACAAAATTTTATTAACCCAATTTCTGATGTTGGTTTTACACAAAGGTATTTTTATATATTAAACCATTTATTTTTGAAGAAAAATTTCCAATGGTGAGGAATCAATTTATTGAATGATGGGATAATGTAAAACCCCATGATTTCATGGTATGTTATGTCTTCAAAATAATTCAATAACATGTACTATACACAACATTGAGTTCAAGCACACCATGACTTACCAAACTATCCATTCAAAAAGTGATTATGAAACGTATTAACTGTATTTTGAATTTTATATACTCTATATAATTTTAATTTATGTATTATGTGTTTAATAGACATATTATAAGAAAAAATTCAAATTTTCAAATAAAAATTTATTTTGTCCAAAGAAAATCAATTTTATCACCTTTTAATGGTTAACCATTTATAAATCCAATATTTAAAATTTTGAAATATTAAATTTGACAATATAAAATTCTTCCTTAGAATAGAGACATCAAAATTTACTTTGTTTGAAATTTTGGTATTTTTCTAATAATATTCATTTTTTATGAATAGTAGAAATATTGTAAGTTTATTCAAAACTGCCTTTAAATATAATTTATTTATGTGGATAGATTATCTTTTTAATTGGTGTTTTTGTGTAAGTAGATTATATTTTTACCATTTAATCTAATTCAGGTTTTTGGATGTATTTTCACATTGAAATTTAACATAAACAAGTATCATTCTTTTGATAGTTAATATTTCTTAAAAACACACTTTTTTTATGATAAGGAGAATTATGTTTAAATTTATTATTTCAACTTCTATTTTTTTAATTTGGAAAAATAGACATAATTTTTGAATTCAGAATATCAAATATAGCTTACGCTGAATTTTTTGTATTTTTCTAAAAAACATCAATTTTTGATGAATAGTGAAACCAATAAGTAGTAGTTAAAAATCATACTTTTTTATTTAAATGAAATTATACCACATGTTTGAATTGAATTTAGGAAATTTGAAATACATGTTTGTTATTATTTTGTAAAACTTGTTTTAATAAGATGAAAACAAATTTTGGTGAATATTAACTTTTCACTTTTATTAACTGTGATTATGGTAAATATAGTAATTCAAGGTAAAAATAATATTATAACAATACGAATTAGATTAACACTTATTCTACCCTTATTGTACGAGTCATGGATAACCCTGAGAATCTTTGGGTCGATTTTGGGACCCCATGGAGTCACTTAAGAGTGATAGTGACACTTTATTTTAATTAACATAATGTAAAGGCCAAAATGACATAAACAAATTTCGTTTAGTAGATTAATTATTACATGGGGTTATAAATTCATCATTTGGACTATAAATAATATTTTTAAAGATAAAAAGATTTCCCAAATTATGGTGTTTTTTTATAATTTTTAAACATCAAATAAATTAAATTATTAATGACACAATAAATATGTGGTGTTTACCTTAATAATGATTGATTTATATAAATACGATTATAAATATGAAAAAATATCCAAACCATGTCCAATTATTATTAGATGATTTTATTTTGACCATGAGTCATCTTACCATCTACTATAATTAGTTTTGGACCTTCAGATACCAAAAATCATTATATAATAAAATAATTTGTTCACACTTCCATAAAGAGCCCATCTACTCTCATATAAAACGACACCACTTATATCCCATTACTCATACCTATGAATCCCCTTTTCTTGACCACCCTATGCCCAAATAATCTTTCACTATCCCTAAATCCCACCTATATGCCTTACCATAGGTAGAAGGCACTTCATGAAATCATTTTGGGTCAAACCAAATTGAGTTACCCAATTGTAAGTTAATGTCTTCTCTAAAGTTCTCTTCATTTATTTTACTTCAAGAACCCCTAAAATATTTTTATTACATTATTTTATAACAAAACTAGTATACTATATATTCTAGGTTGCTTTTATGATATGTATTCTAGCTACACATACACACACCTACATCTAATGGGAAAATCATATTGTTTCTCTAGACGGTGAACTACTGGCTCACGAAATGATGATTTTTCAATTATCTCCCACTGCCTCTTATGGACGACATTATGATGGAACTGTATGAATATATGTTGTTTATGTTTTATCTATTCTTCTGTAATTTTCAATTATAAACTTATAATTATGATTTCCAATATTTGTAAACATGATAATTTCATTTGAGAATGTGAGGACTACCGCCCCCTCAAAGTGATAGGATTAGTTCATGATATAAATGGAAAATATAAAGGATGGAGTTAATATAATTAAGTAACAAATATATAATATGATATTATAATACATTTATAATATATCTAGTTATCATTTTTCTTTCATTTCATTAAATATGAAATATAAATGAAACAAGTGTTCTTGCGTAAGTACAGCTTACCCTCTCCATGAACTATGCATTTCATTTCATATCTCCAAATATCATGAATTAAATAAATATATATATGATAGATATATTTTATATATTTTATATTTAAATCATCAATATGATACTGAAGATAATATAATTTTGACCACTTGGACAATTTGTAATTATAACATGTTCATTTTTGACTCAAATATCAAATATCAATAAAACAACTATTATTAACATAAATGATTAAATAATTTTTATAAAAAGGTTATAAGTTAGATAAAAGGAATGAATAATTTTAAAAAGGATCTTAAGATTGTATAAATTAACTTAAATTTATTATTCAAAGGATTAATGAATGAACGAGTCGTGTCAGACACGAGGTAAGGGATTTCTTTTCATAGTTTTAATTCCATGATATTTCCTTTGTTCGCCACATATTTATATCATGTGGTGTATTGTATAATTATATTTGATATATATTATCATGATTATATTTATATTCATTGTATTATGTGATTCATTTTTTGGTTATTAACTTTTTTTCATACGACTATATTGATTAAAACGTGGTATGTGTTTTTCTTCTCACTTTTTATTCATGTGAGATTCAGGCTGTACTTGCCACTATTTCCTTTTGTGTTGTCTATGTACATCCAGTGATTGTATTATTGGAGTAATATAATTTAATTTATGGGTATTTATATCTTCATTTTATGAACCTTTTTTCATGTGTTGTATTTTCTCTAAGTTACCAAATATGTAAGGGAATTTCAAATTTCAATTTCCACTCATTGGGCTTTAAACATACCTCATTGATTATTTTACCCCCATATTATGTGTGTAATCAATATTTATTATTTATGTCGTATATTCCACTCCCCATTTTTTGGATATACTTTCGATACACATAATCACTGCATTGATAATTTCTCATGTCATTTATATGAACTTGATAAGTGTAATCATAACTCAATTTAAATTTATTGAGTTAAACATCTAAGTCATTGGTGTTTTTTAGAAAAATATATATGAATTTCCTATTATTGGTTTACACTGAATATACATTCATATTGAGTGTATTTATATTTTTTACACATTATTATATCATTTATTTATCATTAACATAAAAATACAGTCTTTATAAGGGACTTTATCTCAATCTACATTCTATTAAGACTTATTTATTGTTTTGCCCCAATTCACTTTTATATGGTGTATATACTTTTTTGTGACATAGTATATCATGAAATCCATTATTCTCATGATATTATAATGTTTATATTACCTCAATTATTTCTATTCAAGTTTCTCTCATTTGGTTATAAACTCTAACTCAAATATCATTTTTAAATGTTTTAATGATTTATTCTTCTTAATATTTCTCATTAATGTCCATGTTTTTAAAATGGTTTTATGGTTTTTTTATATGGACATTAATTTTTTAAAATTAAAATTCATTTTAAATGTTTCAATGTGTAGTAGAACACTTTAATTGAAAACTATACTTTAATGTGGCTTCTTAATAAATAGTGAGACTTTTAAATGTTTTCTTAAAAAAGGGGGATATTTCTATCGAATAGTCATGATGATTATTTTCATCTATGTCAATATCCATCATTATTCTCGATTGAGGTTAATTTTTTATAATAAAATCTTTTATATTGTATTTAATGAGTTATGTTTGACTATGGATGTGGTATTTTTATACAATTCATGGTTTATGGATAATGTATTGACATTTAGATGGAAAGTTTTAATATGATTGTTTAGATTATGTTTCAAAATTTTCATATGAGGAATGCATTGGACTTAGTAAGTGATGGGTGGAGCTCTCTTTATCTCCTTAAAGCATCAGTAGGTCACATGAGAAAACTAGTGTCTTGGAGCAAGGCCTTGAAAAAAAAATTTATAGTCTTGGAATGAGGCCTTGACTATTTCGTTATGCTGTCCGGCATTATGCATTCCATAGTTATGAAATTAGCTATTGATATTACATGTGATTATTTGACTATTAGAATATCCATGGGATTAAGTAAAAGGTATTATTAGATTAATATTTTACATATTATGCTGAAGATTATGTTTGAAAGGAGAATGTTCTAGTCTTATAAAATTACTTAAATGTTTATTCTCATTTATGATTGTTTCTACTATATTATTGTCCTTAATGATCATCTATGGTCAACCCTTTATTATGTTTTTTTATTCCTATGATACAATGATGTATATTATGATTAACATGTGTGAATATGCTAAGGGTTAGAAGAGTCTTCATAGAGGACACAATGTTTTTTAATTTCAGGATGTGATGTGTAATCAATGTATGTATATAGTAATTCCAAGGCAACTAATCTGATCAGTCTTTCAGGACATGATTCCTTGTATCACGCCAATTTTATGTAATAATGCACCGGATCTGGGCTTCTAGGGTTGGGGAATTACAATATCATGTATTCCACTAGAAACCACATGATATTATTTATACAATAATGATTTATCCATTGGAAAGTGATGTATAATGTTGTAATATATGGATCTATTTCTCACCATGACCTCACATATTATATAAAAATCCCTTTATATATGAAACTAACAATGTATGTTCATTAGCCATTGATGTGACATTTGATCCTTGGATGGTTCCACCATTGTAATGTTATCACAGTTAACCATGATATGGACTTTACTATATTTTACTACATGAATAACTTAGACAATATTTAGAATAGAAACTGGTTTTATTTCTTTGTAGGAGGCCATAATACACCTAGACCCTACTATATAATGACCAAAAATCTGCTTTTTATATCAATCTCATCTCAAAACTCCTCTATTGAGACAAAAGATATACCCAAACTACATATTTTGATAATTATTATATTTTTGAAAGCTAATATATCTATAATCCCAGATGAATATCTCTCCATGTACTCAATTCCCATGGAATATATCCTTATTTCAACCCATATACATAATTATAGTCTTAATATATTTCCAATGTTGTTCACCTGAATCAACATGATATTTCCCTCCCATTCTCAAATCATAGGCAACATCAATATTCATACCAAATATTATATACATGATGGATATCTTCATAAGAAGATTATGTGAATACACTCATTATCTCAATTTCCTCTTGTGTCTGTGGATATATTTTCTATGATAGATGTATATCATGTTACACTATAACAATTTCCATCTTAGATTGTTCCAAGAATAAATTATTTACTATCTGGTCATTATATGATTGTGGAATTAGTCCAGATATCATCTTGGATCTAACATAATTGATTATTGTCACTAAAATTAAGGATTCAACATCTATGTTCCTCATAAAGATGAACATTCTAAACCATGCCTCATCCACTTGTGATACTAATATATCATTTCTAATAAGTAATATTTCATCAACATATAATACTATTAATATAGTTGTAGTGATATTAAAAACATCCAATCTCATGGATAACATTCTTTATTAATGAAACCAAATCCCTTTAAATATATATAAACTCAAATTCTATATGTTTTGGATGGTTAATTTAAACGATATATTTATCTCTATAACATGAATATTATTTTTGTAATTTTCTGGTGTCACAAACCCTTCATGTTGTGTCATGTACACATCCTCTTGATGGTTCTTTTTAAATAATGAATATTTAACATCAATTTTATAAATCTTGTAGTTATGTAACCTTGATTTTGGAAAATAAAATTACAAAGTCATTAGACCTGAAATCTAGAGAAAATTTTTAATCATATCAAATGAATTGATGTTTCCTAAAACCCTTCACCACAATCTATGAATAATATGTATCTAATTTAACTGTTGTGTCCACCTTTCTATTTATAAATCATTTATTTCAAAAAGTATTTATATTGAATGACATAGTTATCAGAATAAAAACCTAGGTAACATACAAGGAATCCCAAAATTTTTGTAATATTTCAATCATATTTCATCAGATATATCTATTTCCTCGATGTCTGATACATGATCATTAATTTAATCCAATGATGAGTCACCAATATTTTTTACTAGAAAATAATATCTCATATTCTCTTACATATCTAGTCCTACTACACTAAACCTTGTGATCAAGGAAAATTATTTTACCTGAATACCTATGGAATCCGTTATTATATAAAATCTTTTGAAACATGAGAATCAAATTTATTGATGTATTTTTTTCCTCCCACTCTCCCCATTGAGGATGTTATCCAATTCAATAGAAATGATCTTCCTTGTGATAGTCACTTTCTTTTATGAAGTTTTTTATTTATCATAACTCATTATTTTCATAGGATGACATGCAAATATACACTTTATGCCTCATTGTTCTAGTTGGTTTATTGAGACATCCTTGACCAATGACTCATAACCCAATACATTAAATTTCATGAAATTATTTTTAATTCCACTCAAAATATTGAACAGAATAGCAGTTTTTTTATTTTTTGGTACACAATTTAATATGTATGATGTTATAGATAATGAATATCCCAAAAAAGATTATTGACTGATCACATGATTTATTATCAACCTTACTATTTTCAAAATGGTATAATTACTTAATTCAATACAACCATTCAAATGTATTGTAAAATGTGGAGTGAATGAAGATAAAATCTCATACTCCCACAAAAATTATAAAACATACTGATTATAATATTAACTACTTAAATATAATTATTTTTATCCAGTTACATAAGTAATTCTCAACTTCATTAATAATCAATTTTACTTTTCCCAAAGGTTTAAATCTAATAAATCATCATGTATACAACACAATAACAAGAAAATTCTTCAATAAATGTAATAATGTGGGATAATCACCCTCAATCCTCTACTTGATAAGGTCGACACACTTCATTTTTTTCAAATGTTGATGTTGTGTGATACTTTCACATCTATAATTGAGTTTCATTTTGGTCATCTTATTATGTAATCACGTGTGAAAACATTCACGTGGAATTGTCTCAAAATTTACTAAGTATCCATCTTGACATAATATTGTGAAAATCTTCCTGTTTATGTGAAAAAGATATTGATTACAAAACTACATGTTATATAAGTTGTGAATATATGTTTCATTATTTATTTATAATATTTTCTCATAGTAAATTAAAATAGGAGTACTATTATTGTCCTGTTATATAAAACTACATATCATATGATTATTAAAATACAACTATTTTTTTATTATGTTTCAAATAATTCAATCCATGACTAAATAAAAAAACGAAAATGATATTCAAAGTAACCATTGTATCATAATAAAAATTATTCAAAAAAATTATTGTTGCTGACTATGTCTGATAGTCTTTTATAATGGATAGATATTACATTCTCGCCAACATAAAATCTCATAGATCCAGCCAATCTATTGAAATCTTCCTAAATTTACATATTTCATTTATTTGCATACAAATTCGAGAACCATATGATGTATATAATACCCAACTATTACAAATTGAATTATTATAATAAAAATTAAATTCACATGAAGTTCACTCATATTTTTTCAGTTTGTTGAAATTACCCTTCTAGTGACCCTACATGACACATTAAATGAAAATCATATCATATTCTTTTATCATTTTCCTTATATTATTCTTCTATTTACGGAAAAGTTTTTGGATTCATAGACAAAATTATTTTATTTATCTATTGATCCTTATTGAAAATCATTTAATTAACTATAAGGATAGAAATATTTTCATTAGCCATGTCTATAGAATCTTTTGAATATGTGTCTGATGTTATAAAATTTACGTTTACCTATATATCATATTGAAATTCACAATAAATCTGTTGTTGTTTTTAAGGGTTGAGGACATAATCAAATCAATTTGTATCTCATAATGTAAAACAAAATTCAACTTGTATATACGCCAAATATAGAAACTCATCTTGACTAAAAGTTTTCCAGCACACATAGACCCACCAAACATTCATGTGAATATTGTATTGGAGATCTCGTATCTCTCTAATATCACATTCTCTTGATATATATCCTTATAGTGAAAAATGATATTATACACATTTGGTTCAATGTATTTAATTTTCATATCATTTAAAATTTGATGATGACATGGAACACTGGACATTCCTATAATCATTAACATGCTTAAAATATATGGATATTACATTATCATTATCCTATATGGAAATGAAATTAGGATTCAACATTTCTAGAAGTTAAAATTTCAATTCATGGAGATGTATAACAACCAATAGCATATACCACTCCAAATCTATTTTTTGATATTTTCTAATAGCCACTTTAAGGGTAAGTGGTAACCATACATCATAAGATTCAACAGAATCCACCATAATACAAAGAAACACCACATTCCCTTATCAAGAGAAAAACATGATGCCCCACTTGTTCAAAACCAAAGTTCCGCACCATGAACTTAAAATTCAAAATTCAGAGTCACAAAACTACTTTCAGACCACGTTCCAACTGCATCATTTGGGTTGAACCAAGTGCCATGTCGAGCAGCGTAATTCCCTCACCTGCCTCAATTGGAGTCGAAAAAAATCCAACACCCAGTCACCTCCATCATCACAGCTCCTCGGAAACACCACCTTCAACGACGCCGTTGTCTCCACTGGAGTATCCTTCACCATCATCATCGTCTACCGCCGGAAGCACCATTCTCAAAACACCATCCAGGCTCTAAACCAAGAGAATATACCATTCTAGGAAACTTACACTCATGATAATGTTATTTTTAATATTATAGATCAAAATTACAATAGAAATGTTATTTTATTTTCTATTTTCTACAATTTATGATTATTTAATTATTAGTTGTTTTGATAAAAAAAATATATTAATAAAAATAAAAATAAATATTTTTCATTAATTTCCAACTATTTTTTACATCCAAAATCCATAACTATCTATTTTGTAATGTCTTATTAATTTGATATTCTAGTGTCAACGACACATATTCCAATTCTCATAACATAAAAATGAATCTAAAAATTTAATAAAAATTTTTTATGAAGGAATGACTAGTCAAAGGAATAATCACAAAATTTATTAATTTGTTAACTAGAACCTAGAGTCAATAAATACTTTTTAAAATATTTCCCCAAAACTGACATCTTAGTTACAACATTTTCAACTTGTGTAGTCATCCATTGAGTTAAACCACATTATGTCAATTAAAAACAATAATTTATTAGTTCTTTGATAATTAACATCACCCAATTATAGGATGTTCTAGAAAATTGAACTATGATGTAATTTATAACATACAAAGTGGAAGGGTAGACTAACATAATATTTTAATTGGGATATTTTTATCCTTATGCGTAAATAAGATTTTATATTTCACATTACATTGTTTATTTGAATTGAATTTTACTTTAGTAATTAACCATTTTGGATAAAACATTTACACATAATCTAAAAATATTTTATTCAATATATAATTATAATTAAATAATTTATTAGTGGATCACAAAACATTCAGAAATATATATAATTTATCCGAAAACTGATAAAAATGCATATGTGGAATGATCATGAGATTCTTTAATGGTCAGTATTCCAAGGAGATAACAAAATTAATTTCAACCAAAGTGGGATAAAACTTTGAACCATAGTTTATTTCATGTTGAAAAATTCCACCTTGGATTCCATGTAGCACATTGATTGGTTTCACATTATTTCATGAAATTGAACACCTCCTCAAATTTACGATCTTTGTACAAAAATTATATTTTACTCACACATAGGTGTTGGGGTCTAATTGAATATATGAACATGGTTAACATATAAGAAACCATGGGCACACACACCCTTGTACAATTAGGTGATGGGGATGAATCTCTAGGAAGCAATAATTATTTAATAAAAAAATTAAAACAATCGCATCCCATTAAATGGGATGGTCTAATTTTATGATCATTATCCCATCAAGTAACAATTTTTCATTTTTAATTATGTTTCCAATTATATTGAATAATTAATTAATTAATATATTATATGGTGAATTATCCCAATTTATTCAATTAATCTAAATTCTATCAAAAATTCATTGAACCACCATCAAGTATAATTTTAAACAATATAAATTTCAATGAAAAAAAATAAATTATACAACTGTACATAGAGGATTTATTATGTACTCATCAGAAATATTAATAAGGAATAGATTTACGGTATCATTATCAGTCCAATGACTTCTGTTGTAATTTATCAAACTAGTGAGATATATGAAATATTGAATAGGGATGATTATATATTTGGTTTTTCTACATAAAAAACCAGAGACACAATATGATACCGACTACACGGAATGTACTTATGTATAGGATGTGTACTATCCTATATCAGTGGTTTTAACACATGCATATTCACTATCCATGTTTTCTAAAATGGGTGTGGTCATGTTGTATAATTTGTATTATAAAATAAAAGGTGTGGTACATTTGATATTAATAGATATCCTATCCCATTATCTTGTATCTAATTAACAGCATGCTCTGAAATCCTATGTTATCGATAGTTACAAACCAGAGACTTCACATATATTATATCTATTAAATATTATGCGTATGTTTATGATGTTTTCTAGTATATCTGAATGAACATGGCTATCCGATTTTTTCATGTATTAGATAAGATCCTATTTGATCCATCAGATATTGAAAATATATAAGAACACAATAAAAAATGTATATGAAATGTATGTGGGATGTAAACCTTCTGTGTTCATGTTTTTTGTAGGAATATCTTTTGAAACCCCCATATTATGTTCACCGAATGCATATTCATTTTTAAACTGTAAATATTTACTAATTATGATAGAGATAATGGACAAAGGATTATATTATTATGATAGGATTTTAAAACAAATCATTTTAATTAATTAAATATGAAAACATATGTAACTAATAAATGAATTAAAATAAATTATATAAAAATCATATGACTTATTTGATACCAGTTAGAGGTTCTGAGTATAGTTAAAGAGTTATGTAATTATATGAATAATGTATTATTTTGACTAAATTTATGTGTAATAATCTCCTCAGAGGATCAAAACATTATTCCCATTGAATAACATAGATTAATTGACAATATTAAAACACAACATCTCGAAGAGGACGATATTTAAATTATATTGATAATTAATTTTTGAGAAGATATATAAGTACCTTGTCTTGTAAAAAAATTTGTGTTGATGATTCAGTTGAATAAATCATCCAATACCTCATTTTAATATTATATCAAAGTGAAATATCCCACTAAAATATTAACACATGTGCACCAATGTATATTCGCATCATCGTAGAATCATCGGGTGCTAGCATGACCAATATTAATCAATAGTGATGTTCGTGGTTGATCATAGATGTATTATTCTCAAAGGTGGAATAAATATTTGTGCTAACTCAAAAATATGTATATATGAGAAAGATATAGAAATTTATAGATCAGTATACCTCTCTATAAGACAATATAGAGTTTTTCTATTTGTTTTTTCACACAAAAAATTATTTATGAATGTGTTATAATTCTGTATTTAATATTGCTAGACTAAGGTTAGAAAAAATCCCACAATCCCATTACCAATATAAAAACTATGAGTTGAAACTATCTAAAATAATAATATTATTAATAATACAAATCTCTTGACATGCAATACACAATGAAAAAATATATATATATTTTCACAATTTCTAATCGAACCATAAATATCATTTTAACTTCCATCATTTACATTTAACAATCCCTTAATATTGACGATATAATAAAAAAATGAAACTCTATTATTCTATAACAAATATAAAAAATTTTATATTTCAAAAACATGCAAAAATGTTTATTATTATTATTTAACACACATTCTATTTCAAATTACCCATGATTAAATAGTCAATATTAACAAATCTGAATAAATCTAATTTAATCTATCTTTTTAGATACTTTATTTTAATTTACCAGAATATTTTTGATACACTAATCATGGGAACATCTAGGATAGAGTTTTAGAGGTATTAGGAATAACAACCTAATGAAGAATGTTAGATTCTATAAACAAACTAACAAATCCTTAATGAAATAAGTTGATGTTTCAAAGAAAATCCAATATCCTATGAGTTCATACTGTGTAATATAATCCCTTTTATGAATATTTTTTATGTAAATATGTATGTATACCAGTTCCATCAAAAGGGGGGCCCAATAATTGTTGGTGCGGTGGACCCTTTATACAAAAAAATATAATTCATTGTATAATATGTCGCTTCCATAGAACATGTTTTATGCAAAATGGGTTCCCAATAGTTTAATATAGTACATTGTATAGTTTATTAAAAATATATTAATATAGGACTATTATTCTAAGTTGTCAGAAAAGAAGGCACCATAGTTTATTGAAACTAACAAGAATTTGGAAGTGAATTATGATATATAGTTAGAATAGAAATAATAAATGTATAGACATTAATAAAACACATGTTATTTCTTAGGATGAGAGTGGATAAGGAAAAAATAATGTTTAAAATGAGTTTTTTGGATATATATTGAAATTTGTAATGTTTAAATGTATTGTGGAATTATCCTTTCTAGAAAAAAAAAGAACTTATGAAGAATTAGAATATGGACTATAATAAATAATATTCCAATAATTTATGTAATAAGAATGTCCCATATTTGTATGATTCTAATGAAATGGAGATAACCATATATCAAAAAAATTCTCATAATATGGAAATCAATGGGATTGAATTCAAAAATAACTCTTCTAATTTTAGAAAATATAAATGATGGGAATCTTCTTAAATAAGTAAATATCACCCCAACTATTATTACTAAATTGAATGATTAAAATCCCTCCTTATATACTTATTTTATTTATTTTTGAAAAATATACATGAAAATGAATAATAAATACCGGGGATTTATAAAATGTACAAAAATTAATAATCTATTCATGGAGTATTATAACTTCTATAAAGAAGTTTATGTCAGTTCAACCCTTCTGATGGATAAAAGTTGATGTTAAACATTGAAATTATCCCAATGTTGTAAATATATAATTTAAAAAATATATTATTAAATCTAGTAAATGTTTAAAAAAATAAAAAATTTAAAAATGTTATCACATTTATTAATGAAGGAGGAGTTTATGAAAGTGTAATGATTGGGAAAAGTGATGTGTTTCTTCTATTTCACATGAAATGTTAATAATGATTTATTGATATATGAGTGAATGTTATAGATTATTGATAAACATATTTCTAGTTTATATAAAGTTTTAGTTTCTAAAAGAACCACCACTAATTGAATTTATTGAAATAATTTATATCCTTTGTTAAATCACTCTTCTTTTCTATACCGAGTTAGAACATACAAACGTAGTTCTAGATAAGTGAAGGATAAATATTATGAAAATATTTGGTTTCATCCTTTTATTCAAATAGGATAATTTTTTTATTCTATATTATTTGGTTATATGAGGAAGTTAATAATTAATTATATGAAAATTATATGATAAGTATCATATATTATATTGACTTTATTTTCAATAAGTTAATGAAAATAAAGGATCACACATTTAATAACATTATTATTTCTATGGTATTAAAAAACAATCAAGTTAGTGAGATTGAAGTTCCCATGCATGGATTGTATTTTTTTACTATAAGTAATACTATCAATATTTGTTATATAAGTGTCTAAGTAAGGATATTGTTCTTCCATTGTAAAAAGAAAACAAAAAAGAAGAATATTTGAGTAAACATCATATAATAATATTGCTGGTGCATGATGTTTTTTTAAATTTATATTTATGGTTAATTTCTATCATGATGAACCTAAATGGACACATTCAAATATAAAAAATAAATATCATGGGATGATCTATGAACTATGCTTTATGTTTAAGAATTGGTATGATGATGTGAGTGTTTTCTACAAATATTTGTAGAATTCATAAAATATTAACATATTGGGGAGTATTAATTGGATGTTATTCTATAATTGATCGGTATTTAAGAAAGATAAATGACCATACATTAGTAATAAATATTTTTATGTTGATTTTTAAATATTTCATTTTTATTTGATTGGATTTTTGAGTGTTTTAAAAGTCCCTCACTATGTATTTATGATATTCAATTATTTTTGTACATTCCCTTTTTCATTGATATGATAGAAATATGAAATAGGAATTAACCCTATTCATACCATAGGATAGAATGGAATCACTATATAGTTCAACAACAAGACATAATATGGTACATCATGAGAAAAAAATCATAAAATTTAAAATGAATGATCCATATAATGGATATAAATGAGTGCATTAAATCAACACATGGTATAATAAAATTTATTTATAGGGTATTAAAAACATTTTAGTGTACAGGGACTTATTATAAAATTATGATGGTTGAGATCCCAACAACGTTTTAATATCCTAGACACAAAAACCCATAACCAATAGTTAAATTACATTATTAATGAAGAATTATTAATTTCCCATAGATTTAACCTGCTTTGAAGTCTTACAACATTAAAATAAATATACATTATATTAGAAAGCATAGGATACAATATGACCACATTGTGAAAAAAATATTTTCCCTTCTTTCAAATCCCTAAAATTTAAACAAATTTTACCTCTAGGATTCTTAAGGAAATATAAAAAATAAGGGTGAGCCTATATTCTCAAAAATTTGTAGCAAATAGTATTATAATAATCAGCATAAAAGGATGGATAAAGTGATATATAACCAATTATATCACATGAAACCTATAAATTCATCTTTTTTATATATATTTATAGTCCCCACAGTCATTAGATTATGTCTATTACATTCCTTATATGAGTAATTAAGACATTGCATACAATTCTCTAAGGACCCCATTACTAACTATAACATGGTAATCCATATAAAGAAAAATATATTAATACAAAACATCTCCTTCTAATAGAATAATAAGTATTTCTAGGATAACATCCTTTAATCAACTTATAATGTATAGGGTATCATTGAAATGACCTGAAGTACCCTCGTTAATGTAATATACGGGTGAGGGTACATCCAATTCATTGAGTCATCAATAAAATGTATTAATTATTTTTCCATAATTTTTACTGGAAAGAGATTAGTAAAATGGAATGAAAAATAAATTATGATTGTTAGACATGGGAATATTCCAATGTATATAACCATGGAGTGTCTCTCGCGTTGTAAAGTTATTAGCTTACACATCGTGTATCAGGGTGATGACTAAGTTAATGATCATCCAATACTTTTTGAGGTGATTACCACAATATTAATCAATTCCATAGTCGACTACTCTTTCCTATATATCATCTGTGGATGTATTATATAGAAAATTACATATATTTGTGCTTTACCGAAACCTTTTATGGATATCCCACTATAAAAAAAATTTAGTATAGTAATGGATATAGAAATTGATAAATAAAATGAATATAAGGGATATAAAAGAATATAGTTTCTAAAAAACAATAAATTTCATGATAAATATGGGTAAAAATTTCCCATAATGATTTATTTACCACACAATATAAAATAATTGGTGATTATGAAATTATTGCCCAACAATGAAAATTAGGATGAATGAAACCCAATATATGGCATGCATATCAATTCAATCACAAAATCATAAAATATATGAGATAAAAATATATTCAAAGTCCATGAACATATGAATTTAAACATATTAACTCACATATAGTTAATATATATTTACAAAATGTAGTAAATAAAATGAATAATACAAAACATGTCTCAAAGATAAGAATTTCAGACAGAAAACTCTTACCTCTTTTCCTAATATCCATGAACGTACTTCAACCAAACGTATCATAAATATAGATATATTAATCAGGTAATTTTGAAATATTTTTATCAATATAACCCTTTATTAACATCATTAATATTGATACCAATGAATGATCTTATAGTTTGGTGTCGATAATATGAAGATATAAAATCAAATAATGATTTTGAATGTATGGGGATATAGATGGGACTATGAAATGAGTTTATTTTGGAGAATGCTAGTGTATTATTAATATCCAATGATTAATTATTAATTCATTTACTATTATGATTAAGATTAATCAAAACATGGAAATATAAAATCTAATAACCAATGATGTTTTTGGATTGGAATGAAGAGGGGTATAAATATAGGGTAATTTGGATAGCATCACAACTATATTAAAAGATTTATGGATTGGGTATAATGAGAGGAAATGTTATTTTTTCATAAATTTGGCGTAATATTAAAATTATTTCTTTGATAATAATAATTTCAAATAATAATAAATTTAATAACAAAGGGAGAATTACAAAAGAAGTATGTGAAATTAAAATTAAGAGGATGAGAATACTTACTTTTAAAAGTGGCTTATTAACGATTTATATGAATCCTTAGAATAATATCAATTCCTTGAGTTGTATTTAGGATGGGATATATAATGAAAAATCATGATCAATTCCTTTATAGTGGTGTTTTATTAGGGAAAATGTGGTAGTGAAGTCTATTTTTTTGTGAAAAAGTTTGTGTTTTTTCCTGAATGTTTTAGTAGTGTAACAGGAAGGAGTGAAATCACTTTGGAGTTAGTGTATTTTGTTATGTTTTATGAATTAGGTGTATAAGCGTTAATTGATACGAATTAGTATCACATTAAAAAAAGTTATTCTTTCTAGATGGTTTATATGGTATTTTAAATATTATTAATATGAGATACCCCAGTTACTCATTATACCGTTATTGATATTTATTAAAAATACAAAATGGTGATTATTTTGACACCAAAAAAATAATATGAGAAATATTACCATGTTTGGATGAGATAAATACAAATTTGATACACATTTATCCATAATTAATTTCATTATATGATAAAAATATCTTCATAAATAAATCATGGTTATTGGAAACACTATTTTTATTGGACATCTTAATTGATAATTAAGTGATATTTTTCTATTTTTATGTTTTTAGAAATAATATTTTTTTCATATATGAAGTTATAAAAATTAAAATTAGTCATATAAAAACTACATAACTCTTATAAAAATAATTATTCAAAAACAAAAAATTTTAATTTTCCCTGGTAATTAATAACTATCCAATGTAATTTATTTTCAATGGATAAAAATAAAATTGGAGTTGATATATAACATATAAATAATATATAAATATAAAGAACATTTTATGAGATAAATTGAACATCTATTATGAATATAATTTTAACATTGTGTTCATAAAAAAATTTGTTAAGAAATATCTTAAAATTAATCATTAGATAATTCTATAATATATAAATCTAAAATGATGTTATTTTTGTTGAATTAGAATTATTTCATTCAAAAATGTCAATTTTAAATATACTTATGAAAAAGGATATTTAAATTGATAATTATTTGACAAGTTATGATATATTATTTTCCTGATATAGTAGAGTCTTAGGATTCACATTCTACTCCACATAAAGAATTTCGTCGTCAAAATATGGGTATCTATATGAACTACTGAGAAAGTTTAGGTATTATATCGTCATAGCTTCTTTATGATCCCATATTCCCTCGTCCAACATATGATTTCTCCAAATGATTTTTTCCAATCTAGTTATACATTTCCACAACAAATTAACTCTATTTTTAAGAATTTGGAAATACTCTTAATTATAAAAATTTTTAAGATCCACCTATATTCTCTCATATATAAGAACTTGGATTATATCCAGAATGTATTTCATCATAAATGAAATATGTAATACATCTTGTAAAGTTTAGAGGATGAGAGATAATTAAAATAGGTAACCCATAACACCAATTCATTAAATTAAATCAAAAGTTCAAGTGTACATATTACAAAACTCCAACTTTTAAATAATCATTCAACTCTATTAAATGATGAAACATTCATGAATACCTGATTTCTCAATTTATATATCAATTCTTTCCATAAATTTATGCATTTATCTTCTTTAAAATCTAGGATAAAATAATTTATTCTTAATTAGACTATATGTTATTAGTTTTATCTTATTCATTATTTGGGCCCACTAACATTAATCATCCGTATTCTTCTAAAAAGGATAGTGTATGACATATTTTTTTCTTATAGTAGTTCATATAAATCTATATGTATTCTCAAATGGAAGATTTTAATGTATATAAATTCAATAAAATTTAGATAATAATCCAAAATTCCAAGTAATTCAATAGAACATGGTACTTTCATAGAATCAAATATTTGGATATTCCTTTTCGACTTCCAATAATTCTAGAGATGATATATAGAGCATAAATTTAAATCAATTTTATGTTACCTTTTAATAATCTATCCAGATTTTAATGTGAATTGAGAGGCATGACAAAATATTTAGTGATATTGGTACCCCATGAACTGTTACGATACCATTAATATTGATCTAGGAAAGGGAATACATGGTATGAACATCAATTTCCATAATGAAATGAGAAGAATTATTTAGAATGAGAAAAATTAAAGATACATAATAATTATTCATTGTAATCTTTTGGATTCTAATGAAAAACTCAATTATAATAAATTCCCATATCCAAATTTGTATATAAATAGGATGAAATACTCCATTAGGATGTTAAATGTCATCCTCTAATTAATATAATACTATGAATCTAGACTGATAGTTAGAAAATGATTAGGTCACATCATTGCATAAGAAATATTCTAGTAAATCCATATATATAGTTATGATACCAAACAATAATGACATATTAGAGCCATGTTATTCATATTTTATTTCAATTTTCAATCATGGAATTGGTGATGAACATAACACATTCCAAAAATTTAAAAATATAACATTTGAGATAGGTATGTCATCTTATAATCAATTAATACTTTATAATTTCTTTATATTTTCCATTACGCTTATGATAATTATCTATATTTTCTGGTAACAGTGTTGGTATAAATATATTATTAATGGAAATAAGAACCCCACTCCTAAAAACCCATATACATAATTACATAATATAATTATATTTTATCCTTTTTAATCATGATCTTGGTCCTAACTTCATGGTCCCTCTTACTCGATGCATTAACCAATTTATTGTTCTTCTGAGTGACGTAGTGCATCGTGAAATCAATGTCATTATGTATTTTCATCCAAATTTTCAATGAAAATATTACAGCAACAAGATCAAGATAATCTATTTCATAGTTATATTCATGAATTTTATTTTTACATGAATCATAGTATATAACCCAATAATTATGTATAAGTATAAATTAAAAATCATTCTCTAAATTATAGAATATTTCATTTTATTAAATTAATTAGTCTCATATAAAGCAGTTCGAAATATTATCGCATTCCCTCAACCATTTGTGTTTAACACCATTTTATGTTAACATGGTTATTGGGTTTTACAAGAGTTAAAACACATAAAAATCCATTGAAAATATTCTAAAAACCCTAGCAAACAGAATATCTTAGTTATGTTCATTGGTTCCTGCCATTCTTTCATAAACATTATCTTTGATGGGTCAACTATTATTCCATCCATAAAAAAACATGCCCAATAAAAGAATATTCATTTATCCAAAATTCACAGATAACTAACTATTTGTTTTTTAATTATTATAATTCTGATTACAATAAATATAGTTTATGTAAGTCCATATTATATGAGAAAAAATCTTTTTTTGAAACAGGTATTTCGTCATGCTTTATGGGGTTATTTTTAAATTAAATTGAACAAAATATTTGGATTGAATTTTAAAAAATGGTTCAATATTTTTCATAACAAGAATTATTATTATTTAGTAAGAATAAAATAATTTTTTTAAATAGTGAATTGTAAGAACATTAATAACTAATTACTAAAGTTATGGTCAAAATATTTTTATTTGGGGTTAATCGAAACGGATAAGGTTTAAAATTAAATAAACATATACCTAAAACTTTTTGGTGAGATAAAATTAATAATTATGATTATAAACACATAATTATTGTTGTTTTGGGTCCTTTATTTTAAAATAAATCACTTAATAATAATTTTAAAAATTGAAAAACCATAAGTGTGACACTCACGAATATTATAAATGTGTACATCATCTCATCACTTCCTCAAACCACTATATACATTTATCTCAACCAAATCCCACCCCAAACTCTTTGAATAATATTTATCCACATTGTATAGGATATTGTTTTCAAAAAAGTGCAACCCTAAGTTCCTTAATAAGATATCCAACTGTATTTTTTTCATTGTTAATGTAATTGACTTCAACATTCGATTTATTTTCATCAACTTATTTTACATTATTCAACTATTTCATTAGAATGATAATTTATTTAAGATAGTGTATAAATATAATTATATATTCTTATGTTTATGAAATAATATTTATCGAAATCATTTAATACATATTGGGAAATAAAACCATTATTCTTGTGTATGGCAGACTACCGCCTCATAAACTAATGTAATTTGTTTTCAATCAACAACACACATGACTAGTCATAATTATGGAACCAATGAATATATATCAAAATTATGAAAAACAATTGATGAAAAACATTAATATACTATATAATTCTTTAAATTTTACTCATAAAATAAAATTCTAAGGTTTCTCATACATATGTACAAATTACCATCTCTATAAAGTTATGTGATTTATTTCCCCATCCAAATTTCAAAAATGAATATAAACATGAATATAAAAAATTAATATGGTATTTATTATATTAATATAACTATATATAATATTAATCAATGTTATATGATAATAAATTATAAATTATATGAAAAAACATGCCTCATATAACAATGATGTTATCACTCCAAACAATGGTAATAATTCAGTATTATTAAATGAATGGGTGATAAGATGTCATAAGAGTATTATATGTGTAACATGAAGAGTTTGAATAATTTTGTTTTCTAATTATCAAAAAAATATTATATAGATTTAATTATATGAAACACCTTTTATATATAGATTTAGAGAAAAAACATTTTTCTTTAATAAATAGCATTTCATGCAACATCAAGTTTCAGGTAACCGCGATAAAATAATATAATAAACATTACTTTTAAAACCTAGATGTTAAATCAGTATGTATGATTTATAGTAACTAACTTTGAAATATTTAAATATAATACCTATTGAATATAAATTTATTTAATAGGGTTTTGTAAATAATTATTTGATTTTTATTAATGTAATTATATTCTTCAAAAATATGTTTTCTTCAAATAAGATGTTAACTTATTTTTAGGAATTAATTATATAATTATTTAAAATATAATATAAAAAAATTACCTGATAAAATTAACTTAATTTTTTAAATCATCATATGAAAAATTACATATGGTAAGAATTTTAAATGTTTTAAAAAACAAAATATATTTATTAGTGAAAAATACTAATTTTTATAAATCTAGCATTTATTATCAAAATTTTAAGTTATTAGAATTCAAAATTATGATTTAAATTAATATGATTGTCATTTATTAATCATTAAATGACTTAATTAATTTTTAATCAAATTTATATTTTATTTTAATGAAAGATTATAAGTGATTATTAAAAAGGGGTTTTTTCTTAAAACTGTTTTAATGTGCAGAATATTTCACCATATTAATTAAATAAAAAATTCCTAATGTGGGTTTTTAGAAAATATAATTTTGATAATATATAAATAAATTTTTATTTATATTCATGAAAATATATTTTTATACATATAGCTAATATAATATCATCTTGTTCTTAAAATACTTCACTTCATGAAACCCGCTTTTTTATAATGCCTATAGATTTTTTTATGTTTAGTTTTTTAAACGTTATAAAAAAACATGAAAGAAATAAAATATAATTTTTAAATAATATGTTTATAATTATATTTAGTTTTATTTTTTAGTATATCTGAAATGATAATTTTTGGTTGAATATTAAAAAATAAAGAATTTTAATTGAAAACTTCATTTTTGGTAAAATAATTTAAAAAGATAAACTATATTACAATTTATTTTAAACTTTAAATAAGTTAAATTATATATATAATAATACTTTTAAGTAAATTTCAATATACTTTATTATTAAATTAAATTTAAAAAACATGTAATCCTTCTGAACATTTCTTCTTTGAAAACCATATTTCTCATCACGTGTTCAGAATAAATTTTCAATTACAATTTTCCAATTTTTTAAGTTGAATATTGAAAAATATTTTCCATACTTATAAACATAATAGTAATATATTTCATTATAATTTATCCTTAATTTTTTTTTCTAAAATTCATTTTGAATATAGTAAAAATTAATTACTGTAGTTAAGGTTAACATGGGTTTTCTATTGGGATGAACAATAAATGATGCCAGTAAAAATGACCAATGAAAATTTATAAAATATATTAAATGGTATTATTTAAAGATTATAATAAATAATTATTGAATGGGATCCATTTGGGGCCCTTTTGGAATGTGAATAAAGAGGTTACACTTTTTTCTTTCAAAACATTACAAGTGTGCCACTTAGATCCTTTATAAATGGTCTCCCCATATCTTATATTTTCCAGATATTAAAACACTTTATATTAATTTATATCATTCCCAAATAAATTAAAAATTTACCAAATATCAACCTATAATCCTTAATTTCGATGTATATCCTACTTATCATTCTTTTTTTGGGAAAAAACTAAGAAGGACAATCGAAGGGGAGGTAATGTTCCTCAGTGAGTGTATTATTTTTATTATTAACCCACTCACATAAATGATTAATAAAATAGAATGGTGTAATAACTTGTTTGACATACATAAACCTATTTATTATATGTTTAGGTAATTACCTACAGACATATCCGTTAGAAGGAAACGGGGTGTGAAATCATAGTTCTTCTGTACAATAGATTACCGCCCCACGAACCGATGCCATTCCTTTTTTACATTACCACAAATCATTGTAGGGTAAATTGTTATATATAAATTTTAAATATGATATTTAAACAAATATTATAACATTGGAGTATTTATATTATATATAATTTTTTTTCATTATATTATATAGGGGATACAATAACATCACTCAAGAATAGAGCAGATAATAGCCTCACGACTTATTGTGATTTGTTTTCACAAATGTATTACTTGTAAGTAAATAAGTATAGATATATGTGATATAAATGAAATAATTATTATATAATTGAAAAATATATTATAACTAAAATCTAATATATCAATTTAGTTAGTATCGTTCAACCCAATAAAGGATGATAATGGAATTCATGTACATGTGGACTACCATCCTTAAGAATCAATGTGACATTATTTTAATCACCACACAAAATAGTTGGTTTATATTTGATTAATTAATTTAATAATGTGATATTTATGATATTATTATCATTCTATTAAGATGATATATTAATTAATGACTTTCTTGTGATATTTTAACTATAGATATGTTACTCATGCGTACGTACATCCTCCCATCTCCATGAAAGTAACACATTCCATATTTCAAAACCATCATTTAAAATTGTTCTAAAAATTATAAATTATTTATTAATATGTCAATTATTTCAATATTATTATTTTTAATATTATCTATCCATGATTAATGTAATATTACCAAAAAAGACATGTCAAACTATATATAAATGACAACCAAATTATCACCCAAAACATAACATAAATGGGGAATTGTTAAAAATTGGGTAAACATGTTCATAAAAATAAACAATATGGTATGACATATTTAAATAGTTTCTTATTGTAAATTTATAAAAAAACATATATTTCTTATAGAGTATTTTTTAATATGATGATGAATAAAATGACTAAGGGTGAGGGCCTTCTAGATTCCCTTTTATATCAGGGATAAATATGAAAATCCACCACTTGTTTATTTTGTGTGGTGCTGATTAGCCAGTGGAAGAGGCTAATATTTATTATTAATATATATATATTTCATGTTCCTTGTTATTCATAAATACCATTTTAGTGCATTTTACACTTTGAACATTATTTCACATTATGATTGTAATTCCTTTTTAAAATACACTATTACATGGTACCTTATTTATCTTCTCATAAAACACATAATGCTCCTTAATATTCATTCCTTTGGAGAAAATTAAGATTCAATTTGGAAGACCACCAAAGTGGGATTTGAACAAACCACATTCTGGGCAAAGTGATTTGGATAGCAGCCCAATAAAGGTACTGTAGAAGACATAATTGAAACGAAATGATTCTGAAAATGTAAATGTCGATAGAAGATACTATTTGAAACATTTCATTTAACTATGGCCCAAGTGAATTAGGAGGTTTGAATGGTGTTCCATGCGGCCCAAGTTGATGATGAAATTCTGTGCTAGATTTTGAGGCCCATAAAAACATCCCACTATTTATATCATATCTCAGGAACAACATATTATTTTGATCTAAAATCTTACAGTCATTTAGAGGAAATTGGAGGATAAATTTTATCCGACTATGGCCCACTATAAATATTTCATCTAGAAGGTCTGTTCGGTGCGTCTTTCCATTGGTTGCAAGCTGGATGCCATTTCGAGGGAAGAGTAGGAAAAGTGACATCTCCATTAATTTTCCACCCACCTTTCTCCAACACAATTAATTAAAGGAAATTGGGATTATGGGGGCTCGGCCAAATCCATCCTAAATGGATATTTAAAGGTAATAGAAATGGAGGATGTAGGGAACTTGGTGTTTTACTTTCATTGTAATGTTGTTATGCCAAATCACATGTGTAACGTTCTTATTTCGCAAATAAGTTGTTTGAATCACCTTTGTTTTCAATTGAAGTTCTTATTATTCTCTTTTTATGTACTTCTTATTTCCACATTGATACTATTTCCCCAAGGTGTGGTCTTATTCACACCAGCACTTGTGAATTTATTTACACAACAGTGGAGTGATTGTTTCATTGTTTTATTTTTCTTCTTCAATCCCACTTCTTTAAGTCGACTTCCTGCTTCCATTTGTTGAATAGAAAAAATGGAGGTCTATCCCATTATGGGTTTATCATATGGAGTTTCATGGGGTGGATTGGATGTTATTTAATGTCTTTAAATTCATAATAATTTCATTACATTAAGATTTCCATTTGATGATTTATTTTTTTGTTCATCTTCGCCAACTATAACAACGACACATTTCTAGTTCTAGTGCGATCCAATTCCTTGGAGTGATCATTAAATTTATACTCTAAGTGAATTGGTGATTATCCTTTGAATTGTGTAGGGATTAAATTAGTGAATGATTTTTATGAATTATATCAATTTGTGGATGCGTCTAGAATTAGGGAAATGAATGTTATAAGAAAATAAATACATCCAATATAACCCACGTAACAACTTAGGATCATCACATCTGCATTAATTGTTTTAGACTAATTAATTGTATGTTTTTTTGTTAAATTAAATCACTATTTTCATATCAAATCAATCCAAATAGTTGGCCACCCCATAGACATATATCTCTAAATTCAGAGTGTCTCTAGGTTTCATCTTCGATCCCCGTGGATTCAACCCCTACTTATACTACAACGACTGCATACCTGTAGGGTAAATTTGGGTGCAACCAAATTTTGGCATCATTGTTGGGGACTCGAGTAATATACCTTTGACACTATCATCCTTTTCTCACCCCCTGTTCTCTATACTCACCCCCATCTCTCTTATCTTTACCCCTTTCTATTTGTGTGTGTCTTGGGAATCTACAATCCAACATTCTATCTTCTCCATTAGAGTATCTTCCACTTTATCATGTCACAAACTCATGCTGGAATCAATTGGAAAATCAATATTGGGAAGACCCTAAATTAGGAATTTCTTTGATCAACTCATGATTAACTTCCAAACAACTGGTCATATGTACAATCAATGGGATGATGATTTTTTAAAGGATCAACGTCCAGTACTCTCGATGATGATTGAAGAGATCAAACTTAATGAAGGTCATGATTTACAAAATTTTATCCAGCCTAATACTAAAAAATTGATTGAACTATTGTGTAATCAAATAAGGATAATGAGTTCCGATGTATCATCTCGGAGATTAGAGCTACAATGAATTATAACTTTTGAGGAACTCATCTATACACCAATTGTACCTTCCAAAATCATATGTGAAATGTATAGTTTCCCACAAACCACACATGAATTTATTGAAGAACAAACTTTTTGATTTGGGGTAGGGGAAGTGAATTAATAAATTGTTGAAGGGTCTTTAAATCAGGAAGAAAATGATTTCATTTATTCATAACAGGGATATTTTACATCGTGGATTGAGTCTCCTAAGAATAACTCTATTGAAATTTTTTCAAAAAAAACCAATCCTTGAACCACTGAGATAAATCCAAAACATTGATCTCATACCCTCTCATAGAATTCAAATTGAAACTTTTGGTGATGAATCATATTTTTGTAAGAAACATATTCCTTCTAAATATTTTGTTTAAGAAACTGATTTTGATTAAAAATACCAATCTGCATTACGAAAATTCAATCAACACAAACTCAAAATCATTTTCCTTCCTTCCCCATTCGAGTATCCCATCATTTGTGTTAAGCAAGAGCTTCGGGTTTTCATTCATGTTTCTCATGAAACCAAAATGGGGGGTTGATCTTTGATTTATTAGGAAATACTAGAGAATAAAAAAGATCAACCATTTCTGATATTCCTTGGATATTCCCATTCATATAAAAAATAGGATTTTTCATGAATCAAAATCAAAATCATTTTACTAACCATAATGGTTTCGCATTCTCAATCATGTTGAAGTGTAGAATGATGAGGTCATTAACATTTTTAATGTTGGAATTGGATAAGTTGGGGAGTTCAAGTCGAGAAAAAGACGTTAAAGTAAGGGTTGCACGAGATGCAACCCATGATTTTCATGTTTCCAATCATTTTGTTGTTTTAATAAACTTTATATTTCCAATAAGATTCTTTGATCATTTTGATATAATATTATTCTACCTTAGATTATTGACATGTTTTTTTTTTATGATTATGGATTGGTATAAAAGGGGAGCACCGTATTCATCTGTGTCACGCGGTGTGATCCCTGAGTAATACCTTACATAGAAATTTAAAAGAATACAATGTATCATCAGTTTATTTTTTTTATTAATGTTCTCGTAGGTCAAAAAAACATTAGACTGTTGATTTGTTATACTTTTATGAGTATGTATGGGTATGAAAGGGGAGCAACATATTCATCTGTGTCATGTGGTGATATCCCTAAGTAATACCTTACCCAGAAATTTAAAAGGAGACAATGTATCATTAGTTTTATTTAAAACAAAAACAAAAAAACAGGGAAAACCATAAAAATGATGATACTTTGAATTAAAAAAATCTTTGTTTTGATTGTTTTGTCTACTTTATTCTTCTTTTTATGGTGAAATATCTATTTTTGGTGATACATGTTCAACCAAGGAGGTGCATACATCCCCCAATAGATCAAAGGAATAATATGGAGCATCATAAACTTCAACTTCAAAAACCAGGTGAATTTGTTCTGTGTTTATCATTTTCAATTTCCTCTTTGAAATCGTCTCCTACCCCCCCTTCTAACTTTTCTTTTCTTTAAAAACCGGGGACGGTGTAATTCTATGTTGGGGGGGAGATGAAATAAAACTTTTTATCTTGTGTGTAAAAAACAATGTGTGTAAGGAAATATTTCATTAACCTTGAACATGATAACAGACATTAAAATCTCTAAAATTTGATATAAAATAATTTTTCATGCCTTGATTCTGATTTTAATGCATGTTTAGGTTCATGTTCATAGATATTTGAAATTGCGATTGACTGATTTGATTTTTCACAGTTTGTATTTTCATCCATTAATAAAAAAACACAATGCACATCCTTTAGATAGTGGGGTTCTAGTTTGATTTCATGGGGTCCCATAATAAATGGCATTGGTATGGTGATAATTTTAATTATAACACGAGTATTCAAAAAAAATAAAATTAGAGTAGGGCAATGAATTGACCTAATGTGTGACTTTCGGCACTTGGGGATCATGACTCCACATTTGTCTGGACCAGAGTTGCACATTTTATATCTATTTTTTGTAATTTGAATTTGTTTTTGATCGAGTTAACTCGATATGATTCATTAGTATGTGAGATTCACTTGGTGCCCTAAGGTCTTTGACCCTGGGTGTCATTGAAAAAGTCATGGAACATGGGTTGACTCGATTGAGTTCAATTTCAATTACCATGGAAAAACTGCAAAAAAAACCAAAAAAACCAAAAAAAAATTATAGTCATCTAAATATTAAAATTTGATTTCTCTTAGTTCTTACATCATTTCTCCCTTGAATGAAAATGAACCCCCTTTTCTATTGTGACACACAACACTTCATCATGCTTAATTGAATTTGGTTAAAATTCGGAGATGAATTTGAACAAATGAATGGGCTTGGGAATGTGATATGCCTATGGACCTAGCTTGTTTAAAATGATTTTGATGTGTTGCATTTTTTTTGTATAATTCCATTGGGTGAGCAATGTGTATTATAATGTTTTTGGAAAAGGGAATTCAAATTTCATATTATTGAGAAAAATATTTCTCGGGACAAGCAAAACTCAAGTTGGGGGGTGTGATTAGCCACTGGAAGAGGATATTATTCATTGTTAATATATATATAGTTTTCATGTGCCTTGTTATTCATAAATACCATTTTAGTTAATTTTACACTTTGAACATTATTTCACATTATGATTGTAATTCTTTCTTAAAATGAACTATTACATGGTACCTTCTTGAGCTTCTCATAAAACACATATTGGTTCTTATTTTTTGTATATATTTTATTTTCAGGTCGCTCATGATATAAGGAACAATTCATTCTTTTGGATCACATGGAGATTCGATTTGGAAGGCCACTAAAGTGGGCTTTGAACCAACCACATTCTTGGCGAAGTGGATTGGACAGTAGCCCAATGAAGTTACTGTAGAGGATGGAATTGATACCCAATGATTCTGAAAATATAACGGCAGATATAGGATTCTATTTGGAACATTTCATCTCACTGTGGACCAAGCTAATTTGGAGTATTGAATGGTTTTCCACGAAGCCCGAGTTGATGATGAAATTCTGGACTAGATTCTAAGGCCTAGAAAAACATCCCACTATTAATATCATATCTCGCAAACCAAATATTATTTTGTGTATAAATCTTATAGGACTTTCAAGGACATAAGAGGCTAAATTTTAACCATCTCTAGGCCACTCTAATTCAATCATCTAGAAGGTCCTTTCAGTGCGTCTTTCTGGTGATTGCAAGTTGGATTCCATTTCGGGGGAAGAGTAGGAAAGGTCACATCTCCATTAATTTTCCACCCACCTTTCCCCAAGAAAATTAATTAAAGGAACATGAGATGATGGCGGCTCATCCATAGTTCTCATAAATGGATATTTAAGTCATCATAAATGTAGGATTTAGGGATATTGGAGATTTACTTTCATTGTAATGTTGTTATTCCAAATTGACTTTGTAACGTTCTTCTTTCACATGTAAGATGTTTGAATCACCATAGATTTCAATAAATGTTTATATTGTTATCTTTTTTTGTTCTTATTCTTTTCACATTGATATCGTTTCCCCAAGGTGTGATCTTATTCCCACCAACACTTGTGAATTTATTTACACAACGATGGAGTGATCATTTCATTGTTTTATTTTCTTCTTCAATCCTGATTCTTTAAGTCGACTTCCCGCTTCCATTTATTGAATAGAATAAATGGGGGGCCAACCCCTTATGGGTTGATCCTAGAGAGTTTCATGGGGTGGATTGGATTTTATTTAACGTGCTTAAATTCATAATGATTTCATTAATTTAGGATTTCTATTTGATGATTTATTTTCTTCTTTGTGTTCGCCAACATTAAAAATGACACATTTCAAGTGCTAGTATGGTCCAATTCCTTCGAGTGATCATTAAATTGATCCTCTAAGTAAATTTTCTTTTAGCCTTAGAATTGTGTAGGGATTAAATTTCGGAATGATGTTGAATAATTATATCAATTTTTGGATGTGTCTTGAATTTGTGAAATGAACATTATAAGAAAATAAATACATCCAATCTAAAACATGTTATAACTTAGGATCAACTAATCTTCATTAATTATTTTAGACTATGAAATTTTATGTTTTTTTCTTTAAATTAAATCACTACATTCAAATCGAAACAATCCAAATAGTTGGCCACTCCATAGCCTAATATCTCCAAATTCAGAGTGTCTCTAGTTTTCTTTTTCGGTCCATGTGGATTCGACCCCTACCTGTACTACAACTACCGCATACCAGTATGGTAAATTTGCGTGAAACCAGGTGCATATACTACCACACTAAATTTTATATAATTTATACAATTATTTTTCAGAAATTTGATTTTTCATTAGATTTATTTCATTATTTGGGAATTTGATCCAATATATTTGAAAATAGGTATAGGTTTTTATATCAATTTTCTATCATTGAGTCATACATTATGTTATGCACATATATTTATTCATGATGTGTATATAAAGATACTTGGAAATACAAGATCATGTTTTTATTGATCCACTTTATCTTTTCATATTCATACAATTTTATCTCTTTATCCGGATTATTTTTCATAGTTACTAATGTCGTAATTTTTTATGATATAATATCATTGTGTGTCAAGATTATTTAGGATTATGTTTCTAATGATAAATTTTTTTGATCCAGCTCCCAATATAATCATTATAATTATTCTCCTATATTTAAGTTACGAGAATATTTTTTCCATTATTTTTATTCTTTTTTTGTACTCTTCAATTTAGAAACCAATATTTCTATTTAAAATAATATTTTATGTCAAAAAACATTTATCTTCAAAAAATATGTCTTCAAAAATGTTTTAATAAATTATTTAATTATATTTAAAATTATTTATTAATTATATTTTTGAACACGTATGAAATGTTTTTACAAAATATTTCCAATTTAATTTTCTTCTCATTTAAAAAAAAATATTACTTTAACCATAACTATGAAAAGAATATTTATTTTTAAAAGAATGAAATGAACAATATTTCATGATATCATGATCGACCGATGGTTTAAATAGATTGAACTATATATTTTCTTCTGAATTTTTAAATAAAAGAATTTCAAAAAAAAATTGTTTCAAAACATTATTTTTTTGGAAATGTTATCGTCAGAAAGATGGGTTCCAAGTAATCTTTCAAAATAATTTTCCATCTAATATTAAATCATATGATGCTACATATTATTTATTGGGTATATTATCTAATCATACTTATATTATTCTTCCACTAAATGGTTTATTATTATGATGAAAATATGATTATGACGCTCTTTTCTCTTCTACATGTTGTACTGTCAAAACATTCTTCATAAACATTCATTTTTTCATAGGTAATCCAATGATGAAATGATGAATGGTTTATGAATGCATTCTATTTTTCATATGATATGATATAATTAAATGTTTATGAAAACCATTTCATTTCATGGGTTATGACATGATTAATATATTTTTTTCTTTTGGAATACATAAATAAGTTCTTATTATGATATGGTGAAATCTTTGTAATTGGGTATTGATAACAGTTATAAGAGAACAAAGGGTACATGGGTGGTTATCCAATTCTAGAAATATATAATACACCATTTTTATCCCCTTCTTGAAGTAGATACAATAGTGGTTAGCCAAATCCAAACATGTTAAGATTGATTCGGTTGGTATCCTTGACATAAGATTTTTCAGTATTATGTGTATGTCAAACATCAATGTGTTATACCAATTCGACGACCACATGGATCATTTTTATTGATTCAATTAGTATTAATATCTTATAATAAAATATTTATTATTATATGGGTCATTATTATGATATTTGATATAAAGGGTATGAATTTCAAACAATATTATCATGTTCTCACACCCTTTTCTTTATTTATTACCAACATATATCATTTTTAAACTGTTAGGAATCATGTGATCTAATCCTTTATTTTTTTTCCATGTATTTGGTAATTAATTAATTTATTAAATATTATATTTCTAAGAATCGTGCAAGTAAATAATAAAATGGTGGGTTATAATATAATTTACATGTGGATGACTTGTTTAGGTTTCCATGTATACAAGGACATAAAAATATTATAGTCCTCGAGAATGTGTTTGTGTAATGTAATGAATATTCATAAAAATGATGTAATATATATTATGACAATTCAGGGTCCCTATATATTGTATTATTGTAAGTGTTTAGTTAATATTTAGAAACATCAATGGGAAATCATTATTGAGATCCTTATTGATATTTCTAAGGATATTTCATTGGAGTTTCCTAGGGATATCTATAAGGATGAGTAAAATCATATGAAAATGGAAAATGATATTGATAAAAAAATATAGAATGTGGTTTCAGTTAAATAATATCCCTTTATTTATACTATAATTGGATTTAAATTTAGAAAAAATCTACCTAAGGGTAATAACACTGAAAAGAGAACATTGATCTGGACTCGATTATCACGTGGTGCATGACAACATTCCTTATTGCACATCAGGTTTTGAACTCATAGGATAGATGCTTTGAAAATTCATAAACTCTTTTTTATCCATCATGGAGGATTTAAATATATGATGAAATAGAATGAAACAAGATAAATCTACGATTTCATAAAAAAAATCATCTAGATTTAGACATAAAATATATAATTTTTCATCATTATTAGGTTTTCAAGTATAATTAGTGCTTCAAAAACAATTACATTTGGTTTTAATTATTGTATATAATCCAAATAAATTAGAGTAATATTTAATCTTATAGAGAATATGATGAATACGAACCAAATGGTATGATAACTATCTTGATGGTTATTGTGATTGTGACAAATATTTCATCATGATATATGATGACCAACATGAACCTAAATGAACACCAAGACTCACCAATTAAGTGAAGGATAGAGTTTCCTAATAAATTTTTTAGTGGAGAGCAATTATGAAAAAATATTAAGTTTTATATATGACATGATTGTAGGAAGAATCACTGAATAGAATGTTTCAGAGGAATGATAACGTTTTTTCAGAGTACAAAATAAGGACACAAATAATGTATCTATAGAATAATAATCAAAAAATCTGTTAACAGAATGGAAGGGAATATTCAACCACCAAATGTAACATCAAAGGTTTAATTTTTAAATTTTTTAAAGTTTGGTAAATAGAAAAATTGATGTCAAAGGGGGAATGATCATGATGAAAATGAGAAAGGATGGACATGTAATGGTTTTATTTTAGATGAGGAAGAGACTATGAATAAAATATAAGATATATTATGAATTAAGGAATGAGATGAGGATCATAGTTAATAGATTACATATGATTTGGATTAATTAAAATGTATTTGTATTGGAATTTCAGAAATATGTTACATAAATCCTAAAATATATAATGGTTTTTTAGAATAAATTTTGCAATAAGGATTTGATAGAATATATTGAAATATATTGATGGTGTAGAAACATTATTTAATATAAAGTATATATTCCTAGAAAAGGAACGGTGAAGGGAAATATAACCCTTAAAATTTTCTTGATATTAGAAGAATGATGTTTAGAAAAAATGATGATTGAATTGGATAAATTATATTGAATAGTATTGGTGTCCTTATAAAAAATTAATGATCAGTTGAAAAGGGGGTTTATTGATTGGGAAAATAACATTATTAGATTTATCGATTATATTTAGCAATATGTGGTATTATTCAAGGATTCGGTAAGTATGCATTTTTCTATTACAATTTTATTGTAATTGTGGTTATTACCATTTTTCAATGAAATATAGGACTATGGTATTCAAATATATGGTATGTAACCATCAAAAATATCTTTATGACATTTTAGGGATTAATATGATGTTAATTTTCAAATTTTCAGGGAACCTAAAAATAACTTTATTATTTTGAATGGTTATAGGTTAACCATTAATTATATGGGTTTTGTTTAAATTGTTATATGGTTTTTTTGATTAATATATCATTGAACTCTATGAATATTTATTCATAAATTATACTAACTGTTTTGTTTTTTATTATAAAAACATTGAGTTGTAATTACATATAATTGTTATATGGATGTTATTTAGTTAATAAAACATGAAACATACACTTATTAGAGTAGTTGGTGAAGTTGAAATTGACTAAATCATAACCAAATGGTGATATTGTACTCAAGAAAATTCCCCAACATTAAAAAAAATCATGAAATTAAATTTTACCCTTTTAAATAAAATTTTATGATATAAATGAAACATTACACACTTCTTTGGTTTATTGACTTATTTTCCTTAAGCTTCACTACATCCCCAACATTCTTGTGATCAATTATCTATATCACGTTCTATAATTATTTGTGTTTTTCTTCCATGTTTTGACACTCTCTTTCAAAAAAATGATGAAAAAGTGACAATGGTAACTTCCTTAGAAAAATGAAGAGAAAATAGATTAAGAATGGTAAGAATCATAATGACTCATAAAATGGTTCTCCTAAGGTTTCCCCCAATCACTTCCAGCACACAAGTACTTGCACAGCACCAAACATTCATGACCATACCCCATCTCCCATGGTCCCATATTTTCCAAAAAAATATACCAGGGGTGGTCATTTGTTTGAATGAATCACCCCAAAGTCTTATCACTATTATGATTTCCCTACTAGATTTTCATGTCCTAAAAAATATCCAAATATGATTCATAACACCTAAAGATATAAAATAATTGGTTATAATGAATCATAAGTCCCAAAAATCATAATGTAAATATCATTTCAATGAATCATTCGCCCAACCCCATTATTTAATAGGACTAGCATGGACACTCATCCTCATACATGAACTTCCGCTAACCCCTTTTGGTAATACCTATAGAGATTCTTAAATTATTGATCTAAGCTTCACCCAAGTCTTGTTATCCTAGTTGTTTCCCACCTAAGGTGCCACTAGTTCACTGAATCCCACTTGCCCGGTTCACCCCAAGAGATATCCTTCATAGTTCGCCTCCCCATCAAGCATATATGAGCCATACATTAGCCCATTCTCAAATACACTGATGGAAGGGACTCTTCTTTTTGGGATCCCTTTTATGAGAGGTACTTTTTTGAAACCACCACCATGAAAACTTAATTTCCAAAGCCATATGAAAAGGGACATCAACATGTCTCCTATTTGAATTGGGATTGATGTGGTTATAGTTTTCCCACATTGTTTCTATAAAGGGGAAACGTTATTCAATGAATCTCTAGATTTGGATATTTACGCTCATGAATATCCATATCCTAGGGATAGTTTTTAGGAATTAAAGATCTCGTATTTTAGTGATATGAATCTATTTATAATTTTTCGTCTCTAAGATCTGGTTCCTCTAGTCCATAATAGGGAGGGTGAGGATTACACATTCATTTCCTTTTAACAGTGAATGATATTCTCCTTATCACTATGAACCCAATATAAGGGAATATATTATAACAAAATACACACTCTTTTAATGTATTCTGTTTCACATATTTCTCTGATATAACTCCTCGCCACTATGTTAAAAAGGGGATGTGTACCCAAGCACTCTCCCCTCTCACCTATGTGTCCTTGACCATAAGTAATTTTATTACGTATAATCTCATCCAAATTAATGTGATTTGATGTAATTTTTATATCCCTATCATAATACGTTATATCCCTAGCCACTTCCATGATCACCTAATCCTCTTATACCATTATACTCCTATTCATAAATCATCAATGGAAGGAAAGTGTGTATTTTGATAAATCCTTCACATCATCTAGTGTCTCAAACCATGAATGAATCAAATGGGACTCCTCTTAGGCATAATCACGAAATTTTATTAAAATACATGATCTCTTATTATTTTCAACTTGGATATGTATGAAACCCACATAGGGTCTTATCATAGTAGGAATACATCTTAAGAATAATCATCAATAAAAATACCATTAATATGGGTATCCTCTCTGTGTGTAAACCCAGATTTAATCCCACATATATCTTTGAGAAAAAAGAACCCTCATCATTCATTCACAGGGGATATCATTTTCACTATTAATCTCAAGTGTATCATTTCAATGGGACATACACCCCTACGAGACATAACCTTGAGGGACTCCATAGGCATGGGTTGCCACTAATGAACTACAATGGATTTGATTACCATCCAAATGGAATACATTGGTAGAATCCTAGAGGTTCAAATCAAAAATCCTAATCCAATCCTTTTTTGGGCCACATCAATAAAAAGGTATAATTATACTTGGAAACACATAGCCCTGATGTTCCTTGGCAGGTTTTGATATAAGTGTAACACTAAATATTGACTAGTATTATTCTTTTTAGACACCCTTGGCATAAGATGTTAATCTGTAAAGCTGGGTCCTCATCACACATCCTTAAATGTTATGATGTTCCCCATTAAGCAGTGCCAAACTATGTGTGTTACTATTCATTTCATAGATATACATAGGAAGGACATTTATGTGTTTTGATCCCAACATCCAAACAACACCCATCTCCCTAGATGATGATATACTCAAGTATTCCCCACTCTTTGGCTGGAAAACCAATATCTACATATTAATAACCAATGAATATCTATGTACTAAATAATATGATACAATCAACAGGGAACCTCATATACATACAAATATTTTGATTGATTAATAACCTTGAATACATATAGATGATTCTAGATTCCATATATTATAATAATTGATTTCAAATTTTGGATTTCCCACGTAATAATTGGGAATTTATGAAGGATTCATGAACTTATCTTAAATATATAAGAAAGTAATGATTAGAAAATAACCCCCCCAAAAAATTTATTATTATCCTAACATCTATTCATCTTGACCAATGTGAGTTATTTAGTATTATGGGTCCAAATCTATGATGAGAACATGCCTATGGAATGTAGGTCCTAATGGTTACCAAAATATTGGGTTTTTTTCATGAATAACCCCATTGTAAACCATTTTTAAATAATTGTTTATTTACCCCCATAAATTCATATTTCTACAAGAAATAAACAATGGTGACATCAATGTGAATACACAACCAAGATGATATTGCCACATACCGGTTAGGCTGCATCCATTATCAATGGAAATGTGGTCCGGATAAGGAAATATAACACACATGTGTTCAACCATAAATATCATGCATTTATAAAGTTCATTGTTTGTATTTTTATTATATACATGCACTTCTATCCAACAACTCCATTTGATCCAATGCATTCCTTATTTTTTCACCATCGAATGCTCTAGCTGCTACCTATAAAGAATATTCATCCAAGCGAAGACTTCATCACTGACTTAGAGTCTTTAATGTAGGTTCCCTAATGTGTTGGTCCAAGAGTTTCATCACCATGGTATGATCAAAACTTTATAGGAAATTGACTGTTCATACATGTTAACTAGAACCACTAAAATTCTATTAAATTAATATTGGTGGTCCTGGAGTAGATAACACAATTCTCCATCATCAACCACATTAGGATCATTTCCCTAGATTGCAACAAAAAATCCCACCAATTTTATGGATATGTGGATCAGGATCCCACCTACGAGCCCATCTTGAAGACCAAAGGTTCCTTCTCCTGGGAGCATTCCCATAATCATCATTGTGAATGTCGCTTGGCAGTGAACCCTCCTCATGATGAGGGTGTCACCTTCAACATTCCCGCCTAGGTCCCTCATACTCGGGCACATAAGATGGACTAATGGAGAAGGGGAATGACCAATATGGAGTTGGTTCACATCTATATCCCCTCCTGAGAAGCCCACAGGGCCAGTTTGGTGGAAAATAGTGAGCATGCACATACACTCATTTGCCATCACACAGCTAGTCTTCATACTCGCCTGACAACATTCAAAGAATCCTTCCAACCAAATACGTTGGAAAACTACAAACAGAAATGTTCCCCATTATGCACCCACAAAGACATTCATAGGTTGATTGGGGAATCAATCAAATATGTTTTCAACCATGATTTGTGGAAAAAAGAGAGCAAACAGGTGTATTATTTAATATTTATCAGGGCTATCATCATGCTCATCTAAAAGCACACATATAATTTAGTCAGAAAGCCCCAATGAATAGAAGGGTTAAAGCATAACACTCCTCTCAAGAGTAATGTTAGTATCAAATGGAAAGAATGGGGGACAATAGATGGAATATACAACAACCATTGATATGGAATGGACTTATATCGTCTTTATGGTCGCTATAGACACCTGGTTGTCTTGTAAACGGTAAAAGTGAAAGCGAAATTATCAACCCACATTCTATAGAACTTCCAAGATAACATCATACTGATGACTGTAATTGCTATGGGATATACAACTAACTCCATCCCGATAAATATGGTGGAAAATACACATAAAAACCTAGAAAAGATACAAACCTCTTCTCTCATATAGGAGGGTTATGGGTAAAACTCCCCCATAACAATAGGACATCCATATAAAGAACATACACACACTGTAATTGATGATAATTAGCCCATTATAGTGGAAAATCCAATGTAGGCCCAAACACTTACCCATGATAACCACTTTTCCCATCATGTGGCCCCAACATATTCTAGGCATACACCAGTTAATAATTCGAAATAAGAACATTTTGATGATTAAGAGTCAATCAACAACATGTCTTTTCTAAAAACCGTCGTTCTTGAATCCCTTAGATTCTTATTTATTGAATCTCATGATTATACCCACTTGTTACCAAATTAATGAAGATGTAATAGAAATTATAATTGTCCTTATCAGACTCTTCATCATGAAGGATTTCTCATGGGAAACAATTTTATCGATCTCGAGAGATTATCTCTCGATGAGAGCCATGCAATACCTCTATGTGACTAGGAGACCAAGGAATACAATGGTCTTCTATTTATAGTAATCCACTAGTATAGATCTCCCCATGATGGTGATCTCTATGAATATTCTCTCCAAATTATTAATTCAAACTGTACAATGATGTTTCCTATTGACAATGTAGTAATGATTAGTCCATATTATAATTAGGAAATTACAAATACTATATCAGTCATGTATGATTCATTTTCACATATAGGTGAAATAACTTCTCATATAAAAGACATCCCAAGTTGATGGTCTTTCTCTGAACCACCATTGAGTTATTATCCTCCGAATATCGAAGAGGAATCCCCAACCAATCCGATTTCTTATTGTAAACTAGTTTGGAAGCATCCACTCTAGTCAGACCAGGTTGAGGAATGTCTTGTGAAAGACAAATATGATCTACTAAACATGAAGAAATATATTGCTAAAATGACATAATAATAATGTTCTATACTTTATCCACTTAGTGATATAACATTCCAGAGATATTGGTGGATGATTGTATACCTAAAATCCTCTTCAACATCTAGAAAATGCATTGTCACCTAAAAGAAAAGATATTACCATATGATTAGTATCAAACTCACATCACATTAATAGATGGGTTACAATGCCAAAATTATATGGAATCTCACTAGGATGTTTGAAATCAAAATATAGGAAAATAAAAGGGATCCATTTAATGAACGTGCCTCGATTCTTTAATGAGGCTTCAAAAGATGATCATACATACCCCATTTGACATTAATAGATGGGGAAGCTGTGTACATGGAGCATTGCATGACACTATTGACCCAATAGAGAAAATACTTCCAAATGTGGATTCCTACAATGTCAATTTCCCATACTATATATAATAGACTTAATATATTCATGTCCAAAGATATTCTCAGTAATAATAGGCATTGAGTGAATCTCACCAACTTCATTCCAAAAGAGAGCATACTATTGAGATATTTTGGCATCAAGCATTAGAGAACATTGAGCCCATGTCCATGTTAAAGGTTATCAGTTTTTATATTGTGAGAATTCCAGAAATAGGTTAGTGTTCTTCAAAATCTGGTGATTTATGTGAGTTCCAAATAATAAACCAATCCAATGTTTGGACTTGAATGTGTAAAATGAGAATAGAAACTACAATAACATCAGCCAAAATAGTTCAGGAACAAACTTAGTCTACAGGCCTAGGAGATTTTTTAACTGAAGACTTGGGATCAGCCAGCTATGTTAGAAGGGTTACAAAAGTAGAATAGGGATATCCCTTACCCTCAGGGCTTGGGAATTTTCCCCCAAACAATCCCCTACATAGTGGGAATCAGTCTTCCATCAATCAGGGAAGATTCTGACAAGTGAATTCAATCAATTGTTTCCATATAGTGACCTGGTGAAATCACATGAAATTTCAACTACTATATACTTTTATAATTCTATTCGTTTTATATTTCATAAAACATACCCCATGAAATCGAAGAAGATGATGATATGGTATCGTGGATGGTGAAAAAGAAGGTTTTCTCATAGAAATTACAATAGGATTCCCATGATGTGATACACATATGTGAATGTCATCAATACCAACATTTAAGACCCTATAAAACAAATTATTTATTCATATGAATCTATACAAGATGTTATAGGACATTATATTGTCCTCTCTGAAATAAATGAAGTTTGATTGTGTTCTTGAAACCAGAGGTTCACCCAAAATTTGGTTATCCTCCCAAATAATCTAAATCTAACTCATCTAAAGGCTCCTAATAGGGGGAATGGTATGGTTCATATATTGTATCACCTTTCCCATGGATAATGCTAAAAATATTATCTCATTGAAATATTTTCTCCCCAAGGGCAGGAAATGATAGAGATTAGAAGACCCATGCTAGAGTCACTCTGAGGAAATATTTCTTTTAGATATTATCCACAAGAAGACCCTAAACGTTAACTTACAGTGTTATACACCTCAGAAATGGGTTTTTTTGAAAAAACTAATGTACACATTGAACATACACTCATCATTGGACATCAACCAAAAATATATTTTAATCCCACAACAACTGATCAATAAATACCTCTATTAGTTCCACAAGAATTTTTGCTTTAGGAAGATATTTAAAGGTCATTCCTTATGGGTTAACAAAGGAATATACTAGCAGTTCAATCCCTAGTTATCTTACTAGTAATAACACCTTTTTAGACTCCATCCACTACAACTATTCAGGTCATGGCTAATCCGGACATTCCTCAAATTCTTATTATATACTTTGAGGGATTAATTACTCTATTACAAGCTATATACTGATGAAATTATCTAATATAGACATAAAAAATACTTATCATGAAGGGGTTTATCCTACCTCTTCTCTTCCAACCTTTGGGGTTCCAAAATTCCTAATTTTAAATGGCCTTGGATGTCTTGTGTAGCACATGATGCATTCTGTCTCTCACTACGATCCCATGATGGCGACCCTAAGCAACATGATGAAATTATACTCATATTTCTCATCTAGTCAATGAAATGTCCAACCTTTGTATGGTATATGAGTATGATGTCCCAATCCATCACTGGATGGGAATATCTCAGTCAACTGTTCCTCTTCCAGTTCAGCTCAATGTTGTAGAATACAATAGTCTTTGATCTCACAAACTACAGGAAAATATATAATTATTTAGTTTCAAACTTCAATTCTCAGTGGAAATTATTTAGATACTCATCCAACCTACCACTCCCTCAAGAGTAAATATTACATTTCAGTGTATAATACCTCTATGATGAGGTGGGAACACCACTGATCCATGTGAAATTCCTAAGAGGATTTTGGTATATAGACATAATTACTCAACAGTTTGGAAACACCGTCATAGAGACCAAAACCAAGTCTCAGATGATCGCATCTACTAACAAAACGATTACAAGAAAGGTGTAAGTGACTATAGTTACACTTAAGAAAGAACAATCACCTGCTCATACCTCAAATCCCAAATCATTCCTTAGGGCTGCAACTTTTGATCATCAACTGAAATGACATGAATTTCAATATGATTAATGATATCAAAGGTGGAAATAGATTGAGGAGTTAAAAAACAAGCTCTATTACTTTCGGAATGACCAAGTCATCGACTAATTCATCTCATCTTTGGAAACAACATATTCTAGTTTCCAAAGTCCAAGAATCTATGTAAAGTGGGTGATGGGAATATCCCAAACTATTTCCCAATATATCAACAGTTGGGGAATTCCTTCCAAGAGTGTTTTGTTTTCCAGAACCTCCTAAAAAAGATGGTGGATTCTGGGAATGTTAAATAGAAATATTCACCAGCCTAAGCAACATATGATTATATTACAGTTCCATTGGATTAAGAAGAGTGTAATGATTTTAATTTTTAGAATTTATAGAGTTTCAGTGATTGGATGTTCATAAAAAATCAATTAGAACCATTCCATTCAACAAACATAGTTAAAATAACCAACTATCTCTCTCAGTGCTTATGTTATAGAAAACCCATCTTCATAAAAATCCCCATACATGGAAGGAAAATCTTACAAGAAGAATCATGTTTGGAAGGTTAAGTTACAAGAAGGATAATATGGTTTCTAGTCAAGACCAATGATTTCCTTGACATTAGTAGATCTCATGTCAACCATCTCAAAATTATGGGCAATGCCCCCACTAAATGATACAAAAGGTTTCTACCCCCAGGTAGAATCTTCATCATATGAGGAGTTTATATTTGGATATGTTAATGTTATACACTTATCAGATCCCTACACAAATTATGATTCTAATTATAAAACTAAATTCCCCACACATGATTGGGAACTGTGGGAAATTTTCACCATGATTGAGGATACAAGGTATGATGTTGTTTTTCTATAAGTCTCTACTTCAACCAAACACCACTCGAACTGTCTATGTGGCCGAAACTCATGGTAAATATCTCTAACGAGATAAAAAGGAATACGGGAGTTCTTCATTTACACATTTCAGGGTTTTTAGTGACATAATAATCTTGGATGTTGCGTATATGGATAGGCTACCAGCTTTTCAACAGCTTGCAAGACCTATCCTGCCTAATATGCCCAGAGTAGGAGCACTTTTGCATACATTCCCTAGATACGATTCCTCCACATCAGGAAAATCATCTTATAATGTTCCTTAAAAAAATAATCATTATTCCTGAAATCACAGGACAATGGTTCAAATATATAATATCTTAATAAAACGACGCCATGTTCTATCTACATTATCGATCTTGGATTCTCAAGGTCTATCAAAAGACCGTCTAGAAGAACTCATTGGGGCATTCTTAATCCCTCAACAATTTAAAGTTCAGGTTGTTACTGATAATGTATATCATGATGAGAATGAAACTATAGAATTCTATTAGGTCATTTACTTTAGAGTCCAAGCTGATTATTCTATCACACAAGAAAATGTCAGACCCTCGTATATATTTGTCGTGTATAATGACAGTGATCTCTATCGATTATTCATTAAAAATATCTCAGCAGTCATCCTCACCCCAATTCGTACCCATCACCAAATTGGTCTGAATGATTTTTATTTCTATCCATCCATGTTGATTTTACAGGTTTATGATAAGAATGAGAAAGAACCAATAAACAATATTACACTTAGTACTCATTTCGGATATCATGTGTCTGACTGAGGTTTAATGGTTGTCCGACAGGACACAATGTTTAATGTTCTGATGGGAAGACTATGGCTACATCAGAATGAGACCATTATATCATTGTATCACTAATTTCTAAAATATTTTCTCAATTTTCAAATCGAATCATTTTGTGGTTATAGGGCCCCATTAAAATTCTATGATACATAATACATTGATTGAGGGCTCTATCATAATAATGGGTAAAAATGATTGGGTAACGATTCTACCTAAATAAATGACCCAAATTCCATGAAGATGATCCCAGTTGAACTATTCAAGCAAATCGATGCGTATTACATCATACCTATTAATCTAATTGATATAGTGGGACATAATTCACATTTTAATATAATATCTTCCATAATTTCAACCACAACATTTGATCCCAATGGCGAGGGAATAGTTATCAACCATAAAAAAGATAAACAAATATTTAATGAAAATGTATTAATTCTATTCCCAGATCATCAAAAATTCTGGTTCTTCTTGCTAAACTAACAGAATGTGTCAGGACTATAGTAGAATGTGAAGAGACTCATTTTTATATCAATGTTTCAAGTTAATACTCCAAGAAGTCTAATGAATCATGTGAGCCTGAAAATATTGAATCGTCCTTTGGATGTCGTAATGGAGATTCAGCTAACCCAGCCATGGAATTTGTTTTATCATTTCCTCCCCATGACGAAGTATAATCAACGGAGCCTAATGATGAAACAGAGGAGGAAGAATAAGATCCCAAGGATGGCTTTGTAGCATTTCAGGAAGGCATATCCTCCATCATGGATGAACTCATGGATGTAAATCTAGGTACATTAGAAGATCAACTCATCACTCAAATTATTGAATCATCGACTCCATATAATAGGATTAATAAACTACATTCTTAAAGATGCATCGAGATGACTTTTCCTACAATTACACAGAGATTCCATGACTTCAACGCAAGGTGTCCACCATTCATTTGGGTTTTCTACAAGATCATAAAGGATATATGAAAGCTTCTAGGAGGTATCACTCAACTAACACCTCCATAATTGAGGCTAAAGTAGAAAATCTTATCAAGGATGGTTTTATCTTTGAGGTTATGTACACGAAATATTTTTCCAATACTATATGTGTGAAAAATAAGAAAATGGAAATCAGAGTTTTCATTTGATTTTAGAATACTAAAATGACATTTCAAAAAAAATATGACTGCCTCTTTCCAATTATAGAATTCCTGATTGATGAGACAACTAGTTATTTTGCCTTCTCCTTCAGAGATATTTACCTTATCTACTATCAAATCCATATTCCCTAGGAAGATAAATAATCCACAACGTTTAGAGAACATCAAGGTTTATTCTACAATAATGTAATTCCATTTGGATTTAAAAACACAAGTAATACAGGCCAACATGATATGCATCTCATCTCCAAACCCATTGGGAATGTTTTTAGAATGATAAATTGAAGACCTAGTGGTCAAATCCCGACAATGCCCTGATTACATGGATGACCTAGAAACCAAATTCAGCAAGCTTCAACAGGATAATATAATGATGATACCTATGAAATGTGCATTCATGGTAACTATAGGAAAATATCATAGCATTACTATAGGCCATCATGACATCAATGATAATCCTTATAATAATATTCATATCCTTGCCATGTATCCTCCTCAAGCCATGATGGAGTTAATAGGGGTTAAATGACACATGGACTACAATTGGCACATCATAGAGAACATCACACAAAAGTGTTTTTCCTTCACCGAATTGATGTATAAGGTATTAATTTATCATTAGAACAAATAATATCAATAATAATTTTATTCCCTCATGAAATAACACTTGATCTCACTGGTATTGATTCCACCTTTTGAAGGAATTTCACTAATCCTATATGTAATATCCTTGGATTAATTATTTGGTTCCTTCCATGAATAAATAATGATGCTACAAATAAAAACAATTTTTATTATCTAGGCCTAACCATGATCGATATAGGGAAATTATATTATTATATTCGGAATAGTTATCTAGAATTAATAATTTCACTTCGAAGGATTAGAAACTATCTTCAACAACATAAGATACACATGGCCTCTCCAAATAACCAGATCAAAGTTATCCTTAGTCATCCTAGGATGATATGACATCTAGAATAGTGGAAAGTTATACAGAAGCATTTTTATATACAGTTTGTGCCTAAAAAAGAATTTAAAGGATAAGGATTAGATGATTTCCCCACCAATCACACATATTAAGAAGAGAAATCATTAAATTCGAAACTACTGGGTGATGAAGTATTATGTATTTTGGATACCACCAAACTTGGACAATGTAATTTGACATTCCTTGTAGGTGTCCAACATCAATGAGGATGGAATACCCTAATCCTAAAAATGTGGGGTGGGAAGTTGTGCTTATCTCCTTATAAAAGGTAGTGTTTCCATACTCCGATATATTTTTCGAATCTGGTACCAACAATGATGCCCACTATCAAGTTATTATTGTAGTCATGGAGTTGGCACTCCATGTACCGATGAACCACCTATAAGTGATTGGTTTTTTTGAGTTGATAATTTAACAGATCAAGAGGGATTATTCCATAAAAAATGACGAGAATGTTCCCTTGTTTGATTATGTATAAGGGATAATGGAATAATTTACCTCAGATCCATCATTGAATCACATCACGTGATCCCAAAATGCTTAGTAATATGAATTGGAAAATGCAACTATAGATTTTTTAGATCCTAATTGTGAAGAAACAATCATCAGTATTTCCAACCACTAAATGATTTCACATTTTTTTCAAATCCTAGCTGAAGAGATCAATGAAATCATTCACATACCTGAGCCAAATATTCATACAATATGATGGTTTAAAACCATTTAAAATTATCCCTAATATGGAATACATCCACTAGACAAAGTTGGAAGAGATATGTTATGATGGTGAGTGGATGATTTTAATCTTTTTGATTTCTAAAATAAACCAAAAGACCTCTATAAGCGAGGATTTCAAAGAGTTCTTCACTGATGTGTTGATTTACAAGAGACTGAATCTGTTACATAAGATGTTCATGTAAGATCATATTGTTCACATCAATCAGGGTATAAGATTTATGATAAAATATGAATGCTTGGATACTTATAGCGTTCAATAGGGTAATATTGCAAAGAATTCTGTAAAAAGATTCATCCCAAATATGTTCATGAAAATTTCATCCTTCAACACACGAACGTTCTATATATATCTAAATAATCCACACCATGTTCATTATGGGGAATGGATGTTGTATGAACATATCCTCTAACTAGAGTTTTTTAGTTTAATTATATCCTTACTACTACTGACATTTTCTCCAAATGGGTTGAGGCAATACCTCTCAATGAATTCATATCCAAAATCATTATTATATTCTTTCTTGTTAATATCATCAATATATTTAGTATCCATCATTCAATTTTGATAGACAATTGCACAAATTTTTATTCTACTGAGGTAAAGAAGCTATATTCGGAGTAAAATAAAACATCCAACCATTTATATAGCTGTCATGCATGAAAAAATTGAAAAATAAAGGATTTTAACATTACCCTATAAAACATACTATGAAATATTATGGATAAATATAATAAAATTTTTCTTAATAAGATATTTCATTCCTTATTGGATTATAGGACTACAACCCGTATAACTATGTGAATAATCCCATAATAATTGGTGTATGAAATTGAAGTAGTATTTCGCATTGATGTTTAGTTTACATCATTCCTTATTTTTATTTGGGACCAGTTATCCCTAGAAGATAAATCATATAAATTCTTGGATGAGGATTGATTGGATGAAATGTTATTTCACACCTTGTGTCACCTAGAGATCATTCAAAATTAGATAATATGATTCATTTAAAAAGAAGATTTGAATTCATTCATTCCTCAAAGGAGAATTTGTAATGGTCCTTAGGACTCCAATGATACCCATAAAGAATCATCTGAAAGTTGATCCAACGTTGGAGGGACCTTAATCCATAAATAAAATTCCCTCTAATAGATCTTATTCTCTGATCTCAATGGGTGATGATCTCACTACAAATCCTACCAATTCAGGTTTACTGATGAAGTACGTTGTGTAATTACACAATTTTATTCTTAGTTGTAGGAAGTTGAAATTAAGAAAACTATTTTCATCTATGCTTCATGATGTTAAATTTTCCATCACTATTATCTTTTGGTGTGATAATAAACTGCACTACATTTAATACTAGATGCAAGGAATTAAAAATAATAGCACTAGTTTTCCTCAATGCATAACCAAAAGAGTTAATATTTTCATCATTTTTTAGATGATTAACAGTGATTTAGTCTCATATAATTTTTCAATTAGAGCTAATTTTCATTATTTTAATATTTTTGTGTGTTTTGGGAAAAAAATTAATGTTTCTTAAATATGGATTTTTGAGAGATTATCACATCAAGGGTATTTTGGTCATTTCATTAAAAATATTGATCCTATTTCAATGATACTATTTTTAGAATCCTTTATTTATTTCCTTCATCTTTTTCTTCTCAACTAGGAGCTTATTAGAACATCTATAGGCCTTAAAAATCAATAACGTTTAATATTTTTTTCATGTGAATAGGGTGGACCCCACAATAGTAACAGAAGTTCATATCCACCTAAACACCTCCAATTGACGTTCGTCCACATGGAGATGCAGGGGGACTCAATGATATATTCCCAAATTACATTTTATGGAGTTTTGAATCCATTAAGGAGGCTTTCAAATGAACTCAATTAAAGGAAGCTTCCTAAAAATTTCATCCAAAAAAAGGAACCCTCCAATAATAAATCATAAATCATACATAAGGTAGAAAATTGCACAGAAATTTTGATGATGACCTCCCAAAACAATAATAAAAAAATTAATTAAGGGGAAAATGCATGAAGTGGACTTTCAAATGGTCATTAATAAGTGATATTTTAATGGTGGAGAGTCTTCCTGGACATAATAAATATGTGCAGTAAAAAGAGAATAACTCTCCCACTAAGATTCAAAACACTCAAGAATGTTTTTGGTTGGATAGACAAGTAAATATTGACGAACATTCATGAATGGATCAAGGAATTATTTCATCACTAAATGGTGATATAGTGAACCAGCTTGTAAAGGAAATATTCTTCCTATAAACGGAGAGGAGCTCCAACCTCTCAAGTCATTCCATTCTATCCAAACTTCCTTCAATCGATCGGCGAGGGATGCATTGGACAACAGAATTATAGATTTATTTATATTGATTATATATCTTATATTGTAATGTCTCCCCACTCCCTAATCCTATAAACAATTCCATCCTTGGAGTGGTAGTATTATTTAGTGATCGGGGAAGGGGAGGTTGGACTGACTGGATTGCTTGAGTTCTTGTGATTCCATTAAATAAGATCCCTTCTTCATTCAAAATCTGGTTTCAATTAAAAATTCAGCTTTAAATTCTGGATGTGGTATTGTTTGTTATTAATTCTGTAAATTTATATGCCTTTGTGCAATGATCACATTTCTCTCACCTAATTCTAATCTATATAAAGTGAAAAAGATTAGGGTCGGGAGGTGAGTTCTTGACGGTAGTTAGCACAAGTGTAATCTTGCATGTGGAATATTATTTTTACGGAACAATAATTCATTGTTAAGGATTTCTCTAATTAACCGAGAAATCCATATATAATCCTTCATAGGTTGGAAGAAGGATAGAAAAATCTATGGGGTTGGAAAATTAATATTCTCATCACAACCATTTGGCTATGGGGGAGAGAGAACTCAATTGGAAAATCTATTTCTAACAAGGAGATTGAAAAGGGGACACATTTGAAAACCTTGATAATAGATCAGTGGGTCTATCCAAACCCACTTATGTCACCAACTTTCTAATTTTTTAAAACTGATCTAATCAAGATTCATATTTCTCACAAATCTTTCAAAATTATTTAAAACCATTTGTTTGAATAGAACCCATACAAAGTGACAACCTTGTTTTGTGTGAACTCCACATCTAGATAATACCTAGGATCAACTACTATATTATACTTTGGTAATTAATAGAATTTTGTTTCCATTCCCCATGACATTCATATTTCAAACATTACACCATTTAAGGAGAGGAAGTTCTTAAAGACCAAAAAAATATTTATATTTTTAAAAAGATATATTATTTTAATGTACAATAGTTCAAACAAAAATTTAAAAGAATTGCTTCCAGAAATTAAACTCTCAATAACCAAACAAAGGATGAAAATTTAAAACTAGTGTTTGAAGAAATCAGTATCACAGATTCTAGTGACACATCTAATGATCAATCTGATCCTCCAGTAGATGGAAGTCCTAACCTAACATTGCATGATATTTGTGCACCAAAAATATCTAAACAAGAAAAAATCAACTAGCTATCCTGTCAATAGAAAATGATTTTTCATTTAACATTAATAGGATTTAAATTCATCATAAATTACATGATCTTGTAGGTGAAGTCAAAAATATACATATCCAGGAATTTACAAATTTTTTCTCCTGTTGTAGACCTCAAGGTTTTGCCAATGAATAGATAAAGTTGGGGGCATTAACCTTCTCACTCATGGGAGAATCAAAGGAATTTTTGTACAATATACAACTAGGAAAAGTAAAATACTTGTAAGATCTTCAATTATTTTTCATGAAAAGATTTTTTCCCACATCTAGGAGAACAAAAATCCGAAAAGTGATCTATGTTGTTCGCCAATCGACTACTGAAACACTTTATGAGTTCTGGGAGAAATTCAAGAAGCTCTCCACTATATGTCAATATCAGACTATGTAATAACAACTTTTCAATGTGTTCATCAATAAAGTATTTCTCTAAAAAGATAAAAACATTCTAGATGGATCATTTGAAGGATACCTGATTGAAAAGTCGCCAGTAGACACAAGGACTGATTAAATATGTTTCAAAAAACTCACAGCAGTTCGGCACCATAGATACGACCACTAGAAGAATCTATGAGGTAAGGACATATGATTTATCCTCACCCTTAAATGAAGAAAAATAGAAGGAAATCACTAGTGTTAGGAGACAAATTATTTTGAAAAATGTGAAGGAAAAACAAGGGCCGAGTTAGGTATGTCTTTTATGCTCTTCTACTTATCATTACACTTATCAAGGTATAGATGTGCAGGAGTCAAAATGTTCTACTAGATTCTATTAGTAATGGAAATTCAAACCATAGACAAAACCAAGGTTTGCATTTCATCATAATCAAGTTAGCAATCCTTTTCAGTAGAAATATCATTACCCTAAAATATTCCAACAGCCTTACATGAAGTCCTACCAACAATAAAAAACATTCGAACTTCCACCTTTCTAGTGAAATAATTACAACAAACCTCCCACAAGTTCACTGAAAAATGAAGATCAAGAATTCAAGATAAATTTTTCAGAAATGGAAAAAAAAATTGAATGATAGAAAATTAATTTGAAACCCTAATGGATGTTCTAACCAAGAATCAAGGTAATCTCCCACCACACATATTTCCAAATCCAAAGTAGAATATTAGTTTAATCATTACTCGGTGGAGGAAGGAGCTCACAAAATATAAACAATATGATGATGATGATTCCAAGAATCCTCCTAAAGCTCAACCCATCCATCCATAATAATGAAACCAAAATAGCATGGGATAATGAATAAGGTCATAGATGGAAAGACTAGAACCACCATTGACAAAATAAAAAAGGGAGAAAATCGGATATCCTAACACCATTCCCATCTACATTTAGTTAAATCAAAGTAAGGTGAAGAAGATAAAATTCAGTGGGAAATACAAGAAACATTCCAAAAAGTTGAGATTTACATTCCACTATTTGAGGAAATATGTAAAATTCCTATGTATTCAAAATTTTTGAAGGATGTGTGCACTAAAAGAAGGAGGTCATATGGTAATGAATGTATCAACTTGGGAAGATGTGTTTTAGCCCTGATCACACCACTAATTCCACAAAAATGTCACGATATGGGGACATTCTATATTCCTTAAACCATTGGTTGTTTAATTAAATTGTTTCGCTATTTAATATAGGAGATTAAATAAATGTTATTCATCACATATTATTTACATCTCTACAGATTGAAAAATTGAGGCCTACTAGAGATGTCGTCCAACTCACAAACAAATCCATAGTTTTCACGGTAGGTGTTCTAGAATAAGTTATTATAAAGGTAAAAGATATATTCTTCCTAGATGAATTCTATGTGATGAAAATGGAAGAAGATAGGAGTTCATCACACTCACTCGTAATAGTTGGGAGACCATTCATAATGACACCAAATCCCATCATCAATGAGCACAATGGAACAATCTCAATGTTTCTAGGAGATAGTCAAGTGAATTTCAATATACACGAATCCCTGGATATTATGTCAGATGTTCATTTAGAAAATGAAATATACCACAATAATGGAAATGAGGAAACTAATATCTTTTAAGAGACTACCTTATAATTCATGGATTGTTTGTCAGAAGAGGTTAGAGAATCAAAATCTGGAGAAGTTGTTGTGGTCAAGAAGTATAAACTCAATGAGCCTGAACCTGAAAATATTATCATAGATCTCCAGAAGGAACATACTATGAAGGAAGAAGAAATATCTGATAATAATTCAATATTCCTTATATTGGAAGATGATCTGAACATGGTTAGGGAACCCCCATTAACACTGAATCGGTATGTAATGGATATTCTCAAACCAATGGGAATAATGGATTGCATGAAAATGGTAAATCGTTACTCAATCTATTTCAAAAGAGACCAATTTTAATTAAATGTGCATAGGGAATAAACAAAAACATGTTTGTGTGGTTAAAGAAAATTGAGGGTAAATCTCCCACATAAAAAGAAGAGATAAATGTTCAAAGGATACTGGAACCCCTTAAAAATAGTTAGCATCACATTACAACTGGGAAGAAAAAAATATCAGGAAATTTTTAAAACCATTCCATTAGAAAAATAATTCAAGGGTTTTGTTGGTGTTGTGTAATATATGTTCAGAAATCATAATTTTGTTGTGAAAAAATGTATCTACTAGGAAATAGAAAAGAGCCAGTGCAGGTGATCAAACTCCTCCAACCTATCTATCAATAAAAACCTTCAAGTCGTGGTTGTCCTATAGAGTGTTTGGTTTCTATGATTCATTTTAAAATATTCTTACATGTCAAAAAAATTTAAATTCATCGAGGAAACATCATCAATTAACTATGGTATATGTATTATTTTAGTCTAGGATTTATCAATTTCATTAAAATTCTTATTCGAGCTAGTGACATTAAACAAAATCTCTTCTTGGAATCAACCCATGTTTTTCCCTCAGTCCACAGTTGCCCTCAGTTTATTTTATTTCATTATTGAATAGGCCTAGATTATCATTTTTTCATTCTTATATTTTAGGTTGATGATACAATGATGAGAAATAGTGATACTGAATAGAAGACATGTTGTGAAGGTTCATCAAACCATAACTGATGAAACATGAAAAGCACCACCCAAATGAAGAATCATTTCTAAAGGTGGTTTTAATTCAAAATTAATGTAATTGGAATTTCATATGTTTTTCTCCCCATTCATGATTTTTTTAATTAAACTAATATTTCATTCCCACACTTCAATTCACATCTTTCTAGACTTATCTTGGAGGCATGATTTTTTATTGAAATCCAATGATGCCATATTTTCGAATTCAATGTTAGCGTAATGGAATGAGTAAAATGGAAAATTTTATGATTAAAATTAAGTATTTAAATTGAAATATAGACTCAAAATTTGATGGAATTAATTGAATTATGTAAACGAAATTTCCAAACTATCTTTTATGCTTTGAATTTCTAATATACATGTGAATTGAATTTTTATTATTAATAATTCCAGGAGTTATTTCCCTAAATAATAATTCACCTTACCAGGTTAATTTGTAGACAAAATATTTCCTATTTTATCATGAGAATATTTCATGAGATATCAGGGGACATGTCACCTACCGGAACACGTATTGAAACCTTGCGAGGATATGTCTATGAAAAAATAAATTTTAAATGAAGTAGGAAATTCATTTTCTATCCAAAAATTTTCTTAATACTAACCCTTACATTTATCATTCTTGAGCACATAGAATCCAAGAATTTCATTACAGGATTATGCCACAATACAATCTTATTTTTTGTTACATAACTGCTCTTTTATTATTATTTTCATGGTTATTTCCTATTTGAGAGTGTGGGAAGGTCCTTTATTTTGTGTTCATTGGGATGTGTATTAATTCTGTGTGGTGTGAGGAGCATGTAAATATTTTGGATAGTGGATAATAATATAATTGGTATTGTGTCATCATTTCATTTGGATTTATTTGTTTAATCCTTTCCTCTTTCGAAAAAATTGAAGAAAATGGATATGATATTCAATTCCTCATTGTATGATATTTGATTACTCATGTCCTTCTCAAAAATTAAGTTCATAATTTTTCATTCAGTCATTGTATTCAATTTTCATCTCATCCTCAAAAAAAATGAAAACATACTTGTGCCTTTCTAAGGATTTGAAAAAAAGTGAATGTGGAGGATATAATTCATTATAATTATTAAATGCATAATGTACAATGTCATAACAGGGGTTGGTGTTGTTTTTCACATTTTCAAGGAGGATTGAGAGTGTAATTTTCTTGTTTTTTCACTTGAATTAATAATGTATTGTACTTAAGAGTCTAGCCTCCTCATTCTACACTAAAACATTATCTTAATCATTTTACCACAAACCTTAAGCCATAGATTAATTTGAAAAATTATTAAAAGTCATTATGATATTATTTAGTTTTTTCATTTACCAAGTGGAGAATGTAGTTAATTTAAAATCCTTTGGATAAGGAGCATGTTATCATGAAATGAGAATAACTCCACTTTAATTGTATCACGAGTGATGGGATAAAATATTCATGTGAGATAAATCATGATATGGAATGATTAATAATAATAAATTGAGGAGCATTAATGAATAAATGTAGATGTCTCATTAATTTTCAAAGGGAAAAATTAAATTGCATGTGTTGATTGTTTCTTTAAAAATGGTTATATTAAATTAATATTGTTTGTGGAATTTGAAAATTTTATTTCACATTGAATTTTTTTTGATTTTATTGCTTTTAAATTTAAATATTGGGAGACTCCTGCCCCAATATTTTCAATGATGATATTTCATGCCTAAGGATAAGCATAGTTTAAGTGCAGGGGAATTTATAGAAATAATTTTTTCATCATTATTTATATGATTTAAAATAATTTAGTGTAATAAAAATTATCAATTTGAGATGATTTTCATAATTATAATATTTTTGTGGTGTGTTGGGTTAAAAATTGAATGTTTGTTAAATCTGGATTTTGATTGATTTTCACATCCATCGTATTTGGTCATTTCCTTCAAAATATAATTTCAAATTAAATGAATATTTTTTGTTAGAATCGATGGTTAATTTCACTCATCTTTTTCAGTTGTACTATAAGATTATTAGAGCATCTAGAGGAAATAAAAAATCAATGTAATTGATGATTTTCCCAGGAAGATAGCGTAGACCCCTTGACAGTAACATAAGAACATATCCACACACACACATCAAATTTAACATTTTCCATTTGGATATGAACATGGACTCAATGGTGCGTTCATATATTAAATGTTATTGAGTTTGTAATCCAATATGTTGGAATTAGAACAAACTCAATTGGAGGAAGAATCATGGAAATTTCATCTAGAAAAAGAGGCATCCAATAAAAAATTTATGTCTTCTACATGAAGTGTCTAATTTCACATAAATTTGGAGGATTTCTACCCAAGAAAATGAAAAAAAACATTCATATAATGAAAAAATACATTAAGATGTGGTTTTCATGGTCATTAATACCCAAATATTTTAAATGTGGAGAGTGTTCTTCGATAGAATAAATGCTTGTTGTAAAAAGGTCATAACTCTTTCACTAAGCGTCTAGATACTCTAAAATATTTTGGGTGGCCATCCAAATAATGTGTGAAAAACTTTCAAGAATGGGTCATATTGTTATTTGATTCTCAATTGGGTATGAAATGAAACAACATATGTAGCATAAATTCTTCCGATAAAAGGAGAGGTTATCCCACCTCTCAAGTCATTCTATTATATCAAAACTTCCTCCAATCGACCGGTGAGGGAAGAATTGGACGACAGACTATTAGATTTATTTCTATTTATGATTTTTCTTTTATTTTAATTTATCGCCTCTCCTAAATCATCTCAACTTCCCTATCACTGAAGGGGTAGACTCATTGAGTGATCGGGAAGGGGGATGCTGGACTAACAAGCTTTCTTGAGTTCTTGTCCATCAATTAAATAATATCCCTTATTCTATCATAATATAGTATTAATTAAAATTCAGTTTTAAATTTTTAATTCAGTTCTGTTAGTTTTTATATCATTAAATTTATATTTCATTGTTCGATGAACACATCTCTATCCACCCAATTTTAATCTATATTTGGGGGAATAGATTCGTGTAGGGTTTTGAGTTTTCAATGTTAGTCAGCATGTGTGTATTCTTGCATGTGGAATATTGTTTTTTAGAGAACAAAAAATCCTTTTCATGGATTTCTCTAATTAATCTAGACAACCATATATAATCCTACACACATTGGAGAAGGATAGACCAATCTATAGTTTTGGATAAGGAATATTCCCATCATAGGAATTTAGCCAAGGGGGATGGGGGACTTGGTAGTCAAATATCTCTCTAACTAGACAATGGAAAAACAAGGACAAAATTGAAAACATTGATAATAGATCACTTGGTATAGACAAACCCACTCCTATCACCATCATTCTCATTTGTTTAAATAATATGAAATCTTGCTTCTAATTTGTCACGCCTAATTAAAAAATAATTAAAAAAAATTGGTTTTCTAAAACCATTAAAAATTAAAAACCCTATTTATTGTTAAATCCACTTCAGGATACTACATAAGATCAAATAAAATAATATACATAGGTAATTAAAATACTTTCCCCATGCCTCATGAATAGTGTGCGTCAATTAAATTAAAATTAATGGTTAATATCTCTTTTATTTGATGTTAAGAAATACCCATGATAATACGAGTATAAAATCATTTTTTCATTAAAAATATGAGGAGCTTCCATTTTTGGAACCTCACTCTTCTCATTGACACTCCCTAATAGAACATTAACCACATTTTTTATTCTTTTTATATAAGACCTGCATGGGGAATAACGGTAAAGAACTACATGTGTCTTGATTATCATCCTGCTGAGATACATATTGGCTCCTTGTTGTTATCCCCTATCCCAACCACAATGATTATTTCATGTTAGGAGACATCATGTCATTGCTGTAAGATGATAAACTAAATAGATCACCAATAACTACATTTAAGATTATTCTTATTTCAAATAGATACGTAGTGATGCCCAGATATTAAAACATGGGTTTAACCATGACTTTAAAGAAATAATTTCCCTATTCCATGTGTATGAACCAAATCTATGATGCGAACTCCTCTAGAATACATGGCTCGATTCTCATACTCTTTTCGGACTTAAGCCCAACAATTATTTTAGAAATCATCTGAATTATTAAATACTCATTCATTATACAAACCATAAATTGGTTAGTGGATTGATTTTCAAGAATTATGTGTGGATTGATTTTTCCCCCATCAAGATATGTATATACACCCAGATCTTCTCTATCACATCAATTCGCAATTTTTTTAAAAAATTCACATCACCCCATGTGTGCATTAATCAATCCTCCACATTGATAATTTTCAAGAACTACACATGTCTTGATTCTTTCCCATGTGAGATATATAGTGACACCAAGATCTCCAACCCTATATACATTTGTGATTTTGAAAATAAAAATAACCATTCCTTTTCCACAAGCATGAACCTGACATTCATGAGGAACCATTCTAGGACTTATGCCATAATTATTGTCAAAAAATTGACTTGCGATGATACCAAGACATCATGATTTAGGTATAACCAACAATGTATAAGTCATACAAATTCCCCATTCTTACATCAATGAATGATTGGTGTGGGAAATAAATTTTTCAGGAACTATTAGTTCCATGATTAACATCTTATTGATAAACATAGTGATGGCAGAATCTCTAATCCAAGGTCTTGCTGTGATTAAATAATAAATCCCCTTAAAATCATGAGAATGAATTAGATATACATGGGGAGCCTACATAAGACCATGCAAGGCTTGATTATCACTCAATCAAGATATGATGTGATGTTGAGACATTCATTCGTAGTCCCAACCAGAATATTGCATTCACTTCATGTAAGTTCACATTCTTCCTTACAATATGATTTTAAAATTCATGGAATTCCAATAACATTGTGTGTCTTGATTATCATTAAATTGAGATACATAGTTACACCTAGGTCATATCCCATTGTTCATCTATAGTTTAAAATCCCCCATTCCCAATTTAATTATTAGACATTCACATGGAACTTCTTCAAGAACAATGTGTGGCTTGATAATCACTCATATGAGAAATGTACTGATCACAAGACTCTTCATCATGTCCCCAAATTTAGTATTATTCAAATAATCCATCTATTCTCTCGTGTATGATCTAGATCATTGTGAGGATATTCAATAAGAGTTACCATCTTATGTATGAAACTTTATTCGATGAAACCCCAATTATCATTCAATTATGAAATCAATCATAGTGAGGGATCATTATTTAAATTACAATGTGTGTCTATATTCTCGTCTAATTGAAATATATAGTGATGTCTTGCTATTCAATCCTGGTCCTAGCTACATCCCCAAAAATTAATGCGCCTGCACTCCCATGTACAACTCTGATCTACAAGGAGAAATCTATTACGAGTTCCCACATTATGCCTGAACTTGTATTTGTTAGAACTATGCCTATCTTTATTCGTGCTTCTACAAGATACATAGTTATTCATGGGATTTACACCATGGTCTATCCACAGTATTACATTTCTTTTTAGAATCACCCACATTCTTTTTGTAAAAATTTTAACTACACATACAACATCCTCACAGCATGGACTGAAACTGGAAGGTATGTCTAGAACTATATATGTCTTGATTCACATCCCTTTGAGAAAAGTAGTGAAGATAAAATCTTAAAGCCTGGTCCATGTTGTGTAGGAAAATAAAAAATCCACCTCTCTTATGTATAACTAAAACATTAGGCAGATGGTTTTATTTTGGGTACTCATCCTTGAGATCTCACTAAGGAAACAAGATATATTCTGATTCTACATTGATTTTGATTTGATCAAGGGACTCCAAACTCAGATCCCATATCGGTCAAAATAATTCCAATGTGTATTGTAAATTTTTTCATGCGCATGTCATAATCCTAATCTGGAATAATTTCATATCATCATAATCCTTCCATTGATTCTAGTGGTGGAATGTCTCTTAATTGAGAGAATTATTAACTAACTACTTAGTAAGGCCCACAGTTTTCTTGGAATTAGATACCTACATAACGGGTCTATCAGCCAAAGGATTACCGAGTTTGACTATACATTACACACCCAAACTATCCTTGCATAAAACAACCATCATAATGTGTCTATCAACCAAACATAACAGCATTCATGGGAGAAGCCTCTTCTATCCATTTCAACATTAATTAAGGTGTATTGGAATCCATAATGCATTGGTCACCCATTGTATATTCCTCCCATATAATATCTCCTAACATAATATTCTAGAAGACCCATGTTTACACATTCCCCCTCCACTTGGAAAAATCATATTATAATCAACTCGGACAACTTGACCATGTATCATCCATTCATTACATAATAAAATGGTCCTAATCATATGACCTAAAACTATAGGAACCATACTTCCTACTCTTTTTTCAAACCAATGGAGATATTCCATTACCTGAGTCTTTGAAAATTATGACTTGAAATACCCCTCCCATATTCTGGTATATTGTCCACCAATAAAACTATGTTATCGGGAAAATCAGAATCTCCATAAACATTCTTTGGCATTTAGTGATAGAATGTCCAAATTCTTGCTAACCCTTTTACCTGAATATGAAATATGTGCCCCAATTGGACTTTCGTAAGGCTACCCACATAATGGTCTTATCATCCATAGAAGGCCACTACATGACTATACATTAAGTTCTCAAGTTGGCCTCACAAAAAACATCACCAATAAAGTGTTTTTCAATTATTGGTTACATCATTTTTAAGAAATAACACCTCAAACGTCATAATTACTTTTCCCCATACCACCCTTTAGATCTAAAAAGTCCACAAATCACTACTTATAACATTCTCCATCCATAACTAAATATAGTATCACAATAACAAACATTTTAACATGAATTTTTGAATCATCAAACTAATGTTCAATGGAAATGGCCTTAATATACATCCCCCCCAATTTCTATATTGCATGAATTTAAATATAATAGTCTCAAATTTCGTTGATGCATGAATTTAAACTACACAACCCATAATGTTCTTACTACATGAATTAAAATTACACAACCCATAATGTACTTTCTATAGGATATTAAAGTTAACATCATGATATCATGAAGCTTCCTTCCCCAAAAATATACCCTAGTTCACCCATCAAATTCTTATAGGACTGGCAGAATAATCATTGGATTTGTTGGAATAGATTAATCCATCATTATCAGACATCATCCCTTGTCTAATACACACTTTGTGTTATAAAAAAAATACAAATATTAATCATTGTTTATTCATCATAGAGTGACTATAAGAATACGTGAAACCATTTTTACCTGACTATATTGTATGTTCCCCAATTTTTAATTGCATACGTCTCCCAGATAATAGGCCAACCAAACTAAGGAAACCACTAATTGACTATTGATTATGTTCCCTAGTTTTCATTGTATTAAAAATCCCTCATAACTAGTTTTTCAACCAGTGGTTACTTCATTATCAAGGATGACATTATCTATTCTCAAATACCATGTTTTATATTTGGAGAGCACAAAATTGACTCAAGATTCTGCTAGTAACTAACTAAAAAATCAGATCATTCATAGACATCAAGATTTATTTGGGATAAAATTTCCAAAAACAATAAATTCTATTCAACCTAAAACATTAGCTTTCATATTCTGACATGAATGAAATTAAATGTACTGAAAGAGAGACTCAATACTCCCCAGGTTGAAAAAGTTAAAAGGGAAACCTAGAAAAAAGTCGATTACTAGCTCTCTAAACTGACACTCTATATGGATTAGGATAATTGAAGTAATGAAAAGTTAATAGACTCAATATTTATAGGGTATACCATATGACCCTTGTAGTCATCATACTATGATCATTAGGCCCCTGTTATTGGGTAAAATTTTAGAGTGCCTCCCATCCCTTGAATTATAATTATGATTAGATGCTATAAAAATGTAATGTAATGAAAATCAGATTTGACATTATGATTATAAGAAGAATGAAGTGAAAAAGAAATATATGATTATAATAAAAATTATTTTCATTTATAGAGAATAATTATAGGAACATCCACTAAATGAAGACTGTCAATCTTATACTACAAAATTGTTTCTACATAGTTCATCATCTAATGCACAATCTCATTAGACCCATCAGATTTTTTCTGATGATCAGTTAGCTGGATAGCTTTAGTCTCCTCATCCTAATTAAGTGATTCCGTGGAAGTCAAAGTAGTTGTTTTCTCTTCTTCGTAGTCTTATTCTAATGAATATTGATGTTTTTCGAATTCCCCTTGAGGGTATGTTAATTCATATTGAAGGAATGAAACTTCATCAACCTTCACCTTGATTTGATGCTCAATTCTACCAGTTTCAAGATATGATTGGTCTCCTTGTAAGATAGTGAATCTCAAAACCTTTCAATGTTGAAGAGATGTAAGGGCTTGATGATATCTTATTAAAGCTTGTACTCTTTCTCTATCTTACACATAGTCTCCTTCACCGTATATTGAAATCGATGATAATCAAATCCACTGAATCTGAACATCCTAAATATAGAAGAATGTAATGGGATTGATGATGGAAGTTCTTCATGGGGAACCTCATGGATTATCTTCCATATATCATACAAATATTTGTGATGGGAAATACAGAGATCATTATGATACTCATGATCCAACTCATAATTACATTAATAAGGATGAATTTACTCATGGATTAATGCATTCAATGAAGTTCCATGTTGTACTCCCTCTTGAATAGTTGTTACCAATACGGTTGATTTTTGTAAATAGGTGAAAAAGATTCACCCTCATCCCGAACCACCGAAGATGATAATATTATATAATGAATTAAAATCATTGTTTACATTATAAAATAGCTATTGTGGGGAATAGTCAGAATAGTTTTTGATCCTTATCCAACATTAGGACAACTACTTTAGATGATTCCTCACTAGAATTCTCAACCTCAGTAGTTTGGGTTAGAAATTCTTGTTGATGGATAATCCCCTACGTTTGGATAGGATCTACTAGATGAGACTTACAGAGGCTTACCATTTCATTTTCTACCTAACTATTTCCCCCAAAATAGTGGTATTGATATTAATTTCAACATCTTCCCTCTAAAAAATGACTATAGTTGTTTCTGTGGAAGAATCATCACATTTTAATGAATCTTGATTAGATATTCAAGTATTATAAGATTCATTATACGAGAGCTAAATTCTCACATAAAATTGGTTAAATATATATTGATGAAAATGCTACAAAAGTAGTATGGATATTAGTATATTCTAGAATTTCAATAAATGACATGCCAACATTCATCATGGATTTTATTACCTTTTCAATCCCCATGTTAATATCACTTGTGGGAACACATGCAGTAATTTTTTCATGACCCTCCTTCGATGAATTAAGTCCCCAAACAACCACCTTGGAGACAAATCTAGGTTAGGCAGTATTCATCATAGTATTATATGTTCTATGAAATCAAATTGATAAATTACAGAAATGGAAGTCATGCATTGATATATAGCGTCTCCTGAAGCACTTATGATATACTAGATTCATTCTTTCTCTCAACATATGTGATATGAGTAGTACCATGAGAATATTATATATTATCTAGAATAAACCCTTTTCTAGTCAATGTAGTCATTTAATTAGTAAGAACATGTGAATGGATTGAAGCACACACTTTGTTTCTCAAACAATCAGTCATAATTTCTCTATGGGAATAAATAGTAGGAGTCCTGGAAAATCAAAAAAAAAATTCAACTATGTCTATGAGAAAATCTAAAATTATTTATTTCAGGAAGACATACAAGTACTAAAAAAGAATTTAGCAATAGATTTCTACCTTTGATGTTAATTATTATTCATCATATTGAAAAAAGTGGTAGTATAGACCTCTAAAAACATATGTACAAAATGTGGGAAGTCTCCTCCCATATCCTCTTACAAGGCATGTTAGCCTGAAGATAATTGTCTTGTTTTAATGGGTTTCCTAGTAACACTGATCGTAGGACCACAAAGTCTATATCGTGAAGATGAAGCAGTATGTGATTTTAAATTTGATAGCTTAAAATTAAAATAGTGTTTTCCCTTAAAATTAATGATTTGGATGAAATATAAATCCAAAGTAGAAAAGAGTTTGGGAATAATAGATATTTTTTCTTCTGGATCGATAATGTCATACCATTCCTCAAAAGAATAATGATTGATCCCCTCACTAGCGCCACGATCTATATTATCCTTTAATCACCTTATGACAGGGACCTGATTGTTGGTCTTAAGTAAATTCATATCTAGACGCGGCTCAGATATCCAAAAATTATCAGGATTATCTGCAAATAAATTACTAGATGGGGCTCAGATATCTCCAATCCCTAGAATATTCAACCCCTCACATTGGAGCTCCCACATTATTTCAGCATTAAAATAAAATTACATCCATTTTTGGAATTACTCCATTAATATGTATTCAAAATACATCCCATCCTATTGTGATAATTATTTTGTATCCCAAATTTCATGGGATAACCAATTTCTTCCATCATAGATGATGGACTAGAAAATGGAACCTGGTTCTATTCTATGTGATGGGGATTAGGCAACTTAGGTATAACCTCATTCGGTGATGATCATGTATCCCTCTTGATTTTGGTTGGTGTCTTATATCTTGAAAGAGTTTGTTTCAATGAACCAATATCATATTGATCCTCTCTCTTCGACTCTAATGACTGAACATCTAAAGGAAATGATGTAACTTATGAATGATAAGGTTCTTCCATACTCTGCCACTTTATTCCAACCTGAGGAACAACATTTTCTGTAACCCCTTCAGTGTAAGATGTAATCTAAACTTTGGAATACATTGTATTCTTTCTACTTTCTACATCAAGTGCAGGTGTATTAATCACCACCCTTATCAGTTACATAGTTGTCGGAAACTATACCTATTGATCCACCATTATATGATGTTCAACTGTAACATGCACTGGAGGGGATAATGTAATTACTTGTATGATTTTGAATTGGAGTCCAAATCGGTAAAGAGTATAGGCCTTCCAAATGATTTCACTATTTGATCTAGGTTGCCAGCATACCATCGATAATGACTAGAATGTATGCCAGTAGGTATTTATTGGATGTCCTTTTTTTAACAAACCTTACCATTGGATAATTCTCATAAGAACATATGTTTAACTACATAAATAAAATCAGGCTTTTTCAAATTTCATATTGTAGTAGGGATGGATGTGATATACTAGGGAAGTCCTAAACAGATGGTTGGAAGAGGGTCATGAGTACCTGGATCCCACTATGCATATAATAACTCCTTAAATGAGTTAGAATCTAATCATAAATAACATGGAATGGTCCAAAAATTATTAAAGGATCCGTCCCTCTAAGAATTTCTAAAAAACTACTATGAATGTTTTTGTAAAGACACTTATTTCTCCATGTAAATTCTTTTCTAATTATATAAAACTATAATGAGTCTGAAAAAATTCAAGGTGCGTGATTCTAAGCCACAGTGTGCTCAGAATGAATTTCTGAACTATTTTTAGGAACGTTCAGTAAACGCACAAGCATTGTTTTTTAACATTTAAATTGGTTCTCAGAATTGAAATTTGAGGGCACTGTTGAACTCACATCCTCGATATTCACTTAAGTGGACCTTCACCTCGACCGTAGTAGGTCAAGGGTGGAAATTAGTTTTCAAACATTTTGTGGGAGATTATAAAATAAACATGATTTATTTATTTTTATTTTTTTTTGAAACCTACTTTTTGGATTGTGGATGTGGGGACCACACCAGGGTTGTTGGGAATTTTTGTTTGAGCATTAAATGCCTGGTTACAGAAATTGTGTAACCACAACTCTCTTTGATTAATATGGTTCATTAAATCTAATTTAATAACACAACTTTTCAATTAAGAGTTAATTTTATTAACTCATAATGAGGGTGGTGTTTCCATTGGTGAAAGGGAGAGAAAACCATTACTATATAACTCTCGAAGGAAGAACATTTTCCACGAAAGATATCCTCTGACGAAGAATGAATTTTGAACGAAGAATGAGGAACCAATTTTAGAAGCGTCTAGCAGGATTGAAGAATATTGACATCCCCTTCAATGACTTCGTATTCTTTCTCGAGACATCTCTAACGAACGTCAAGTGAGGAGATTTAATATGAAATATGATTTAATTTTTTTGATAATTCATCATATTCTGGATTCAAAATGATGATGGCCAAACTAACATGTCCATTGTCCCACACATATACCCTACCATTTATCTTTTCTTCATTGTGAATTCTTCATGCGTTTGTCAATGCCAATTATATAAATGTGCTGAAAACAAAATGTTTTGTTGAGCATGATGTATAGACATAGAGCGCTTGTCCCTCGAATCGCTAATATGTGGTAGTTATTTTTTTTGGTTATATAATAGAGATGCGGTGAACCGAGGAAGAAGAGGGAAGCCGACACACTGGCCGATCACGTGATGGTGGGGTGGCATGCATCCGCACCTCTGTATGAGGAGGAAGCCATGACCCATTTGTCACGGCAGAGCAGGTTCACGGCCAAAACACTGGCCGACCTCATATTGGAGTGGTGGCGAACGTCCACACCGTCGGTGGAGCAAGAGGCCATGCCCTCTTGGCCGCAGTGGAGGTCAAAGGGTGGCCATCACCTGGCCTACCACGGAGAATAGAGGCTCCATTGTGTCACCGGGAGGAGGAGGACCAGCCGGCGAACCAGTCAGTCGTGGTGCACCGAGCCGGACCCACTAAAGTGGGTCCCACTTCCAAAAACTGAACAGCCCTTTGGGCAATCAGGTGACCTAGGATGTACCTCCATTCTAGGTGTCATCTATGGCAGACCCCACCATGGCGGTCAAGCCGAATGCATGCCGCGCCCACCAGGCCTCTCTAGTGGGCCGCACCTCCGAGTCGCACTAGCGGGCCTCACCCACCCGACCGGGCCAGGTCCGCCGAGGTCCCGGCCAACCGGGCTGGACACGGGTGAGGCCGGGTCGAGCTAGGTCAGTCCAACCATCTCAGACTGGACGTGGGCCCATCTGGACCCATTTACGCCTTTGTGGCCATTTCTTGATAACAGGTTGTCCGTTTGACGAAACGTCTATAGAATCTGAGTCCTTGGATTGGGACGGTCCATTTTTTATACTACACATTTGTTCTGGATAATTTTAGAGTATTATCCGGTTGGATCGAACTGTGAATCCAACTGGTCCCTCAGAGTAGAAACACTAATAACTTACAAACCAGACGTATGATTGCTGCATTTTCTGTGGATGTGGTTCCCTTATGATGTGATGAACCATTGGTATACTTCTTTGTTGAACCTCAAGGCTGTTGAGGTTTCCCAATGGATTTAGGAGAAGTTCTCCCAGACGTGCTAATAGTAGGAATCTAGCGGTTAGTAGTGATACAGAGGTTGGAGACAGATCATAAGGAGATTAGTAATGAGCTATCTTGTGTTGGTCAATACCAATCCTTTGTGGGTCAATACTCAATGATCCTTTGTGGGTTAGCGCTCAACAATACTGTGCGGGTCATTGCGTGGGTTAGTACTTATCGATCATGTGTGGTTCAGACTTTGTATAATCAGTAGTAGTACCTCTTGATAGAATGAGATGATCTAGATTCGTGACTAATCGTATGTACTTATATACATTACTGAAACCTAGTTTGAGCTGAGACTCTGTTTAAACTAAGTCTTTTACCCATGTGGTACTTTCACCTTCGTGGTATTACATTTGTGATAGTCTCCCCTCATGAATGAGAGGATTATATTTTGATAACATTGGAATATGTATGGGCATATACCAAATAGAGTTAATGTCTTAATTTGTGGTTTATTCCTTATGGATTTTGAGAGACCATCAGGGGGCCTCAGGGTCCCTACAGAGTTTTGTTATACTCACCCCTACATGGGCTTTGCCCACACCTTCCTATGTCTTGTGCATAAGAAAGACACCCCTGGCTGAGGATGAGGGTACCAGGACTGGAGGCTGCTCAGAGGTCGACATTAGACTAGGTGTACCACAGAGCCCACCATTCGAGAGCTATACCTACCTTTCAGCTAGGATCCATGGTGGGTGTTCATTGGAGTTGTTTCCATATTTACATGTACATTCCAGTTTTACTTGTACATTACAGTTGGGCTTGTATTCTGGCCCCTTTAATTTTTTGTATACACCTAGTTTACTATATAGTTTACTTTGTGGCTGTATATTTCTGTGTGATAGGTTTGTGTGAGTTTACAGGTTATAAAGTAAATTCCATCACATTTTAGGGAATATGTATTTCAGTGTTAGTCTCCGGCTCTGGCATACAGAAGGCGGGCTTGGGGTAGTCACAACATGGGCCCCAGGGGACGGGTCGTGAAAATTTTGTATCAAAGGAGCTTAGTTCTACCAAAGAACTCGATGTCTGATCTCTTGAATCAGAAAATAGTGATAAGTGTAAGGAGTGTGGTTTTCATTTCGGGGAGTCCTGTTTTGGTGTGTTACCCGACATATCAATACTCCAAGACCTTGAGTTCTGACTTCCGACTCAGTTCATGAAAACACTGATTAAACTTGGGCATTGAAAAGTTTTCCTTGTGATATCATTGAGTCTGCTCACTTGGTATAACATACTGACCATGGCACACCTTTTTATTTGTGGATGCCTATGCATAGACAGCCATCCAGGGTTGCAGTTAGAGTATGAGATGACATCCCACCGAGCGACGATGCTTTGGTGCAGGCCCCCCTTATGGCAGTTGTACACCCAGGTGGTGTACCGGAAACACCACAAAACTGTTGGGAAGATCATTCCACCAAACCCAACAGTAGAGGGAGCACACTGCATGAGCATGTTGCATGCGTTCCAGTGCTAGATGACATTGTGGATCAGGGGTGAGACAGATCCACAGGCGGCTGAGGACTAGCTGGAGGTCGTGCTTATAGGGTTTCTGCAGGTAGGCACACTATCCAATATCAGGGTGATCCTTGTCGCCAGACTTCTTCAGGCAGCAGTGGGCAGTTGGTGAAGATTGATGCTCCATGTTCACAACAAGGTCACTCTCATCTGGGCGGACTTTGAGGGCCTTTTCACAGAAGATTTCATCCCAGTGACCCAACTATCAGTACATATACGAGAGATTACCCACTTGCAGCAGGGTAGCATGAATGTTGATTAGTATTTAGCGAGGTTCACTGATCTCTCGTGTTACTCCCCTGACATGGTGTGGGACCCTTTCTTTAGGGCTCAGACCATCGAGTAGGGGATAATATGGGATATTAGAGATCATATTATTTCTCTCAGCATCTCGATGAATGCAGGGGTTTTAGAGTGAGAACTCTTATTGGAAGGCTTCCTTGTCGAGCAGTCACCGGCACGAGACCCACCACCGGACGACACGTAGCATACTCATCGGCAGCTGACACGAGATAGATGATGCAGAGGTCCAATAGGAAAAGACCTACAGGGGACAATCATGGGATACATGGTCGGTGGTGTAACGTCCCATCCCAGAAGCCACTAAACCGGTGCTCTGAGACAGTTCTCCACAAGGCCACAAGTGCGCCTCCCCATATGCCAGAGGCTGCTGACTAGTAGTGAGGGAATAGGGTGTGATAGTGGGGAGACTATTCCCTCATACCAGAGTAAGAAAATAGAATAAAATGACTAAGTATAATACACAGCGTATACCTAACAGAGTGCGGAAGAAGTAAACAACTGAACTAAAAAATCAATAATATTAAAAGGCTGTAAATGCCCGAAAAGCTATGAAATCCTATACAACATTGGTCACCCCCAGGCCGACAATATAGATACAATTACATAAGAAACTGAAAGTAAAAGTACATGGCTCTGCTACTAACTCTGAGCCAAACCACGTACCTGATCTGCAGACACTGTCAAACTACAGCAGCCCGATCAGTAGTACCACTCGAGCAGCTCTGCTCGATCATACAACACTTGGCCTCAGCCCTATCCACCATGCAAATTGTGCTCAATCTAAAAAGTATACATAAGGAATACACGTACACCAAGGTGTACATGCAGGTGTGAGAAATAATCTCAGTAGGGAACCCCGACAAGAAAACTATAATTGTGCTGCTAAAAATGTATGCAACATCTATGTGCTCAACCTAGCTAGAACACAACAAAAGAAGTAAACCAAACATGAAACCACAGTCGAACACAGGGTATGTAATCCCTGTCATCTGGTAAAATGCAACCATGGATGTCCATATCTATATACGTACACATGTATAGTCCCATACCAATACACATATACATAAATATGAATATTCATGATTAAGTGATTCAAATAACATGAAACCACATCAATAGCTGATCCTTGGGACCTTATGCCCGATCTCCTGGACATCCTGTGCAAGGGCATTGAGTTGGACGTCGTGCCACTCAAAAAGTGTATTATTAAGTAGATCTCTGGGTCCAAAATCCCATCGACATATACCTGCTTCGGCCAACGCCGGAAATATATCTCTGAACTAGTTAACCAAAAATAGGTAACCAATTCAATATAATTCAATTCTGAGTTTCTACAAGACTCGGCCTCGACCGACCATCTCCAATACCAAAGCCATAGTAGAAACCACAATAGGCTATCAAAAAGTCAAAGATAATAAAAATGGCAAGCCTGTGATGTTGGTTGGCAGTTGTAACAGAGGAAATCACCATAGTGAATATACAAAGTAACACTGTCCTCAGACATGTGAATCATTTGCCACAGGAAAACAGAAAACATGCCCTCAGGCTAATATAACCACGCCCTCAAGATAATATGAACCATGCCCTCAGGATAATTAGAATCATTCCCTCAGGCTAACCAGAATCACGCACTCAGGATAATCAGAATCATGCCATTAGGATAATCAGAGTCATGCCCTCAGGCTAATCAGAATCACGCCCTGAGGCTAATCAGAATCACGCCCTCAGGCTAATCAGAATCACGCCCTCGGGCATAACGAATAGTGACCTTATGCATATGGAATATCTTTCTCATGCATACCAAATATTTACCTCAAGCATGGAAGATACTGACCTCGGGCATAAGAAACGTTGCCCTAAGGCAAAAAAACTACTGCCCTCGGGCTATGAAAACAACACCCTTAGGCTAATGTAAAACACTGCCCTGAGGAATAAGTAACGGGGCCATTCCCAAAGCATAACAAGCAATTTTATATACAATTCCTTTCAAGGAATAAGTAATGCTCAATATAAACATGGCACACCCTCAGGTATCTGGGCCAAATGGCTAAACAGAGGAATGCACCCCTGGGGTGGTCTGGGATCCATGTAGTGATCCCAAACAATAGCTTTACTCTTACATTAAATTACTTATGAAATTCTAGGTATTTAAATAGGCAAGGCCTCAGCCATACGACAACCCAATGAGGGTTCGTAGCACAATGGTACACAAAACACACAACAGTTGGAATTAAAGACCAAGCCTCATACTACTCAGGCAAGAATGGAAAGGTATAAATCTCAACAAACAAGAAGATGCCTCGCATCAGGCTCAACAGCCACCAACCAGTAAGCACCTATGGTAACCGCTACAACATCAGCAACCTGAGTCAGATATAAACAAACAAGTGCGGGTGGCCAGAATGCCCAACCCAACAATTCATCCGAAGCACAAAAGAGATCACGAGTATGGCATGGGTTCTAGGTGAAACCCAATCACCATATATACTTAGACCCGACGTAACAAATCAGGGTCGGTCAAACAATCAGCACCCCCTGGGACCCACAGGTCAAACACCAAGGAGTCATCCTCCACGGGATCCTCCAGATAACTAGAGAGAAGGAATCCTACACGGGATCCTTAGCAAAGAGGAATATTGCATGGGATCCTCGAATGAAGAACAAAAGAGGCAACCCATAACAGGGGTCCCCACAAAGAAAACATGAGAGAGTTCCTACAAGGACTCCCTAGTTCAACATCCAAGTAAGGAATCTCTCAGGGGGCCCTTCGAAGCATCTGGTCTCACGGCCTCTTAGGCCAGAAGGGAACATCTCAACAAGGGAAACGTCTTCTAAAGAAAAGGTTACAGGAGATATCTTACAGCTCATCTCATATTAAATGTCTCGACTAAGTTGGTCCGAACACCCAACCTAGCAACCTCGCCAAGTCTCACCCTCAGGTGAACACTCAGCTCGATAATTGGAGGAAGAACCCCTCCATTTACATATAAACCCCAAAATTACATTTAGATAACTCATAAATGTAAATATTATTCCACCATTGTGATCTTACGTGGAAAACGCTTAGAATCGACTAATCACATGCCTAATTCTGACTTCTATAGCATAAAATATCCCAAAAATAATAAGTTGGAGCAGTACATGGCCAGAGTACATGGCCAAAACCCATTGGGCCTGCCTGTATAAAAGTACATGCTGTGTACTGTTCACAAAAAGTCACACCATGTCTGTTTTTGCCCGAACACATGCCCATGTACCACTACACGGTGTGTAATTTACTGTACACGACGTGTACATAAAAAAACCACTATTCTGTGTTCTATTCCACACGGCCAGCCACACAACCACCCACTACATGGTGTGTACTCAAAGTACACAGCATGTACATAAGAAAACATTGTCTTCCGTGAACAGGAAGAACACACGGTGCGTTCCATCGGAACACATGCCATGTTTATTGGGTTTTCCGATGGGAAATCCCTAAAAACGCCCGATTCACCCGTATTCGCCCCCGAAACAACAGATCGAGCCCCATGGGAATACAAGCAAGCAATATGATGATTTAAAAACATAAAACAACTTGATTAAGGGGAATATATTGTGAAAATGTAAATGGGCCTACCTTTGGGTGGAAACCGCCGAAGCCTCGGTTGATTTCATGGTCCACAGATGTTGCACGCCGACTCAACGCGTCGAGGGATTTGATTCAGTACCCCTCTTGCCACCCAACTCTCACTCATTATCAATCTCCCAATTTCCCCCATGGGACACGGCCAATGAAGAGCACACATGGAGTGTGCAAAAGGATTAGGAGGAAGTAAGAGAGATAAAGGAAAAGAAAAGAAGAAAAGAAGAAAAGAAAAGGAAGAAAACGGGGCACAAGCCGGCCCCGGCGCCCGACATGAGTTTATGCCATATCTAGGATAAACTGCCCATTCTGGACTCAACTGCACCGACAGAATAGAAATAAAATGCTCTGTTTAAAAGTTATTTCCAAATGAACCTGCGCAAATAATTTAATATTTAATTTAATAATATTAAATATTTCGCTAAAATTCAAACAGCTCAGATTTCTACCAAACTCCAATACTAGTGTAAAAACCCTATTCCAAGACCAACGGAGTGGTCAGAAAAATTATCCGAGATCATCTCATAAGGGAAAATGACCATTTTACCCCTCACGAGCACATAACAGCAAAAATTCAAATTTCTGCTAAAAAAGTAGTCCGGAAATACACGGGTACATACAAACTCCCCACCATAATCCTTCTCGTCCCCAACAAGCCTAGTGGAGTACCCACAACCATTCTCCCGAATGATCATATGCACAAACAAGCTATATGGACCATCCAAAGACCAACCTTATAAAATTAACAACCACTTCTACATGGAATACATTCACCTATGATCGATTTGGTACTCCCCACCATAAGAATACCATTATCGCCGTCTTAAAAGAAAACTATGAGCTCAAAAGCTCACAGAAAACACTAATGTTTAACTAGAAAGAGGAAAACCACCACCAAATGACCAATGGTGCACTCCCCGCCCTATGGATTTCCTTACATCGCTCCTAGGGCACAACCACAATAGGTTACATCCTCACAGAGAAGGACATTAAGGAAGAAAAAAAGAGCTCAATTTAAGTTCGAAGATCTCTCAGTATACTCAAGGCAAATCAAGATAGCACATGATCATCACAAACAGGAGTACACTAAGATTTAACCAAAGGTGTGTCCAGCTCCCTCCGAGCAACGCTAGCATCCTGCTATAACCCGACATGGATTCCAACATGGGTCAACCATTTTCCCACTGGTTTCCCTAGAACAGAACAAACATCAACCTATAGGGGTTTGAGTCAAAACCAAACACAACCTAAAAGGGCTCTGATCCTCTCTGATAATCCATAGAAGGAACTTCCCCTTAGAGTTCAGAACCCAAGCAGAAGAAAACTAAACTAACTCTCATCGGGTATCTGTATACAAAAAATACCACAAGGAGGTCCAGTTGACAAGAAAAGCCTTGGTATCTATCAACCTCATTCTAAAAGATCCGACTAGATAACCACATACCTATGAAACAAAACCCAATAAGGGGATAAAAAAGGCATCACGTTCCACATAAACCAACTGGGGTTACTACACCACCTGTGCACAGGGACTAAGTCATCATCCTCAACAAAAAACCTCAACGTAGATCCATGTAACCATCCATCAGAGTAAAAAGTATGTGTAAGTAGACCAAAATCTCTATGTCATCCGTAAAAAAACACACTAGCGGGCCTATATGATGTGAATCCTACGTGCTGAGTATGATGCATGAGATGCCTATTTCTTTTTCCGGCCAAGAGTCAAAATACCTCCCTGGAATCATACGAATGGCCAAGAGCCAGAGATCTATAGTAAATCAAAACATTGCACAACATGAGCATCACTCGGGGCGATAATCAAATACAACTGTAACATCACAAAATCAGAACAATAATCCCAAACCCTGGAAACCGGGAATTCTTACCGGAACAAGTGTTCTCGATGCACCAAACCGATATCCATCACATTTTCTGACAAATTCCTAATACTCCTATCTACCACATCCCAATTACTAAAGACTAGGAAATAAAACCTCATCTGACACAACTTTGTAACATCCCGACACGGAAGCCAGTAAACCGGTGCTCTGATCCAGTTCGCCACAAGGGCGCAAGCGTGCCTCCCCGTACACCAGAGGCTGCCGAATAGCAGCGAGGGCCTGGGGTGTGATAATGGGGAGACAATGACCTCATAGCAGAGTAAGAAAACAGTGGAAAATAACTAAGTATAATACACAGTGGAAAACAAAAAGAGTGCGGAAGAAGTAAAAAACCGAAATAGAACAAGCTGTAATAGTAAAAAGCTATAAATTCCCAAATAGCTATGCAATACAATACAACACTATTCACCCACTGGGCTAACCATACAGATACAAGTACGAAAGAAACTGAAAGTAAAAGTACATGGCTCTGCTACTAATTCTGAACCAAACCACGTACCCGATCTCCAGACATTGTCGTACTGCAGCAGCCCGATCATTAGTGCCACTCAAGTAGCTCTGCTCGATCATGAAACACTGGGCCTCAGCCCCATCCGCCATGAAAATCGTTCTCAACCTGAAAAGCAGAAATATGGTCTACATGTACACAAAGGTGTATGTGCAGGGGTGAGAAATAATCTCAGTAGGGAACCCCGACAAGCAACCTAAAACTGTGCTGATAAAAGTGTATGCAACAACAACGTGCTTAGCCTAGCTAGAACACAACAAAAAAAGTAAATCAAATGTGCAACCACAGTTGAACTCAGCGTATGTAATCCCTGTCAACTAGGAAAGTGCCACCATGGATGTCCATATCAATATACGTACACATGTATAGTCCCATACCTATACACATATGCATAAATATGAATATTCATGATAAAGTGATTCAAATAACAAGAAACTGCGTCAACAGTCGATCCTTGGGACCTTAAGCCCGATCTCCTGGACATCCTATGCAAGGGCATTGAGTTGGAAGTCGTTACACTCAATCTGTGTATCATTAAGTCAATCTCTAGGTCTGAAATCCCATCGACATATACCTTCTTCGACCAATGTTGGAAATATATCTATTTACATGTTAAAAAAAACAATTAACCAGTTCAATATAATTCAATTCTGAGATTCAATGAGACTCGGCCTCGTCCGACCATCTCCAATACCAAATCCACAGCAAAAACCATAACATGCTGTCAACAAGTCTAAGATAATAACAATACCAAGCATGTGATGTAGATTGGAAGGTTCAATAGAGGAAATCACCACAATGAATATACAAAGTAACATTGTCCTCATACATGTGAATCATTACCCTCAGGAAAACATAACACTTTCCCTCAGGCTAATATAACCACACCCTCAGGCTAATTAGAACCACACCATCAGGCTAATTAGAGTCATGCCCTCAGGCTAATCAGAATCACTCCCTCAGTCTAATCAGAATCACACCCTCAGGCTAATCAGAATCACACCCTCAGGCTAATCATAATCAAGCCCTTAGGCTAAGAATAATCATGGCCTTAGGCAAATCAGAATCACGCCCTCAAGCATAATGAATAGTTCCCTCAGGCGTATGGAATCATGCCCTTAGGCATACTGAATATTTCCCTCAGGCATGGAAGCTACTGCCCTCAGGCTAAACAACTAATTCCCTCGGGCTATGAAAACAATTCCCTTATGCTACATTAAAACACTACCCTCAGTCACAAGTAACCGGGCCAAGCCCAAATCATAACAAGAAATTTTATATTCAATTCCTTTCATGTAAAAAATTAATGATGAATATAAACATGGCATAACCTCGGGTATTCGGGCCAAATGACTAAACAGAGGAACGCACCCCTGGAGTGGTCCTAGATCTAAGAAGTGATCCCAAACAGCAAATTTACACTTATATTAAATTACCTATGAAATTCTAGGTATTTAAATATCAAAGGCCTCAGCCATACCACACCCCAATGTGGGTTCATAGCACAACGATAAACAAAACACACAACAGTTGGAATTAAACACCAAGACACCTACTACTCAGGCACACAAGGCAAGGTATGAATATCAACAATCAAGAAGACGCCTCACATATGGCTCAACAGCAACCAACCAGGAAGCACCTCTGGTAACTGCAACAGCATCCGCAACTAGAGTCAGATATAAACAAACAAGTGTGGGTGGCCCGAACGCCCAACCCAACAATACATCAGAATCCCAAAAGGGATCACCAGTGTGGCATGGGATCTAGGTGACACCTGATCACCATCTCCACCCAAATCCGATGTAAAAAAGCAGGGTCAGTCAAAAACGGGCACCTGCCATGTCCCACAAGTCAAACACCAAGGAGTTATCCTACAGGAGACCCTCCAGATAACTAGAGAGAAGGAATCCTACATGAGATCCTTAGAAAAGAGGAATCATGCATGGGATCCTCGAATGAAGAACAAAATAGGAAACCCATAATAGGGGTACCCACAAAGAAAACATGAGAGAGTTCCTACACGGACTCCCTAGTTCAACATACAAGCAAGGCATCCCTCAGGGGACCCATAGAAGTATTCGGTCTCATGGCCTCTTAGGATAGAAGGTCACGTCTCAACAAGGGAAATTTCCTCTAATGAAAATTTTACGGGAGATAGCTCATAGCTCATCTCATATTAAACGTCTCGGATAAGTTTTTTCAAACACCGAACCAAGCATCCTTGCCACGTCTCACCCTCAGGTGACGTCTATGCTCGATAACTGGAGGAAGAACCCCTACATTTAGATAAAAACGCCAAAAAAATGCATTTATATGACCTCTAAATTTAATAAGGATACCGCCATTACGATCTATATGAAAACAATATCAGAATCAACTACTCACATGCACAATTCTGACTTCCAGAGCATAAGATATCCCAAAAAAACTAAGCTGGAGCAGTACATGGCCAGAGTACATGGCCATAACCCATTGGGCATGCTAGTGTAATAGTACATAGCATTTACATTACTATACATGGAATGTAATATTAACAAAAATTCACACCGTGTCCGTTTTCACCAGAACACATTCCCATGTACCACTACACGGTGTGTACTTTACTGTACACGGTGTGTACTTCAAAAAAAACCACTATTCTGTGTTCTATTCCACACGACCACCCACTACACGGCGTGTACTCAAATTACACGGCACGTACTTAAGAAAACATTTTCTTCCCTGATCGTAAAGAACACAGTGCATGTTCCCCTAGAACACATACTGTGTATACTGGGTTTTCCAACGGGAAATCCCTAAAAAAGCTCGATTCTCCCGTTTTCGCCCCCGAAGCAACAGATCGAGCCCCATGGGCATTCAATCAAGCAATATAAGTCTTTAAAAATATAAAACAACTTTTTTAAGGGGGGTCTATTTCAAAAACATAAATGGCCCTACCTTTGGGCGGAACCCGCCGAATCCTCGGTTGATTTCAAGGTCCATGACTGTTTCATGCCGACTCAGCACGTTGAGGGCTTCGATTCGGTTCCCCTCTTGCCACCGAACTCTCACTCTTTCTCAATATCCCAATTCCCCCCATGGGAAATTTCCATGTAAGAGCACACATGGAGCGTGACCATGGAGGAGGAGGGAGGAATAGAGAGAAAAGAAAAGAAAACAAGAAATGAAAAGGTAGAAAAAGGGGCTCGGGCCGGCCCCGGCACCCGACATGAGTTTATGCCTTCTCTAGGCTAAACTCCCCATTCCGGACTCAACGACGACGACGGAATCACAATCCGATGCTCCATTTAAAAGTTATTTCCAAATGAACTAGCACTAATAATTTAATATTTAATTTAATAATACTAAATATTAAATAATTCTCCAAAATTCAAAGAGCTCATATTTCTACAAAACTCATGTCCTAGGGTAAAAACCTTATTCCAAGACCAAAGATGTCATCATAAAAATTATCCGAGATTAGATGGTAGGGGAAACTGATGATTTTACCCCTCACGAGAATCCAAGAGAAAAAATTCAAATTTTGGCTAAAAAAAAGCAGTCAGGAAAAACACGGGATCTTACAGGTGGTGTGGGGAACATGAGATAGATCAGGACATGTAAGGGATTAGCAGTGTTACATGCGTGGCGGGTAGGGTCACATGGATCACGACTACCCAGCACCCCATATGGATGACCAGCAGACGGTCAAAGTACTGCATGGGTAGAGTTGAAGATTCGATTGATGAGGTCTGCATGCAGGATGCAGACATGGAAGAGGATCTAGCCATGTAGAAGGTGGTGGGCGGTGATATGTGGTTATACCGCCACCACCTTCAGGTGGTCCACCCTGACCACAAGGAGCAGAAGGACATGGAAAACTCATCTTCGGGCAGCTGAGGATTATGATGACAACACTCCCGAGATGATACGAGGTACAATCTATGTCTACTCTACCATAGATGACATACATATAGACATAGGATCCAGTAATTCTTTTATTTTCATGACTCATGTTTAGAGCTCATATTTACTGGTGGATCCATTGTCTCAATCCATATGGATAAAGACTCTTACGGGTGAGGATTAGATAGTTACACACTGGTGTCATCACTGTGACATTACTATAGGAGGCGACAGCTTCGACTAGGATCTTCTAGTAGCGGTATCGAGGCCTTACGACATCATCTTGGGTAAGGACTGGTTATTCCTAGTACATACTCAGATTGACTGTATTAGGCGCAAAGTGAGGAGTTTCCGCATAGATGGTACCAGTTTCACCTTCACCGGTGAGAAGGGATCCTTTGCAGCACAGGATGGACTTACCCGGAGGAGGGTGTAACCAATCACAAATCAGTTGGCTAGCCTTACCCTCATAGTAGTTGATGTTGAAAGTCCAAGCTATCTTGTAGTGGTGTACAAGTACACTAATGTATTCCTTGATAATGTTCTAGGTCTACCTTCACGTGGAGGGGTGGAATTTTACAACGAATGGTTCTCTGGGATGGCTCCGATATATACCCCAACATATCAGATGTCTCTTGCGGAGTTTTGATATCATCGAGTATAGCTGGATGACTTGAAAATCAAGGGGTGTATTAGGCCCAGTGTTTCTCCTTGGGTAGCCACGATTTTGTTATCCAAGAAGGCAGATGGGATTTTGAGACTCTGTGTGGACTATCAGCGCCTGACCATGTGGACATGACGAACACATACCTATTTCCAATAATTGACGTTCTTTTTTATCAGCTGAAGGGATCATGATGGTTTTTGAAGCTAGACCTCAAATATGGCTGTCAATGGATCACGGTACAAGATGAGGATGTGTAGAAGACAGCTCTCAGATGTCAATATTTCCATTATGAGTTATTGGTTATTTTATTATTCATGACCAATTCCCCAAAAGTGTTCATAGGACTCATGATCTGGATATTTCAACCATACCATGATCGCTTTTTGGTCGTCATAAATGATGACATCTTCATATACTCAAAAACTACTGAGGAGAATCACTATCATATATCGATAGTTTTGAAGACACTCTGTGTGAACCAGATTTATGGTAAGCTCTCGAAGAGCATGTTCTATATCTGAGAGGTTTGCTACATGTGACTCATCATCTCGGAGGTTGGAGTTGCGGTGGATCCAGTGAAGATTGATGTTGTGCTTGCTTGGGAACCACCAAGGAGTGTGACAGAACTACAGAGTTTCTTGGGTTTGCTCGGTTACTACATGATGTTTTTTCATGACCATTCCATAGTTTAATCACTGTTATCAGCATTGATGAAGTAGTGAAAACCCTTCCTGTGGTCAAAAATATGCCAATGGTGTTTCTAGGAGTCGAGTTAGAGACTGACGAGTGCACCTATCTTGAGGTTATCGGAGGAAGGCGTTGTGAACTTAGTATACAGCAATGCATCATGGACAATGCTTGGATGTGTTTTGATGCAGGAGAAAGAAGTGTTCTCATATTGTTCTAGATAGCTGAGACATCATGAGAAGAGTTACACTTCCCATGACCTAGAGTTAGCAGTATTGGTCTTCTCCATGGAAATGAGGCAACATTACTTGATGGGAGAACTTTTTAAAGATTAATATGATCACAAGAGTCTCATGTATATCTTCTATCATAAGGACATGAACCAGAGGCAAGGATGTTGTATTGAGTTCCACTAAGAATATGACTTCGAGATCATCTATGCTTCTGGGAAGGGGAAATTAGTATCAGATGCACTCAGTAGGAGATCTGGTATATAGTTTCTGAGTGAGGTGACAAAGTAGATAGCCACTTTTCAGATATACTACGTGGATTGAGATGGAGAAGATTATCCTTATTCTCTGACAATCACTCCCACAGTCATTCAGCGAGTCAGGGAGGCACATCATGGAGACACTGACTGCGAGGATCAACATGCTCAGATATCCACAGGATAGGAACCAGATGGGTTTTATGATGGTGGGTAGCATTTCAACCTATTTAGAGGGCATACTATGGTGTTAGTGGTGCTTTGGGAGGAAGTGATGAGGGAGTTCCAGGAGTGTTGAAGATGTACCAGGACCTCCGACATTAGCACTGGTGGACAAGAATAAATAAAGCTATAGTAGAGTTTGTCTATTTGTGCCGCACTTATCAGCAAGTGAAGGCAAAGAATCAAGTTCCAGTAGTCTTTGTTTAGCCTATAGAGGTTCTATATTGGAACTGGGATGGAATTTCCATCGACTATATGACATTAATTACACACACGTCAATGGGTTATGATTCTATCTAGGTGATCATTGACCGACTAAGAAATTTGGACCAATTCCTACCAATCTGAGAGCAGGGATCAGTTAAGAGCTTAGGAAACCTCTATGTGAAGGAGATTTTACGGCTTCATGGAGTTCCATCTATGATTTTCTCTGATTGTGATGTAGTTTTTTCTTCCCATCTATGGAAGTGGTCGCAAGAGGTGTTCGAGACACATCTTAGGTTGAGCACCGCCTTCCATACTCATATGGATGGTCAGACAGATTGGGCCATTCAGGCCCTTGAGGACATTCTACATGCATGCTTCTTTGATTTCCTCCATAGAAGAGAGGATCACTTTCCATTGGTGTAATTCACATATAACAACAATTATCACTCCACTCTCGGTATGGCACCATTCTATGTGTTGTACGAAGGAACTTGAATATCACCTCTGTGTTAGAGGGACCCCGGGGAGTCAGTACTTGTGGGAACAGAGATGGTACGGGCTACCACGGAGAAGGTGTAGATCGTCTATGAGAAGATGAAAATTGCACATAGAAGATAGGAGTCGTATGCTAACAGGAGATAAAAACCTCTGGAGATTTAGGAGGGTGACCATGTCTCTCTATAGGTCTCAACTCAATGAGGTTTTCATTGATTTGGAAGGGGTGGAAAGTTATCTCTGAGGTTCATCGAACACTTTCAATTACTCAATAGAGTTGGTGAGGCATCTTACCGCTTAGATTTTCCACCATAGTTGCACAGGGTGCATGAAATTTTCCGCGTATCCCAAAGGAGGAGATATATATATGATCCTTCGCACATCATTGATTGGGGTGAGATGAACATCAACTATGGGGTGATGATTTCAGAGGATCCAGTAGAAATTAATGATCGATAAGAGAGAGTCCTAGATTGGATATCAATAACTCTGGTACATGTACGCTGGAAGCATGAGAACATTCAAGAGAGCACATGGGAGTGGGCGGATGAGATTCGTGCTTAGTACCCCCAATTATTTCCCATGATGTATTGTGGATTTTGGGTAGGAAAATCCCTAAGGTGGGGAGAATGTAATGACCCATAATTTTCCATGATTATTTTTTAATTATATGTAAATATTACGAGTCTTAAAAAATTGACATCACGTGATTCTGAGGCTCGGTGTGCCCAGAATGAATTTCTGAACTTTTTTCGAGTACGTTCTGTAAACACATGAGGGGAGTTTTGTAACTTTTGAACTGGTGCTCGGAATTGAAATAAGTTTGAACTATTGAAGTCATAGCACATATATTCACATTAGAAGACCTTCACCTCAACCTCTATATGTCAAGGGTGGAAATTAGTTTTCGGACATTTCATGGGAGAAAATAAAAAAACATGATTTATTTTATTTATCTTTTTAAATCCTTCTTTTTGAATTGTGGAGGTGGGGACCACACAAGGGTGGTCGGGCATTTATGGATTAGAATTAAGTGCCTAGTTGCACAAATTATGTAACCATAAATAACTTTAATTAATAGGGTTCATTATATCTAATATAATGACATATCTTGTCAATTAATAGTTATTTTTTATTAACTCTTGTTGAGGGTGGTGTTTCCATTGGTGAATGGGAGAAGAGAGGTTTGCTGTAGATCTCTCGAAGGATGAAATTTCTCTATTGAAGGATATCCCTTGACAAAGAATGACTTCCGAATGAAGAATGGGGAACGGACTTCAGAAGTGTATTGTGGGAGCGATGAATGTTGATGTCCTCTTCATCGACTTTGTCTTCTTCCTCACAACATGTCCAACAAACGCGAAGGTAGAAAATTTAATTTGAAAGATGTTTTAATTTATTAGATAATTCATCATATTCTAGATTCAGAATGATGATGGAAAAACTAACATGGCCATTTTCCCGCACATATACCCTGCCCCTTTATCTTATGTTCTTAGTGAATTTTTCGTGCGTTCATCATTAGAAAATATTTAACAACAATGAAAACACAATGTTTTGATGAGTGCGGTGTATGGACGTGGAGCCCTTGACTCAAAGATCGTGAATATGCAGTCCTTAATTATTTGGGCTTAGAACTGAGATACGTTAAACATAAGAAGAGGAGGATGGAGGGCACATCGGTCGGACACATGGAGGTAGAGTAGTGTGTGTCCACACCTCCAGATGAGAAGGATGTGGCGGCCAGTCAGTCGCGGCGGAGCATGTTTGAGGCCGGCATACTGGATGGCCTCATGGCGGAGCCGCAACACGCGTCTGTGCCACCAGTGGAGTATGAGGCCTCAGTCGCTTAGATATGGTGAGGGCCGAGGGGCGGCCAACACCCGGCTGTCTATGGAGGAATGTGACATCATCGCGCTGCTGGGAGGAGGAGGACCGGCCCCCGAACTGGCTGGCCGCTAAGCAACAAGCAGGACCCACACCAGTGGGTCCCTCTTAAAAAACCAAATGGCCATTTGAATTTTTGGGTGACATGGGAGGAATCTACCTCCCAGGGATCGGCTACGGTGGACCCCACCACGGTGGTCCACCCGACAGCGGGTCGCGCACAGTAGGTCAGGACGGGCCGCCACATTCACGGGTCGAGCCGGACCATGGCCTAGCGGGCTGGAACCGCTGAGGTCCAGGCCAACCGTGTTGGACCCGGGTCAGGCCGGGTTGACTCGTACTGGGTCGGGTCTTCCCAGGCAGGGTGGGACTGGACTCGAGCCCATCCAGACCTCGTTACTCTTTTTTTCCCATGTATTAAGAACCATGTATTCATTTGATGATCCATCTATGGCATTAGAGTACTTGGATCTATATGTTCCTTTTGGAATATGTCACTTGAGTTATGGATAATGTTGGAGTATGGTCGGGTTGGATCAAACCCTGAATCCAACTAGGCCCTTAGAGCGGAAACACTAATAAAATATAGACCAGACGTCTTGTTGATGCATCTTCTATTGCATTGGGTCCCTTATGATGTGACCGACCTTTTGGATACTTTTTCGTGGAACATCGTGGTGTTTGAGGTTCGATCATTTTCTAGAGAAGGGTTCTCCGAAACACGCTAATAGCGGAATTCCTGTAGCTGGCAGTGAGGCAGTGGTTGAAGAGAGATCATACAGAGGTTAGTACTGAGCGATCTTGTGTGGGATAGTACAGACCTTGTGTGGGTTAGATCCGGTTTGGGATAGCGCTCAATGATCCTGAATGGGTCAACACATATCAATCCTATGTGGGTCAGTACTCATCGATCAAGTGTGGGTCAGCGCATACTAATCCGATGTTGGTTAGATCTTGTGTCGATCATTGCGGGGGTTAGTACTTATCGATCATGTCTGGGTCCGACTCCATAGAATCAGCAGTAGTATCTCTTGATATAATGAGATGTTCTAGCTTCTCTACTAATCATCTGAACTTCTATAGTTCCCTAAAAACCTAGTTTTCGCAGAGACTCTGTTTGAACTATGTTTTTTACCTACATGGTACTTTCATCTTGTGGTGTTAACATTGTGATATTCTACCATCATGTATGAGATGAGTATATTTTGATAACATAGGTATATGTATGGTCCTATACCTAAGTATAGTAGATGTCTTGCTTTGTGGATTACCCTTTGTTGATTTTGAGAGACCTTCAGGGGTCTCGGGGTCCCTACTATGTATTTTTATACACACTCTTGGATTGGCTTCGCCCGCGCCTTTATGTGTCTTGTGAAAACGACAGACAACGCTGACCAAGGACGAGGGTACCTGGACTAGAGGCTACTCGGAGGTGGAAATTAGATGAATATTACCATAGAGAGACTGTTCAAGAGCTGTACCGACCCATCAGGTAGGATCCTTGGCGGGCATTCATAGAAGATGTTTCCAGTTTTACTTGTACATTCCAGTTTTATAGGTACTTTTCAGTTGGTCTTGTATTCTAGCCCCTATAATTTCTATATACTCTTTGTTTACAATATAGTTTACTTTGTTCTTATATATTGTTGTTTTCCTGGTTTGTTTGAGTTTACTGGTTATAAATGCAATGTTTTCCAATTTTATAAAATACGCCTTTTGGTGCTAGTCGTCATCCCCTAGCCTATGGAAGGCGGGCTTGGGGGTAGTCATAGCATTGGCCCCGGGGGACGAGTTGTGATAGGATTTCCAAAATATGGGTTTCTAACCTTTCAATTTTATTCTATTCAATATTGTCCACTACAACAAATGTTCCTATCTTTATTCCACCATTGGAATCACTGATAGGAAATAGATACGTACTGGTCCAAATAGCTATAAAACCCCTGAGATGTTTCTTGTCATGAATTTTGTGGTTTATTTCATATCCCCACTTGTTAATATCAACATTTACTATTATTGACTAGACAGTTTCTGGTTAATGTCTCTTTACAGCCATGGGATAGCTCATTGGATTCATGCACTTGGGGCATTTCACTTTCTTCTCCCAAACAACTCCCATCCACATATTTAGATGAATATCCCCTCTAATATGAGGATTTTTATTCAATAAATTTTGGGCTATTTTCAATATCTCACATGCTAAAATGGTGTCATTTTAGTTTCATTTCATGTCAACTATGGAGGAATAAATTCATCATACATATCTCCAAAGATCGAAGCCACAAAGATCTTGTGATTGTCCCACAAACTGCTGTCTAGTTATACCTGTGTCACATTAACTGAATTCATATGTGGACTCTAATGACCTAGCAGTTCTAGCACAAAATCCTCATTTATATACCAATAGGTATTCCATACCAACACAAAACCTTAAATACTAATTCTTGCTAGATCATTTTTGAACTCTACACTTGATTTTTTTTACCTAATATGCCCTCATCCATCTTGGCTTAACACCCCATCCAAGGTCAATGTCACAACCTTTCTTCCTTACCATCAACTTATCTGTCTTTGAATATCAAATAATGGATGAATTACACTATCGATTTATTTCAACTGTATGTGGTTTCATATTTGGAGGACATGTGTTGTGACCCATTAAATTAGACTATGTTTTTGTCCAAACAATAATATATTCACCATCACTAAAAATGTTGGTAGATGAAATGTTCTGATGGTATTGAACCATGATACCGAGTGATAGTTTTTTAAATCTATCGTATGGGATTCATGCATATGGTCATAACTGTAAAGTAGAAGTTAAATAATCTTTCGAAAACTGTGTTGATATTTCATTAAATTGTCTACTAGTTAAGCAATGGTGGTATCAAAAATGTTTTAGAAATCATTCCTAATGATCTTCATCATTTCCTCAGTTCCCTTTTCAACTATTCATCATTAGTTTCAATCCAAATGGAATACATTGAACTTTAATATAAATATCATGTTTATTTCAGAATATGATCATTTAAAAAAAAATTGGAAATGAAGTAAATTTGTGAAAAGAATTGTGTCACAATAGTATATGTGGAATTTAAGTTTCTCCCTCAAGGTCCATCATGGAAGTATCTCGCTCAAATAAATATATAGTCAATATAAGGAAAATAGTCAGTTTGAAAATCTTATGTGTGAAAGACTTTTGAGGGAGAGATCAAATTTCTAAGTCTCTATAGTTTTCCTACAATGTGAAGTCCTTATTTATAGATGTAGAAGTCTATCTACGTGACGTGATGACATGGTATACCTATATGAACAACTAATAATGGATTCAAATACAATACATTTTTTCAGTTTCAGCCATTAACCTCATGATTAGAACCTTTTTTCATTCAGATCTAGTCTTGAGAGGGTATTTTTGTGACACTCTATTTCAACAGATGGATGAAAATGTGAAGAGGGAAATAACATAGAAAATGGAGGATAAAACAGATGAAGGATGGAAAGAATCACAAAGCCTCTTAAAATGGCTCTTATACATTTTCTCCAATCACAGTTAGCATGCAAGCAATTGTGCACCTCCTCACTTTCGCCACCAGACACATTCACCCAGTATCCCATATTTTCCTACAATAAGACCATTTGGGACTTTATTTGTGTCGATGAATACCTAAATGGCTTATTATAAGTTTGACTCTCTACTATATCACTCATTTCCTCCAAACAAAATAAGGTAGTTTTCCATCACATAAAAAGATAAAATAAAAGGGTGTCGTTATGCTTATATCCCAAAGGGTTTAATGTAAGTAAAATTTATGCAATTTATTCACACAAAACCTAGATTCCATAAGACTATCACAATCACAATTCTGGAAATAGGAAAATAAACTACTCCCTTATGGGAATAACAATAGATAATCTTGATGGGTTGATCTATTCTTTACCTAATTCTAGTTATCTAGGTTTTTTGTCCACTAAGGTAAAACCAGTTCTCCCCATCCCACTTGCATGGTTTACCCCTTATGTGATCCTTTTTTGATCAAATCCCCTTCTATAAATTATGATCCATCCATAAGGTCTTCGTCAAAGAGACTAATTGAAGGGCCTATTCTTCAAAATTTCCCTTGTCTAAAAGGGGCCCTGTTGAATCCTCCACCAAGACCACCGAATTTACAAAACCCTAGGGAAAGGAACATTGGCGTGTCTCCAATTTGGATTTGAATTTCTATGGTCCAAAGTTCCCCACAATTTTCCAACCAAAGGGTAAGGTTACTCAAGGTGTCTATTGATTTTGATATATACAGTCGTGTAGATCCTTACCACATGGACATTGTTGAGGTGTTCTGAATCTCTAATTCTAGGGATAAGAATTCTTTCATTATTTCCCATCTCTGAGATCTGGATCCTTTAGTCCATAATAGAAAGGGTTAGGATTATGGTTGAATTTCCTTTTAATAGGGGATGGCGTCCTCTTCTACCAACACCTGATCAATATTAGGATAGCCATTCTGATGTAATCCCCTAACAATTCTTGTTGTAGGTATGACTTTTTCCTCTTATCTACCTCTTGGCCACTGAGATCAAAATGGAATGGGTACCAGAAACATCTCCAATAACACCATGACATCTGTGAACATTTTTCCTTTCAAACTATTGAATGTATTATAATTTAATGTGAATAGAGGTAAGCGTTGTAGCCCTAAACTCCTCATCTGTATCCCTATCCCCTTCCATAGTCGCATCATCCGCTATATCCATAGTCCTATTAATTTATCATTGATGGAAGGAAAGTGTGTGGATTGTTTAATAATACATGTCCCCATATTTATCACCATGATCATTAGTCACATGATCATAGAGGTTTATAATGATCAAAACATGAACATAATCTACCTGATGAAATTGACTACGAGAACTCATATTTCCACCAGAACTGGTATACATGGGAATCCTTTTTAATGTTCGCACTCTATATCATATATACCAATAATTGATAAATCATACCCCCCCCCTAAAGGGGCCTCCTATTAGGTTTAAGCCCCAAATCATATTGAATTACGTAAAACTTTATTCATATCAACCAGTGTACGATGGAAACCCACATAGGGTCTGAGATCAATGGGAATCCTACATAGGAATAATCCCCAATAATAATATCCTTGATCTGGGTATCCTCTTTCAGAATAATCCCTAAGATATTTCCTACAATAACCATGGAAAAAATAATCCCTCGGGGTTTCTTTATAGGAGATATCCATCAAATTAGTAAACCCCAATCCAATCACCTCAATGTGATATACTCTCCTATGAGTCATAAACTTGATGGCCTACAAAGGCATGGGTCCTCAATGATGAACTACATGGCCTTTTATTCCCATCCCAACAGGTTGCATAGGAATCCTCATAGAGGATCAAACCCAACATCTTAAACCGAATGTTTTCTTTTGGGCCACATCCCCATAAGGGTATAATTAATCATGTAAAATCATAGCCCTTCCATGTTACTTGGGATTCTTCAACATAAGTCCCACACAAACCATTTACATAGCACCATATAACTATAAATCCTTCCCAAATGATGAAAAACTATACAATTGGGTCCTCATCACATGAACTTAAAATGTATGATATGAATGGTTAAGCAGCACCAAACTATGTGGGTTCTAATTTTTATCAAAAGGATATATATAAATCCCATTTATTGGTTCAATCACAACATCAATAAAATCTCATCTCCCTAGATGATGGTAAAGCCCGGAGTGAAATTCCATTACCCATATGAAAATAAAATCTGTAGTGCCCCACTATTTGGATAGAAAACCAACATCATCATAACAATGATCAATGATTATCTATGTAGTTTATTGTAGGATTCCATCAATATTGAACATTGTATACACACAAATGTTTCCATTGATGGAGAACCTTGAATACATATATATGATTTCAAATTCATCATATGCTAATAATTTATTGCTAATGTGGGATGAGCCATATCTTACATCATAATTAATGAAGGATTCATGAACATATCTTAAATATATAAAAGAATCTTGTATTAAGTAATAATTCCCCACAAAATGGTGTGATGATCTTGATTTATCATCCTCTTGACCAATGTGATTTCTTAATAATTGTGGTAAAATCCCTAACGAGCACCTACCATTCGAAAGAAGGCCAATATAGATATCTAACCACTCAGTTTTTTTTGGTTTCATGAGTAATTCCATTAGAAAATTTAGTAAAATAATGGTTTCGTTACCCAAATAATGTAACATTTCTAAGGGAAAACCATGTCTATATTCTGACATTCCTTTTATGTTCCCTATGTGGAAACCAAGTTAGCATTTACTTTAGGTAACCACTATGCTTCCATCATTCCCTTTTAAGTGATGTTTTTAATCATATGAATTATGTGTGTTTAAATGGAGGGATCGTCAAATATTAAAATTTAGATGACAGAGATGATTTCCATTGTGAAATTTATTTTATGGGGTGTATAATGTATCATCCTGAGAATTAATGATTTTTTTCAGAATATATTAAAATTTTAGATTGATTTTTTTACATGAAATAATTATTTTAAGATGTGTTACACGAAATGAAAAATTTATATGATAGCATGTAGTACATCAGACCATGTTTTTGAGAACCATGAAATTAAAAAAAATATTAATATAACAATTATATCAATGCCCTAAATAGGTGGACCTGAATAAAAATAAATAATTTAATAAATATACATATAAATATACTAATAATTATAACATTATTTATATATTATTTTTAAATAGTAAATAATTTTTGGGTAATTTAATTTTATTGTTAAAAAATGTCATCTTAACAAAAATTGAATTCATATCATGAGAAATGTTATAATTAATTTTTACATATTTTATAAAAAGAAATTAATTTATAAAGTAATCAAATCAATATTTTTTTATGGTTAAATTAGGTGATTATTTAGAAATATTTTTTTATTTAAAGAATATTTTAAATACTGATTATTGTAAAACTGTCATTTATTTTAAATAAATTAAATAATTTAAATCCCTTTTTTTTATTTAACGTATCATCATCATTATTTCTTAATACATAATACACATAAATAATTTTTAATGAAAATTATATTTTATTTTAATATATGTCAGTTTTCCTGTTTTTAGAAATTATATTTTTCTGAAAAATATTTTCAAGTACCTAATGTTTTCCAATTATAATTAATAAAAATACTAAAAAAAGAATAATTTTAAAAAGATAAATTAATTATGAAATATAAAAAAAAATTAATTTATATTCTTACAAATAATATTTTTAAACATTGAATTGATATAAAATGGTCTTCTGTTTGACAAAGCTACACTTCTCAAAAAGACTAATTTTCATCATGTCTTAGGGTTTTTATGTAAATTTTCTTTTTTATTTAAATTTTAGATAATTAATTTGATAAAATAATCCCCAATGTAAAAATATTAGTTTCAAATTAATATTATTAATAATATTTTTATGAAAAATTTTAATTTTAATTAATTTCAATATGATATTTATATAAAAATTTTAATCATTGGATCATTTTCTCCTTCAAAACCCTATTTTTTACTGAGTTGGTGAGATTAATTTTACCTTATATTTTACATATTATATAAAATAGAATATGGAAAATTGATTTACATATTTGGATTAATATTTATTTATATTTTATAATACGATGAAATTATTTTTTATGAAAATGAAAAGTGAAAATAATAAAAATTAATTACCAATGTTAAAGTAAAAGTGGGTTTATCAGGGGATAATGTAAAATTATAATGGTTATATCACCAATAAAATTTTATAAAATACTTATTATGGATATATTGGGACCTTATATTGTATATTGTTCTATTATTATCCATTTTTACTCTTTTTCAGGTATAAAAGTTTTCTACACATTTTTCTTTTAAACAATTACATATATTCCAATAACTTCCTATATAAAAGGCCACACCTCTCCAACCATCTTCACACATTAAAACCATTTTTGGTTTTCCCATTAACATCTTAATCATAGCCAAATATCACTCATATTATCTTATAATATTTATTATTGATATATATTTATTCGTGGAAGGATTTTGGTGAAATATTGTGGATAATACATGAAGAAGAAGTGATGTTCATCAACCTATGTTATTTATTTTTTTCACCATTCAAAAACTTAAAATTTTTATTTAAACAAAATGATTCAATAAGATCAATATAATACATATAATTAAAAAAATTTATGTTATGATAATGAACATAAATCAATTATAATTATGTATAATTTGTTATGAAATCATCATTTGTGTGTATGAAGGAATACTGCCTCACGAACTGATGCCATTCGTTTTCCCATTACTACATATCACTGGTGGATATGATGACTAATAATAAGTATATATTTTTTATTTATAACTTAATTATTATTATGGATTCATTATATCATATTTTTTTTTTAAATTTCAATGCTATTTAGTATACGATAACATCGTTCGTGTTTATGGAGAACTACTTCAATGCTAAATGATGTGATTATTTGTTCACTAATAATTTACATGGATAATATGAAGGATAAAAATATTTTTTTATACAAGACAAAATAAAATATTCATGAAATATTTATCATTCTATAAATAATAGTATATCAATTTCTCTCATACATTTTTTCTCATGGATAGATTGTAACTTCATTCAGGTATTTGTGGACTATTTCCTTCACGAAGTGTTGTGGTTATATTATCCTCGCCAAACCAAATAGATGGCATGTATAAGTATATTTAATGAAATGTTATTGTATTTATGATTTTATTACCATTATTTAATATTTATATATTATTTACATACTTTTTTGTAATGATCGTTGAAAAATGGAAATGTTACTTGTGCATGCATATGGTCTAATATATCTGTTAATAAAACATACTTCATTTAAAAGAACCATCTTTCATGATTCATCATGAAATTAAAATTTATGTATAAATATTATAATTATGTAATTATTGTTATTATGGACATTATAGATCTATTTTCGATATTGGTGTAAAAACATCATAAATCAAAACATTTGTGAAATACAAATTGATTATTACATGAAATCTAAATTTAACATGCAATTTTTAATTAATAGTCAATAATGGATATAAAAATTATATATTTTACACAATATATAAATATATTTTTTATTTTTATAAAAATATTATAATCATTATATATGTGGTTTCAACATGAGAATTTGAATTAATGTCCTATGTAATCATATTTCAAGTCTCACTTAATTTTGTTGGAGACGTATACAAATTCACCACTACATTATTATTTTTCAGTAATATACAATCTATTTATAATGTTATATCATTAATAAAAATCATTTACATTGATTTAAAATTTAATATAATTTTATTATTTATTTGGACTATGATTCAAATTATTATTTAATCGGTTATGAACTGTTTTCTAAATTTTATTTAATTAGGACATATGTTATATTGTGAAGCTATATTATTATATGAGGTGTATATACAACCCCTCAAAAATGAAAATCATGAATATATTAATCTTCTTGGTATTAAAATTATCTTATATATTTATTACTTTATAGGGATTATAATTCAAACATACCAAGGTGGATATTATTTTATATCATAGTATCATCATTTATTAAGGTTCTTTATAACTTTGATTTTATTTAAAAATATTGTGCTCTATCTAACAAGATACTCATGAATTTACTTCTCCAATATCTATTCCATGAGAATACATGTTTTCATTTATTTTTGTACTCTTTATATACTCATAAAATGAAAATAAATTTCATTACGAAAAATAGAATTTTAAACATATCAAACAATATCATTCGTAAACTGTATTTTCTAAAAAAGTTCAAAAATGTTTTTATCATTTTTCTAATAAAATAATATTTAATTTTTTTCCCTTTTTATAATTTTTTTACAATTTTTTTTAAAAATAAATTTCCATTTTTTCCAATGGATTATAATTTGTATTTTACAATAATATAAAAGGAATCATAGTTTTTACATGAACAACATGAATAATATTTTATGATGTCATGAGTTCTCAAATACATCAATTGAAATATATATAATTTTTCATGTTTATTTTCAAAAAATTAATTTACCAAAATTTTTTAATTTAAGATTGTAATTTTCAATAAAAAAATTTCCAAAAAAATGATCCATGTTATCTTTCAAAATAATTCTCTATATCAGATGAAATCCTTTAATGTTATATATTATTTAATAGGGATGTTATCCAAGGTTATAAATCATGATAAATATATTAATACTATGTTTTATGATGAAAATAGTTTTATGAGACCGATTTACATTCCATGTGTTATACTAAGATAAAATTGTTTTGAACGACACTTATTTTCACACGTTATATTATGATGAATGTTGAAATGATTATGAAACCTATATTTTTCTATAGGTTATGAAATAATGAAACTTTAATGAAACCTGTTTAATTTATTAGGATATGGTATTATCATTGTTATATGATGTTATCGAAAAAATGAATATTGGATTCATTGTACGATGTGTGGGGTATATATTTCCCTCTAATAAAATGGTAAATTTTAAATGTTATATAAGATCAATGAGTATATAAGTGGTTACCTCAGTCCTGAAAACAAGGGTAGATGGGTGGTTAGCCTAATCCAAATATAGGTACATCAGTGTTTATCTTGATATTATCATTTTATAACTACCTTGATTGGAAGAAATGACATAATATTTTATATGAATTTGAGTATGCCACAAATATATGTCTTCTTCCAATGTTATACTATCATGAATAATATTCATTTCTTCCATTCTAATTAATATTTTGTGGACAAATAATATATATTAAATCAGCCAATATTGTGATACTATATATGAAAATTACAGTTTTAATATTTTATTCCCATCTACTCATACCATTAAGATCATATTATGATTACATGTATCCCTTTTTAACCCTCACTAAGCATCAGTTCTAGACCATTATTTTTTTCGTAGGATGTGATGAAATTTACTATGTATTATGTGTATAATAATGGTGATTGTTTTGAGTTTTATTGTGGGAGATGATGTAGTGTTCTTTTGGGCCATCTGTTTCTGATTCCATGCTCATAAACATGCTGGTCTATTAAAATGCCCAGGCATGTGTTTCTATAATATCATGAATGTTAATCAACAAAATAGGTAATATATATGTGTTAAATGGTAGGTTCATTATAATATCTGATATTATAATTATTAAAATAGTTTTTTTATAAATTAATAAATTTTTAATAACCATAATATATGTAGTTAAAGAGTGTCTATCTAAAGAGAAGAGGTATTTAAGGGATTTTTAAATAAATATCCTTTATTTGGGTTATATAACCATTTCATTGATTATATTATGATAATATTAGGTGTTAAATAAAAATTTATTATATTTTATTTTATTTTCCACTTGATTAAGAAGATTAAAATTTCATAAACTTAATGTCTTCACAGACTACATCCCATTTAAATGATTTTATATTATAAGGTCCTTGTTGATTTTTTTTTAATTAAATGGGAAACAATTATACTTCATTAACTATGTTATACCGTGGTTATATTTGAAATAACATATGATTATATTTTCTTGTATTTCCTCTTTTCCTTTGTTGATTTACATTTGTAACCCATATTTAATATATTTATTATTTCTTACTTCAATGGTAAGATCATTATATTGGGTTACATAACTCAATATCAATTCATATGGACATAATTCTAATTAATTGAAAATTTTAAGGATTGATAATTTGTTAACTGACCTCTTATTTATTTTTCATTTAAAATTATTTTTGGCTCTATTTAATGTTTTATAAATAATTAGTTCATGAATTAATTTTCATTTAAATGATATGATTATTTTAAGGGATTTTGTATCAATTTCCACTCCATCAAGTCAAATTTAGTATTATGCACATTTTAATTTTATATGGTTTATATATTTCAACTTTCATATATTTAAAATGATTACATATTTTTTATTATAATTAATGAGTTAGTTCATTTTTATTCAATTAAGGGGTTATAATTTAACTGCTTCTAAATAAGTAATATTTTATTATAGAAACTAAATTTTCATTAGATTTCCTTAATTTTAATAGAAGGAATATTATATTATGTCCTTCATTAAGCCCTTCTATTATCTAATCACCTGATCATCTCTAGATATTCAATATTTTATTCAAGCATTTTTTCTTTATTTTAGTTAAATTATTCAAAATCATTATAAATAAAAATGTAATCATATTTATATTTCAATAAGGAATATTTTTAATCCATATAATTACTTTTTAAAAAAAATCATTGAATTCCCATTTTATTAGGAAAATAATTTATTAAGAACATTTTAATATATCCATAAATTTATAAAAATTTTTAATTGAATATTTAAAATTACATAATATATGGTTCATTTTTAAATTATTTTATAAAATGAAAGAAAGGATTTTTTTCTTTTTTCCAAATACAACATTAACAAAATTTGTTACTATTAAAACCATTCTACTCGATTTATTACATTATAATATATTTCAATTATATTGAACAAGAAATTATTTATAAAAACATATTTTAAATGTTTTGTTACGGAGTTCAAATATTCATTAAAATAATTTATTTTATTATATAATCTATAATTATGATTTTCATCATTGAACTCTTAGTTAGTACAATGTATATTAGATTTATCTAAAAATAATAAATTTTTATTTATTATTAGAAATTAAATTTCTCTTAAATATCCATATTATTTAAATCATGGACATTATTATTTTCATAGATGAATTACATTTCACATTACAAAATTTTATTTTAACATTTATATAATTGAATGGGAAAATATTGATATACAATATTATTCATTAAATACATACAATTTTTGATAAAGAATATTATTTATGAGTCAAATCATTCATTCAAAATATTATGATTACATTGGATATGCATTGATGGGTGATGCTTAGAATTATATAGTCCCTCGATTGATTAACATGTATCATGAGACAAATTAGATGGCCAAATTGAATATAAGTCTAGTGTATACGAACCCATTGTTTTAAACTATCTTGGATTAAGGTCTTGATTGAATATGTATCATTATGTATGAGATCATAATGTATCATCTTAAAAACATTCATCATTTATAATTCAGTTATATTTATCGATGATATTACAAAATTTATATTATGAATGGGATCATTATTCGATTATGTTATTGATTAAATAATATTTATTTATAGTTATTTACAATTCCATAATGACTATTTATTTTTCACTCAGGATACCATATAATATACATAACTCATTCTGAGCATCATAACCCACCCATTATTTGTTTCCATATCCCTAGGATATGAAGAAAAATTTTATGATTAATATATTGAAGAAAAGAGTGTTTGTTATGATAAAATATATAAATTATATGAATTTAGGTATGTATATGGTTCATCAATAATACTATAAAAATTAGTCCATCAAGATGAGGTACCTTATATGTTATACCAATGTGTTGAATGTTACACTGAATCTAGATGACTCCATTTTTTATTATTATAGTTCATATTATATAAATTTTAACATAAACCATGGGAACTAGATTTATGAAAGCGTAGCTAAGGGATCACAGCCCTATAATAGACTTTTTGGTTATGTTAATTGTTGAAAAATATCATAAATTTTTTTATAGAATAAATTATGTTTATTTCAAAGAAATAAATCTATTTATAGATATTACATGTGGATGTGGATTTGATATAAATGTATTTGTGAGTATTAACATTGAAAATAGTAGGATAAACTCTTTGATATAATTATAAAATAGATTATTTTGAAATAATTTGATTTCATTGATATATTGTGTTACCCAAAACACTACTACAAAATGAAAATTTATTATTGAAATTGTTTAAAAATTAAAACTATAACATACCCATTTAATTGTAGGGTTAGAAAAAGAATATCTGAATTATGAAAAAATTGACATATAAATATTTCTCTATGAACAAGTAAATTATAAATGGAAATAAGTATTTTATTAAATTAAAATGAATTGTTTTTCTGAAAATCCATTTTAATATTACTAAGTGTTTGCATTATATGAAATATAATTTTTTGCAGTAATATTACATGATCTCTTGACATTATATAATAACAAATCTAATTTCATGCTTAAAATTTGTATTAATTTTATGAATCATTTTCTCCCTTTTAAAGTCACACTTTGTTTTATATATATATATATTCACACTTTTTTAATAACATATGAAAAAATAAACTTCCAAATTGAATGATAAATATAAAAACATACATTGGACTATTTTTTGGTTATTTTTCTTACATGTTTCGTGCTATGATGAATAGTGGTAAATAATGAATTTTAACTGAAACCAAATTTTTGGTCTAAATAACTAAGAGTGTTGAATTATATTTTTTTTTGTATTAAGGTATGATTATTTAAATTTATAATATGTTAATTTAATTTAGTTTTTTTGAATTAATTTCACATTAAATTTTGATATAAAAACATTTGAATCTTTCAAATGTTTTTGATTGTGAATGATTATGTCTTCTTTGGTTTGATTACATATGATTATATATTTGTTTCCTAACATTATGATTTTGTTTGGTTATAAAATATTTTTTATACCTTTCTATATTTTAATTATATACTATGTTTTATATATTGGAATTTAATAAGACTTATTCTATATGAAATACAAAATTTTTATCTCTATTTTATTATATTATAATTATGTTTATTTTTTTTATATCATGTCATCATTTATGCCCGAAAATGATTATTATTTTTCAGTCAAAAATTTTATTTTTCAATATAAACTTTTTTTTATTTTTCCTTTATATTTTCATTATTTCTCAATCAAAAATGATTTTATTTTTAGTATTATTATCATGTTAGATAGATATTATAATTATCTAAACATCATTAGTTTATGGGGATGTCTGAAAATGATTTTTATGTACTCTAAAAATTCAATAAATTTGAAGATGCACTTTTAGAAACTCTATATTCTAGAGTATTTAAAATTGACTATATTTAATTTACATAATGTTCTACAGAAAATGGATTGAATTGAGTATTTATTTTATAGAAATCAACCATTATTATACTGATTGCATTAGTTAACATTGATGTCTATAAATGTTATTTTGATGGTCAATAAATTATCTACTGCTCTATAATGACATTTCACTGCTGCATTTTGTCATGGAATATTTCTATTTATATGTTCTGATGATATAATGATTAGTAGACGTCAGGTATATTATATTCCTTATTCATTGGTAATGTAATAATATTTTATAAAAAAATTATATTAACCAAAGGCTTAATCTTCTACTAAAAGAGAATAAAAATTTGTTGAATTTTGTTAATCATTGGTTTGTATTTATTCTAAAATTTCGGTTCAACAGCCTTGAATTAAACACAATTATAAGTTTTGTTTAGAAATCCTACTAAAAATATGAATATTATGGTTTAGAAACCCAAAATTTAAAACATTCAATGTATGGTTCGGAAACCCTACTTTCCAAAAGGTTTAATATATTTTTTAACAACCATACTTTTAGAAATATGAAATATTTGCTTCGAAAAAATTACACTCATAAAATCTAAATTTTATATACCTTATATTGATGTACCCATCATTCGTGTAACCTATATTAATGTACCCAACATTTCATACCCTAATTTTATAATTAAAAGTTGATTTATGATGGGTAAAATAATATTAATTCTATTCATTTTATCAAATAGATTTTGATGATTTTAGAAGAATATTTATTGACAAAATTTAATAAATTATCTCACCATATATTTCCGATTTAGTGGGATGATACATATAATATAAATTCAATTATTTTAGTTTACTTTTGGATTGTGTTTCTAGATTTTAGGAAGGCTTTTGAAAAATTTTAAAGAGTTATGAGTTGATTTAAACTAATATTTTGAAACAAATTTATACTATAATTATTATGGATATATTATTGGAATAGTATTTAAAATTATTTATCATTATTTTTATGATTTATTATATAAGAATGATGAGAAAAATGTACAATGAATTTAATAGGGATATATATGATGGATATTGAATCAATTTATTTTGAATACTCTAAAGAAGAAGAGCTGCAGAATATTTTGTATATAATATATATATATATATATATTTCTATTGGTGGTTTAAAAAATAACAACAAAAAACATAACCATGGTATAATATCTTCAATGAACTATGGTCTTTTTTCTACGGGGATTAAAAGCCAAAATCTGTGCGATACTCTTATTCATTACTGAGTCATTCTCTCAAGGGCATAATTACATCAATTTTGACTAAACATACCTTAAAGATACATACTAATCAAAATATCAGGAATGTGTACCATGGATTTCATTATTTATCCTCAATTATCTTGTTTTGGAGTCATTAACATTATTTCCAATCTCTTAATCACACTTTCTATTTTTTATTTTTCTATAAACAAAAGTAATATTTTTTAATATTTTTTTTCACATGTTGGGACCCATAGATTATAATATTATGATCAATTGTTTGTGGTTCCCTGTATCTATTTTCAGGACTATTCAGAGTATGGATTCTACTATCTATAGTCTATTTATAAGGGTTTTGATTCCCAATACAAAAATTCAATTATATGGTTATCCCACCACTATAAAAGGATACCATAATTCAATTATTATTCCGCAATAGATATTTTTTTAATGTGTATCTCATGCTGATTAGATAGGTATATGAGTAGAGTTGGTTGAATTTTGACTAAATTAATATAAAAAACATCCTTGCATTCATTATTTATTCACTTACTTATTAACAATATTAATTATTATTTCATAATTATTTAAATTATATATTATTTTGTTTAATTTTTTAATCTTGTTTCTTCACCCCCTATAGGGGATCTAAAATTACTTTATCTGAACTAATAATTGATATCAATAGATTAAATTATAAATAATAGTTTATCTATTTCGTTATCTTTCTCAATACCAAATACGGTTATAAAAAATTGTTCCATTTGGAATAATTAAATATCTTTATAGATTATACATATTTTACATTGTATGTAGTATTTATAGACCTCATAGAATAATAAAAATGATTTTATTAGATATAAGGATTGAACCACAATGACTCTTGGATTCCGTAGAAGAAATAACACATTTATGGAACTGATTATGGCTCATGGAGATCCCGAAAGGATCCTTACCTCAAGAATTTGACCATTGAGAACTAGAATATCATGTAATAACATTTCAAACTACCTAAAACTGACTAGGATATTATTACCAAAATAAATGATAACAGATATTTATAAATTAAAAATTTGTTAATATTTTTATAGTTTGTAATTAAGACATGTTTTTTTTCATGTTTCTACTTGTAAGGCAGCTCATGAAATTTGGAATATTCTATAAGTCACATTAATTTTCTCTAATAAATTGATCTTACCCATGAATGGAATCGTTTGTGATGAGTACCAATACTTAAGGATGGATTAATATCAAATAATAAGCCAAATGTTCCATAGATTCATAAGCATTATGTATAAAATTAATTCAATTGGAAAAGCTCTAGAAAACCCAATACAAGTTGTATGAGTCATACGAGCCTTACCATCTAAATTGAATAAAATTTTTTTTCCATTGATGAAATTACCAATTTCATAGTGCAAAAAATGGATGAATTTATTATATCACTACTTCAATATGAACTAGAACTAAAGATCAAAGTTGATGAGAAGTAAAAATAAATATAATTAGTAATTTTGAAATATATTAATGTTTTTCTACTTACTATTCTAATTATGATCTATAGGACTGTGAAAATTAATACATGTCTCATATTGTTACTAGTGATTAAAAAATAATTAAAAAGATATGATTTAAGAACTGATTTAAAATAAACCCTTAAAAAGAGAAGAATAAGCGAGATAAGAATGGTAGTAAAAATTATAATGGTTTAGATGAAACATGTTATGAATATATAAAGAAAGGAAATTCCATGCATAACTCTCCTAAATTAAAGACTAAATTAAAATACAAAAAGCATGACCAAAAGTCATTTATGACCAACTATATTTGTATAGATGAATTTGATTCTAGTTAACCATCTAGAAATGGAAAGAAATCTAGTAAATTGAAATTCATGGAACAAATGTACTTGCTTATTAATTCTAGTCTTTATTCTGGATGTTTTGTTTCTGACTATTATTTTTATAATATGATTTTTTAATTTAAATTAAAAAATCAAAGGATTGAGAAAATATATTTCCAAAGAAACTAATTTATTCCAAAAATTAAAAAAAACCATGAATGATTTTTTTATAAAAATAAAATAGTTTTACAATGTAATAAAAAATTTTGAAATAGTAATTATAAATCTCATTAAAAAATTTAGGAAAATTTTAAATCTCGCCTATATTTTTATGGCAATTTAAAATATAAAAAGATTGTATTCCGAACTTTTTATCATCTTTTATTCTGGGTTG